>OZ022263.1:3902500-6302500 GCA_963978885.1 Nemotelus pantherinus
AGATACTCCAAAACAACCATGAAATATTAAATACATAAATAACAGAATGTGCCCATCATTTAAACAAAACAAAATTACAGAATATTAATTATTGGACATAAAATAATTTAAATTGCATTCAATTAAAGATTGACCGAAATTATTTTCAAAAAAGTTTATATCAGTTTGAATATATAAAGCTAATTAAGCGAATTAAAAGTCTAAGTTATGTTTTTTTTCGCAGTAAGAAGAGATCAGCTACTTTACAGCGTAATACTTTAAGTGAGTTAAAAAGATGTGAAAAGAACTAAAAAAAAGATAAGACCCAGCAACACAAAACATTTTAAGCTATATTAAGAATATCAAAATAAATATATATTCAATTTATATTTGTTAGGTACACTCGAAATAATATTCCAGTTGCCACTCATTCGTCGTTCATCACACATTTATAAGTAGATTTAGCAGTAAAATAACTCTGAGAAAGTACTTTAAGTCTCTTCTTAATTAATAAGTTTTGTTTCCGTTTGACGCGGCGCTGATCTTTTTGTCTTACGTTGTATATCCATTTCTTCCAAATACTTGTTGATCGTTTTTTTAAACTTTCTTCCTAGTTCTCTGTACGATTTTGTACTCCGGCTCACAGTTACTGCTTTCGATTCCACGCTCACTTCGCTATTACTTAAAGCACATTTCTTTCCCAAACCTGGTTTCCTCTCTGCGCTCTGAATGATTTTCTAAAACCCAATGCTTTAAAATAGTGAAAAATTTCACTTTTCGTAGCGTTAGGATTTACTTTGCGATATTTTTTTATTAGTCTTCGGCGATCGACTTGTGACAAATTCATTTTGCAAACTGACTGGCAACACGTACGTAGGTAATTGTTTACGTTAGATAGCAATTATCTGAAATTTGTCCAGATTACAAGTCGCAAACATTATTACTAAACTGTTGAAAAAATCATATGTGAAAAATTATACCCCCTGATCGATGGTTGAATAAACGAGTGATGATGGTACTAAACTGATCTTACTTGTTTCCCTTGTTTTATGGAAAATGGGCAAAGGTGATTAAATTGACGCAGCCCACGGTGACTTTATTCTCTACTGTGATTTCCAAGCTGCAGCAGTTCAGAATTCTAGAATCTCTACTAAGATGGCTTAATTCTTACCTCCACAACCACTAACAATATATGAAACCCCAAGGGTTTATCTCTAAAGACTCAGGTGTACCTCAAGATAGCCATCTTGTTCCTCGTTTCTGAATATTTTTGTATCAGACCTGTTGGAGCTTTTATCTGATATGCTTTGTTTACTTAAAATTTATCATGCCAACATGTCGCTATCAGATGCCAACTTTTTTCAATCAAAAGTAAACTGCCTGTGTGAACAACCTTCCTCTCAATATCGCAAAATCTAATGTCTCGAAACATTACACTCGTACATTATATGTAACTCCTAAGCGATTCTGCACTCAGTAGGGATGACAATATATTACAATTCAGTGTTGTCCTGAATGAAAAGCTTTTCTTCAATTTACATTTTGAAAAATTGAATTTCCAAGCATGTAACTACTTAGCTTTATTAAGCGAGGAGGTTAAGGAGTTTCAAAAATCTTTGGATCCCCAAAATCCCTATATAATGCACTCGTTCGCTATCTTCTTGAGCATGCTTACATAATTTGGAACCCGATTTTTGAAATTCACGGCCAGATATTTGAATCTGTTCAAAAGCAGTTCTTACTATTTGCTCCTAGAGATCTCTACCATCCTTGTGATTTCAGCAATATGTCGCGATATGAATCTCGCCTTAGACTTCTAAACTGTTTACCACTTGCACATGATTAATGTTATCTGCCTGCTTCAGTTTCGATCTCATTAGAGGCGTTGATAATATCGACTTCTTAATGGACAGGTTTGCGCTGCACTAGATACCACTAGTCACTAGATTCACTAGTCACTAGATACCAGTAGTTACTAGATTCACTAGGCACTAGAAACCGACGATTGCTAGTTGAATACATACGTATAACATCATATGCTGATAATGAGCCAATAAATATGTGCTGCAAGAGATGCAACAGCCTGAGTCAATACTTCTTCCACATGATATATAAAGCTATCTTTAATAATAGTCTTACCAAGGCTTCTTTATCCTACCTACCCTTCCCAGTTTACTGACCCAGCATCCTTTTTATACACTTAGATTTTAATATTAATTTAAATGCTAAGTAAAAAGCTTTTTTATATTCACACATTGTTTCTTTTTAACATTACACTAACTGTTGAATTAATTTGATTGTTCAATTTTGTGATCTAAATGTTTTTCTCTGATATATTTATTTATATGTGTTGTATTTTATGCCTTGTTTTGACTTATTCCGTACCTATTTATATGTAATTACTTTCATACCTTGCTTGGTAATAAACCAAATATAAATAATGGTTATAAGGTAAATATGTCCTTCTTTTGGAAAGCGACCCTGATCGATAACTAGATTCACGGTATTTTAGTGAAATAAAAGCCCTTTACAGTTTAAACAGGCGTTTAAACCGTTTCACTTTTATAATACCACTAGAAAAGCGAGAATAGGAAACATTAAAAGAAAGGAGGGAAACCCATTAAGATTCATCTTGGTGAAGCAGAAGAAGCTAACAAACTACTTGATAACAACATTCTCAATAATTTAGTCTATATTGGTTATATACCTATTGGTTATATACCTGGCGTAGTCAGAGATATTTTGATTCAATTTTCAGAGTCTGAATTATAACAAGATGAATTTCCCTGTAACATCCATTCAGCATCTTAAATCATGCAAGACTATTGTGGCGCATAGAATTAATGAAAACTACATTGACAAATTCATTCCTTCACAATCACTTAAAATAACATTTGAGAGTGAAGATATCCAAGAATTATAGAAAATAAGTTACATGAAAATGAAGGTTCAAAATTTCATCTCGCACCAAATGCGGCAGAATTGGACTCATACAAAAAATATCTTAAATGTGGTTGATCTAACTGTGATAATCAGTGCGCCATCTTTAAATTGATCCTATATAATGACAAGAATCATGAATTCAATAGCAAGTTTTACCCTACAAAACTTAAAGATGAAATAGTGATTGAAATTGTAAGATAACATAAGCGCTTTTGAAGCAAAGAAACTTCTTCCTTCGTATACTCTTGGCAGAGCAACTACGGGTAAGCAACCAGCTGTTTGTCAATTGTCACAGAACCGCCTGTCAAGAAAAAATTGTGACTTAAGTTGAGTTTTTTTAATAGTGAAATGACAGGTTGAAATCGGACAAGCAATCAGCTTTGTGAATTGTTGCTTCATAGGTTTCTCAAATTTTGTAGAATGATGTAATAGTGTATGTAGTTTTGTAATCCGGTGTTAACTCAAAAATGAGAAAAAATGCAGATAGAACGTTTATGCTTAGTAGGGCAGAGATGCTCTGGTCTTTTTTCGGCATCATTAAACACAGCAATTAAATTATTCGTTTTTATAAACTATCTGATTTCACTAAAATATAATTAAATTTTACTGGTTCACGACTTAAAACTCTCTTTCTAATTAGCTGATTACCTTATTTTTTGATAATTTTGCATAAACGCAGAAAAGCAGAAGATTGTGCAGAAAAACATAAGCAGAAAATCGTTCTCTAAACTGCTCTAATTAGAGTAGGCTCATGAAACACAAAACAGAGATACTTCGGACAAGTTAGAGCAAATAAATTGCTCATGAAACACATTTTGCTGCGTTATCTCATTTTAGCTCAGCCTAGAGCAGGTCATCCAACGCCGCTAATGGCAGAAAATTTATCCGGGAAATAAAGAAAATCCCTGGGAAAATTTAAGACATCAAGCAGCACCGTTAGAATTTGCTCTGAATCACCACCAGTAGAAACAGGAATGGTAAAAGATATTTTTTACAGATGAAAACAGGGTTTCTTTAGATGATTCAGACGGGCATACATATTATGTTCATACCATTTGGAAAAAGATGAATTTCTTAAGTTATCGACAAAGCAGAAAAGGATCCGTTATTGTTTGGGAAACCATTTGTTATCATGGCACCATAGACCTCACAAATTTACGAAGAAAACAAAAACGTTCATGCAGAATATAGTTTTAAAGAAGGGACCATCTTGTTTAGGAGATAAAATCAACTTCACTAGAAAGTCTCGATCGATTTTTTTTTTAGTTTTACATCGCCATAGTAATAGTATAGTAATAGTATAGTAAAGCAATATTTCGTTCATGTCACACGACTCTGGAACAGTTTGCCTGTCGATATTAGGCGATTTCTATATGGCAACAATTGTTCTAAAATCTTATTTGAATATTTAAGTGGTGAATAAAATTTTAATAATAAAAATTACATAGACATGTTAAATCTTGCATTTCTATCTCTTTTCTGATATTTTTTCTAATTTTGAGTCTCTTCTAAATTCTTTCTGAATTTACTTATAGTCACTTAGTTTTGTAATAAATATTAACTTGGATGTAAATTGTGATTCTTTCAATTGGAAAAAACAGTTTTTTTGTAAAGAATGCTTGGATTCAACTAAGCCACGCTTTATTTTGTTTAAAATATATCTCCCTTTATTTCACCACAACTGATATGGAGAATCAAGCAATAAACAGTCTGACTTTTCGGTTTTTATTGCTGGGAGAAGACAAATTATTGGGAAACTTGAATTCAGCTTGGGGAAAGTCTGTTGGGCTTTAAAAATATACCCCGGTTTGTTTCATTTCCACGTTTAATTCATAAAAGTTCTAACTACAAGATCTCGCTTTCTGCGGATCATTAAAAAACTACTCAACTAAACAACACATACCTTTTGAAGTCCTTAATTTTCGTTCTTTTTTGAAAAGTTGATTCGAAATTTGACACAGGAAAACACACAGTAATCACCGACACCGTAACGAAAACATAAAAGAATACTCAAAATAAAAGCGAGTGCTGGTCGCACAGCACGCATTTGAAAACGAGTCAACAAAATTGTAATCATGCCCGTTCATCTTAGGAAATATTAACTGACTTTTTATCATAGTAATGACAAAAAGGAGTCTACAGCGTCACGCTCGATATTAACCGAAATGTTCATTCAAATGTTAGTCAAAACCTTATTTCTACTACCTTACCACAACACTACCACAAATAAAATGTTAAGTCCAAACCAGTCAAAACTTCAATTTCGATTTGTCTTTGCAATCCAATTAATAAAAATAATAATAAAAATTAAATGTTCTAACCTTTGGATATCGCAAAGTTGACTTGGAACTAGCAATCATTGCATTCATCGTATAGATCAACCAATAAGCTGCAATTCGTTTCATTTCCATCGGATGTTTACTCATACCGTATATTAAACTGTAAAACAAACATTCTATTTTAAACATCCCCGAAAAATTATTAGATCAAATCATCCTTACTGCTCCAAATCATGACCCCGAGCTGCTAATGTTTCGATTTCTTTCGCATCCAAGCCTGCATATTTCAAACGATTCGCTCTATAATTTAGAATCGCTTGTAACAAGTCCTTGTAGATAAGAGACAACTGAGGTATTCGACTTAGAGCCGTTGAACTTTGCGAGTAAATCATCTCTGAACAAACACGAACCATCTTTTTGAACAGATCATGGAAGATATTTTGAGCGGACGTTCCTTCTTCGACACTGTAGTTTTTGATTTTGATGTTCATTAGAAATGTTAGAATGTCATCGGTGAATTTCATACTTATAGGAATCTGTTATAATATAAAATGCAATAGGCGATGGTCATTTCGAAAGAAATTACAACTTTCTAATTACCGTATGTAGGCAGATAAATTCATACAATTCTAAGATACTGCAGACTAGATCAGTGTCTTCGAAAAGCCCATTGGCTGTTTTGGTCAGATTGGTGATTTTATTGAAGGTCAGTATATGGCAGCATGAGTTGAGTACCTGAAATTATAAAGGATTTGTTAAAAAG
Source organism: Nemotelus pantherinus (assembly GCA_963978885.1). Taxonomy (NCBI): domain Eukaryota; kingdom Metazoa; phylum Arthropoda; class Insecta; order Diptera; family Stratiomyidae; genus Nemotelus; species Nemotelus pantherinus. Next base: position 3,908,465 of record OZ022263.1, read on the forward strand.
CAATACTGGTTTATAATGAAATAACGTATGTGTGCAAAAATGTAATGATTTAAAATGCTTTGCTTGAATCCAGGGATAAAATAAACAAATTCCGCTGTGATATTTACTGACATTTCATTCGCTCCGGGTCAACATCGATTTTCTTTCAATATCCGCCGCTTTCTGAGTTAAATATGGTCCCGCATTTTCTTTGGAGCTACCGTCGAGTGCTTTAGTGGCTCAAAAGTTGGCTCTACAGGCAATTCACGCGGCGATGGACGATGCTGCAATTGCTTGCTACATGTTCGAAGTTTTGGCAGGTGTAATATTGCAACCTCTCGTTAATTTGAACTTTTTGTCAGAGAATGAACGGTACTTTAAATACGTATGTAGCTTGATCCTCTGAAGGCTTAAACTGCGCCGGGAAAAGCTCGCACTGGGGTCTTAAGTTTTCAGTCACAACAGATTTGTTCAGTTTCCGGTTCTTGCGGTTGAGAAACTGACTTAATCTTCAGGTTAGCGGGATAACCTTCGTATTGATATATGCCAGGACGATCAAGATAGACGACGACCATAAACTCCAAATTACCACAGACTAAAACCAGACTACGGCTTTGCACCATGCATGATAATGATGGGTATACAGTGTAAGGTTTTAGATGCTATGTACAACGATTCTTGTCTACATTTTTTTTATCATAGAAATGTAGCATCAATCACCTTTTTACACTTAACATTTCTCCAACTAAAACATTAAAATATTACACAACAGAACTACTCACCGCTCTTAAATGTCCTTCTAAATTACATTTTGCCAAAATTGTTAGCACTTTGCAAGAATCTACGTTGTTCAGTGTCTGAAAATCACAAATTTCAATATTACATTATAATATAAAAATATTGCCGCATATTTGATTACCATCTCAATATTATTGGTCATTTCAATCAACTGGTTCGCATTTTGATGACTAATAATTTCTTTTACGATTTCATTATAATTTTCAATATATCTCTCATTAAAACCTTTATCCCGAATTTGAATTAGGAAATTTTTTAGCATTTCCTCTAAAATCAAATTCATTTCGGCTTCATCGAATCCCAGTTGCTCGCGAGAGAGTATTGTTCGTCCTACCAGTTTAGGATAACACCGTTCGTTTTGCTGCAAAAGAAACGAAGAGAAATATGAACATTTGTAATTGTTAGGATACCACAAAGCTATTAAGGGGGGAGATACATGTAACTGCTAAAAATAAAATCGATTTTTTTTATTACATCAAAATGTTTGAAATGCTCTTAAAATAAACCAAAAAAAGTTTTGAAGCGATATTCGTATTAGTTCTCGAGTTATAGTCAGTTAAAGGCAGCGCGGTGTTCCCCATGTCGGTGGAGCTTTAAAACTTTAAACGCGTTTTTCTCAAAGTAGTACTTTTTCAACTGCCGTACAAGATATCTCAAAAAATATTGAATCGATCCGGCTCAAATTTATACCACATCTACAAAAGAGTATTATCTCCTCGTTGAACCTAAATGTTATTGTAATTTCAGAAAAATAATTTGTTTATTAATGTTTAAAGTGTGATTTTTTTGAAAAATAATCGATTTTTATGTTTAATCTAAAATTAATGTAAAAATTTCAAATATTTTTATAAATTTTATTGGTTCACCTATGAATTACATATTTCATTAGCATATTTTTTTCTCTCTGAATGTTGCAAGTTCCCCGGAAAAGGCGTTAAGTTGTACGAGGCAGTTTTTGATGTGTTTTTTTCATTCGCTCGCACCGCCGCCATTTTGTGTTGAAAAATTATTAAAAAAAAATTTTCATTTACTGTGAGACATGAATTTTAAGGATTTAATATTAAACATTTTCTGAAAGAACAATATATATATTTTAATTCAATCTGAAATTAGCAATTTTTTTTCGATTTTACATGTATTTCCCCCCTTAAGCTCTACATATTACTCAAATGAAAAGGGAATAAATAATTAGAATGCGCTCTTAAAACTTACCGAGTACCCGATATACATTCTATAAATTTGTTTAACAGGTTCACTGAAGTCTTCGTTTTTTCTTTGAATCTGACATAAATAGTTTGTCATTACAAATGCCGTCTTCGCCACGAACTCTCTGTCTTTTTCTATATTTTTTCTCGACGAATTTTCGAAATAGAACTGCACATATTCGAATACAATTTCGGTCATTCTTTGAAGAAGATTCCTTATTGACATGAGAGCATTGTTTTGATTTTCCAGTATAACTCTCGCAAGTACTAACTGGTTGTCGGTGAGATCATGTTTAGTTGAATTCAGCAAATCGACAAACTCAGACAATGCTTTTTCACAAGTTTTATAAATGTTTCGACGTTTGAAAATCACTTGATAAAATTCCTCACTTGTGGTAGGAGGAAACATGATTATAAGCGTCAGTATGTCGATATAGGAGAAAATTTGCATGGAGGCTCCGAAGTGTAGTAGCTCTAAGAAGAAAGATAATGATAATATAAAGTATGAAAATTCAGAGAAAAGAAAATTAAAATCAAAGCGAAAAAGAGTCAATGTTGATATTGAATTTGGATATTGTTTCGGAGTTGACACTATATTTTATATACTAAAATGGAGTTGGAAGCAAATATTAATAAATTTAACTGACATTGAAATTGGAGTTTCAAATCAATTTTACCAGGCTATGGGCACAGATCACGATGCAAATGCGAAAATAAAAATATAAAAGTAAAATTCGATCGGAAAATGAACGAAATAGGAAAAGTGAATTTTTTATTGAACGTTTTGTATTCGTGTGGAACAAAATTCGGAAAATAAATTTTGTTGTGGTTTAGAAAAAACAGATTTGATGTTTCTGTATTTTGTGGAGCTTTACAGTGCGTGCAATGTTTTGCTTATGGCACTGCGCAGGACAATTAATCTGAAGTTTGCGCAATTTAAGTGTAACACTAAGTAAAAAAATGTCAATGAAGTTTTGCGATAATAAAATATTGTTACGAGTACAATGCATTTGATAGTGCTTAATAAATAGCCATAAAATATTTTTCCTCTTATTCTTCGAATGAACTTTGTTGGACTTAAAAAGTAAGACTTAAAAAGCTACCTTGAACCAGGAAATCGAATCTAGAATTTTTATGAAGTTAGTTAGTTTTAATTTCCAGATATCACTAAAATGGCATTGAATTTATCAACGAATATTTTTCACACGGAGCTTGCATGTTTGGAAAACATCATCGTACCAGCTTCTAGAGTCGTGAGGAATAATCGAAGGCGTGTGCTGACATTTCCAAACAACTTCAATTGACGGTCCTAGATATTTCTTATTGCTTAAAGATTTGCAATTTTGGATTTGCAAGCAGCAGGCATCATCAGGATATGTGCGAAGTGGATTAACAAGGATCATTGTCATAATATTTACATATTCAGATCATGTACATCATTTACATATTCAGATCATGTACAACAACGGTACAGCGTTTGTCGACGAGAAATCAAAAGTATTCTTCGTAACAGCTAGAATCTCTGATCAGCGGACTGTACCAAAACGGCTGCGCTAAAAGGGAAATGAGGACGATCTTCGAATCAGCAAGGACAATGCTACATGTAAGGCATATTAAAAAGAAATTTTGGGATGCGGTAGTAAACTTAGTAGTGAATGTGCTGAATCGAAGTGGAGCGAGAACAATTGCTGATAATTTGCCGTGTGAATTATAGTATGGAAAGGAGGCGAAAGTGGATCATTGGTGGATTTTTAACCCGGAGGTTTTTATCCACATTCCGAAAGAAAAGCGACATGAACTTGATCCGACGGTGGCAAATTGCTATAAAGTCAAACGGAATCCGCACGATGACCATGAAGCAAATGTGTATGCAAGTGTATGGCTTGTAACAGGCAGCGTGCTGTTGGAATAGCAAGTTTAATTCGTGTGGCTTCATTTGCAACGGGGAAAAGGGCATGCCAATTCCGGCAATTCATGTCGAAAATGTATTAATTGCGACTGAAAAGCAAGATGCAATTGAACTGTTATCAAGTATATGTAATGGAAATTCGAAGTCAAAGATTTTGAGTTAAAATATGTTGAAAATAGTACAGAATTATCAAAATCTATATAGAAAGAAAATTCACACGTGCGCTTTACTTTTGTTTTTTCTCTTTGATTAATGTATAAATTAAATATATGAATTACAGTTATGATTTTTGCTATGAATAAACAAGTTCAGTTCCTTGTTACAGTTCAAACGAATCGAAACAGTGTCAACGTCATCAATTCACAAAATCTTTCAAATTTGAAGGCCGACGAGGTGTTCAAAGCGGTTGGAAGTTTGATGTAAGTAGGTATCGCAAACAGGCCAGTTACCAGCTTTGCAGTTGGATCCGTCAGTCAATTTCTGGGGAAAAAGAGCTCCAGCACATGCGAATACAGTAAAGCTCATGCTCTAATATATCAAGAGCACGTAGATCGACGTCAGATTACATTTTCAGCAGTTGGGGATCGGAACCCTAAAAATCAATGATACTATCTACGGTAGAATCAGAACCAACATAAGGAAATTGATATGGCTAAGATATATTGTGCTACCTTCAGCAATCAAAATTGGAGACGTCAGTATTTACATGGACAACCAAATAGCAATCAGGCTTGTTAAGAACTCCGAATTTCACAAGAGAACAAAATACATCGACTTATCACTTCTTATCACGATATCACTTCATTCCAGAAAAGTTTTAGGACGGGACATTCAGATCAGAATAAGTTCAGACTAATGATCAGATCGCTAATATCATCACGAAAGGACTATCAAAACGAAAACATCAATATTCTTGTCAGTTGATGTGTGTCATGCAAATGAATGAGTGTGGCAATTTCATATTTTTTTAAATTTTTGAAATAAATGATCTAATTTGATTTTTTATTTCAAAATGTAAATGTTGGCATCAACCTGAGACAGAAAGTGGGAACATTAAATTGAGGGCTTATTAGACGCTTGTGCATTTTGTTAAAGTCGAAGACATCGTAGGCCGACCTACTGCAACTCTTTTATGTCAACTGTTTCTTGTCTCAAAAAACAGATCAAACTCGATGAAAAAAGGGATATATTATAAGAACAGTGGCTATTGTTACAAATATTGCACTTACTATTTCATTTTAACGAGCCTGATTCTTGTCATGAGACGAAAAAAAAACAGGCCGCAAGCAAATTTTAATAAATGTGACTGACATGCAATTTGTAGTTTTAATTCAATTTAAAAGTTAATACTTACTTGAAAGCACTAAAAAAAACTGCGATATTAATTTTGGATTTCCTAAGATCAACAAATCTCGATATAAGGCTAATGTTAGGACGATGATTTTAGGTTTAATCGGAACGCTACAAAGTCCAAGCGGTATGAAATCCCATATCATTTGTAAAATGTTCTCAAGTGTTTCGATATCGCATTTCTGGGTGGATGAGTTTGTGTATTTTAGTTTCATGATTTCAACAATATTTTCAACTGTAGCTTGAGCATCGATTGCTCGCATGAGAAACTTTTTCGAATGAAAGCACTTTGCAAGCATATCATAGGCACGAAGTACAACGGTATCGAGAAAGTTAATATCTTCAAAAAGATGCGAAACCCGCTTGAAATCTAGTTTGAAATCATCTGATGTAAGGATTAGACAAACTTTCTCTTTGTCAGCTTTAGTTAAATGTCGAAAGAGCCATATACTTGTTGGATCTTCAAATATCGATTTTGTTAGATTTCTATCTTCCAAAGTTTGACTCAATAAACAACTGTTTACATCAAGTGGCACGGCTTTCTTTTTATCCGAAAAGAGTGCAGTCAGTTTGAGTTTTTGCAGCCGCAACTGATTGACAAGGTGCTTTGTACTATTATTTCCGAAGTTCACAATCCGCTGTTCAAGCGAAACCCATTGATCTTTCGTAAGATACTTATATGGATCGGGAGTCCCAATTGCTATCGAGTCGTCACAGTAGTATGCCATAATCAAATCAAAGTAACCACTAAGATAGCAAACTTCCAGGTACGCATTCATCGTCTGGTTGTTATGCTCGCATTCCAGTAGTGCTACACCGAAATTTCGCAAAACCATTTGCATCTTGCTCCGAGCAATTTCAATTTCTTCCAAAGAATTTTCCGTTTGTTCGGGAAGCCGTGACCCTGCCAGATATTCGCACAAAAAAGCCGAATTGAAATCGATCAGGGTCCAAATTTTCTCATCGGTTGGAGCGGATCGGAATTCCTTAATGGTGTCGTCCAGCGAAAAAATCAATGTCTTCCACAGAGTTATCGACGGTGCTGCCATCAACGATGTTACAAAGTTACTGAAGTGCAGTCCGACACTATCGTGGGGCCAGGCCATGGCAATATTTCGCCACTTCTTGCACTTCGATGAAATAGTATTCGCGGGCTCATTGAATTCTTCGCGCAATTTCTCTATAAGGTACTCGTTGATTACTTCAGGTTTATCATGGACTTTCAACCTCTCTGCCTCCAACTTCAATGTCTTGCAGGCATTTTCCTCATCTCCTCGAAACGATTTCCGTTTTAAAGACAGTTTTGCATCAGTCATTTGTAACTGCGCTTTAAGTGAGTTGAGTAGATAGCGAAATAGTTTCTCTGATCGGCTTAATTTTCTGAAAAGGTCGATCACAAGCTTGAGATATTCAACGTAGTGCTGCCAGTCTTCACTCTTTTTCGTTGCAAACATGAAACTAATAGTAATTCTAAATATGATTTTATCCAAACTCATTGGGATAAGACGAATGATACTGGAGACGAGTATAAGGACTGCTTTCAGGTTTTCTGTTGAATACTGCGAAATGCATGTCTCTACGTATTCGGCCAGGCGGGATTCATTCGTTTTTTCTGATGTTGTTTCCGAGCTCAGATCAATATTATACTTGCGAAATAAATCCAAAATGTGCGCCGATCTGCGAAGTTTGATTTCCGAAGGAGCGACATCATCCTGCATGAAATCTATGACCAGCGAAGCAATACCGCCATCAAGTATATCTTTGATTACGAAATCAAGGCAATGCAGTGAGACATGAAGTCGCGATTCGAAAGCAAATTTCAGATATGTTTTCCATTCTTCAGGATTACTAAAATACAAGTACTTAAACATCTCCATAATATCGTTGTAAAACACTCTTTCCGACAGCATATACAATGAGGACTCGACTAGCACATCCATCAACCCAACTCCAAAACTTTTTCCGATTTCCCTCCTGTGCGTCACGTAGTTCTTCAGGTTAGTAACAGCTCTAGCGTAAAAGCTGCTCTCTGCACTAGAACACACATCATTCTTGGCATTGAAGTACTGAATGTACGCCGAAAAAATTGCGCGCTGTAGCTCAAAGTAAAATTCTGGCTCACTGCTGTAGAATATTTGATACGCTTGATTTTCGCTTATAACCAGCAGCATCTCCATGGGATCACGTTTATCGAAACCGAGTGAATTGGCGTACGCTATCAGACATCTAACGAAGGATTTTTTAATTTCACTTTGAACTAAATGTTGCGGATATGCTATGATTGCTAACGATTTTATAACTTCTATCGATTCATGTTTGGCTTTGTGCTTGGGATAGGCATTCACGAACCAATTCAGAATAGTTTGATATTTGCTCTGATGACCGAACTCAATCGACTTGCATACTTTAATTCCAAACTCGATGCTTTCCGTGAAGGTTTTTTCGGGCCGGTTTAGCCAATTTTCTAACTCTGTAAATTGATTTGGATAGAGATTAATGATCTTGGATAATTTACTTCAAATGTTTTACCTTCTTCGGCAGTCATTTCGGTTCAAGAGGAGGAATCAAGTTTTTATTGTAAATAAACACGTGCACCCACTCGACACATTCGGATTTGACATAAGCAAATGCCGCGGCAGTGAATTGGTTTGACATAGTGAAACAAGCAAGTATTCCATAGGGTACATGGAGGAATGAACAGAATGGACGGAACGAAAACCGGGAACGCCGGGAAAGATGGACCGATTAGCGGGAAGTTGCATTTGAATATTAATTTAGAGCATTAATTTTACATACTGCTTCATTAGCTGCTTTGCAGATGATTTATTTCGGCTGATATTATAGCCAGACCATAATAACCGATTAGTTGGTTTTCCTCCACTGAATATATGCTCGCATCTGTAAAATATTAATTGGGACGAGAAATTGCAGTGTGTGTAGAAATGTAATTGATATGTCTGTAGATTGTTAAAGAATTGGTAAAGTGGTAAAGAATTAACGAATCAGGTATTATCGTGGAAAAAGTACCAGTAAAAGTAAAAGTAAAAAAATTGTCAAGTATTGTACGAAAAACTGTATTAATGTCTGACTTTGAAAAAAAATATTTACTAAGTGCTATATTAAAGAAACACAAGATCAAAGCGAAAACCGGTGCCTGCGTTTGGTGTCGAAAAGTGCCTAAATCAGCGAGATATCTGGCAGAGGCTGGTCCTCCAGGCACAAACACACCATTTGTGAAACCAGAGAGGAAACTTCTTCTCTTATCGTTGTAATAAGTGCGTCTAAAAAGGATGGGAAACTGATTAATGGTCAGTGCGCTGTCCTTACGAACGAACTGTGCGATAGATAGCGGAGTCGGGACCAGTTTACAGCTTCACTCAAGCAAGGTTTGTGGACGGTCACCTCCAAGTCACCTGCTCCAACCAAACATCTAAGGAGTGGCTCAAACAGATCGTTCCCCAATTGGGTCCTGGTAGTTGGCTCAAATCAACTATTTTGGACCCCGATCTTGTCAAAGTGGACCATGTCAGTTGCTGAATTTCTGTTCCTCACAAGAGCGCAGGTGCCATCACTGGCATATTCGGTAAGTTGGGTTAGGGTATCGATATAAAATACTAAATTATCATGTGCGTGAAAACCACTGCCGGTGAAAATGGTTTCAACCTGGTGATCGCACGTGACCAAAGAAGTTTCTTGACGCTCAGGGACAGATACCGCATGATGATGAGCTACCTTTTGTATATACGGTTAAATTTAACCAAATCAAGAAGAAGTGAAGCATCACCTCTTGTAACTGCCTATGGATGCGTGTGTCTCCAGAGCAAACCGCAGAGATTCAGTGGAAATTCTTTTCTATAGAGTTTCTTTTAATAAATTCATGATTTAACATAAATTCCGGACATTTGTATACCCAAAGGTGTAAGATTTGTTCAAACCAATTTGAAACGGGGTCAAAAATCTTTTATGATGAAAGATCGACAACGCCGAGGACCTGTTGTTCTGGTTTCCAATCTGCTTGATGTCAGCACGCTCAGACAGTTTTCAAGCCGAGACCTGTCAACGGGCATTGTGCAGTTCCGGGAAAATGTCAGGCTGAAACGCCCGATAGTCACCACAGCATACTTTCCTTTTGTCTCTTTACTCCCGTTGCCAATACAGGAGCTAAAGGACCTGGTCCAGTACGCTTAATTGCAGAAACTAGAATTTTTGGTTGGCAGTGATGCTAACTCCCAGAATACTAGCTGGGGCAGCAACAAATGTAACGTCAGAGCAGACAGACACTTTGATTCAATAGCTTCTGCGGGGCTAATGACTTTATGACCTCTCACCTATCCTGCCTAGAAGACGCTGATTCTACGGAACATTTCCTCTGTGAACGCCCAGCGTTTGCGCGTCTTAGACTTTAAAGCTTTAGCTGGGACGCGGCACATATGCAGAAGATAGCCTCCCCCTATCATTGGTCCTAGATTTCATTAAGAAATCTGAGAATTTTGTGGTCGGCTGCGGGTATGAGCACAATGGATCTTCTTGCCTGAATGCTAAGAGGTGCCAGGTGTCTCTTATCTAACTCTCACACATGAAGTGCAGGATGTGAAATAATAAAACGCCGTAGAAGACAGAAGAATAGATCAAAATGGATTGATCAATGGCTTAGCAGAAAGGATCTTAATCATATGCCATTTCCAAAACTTAAAGAAATTGTCCCTGATGACTTTAAAAGTTACTTTGAAATGGATCAAAATACTTTTAACATTTAAAATAAATAAAATTATAAAAAAATAAAATAACTTGAAACTGCATTCTTCATTTCTTCATCGTTTTGAAAAATCCTTTCCCCAAAGCTCTTTGATCAATTTTAGGAAAAGATAATAATTAAGTCAGGACAAGGATGTAGGGCGGGGGACCTAAAATATCGAAGCCCACTTTATGCAGGGCAGCCAACGTAAAACGAATCTTATGGAGAGGCGTGTTGTCGTGCAGAAGGAGGACACCTTTGGTTAATTTTCTTACTTTTTTTTCTTTGCGGCCTCTTCCGGCCGCTCTAGCGTAGTATTCTTCGGTTATGGAGATGCCTTTGTTTTTAAAACCGACCAACAGGATCCCTTCTGATTAAAAAAAAAATGGTCGCCATGACTTCTCCAGCAGACTGTGACACCTTGAACTTCTGGGATGATAGTGTACCTATTTTGTGCCACTGCATAGACTCTTTTTTGGACTTAGGCTCATAACATACTGATGAATCCAAAACTCATCACCAGTAACGATTTGGCTCAATACTCCATCGTTTTCTTCACTATAGAGGTCGAAAAATGATCGACAGCATTCCACGCGCTGTTTTTGATACAACGTGAGCATTTTCGGCACTCAATTTGCGATCTTATTCACGCCAAGACGATCGTGAGGAATATTTAAGATGATTGTATTTGATACTTCAATCATTGTATCTGATACTTCAATCGCAGTTTAAAAGTCATGGTAATTGGCGGAGTGAGCAGTCGCAGAAAAGGCCAACTTCATTTTGTTGAGCAAACAGTTAATGGAGAATATTGCAAGGAAAATATTGCAGGGAGGTTTCCTACTTTTGCACAATGCCTTAACAATCACCATCAATTAATGGACAGAAAGGAAGTGATTTTGATGCAAGGCGCATACAACGTTAGAAGTTTATGATGCGATTTTTGACACTTTTTTAATATGTGTGGATTGATTGGCCTGGTAACTCCCCTGATTTAAACCCCATTGAAAACGTGTTGCCCAGAATATAGAAGAGTGTTTTTAGAGATCACAGTTTTATGTCAAAGTTTCAAAAAAACGGATTTTAGTCTGTATAGAAAACGAAGGAGGACATGCTTCATACCAATTCCATGTTATGTTACCTAATATGTGTACTTTATAATAAAATTATAATATTAAAATAATCTCTTTTTAGTAAAATTTTATTCAAGAAATACTAAGGCCAGAAACTTCTGTGCCACCGTGTAGTTTCAGCTGATTAGTCAATTTCGAGGCAATTACGTTCTAATTGATTAGTACTCCATACTTTATATTTACGATTTATTTTGATAGCCGCTCTCGCTTATCGATAGAATACTTGCTTGCAGTTATTGTAGTTTGTTAATATATTTATTTTTCTCGCAGTTTAATGTGATTTCAGTCAAATGCCAAGCACGTAATCAATGTGCTTTACGGAAAATTGCGTTGAAAGTTTTGTATTTTCATTATTATTATTTTAATTTTGATAATTGAGAAAGATAAAAAAAAAACAGCATAGAATTGAAATTGTCTCTAATTGACGTAGTTTCATCAATGGAGAAAATGATTGCTTTGCAAATTTTTTACTCGTAAAATATCAAAACTAAACTATATTTCCCTTTTCGTAGAAATTTTTTAGCTTCAGAGACGGAATACAACTTCAAAAAAACATTCAATTGTTTACCATTTTCTTAAATTTATAGTCATAGTAATACCCTATAGATTTTTTTTCGAATTACATCAATCATTTAGTGTTAAAAGAATTCTACGGAGGTAAACCAATAGTCAAGGTGAGCTTATGATAAGTGTGTGTGTTTTATTGTTTCAGTTTACGATCGAAGCAAATTATTGTGTTTTTGCTGATTCTGAAACTGCAAAAGAAATAGATACAATTTACTAATCTCAGGAAACATAAAATCCATCTCTTGACATTGGGCTGTCGAAGTAAACAAATCTGTTTTGGAAATGTATGCTGATGTGTTGCTATTGTAAAGTAAACTTGATTCCAGTTTTTCTTTATATTCATTCAATTTTCATTTCATTAACTCGTTTTTTTTTTGAAAGATAGCTGGAAAAAAAGTTCTGGGAAGTTTTATTTAACTTTTGCTTTGCGTATGCATCAAATTAAAGGACACTCGATACAAATCCTTAGAACATTAGAACAAAACACGATTATAATACTGATTTAGTTTTCTTAGGCATGAAATCAAGTATTAGTTTTAAGTAAACATCTAATCGAAATTTCTTAAACTGCTGGCCTGATTTATCGTAAAATTCAAATTGCCTTTCGCCAGATTATTGGAATGTGTAATGTTTGAATTCTATGCATTGATAATTTATTTTGTTTCTGTTTTTTAATTAATTCTATTTTATTAATTGCGCACTAGCCTGTTAAAACGAATATTGAAATAAATAGATTGTAAATTAATTTAATGAGTGGAGGGAAGGGTACAAACTGGTTCGAGTGCTCGCAGAATCTGCCAAATTCTGTTACTGCTGCAGTTTGCTGAAGTACGGAAACAGACCTAGAGACTTGATCGATGTCGGGCAAAAGGGACGAGAAAACAATCGTCGAGAATCATGGCAAGATTCAATCTTTCTTGATCAAACATATCGTCTTCGATTCAGAACACACGCACTTCTGGAGCTACTTCTTTATCGCACTAACCCTTTCGAGTTGAGTCCTCGGTTTATTGTAATAGACTCACGGGGACGGGAAAATTTTAAATTCAGCTTATCTACTCCTCGGAAAGGCACTTCAGTTGTTGAGAGGAGTCACGGAGTGAAATTTCACTTTATTTTTGTATAAGACTATTCACTTGAACTATAGCAAATTTAGATACCTTCGACACCTCGGAGACATATTCCTGATAGTACTATGAAACTCCGGCCTGGTTGTGGCCGGAATCCAAGGAGCCCCACCGTACTAACTAGCCAATAAACCACCGCAAGCTGCTAGTCATGTGGACATGCCCATAAGATTTACATTGAAGGGGATGGTAGTAATTTTATGTCCACTGAACGTCAAATCTGGTCAAATCCAAGTAGTTTCCCTCCAATTTGACATTCAGGGAGAAATGGCGGAAAGGCAGCTTTAACGTGCTTTGTGCGCGAGAGGGTTGAAGGGGCTAATGGTGGAAAGTTATGCAGTCCGTGTCCACTCCGTTTCGACTATCTCACTGGTCAGCATTGTTAATAGCCACAGCTTGGTAGCAGCAAACGGCATGAAACTACGACTCTTTATCAGTAACACATGCAGGGAGTGTTGGCACTAATGAAAATCAACCAACGAAACTTCGTTGAGCCATGCCCGGTGGACCTCACGCACGTGACAGAGCAGACGTTGAACGATATCCAACAATGGGTAAAGAGGTCCGGTCTTCTTTGTCCGTTTGAAATGAAAGCTGGTATCACTAGGGATCAATAAGTTGCTGTTTGACTCCAGCCAGCAAAACTTAACCTATGTATTCTCCTATGAAAGTGGTACAGGGTGAAACGTTTTATACAAACATCTGAAGATTTTTTTATCTGGTGGAATTGTTGAATCGCATACTATGGGACTGCGCCCAGTGTGGGCTACGACAGAGTATTTTTAGAAACTATGCCTATTGCAAAACTTTTCCTGGATAAATCAATGAATGGATACCAGGATTTTTGTATGGTTAGAATTGAAAGCATTAAACTAATTTTTATTTTATCTGAAAACACATATTGTGTCCTTATTGTCAATTCAAATTTTAAGCCACTGTGGGAGATTTGGGAAAGCGCAGCATCCATGAGATTGGATACAATGGAACCAATATCTTGAACCGCACTAATAGACTGTTGCTAAAATTTTGATACATGTTTTGCATCATTTTGATTATTTCTGATGCAGCATGATCCTTTTTGATTTTAATTTTGAAAATAAACTCTGCCATTGTGGACTATCGTAATAATGTAAGAAGTAACGACGACACAATAAGCGTTTTGTTGTTAGTAATAAACGTTTTTCAGCTTGCTTTGCAAAATATATTTCGTATTCTACGTTAAAGACAAACAATTGTTATTGATGAACATCGCTCACAACATAAACATTTTATGGTAGCCTGAAAGGATAAATATATTGCTGGTTTCGATCGATCTGACTCATCTCACTGATTTTTCAGTACAAATAGGTGTAATAATTTTTGTTTACCTCCATCGACGAGACAGGAAAAAATCCCAGATGCACAAATGCCGATAAATACAATTATGCTGAAGAACAATAAATATTCAATTTCACTAGAATACGGCACAAACAAAAACATTCGAAGACATGTACAAAATACCAATAGATTGATATCAACAACTGCTAGAAATGAGCATCATCATTACTCACAATGTCTTCATCGAAACTCGAGACTTTCGAATGAAATATTTTTCAGCAGATTATTTCTAAAAATCTATGTAATTTACAGTAGAATTTATTATTTGTTCTCAACCAGCGGTCGAGATTCTTTCGCAAGCTATAAAATATATATTTTTTTAGAGTAGAAGAAAATAGGTTGAGAGGCAAATTAAATAGTAAAAAAAACCGGATCGTTATGTTATTTAACAATACGCTCTCAATTCAAATCAGTTTTGTTTTGGACGAATTCGGAAGGATTATTCTGATGGTTTTGTTTTTGTTAGAGATGGAGTTGATTAAATACAATTTTCGGAGAAAGAAACGAACATTTATTGCGCCTTACATGAGTAGATTCTGCCGGAGTGTGTTTGTTTAATCAAATATCTATCTTTAGATGAATTCGCGTCCTATCGAACCGATATTAGATAAATATCCAGACATTTTATCGTATGTTAGTATGATGCCTATACTTAGTACCGTAAATCAATTTATATCTTATGCTGCCACTGGAATATACAAGCCTTTGGGGTCCACGCTTGAAACTCGACCGTTTTGTTGTGTTTCGAATCAGTTTAATGTTCATTTTGCCTGCAGACTAAATTATTTTTATCTCAAATCGAAGAGTATCATTTCGCATGTATATATGTATGTACGTATGTAGTTTTTTGTCTGCACACGTTTCCATCTGTTGTTCGGAGGGACGAATTCTCGCAATATTTCTTGGATTATCTTTGCAAGGCTTTGTGAGACGAAGGTATCTAATCTTACTTGCTGCGAGCGCTAGTTGATCTTGGATATTATGACTGATATGAAGAGAATCGCTGAATGAACAGCGTACAAAGTCATCATCGCAGATTCTTAGTATGGAGCATCTCCGCCCTCGTCGCCTCAGCATCATCATCATGAGCATCACAACCTAAAATTACATGTGAAAAATTTCTTCGTGGCTTTCAGTTTCTATCTGCACGCCGCGTAGTTCGCAAGTTGGTTGGTTGATTGGGTTGAAATAAATATCGTCTAAGCAGTGTCCAAAGAAGCTAGTATCTATAGCGAAACGCATTGACGCGGACTGGATGTTTTTCGTTTATTTCCTTCGAGATTTGCTAAATATAAACTCTCTGGACTGAATGGTGTATAAGGTCGTGATCTAATGAATTTTGATGTCACCGCGGAAATCATAAAAG
Organism: Nemotelus pantherinus; assembly: GCA_963978885.1. Taxonomy (NCBI): domain Eukaryota; kingdom Metazoa; phylum Arthropoda; class Insecta; order Diptera; family Stratiomyidae; genus Nemotelus; species Nemotelus pantherinus. The sequence continues at coordinate 3,924,011 of OZ022263.1, forward strand.
TGTACTGTGACTAATATCAATTAATCATTTTGTCGGGGTGAAAAAAACGTGTACCTACTTCTTTTCCGGTGCGATCAGGTGTGAAGTGATGCGCGAAAGTTTTTGTTTTCTAAAAAAAAGTAAATAATTGATAGCCCGAAAAATATTCTTTACACATTCGAAAACTGGATCACTGAGTAAATATTATTTACGAAGTGTTTCCGAAGAATAATCTTGGTTGAACCCTAGACAGCACGTAGTCTTTCCAAGGTATATAATCTTGACACTTTTAAGAGTTTTATACTGATTTATGCTGATAAAAGTTTGGTCCTCATTCAACTTCATCCTTCGGCACAAATTAATAACCCTGCTCGGTTGTTTAAATTTAAACTGGTTTTTTAAAAAACCAACTTAATTAAAAATATTAGAGTAAAATTATTGAAAAAAAAATTAATAAAATTATTTGAAGTCATTGTTTCTATATCAGTTTCACAAAACCTCTGATTGCTATTGTACTATACACTTCTAATGCCTATCAAACATGTAATTCCAGTACAATATAGTGATCCAAATCAAGTCCATCGACTTCTCCACTTTTAAACACTTCAAAACTTATCTCAAATGTCGGCCACAACAATTTCACGCATTCGCCCCGTTACCTCACCTCAGACAACACAACTGACTGAGAATTCCCTCACATCAAACACATCATTAAGTACACACAGTATGGGCTCGAATAGCGAGTCATCGGATCCTTTGGAATCCGATTATAGTGAAGAGGATGTCGAGGATGAAGAAGAAGATGAGGAGGAGGAAGACGAAGAAGAAGACGAAGTTGAAGAAGATGACGAGGAAGAAGAGGAAGAGGTTAAGCACGAGGAAGAGGATAGCGGAAGTGAATCGGACGATGAAGCTGAAAGTGATGAAGAAGAAGCCAGTGAGAGTAGTGATAAGGCCACTGCTGCAAAACAAGTCCGAAAGTACACATTGGATGACTTCCAAATGATCAAAACTATCGGTAAGTACAGAATATCTCAAACTTATATCCTAAGCATATCTGCAATTTGATACCATACGCCTTTCCATACGTCAATTTAGCGCATGTTGGAAGAACTTATGTCGCATCTCAGATGTGATGAAATGCACGTGTCAAACAGACGACACCTGTCCATGTGCCATATGCTCCTGTCTGTAGCGAACTATATCGTCGCATAGCATCTTCATTCAATTTCAAAATAGACGAAAAAAAGATTTATGAGAACTTTCGTCCGAAATTTTATTTTATCTTTTAAAAAGCGTTCGTGTTGAAAGACAAAATATTCTCGTACATGTCTGTGCAGTATTTTCAATGAACACCGAAAAAACTTTCACTCGTGCATTAGAGTTTATTTTTTGCCAACACCAATGTACGTTTATTTTAAATACAAAAAAAAAACATCAAACAACATTTCCGTTATAGCAAAAAAAACTTGTTTCCTATCGTTAGCTTTTTTACCAATTTTGAGAATATCTTTCAGTCAAATATTTAGAATGACAATTTCGAATTTTTACGTTTCACAGCTTGGACGTCTTGTACAGTAATTGATTGAAATGAAATACAAGACATTTTTGAATACACGTCTTAGCTATTGACACACAGACGCCACAAATTAAAATGCATCAAATTTTTCTGTAGTGAAAGATTAATTGCTTCTATTTTTGACAACTCAAAGAGCAAGAACAAGTCGTTTTTGAAAATAAACAAGAGGGGTCACTCATTGTCAAACTGTTTGATTTCATAAGGCCGGTTGACACGGTGTCCGATTCAAGCCTGATTTTATTTATTTCGTTGTTGTTGATAAAATCACCGAAAAAATATCAAGGCTGATGATTCGTAGTGCTTGATACTAGTTCTTGGAGAAAAACAATCCTTATTCATCCATCTTATGTTCAGCGATCAGTGTATGACCTCATACCGTAGACAAGGATGTTTGCAAAACAATCTAATAATAAATTTTTGAACTTTTTTTGGCTTCGTTTATTTTATGCTATTTATCGAAACTTTTCTGTCGTCTGACGACAATAGTCCCACGCTTATTTTGTAGTACGTAGTTGGAGAATCCGTTCAAGTTATTTGTTTAAAACTTATTAAGATTCGATTTAATTTATCAATTCACAACGGAATTGAAAACTAATAATTCTCAACAAAACTATGCAATCATTTTGCACAGCTTCTAAAATGTGACTCTACCATATTGTTGCAAAAATTTGGTGTTAACTATTACGTAAAACAACCCTCAAAACTCTTTTGTGGAATTATCGTTTCTAGTTTCAGCAAATGCCTAATTCACCCCATTGGACCTTCTATTTACCCGGCATTGAGACGCTGCCCTGCGTTGATCTGTATTGCATGCCTGTTTTTACTTCAGGTGGACATGTAATAACTGAGTAAAATATTATGAAAGAAAAACTCAATCAGGTTGGGAAGTCTAGACGGTTGTCGAAAACCCTTCATTAAGTATCCGACGAACGATAATGGAATATTTTATTTATACTTACTCATTAAAAAAGCATTACAGGAAGTCGGAGTCAGCCGCATTACTTTGGCTCAGATGTACCATTAGCACATACCAAGAGACCCGATGGCTACTTTTGTTCTATCAGGGGGAGCCTGTAAGGCATCCTCCTTCTCTTTTGAAACTAAAATTTGTCTCTACATACGCGGAAACAGCTACACAAGCTCTGAACGGAACATCAAATGTCGCTGGAGAGGCAGCATTGATCAGAACTAGGCTGAATATGAATATATTAGTCCCACCTCTAGTCAGGACATTTACTGTTTAGGGGTGCCTACGTTGATGGCATCGGCTTACGACTAGATCATCAAAATATTTCAATGATGAATTAGCAGAAAATTTCACGGCCCATAAAAATGCATTATTCTTCATATTCAAACAACTTTTTTCCATCAGTGCCTTTTGAATGTGAACTTTCATCCCCTGACTGTACATGCATTCAGCATGTCATTTAGCGCGCGACCTGATTGGCTGGCTTGGGCACACCAGGCAATTGAGAATCCAGTTGTGCTAACGAAGCTTTGTTTATTTATTTTTTTTGTGGATAAGGAGAGCTATGCAAGAAGGTCTGGTTGGCACTATCAGGCCGATACCAGGCGGGTCGAATGGTAAAAATGTTCTAGTGTGAAATATTATTTTGAGAATTCCACTACTTTCAACTTGGTCCTCTTCCACAATCTATTGCCATTTTCAAAAATATGGTACGAAGCAAAATTTTTGATTCTAATTAATTAATTTTATTTTCTATTTTTGTTTATAATGGATTCTTTCTTTTCTTTTTTATTCTCCTTAATTTTACTTTATTATTTAATACTTTAAGAATTTCTTGTATTTTTTATATTTATATATTCTTATTTAGTACTTGTTATTTTATTTTTTTCATTGTATCCAATCTGTAATTGGGCAGTTTGCCTGTTGTATTGAATACGTACCAAGTAAACAAATAAATAAACAAATAGTTTGGCAAGAATAAATTGTGGTTTATCATAAAAATTTTGGCAGAAGGATGAGGTGTGCAGACGACTTACATACATTTTGATAATGCACTTTCCAAAATCTAAGCCCTCCCTACTCTTAGCGTAAAAAGTTCGCAAATATGACGAAAGGCATTGAAATGATTCGATTACGTTTTATGTATGCACCTTGTTAAAGGGAAATTGGCACCAGATTGTCATGAAGTGCGCGAGGTGGTGTCTTGTGTTGATGCGATCAATTGGAGCCTATCACTATATATTATAGTTACAATTACAATAATAGAAAAATTGTAATGTAAAAAATTCAAAAATAAAAAAAAACAAGATCAATCCAAAAGACGAAAGGAACAAACATAATAAAAATATCATTATAAAATAATAAAGTAAAAAAAAAATAATGCGAAAAAGCATTAATCAGGAATTAAGGCTAGGAACTTAATCTGAATCTTGACTTTGATACTAAAATTATAACCCTATATTCGCAATAAGGGATATGAGGTTTAAACAATAAAGACGGTTGTATTGACATTGATCATGTTCCACCGCATCAATCTGATTTCTAAGGTGCGGGACCCGACTTGACAGCAATACTTGAGTTTCTCAAGCACTAATCATTCAAAGAGCAAATATCGTTTTGAAGTTGGAGGCAATCGTTGACAGATTCAATTGCTCTAAATACTTTCAAGCAAACATAAGGTGGGATAAATGAATAACTGAGGGAAGGTTATTAATAAAGACAAGAAATAAGAAAGGTCCAAGAATTGAACCTAGCAGAGTACCAGAAAGAGGACAGAGTGCAGAAGAAAGTACATTAACAGTACAAGTACGATCAGAAAAATAAGATAAAAGTCAGGATTAGAGGGAATTGATGATATCAAAACACTGTAGCATCGAAAGAAAAAAATTGTGGTTAACAGAATTAAATGCTTTTGAAGAAATTGTGAAGATAACATTGACCTGTTTCTATTGATTCAAAACAGAACCAACAAAGTTATAGGAGAATATAAAGTTAGATTTGGAAGATATGTCCTTGATGAAAGAAGCAAATAAGCAATGAAAGACCGGGGAAGCTTATTATAAGCAACTCTTTTGAATACTTTACCAAACACCATGCAAATTCGCCTGTCGTTAGAAATGCAGCCTGGGGATTTATAGATCGGTAAGATATGCGCAAAATTTTATTGGGACGGGAAGGAGCCAGAAGAGAAACTAAGTTTAAAAATAATGGACAAAGGAATACACAGCTACGAGGATAGTGGCTTTGCTAGCAAATTCGGGGTATCATCAGGACCGTTACTGTTATTTGCGCTTAATGAATTGATAATGGAGGCGATTTAGGAAGGATCAGTTTGGATACAAAAACGATAAAGTTGAAGAATTACCAAGTGAAGAAAAGTAGGCTGACACTGAGGATTATATATTTGGCAAAAGTTTCACAAATTTCATGAGGGCTGAACGAGAATCACAAAAATAGCGGAGGAGCAAAGGAATCATTACGATGCATTGAATTAGGGAAACGATGGGGTTTTTTTTAATGAACGAACATAAGAGATCAGAAGTATATATGATAGTTGGAACAATTAGAAGACTCAATGTTGGCGAAAAAATCATGCATGTCTTGCCTGCGGAGTGTAAACTTGAAAATTCTAAAAAGTCGCTATAAGAACCCGAAGCTCCATACTTAGCAGGAGCTGCATCTTTATCCTTAAAGGCAGACGTCACATCGGATCGAAACCAAGAAGTATAATTCCGTTCTCGCAGTCGACTGGTAGGAGTGAATCGTGAAATTAAGATCAAAAGAGAGTCATAAAAGTTAACATCAAGAGTAAGGTCGATGCAAAAAGAGTACCAATTCATCAAGTCGATTTCATCAACCAGGCTCACAAAGTCAGCTTTATAATAAGAGTGTAAAAGAAATTTTAGTAACTGAAATGTTGATCGATATCGTGATAGAATGCGGGGAATGGTGCGCATCAGGAGGAACATGAGATGTCGAGGCGGTTTGTAGGGTTATATTACGGGAGGAGATGTTCAAGAAAACAAAATTTAAAAATTGGAATTGGTAACTCCATTGAAAAAGAGAACATATTGACAAAAAAGAATCATTTATTAAGGAAACAAAATTTGATGAAAGGATCGAAGAGAAGGAGGTACTCCAAACAAAGCTAGGCAAATTAAAGTCACCACATATTAAAAGGAAGCTAAAGGGAAAACTATTAAGCAGGTAGTTTGAAAGTTCTATAAAGAAATGATCGTAGACGGAGATAGAAGCATTACATGAGACATGTACAGAGGAGAGAATCAGAGTTTCAGAAGGAGCTAGGGTGGCACAAACCACAATATACTCAACAGGAAAAGACGGACAGAAATTACTACAGAGTGAACTCCGGAGAGAGATGTAGATGGCAATTAAAATATCGCCATCATCACTTTTAACCGTTTATAATCGTTCACGATCACGTCAGAAGATAGTGTTAAAAGATAAGAGCTCATTATCATAAATATAGTTAGTGAGCTAAGTTTCAGTAAGGCAAATGATATGGTCAGATGCTAAAGAAGCAGAATAACGCGCAACTTAGTCCTCAGGCCACAATCATTCTGAAAATATACATTAAGAGTTTCTGCGCGTTTTGAAGCGAAAGTTGCGTTTTGTGTTGTGGGACAATTCCAACGAGTTCTTGAAATGCGCTCCTACACTATGGCACCAATCGGCCAGAAATCTTTGGAAGGTATCTTTTCAAAGAAGCTTGTCGAATCCAGGAGATATAGCGAGACGAAACGATGGAATGAAAAATAGATCAATTCGGTAGTTGGTTCTGATGAGCATGACTCGTTTGTTGGAGCAAAGGCTCGCAACGATATGTTTGTTCGTATGGTGTATGCTGCATTAGATTAAAGTTAGTGAAAGTGTCTTTGGTGATGTTTATGGTACTTCGCTGAAGGATCCAAAGAGTGATGGCTCGAGAAACATATTAGTTTACGAAAGATAATTTACCGCTAGGGCATCGTGAGACCTGACCGATTTGCATGCATGGGGGCGAAGTGAGTGTTGCATGGACCCCTGGAAAATAGAGTGTCCTACAATGGGTGCCATAAAGATATAGCGCAGCAAATTGTAGAGCTCCATTATTTCTCGAGTGCTAATAGACTATAGGGACCACCTAGGTTTTTGTAGACGACAGCAATTTTCTCGAGGAAATTTCTTAGGATCTGCCTGGTAAGACGCCCAAGAGTAAATCGGTTTGAAATTTTAGATTGTCGGCTTCGAATACACGAAACATATAGTTTGTGAAGCTAGGGAAGATATGCTAATCAAACCAAAAATGCAATATCTAACAGGCAAACAGATCGTGGTAACTGCTCCAGACATACTGCGACCAGAAATAATGTCGTATTCTGTTATTCAATTTTCAACTTGAAGTGCTTTATATACTTTTCGAACTCATTTCTTCAAGCGAAAAAGCAGGCCCTTTTTATTAAGCCAACAATCGCTATTAGAAGTAGCATATAGGAAGACAACATATAACTTTCTGCAGTCTGCCAAACTAAACATGCGGATGGGATCCGTTTTACGAAAATTTCTAACTTGGGTAGTTGTCTTCATATCGTTGCCCTAGAATCGGGGAATGGGATTGGGATTTAGTCCTTGTTATTTATATTATTATAGAAAAGAATGTTTTCACAATCCTTCCCCAATCACAGCCAAATTGATCATTTTTTCACCTAAATAAAATTGTGCTTGCCGATTTGCGTCTTACGTCACACTTTCTACGAACGTACTCACTAGACGATCTAATAATAAAATTTTTTCCACTTTTCTATTTCGGTTTATTTTATGCTATTTAGTGAAATTTCTCTTTCGTCTGACGACAATGGCCTGACACTGATTTTTCAAAATATAATCAGCGAATTCGTTCAACTTTTTTAGCTGAGCACTTATTTTGTATATTTTCATTGATAATTGATGGATTGCCAATCAAATGTGAATAGAGAGCTGCTAATGTGGACACTTGTTGGGAAAAGTAATAAACTACAAGATGCTCCCAGCAGTCATATGACTGGCCTTATTTGTTATAACAAATTTATATTAAACTTAAAGCTAGGAGTAGTTGGAAGGAAAGCAGGAAAGAGTAATACCGCGTTCCTAATGTCGGCTTGAACTTTTGTTGAACCTCGGAGTAAATTTGCCCTGTTCACAATGATACATTATCGAATTTTGTGAAACGTAAAGTAAGTGGCCATTTACACGGCTCAACTCAACTCGAGTTTTTAGAAGGCGAGTGTGAACTGGAAGAAGTCGGGTAGTTTAATTCGTGTACCATCACTTTTTTGGAGTTTTCCTTTCGCTCATTCTCATTTGTGTCAAAAGTCCTAAGTTTGCTGATTTTGTTTGAACATTTCAGCAGTTTGAAATTTCATATTCAAATTTCCAATTTTTTTCCAAAGTGCTTACAAAAATGATGACGAATAGGGTGATAGAACGATCTGAGTATTGTACAATAGGCGTATCGGGTTATAGTACGTTCGTACTGCACTTTTGAATCAGGTAGATTTAGCGCTGACAACTAAATCAGGTGAGGTGTTCGCACTGGTCGAAGTGATTTAGATTTGCAGATTCATTCAAATTTAAATGCGCAATTTTTTTGCGTGAAAGTCGTTGAAAATATTAAAGGAACATGCAAGGATATTTTCTTTTCACATTGTACAACTCACCTTATCCTTTTTTGTCCAATTTTTACTATTTTAGAACGAAATTCGAATGACATTTCATCTAAATCTACTCTCCCTCTCACGGATGGAATTCAGCCGGAACCAAATTCACAATATCACCTGATTTATACTGAATTAACTCTAATTCAGGTAGCTTTCGACTGTCAGCAGCCGAGACAAATGTATGGTAAATCAGGTAGATTTGTGGTCGATTTAGCTCTAAATCGATCAGCTGATCGAAATCGTCTGATTTAGTCTCAGTACGAACGGGCTTTTATCCCTAAATCAATCAGCTGATCGAAATCACATGATTTAGCTTCAGTGCGAACGGCCTATAAATCAGGTACTATTGTGATATGTATGTATTGTCAAAAGCAGAGATAAATGTATAGATTTGTGGTCGATTTGGTCTCAAATGGTCCCAATTGTCTCAAAATGGTCACAATTCACATAAAATAAGAAAAGAAGAGGACCCAGAATAGATCCTTCTGGAACTTCATTTTTTGATTTAAATGGAGTAGATAGGCAGGACTTGTATCGAATGCAACAAGATTGATCATAGGACTCAAGTTATCGTATAATAGAAGGGGAAAATCCAAGTTGGCAAATCCCAATACCTTTCACAAAGTCAGTATAAATGGCTCAACAAGTGATTTAGCAACGTAATTTGTGAAATATGTTAAATTGGTAGACGCAGATTAACTTTTTCGGAATCCATGCTGCTCACGACAAATTAGGTAACCATATTCTTTGGTAACGATATGAATATGCCACTCCAGGACTTTCGAAAAGCTGAAAAAGTGATACCAGACGGAAATTGGCAGCCCAAGAAAGACTACCAGATTTTGGAAGCATCAAATATGGGTTCAGAAAGTTTTTTGTTGAATATGATTGACAGAGGGAGGCTCAAAGGTTGTTTTTTTTTTCTAAAAAAAAAAAAAAAAACTTGAATGAAAATCCAAACCTTCACTAGATTATGGTTTCAGTGTTTTCATAATTGTTTGAATAGCCGATGAGTAAAAACAGCAGTTGGAAGTGATCGATTAACATGAAGTTCAACTGGAATAAAGCTTGCAAGAGATAAGGCATAAACAGCTTAAAGTGGGACCAAAAAGTTTTCCGGTCAATTATCTTTAATGAAAATTCTGTTTATGATCAATAAATCTGTTAGCATTTTTAACTTGCCTTTTTGTAGTAGGCTTTAATTTACTGCACGCATCTAGGTCGAGTGGTGAACGAGATCGCATACATATTTTCTGTAGTTGTTTTTGAGGCTAAGGTTTGAGAATTGACAGATTTATTAAGGAGCTCATGCAAGTTTAATAAATAGAGCTAAAAAAAGCTTCCAAAATTCTGCAGGCATTGACTGAAACTTTACTTCAAATAGGAAAAGCGCGAAAGATAAAGATTAAACCAAGATAATCACAATGAGAAAATTTGTTTTCAGGGATTTGACGTCAGAAATCTGACTTCAAGAGTAGACTTTGAATCACAACTTCCAAAGGAGGAGGATTCGAGTCAACGCCTGTATACGGGAAAGAGGTTTATAAATTTCAAGCTGATCATTTCAATCGATCATTAGAGAAAACAGGATCCAAGATTCAGATTAAGTGATTATGAGCAAAATTGAACATAAAAGCGCTTAAGTTGGGGAAAGAGATTGCTAAGATAGTTGATTTAGATGGAAACAGCACAGGAAAGGATTGCCAAATAATGGAAGGCACTATTCTCCACAAACTATGAAGTAAGAGTTTGTGAATGAAAAGTTGATCATATCACTGGGGGACTTGTAGTACTCGTCATAGATGTCAACACTACTAGTACAAGGGAAAAAAACGCCGAAAGGCTCTGGAAGAAATATCTGGATTATGACTACAGTGAAATTCTTGATGCGCACCGGACAATTAATAGCTCAAAAAGTCCGACTTACGCCAGGCTTGCGACAGCCAGGCTTTAACTCGAGGAGTTCCGGCTTCAAATCTCTTGCATATTTTAGTATAGTTTATAGCCTCTTCTGTTTTTGGCTGGTGACGATGTGGGCTTTGGTAAGTTTGTGGCACACAAGAGTTGTTGGAGCGAAATCTAGATTACCAGTAACGTGCTTGGTTTGGTATAATACAATAGTTATGATCGATTGTTCATTCGAATTAGAGATCACACATGCTAACAGCCAACGCTCTCTTCACAAGGTGACACAAACCATAAGCTTAATTTTGGTTTAAGGTAAATAAGATAAAGTAACACCACAACCTTTCGCGAGTGCAGTGGTTGAACCTGGTAGGGAGCATCTTTCACAAATGTACAATCAATGAGCTTACGAGTGTGGAGTGATTAATTCCATGACTCACTTTGCTCGTGATTGAACTCAAATACCTTTTCAGAGCTAGTTTAACTCAAAGCTCAAGGCACGGTCTCCCGTCCGAACCTGGATTCGAACCAGAGACCCCACAGAATAGAAGCCAATGCCCTAACCACTACACTAAACCAGCGTTTCCATATAATCAGAAACTAGTATTTTTTCTGATGCAAGATGAATATAACTCAACTGAGCGCGTATCCTTAATCCATATGTAAATAATAGATTGGACTTTGTTCCTCAGTGTAATCTTTCAGTACAATGAAATACATCTAAATATATCTCCAACATTTTCCATTCGCAAGTTTCAAATACACCACAACATAAAACTATCGTTATGAGTTAAGAATTACTCTATTAATAGATATAAAATTCTTCAAATAATTTTAAATTTTTCAGCAAATACATATACAATCATTATTATTATTGTTTACATTCAGAATGTGTGTGTGGGTGGTTATATGATAAATTACGGAATATAGTTATTAATTTCCCTCCAACAAATTTATAGAAGCCACAAAAACAATTATTACATTAAATCTGTTCACTTGCATATAATTTTTTTTCGAAAAGACCAAGATATTTTTAAATTAACTTTGGCAAATGGTCGAATGGACATGCACGATTTATTATCAATAAAATAGTTGAGGGTTGATTTTTTTTTGAAACTGGTAGAGTTTACAGCGTTTGGACCAAATGTGACCTGACCTATAGCGCGTACTAAGTGAACTTAGTCCTAAGGTGTTTACATCAACCTGACCTAAAATTTGATCAGGTCGAATTTAGTCCTCGTTTGTACGTGACAGCTGTCATTTCGTTTAATTTTAGTTCATACGCTGTAATTATCTTTTCATTTGTCTCCCAAACATGTTTATTTGAATGACTTGGAGTCAAACGAAAGGGCTGCGAGCTTAAATTCAACGTACATATATTATTAATAGTCGCGCACAAATCAATGCTTAGGTCAGGTGTGTTTACAGCGATATAGTCCACGGCCTATTTTAGGTCAGGTCGCTTGAAATCGTGGACTGACCTATCGCATGGGTCGGGTACTGAGTGTTTACAGCAGATGGACTAAATAATTTAGGTGGAATTTGGTGTATAGTGCGCGGAATAAGCGTTTACTGTAAACGCTACCACTAACTCATCTGGATGCAAATTTAATTGTGGAAGAATTATTCATTTATTTTTGTATACATTTGACTTTTGTTACGAAAAACTTACTTATAAATACGTAAAATGTTTATTTTGTAGATTGTGAGATTCAAAATAATAAATATTTCATAGTTGTTGTTGACATAAAATAAATGGGATGGATAATACTGTGTTGAGAACATGTGATAGATTTTCATGTATTTATAAATAAAAGCATTTTGCTCTGCGTGATTTGGACATTTTGCTCTGTTTGATTTCACGAACAGTAAAAATTAAATTTGAAAAAAAAAACAATATCAATTAACAACAGCTATTTTCTAATTTGCGAAATGCATTACACACATACATTTTATTGCAACTCTAATAACATCTGAAAGTGTGACAATTTGACAGCTCAAAGCCGCACCTACATATGTATGTATCTCATACTCTTTAATGTCGCAAAGAAATCTTGTGTTTTTGTTTTATTTTCATTTTATTTTTCCGAAGAACGATTCATTGAAGAAAATACATAAATCATGTGTTGAGAAAATCATGTTTACGTCTACACTAGTGTCGCGATCCACGACACACTCTGAGCTTTTTATTTTATTTTCGTGGGTGACATTATATTCAGATCGGTATACAAACGTATGTACATACATTCGTTTATTTCAACATCATTTTCAATGATACTAATATTAGCATCATTAGCATCATCCTCTGTTGGCTTTAGCCATAGATCTTTTGGTTTGCTGTTCCCGTTTTCTACTATTATTGAAGCAGGTTTGTCATTTTGTATGATTTTTATTTTATTCTTTCGCTGATTATTTATAAATAGATGATGGAGATATGTTGGTTTTTAAGACAGATTGGCGACGGTAAAAGAATGAAGACATTAATTTTTCGGCTGATCCTTTTAATACCGGGGATAGAGCAAGCACATAGTAAATGACAAGTTACAAATGTTTTTATTTTTATAAAATTAATTAGTAGGCGAGGTGCTAGACCTCAAACTGCATACTAGCAACAATCATGTATGGTTCAAATAAATTGGCAGCTATTGTTAGTCAACCAAAAACTATTATTTGCTATACGAACAATACAAACTTAATGATGTACGAGTTCAATGTCCTACGGAAATGACAATTATTTTTCGCGCTTTTACTTTTCCTGAAAATCCCGTATGCTCTCATCTTTGAGGATATGCAATCAAGCGTACTTGAACGATTATATCAGACATGTTGTTAAATTATGTATACAACATATATATTTTTCAGCGCTAAGGCTTTCGCTTTCGCAAGCAACATGTTTTGCCTTGATCTGGTCTGTCATCGTAGCAACGATACACTACAAACAACTGGTCGAATGTAAAAGTAGAACATCTTTAAGTTTACTTTCTTCGTTCGGGTCGTTTTTCGTATGCCTGCTCTGGATACGTACATCTACATATATGAAGTGAATTTGTTTGTTTTAAAAGCAAACGGAGAAAGAAGCGCAGAATTGCGATAATCAATGAATGAATGTACGGATATAATGTTACACTTATGGCTAGTGTTGTAATTAGTTTTTGTTCGATCGCTAGAGAGGTCGGTAAAGATTGATAGCGATCAAAGTTTAATCGAAGACTAATTATTTTTGAAAATACTTGAAAAAGTGATGATTATATATGCACAAAGATGGATTTAGTAATACTGAAAATGCATTACAATAACCACATTATGAAGGCTACGTTTTAACTTTAAGTAACTATGAGGGTGACATTGTAACATTTTAGCTGTTTTTAACTTGAGCACGAGGATTAGCATTCAAGGCAGAGTCAATTAATTTTACAATCACATATCATCGGATTCTAGATGAAGAGGTGCGGTTCTATTTTTTTATATCCAAGACGTCACAAACCACTGCGAACCATTGGGACTCGAAATTTCAATCTTAGTTGAATTAAAGCTCGTTTGCGACTCTGAGCCAGCTCATCAAGTTAAACACTATTTGGTTCGCTGCTGTAGATGCCTCCTGATTTGAATATTGTATACTTCTGCCGATTATGTACTCGTTGCCTTGCTGCGACTCAGGAAACGATACTGTTACATCTATGGCGATTCTTTCGAATGGTGTCCTTACGTTCAAGGTCTTCTTTTCGCTTATGGGCCTTCTTTTGGTTCCTCTTTAACATAGTAGAGACATAAAGACTGTCACACAAGTTTTATCAAATTAAAAAGTATTAGCTTGAGATTTCTTCTTGAAATTTTTACTGATTATTAGTACATTTGTGTAGAATAAAAAAAAAATAATGCCATTAGAAATGACCGCCATTCGCGTTCGCACAGGTTTTATGTCTTTTTGGCTATTCGTCTATCGCAGCACGCCGCTCATTTAGAGGAATATTGCTCACAGCTTCGGCCAAGGCGGACTTGAGGGGTTCAATGTTGCTTTATCGACTACGGCAGATCGTGTCCTCCAAAACCGTCAGTAACTTGTAACCCAGCGGACTCAAGTCGGGCTGTCAGAGGGCAAATCATCTGGGCTCAAAAATGCAGATACATGCCGCTCAAGCCTGGCCTGAGTTGTTTTGGCCTTGTGAGCCCGCGGCGAACCTTGCTGGAACACCCAACGCTGGTTTTGAAAAACTTTTTCGGAAAAAAACAGCCCAGCGGCGCCATTATAGGCTACGCTCCCCCAAACCATAACTGACACCGGGTAATGGCTTCTTTCGACTCGGTGAACTAGACCCTAGTTTTTTTTTATGATGCAGCTCATGGATTTCGCATTCACATTCATCTCTCGCTCTACAATTTCAACATGAAGAGTCTTTCCTCTTTCGATTTTGCACTTATGAAGCGCAATTACAGCGATGCGGTTTTCTCTGTCTGTCCACTAAATGGTAACGCGTTGACTGAGGCTGCTACTTTTATTTTTTTGTAAACAACACAAAGACCAGCCGTCAAAACCCATAGGTCAAAACCACCATGCGCTCAATACTCACGGTGCAATGGTTTGACAGTAGTTATGTTCCTCCTAGGTAGATGCACAGGTTACACATTTCTTGCACAAATCGTTCACGTCTTCCCGCGCATACACTCAATAGAACAGTTCTCTTCCTTTATTTAGTGTTTTATTTAAACCTTGATGACCTGCCAATATTTCCCGCAGACTATCTTTAACCTTACTCCGGGCTAGTACAATTTGAATGTGGCGGTCTGATGGGCATTTTGGTTTTAATAGTCCTTCGTCAAGGTTCAATCAATGAGTTCCACAGTGCACAGTAGCTCTTTAACGTTGATCAATGTACGCTCTTTTTGCAGGCTACTATCTCCTTTAGCTCCCCATTAACTAGTTGCGCTTTTAAGAGCCTCGACTGTGCCCATTTTTTGAAAGCTCTATCCATTTAATACATCAATTTTGACAGCTTTCTTATCCGGTCAACGACAATGCTTTCATTCCATAGTCCTACGTGGTCTGCGGTGCCTTCAAATTGAATAACTACCGCAAAGTTGCATGATCGGTCCTCAGGACGAAGAGTTAGCCACATAGGGTATCACAGAACTGTTTGGTAACTTCCAATATTGCCAAAAGGGGTTTTTTTTGACACAGTAGTGATGCAGTAGTTTTTTTTCTAGTTTGGAAAATACCCAACCAAAGTGCAGTATTACCTATTCTTGACCATTGACTTACTGTGACAATACTGCATTGATGTTAATATTGTTTGCATTAGTATCAACGAAAAATGTTTTCTGCGGTTCAGGATTAAAAGTTTTTCAAATGGTTTTGACACTGTTGGCAAGGTTGCAGAAATATTACACCGCCCAAATAACATTACGATAAATTTCCACCATTCAGATCTAGCAGACCCCCATTCAGATCTAGCAGACGCGCCAGTATCCGGTCTAAGCTGAAAACCACTTCACGATGATCAGGGTACCTATGATGTCGTCTATTTTTAACAATGGATAACTTTTCGTTAATCCTTCTTCTCAACTTAAACTATTGGTGACGTAAAAGAAATATTCGAAACTATTTGTATCATATTAGCGACTTAAGTTTGTTTAGTCAGTTATAGGTGGCCGGGAGCCTTTTGAACTGGCCTTGAGCTGCATCGATTCCAAAATATTTGTTCCACCATCGCTTGGTTCTGAAAATCGTAGTTTTTCTTTGCTGGGTTGTCTGTTTCTTTACTAAATACATTTTTGTGAATTTATGGTTTATCTGCGATATCGAAGGAAGTGATGGAAAAACTGGACGACAGTCAGCGACTACATCTCCTTCCCTCGCTTTTCTGTGTTGCTCCGCTAAATGCAGTACCATTACGCGGGCATAAGCTCTCTCCATGATTCTGGCTAAGCGTTTAGCTATCCTAAGGCTGACAAGTGCAGGAGTTGGAGTTGGCTTGATAATGAGAAATTGGTGTTCCAGGTCAGGACAATATGCTGTTTTCTGACGTCTTTGGTACTTTTTTGCTCTCTCAGATTAAAATTCACAGGTATTCGTTTCTTTTACTGTTGCCTAGTAAATGATATTTTCCACTTGATTACCCTTTCTCCTGAATCCAAGCTAAAAGCGTGAAAGCATACAAAGTCCATCCCAAGTATGAATTCGTCCGTTATTTCAGTTACTAGGAGCCGATACTGGAATGACAGGCTGTATGTGATCAATGATTTCTCCGTGAACCTGTGTAGATTCACCAGTAGTCGTCTGAAGTATATGTCACATAGGCTTACAAAATCTCCAAGTCTTCGCCGAACCCTGATTGCTCCGGTATCAATGGTGACGTTGCAAAGATTGTTGTATGCTTCGACCCGTGATGTTGATTTTTACTGGTTTTTCGTCTCCTCCGAAGAAGAGACGGTAAGGTTCGCTGAGGTGTCTTCGATTTTTTTCGCCTTCTTGCTGCACACCATTGAAAGTGCCCTTTTTCTCCACAGTTTCAACATTTTTCAGCACTGCTTGTCGTTGATTCCTTGGCGATATCGGTTTTTTGGTACAAGCATTCTTCGTGCACTTCACGAATTCGAATATCAGCGTGAGACACCTGTTTCACGGATTCGTAATGCGTACGCCAAAGCCACTTTCACTGTCCGTTTGTCCGCTCATCGAAGATCATCATCTCGTACTGTCGGTGATAAATGCATCCTTCGCAGTTTCATCTCGGTGCTCGAGATCTGACGTGAAGTAAGACAAAAGCTGCTCTCCTGGCTTTTGTACACGGGTTTCAAACTGCAAACGCTGAACTTCTTTCAAGTGATTTTCGCCCTACCTTGTATTCAAAACATAGCTGGAGTAATCGTTTAATGGAGTGGTTTGAAGAACCTCCACCGCGACCCTTCTTAGTGACAACATTTGTGTGGTCACACGATTGCTATCGCTTTAACAGCCTCAAATTGCTTCTCGCAGATCGGCCAAGAGGACAGCTCGTCGTAAATTCGCGTTTTAAGTCCTCTACTGCCAGTTGACTCAGTTAAAATAGTGCTCAAAGATTTGACTTGCTCTATGTTATGTTTCAGCATTTCGATTTCTTGCTCAGTTTTCGCGAACTACTGCTTCACTTTCAAGAGCTTGAGTAGCCTAGTGGGTCGAGAACCGGCTTTTTGTGTGTAGGGTTTCTGGTTCGAATTCAGGTTCGAGCGAGGGACCGCGCATCAAGCTTTAAGTTCACCTAGCTCTAGTTGGGTACCTGAGTTAATCAGGGGTAAAGTGAGTCGCGGATTTAATCACTCATATTCAAATTGACTGTAAATGTGTGATAAAGCTCTCTACCAGCTTCAACCCCTAGACCCATCAAGGGTTGTCGCGATATTACTTTACTGCTTCGCTTCCACAGCCATGAGTGTCTAGCTACTGTTGCACTTCTGTAACCTGGGTACCGAGTTGTTCCTGGAAGTTTTGCTTGATTTTCTTTGACTGTAGCTCACTTTTTCTAGCCTGCTGCTCCAAATGTCCCTTGGTGTCTGCAGATTGTTGATCTAACTGCTCTGTTTGTTGGTCTACATTTGATCAAGTTGTAGGAATTGATACTGCATTGATCAGTGAATTCATCACCGAAATCTTTACCATGTTACCTTGTTCTTCCTGAACGTATTTATGACAAATTTCACTGCATGGAAATCCAGACATTTCCAGTTTGATGAATTCCGTTTTTAAAGCCTGCCCCCCCCTTAGGCGTGATCCCAAAGCTGATCTAATCTCGGTTGTCAACAAATCGCGTTTCCGGCACTCAACTTTCAGCTCCGCTTATACTAACTCGCTTACTAACTTTGATATTGGTTTTTTTTTATTTTTTAAAGTACACGCTGTTCGCAAAATAAAATGTAGTAGTAGAAAGTAGTAAAAAATATGGACGTACCGTATCTATTTCTACTATTGGAAGTCTGCTAACTTCCTCGTGGTGGCCGCAAAGAAAATCTCTTGAAAGAAAGGTTGGCTCAAGTCCCTTCCAATTATGGTTGGCAAAATACCGATGGCCTCTCCCGTGAAATCTTTTCGAAGCACTCATGACGAATCTAGCAACAAGCCTCGGAACCTTACTGATACCCCAACAACGACCACGCAAACGAAAATTTCTGAACGATTTGAGAACTTTCCCATGGTACGATAGACCGCTCTAAGAATATGACTTGTTCTTCAACTGTCATCCAATACACCATGTACTCAGGGCAGGCTTAATAGTGAACTAAAAAAATTTCTGAAATCTCTGCAAGTGCTGGTGGTTGTTAGAACACTTCCAAAAAGAACATTCACATCATTAACGACACTTCGTTAACAAGAAGCTAAAACTTATCTCAGGGATTTATGATATATATTGAATAGAATAGTTTTATTGAAATATAACAGAGCTATGAGGCTTTTATGAAAAGTTTTCAGAATATTTTTGTTTAGTGTAAACACCAACGGAGAAAATCAAGTAAGTTTCACTCCAAATTACGCAAAAGAATCATGTACTTGAAAAAAAAAACAATAGAAAACTCCAAATGACACTGAAAACAAATAGCTTCAAACAAAATAAAAAACAATAAAAAATGAATATCCTATCCCAAACACCCATATCATATTCTGGCTTCTTAAATTTAGCGCACAGATATCTGATCGATTGTTCCGAAATTTAGAACAATAATGAATCGAACCTATAAATAGAATAATGAACAGCTTCCGAACTTTTTCACAATAACATTCTATCGCGTTACAACGTTTAAGTGGGCGTACTAAACATTGTTTCCGGTCGTCACAATCGACTGATTGTATCCATCAATTGTATCAAACACACCACTAGTGGCTTCTGTTTTCTGGACTTTGCCGAGCAAAGTGCACTGAAATAAATTTTTAAATGTCGAAAACGATACAGATGTAAATCGTCAGGAAATCGTACATTTACAAAACGTACCTACAATACGAAAATAGTGCTCTCGATTTGCCAAAAATCCATTAAGCATCAATGGTAGGTGCTTGGCGTACGGAACATAATTTTTTGTTGTTGTCCACCTACATACGTGCATATATTCCTGCGCGAATATTTTTCGTATGTTCGCATAAGCATGTATGAAAATTTTGCATGAAACATTTATGACATGCACTTTCAATCGTTCGCCTTGCGATCACAGCTCCATTGAGAAAATTCTATAGAAACTATCTTATAATACGTGATTTTGGGGTGATATTTGAATGACGGACGTCGAAAGAAAAACAGCCTGAGCTCATTGAAAGAGCTGCGAAATCAGTTTCAAGTACACGGAAAGTGGAGTTAACGTACGATGATGCTTGTTCAGATCGATTTTAACATATCGTCGCTGTGAAATCAAACCGGCATATCTGCAAAATACACATTTTTCACTAGAGCGCTTTAAAGTTTTCGCATGTGGGCTATTTCCACGTGAATGCAAAGCGGCAAAACACCATTAGACGGGTTTTTATTCAACTTTACGATATGCCGGTGCGACATAAAAATAGAGGGGAAAATAGGGAATTTTTTGATACCAAAAACTCAAAACCTCAATTTTTGCAGATATGCCGGTTTGATTTCACAGCGACGATATGTCCATGTACTCGTTCTCGACTTGCTTTATAAGAACACAGCCATGACATACATATATTTGCATCGTAATTGATGTTAAGCCAAAAGTTTCAATGGAAATCGTTAAGGTATATTAAAAGATAGTTGAGAGATTAAATTTCCTATTTTCAAGCATGTTTCAGTTATTTTTCATTCAAAACTGAGCAAAAAAATAAATAAATATATAAAAATAGGACGCGACATTCTTTACCACATGACTGTGGATTTGATAAAGTAGGAATTCAATTCAACGGAATTTGTGCCAAACGAAATTCAAAAGATTCTTAGCACGTGTACTTGCAAACGTCAGGAAGCTAAAAACACCCAAATCCCAATTTATGTCCAACTAAATATATTCTATAGGATTAAATTATAAAATACACCAAAATTGCTACCGTCAACGATCATCTTTTTGTCATATATTAAATACATTTATACTTAATCCCATACATATAATCAAAATGATTTTCATACTAGTGATAAAGATGCGCAGAACGATTCGGTTGAGTAATATAACCTATTTTCTCATGGCCAACACATTTATTTTCGGAGCTGAAAATAAATATTGAACATGTTGATTTACATTGAAAAACGTATACAACGTTCCCCTTAACATTGATATCCATTTTATGATGTCGAAATTATAATGGAATGAACTATACGATTATTTGCCATTGAACTTCTATTAATCTGTTTTATGCATAATATATGCCTGTATACATAGACATATATCATTTTAATGTACCGAACTAGATGATTGATTTACATCCCTGTCAATCAATATCGTCTTTCTTGTAGACTAAAGTCAAATTTGAGATCGACCGGATAGCAACATTGAAAATTCAATTTTATAAACAAACACTGAGCGCTTTTTGAATTTTACTCATAATTTTAAAATAGAATTTTTTAAATATAAAAAAAACTATCCGAACATCTTTCAATCACAAACTTTCAAACAAATGACAATCATAGACCAGCATTTGATGAAAGCAAGGTGAAAAAGTTAATTGCAAACATCCAGTCATAATAATTTTCCATTATCTGTCATCAGCCGTAGCGTTTTCATACATGAACAGAGCCGCATATGCCGCTAATAACCCAGTATCTTCAAACGATCATATTAGTTACCTCTTTTCTATTTGTGCACCCATAAAAGAGACCATTATCCAAACATGGTCTAATGTCTAACTACTTTCAAGTGAAAAATACACCAGCAGCAGCAACAAGAAAATAATCCATCACACAACAAAACAATTTCTCTGTAAGCATCATTTATGATGAACAGCGACAGTCTTTCGAATCTTCACAAGAGTACTATAAAAATGTATACGATAGATAGATACTATTTCTTTCGCGGCAATAATAAGATGATGAGTGAAATGAAGAAACGTATCTATCTTATTGATTGATGGAAAGAGGTATGATGGTGCAGTCAATGCAATCGAATGAATGTATCTGCGATAAAATCCATGTGAAAAATTGGAAATTATTTCTCTTCATCTTTTAAATGAAACAGTGATACAGACATACATATGTTCGATAATGCTAGAAACAATCTTTGTGCTAATTTCGATTGCAATAAATTTCTCTTGTTCCTACAATAAAATGTGATTTTCGTTCATATTAATGGCAAAATTAATGCATTAGGTTGTTGACATTTTTGTGGTGTGGAAGTTGAAGAAAATGAAATGCTCTAGAGACAGAAATTCAGCCAAAGCAATGATATATTTCTTATTCAAATTAATTGAGGGAAACAAGCTTTGGGGTTCACTTTTTTATACATCAGCCAAAAGGCAAAACTTCAGTTCTTCTTGATGCTTGTAAGTAGGATTTTAAAACACTTAAGGGGGGAAATACATGTAACTGCTAAAAAAAAAAATCGATTTTTTTTATTAGATCGAAATGTTTGAAATGCTCTTAAAATATACCAAAAAAAGTTTTGAAGCGATATTCGTATTAGTTCTCGAGTTATAGTCAGTTGAAGGCAGCGCGGCGTTCCCCAGGTCGGTGGAGCTTCAAAACTTTAAACGCGTTTTTCTCAAAGTAGTACTTTTTCAACTGCCGTACAAGATATCTCAAAAAATATTGAATCGATCCGGCTCAAATTTATACCACATCTACAAAAGAGTATTATCTCCTCGTTGAACCTAAATGTTATTGTAATTTCAGAAAAATAATTTGTTTATTAATGTTTAAAGTGTGATTTTTTTGAAAAATAATCGATTTTTATGTTTAATCTAAAATTAATGTAAAAATTTAAAATATTTTTATAAATTTTATTGGTTCACCTATGAATTACATATTTCATTAGCATATTTTTTTTTCTCTGAATGTTGCAAGTTCCCCGGAAAAGGCGTTAAGTTGTACGAGGCAGTTTTTGATGTGTTTTTTTCATTCGCTCGCATCGCCGCCATTTTGTGTTGAAAAATTACTAAAGAAATATTTTCATTTACTGTGAGACATGTATTTTAAGGATTTAATATGAAACATTTTCTGAATGAACAATATATATATTTTAAATCAATCTGAAATTAGCATTTTTTTTTTTTTCGATTTTACATGTATTTCCCCCCTTAATATTTACCGTGCACTTAAGAATATGCCACACATATTTTTGATTATGTTAATATTATTTGGTTAATATGATTGTACTTTTATGTTTCAAATAAGAAGAAAATTTATGGCAGCTCACAAGCAAAATCGACTTTTTTTTCAACCATGCGTTCTATTAATTAGATTGTGTTAGGAAATGTCTCGTTTCTATTCAACGGTAGAGTAATGCAACGCCCGATTTTGTTTCGCTTTTAAAATTTAGGCTGCATAAATTATAAGAGACATTTTTTGCCATCAGGGACTAGAGCACCAGCAGAAATGTAGTAGGTAGCAAAAAAATTAGTTTGAACTGAATCGCAACCCTGTTGGATGCAAAACTTGAAGATAGCTAAAGAAAATTTACTTTGTTTTATACAAATCTTTTTACTTTTCTCAGCTTTTCTTTTCTTTCATACTAGTGCACTGTTGATACGGTGAATATTTTTATCTCACACATAGTTTTCTTTCGTTTGCTAATAGTTTTTAATTATTTTACTTTATATAACTGTTGCGGAAGGTTAAACAAAATCGGAATACTGGCTAAGTTTTACCATGAGTTTTGTAAATCTGAAGAATTAAATAAAAGTGGTCCCAGTTAGTCATGGGCGATTGCAAGGTGCTTTAACAATCGAGATGATCGCAATCGATGCCATGAAACAATCGAGAGAACAATCGAGTTAATAATCGAGAGAACAATCCAGTTAACAATTGACATGCTCGATTATTCTACTCGATTGTTCATTTCGATTGCTAGATTCGATTGTTATGCTCCATTGCTGTGCTCGATTACTGTGTTCGATTACTGTGTTCGATTGCTGTGGTCAATTGCTGGACTCGATTGCTGTACTTGATCGTCGAAGATCGGTTTATAGCAGAAAGAGAATGTGTAGCTGTGGGTGTAGCTAAAGGTGAAGGCAGGTGCCGTAGTTATTGTCATACCCAGTACTGTAGTAGCTAAGATCTACCATAATGCTATAGCTCACAGCCGAAGCCGATTGTTCTCAAAAGTTTGATGGTCAGTAAGTGTTTTGCAGTCTTAAAAGCGCAATACCAGCAATTTAAAGAGTTTTTTTCATTGGTTTAACTGATTGGATCACTGAAAAAATCAGGACATATCAGATACGACATATCAAACTATTGGTCTGAGCAATTGAACCTGACAAAAAGGGCAAATAACCCTCGAAATTTCGATATCTGTCAAAAATTGAAATATATCTACTGTGAGCGTCAAAAGTGAGTGCAAGGAAGGTGTGCACTCACTTTTGATGCTCATAGTAGTTTCTAAAGGAAAAATTGGTATTTCGAATAAAATCAGTTGCTGGTCTTTTTTTTACAAAATTAACAGATATTTTACTTATGCTCAGTTAATAATATAAGTGTGAAAATGTCCAAAATCATTGCAGTTGAAAGTCCAACCTATCCTCATTTTGCAACCAAAGCTCCAGCTATCTTTTTATTGAGTATATTTTAAAATGGCACTACAGCCACAAGGTTGCCCACATTTTCAAATAACTTGTATCAGACCAGCTCCTTAACTAAATTAATACATCCTGTCAACTTCACTTTAATCTGATGATTGAAATTGTGAAAATTCAAGCTCTGAAAAAATGGGTAATTTGGCAAAGGGAAACCCTTTTTATGTGACGTGGATGTTTAAAAATTTCAGGCTGAAACGAAAACATTAAATTGATATATCGTTCGCCTTATTTTTTGAAAAGCGAAAACTTTTCAGGAGACAATATGATTTAGAGAATTTTCATCACGTGCCTACTGTAGTTGTCTGTATAATAATCCAAAATCACACTTGCATATTTTTGATAGAAGTCAATACGTTCGTGAGCTTCGTAATGATATGGTTTGAATTTGAGTGATGTTTTATTCACTATCGAGTCACCAATCGAGCACAACTAAAAACCATCGAAATGTTTCGAGATATGTGCATCACTAGTCCCAGTTCTGGGGGTTGACGATGGTAGAAACTTCATTCACAATCAACGTATAGAAGGGTGATGACTTCCACAACTCACTCTACCCCTGATTTTAGTCAGGTACCTATTCAGAGCTAGATTTACTCAAAGGCCGGTTTGTAATCGTGGCTGGATTTGTACCAAGGACCACACATGATAGAAGTCGGTGCTCTATCCCATTCAAATCAGCGATGGCAAATTTCCCTACTTGTAGCCTTTTGGGTTATTTTTTGTTTCTCTTAGCTACCAAAAACAGTCAATCTACCAAAAATAAACATAATTGATGTACGAAAATTCAGGTAAAACTGATATTTAATGAGATATTTAAGAAAACGGATTTTTGTAGCCTTTGACCTTTAATAACTTTTTTTTCGTGAAAATAGAGTTATCCTTTCTACCTAACAATCCAAAAAACTTTTGGTCATACATTGGATCCCTAAAAACAACAACACAATCAATATCCAGAAACCATGATGTTTGAAGGAAATGTGTATTCATGTCCTCAAGATACATATGTGTATTATGTTTGCCGATTTCTTTTGTTCCTCTTTTGTACCCTCTTACGATCCCTCCAATAGTTTAATCTCATGAGTACTTTCTCCTGTTGACCTTAGTATGACAAACCCTCTTGAAGTTGAAACATTAATATATCTTTTAGATTATTGTGGTAGCGGCGATCTGGATGGTATACCAAATATTTTCGTGAAGTCTCTTTCTTCCTCCTTTTGTGTTCCCTTGTCTATAATGTTGATGTTTTTCCTTCGATTTGAAAAAACTTTTAATGTTTTCTGATATTAAAGTCAGGAGACATTGAGAATGTTTCAAATTACCGACCAATAACGTTCTATCTTGTTGCCACAAACTTTTGGAGAGGGCCGTTCACAATAGACTTTCCTCTGCTGTTAGGAGTCAAATTTCCAAGGAGGAGCATGGTTTTATTGACGGTCGCTCAACTATTACTAATAAAGTTGAATACGCAAATTTTGTGGCTTCTACACTTGACGAAAACAAGTCGATGTAATTTACACTGACTTGTCGAAAGCCTTTGGTAAGGTTAATCACTTCATTCTACTTGAAAAACTCAGTTTATTTAGCATATCCGGCCCTCTCTTGTCCCGGTTCGCATTATATATTTTAAGTGACACTTGTAAAGTTGTCCTAAATGGTAGTTCCATTTACCTTCTTTATCAATATTCCAGAGCTCCGCAAGGTTATATTAACATTAAATACGTGGGGTTCAGCAAGCTTTCTCCCTATTAATGTTTCCAAATGTCTTGTTACGTCCCTCTCCAATAAATCTAATTTGCTGCCTTTCGACTATTTACTGTCTGTACATGTAGATTGGCTCAAAACAGTGCTACCAGATTCCGATTTTCCTTGCTATCGGAGATTATATTTAACAGCACATGATTAAAAAATTATAAAAACATTTTCAAAGCATAAAAGAAAGGGAAAAGAAAGAACGCACTACATAACGCATAATGATCACTGTACCGCAAGCAGCTATAGCTCGCTCCACACTTAGTAGCTAGCCAGACGAAAAGCTAAGGTTGAAGTTGTATCGTACAAGTGCGTATGGCAATGTGAAGATCATAGTAATAGAAAATAGGATATATTCGGGAATGTTGGATGGGTATTATGTTCTAACTCGGATTAAATAAATGCCATTCATCTTCCAAAAAACTAGAATAGATGTGACATTTGGTGTTGCATATAATTCATTTCTTGTTTCAAGTGTCATGTTTCATCATCATCATCATCAACGCTACAACTGGAGTCCGGTCCCGATCTCCATCAACAAATTTTTCGATCGGTCCGATGTCATACAATTAGGAACCCTTAAGCTCCGTACGTCTTGGTGAACGCCATCCCTTCAGCGCAGACAAGGTCTCCCACGCTTTCGTCTGCCGAAAAGGGTTTTCCAAGCCGGACCCTCTTCGCTCATTCGAGCTAGGTGTCTTGCCCACCGGAGTCTACCGAGCTTTATCTTAATAATTATATCGGCTTCTAGGTAGATAGCGTACAACTCATGGTTGTAGCGTCTCCGGAATCGCTCCTCTTCGCATATGGAACGAACGATTTCACGCGGCTTAGAGGTCAGAATGCCTTTTGCTGAGCACCCAAGTCTCGGATCCATACGTAAGAGCTGGCAGGACCATGGTTTTGTGCAGCCGGAGCTTTGATGTTCGGGTGAGATTTGATAGACTGTTGTAGGCTTTGTTGGATTTGAGCAGCCATCCGCCTATTTCTTCCTCCATGTTATTATCGGCTGCTATAATTGCCCCAAGGTACCTGAAGGATGGCACTACTTAAAATTTATGCTCAACGACCCTTAAGGTTTGATCAAATCTAGGTGTTCTTCCTACTGATGCTGCCACCATGTACTTGGTCTTTCCTTCATTTCTGTGCAGCCCCAGTTTTTGCACTAGTCGCAAGACTTCAAAGATCATTTTTGAGTTGAAGGCAGTCGGCGGTAGATTAAAGCTGAGCACCTTGAAGCTATCAGATAAGAGCAAAGAATAATAATGTACCAAGAATGGAGCCCCGAAGAACTCCGTAAAGCAGACAGAAAGAGAAAGAGGTGGGGGAATGCACAGTTAAAGCACACGGACAATAAGAAACATAGGATCAAAACCAATTCGAAAGAAGACCAGACACGCCATAGCCTACAAGCTTTACCAGAAGAATTTTGTGATCCTTTTTGTGTATATGGAATTTACTTCCGCACTGACTTCCGCTGTCCTAGCAACCAAATTAGTAAAGATTATAAGGTTAGAGGAGGAAGATCTAATTTTATGAAACCATGTTGCTTAGGAGAAAGGAAGGGATGAAAAACAGGAAGATCGATGCAGTTAGATAGTACTTAACGACTTTGAGAGAGTAGGAGCTTAACGAAAATTTGATTTAAGAACAGAACAAGGGAGCAATTCACAATGCAAATACTATTAGAAAACAGTTCAGCAATAAACGGAACACAATTCTTGATTGCTTCGAACATCTAAATCAAAGAAGAGCAGTTTACACAGAAGGAAAGCTCTACAGCACAAAATTAGAGCTGAGATGCTAATTTTGTATCAGCAGAATCTAAAGTAGAAATTATCGCATTTTGGTCAATGTATGTTAAAATACATGAAAAGTGAGACACTATGTGGCTAAAAACGAGCGGCAGACAATTTTTTGAGCAATTATTGAATATTATCAATAAATGTTTCGGTGGCATAAATTTGATAAATTTTATTAATTTAATAAGTCCAGATACTATTTAGCTTGTAAATTGCGGTCGAATCAAATTCAGCAATAACTTTTGCATTGTTTCAAACAATTTGTGGAACTTAATAAGAATAAACCACCTAAAATTGAAGCACATAATAACAATCAGGATTCCTATTCATGCTCTAAATATCTTTCCAATTTCAAAAAAACATTTTCAAAAAATTCATCTTTTTCATTCTTCTGCTGCATCGGGCTCGGAAATTTTATGCATTCCATATGAGTGAGAAAGGTGTCAGAAAAATTGATTGTGTATATGATAGAACACGAGGTCGATGAAAAATGTTTCGAGTCGCAAAACACACATTTGAAATTTCACCAGCAGCAAACGTTTAAACACAATAAATTTGATTATAGCATACTATATGAAAATAGAATCGTAGGATTATGTAAACAATGTGGAAAATTTTGTGTTTAGAAGTTGAATTTGTGCAGAAAAAAAGACAAAATAAATAGAAATTAATTACAATCATTTGACCTTTGAAAAACATTCAAAAATACAATTTTCGACGTGGTTTTTTCAATATTTATTTGAGGCTAACTGTTTTAAGTTGAGGTATTCGAACTTTAACAAATAAAATTAAACATCGTCTAGTAAACTTTTTTTTTAAATTTGCCTCGGATTTAAGTAGCACTTTTTTAACTAAGTGTTTTTGCTGAAAAATTATGTTTCTCTAAACAGAATATTCAGCGACTTGTTCTTCTTTTTTCTTGGTTATTTCCGGTTTTTAGACACAGGCAGGAAATACTTCTCACCTTAAATATGATTGGAAATATCAAATAGGTACGAACGGAAATGAATTACATAGGCAAAATCAATTTTGTCGCGCTCTTTTTAGAAATCGAAAAAATATGTAGGCATACCAGCATGTAGCGAATGCGTGTCTGACGCTGGTAAATGATTTTCCTACCCTCAGATTCAATCATGTCTGGCTGATAGGAAAACAACATTAGATACACACGCGTAATTTCTCTTGTATCGTACTAGTAAAAATGTATGTTGGTACTTACACACGTTTTCGCATGTAAATTTACGAAACCGACCAGTTTCAAAGTTCAAATGAAATCGATGGAAGCAACGTAAAACGGCAATCGAGAGTGATTGAAAATTTCGAACATTTAAGAAACCGTATGTTTTCCAAGAATAAATCTGAAGACTTTAAGTAGTATTAGACATCTGGAAATTTGGAAAATATCAATTTAGAAATTTTCACCCTAATATTGGCCAATAAGTCATAATTGTAAAACAGAGACACGTACTTTACATATGGCTAAATCTGAGACGTATTTGACAAGCCTTAATTACATGTGGTATGTTTCTATTTCAAAATTTGTTAATTAACAAGCTTGATTGACATTAGAGAAAAAATAATTACATGCACCATGTGTAAGCTTTTGATTTTTAAACGAAAAAAGATGAATTTCCTTACGCGATGCTCTTTTCGTGTGCAACTTCTTAATGGGAAAAGTCACGTTCAACTGACGATGCACGTGGCGCCAGTTTCAATGTAATTTGCGATATTTCAAATAGATTTTTTTGTTAAAATTTGGAACTTAAGATGATGTGAACAACATAAAATGTTACCTGTCACTATGAAAGAGAAACTGAGATGAAAACACACAAATCGCGATTGTCATTTGGATTTGACATCATGAATCATTCAATTACCGCAAAAGGTTATCTTACTAAGAAACCACATGAAGCAATCTGCAGCCGATGATACATTGAGGTTAGTACTAGTTTAGGCTGTCTACGGACCGTAACCTTGCTTCGCAAGATACCACTCACATACGAATCATATGTGCTATGAACCCATCTACTGCTAAGGAGCGACATGTAATAGGACGTTTGATAAGTCCCTGAAAAAATGAACAATAAATTGACTTTTTTCCGCAAAAATCGGTTTCGTTTCTCAGCATAATTTCCTTTTATTTAATGTCGAAAGTAACAGATCGAATGTTTTTTTAACTTTTCTATGCCTTCCTTACAGTGCAATATGTCGACACGTCCAAAATAAGCATCAGTTCTCGACATAACTTCTTCATTCGACTCAAAACGCTTACCACAAAGCTGTCTTTCGACGTTTTGGGAAGAAATAGTAATAGCTGGGAACCAAATCTGGAGAATTCAAAGCCCACTTTACCCTTTTCATTATTGCAACATGCATTGTCGTTATGGATGATTTTTGTTTCTTCAACCTCAGCTTCAATGCAGTATTTTGATCCTTCACGCGATTTCGGTGTATAGTGATGGATCCATGTTTCACAAATCGCCACAAATAGATGCAACAGCTCCTTTGGATTACGATTGAAGTTTACCAAATTTTGCCCAGAAGTGGTAGCACGAATGCATATTTGTTGCTCTGTGAGCAAACGCGTCATCCATCTGGCATAGAGCTTTCATCTGGCAATGCACCTCTTTCTACCGCATTCAGCACCGAAAAGCCCTAATTCTTCCCCTTATTTACGAAAAATGCCAAGGTGTGCAGATCGGAGTAGGAACGCTGGCGATGCAAAACAAAAAGGAACGGCAAATTTTCGCGTTGTTAGGACACAGCGTGAGAAGTTAGTTCCTAACCAGCATGTCAACGCCTTCCATTTTCCAAAAAAAAAAACACTTTGACCTTGATATGGCGCCTCCATTTACGGGATGTATTATCTGTCAAAGCAACCTGAGAGAGTTTGTTGGTATTTTTCGCGAGAGTGAGCCGTAGGTGAGCAACGAAAAATCGGGCCTGAGTGTGTAGTTGTCGAATCTTATCTTGCATCTCTTTCTGTTCCATGCGATTTTTTCTAATTTTCCAGACTGATCAACAATACAATCTCTGGCCGTATCACTGGATTTTTGGTCCGTATACACAAACGAAGTTGACATGCTGGCACAGCGTAAGGAGTTAGATCCTACCAGCGTGTCAACTCCGTATATGTATACGGACTAAAAAGCCAATGTTGCCTTTCAATAATAGGCATGCTGTTTCGGCCAGACCTAACATCAAGCCATTGTGCTAAGAAAACGTTAGACTGGTATGAAAGCAACCACGTTACTTGTGTCCTGAAAGGTCCTGAACACCCAATTGAACGATACTGGACTCAAATGAAACGAGTATTGAAGAAAAGCAATGGGATAGCTAAAAATGTATCTGACTTTTAAAAACATGGAAGAAAACATACGAAATCGTTAATGGGAAAAACTTAATGTCGGGCTTCAATGGGAAAATTCAAAATGTTCACTCTAAGCGACACTTACGTTTAAAAATGGTGGTAAGCTTGAGGAGGTAAGCTATAGTAAAAAAAAATAACTTCATTTTCCTAAGCTCAAAAGGTTTCAATTTATGTGCTTTGGTAAAAGGGTCAAATTTTACTGGGATAGTCCTTATCACATATTGAAAATGTTTTTTTTTGTGTTACACACTTTGTGTTGCGGACCCTCCAAATTTAAGATATTGTAATGCAAATATAAACTACACAAAAATTTTTAGTTGTAGTTAGAAAATCGTTACTCTTTTGCAAACAAACTGAGCATAAACAATAAGTATAGATAAATGAAACAAATTCCCCACCTATCAACATGATGTTGCGGAAAACTTACTTTTATTTTAAGTACAGAGGCAAAAATTGATCCAAGATGATCATTTTCTGATCAGCAGACGTACATTTAAACACACATCTAAATTTAGCCTGCTAATCTTGAAAACTTCCAGCAACAAGAAGACTTTCTCCGAATTGAGTGATTCACCGATTTAGAAAGATATATGTATCTGCAGATAATTTTTTATTGACACCTTTACTTATCAAACTTGCTTAATGCATGTTGCTTATTGTCACACATTATTTTATTTGGGAATGGAACATTTACCATTTAAAATATTATTATGCTCTTTTTTTGAATTTTTTTTTTTTAAATCACAAGACTAAAATAACGTGACTCTTTGTTTGATATTCATTTCAGGCACCGGAACGTTTGGCCGTGTCTGTTTATGCAAAGATAAACAAGCAGATACGTATCGTGCGATGAAAATACTAACGATGACAGACGTTATTCGGTTAAAACAAGTGGAACATGTTAAAAATGAAAAGAATATATTAGCCGAAGTCGAACATCCTTTTATTGTTAATATGTAAGTATGATTTTCTAATGTTTGATGCTCTCTTGACATTCACGCAATCTCGTTAAGAGATAAATTGCGATTCCGTCAACATGTTTTCGTGTATATTTTTTCCATTTTTACCGAAATACCAATTTCATGACCATACCATCAAAGGCTATTTCACAAATGTTCACCAAAAACATAAACATAGCCACCTGGCGATGAATAGCTTAATAAAATACTTCCCTTCTCGAATCAACATCTTGAAATTATTTTTTGTCTCGTGAAAAATACGCATGTACCCTGAAAAATTGTTTGATCGTAAAATTTACTTTTTTTCATTTAAAAAATAATAATAAAAAGCGTCACAGGCTATTTTTGCGTTCAGGAAGTTAAAGCTTGATGGCTGTATACATGGACTTTGGTGCAATAAAATTACGTGTTTACCTGCTTGATCATTGGTTGTAGTTGCTATGAACTGCAAATATTTATGGGATTTTCTTTCAAAAATATAATGAGTACGTCAGAGTTCTGGTTAATACCAAATTTATTCAGTTCGATGACCAATCGATATTTATTTGACATAATTCGTTGAAGCTAATAAACTAGAGTCCTATAGAATGTTATAGGCGTTAACCATTAGATAAGGGGAAACAGTGTGGCACTTAAGAATTCTGATAGTTTTTGCAATGAGTGATTTTGGAAAAGAATGAAAAGTAGAGAAAACTTGGAAGAAAATGGAACCTTGTGGAATATCGGAATAACGAGGAACAGGATGAGAAGATAAAAATGCATAACTTTTTAAGTACGGTTATGTATATAGGATGAGAACCAAGAGAATAAGGAGCCGAATATGCCGAAATAGCGAAGCTTCTAAAGTGATACGTAGTAGTCCTTATCAAAGACTTTTGAAAAGTCAGCTATATTCTGGATTTCACTGTCTAGAGCACAAACTACAATCACAGAAGTCGAATAAAGCTCTCATAGAGCCCTGTATTTCATTCTCCAATATGAAGGCAAAATATCGAGGACAGATTGAGGTTTAGAAGTATAAACACGGAAATTAATGAGGAAGAAGAAATTTTACGAAGACATGTAGTATGTCATCGCTACTCCTTCAGAAATAGGATAGGGTTTGTCTCTAGGTGGTCAATGAAAGCGAGTGCAGGCAGCTTTAAGCCATTGGATTTTTTATGATAATGTCGAAGTTCAGAGTGTTTTTTTAAGCAAGTTCTTAGTCTAAACAGTATGGTGATGCATGTGGGATAAGCCGATATTGTATATTGCATTTGCATCAATTAGGTGCTACATTTTTCATTTTAAAGCGCTGGTTGTATATCCAGTCATAATGGAGCGCCGGTATTATGTCCATTCGCTGGCTTATTTTAAGACAACACAAGACGAGCAAATACATCCGTGAGCATACGGCGGGATGCGAACCCACTGTCGGTAGATCACTGCCTCGGATTGACGCCTCTGTGAACAGAGCTACCGAGTACGAGGCTAAAAACGAAGAGGAACTGACATGAGCAAACCATATTGAACTAATCTCAAGGACTAGAAAAAAACATTACCACCAAACGTTTCAGCAACAGAATATTAATTTGTTGATGAAGAGAGTGGATGTAGTCAGAACAAAATTGTTATCAAAATAATATTTCCCTTTGATATTTGACAAAATAATAGCTATTATACGCGACTACATATAATATGGAGAACGACGGAAATCACTCATTGGAGTCTGTGATTCCCGTCCAAAGACAATTTAGGCGCACGTTTGGCGTCACCTGTCTGGACAGAAGGACTATAATGAGACTCGTAGATAATTTTACGGGGCGTGGGGCAAGTTTGGAAGCAGCAAACTCTCGCTGCTGTGGCTACTGCCTTACAAGCCAATCCTAGAGTTTTGACAAGGAGCTTATCTGCTCAAATGGGTGTCAGCAGATAGTCACTGCAGACAGCTCTGCATAAAGATTTACACTTGTTTCCTTATAAAATTCAACTAACAACCAATTCGAAGGCAGCAAACTTACAGATTTGCTTTGAATTTTGCCAGAAGATCATCTCAAATGGTGGGCGAGAGCGAAAACATCTTGAATTGCATTTTTATATGTAGCAAAACTCATTTAGGTCTGAACGGCAATGTCGTAAGTGAATCTGTCCCATAGATACTTCATTCAATTCGAGTCACAATTTGGTGTGCAGGTTAATCAAGTTGCAGTGTCGGGCTTTACTTTTTCGAAGAAAATGGTCTTACAGCTAGAGTCAATGGAGACCACTACTTAAAGATGGCGAAAAAAAATGTCTTCCCAGAACTACGCAGAAAAACAATCTCTTTCAACTCTGTCTGGTTTTTAACAAGATGGTGCAACTTCTCATTTGATCGGGGCTATTCTAACAGAATTGCAACGAAAATTCCCCAATAAAATGTTTTGCAGAAACTCCATGTTCCCTTGGTCCCCAAGATTTTCCGACCTTACTGCGCCTGACTTTTCCCTACGGGGCTATTGCAAACAGGAAATTTACAAAACAAAACCAACAAAGTTGAATGATTTAAAGCAATATCTTCGAACAATAATTGAGACAATTTCCGTTGCAACCCTCCAGATAGTAATGAATAACTTTTTGTGATAAGATGTCGTATTTGCGTCACCGAGCGTGGGAACCATTTAAATTCAATTATTGTTAAGCTCCAATAAAAAACGTAGTAAAATTGTATTATTTTTCAAATGAATAAATAAATAAATTATGTAAATTCAACTTCATGTAACATTATTCATCAGCCAACCTGCATTGATAAGGAACATGTATTCATGTACTCTAAGGAACATGAACTCTTCTAGCAAAGTAAGACGCCTCGTCAGCTCATCGGCCTTACAATGGCCTCGAAAACCCCTATGTCTAGGTACCTTAATCAATTAGTCAGCGACATCGTACAATGAACAGCGCGTGTAGTCTAGTAGATAAAGCACTGGCTTCTGATGTGTTGGGTCTCTGGTTCGAATCCCAGTTTGAACGCGCTGTGAGTTTGCCTGTCTCTGAATAGATACCTGAATTAAATCAGGGGTAAAGTAAGTCGTGGCACTAGCCACTGCACACTCGTATACACATAGATTGTAAATTTGTGAATGAAGCTCTATACCAGCTTCAACCCCTAAACCCAACAAGGTTTGTCGTGGGGTTAATTTACTTTACAATGGCTATTCAGGGAATTAATAGCCGCCTGACCATCCGTGAACATGCATATATTCACTCCGAATATTTGATTACACAGAGGTCTATCGATTGCCTGAAAAATCGCCTGAAGACACTGGAGGACGAAAGAATAACCTTAAGTTCAGCTCATCGGAGTACACACCGCTGCGAACTTTGTTGCTCAGTTTTGAGAAATCAGTGTATAAATGGATAAGCCTGCATTCTAAGGTGACCTCATCATTTCATTCATCTCTGCTAGGAGTGCGAGTTGTAAACTCTATATATAGTAAAGTGTCTGGAATAGCGTAGTCAACGTCTACAGGTCCAGGAAGTCCAACGCTGGCCAAACTCTGTTCTAGTCCACGAAAAAATGCAATGCAATCTCACAGCAGCAACATTGGCCTGTTTTAATACAAGTAAATTGATTGATAGCCAATGAAGCATCACGAAAATTTCCTGAGGAGGGGAGGTTCCGAGGGCTCATGTCACAAGAAGTGCGAAACTTTTTCAAGAAATTGTTGGTAGTCCGCTTTGAGTGTAGCGTGTCAGAAGAACACTACGCTCTATTACAGCAGTATGGACCCATGCTAACACGCGGGGTTGTAGATTCTAATTCGCTCCTAAAGCTCGTTTGCACAATTAAAGAGCACCAAAAGCTTCCCGCACTCTTTCGGCTATATTTTTATTCCATAACAGCTTTGAGTCAAGGATCGGTTCCAAGTACTTGACTATCTGATCCAGTTCAATATAAAACCCGTTCAATTTTGGCGGGTCAAATCCAGGAGCTTTATACCTCGATGTAAACACTACAAGCTCCACATCTAAGTCGCAATTTCGGCTCCAACGTGAAAGTCTAACTAAGCCAAGGCTCAATAAGACCAATTAGCTTAGCCACCCAGTGTCCTTTGTCACTTTCACTCCAACGTTGTTGCCAAAGTTGTAAGGTAAGCGTACGTGCGTGCATTAGAGCCTCAGTCCTGCTCAGCTCTAAGCGAAAGAGGTACTCTTTCTTGCGTTTTCGCGCTAGTAGGTCGATCAGGATTACTCCCGATACCACCATCACAGCCTTTTCCGAGACTGTGCGGTAGCTACAGACGAGACGCAGGGCACCCCTGCGCTGGACACTGACAATGCGCTTCCGGAACTTCTCTCGGAGTGCATCTCTCCAGATTTCAGCTCCATATAGCAAGATGGAATTGGTCGTTACCATCAGCAGCCTCCGTCGCATCTCACTGGGTACACCGACGTTGGCCATTAGTTTACTCAGCGAAGTGACGACTACTAGAGCCCTGTCACATGCGCTACGGATATGGATACTAGTACTGATGTAGCTAACGAAAGAATTTTTTATTGACACCTAAATTATTTACCTTGCAGCCGCCACAGCGTATAGTTATGAGTGCTATTTGGAAAATGAAGATAACCTTCTGAAAAAAGTTAACAAATTATACTTTTATTTTAATTGTGATTATTTTCGTGAGATGATTCTTCCAAATATGACACACATCAATGTCCTTAGTTGTCCTATAGTAAACAAGATACTCTATCTACACTTGGGGTAACAAAAGATTATTAACAATATTTTCTAGGGAAATTTTCATGAATACTAAACATGAAAATGAATTGAATTGTGTCCCGACCATCCATTTGAGCAGATTCCTTTGAAAGGATACAACCACTCATTTTTCAACTTCCCAAATGGCTAACCCTATGAGGCAGAGGTTAAATAACTTGAAAACATATCTTCTTTTCCAACGAATGAATTGAGTATAATTGAATTGAATCGAAATTTACAAAATATGTAAATTGTTGTGTGAAAATCAGGTGTATAGGTTTTGGTTAAGATAACATTGTGCTAGCCTGAACATTGTTCATGAATTATGTGGAAAGAGATAGTACCCTTTATTTTTCTCTTATTAAACAATTTGCTCAATTCCAAAAAATATAAACCAAGAAAAATCATATTAAATTACATATTATTCGTCGAGAAGCGAAACCAACGATAATTATTTTTGTAAAACAAATTTGAACTCCGCTAATTGAAACAATAAATAAAGTGGAATTAAAATAGTTTTAGAAATCACCACTGTAGATTTAATCAACATAAATTTGAATTCAACTTTCTAGGCTATGGTCCACAAAAGATGATTGCTGCCTATATATGCTATTCGAATTTGTATGCGGTGGTGAATTGTTTACATATTTAAGAAACGCTGGACGATTTAGTACATCTGCAGGTAACAAACAACAATTATTTATTTAAACATATCATATCCATTGCGCAGATGTAGAACAAGACACACTTTCAGCACACTCCAAATATAATTCAAATTAAATTAGCAGAGTAAAATTAATTATACAGAAACAAAAATAAACTTATAGACTTAAGCTCATTCAAGATGTTGGGCCAAGTTACAAATCGAACGTCCTGATATGAATTTATTGCTTTTAACTTGTACGATCCGATTGTTTATTTGAAACATTTAAAACACATTTTAAATTTCTTCTTCTTTTCTGTGCTACTTATAATTTCAAATATCCTGCATTTGCTGTAGAAAATAAATAATACAATATGATACCTTGGGCTTGTGAAGTCTCTCAATAGGGAAGCAATTATATTGCTCGTGAAACGCATTAAAATTGATTCGAAAGCACCTATTTGAAAATACGAGCACAATAATACTATACGGCTCGTAATATAATTTGTACAGTGAACCAGAAATCTACTTTTAGATAGAAATACTGATTGTTATTGTTTCGAAATCACGTATGTACGTGATACTTTCATGTAAACTTATCATACTATGAAAAATACTGAGGCAAAATTGTAATATTGCAAACTGTTTCGATTTTAAATAAACAATCTATTTTTCGAATAATTCAAAGTTCAATTGTGTGATGGGTATTTGTTTGAAACTGTATATCTGTCCTGAATTTTAACATGGCTGAACAATGAGCAATCATGAGTCAATGTACCGAAATTATCCGGAAAATTATATTTGGTGTGTGGATGGAAACAGAAAACTTGACTTGCTTCGAAAATATTTCAATTCAGACGGTTGATGTGATCATAAATCAAATATAGTACTGGAGTTAGTCGAAGGAATTATTGAAGCGATCTTGAAAACAAATTAAAATTGACTATGAACTGTTGAAAACACATCCGCAGCACCAGTTCAAAATTGTTTTTCTTCTAATTATTTTTTTTTTTTTTTTATTAAAATCAAAAATGGTCTCTCCTACTACGCAACAACATCATCTGTAGCCAAACTAATTAAAACCAAATGATTTAGTCAATTAATCATAACAACTCATGCAAAACAATTATTATGCATCTTATAAACAAATCATGAAACGTCCAATTAATTCAAAATGTATTCTTACTTTTTTTTCTTCCTCAGCCAATTTTTACGCTAGTGAAATAATTTTAGCCTTAGAATATTTACATTCACTTATGATCGTTTATCGTGATTTGAAACCCGAAAATTTGCTAATTGATCGCGACGGACATTTAAAAATCACAGATTTCGGTTTCGCTAAGAAATTACGGGATCGCACGTGGACGCTGTGCGGCACACCAGAATATCTGGCACCGGAAATCATACAATCGAAAGGACATAATCGAGCGGTAGACTGGTGGGCATTAGGTACGTATTTAACAAAAAATCATAATTGATTTTTTTCTTGCTTATTTTAAGTATATAATAGCTCTCAGAGCAAACTCTAATGAATTTATTTGTCGATTAATCATAAATTATAAATATTCTCATCGAGCTGTGTTACTTAAATTAAAATTTCTCCATCGATTTGCACTGTACTAACTAATGGAAAATTATTAGCTCGATCGATACTTTTTTTCCGATATATTTATTGTTGGCCCGATCAGATTTGTATTTCTGGAGTCAATATGAAATTCATCTAAAAATAAACATTTCTACAAAGCGCTTCGGCTGTAGATTTTTCATTTTTCCCGCGTCGATCGGGGATGATACAATGAAATTTCGGCTCAGTTTAAATATATACCTAGGTAAAATTGCTTTGTCTCATATTTAATTTTAGAATTTTCGAGACATAATATAAATTTTTATGAGATCATTAAATTGGGAGAATGCTTGCGTAGCTGAGTTAGTGGGCTTTTGTCTAAATTTCGCAAAAGAAAAACGATGGTAAATCTACACAATGTTTCGAAATACGTGTACGTGATTTCGATTTAGAATTAAATATTTATGACTCCAAAGTGAATTTCAATTGTTTCTGAATGAATCGGACCAGTTTGCGCAGTTTTCAAACGTAGAATAGAGATGGGAAAAAAAACTATTAAACGCTCCTGGGAATGCTCTTTCAAGTTTTCAAATCTCATGCTGTCTTATTAGGTCATTTAGTTAGGATCGATGTAGATCAAAAAATTTGAAACTAAACCGTTTTACGTCATCACTACCGGTTATTTTGAGCTTTCTTATTTTTTATTCGCAGGTATTCTCATATATGAAATGATTGTTGGTTATCCACCCTTTTACGATGACAATCCGTTTGGTATTTATGAAAAAATCTTAAGCGGAAAAATTGATTGGCCCAAAACAATGGACCCAATAGCTAAAGATCTAGTGAAAAAATTATTAGTATTGGATAGGACGAAACGACTTGGTAACATGAAGGTAAGCATCATTGAGTTTTCGAAAATTCACTCTCATATATTTTTAAAAAAATTGTTATTAAATTTTATCAATGCTGGAATATGTATATTAGGATGATTCGTATAATTCACAGAATGGAGCAGATGACGTGAAAAAACATCGGTGGTTCAAGAACATAAACTGGACTGACGTACTAAACAAAAAGACACAGGTATATAACCTTCTTACTTTTTTTTAACAATAAAATGATATCTAGGCATAGCTATACTAATATTTAGATATTTTTGATAATATCACCACAAAGGCATCTTTGCGCATAGCTGACTTTATGAGCAAATATTTTTTATTTTATTTTTTGCATCACAAGTACGTAGGTAATCCTTGTTAAATAAGATGGAAGTATCTTGTTTTGCGATACTATAAAAATTGAATTTTACCAAGTGGTTTCGAAATTACATTAATTCTCCGAAATCGTCTTATTCACTTTTTTCAGTATCATTTTTCCCCTCTTCTAGACTTAGTTCAGTTGAGGTGCTTCCAAGAAAACTCTCAGTTTCATTA
Organism: Nemotelus pantherinus; assembly: GCA_963978885.1. NCBI lineage: Eukaryota > Metazoa > Arthropoda > Insecta > Diptera > Stratiomyidae > Nemotelus > Nemotelus pantherinus. The sequence goes on from OZ022263.1 coordinate 3,964,067, forward strand.
ATCGCTACCAACGCCCAACGTGGGGCCCAACGTTAATCGCCCAACGTGGGGCCCTAAAACTTGTTTTGGGTGACCCCATCCAGTTGAGGAAAACCTTTTGCTATGAGCTTTAGCTCATGACACCTACGACTTAACGTCTGAATCCTCAATCCATTTCTACTAACATGTCCTTGAATCGCCTCCCTTGCGGTTCGTATTTTTCCTGTTCAATAGAACAGAATAGCTTTTCTTGGACATGTATTATATAGCTCTGTCTCCCACTAGCCGCAACCCCTTTCCCTTTTTATTGCGGCTAGTATATATTCACTTGACGGATGAAATATACGTAGCGTCCCTTTTTTTCTGGCAGCAAGACCACCCCACTTTTCAATGACCCACCCCAGCCGCGTAGAGCTAGCAAAACGGCAAACTAGCATCCGTCGGGTCGGACCACAGGGTGCTCCGCTTATGCGGAGGAGGGGGCCTCACGACCATTTCTAGGGTACCCTGCCCGCGGGGAATTTTTCGTTTTGTTTTATCTGCCCTTGTAAATGGTTAGCCATCACCCTTTCTAGCTTGACAGGCCCTCTTATGGACATCGGTTCAGTTGAGATGCCTCGAAGCAAAACTCCTCGTTTCGTAAATCGCTAAACTCTACCATGGAGTCTCTCAAACATGATGCAGTACACATTACGCTGCTCATACTGTGAAGATGCAGGCATTTGGGAGCGATGGGAAGTACGCTAAACGGTCAGCTCACTGAAGTACCACTACCAATCTAAAAGGAAGCAGTTATGCTGTCGCCATCAAGCATGGAAGACATATAAACAGCCATAACGTGGGGTAATTATAGGGGTATAGAATTGCTGAGTACCTCCTATCAGTTAGTCTTCTCTATCCTACAAGAGCGGATACCCTATATTTAAAGGCCACCTAAGACAGCATAGCTAGGGTAGGAAATGTATAACGCCAAGAGAAAATTCGGTATCCTTAACAAATTAAGACTAACCATGGCCATCGTAACCAGCCAATTAAAAATGTCCGAGTTGCGATCGAGGCCAATCGACATCTTCAATAGGGTCTGACAAGGAAGCGGCCTGCCTCCTCTACAGCCTGGTGTTGGAGAAAGAAAGAAGGACCATCATCACCAACACCAGCCAGATACTGGCTACCGCTGATGGCATTGACATCATCAAATAGGATAGACGAATTACATGGTGGTATTTTCTGCAGGAAGAACACCTAGAGTTCGAGGAGGAGAGAAACACCGAAGGAAACAATTCCAAATAGTACAACCGAGGCGACCATAGAAATCTGTGCTATCGCTGCTGCTAACCTGCAGAGGCTCGCAGTCACAGGTAACGCAAGAAACTGCGCAAAACGAGAAATCTGCGAGTGAAGCTGAGTAGGGAAATCAATGCTCAGTAATTTGCAAGTGTTTTCCAGGGAACTGGATGCCAAGCAGTGGAATCTCAGAGCCTGCTTGGAGAAGCGAAAAAATGGTTAACTGGACATGCCGATGTTGTCAGTTCCGTGAAAGCTACGGTGACTTAAAAGTACTAACTAGCCAAAGCTCTCAGTCGTTAATTGTGGACAATTTCATACCGGATGGTATAAGGTTTGTTCAAATCAACTTGCAGCATGCCCAAGCTTCATTCTTTCTTTAAGCGAAAAATTGGCAAAAACGCAAGAACATGCCTACGTTGTGTCTGTATAACAGCCGTGGGTTCAAGGCAGCAGCAAAAGGGCATAAAACCTTTATGATGAAAAGTGAACGAGGCCGAAGTCTTGTATATTGGTTGATTCAACAGTTTTTAAGCCAGGATCTGTCAGTGGTCATTGTGCAGTACCGGAATAATTAACGCTACGACAGCCGATTGTCGCTTTAGTTTACCTTCTTTTTGACTCCCGACTCCCACCGCCAACACAAGGGTTGAAGGTTCTGGTTCATTATCAAGTTCTGTTGGGCTCTCATGTCAATAAATACAGTACCAGAGGCAACAGACTCTTTAATTTGAAAACTTCTCCGTTCATAATGACTTTGAACATTAAAATTTCTCCGACCCTTGTCATCTCTAACAGAAATGCGGTGGTTAAATAAATAGATCAATAATCAATCTTAAATAATTAGATCAATAACTGGATGGCGGGTATCGGATGAGATCTCACAGTCTGATTACCACTTAAGCTACGGATTCAACACCCGTGGTCCAGAAAAGAAACCCAAGAAACACTGCTTGGACCAACTTCAATCCACTTCCTGCAGACAGATAAAGTAGTGGTAAGATAAAGCAGCCAAAGTCAATAGAATCCCAGTTGAGCACACTGAATACAATTATAATATGTAGCTATGAAGAGACCTCCTCGGTCAACAAGAACAGATGCAAGAAGAAGGTTTTTTGGTGGAACCAAGATCTACAGAAGCTCATGAAAAAGTTATCCATCTGGAGGCTGACTTAAAGGAAATATTTTAGGTATGTCTAGCCCTGTGGTTTATTCCATCACCTCAGCGACAGGTTAAGGTAGTCAAATGGATGTTGCACACAAATGTAGGCCACAATTTAACTTTGTTGCTAGTTGCAATAAGGTGCATCTGCTCTGGGTACCGGGGCACTGCGGTGTTAAAGAACACAGGATTTACTACAGGATCCCGAACCTGGCGCATGCAGTGCAGAATCGCGAACCTACCTTAGGTTTGTCAACTGCATTTGCATGTCATTTTTCGGAAGCGGGTAGTCGTTCCCCTTAACGAGTGAAGGATATCTTCTAAAGTGCCCAGAAACATGAAGGTACGTCACATATTTTTTGGAAAACTACAATTGGCTGTAAAGGATTTAACTGCACAACATTATCTCCCTGAGGAACAATGCATAGAACATTTTAGCCCCTTCTGATTGTTGATTTGAAAGTTGATATTGTTTTTTTTTTTTGTAGAGAAAGTTTAAGGTAATAAATAATTTGATTCTGACCTCTGATTTAGATTGTTGAAAAATCATTCAATATATTGGATAATTGAAAAAAAATAATCAACCGTATTAAACAGTGATATGACTAAATTATTCATTCGAAATATAACATGTAAAATTTCACCTCCTCATGCCTATCCACTCAATTAAAAATGAAACTATAAATTATTATAAATTTCGACTTTCAATTCTTCAAAATTAGAACAGTTGAAAGACTCACTGTGTTTACTTAAAAAGAAAGAACGTGAGACTGTAACTAATTCGATATACCACCCATGGCACACATTTCAATTTTTCCGCAAAAATTGATAATTGACGTCATTCATATGTAGGTGTTTTAACATTCGTTTTCCTCATTTATTCTATACTGCATGCTACCATGCTTCTATACTGCATGTACTTTAAAACAAAATTTGAATGAAAGGTGAAATATTTGTTGTGTAATATGCATATAGTTAGAGAATTTACTTTCAAAAAAGCATTTCACCTACCATAAAGACTGAGAACAAAAGTTCAATATCCATTAACAGTTTGGAACAGACTGGAAAATCGCAAACATATTTCAAAATTTATAGAAACATATTTACAGTTCGATTCTAATAATAAAAACCATTTGGAAAATCGATTTTCGATCAGAAGCTCACGTTTTTAACGAAATGTATTTAAGAAAACAGATGCAACATATGGTGGGGAGATTAGTCTCCGATTCAAAAGTTGTTAGGACGATTGAATGAAAAAAAAATTCCACTGAATCCCATCGCGCATCATTCTACAACGAGCAATGATATTGAACCGAGAAGTAATCAAATCTCAAGCTAATTATAATCAGACGGAAACAGCGTTGTGGCCAACCTTGTACTGTCAAGGCCAGAAATATAGTTCGGATTAGTAGACTTCTCATTGGATAAGGGCAAAACAGAAATTTGTTTCGATTTCGATCGACTCAAAACCTATGTCTGCCAAAATTGTATTCTATTAAAAAAACATTATTCAATCCCTGTACTGAACATAAACAACTTTTCAATGGCAATAACAAATTAATTAATTCTCAACTTAGTTCAAATTGTAGCTTCTACCCAACCATGTCTGGTAAAACGAATGTTAATTAATGTAATCCTCTTGTAAATTTCAGCCACCAATAATGCCTGAGGTTAATTTCGATGGTGATACAAGCAATTTTGATGAATATCCAGAAACAGATTGGAAAGCGGCCAGATCTCTAGATGAAAGCGACATGCAGCTGTTCGACGATTTCTAGTTTTCTCTATGACGTCACTTTGGATTTGTCTACTAATCATTCGCCATACAAAATATTGTTTTCCATCTACACATTTATTGACGATATTGTTATGTCACACATATTGTTTTCAGTGGAAAAATTTCGGTCGAGGAAAATATCGAATCAACAAGTTCTCAATATGCCCGGAATAATCTTCTAGTACTTAAAACGTTTAATAAGTCTGAAAAAACATCTTAGACTCCTTTAGAAAAAAATCGAATTTATTCAAACAACGTGCTCGACAGCGTTAACAGGATAAGATACATAAATATTTATTGTAACTTTTGTATTATATAAAATGTTATTTTAAAATGTGCATAAAATACTTAAATGAAATGTTGTTCCAACATTGTAGAATGCATATCATTATTGCACACGATTATAGTGCTGTATGTCAAAACAAACGATTACCAAGCAAGTATAATAGATATTTTAAATGTCTGAAAGATATTACAGGCAATTTCTGTACACCAACGAAAAATAGTCGTGGGCTTTTCAATAACATGCCGCGTATAGCGTTTCAGCGCAAATTTCGAATACTTTGCCAACTAAATGAATTTAATGGTGCCAAAATACTAAATCTATTGACATTAAAAATGTATGATTCGCCAGGTAAATAAGTTTTGCGTGCATCTCGACATATGATTAGATTTTAAAAAAAATATTTTAGTGGATGCTAATTTTAGTGTTTTATAAATTCAATTGATGATTTCTAGTCTTGGAAAACGAAAGAAAAACAATATATTTCCTGGTTTCATAGCCGGACCATTTGACTTTAGTTCGTTTTAAAATAATGTCACCAAACATTTTTAGATTAGCCCATTAAATGAGTTGTTTTTGAACTATAAAAAACACAATCATTGATAAGAACACAATGTCATTCACCTAATTCATTTTCACAAATACTCTTCATTTCTCGAAAATATCACCCTTGCAACGAAAATTAAATATTACGATGAAAATATAATGAATTTGAGTTATAATTTATTAGAACAAAAACCAAACTCATCATACTTTTAAGAGAGAAAAAATATTTTGCAGGCTATAAATGAATATATGTCATTAGTTTGTAGACTTACTTTTAATCAGAGAAAAATGATTATTTGAATTATTGCACGCTCTTTCATCTTTGTTAATTTTTGAATAATATTTTTTTCAAATTGTGTTCTTATAATCTAATTTATTTTATTATATATATCTACATAACTATGCGTACATGTAGGCATTAATTGCCTATGTATCATATTTGCTATTATGAAAAACTGTGATAGGCTAAGAAAGTGTCATAAATTACAATATTGTATTTAATTTTAATATTTATTATGTAAAAAAATACGATTTGTTGTTTGTTTTGTTTGTTTAGATGGATTTATTTTTTTTTATTATTATTGACATATTAAAATAATAAACGAATCGTTAGTAAAGAGTCAGTTTAATCCTCTTTAGTAATCAAATATTTTTTCGATAATTTAATTCATGTATTCAATCAAAAAAGTTAACAAACCCACTATGAGAGAAGCTCCGCTGAGGACTTCTAGTGGATGTTGGACTAGAAGCGACGTAGAGAAATCCACTATGCGACAATGCTGGATATACCTTCTGTATCCAAACTCTATAATACACAACCCATTAAAATTTCGGCGTATAAAGTCCGAAACATCATGGTGGAAACTTGCTCCAGAAAATCTCATCACCAACGCCATGCTGAAGCAGCTATCATTTGCTATCTCACCTCTTCAATATTATCTTCAGAATCAGATATTCTCCAGACGTATGGAAACGTGCCGTGATTATAATGATCCCTAAGCCGAGCAAAGACTTGTCTCAAGTAAAATTATATAGACCTATTGTCCTTCGGGCCTCTTGAAGTTGAGCGACCGTTTCAAAGCGGCGTGATCGGTCCTCAATACGAAGCTTAGGCCATACAGGTTTTATGGTAATGTTTGGTAGCCTCGACTACTGCCAAAAGCAGTGGGTGGCGCAGTAGTTTCACTCTCTTGGAAAGTACCCGGCTAAAGTAAGCAATCATCCGTTCCTGACCATCTATTTGTTGTGACAATACCGCACCTAAACCTGTATTACTCACATCAGTGTCCATGATGAATGTTTTCTGCGGCCTTCACAAGGCTCCTGCTTAAGCTTTTGAAACGCTGCTTGGTACTGGTGGATTCAGTCAAAATTGTTTCTTCGTGAGCCGGCGATAATACGTTGCCAATCCCAGAAAGCTCCGAAACTGATGGTCATCCCTGGGTACTGGTTAATTTTTCACGGCTTCAATTTTTGCAGGTTCAATTGTTGTTCCTCCAGTGGAAACCACATGCCTAAGGTATTTTACTTCATTGTAGAAAAGGTGGTACTTTTTGGGACTTAGCTTCAGGTTAATCCCTCGCAACCTTTCGAATACGTCTTCCAGGTTTTTCAGGTGTTCTTTGAATGTTTTGCCAATAAAAATTAGGTCATCCGGGTACACCGAACATGTCTCCCAGCTTAATCCGCGCAGAACATGCTCAATGAGTCATTTAAAGATTGCAGAAACATTACAGAGTCCGAATGGCATCACAATAAATTGCAACAGGCCAGTTTTCATAGCTTGCTGTCTTTGTACAATTTTTCCCAATTTTGACCTGCTAGTATCCGCTCTTCAAATTCAACATCGAAAACAACTCTTGGCATAGGGTTACCAACTTTTTTCATTACGTCGTTCAACCATTAGTCAACACGAAACCATGTGCTGCCATCCTTCTTTTTGACCAAGACCACTGGCGACGTCCAAGGAATATTCGAAGGCTCGATGATCTCTTGTTTTTGCGTGTCCTTTATTATATCGGCGACCTCAGCTTGCTTAGCCAGAGGTAAGCGGCGGGGAGCCTGTCGAATTGGTGATGAATTTCGTGTATAAATTCGATGCATAGCTAAATTAATCCTTTCGTAATTCCTCGAGTCAAGAAGATATCAGTATAATGTCCAATAAGCTGAACTTCTTGTTGGCACTATTCGTCGGTGGTCTTCAATTGGTCGTCTATCTTACTGCTGGGTAGATTTTTGTGCTCGGATTGTATTTCTGCAGCATCCAAAGAAGTGATTGAAGAAACTGATTGGCAGTCGGCGACTACTTCTCCTATCTTAGCTTTCCTCCACTGCTCCAACGTTGACGATCGCGTATTCTGCAACAGCCTCAAGTTGCTCCATGTAGATGGCTCAAGAAGTTTATCTAGTTTAATTTATGCTTTCAGTGCTTTACTGCCACTTGGTTCAGTTGGAATGGTTCCTACAGTTTTCATCAACTGTTGCTCGCTTTTTTGAACCTGATTTTCCAATTGTTTTTTAATATCCCGGACTTGTTGATGAAGTTTCTCCTTGAAGTTTCTCCAGATCCACTCTGGATCTGGCCTTCCGTACTCAAAGATTCCTTTAGACGAGATAGGAAAGTCGTTTTGTTCTCAGACGTTGGCAAATCACGCTTCCGGCTTTCTACTTTCAACTCTGCCAATGTTAATTCGTTCACTGGCTTCAGCATCGTTTTTCACCATAGTCTACACAACTTCACAGTTTTTTTATTCTTTATTTAGTCCAAAACTTTTTTCTTTATTTAATCTGGGACACGACGAATTTTCACATTTTATAGAAATTCACAGTCGACAACTTAACTTAAAATCACATGTTGAACTGCGAACCCCAAAGTGGGATTCACTTCAAACACCAATCGTTCTTTTTCCACTGAAAGCACGCTCTGCGTTTACGGAACAAAACAGTTCGTTTACTACGACTAAACACACTTTTATTTAAAATAGTAATTGTACAACTAAATCACTTTATTTTACATTCTACCAAGGTCGCGCAAGCACTTTAATTGTTGCGCTAATATCAATGCCAATCGCGTTTAAATTAACACAATTTGAAATTAACCTGCCAGGAAACGCACTCAATTCGCTTTTTCAATAGATTCGAGCTTTCTACGGTATGCTTTCAGGCTATTCTCGATTTTTCTCGCGCCATGAGAATCTGTTTGTCTTGGCTTCTAGGAGTTTGTTATCAGCGTTTACCATGGGAGCTGTGGGATTTTGCTATTCTATGAGATACATTAAAAGTTTTGTACGGCGATAGTTCGAGAAGATTTTTCTCAATGTTTCTTGTTCTTTCTCGCACTGATAGGGTGGAATATAATTCATGTTGGTGTGCATGCAACACTATCAATGACGCAACACAGCCGATAGTCCGGTCCAAACTTACTGTAAAAAAGTATTCTAGATGCCCTGGTTATTCGCCGCTGTCGTCCATTTTGATTTCCTGCCCATTTCTTTCGCATCGTGGCGTATGCCCGCTCCACCGAAGACAGTGTCTACCTTGGCATCTCACTCCAATAATCCAGTGCACCTATCACACAGAGCCTGCTTAATAAATTGATTGGAAGTTTTAAGTGAAGGGGTATTCCTTCAGTTGGCACATTTGACTTGCGCGATCACACTTTCGAAAATCAGCTTATTTTCAGCCAAATCTCAAAATTATTTCGCTGTATCAATCATTCAACAACAAACTAGGGTCTGTATTATAAAAATCAGCGTAGAACAGAACAGCACTTGTTTTAATTTTAGAAATCTCGAAAAATACAAATTGTACCAGACGATGAGCGTGGTGTTAAGAAATTGTAGAAATAGTGTAGGGAAAAGATGAGAAGGTCCTAGAAAACAATGGGAAAATGCGATACACCTTGTTTGATGTGAATATCACATAAATAATGCCGAAATAATTTGGCGTACTTTCGGCACTGCATGGAAAAATGCATGTTTGCCGCTCTTGTTGGTTAAAAATAATAAAACTAACGGTTTTTTTAATAAACTAATGCGATTCATTTTAACCAACTTTCAAAACCCTACATATTTATTTAAAACCCAAACTTTTCCTTTAGCAGCTACATGTGTTTCAATTTCTTGACAGATATCAATATTTCGGTAGCCACCTGTCCATTTCTTTTTTGCCTATCAGCCTACCTATCAAACTGTTAGACACTGAAGAACTAGATTGTCTTTCTGGCTATCAAACTGTTAGACACTGAAGAACTAGATTGTCTTTCTAGCTATCATACTGATAGACACTGAAGAAGACCGCAGATGACTCATAATGTCGATATTTGTCAATAATTTGATGTGTGCTTCGCCTCTTACGGCAAAATTGATCTTTGAATAAAAATATTTAGTATTGAATTGTGTTTTAGAATTTTATGAATTTATATCCAATCAATAATTGAAGGAATGCACATCTATATTTTTCGATTCAATTTATTTTTATTATAATTCCGATGAAGGATTATACGCACATTCAATTCATAAATTTTAAGTATAAATACCGAAGCGGATACTACTTCAACAATATAAAAACGAAAAATACGCGAGAGAGAAAAAAACAAAATCGAAATCGAAATGTTTTATACCAAATTAAACAGTTATTATGCGAGATCCAATTGTCTCACTGTCTATTTCTCCTTTTTTTCAACACTCAATGAATTATACAATCGATTTACTTCATTTGCAACTAAATTATCACAAATCACTCCATTCACATCAATAAATGCTGCACATGATTTTGTTATAGAAACTTCACGTAATGACTTGGAATCTTTCACGGACAGTACGAGCGTATATTTATCGTCATACTTTTTCATATCCGAACTGGCTTGCCAGACGCGTTTGTCGCTGCCACCGCCTTCATTCTGCTGTACGACAACAGCGAAAATGCCCTTTTCACGGAATGTAGTATATAGCGTTAGGATGCCCATCAGGATGAAATACGATGATACACAGATGATTAAAATCGGGCGGGATAGTGGAAAGGGATACTTGTGATCCCAGCCGAGGGCAACTAATGCAATGCCAACTGCCAGACCGCAAATAAATAGACGACCATCCACTAAACCGAAATATTCTTTGCAGTTAGGACGATCCAGGAGAGCATTTTTCACGGCATCGTCCAAGGCATGCTTTACTGCTGAGCCGTCCCATTTGTTGATTTTGACGGGCTGGAAAATTGATAAGAATGTTTTTTGATTTAGATTGTAGTGAAATACACTGATGAAACACGAATTAATCACATTTACACACGATCGATGCTTAATGAGCATTGGCAGATATCCATGCAATTTAAAAAATTTTCAGCTGGACGGAAATCACTGAGACCCTCGCGTAAAATCAATTGTTAATCAGTTTGATATTTGAATTTTAAATGCTTTCTATGTTCGTGCTGATTTGCGAATGAAAGTCGTGAAGAACGGAAAAGAAGTAAATGATGTGTTATGTGAGTTCTATGAGAGTTAGAGGAGCCCGCTTTAATAAATTAAAAAAATATATTTGACTTTAATAAATGTAAAATAATAGATGGTGGCAAGCGACAGTGAAGCAAAGCTGAATTGGATTTGTGAAATTTTATAAAAAGCATATTTTGGCAAAGTATAAGGTACTTTTATGATCAGTTGAATAGTTTTTAGTTTCATACAGATATTCATAGTTAGGAACCCTCAACTATTGTATTCATGTTAGCGTGTAAACTATAACACAAACATAAAAATAACAAACGACAAGAGTTAGTATTAAAATATATCAGCATTAAAAACACATTCAAATTGAGCTTGAATGCTATTTATTTATAATGATACAACTAACTAATATATTATGGCTTTTATAATTCACAGAATCTCTAATCGTATTTCAGGTCTTAGAAACTAATTAACGTTGCTACCCTCCAACACTGTAGGCAAATATGAATTGAATGTGTCGAAGACCCGATAAAGTTACAGACTGGATCCAATTAAATCCTTAACCAAAATGACAATTGGTTAGATCTTATATTTACGAGCTTTTATGAAGAAGTGGTTGTTAGCCCAACTATTGACGCCGAGAATCTTTTCTCAAACACTCTCCACTCTCCACCACTTTTACAGTTGAACTATTCACTACAAATATTTCTTTCACTCAATCGTTCAATAATGAAACTGTATATGATTTTCAAAATGCAGACTACTCAAGCATTAGAAACTATTTGGACACAGTAGACTGGAGAAGTGATTTTTCGGCATTAGTGATCCGAGAACTTTTTATGATTTCGTTAACTTTCCGTCTAAAAACCATATGTAACTTTTTCGCTGTTCATTTTCAATATCGACGGGTTTATCCATACACAAGAGGCTATTATCGAAGCTATTCATGAACTAAAGATCGGCAAAGGACCAAGCCCTGAATTTGTTTCTCCTTTGTTCGTGGTACCATCTACGGACTAACTGATCGTCTTTCTACACATGATTCTCAGTAAATCCCTGTCCTTAGTTGTTTTCCCGTCTGTCTGGATGTTCTCATATTTTACACCTATATAAACAATCAGTCGATAGCTATCGGAAGATCCCATTCTATATCTTATCCCTAAACTCTTCGGGTAGTTTGTGAAAAACTGACTCACATTATCGACCCTCTTATAATGGAGTAACAACATGGATTTCGTAAGTATAGATCGACTTCCACGAACCTCATGATCCTGGTTTCTAATGTGCTCTGTGAAATGGAAGAAAGCCAAATTGACGCGGTCTATACGGACCTCAGTGAGGCTTTCGACCGGGTTGACCATCAAACTCTGGTACCCAAACTTCGCAACTTTGGTACATCCGGGTCCCTCGTTAATTGGCTCCAGTCTTATCTTCGCGATCGAGCTCAGCTTGTGAAATTCGAAAGCCACTTATCCAAAAGAGTTTTCGCATCTTCTGGAGTACTGCGAGTACCCCTGTTTTTAACATCTTCATTTCTGATTTGTCTGAGATACTACTTGGTATACGTATACCCCATCTCTTTAATGCAGACGACTTAAAAATTTACTACATCGTAAACACGCAATCTGACGCAACCTTTCTACAGTTCAACCCTCAATACCTCCAACAGTGGTGCAATGAGAATAATCTGAATCTTAACATTAACGAGTGCTATGAAATAAGTTCTTCCTGTAAGAATACAATCAAAGTGTATTCTTACTGCCTTAGCAACATCCAATTGGATAGGATTAACCATATTATATAGCTCGGCGCAGTATTGGATAGCAAGATGCACTTCAACCTCCACTAGGACAAAACCCTAGCCAAGGCTAATAAACAGCCCGGATTCATTAGAGACGCGCTAAAGAGTTTAATAACATATGGGTTACCAAGTCATTATAGATCACTCTAGTGTGACTTCTATTGGAATATGCCTGCATAATATAAATCTCAGCTTTTAAGCTACATGGATAAATCTCTACGACCCAAAAGACTTTCAACATCTTCCACCTTACAAATGCAGTCCGAGTTTTCTAAATTAAATGTCTCTCTCGTCTAGAAGAAAAATGTTAAGCGCTTGCGTAACTTTTGATATTATAAGTGGCAATGTTGAAGATCTCTCCGACAAAATTACTTTCAAAGACCAACCAAGACGCACTAGGTATGCAACTCTTGATCAAGGAGTACAATCACAACACTACCTATGCATATAATCAGCCTCATAAAATGCATATAATAGTCAATTATATAAGCGCCCACTACTCTTTGTGGATCTCTAGATGCACTTTCAAAAATAGCTTATCAAAGGCCCTATCAACATGCTAATTACACTTAATTCCTATCAAGAGTAGCTTAAATTAAAATAAAAATATATTAAAGTAAAGTAACTGCAATAAAATGTGACGTTTTTTTTGTTTTTTTTTTTTTAATGTGTGTCCAGATTTGGGACAATTTGTGTTTTGTAGTTATAACGAATAGTTAATGTTTTCCTATTGTATATGATGCCTCGTTTGATAAATAAATAAAATAAAGGCAAACTGTGTTTACGACTAAATTAAAACGTGTAAACTTTAAAAGTTTAGAGCTGAAAAAAATACATTCCAATAATGAGAAAAAAAAAAACATTTTATTAAAAATTAATTTCGAGTGATGGGATCAGGATCCAAAATCGAGCAGGTTTAAAAGAATCAACTATCTTGCGATTTTATAAATTGTCGGGAAACTTCTTCAGACAATACAAAGTTCAATATACTGCTTGTGATATTATTTTAATCTGTTAATCAGTCCGTCAAGTTATATTTTTCTATGGTAGAAAAGGATACATTGTAGAGAAAGCGAACAGGGACGTAAGACATAAAGTGGAGGTTTCTCAAAAGAAAACTAAAGGAACTGATAAGAGGAAAATATAACTACTACTTAAAGCTTGCCTCGATTTGCCTTTCAGAGGGTAGTATTTTAAAACTATTAAGAGTGTCAGCATGGGAAACCTTTTACCTAATCGATGCAAACCGTGGGAAACCCTTTATTCACTAATCGGTTAAATATTCGTGGACAAATTGTAAGAAACTGCAAGAATACTCACTATTCCGACTATGGATGAACATTTTTGACGACATATTGGCCATTATAAAAATAACTGTTTTAGAAGTTACTTTGAAGATAAGTCAACAAAGCGAGTTGAATTTCAGATTTACAAAATATGATCTACTTAAACAAACTTTACAACTATGAATAATCACAGAAAGTGAGTCCTTTCTTAAAAGATTTATCATTACCTCTTTTCAAGTGAATTGCTTGAAATTTGAAAAATATTTTTTTCCTACATTAATCTTTAGAGTTGTCAAGAAGTCTACTGTAATGATTTCTAAACAAATTACCTTTGTTGACATTGGTTGAAACTTAATTTATGTAAATTGATCCAAACATATTGAAACTATCATGAACCGTTCAAACGTTTTACTAAAATGTTTTTTTTGAAATTTATCTGTGATTTCCAAGCGCAATATTACCGCTTTTGAGGATAGGAGGAATAAAAGTACTTTTACAAGAAGCAGTCAAGGCACCATTTTACAAATGAGCAGAATTAATTACTTTCAACATTTAACATAAATTATTAATTTAGTTACATTCAAAGTAACTTCAATTATTCAAGTAGTTTTTAATTATTTACGTATTTTAAATTCATCATCTACTGCTGCATTTGTTTAGGTTGTAAATAATTCTAACCACATAGGTCTTCTACTGCATTTGGATTCAGCCTGCAAGGAGAGTTTCGTCATCCACTTACATGTAAAGTTATCTATTTGTTCTAGCCCTTTAAAAAATCGCTTGCAATACAACTTCTATGCCTAGTATGAATATTTAAAAACACTATTAGTCTTAGAGTCTTCATTTTCGCTCGTATGTGGTCTAATTTATTAATCTACAGGTGGTCATAAATGTTTTTTGGCATGTGTAAAATATCGCGCAAAATATTGATCATTCCCACATATACTAATATTTATCCAAAACTTAGAAGAGTGTGAATTGAGCAAGCTTATGCCACTGCCGGTGTTACATTGGGAATAAATGTTATGTTTATCCAGAAAAAGAAATGAGAAAGTTGGAAAATACTTTATAAAAATAATGCCGCTACTTTAATATACATATACTGACGTGTCCAATAATTACAAAGTGAATACAGGTTAGGAATGAAAGACGCTTCCACCTTAGTCTCAAACACCAATAACATTTTTCATTGCAAGTTACATACCTCATTTTCTTTACTGTTTTTCTCATCTTTTTTCACTTTTGACGCCATATTTTTCACACTTCTGTTATACTTCACAAACTTAAATCAATTGCAATTTTAAGAAGAGCCCGACCGGACGCCACGACACCGCTACAAAATGACAGTTGTTGACAGGGGCCGCTCCACAATTTCCATTTGTTTCAACAAGTTGTCAAAAATCGGAATGATTAATTTCGTTTGTTTGGTTTGATTCAACAAGGCCCCGTTTCAAACAAGTCAATTTCAATACGTTTTCAGCAAAGAAACGAAACGGAAATATGTGAAACATACAAACGTAGGAGACTGGTAAGCAAATTTTTTATCGGAAGATAAATGTTGAGAGCAAGAAACTTTACCTGAATCAGACGAAACGAGCCGAATATTTTCTTCAAAAATATTATAAATCGCACATATTTGTACTATTTTGCATACATTTGTACTTGTTGGTATCATTATTTAAAAAATGATGGGTATTTTTGCATACAATTTTTCAATTCAGTATGATTTCAAATGTACATGAAACACCTAATAAGTAGTTGAATTTTATTTGTTGAAACATTGCAGAATTAATTTTCCATTTGGCTACTCTAGACAAGAATATATTTTCGGATTGACTGCTGAAACCATACGCTCCGCTGCAAAATGTGAAAAAATACCTCTAAATGAAAAACCAGCTCCGCTAACTGCAACCAGCTCCGCTAACTGCAAGACACAAGGAAGAGAGAATCTAGTTTGCCAGTGAGCAGATTAAATGGAAAAGTAGTTTTTACCCACGAATAACGTTTTTACCTTCGCATTATTTCCACAATTGGAGAATAGATGCTTTGAGGGAAATCAGGGCTCAAATAAGCAGAAGTGGGTTTTGGTTTTTATAAAAGAAAAACAGAAATCAGGCTAGTTTAGGATAAAATCAAAAGCAAGGATTAGATTAAAATTATAGATGAGATCCAGTAAAATGGAGTAAAAATTTCTGGTGAATATTTCCTCTTTCAGGATGATAATGCGGCCGTAATATCACGAATGTAGTTAGTGCATATTAACATACCTGTGTTACAACCATCGAGATCGCCAGACCGTAATATAATTGAAAATGTCTGGAACCAAAATTCACGTACGGTTTATCGCCACAGAAAACGACACCGAACGAACTAAAGGATATTCTGGTACTCGAATTAATATTCGAGTGTTCAAAAGGATCTTTTCGTGCTCCCTTTGTGCTCAAAGAGCATCTCCTGGCGCTCAAAGAGCATCTCCTAGTGATCAAAGAGCATCTTCTGGTGCTCAAAGAGCATCTGCTAGTGCTCAAAGCGCAACTTCTAGTGCTCAACGAGCCTCTTTTAGTGTTCAAAGACAATCTTCTAGTGCTCAAAGATCATCTTCTGGAGGTCAAAAGATTTTCTGGTGGCCAAACATGCCAAATATTATCTTCTGGTGCACAAAGATCATCGCCAGGCACTCAAAGAGCATCTCCCGGCGCTCAAGGAGCATTTCTTGCCCCTTAAAGAGCAACTCCTGGCGCTCAAAGAGCATCAATCTTTTGCCGTTCAAAGAAAATCAATCTTCCGCCGACTATATAAACTCCGATTATACATTTAACTTCCAATGATGAGCGCACGACCCTTAAACACTTTTTTCAACGAAATTCCCATCTTTTACTAATATGATTTTATTTACAACATTATAACTTTTTCTCTGACCGAAGTTAAAATTAAAAGAGCTTTCAGCACATTTTTAAAGTTACGCATAAGTTTAGAGTAATAAAAAATAACCTTCACGCTGCAGTTCTAATCAAGTTACAAATTAGCCATTCGATCCTGACTATGCCAGTTTTTATCTCCCTCCCGACTTAAATAAAAATTAAACTTCTTATTAACTAGGACTTAAATGAAACACTACACCTAAATTCATTTATACAACATGACTTCACGTTGGAAATGAGCAATTTGAAACAATTTTCATTTGCGTTATTTGACAATCTAAACATCTAGTAGAAGAATCCCTTATCAATATACAGTTAAAACTATCTATTCAAATGTGAAAGAGAAAAGTTCTAGGTTTCTTAACGACAGTGGGTCATCTACCACGTATTCTTTAAGTATCAAAAAATATTGCTTGGTAAATTCTTTTTGTTTTTTTTTTTTTAAAAAAAAATCCATTAACATTGTATGCGACTTCAATCTTAATATTAGAGATAAGGATTGAAAAGAAACTTAAAATGAAACTGCATGCCTACGTTTTCTCGCGCTTTTTGAAATTCCTTTTCGACGCGCATCGATGTATGATGTCGGAAACGTGCGATTTGTGATCGAAAATTTTCATGATTTGCGTTCGAGCCTCGTTCACGCCGTCCACAATGATTTTGCTGCGTTGCATGTTGCCCTGGTGAGAAGAACGAGATGTAAGAAAATGAATAATAAAAACAAAAAGATAGAAGGTAGCTTCAACGAAAAATTAAAACGACCAGGGGAAAGTGGAACAATTGAGAAAATGTGGCAGTTACCTTGATCAAATCATTTACACGATCGGTGTCCGCTGTCTGGCTGTGGGATTCCAATTGTTTCAGCATGCTCGATAGCTTATCAAAGACTTGACTCTCGATTTCGCACTAGATCAAACGAAACAACACAAAACCGTTACACGTCGCTGAAAATTCACATTTTACCAGACTTTCTTACCAAATCTTCCATTTGGGCGCTGAGATGATATATTTTCCAGCCGTTGATTTTCTGCACTACGTGCGCCTGATTGGCCAGGTCCATGACGGTCGGCGGTCGTTCTTCGCGTGGCTTAACGTCCGAATAGCGCTGGAAATGATTGTTCGCCGGCTTCCAGTTCTGCTTGTATCCCTACGGAAAAAGAAATGAGCGTTTGCTTATGGCCACCAAATGCATTTGTTTTTTTTTTACATCGAGCAAGTTGCAGGTTCGCGGCTTTTTGATTATGATCTCAGTAGGCTTTGCGTTCTCCTTGTTGCTACTTGCTGCCAGCAGCGTCGCGTTTGAAGTGGGCGTCGGCGTCGTCATTTTGAATGATTCGTGCGAACCGTGCAGTGGCTGCGATTGCTGTTGTTGGCCGGATTGCGGCGGCATCTGTTGACTATTGGGTGCGTTATTCTGCAGCTGCTGATGGTTTGAACTCGGGGCAAGTGATGAAGACGGGTGTTGCGGTGGTGGATTATCACTACAGAAATTATGAAATTTTAATAGCAGCCAAGATACTTAAAAGAACAAAAGAACACGTACATTGATCGCCTGGCTTTCTTCTTGGGAGTTGCTTCCAGGGTGCCGTTACTACTTCCGCTTGATGTCTGGTGCTGGAGGTGATGGGTTTGAGCGGGGAACGATCGCCCAGCGTTCTGTCCCACGTTGTTTTGATGGTTTGGATACATCTGTAAACGCAAGCATATTTAGCTCCAACAAATATCCCCCATTAAATCAACTTACATCATTAATCGGACTGAAGTGCGATTCGTTCGACACGCGTACATTCATCGAGCTCATTTCCTCGGACATCTGCTGGTCGATTCCGGGACTCGAGTTGGCACTCACCGTTGTCGAGCCGCCAGATGATCCGGGTCGGGAATGCGGCGAAGTGGGACGCGCGCGATCTCGGTCCTTGATCCCCTCCGCTATCAGGCTTGAGACTTGGGCCGAGCCCATGGATAGCAGGGTGGGTGCGAGGTTTTTCGCCGCACGGATTGGAGATCCTTCGCTATCACGCTTTCGCAAAAACGCCGAGTTGATCGTGCTTAGAGTCGCGATCGAGGTGGCAGCTCGCGGCGGCGAGGCCACAACAGCCGCAGTGGCTGGGAGTTTAATGGAAGCCTGCACTGGGATTAGCATGTGAGTTTGCTGCACCGCTTGCCCTGCCTGGGAGTGTTGCGGTTGCTGCATAGTTATGATTTGTGAATGCGGCTGCTGATGGGACTGACTGGCTTGTGGTTGAGAGACGCCAGATTGTGATCCCGAGATGGAAACGGATTGCTCTTGAATGTGTTGGGTTGCAAAACGGATGGGAACTGCTTGGATCTGGCCGAGAGATTGTGTTTGCCCGCCGGCTGATGACACCGGAATTTGCACTTGCCCAACGGCCCGACTTCCTGCAGGCACCACAGTGTACGTGTTGGCTGTGTTGTAGGCGATGGAGGTGACCAGACCTGAGGCGATACTGGTCGAGGTCACCCCTTGGTTCATTGAGGAACTGCTTGTCACTGTCGTTGTCGTGAGCGATAGGACTCCGGTAGAAACTGTCACGGAACTTGCTGGCACCGACTCGTAATAGAATCCGCCTGGTTGCTGAATGAATGCGTTTGGTATCACAGTGGCATTTCCGGTACTGGCGGAGGTCGGTGGTCGCGCGTGAATAAAAACGCTTGCCGGAGGATGATGCTGCTGCGATGAGGTGACGGTGTCATTTGCATGTTGGCTGACGGCACTCTGGCCGGATATGTGCACATTCTGGCCATGCTGCTGGTGCTGCGACGATTGTTGCTGCTGTGGAATAACCTTCGCCACTGGCGGCACCGAAAGAGCTGCAGCGGCCGCCTTGATTGTGCCAGTAAGGACATTCGGCGAACGGGCAGAAATGGCCAGGGGCACCACTGTAGCCGACGAGGCAACGTTTACGTTTTGTGCTATGATTTGTCCACTGGATTGCTTCACGTTCAGAATTTGCGTAATCGGTTGCGGAGTATTTGCGATGCTCGATTGTGATTGTTGCTGCGTTTGCGACGCCAGCGGAGGCTGCTGGCTAGATTGTTGCGACTGCGAAGATTGTGACAAGCCTGTCACTGAGGCAACCACGTTTGACGCGGACGACGGTGTAATCGTTGTTCCTTGGAGATTCGTCGCAGTGAGGCTTGGCGTGACGCCTGATTGTCCTGACGAGATTTTACCTAAACCAAGTTGGGTAATGGTAAGTGAGGGCTGAACCTTGGTTGAAATAGTTGTCTGTGGTCGGATTTCTGAAATTTTTTCTTGTGAGTTTAAAAATTATTGAAAGAAACTAATAACTAGGTGAAGAAGTATAAAGAAATCCGAGGCCTAATTGGGTAAGTTGCGATTAATTTTGTCTACACGTTCAAAGATTTACAATTGTGTGGCTTGTGATGCGTACTTACCAATTTTAGCGCTCCCCGTGCTCATGATGATTGGCTGGAGCATCAAATTGTTCGGAATTCGCCCGGCTGACATTAATTGCTGACCTCCAGTGCCTGGCTGTTGTTGCAGTTGGATTATTCGCGTTGTGTGCACGCCGCCAGTGGATATGTTCACATTGCCCGTTGTCGTTCTGGCCTGCAGACTGGCAACAGTGGCCCCTGACGTGAGTGTTGGTGTCAGCACTGGAAGATTTGGTGCTCTTAGTCTGATGTTTACCTCGCCCGGAAGCGGTAGAATACCAATTTTAGAAGACGGCAATGCACGATTGCTCAACTGGATCGGACGAACTTGCCTCTGGCCGCCGGCTATGGTGGCCGCAGTAACGGCATAGCGGGGTTGCGTTGATCCCGTGGGATTGTACTGCTGCGTTTGCGAGTTAGAGACGTTTGTTGAATAGACGAGAGTTGCCGTTTGCTGCCGGGGCTGTAAAACTGTGGAAAGGGATGCGACGAACGTCTGCTGTGCTGCCTGCGAAGATGTGGCTTGGATGCTTGCTAGAATAATAAATTTAGATATATTGCACAGGGAAAGTTACATAATGAAAAAAATTACCTTGACTTTGGGATTGTTGTGACTGTACTTGGCTGTTAGCCTGCCCCACTGCTACAACCCCTGCGCTTCCGGTAGAAGTATTGACGAGTCTTTGTCGGGGTGGATTGATCGTTCGAATGAACTGCACAGGCCCACCAGAAGTAGCTGCCATCCAGGTGGCGGTAGTCGGGGAAATTACTGTGGTTGCTGGCGACGTTGAATTTCGCGCCACCGTAGTCCCACGCACGAAAGTCCCAGTGAGCCCGGCGACAGTTGGTGGCGTGGGTGTTCGTATAGGAGTCACGAGCCGCTGCGCCTGGATATTCGTAGCGCCTGCTCGCGGCAAGTACGCCGGAGTCATGGGACGCGTCACTGTTATCGACGTATGAGACAGCGTCCGATTAGGGATGGCTGTGATTTGTGCGCGTACGCCTTGCGCGGATGCATTACTCTCGAGTTTCGGAATGATCGATTGCGGCAAAAGCGTTGCATTGGGCATAACCACGCGCACTTGCGATGGCTGTCCAGTGCTGATTGTACGATAAGTCGCTTGTTGCGAAGCACCTTGTACCGAAGCCACTTTAATTGTCTCTCCGGATGGTTTCACGTGTGCAATTTTCGCAGGCGCCAAGTCGATGGGAAATGTTGCCCCAGACGCCTTCTGCACCGAAATTTGTTGTATAGTTTTATCGCTTGCATTTCCACTCATTGTAAGATGATCTAATTTGCTCATAGCTCATAAAATATTGCTGCAATGACCCTCCTATGGAGTAATTTACACTATTACTTAGGGAAACAGATTCACAAGCGTGTTGCTCGCACACTAACGAGTAAGATTATGTTTAACATCACAAAATTCACGCAGAAAACTTCAAATTTTACAATGTATACATTTTTACTTGAAAGAGTAACGTTTAAGAGCATCCAATTGGCGATTTACTTAAATTTTAACTAGCTGAAACACTATCGCTACTCGCCATTTTCACTCACCAAACAGGAATTTACCTTCAATTATCCACTTTCCACGCAAATTCCTGAGCCATGATGCTAATATAACAACAAGAATAACTTTTTAACGAAATTTAAGTATTACACAGTACTTTAAATCCGTTGAATCGCTCACTATCGTAGGCAAGTAGCTTGGATTTTTCGCAACCAGAAAAATGTCGACTTGTGTGAAGCTTCTTCATTTGACGGTGTTCTTCGTTCAGTTGATATTGTTCGAAATTGTTGCGAGATAGTGTGGCCATAAGAACGTGAAATGAATTGTAGAATATGGGTAGGGCTGTGTAAATGACGCGGAAATCCGAAATAATCGCAAATAAAAATCGCAAATATAATACACCACGGTGGTGCTAAACAAGCAAACAACCAAAAAAGGCAACCAAAAACAAACACATAACCACAAAAACACAAATATGTGAGCCGGACATCTATCGGTAAAATTGTTGGAGGCCACGTTGTCGAGTTTGGTCAGCTAAATTTTTTATAGCCCATTCAATTATACAAACAACGACGCCGCTGACACCGATTCCAATTTTAACGAAAGAAACATCCCACTCAACGCTTTTCGAAAATCTTACATTCTACAAAAATTGCCCAAAACATTCAACTTCGTACAAATTCGGCTCGAATTTCTCATTTCACTTGAAGCTATTAGTTGTCATCGTTAGAAATGTCAAACTATGCAATTGGTTTCTGTTGCGAGAATGTGCAGTAATTTTTTAATGTGGATTTAATTCCCTGATATTGATAAATCTGTTCAATAATCACACTCGTCGAAGAGGTGTTCATGAATAAAACTTGAAAAATATCGAAAGTGAAAATTACTGTTCTGTTTTTCAAAGTGACATCGTCGCACCCGTCGACCGCAACAGCGTTTCCTGGTAGAGACTATAGATATCGCACATTGTTTTAATGAAAAATGGCAAACGAAAATGATTTGAAGACATATCTTGTGAATAAGGACATGTCGGAGGATGTTCAAAAGAATCCAAATCCTCCCTCGGTTACGGTGGGGACATCAAAACGTATCGTTCGGAAAGTGACTGTGTTGGATCCGCAGAAAATTGCTAAACTAGGGTTTGGTGAGAAGATTATTCAAGCTGTGGCCAAACTAAAAGGTAAGAAAAGAAATTTGTGATTAGGGTTCTTGAATTTTTAGATTTGTGCCTGGAGGAAGGTGTTCTTTGGTCATGCCGGAGATTTGAAGTTACGGCCGGGGTTTGAACTTCGCACATAGGGATCGCGAGGCCGCCATGTTCAATTTGGTCCAAGACGTCGAGCTATCTGAGTTGAGTTTTGCGTCTATTATGAACTCTCTATATGTTTTGTTGTGCGTAAATGTGAAATCATAGGTTCATAGCTTGGTACAAGCGTACGAAATTTTTATATGTCATAATTTTAATTCCGACAATCGGAAATTGATGTCTGGAAGTGATATTAATACATTAAGGAAATAATAATGCCGAGAATTTGTATTTGCCACGAAGTGGGAAAAACTTTTCTTTGCCCAAGTTGCTTGCATTCACGACTGTAATGGCGGTCGAATGAAATAAATACCAAAGGAAAGGGCTCAAATGGCAAACCTCTGTTGATTTATATCGACATTCAAGTCGCTTTTAATAAAAAAAAATTTAACCTTCCTGAAAAAAAATAACCTTAAATACCGTTTGCTTGCTCTGAGCTTCGATGTCCGTTCGATCGAACGCCACTCATACGAAGCGTGCGTTCCACACGGGATTTTCTGTGTATCGTATTTCGATTCCGTGGACGTAAAATATTGTCAGAAGTTTGACATTTAATTGCATGTCTTTCGGCTAGGCTGCTTCGGTGCTGCGAATTAAATCAGTGAATTTCCAAGTAAAACTAATTTCTATTAATTTAGGACGCATGAATATTGTCCTAAAAGTTTGAGAAGTTCGATCATAATCATGCTTACTAGTAAAAAATGTGAAAAGTAGTAAATTTTGCGAGTGTTGGCTGTTCGTGAAAATCGAACTCTGGACATTGACGGAAAGATGTTGTGGATTGAAACCTTTTCTTTTTTGAGTGATATCGTAGCCTCAGTGATATAATAAGAAATAAATGATATTTTAATCAAATTTACGAGTTGTGAAATATGTAAAACACTGTGACTTTACGAGTAGACTAATTTTCGTGATTATGGCGTCATCTATAAAGTAGTAATCTTCTTACTTTATTTTTTTTTTATCGCAGGTGGTGTTTTGTTTGTTTTACAAATGAGTCAAATTACTTTAAGGTGAGAGGATACCCTGCTTAAATATATAAATAAATCCTCAAACCTCTGTCACTTTTATGACTGTACACATTAATTGTCACCGTCACGAATGTGCTATCATAATTAAGTTGAGAGCCTAGAATATATTTTCAAAAATATTTGTATGCTCAGCTTTAGATTTGATCACATGCATTTACTACAATGATCCAACTTTAATGTTAACCTTATATGAAATTGAAGTTCATGGAGGGCTCATTTGCTGTATTGGGTCCATTCCCGGTTAGCTATCTCCAACACAGTGGGGGCGGGGAGATCACTTTTTCCACTAGCATTGGTTCGACTTTCCGTCTGATGTGATATATACATACATATTTTAATAGATATTTTCTTAATTCAGCCTTTTCCATGCTGACTCCATCGATCTGAACACAGCGATTTATAGGGCATTTGTTTTTCTGCTGGATTATGATGTACTTGGTTTTGTGGACGTTTATAATCAGTTGACTGCGCTGCAGCCACATTAGGTATTGTTCCAGATCTTCATTAATTTTAGAGATGGTTCATCCTTTTCAGATTTGAAAAAAGTGTGTCAGCACCGAAGAGATGTTGGATGCTGTTCACATAAAGGATGAATAACACTGGTCCAAGAATTGATCCCTGCGGGATACCTATACTACTTACACGTTCCCGCCTGATGCACTGTGATTGTTTTGTCACCATTCGCCTATCCATCGATTTAAACTTTTCGCAATTGTCATATTTTTTCATGTCATAACAGAAGGAGAAGCAATCACGCTGATGAAGAGATTAAATAGCAAAGGTCCCAGAATAGATCCCTGAAGTACCCCGGAGGGAGGAAAAAAAGAAAGGGCTAGGAGCCACGGAGAGAAACATAGCAAGTACAATTAAACACAAATGATGATATCCACGATAGAAGGGGCTCAGACATATCATAATGCAATAATTTAAGAAGGAGGAGCTCATGATTGACAGAGTCAAAAGCATTGGCGAAGTCAGTGCTTATGACGTCTTCTTGGTGGTGACTATCTAAAGCAGAAGCAACAAAATGGGAAAACTCAACTAGGTTAGTGGTAGTACTTTGGCCTTTCACGAAACCATGCTGTTGAGTAGCAAAAACGTGGCGAAGAGTGTCATAGATGCGACTAAAAACTAGACGCTCACAAATTTTAGATAAACATGGAAGGATTGAAATTCGATGATAGTTGATGACTAGGTTTAGATAATCAGCCTTGTGGATAGGAAAAATGCTTGAGACTTTCCAAAAAGCTGGGAAACTGCCATTACACAAAGTTATATTAAAAATGTTGGGCAATGGAAGATACAGAGAAGTAGCAAGTTGTTTTACGAAAAAGTTAGGAATTTCATCATCAGGGTCCAAAGAATAGTGGGAGTCAAACGTTGATAAAAAAAGCACTTCTAGAGGATTGGTCACAAGAAAAGATAGGCAAGTAAGAAAGTGAAAGCAAGGATGCTGGAGCCAGAAAAAGAAGAAGGATTAGAATGTACAGAGGGAAACAAGTCAGCAAATAGATTACATATTTCTTGCGGGGTAGATGAGAAAGAGAATCAGGTATAGAAGAAAAAGATTTTAAACTATGGACATATGACCAATACCTCTTACGATCATTTGAGCTAAGGGGCGATTCAATAAATGAAAAGTAGTTGCGTAATGCAATTATTGTTTCTTTTTCGGCAGCAGATCACAAACGAGAATAACCAGCATAATCATCACAAAGCCTGGTCTGCAAATATTTCCAGCAAGCATCGTTTTTAACATCTAAAGCACGCATGACTTTTACGCTGTGCCACGGAGCATCTTGAGATTTATTAGCCAGACATAAGGGGATGTTAGCAAGGATTAGTTGGTGAAGCTTGTAGCAGAAGTAGAGAGCAGCGCGGTCGCTATCAAGTTCACAAAAAGAAACTAAACCAATGAATAGTCGGTCTTATAGAAATTGTAACGATTAACCCTCCTCCGCTTGCGTAAAAAACAGTCCTTGGAGTGTATACTTGCCGACAGTGGAGGATGGTGGCTATCAGATTTCACAGAATGAAAAGAGGCAAAGACAGTGTAAAAAAGGATGGATCAAGGGTGGAAAAGACAAGATCAAGAATTTTACCGTTACTGTTACGAAAAAGATTGAATTGAGTAAAAGAGCACGAGGAAAGGAAAGATGACTAGCGAATAGATATATTGTTGCAAATTCCATACAATGAGAAGTGAGCTTCCACTGAACAAAAGGCAATTTAAAATCATCACAGATGACAATTGGACTGTAAGGGTAGGCTACGTTAAGGTAAGACGACAGTTCACAGAAAAAGTTTTCAATGGTGGGGAAAGGTAAATTACACGGAACATACAGTGAAGCGACACATACAGTGGATTTTTCAGAGAAGTAGATACAAACAGCAACATATTCAATGGGAGGAGATAAATCGATGCAGAGCTTACTTTGACGTGAATTTAAGACGGCTACAAGGACGCTACCACCGAAAAGTTTACCAGAAACTTTTCTATATCGATTGCTATGGTAGCCATTACGACAAGGAAAAATTCCCGAATTTAGGATGCTTTCAGTAAGCCAGAGAAAGGCATTTTAAATTATCCTTTTCGATAAAAGAAACAGTTCTAATTTCTACAAGCTTGGTTCTCAAGCCAAGAACATTTTGGTAACATGAACTAAGAGAAGAAAGACTAGAAATTAAATGCATTTTCTCCTGCCGAGGCTGGGACGAAAGTGTCCACGGTTCACAAATGTTTTTCCCAAAGTCCCATGCGGTCAATATTCCGGATCAGCAACGTTATTAAGGTTAGTTGGCAAAGTTGATTTGAAAGAAGCGACGTATCTCCTTGGTAGATTGTCCTTCGTTAGTTTTACACAAGCAAATATATGAGTTGGGTAGCTCAATTTCTCACAGACAAAGCGCTGTATGGCACCCGAAAACTGGATACAAAGATTTCGCAATGAAATGTCATCATTATTAGAAACAACATCAGTCCGAGAAGTGACAGGAGAAACGTGATGATTAAGTCTATGAAAGACTGGCTCAGAATGGCCAGGACGAAGTTGCTCTGATTGAGCTTCAGCTGGAAGCACTTCAGTAGGACCGATCGCAGAAGATCGCGTGACAGCACGATGCAAAGAATGAGTGTCAATATGAACAGGAACGCTGCTGAGCTCATTACCACAGTTGTTAATCGAGGGAGACGGAGCCATATACGGTTGACGTTCCTGAGCTAGAATACTATTATTGTGGAACGAAGGGTGACGTTGTATGTCATCAGAGTGAGCATGATTACGATGATGATGCAAGTTAAGTTGCAGTTAGTTTTGCTGTAAAGAACTATAGGAAGCATAATGTTGAAATTCAGGATTTTGTCGAAATAGAGGAGATACGGCCGTTGACATTTCAAGTTAAGGTACCGAACCCTGAAGTGTATTAGATTGCGCAGGAAGTTGCAAAAGTGGCTCTTGCAGTTTGGGACGTGGCTCCATCCTGCTGCAACCACGTTCGTGAACTGTAGGCAGGTTGTTGTCGAAGCTGGCGTATAAAATGACTGGATATAATTAAAATGGAAATGTGGTTCATCACTCCAAAACACAGTATTCAAAGTGCCAAATCTCTAAATGACTGTCTGGCAAAAACTTTTACGTAAATTGCGGCCATTTTCCGTTATTGCCTGCGCTTTATGGATTTGATAGAATTTTATTTAGGGTGTGAGTGCTGCGGTGTACATTCGTACGTTTTTGCGGAGAAACAAGACTCCTTTCCTACCCAGGTGCGCTGCATGCTTACATCGTAATTTCTGATGAACTTCTCGTTGCTACTGAGAGTACACTTCAGCTGTAATGGTTTCGCCAGGTTCGAACAGTTAATACAACACGATGCCTGTGTACTGCCATCTTTTACTCAACAAAGTATTCTGACGGTGCTGTTTTTGTTGTTTTCGGTGAGTTCATAAAGAACTCACTGATCAAGCCATTGTTTCTTCCCCAGACGTTGTAGATGGCGTTTAATGGTGCTTTTGTCAACCTAGAACTTCATGCTTAATTCGTATAAAGTGTGATACTGATTGTCCTCTATGTCTTTTACCGGAGACATCGCTCTAGGATGCTTTTCATCTTCAAACCTGTCTTCCTAGTTGCTTGACCGAGCAAACGATTGTTGAGCTGCACTTTCAGCCGTTGCTGTTTGCGTACCTAATTTGCGCTCGTAGTAGAGAGCATATCTTGCTTTCACAGTTTTACTGACCATATTTACACTTTTAATATTTCCCACAGAGCAGAATACAATATAGGGTTTCATGACGAAAAAGATACACCGCATATGGTAAGAGAAACAACACAAAGACTGGCAGAGTTTGGCTGGAATATCTCAACGCATCCCCCATATTCCCTTGACATTCTTGACATTTTTATAAACCGTCTGCCTTCAGATTAATTTGAGATCAAATTATAGACAGACAAATAAAGTTGCAATAAGTTTCAACTTTTTCGGAGTGTATGCATTAAGAGCAAGCTGCGGTGGGGCCCATGCTATCAATCAACCAGTGTTTTATACCGTAACATAAAATTCGACCCGTTTTGATCATCTCCATCAAGATGCTGGTCTTGTTTGTTTTTTTCCATTGCAGGCAATGCTAAATTTTAACACTTCACGCACATTAAAATATGTTTCATGACTTAGATGAGGCTTTAGTCGCCAATAAAGTAGCCAATATGTGTTTTATGACAAACAAATAAACGTTGATACTAGAGCATTGCCTTCTTATGTCATGCTGATTTGTTACGGCACCTTTATACTTTTATGAGTTTTCATTTTAAT
Source organism: Nemotelus pantherinus (assembly GCA_963978885.1). Lineage (NCBI taxonomy): Eukaryota > Metazoa > Arthropoda > Insecta > Diptera > Stratiomyidae > Nemotelus > Nemotelus pantherinus. The sequence goes on from OZ022263.1 coordinate 3,992,626, forward strand.
TCAATAAAATATATAACATACAACTTAATTGTTTTTCAGAGACCTCGAAAACTGATAGTCTTCCAACTCCTGTAGTTGACCAGCATTTAAACAAAACATCTCATCCACGTCCCAGTGTTCATTCAAAGCAAATAGAATCTCCAAAGTACACTCAACGCGTAGAAAAATTAAACAAGGACGAATCTAAGAAGAAAATATTAAAAACGAATTTTTCTACAAATTCATCAGAAAACATCAAATCAGCTTTACAAGAACGTATCAGACAACGTTATCGACAATTAAAAAATCAAAAAAATTCCGAAAGTCCACAATCATCAGGCTGCAATGCAAATATTTCTAATACAAGCAAACCGAAATTACCAGATCGAAAAGCCGACGAGTCTTTGCAAGATGAACCCTTATTTGGGTTTTCGGTAGACGAAATATCCGAAGGAAGTGCATCTTTAAGGCGTTTAAGTTTGGCATTAGAAAGAATTAAAACGAAACCGACGAACAAGATACCCTCATTTGGTAATTTAAAAAAATATTTGGATAGTAGAAAGGTGAAAACAGTTCAATGCGAGAAAATTGATATAACCTGTGAGCAAAAAAAGCCATCATTAAAGCCAGCGATCGAGCCTGTGTCGCAAACGGTTGTTCCATCGACTGTAACAAAGTCTATACCAGTTTCTGTAATAAGGCGGCCTGCGAAAGATTCCTCTGTAGCAGTTGTCAATAAATCATTAGAAGGGACGGTCGATGTGAAATCTAACCCTGTAGACAGCAACCAAATAGATAGCGGGGGATTTAAATCCAAAGATGTAGTTATATCGACGGATGGAAATTTGAGCAGTAACAGTGTTCCAGAAAATACAGCGCCAACTTCAACGGACTTTCATTCACCTTTCGAACCAGTAATTCAGCCCACAAAGCCTTCCAATAAGGGTATAATTGTACTAGATGAAAAAATTTTCATATCTTCCAAACCACAACCGAATAATCTTAGATATCCCGACATTATTAATTACGCCTCCCAGTTTAAAATGGACTGCCTGCAAACATCGATCAAACCTACAAACCAATCGGATCGAACAACGATTGTGAAATTACTTGCACACAATAAGGAATCAGAAGAAATAAAAATTGAAGTAGTCGACCCACTATTAAACACACAGTCGCCGAAGAAAACAGTTGATCCGATAAGGAGTATATGTAAGTCATACGTTAGGAAAATGATGAAAACGTCTGGGATCAAGCATATCAAAATTAATACACCGCACACAACAAATGAGCTGAATTTGGAAGAATCGCCCACAAAGCTGGTGATACCAAAAACGGAGCCGCCTGGCGTGCACGAATCACATTCTGAACTCGCTTCCATCAACTACTCTATGATAGATTCCATCGAGTATGGACAGTACGCTGCGCCCGCTAGGAATTCTATTGAGCCCGTTGAATATGATAATGACGTTAAACCAGTACTAGATTCAAATGCAGCTCATGGCTTCGTCACACCCATGCCCGGAGATGATGCTTTGGACGCAGTTGAATTCATCCTTAACTGTGCGCAGAATGACGGCATTGAAAATAATTCGGGTTTCGATGACGAAGACGATTTCGAAGAGGTTGAATGGGGCAACGTTGGTGATTTCGATAATGATGCAGAGATATCGAGCCCTAGTCGATCAGAAGACATGCACAGCACCGAGCTGGGCCAAGAAACATCGATTGACAATAGTACGTCTTGTGGGGTTATTACCTCAAGTACTAATCAACTTTCATTCGGCTCAGATTCAGGAAACCCTGCCAACCGGCACACATCTTTTAGCACAACCTTGCATCCTGCAAAAGTATTTGCTCCCGAAACTGCCTGCGGAAAAAATGCTTTTACGTTCACTGGTCCCGAACAACTAGGAACCCATTTTCCAAGCACTTTCACATCTATTAAAAACGAGCCCTTGACACCAGAGAAGCATACACCAACACACCAAATCGAATTGAACGTCGTCCCAACTTTAAATGACATTGAATACGATGCACAACTTGCCGGGCCGCTGAAGAAACGAAAACGTACAATCTTGAATTACATGAGCTCAAGTTCCCAGGTGAATGAAATCACGGAGAGGGTTAAAAAGCGTTTATTGAATAAGACTAAAACATCACCTACATTTTTGGCGGAAAGTTCCATCTGCGAAGCAGATGTAAAATATCAGCCAAAAAATGACATCGGTGCACATAGCTCAGTAACAAGTGCAGAAACCGAGGACGAATCTGAGGGGATTGTGTATACCGTGGTGGAAATACAAGATGTTGGTGGAAAGTCCGCACAAAGTGAGGGACTAATCGATGATCCTAACATAACAGACCATAGGTTTGCGGTCGGTGATGCAAGTATTTCGCCTGAAAACGATTCTAGAGTCGATACGAAAATTCCCGAAGGAACAGTCGAACAAGTACAGGAGGAAGATAAACTTCTTCCCGAAGTAAAAAAGGAGCGAATCGATCAAGAACAAGTAAATGAATTTGTAATTAATGAACTCCCGACACCGGAGACACTTCCAACAGTCGAAGAACCAAAACTCCAGTCAAGCGCTGCGATCAAAAATAAAAGGTTACGTTTGAAAGAAGTTCCCATACTGTGTAAAAGATCTCGGCCTCCATCGAAAGTATTGGAAACTGTGAAAGCGAATTCACATTGCGATCAAACTGATGAATCACAAAAAATCGATGAATCGAGCATTTCTGTGCAAGCCGGCAGCGCTGAGAAGACGAATTCTATTGAAAACTCTACGTCCGAAGCCAGTCGATTAGAGTTGGCCGATACAAGTACAGGGACGATAAAACAGCGTATGATAGATAAGGAAACATCTAAAGAAATAGTAGCAATTACATTTCAAAATCTCTTGGATGACGTTAAAGAAGAAAAAAACTTCAAAAGCTTAAAGACCGAACATTCCAATGTGTTACAATCGCTAGCTAGTGATGAAACACCACTGGTGCCATCGAAGCGCAGAGAAAAATCACCTAGAGCGGTTCGCGTTAGAAATCGTCATGATTCTGTTCGAAATCGAGAAAGTCTGATAAAAATTGCAGAGTCACTAAAAATCAACACTGTCTCTAATACGGATGGATCAGAGGAAATTTTTGATGTTTCTAACGTGGCAAATATTTACGAAAGTTCCGAAAGGTTTGGCAATTTCGAGAAAGAAAGCGAAACACTGCAAAACAATACCGAACAAGAGAGCTCATTGACAAGAGAAATCGATGGCAGAATGGAACCAGAGTTTCATGAGACTCCCTTAGAAGATGATACTAGTGCATTCACTGCAAGGGAAGACGATTCTATAAAAGCTGTGCAAGGTAGGTTGCTTGATTATATATTATATTAACATACTAACAATTTTTGTTTATGGAAAAAGATTCAAGTATCAGACGCAGAAGACGAAAACCAACAATATTGCATTCTGAAGACTATGAACAGTCGCCCCTTAAAAAGCCAGCAGACAAACATGATCCGAGCTATTCTTCTTTTGAAAAATTACCAATCGTAGTGAGCGCAGAGGTGAAGAAGAAACGGGGTCGGAAGAAAAAAAATGACATACAATCAGAAAGTGCCATATCACCCATAACAAATATTTCCGCCCCAACTCCGTTCGATATCACTGAACCTGTCGAAAATCGACTATGCCTTCAAAACAATTCACAACATATTGATTCAAATTTTCAATCAACACAAACTACAATGCCTTTTGATGTAGAAACCCCACCACGAAGGAAACGCGGACGCCCTCGGAAACATCCAATAATTGGTTGTTCGCCAAGTGCTCCTCGTTCTCCTGCCAGCGAAAAGGAGCATATTTACAATGAAGCTAATATACTGCCGGAGAAAAGGGGAAGTAGAAGGCGTCACCTAACGCCACAGCCTGAAAAAAGACGTAAAACTGTAATCACTGATTATTATGAGGATTCGAATGTTCCACTTACATATGGCAGCGAAGAATATGACGAACTACAAGGCGTTGATGAAATAACCATTGAAAATGAACAAATCGGAGGTGAAACTATTGAACCATATGGTGAAGCGGCTAGAAATAACACTTATAAACCAATTGCGGAGAAAAAGGGAACTGAAAAGACTGCCCAAACCAGAAGAGGACGCAATTCTACAGCTGCTGACTTCTATATTCATCCGCGTCTGCTTCTCGTGACGAATCGTGAAGAATTAGGACAGGATGACAATGATACGATTGTCGAAGGGGCACCCATGGACGTTGATAGAGAAACATTACCGAAAAAGATGGTACAGTGTGGCGTATGTAAAGAAATCATTGCGAACAAATTTTATATTGAGCATGTCAAGGGGCACCATTGCGTTGGATGGCGAGTGGGACTGGAAAATCCAATTGTAAGTTTTACTTAGAACCGCTCAGTTTTTAATTAATGTTTAGTTCAAGTTGAATTTCTTTTCCGCCTGAAGTTAATTATTTTTTAGTGGATGTAGCACCATTTTCCTGTAGAATCTAAATTCTATATCATTTCCCTTAAATCGAATTAACTTTTACAACCATTATCTTCATTCCAACTGCAGAATATGTCATCATATCGTGGAGTTCTTAACGCAATGTTCTACTTTATGAAGCGACACAAAGTTAGTACACTAAAGTGTAAAGTTTGTGGAGATGTGAAAAAATCGGCAGCTGGTTTTCTAGCACATCTTCAAACCTGTTTACTAAACGAAGATCAATTGGCAAAAATATTAGCAACTTGTAAGTTTTGTGGTAAACAAGTTATGCCTCAGTCTATGCGGTCCCATTTAAAATACTGTCGGAATAATCCGGATAATCAAAAAACGCCAAAAGTTGAAGATATGCATAAAAACGCTGATGTTAAACGGAAATCGGCAATAAAGTAAGTATTGAGAGCAATTTATTTCCGATTAGCTATTAAAATTTCTATGAATTAGTAAACATATCAAATTTATTGTTATTTTCGTATTAATATATATTGCTCATTTTTTATTGCAGGGCATCGTCTACGTTTAAATCAATGATAGATTCGTCATATAAGCTATCAGTGGATGATGTAAGTCCGAAATCATTTATTTTTTGTCACTACTATTCATTACTATAAACTCGTGTACAAGTAAGATAATCCCACGGCATCGCTCGTACGGGTCCAGGGGTTGAAAGCTGGCACAGAGCTTCATCACAAATTTTATAGTCAATGTGATTTCGACTGTGGAGTGATTAGTTCCACGACTCACTTTATCTGTGATTAATTCAGGTAGCTATTCAGAGCTAGGTGAACTCAAAGCTTCAGCTTGCATTAGTCAAGCCCCCAATTCTTCATTGAGCTGACCGTTTAGTAACTCACTAAAGTGCACTTCCCATTGTTCCAGAATGCCTTCAGAATCGGTGATCAAATTGCCCTGACAGCATAGTTATTTTTTATTTTAACAATTTTATAGTTATTTTGGTGGGTGGCTATTTTTTATTTTAACAATTAATTATGGATAGATTTACTTTCTATCTGTTCAGAATTATGAGTCAACATTTAATCAATAACTTTGTTCATGTGCATACTCAACATAGTCAGAATTAAAGTAGGTCAATAATTGTTCAACGATTGTATTTATCATTTGTAAATATTGCACATCAAATATTAATTGCATATTCGATACAATATTATTCATTGTAAATAACGCTTAGTTAACTGAAATGATAAAAATGTAAAAGCATGTATGGTTTCTACGTACGCATTTTGGATTCTACAATCGATTTATGGGTAATAATTTACTATTTAAGACCAATTGAAACATGAAATAAATCATATTGATCGCAACAAGCACCCAAGCCTTTTTATTGGTTCAAAGTTGCTGGTGAGACTGCCAGTGACAGTTGTTTCAACTCTTGTGATTAGTCTAGTGGTGACAAACCAGGGCAATTGATTTGGCTGAGCAACGTTTGCCAGCAGTAAATTGAACACTATCACTTCCAGCATTCTTTTTGGTAGAGCTTTGAAGATATGTTCCATGCCGCTTGAATTGCATCCTTTAGTTCGTTCAGCGTTTAGTATTGCCTTCAGCCACGGTAAACAGTAAGAGGCGATTGGCTCTAAACATTTTGAATCATATTAAAATCTGGCGATTCTCGATGGCCATCGTAACATATTTGTTATGCTCAGCGAAATATTTCCCTACGTTGTTCGTGGTATGTTCAGCCACATTATCATGTTGAAAAAGAAAATCTTCACCTGAAATTTTCACTCCACTTTGCTGGATCTACTCATTTATAATTTTAATATAGTTTCGGCTTTTCATTTTACCCGAAATCACCATAATTTTCGTTTTTCCTTTATACCCGATTCCGGCCTAAACCATAATTCTACCTGCGCTCATTTGACGCCTGATTCTTATAATGTTACTCTCTATATTTTGGTATTTTCAACAATTTTAACAGAACCTGCTAATACATGTTATCCAATCCTATTTTCTTTTTGCAGTTTATAAAACCTTATGAACAGCCACGCGGTAGTGGTGTAGCGCTAAAATGGAAGAACGATATAAAGAAAACTGGTGTAGCCCAATGCTATGCCAAAAACTGTAATTTTGAATCCTCGCATATGGACGATTTGCGAGAGCATGTTAAAATCTGCAGGATTATTCCGCGCGATGGATTCTTTTGCACACGCTGCAAATATTGGAATCTCCAGGAAAATGAAGTACGCAAACATATTTCCGAAAAGCACAAGAAACATCTAAACGTCGACTGTCAAATTGAACAAGACACTAGTCGAAATGCTCGAAAGGAGACTGATTTTACTGTCTCTGAATGTGATTTGTTGGCAGAGAGTGCTGATGAAAGTAGTGGTGATGAAGGGAGATGCAGATCAATGAATTCACCTAAATTTTGTAAGACATGATGTTTAATGTATGTTGATAAAATGATAGGTAACTTTTCTTTTTCAATTCCTATTCGCACAGCGCGCACTAGAGTACGAGACTTTCATGCGGCAACACGAAAAATGTAAGGATTTGATAGTTTTTTTTTAAGTTTATAGTGTGAATGTTTAATTTTCAGATACGATCGCATGCATTCTGAATTCGTTTTGTACCCAGAGTGGCGACCGCATGTGATATGCTCTCATTCGCATTTTGATATGTTTAAGCCTACTTTGAAAAATTCGATAAATTTTGGTTTCACGCCCTTCAACATAATTAACAGACGTATCGGAGCGTCTCATCCGCCGAACAACTGGCACAAGTTGATACAGTTCAAATCGAAATGTATTGAAGGTGAAACATCATACATACTTCTATCAATATGCTCTGATATGATCGTATTCTTCCTGCAGGTGAAAATGTTATATTTATTGGAGGACCTGTAACACGCTGCACTTGGATTCCTCTACCAAATGAAGGCAGGCCTGATACTGTTGAGTATTTAGCGGTAACTTATAAAAAAACATTTACATCGCATACAAAAGTCGTGGACGCAAATGAAGAAGAAAGTCTAATTCTTGTTTATAAAATCGAATTCTCTGACCTCGTGTCGTCAGAATTATTGTATGGAGTACGCTGCATCGGACCAATCAATGATTTTGCTTTTATGCCGAGCGGCGGGTACGCACCGGATATAAATCGTTTGGCCGTTATGGCTGTCGGTAATGTGAAGCCAGAGATTAATTTATACGCATTGCCCCTCAAAGCAATCGGTGATAACTGTGATACAATTAGTGTAGATAATTTAAGCGGTAGAATATTAGATCTCAAATCAAATTTAGTTTTATGTATAGAGTTAAGTGAATCAAATGGTACGCATAGTAAGATACAGTGTACGCGACTTAATTGGTCAGAGGTAAGTTCCAGGCTATCCTTTCGATGTGCTAAATAATGGGTTTGATTAACTGGTTAGATGCGAAATCACAATATCATAGCGGCTGGATTCTCGAATGGATTTGTAGGATTGTGGGATATCCGCCACAACGAAGACAATTTGACAATGCACCAGAAAAAGGACCAGATATGTTTTTTACCAGTGTCCTATTTTCATACTATGGCTTATCCAGTATCTGGTGAGTATATAGTATACATAGTATATAATAAAGATAAGAGCAATTGATTATTTCTCCCAGTTATCATTTAGTGTATTTTCGTCGATTGAACCAACACATTCTAAAACTTCTCTGATTAATCTGCTTTCAGGAATCGCACTACATTACAATCAAGATGAACCGCGATGGTTGGTTGTATCAAATGTCATTCGAGAATTCCACGTATACAACCTGGAAGATATGAGCAATCCATTACCAATTCTCAAGGAAGGATTTCAAAGAAGTGGCATATCATCGGCTGTATGGTCTCTGTATTCGGAGAATCCTACCATGTCCTTTAATGACGACTACGCAGAAGGTAGCGAAACTTCTGCATCATTATTCTGAATTATTCTAAGAAAATTCGGATTTTTTTTGCAGATATATGTATGGCGCTCACGCGTAGTCTCAACAACGTTACTTATAAAGTAAAATATGACGTTCATTGCGCGACCGGTATCAACACTTTGGCATTCACGCCGTGGCACAATGCCATTATTTCCGGATGTGAAAATGGCGACATCATGATACAGCGGTTTCGAACATATTCGATGGAATCTAGTGTCGCCAATTCATATCCGAGAAAATATGTTTACTTTTCGGACGTAGTTCGACTGGACGGTTCGTCTATTCCAAATGTGAAGCCAAAAGAAGTGAGTGAGTGTATGGATAGCGAAAAGCTAACAAGCTTGGATTCTTTCAATGAAGAATATATCGAGACCCATGGCTTGGTATTTGGAGGACATATTCCAGTATGTTGTCTAATGAAAGTACATGGCAGTTGCATTTGCAAATTAACATTTATGTTTTCAGTGCTCACGAGACAACAAGGCAGTAGTAAAAGCAAATGATCGTATCGTGCCGTATTCACTGCGACCCCTGACTCGTATTAATCATGTAGCCATCTGTACAAACATGCCAAATCTAGACGTTACTGCGATTGCATACCACAATGGTTTGATTCGCATAAGGTCAATGGATTATAAACGCTTTATTTGAACTTAATTTAAGGATTAAAAACATGTTCGTACTAATAAAAATATATAATTTAACACATTTTATGTTTATTCTGATTTTAATAACAATTAACTACATCGATTTTGGTTTACCTATTCACCACCTGCATCACCAGCACCTTTGAGTGGGCACTCCTCGCCCTCACAAAAACCATCATCCTCCAGCATAGCCTGCTCATCGCCTTGTTGTTCATCACCTTCACCTTCCGCCGCTTCTTCTGCTGCGACGTCGGCATCCGATGGGCCCATTCCAAGGCCGCTTTCAGAACTTTCAGTTCCCTCACCCTTCTTCTGTAATTCGAAATAAAAACGAATACATGGGTGTCTTTCACGATGTCGTTAAATTGCAAAGCCTACCTTTTTCTTCTTTTTCTTTTTGGCTCCAACATCTACTTGCGAGACTGATTCCAATTCCTCGTCCTCTCCGGTCTTATAGCCTTCTGGGAAGAACTTGCGACATTCCTTATGACCGACGACAGTGTTTTGGCTTACGTGCGTTGGGCCTTGAGCCGATAGAGCTAATATGGCATGGCTAGTTACTTTTGCTACTTTCAAAACCAGTTTATCTTGCCTGGGAAGATATTAAACAATACGTGAAAGTTGCTAATCATCATTTGCTAATGACTATATGTCCTTACACAGTTTGGCTTCGTATTTCATATTTTTTCGTTGAATTCGCAATAAGTTTTGCAGCATCCGGATTCGAGCTGTCAAAGTATCCGTAACTTAGAATTGACTCTTTGTACTGGTCGCATATCTCTAAAATATCCTTGCGCTTGTACGCTTCGAATGCAATGGCCAAGTGTGGCGGATCAGGGACAGGATCCGGTGGAAGAAATGGTTCCGTTTGCTTGATGGAAATAAATCATGTTTAAGTGGCATGTAGATATGTTGATCTTTGAAAAATCTTACAGTACGGAAGTATAAATAAATGCCAGCAGCATTTGTTACTTTGTTCGATGGCGTCCAAACAGCTGGTATTGATATTTTTGTGATCGATTCCACCGACACAGGCTCTGGTACTACAGGTTCTTCAACTTTAGTTGGCTCAGGCTGCTCCTTCTCCGCAATTTCTCCGGATTTTTCTCCACCTTCTTCAATCGATGGCTCGTGTTCATCTTCCATAGATGTCATCTTTAAATCGAGTTCTTGTATATTATCCTCAGATTTTTCTTTGGTTTCTTCTGCCTTAGTATCTTTTGAGGTTTTTTCTTTTGCCGGTTCGACTTCTAGCGCTTCGATTACAGGCGGAATTGTAGAATCGGGAATCGGTACACCAAATTCATCCATAACTGGTTGCGGTTCGGTCAGTTGCTCTACGAAAGTCTGCAGAACCTCTTCTATGTTAGAGTCAGGCTTCTCTAATTTCCACATACAAATCAGTAGATCTTTATTGAACATGTACTCGAGGACTTCATCGTCAAGTGGGTTGTCGCACTGGAAATGTAACACTTCAATATTCTCTGCAACGATTTGGGTAATACGACGATCGCGACTAGTTAAACCAAGATTTTCCGCACGTTCGCTTATTTTTTTGAATATATCGCGACTGACGTGGGGTCCGAAAATGGTTATACCACATTCCGGCAAATTAGTCGTGATTTCGCTCGTTACGTATGCTAGATATTCACGACGTTTACGTTCAGCTTCTTCTTGCTCGATTCGTTTTGCCTCGCTTTCAGTGGCCAGAACTACATTCAAGCGTTCTTGTTCGATCGGTAATAGCTCGTCTTTGTTATAGAAGGTTCTTTGCGTTCTACCTTCATTATAAGCAGTTTCGATCTCAAGTTCGCGAGCTATTTCATGCATCAATTTTGGAACGTTTGTCCCGAATATAACATTAACGATTCTACCATGCTGAGGATTAAGATGAGTTTGAGTCCTGAGCGGTTTTAATTTAATATGTGTTTACTTACAGACGCAAAAAGCCACGTGGGTTCACTTTTGTTGCGAAATCTTTTGAGAGCTTCAATCGTATCCGATTTGCACTGATGATAAGTTTTGTATTGGATCTACAGATATTTTGTACTTAAAGTATACTTACAACCGCCAGTTGAAGATTATCGCCACCAAGTTCTAGTTTGATTTTTTTTAAACTACCAACCATAGCTAGGCATGGTCCACACCATTCTGTATACACATCCATCACTAAAAGTGTATAAAATTAAAACATTATTCATACTTGACACATTAAATAATCCTACCCAACAATCCCTTTCGATCTAAAAACTTCTCGAACTCCTCGTCATTTTGAATATCAGCTTGTAACTGCTGTTGTCCGCCTTTTTTAGCCATTCAACGAAAATTTGAGTTAATTCGGATTGCACAAAGATTTTGTTGATCTTAATTTAAACGAATTTGAATAATCTTTTGTTTCTCTATCACTCTATTAAGAAGAATTCTCGGAGGTATGGGAAATTTAATCAATTTCAATTTGTTGCCAAGGGATATCTAATGTACATAAAAACTAATGCATGTCAGAAAGGCATTTCGTCGAAACGACACACCTATGATGTCAGATTTCTAAACGATACGTACTTGGATTAAAGCTTTGACTGAAAGTTGGTTTGGGGAATACAAATTGTACACTTTAAATTATCAAAAATGAAAAATTGTCCAGCTGGAATTCAAAGAAATTTGTGTTAGTGTTATAAGACTTGGCTGGCAAATACGTTGTTGAAAATACGAATCAGCATCTTGACACATTCATGTTATTTGGCCTGGAAAAAATAGTTCTCGAATGATGAATTGAATTTCCAAATCACTTTTTTGTATCAAGGTTTTTTTTAAAATCCTTGACTTCACTCTCTTTGTCGTTCAATATGCACGGCCTGTGTGCATCACAATAATCATAAGTATAACACTTCGTCCTAGTATTACCAGACAATTGGTGCATGGGTATAAAGGATTGCACCATTATAATATTTATAATTAATATAATCAATGTTGTGTACATATTGTTTGTCATCAAGACATATGCTGAGAGTAAAGTTTATGAAAAACTCTAGATTTCATTACTAGTGTGCTCTATCGATATAATGCTTTAGGTTTTGTTTGAATTTTATTAAGTTTTTCGAATATTTAACCGAATTAGGTGGGGTTTTGAATAAATTTTTGCTTCCTGTAAGTAACCGGTTTCCTACGTTCAGTTTTTATTGATAAATTACCCATATTCCTCGTTAGAATATTGGTAGACTCAACTACAGTACGGAGAATATTCGTTTGTATGTATGTAATATCCGTTTGAGTTGAGTGACCAAAATTTTGCCTCGTTCGAGTAGTATAATATTTTTTTTTTATATTTGTGAAGCCTACTCTAGCAGATACTATTGAAGTTGAGGTAAGAGTGGGCATTTTATGAACTATTTTGATGACTTTGGCCATAAGTCTCCCAATAATCTTAATGCTGTGCTTAGAAGCCTTCCAGTCGCCAGACAATAAAACTGATCTCAATATAAGGCTAATGATACACTGGTGGAATTGATACCAAGGTATCAATGCCACAGTATCGATAATTTAAGAGGGTGGTACACTGTGGCTACGTGGCATTGTGTGACATCACCTGTCAAAAATGAAAACTGTCAAATCGAGTGTAGAATCAAAAATGAAATGGAATTGAAACCAACATTTATTGCTAGTAAAATTTGCGGGATAAAATAGTTTTTTTTCTAATCCATATCTAAACTAGTGACACTTTCAAAATAACACCATTGAATGGCATTTTTCTAAGATCTGTATTGGAAAGTTTAATTACTATCCTCACCACTGGCTGGATATTGTCTCTGCTGGCAGTAAAATCTTCGCTAAACCCGGTAAAATTCACCCGGTATCTATACCATCCAACAGCATAGATACCCCGTATGTACCGCTTTGCCGAGCTGGTATTAGCCCAGAACTGGGTGATACACTGGTGGTATGCACGATACCGTGGTATCAATACCAGCAGTGTATCAGTAGTCTAAGGCCGATGACACACACGCCGATTCTACCGAAGCGTTTCCCGAGAGAAAAATCGAGTCGGTTTATTTGCGGACTACAAAACCGAGAGAAGGCCAAACCGTGGTGTGTGTCATCATCACAATACTAAAAGAATGCACGACTATATCGACTCAATTTTCCTCTCGGCAAACGCTTCGGTAGAACCGTCGTGTTTGTCATTGGCCTTAATCATACATCTGATAGATACAAAGTAAACGGAGTTGATAGAGCTGTCCTGAATATCAAATGGCTGCTCAACTCATTATTAGGAAAATAAATTGTTCGTTGTTAGATCCCCAAATGAATCTACCTCTACTAAGATTTTTTTACGCGACTGTTAGGATTATTAAGAATAAACTCAAGAAACTTGAGGTGACAGCAAAGCTATTTTAGGCGAAAAATGGATTTATGATAATAAAATAATATTCTATAATCTATTAGGTTTTTCTGCATTCAGTTAGTGGAGGGAATCGCAATTTTTGCTAGGAATAATATCAATTTCAAAATACTTGTAAATTAGATTATATTTAACACAATCACCGTGGACTAGTAGGTTGTGGAGTGCAACTAAGATTTGGAACACATTACAGAGCTCCTATGAAAAACATTGAGGATTATTTTGAGTATATCGATTCAAGTAGTATATCGAAAGTATATCGAAATCAATGTCATTTAAAAATTTAGTGCTAGCATCTTTAAACAAAAAATATTAATATATTACCACAGCACTGTATGGCAGCTCTATTGTAGTTGTTGAACTAAATTTCTATCAAATTTAGTTTAGGCTAAAGCCCACCTACTATCGGCCTTAGCTATGGCGATCGTTACTGTAGACCATTCCCACTGCTGACTACATTGAAAGCTGTAAGGGAGAAACCAGTTAATGTTCTTAGCGGCTTTCAAGATGGTATCAACATTTCCGAATCTCTTCAATCCGACTTCGTCCTTATTAAGGTCAATACCAAATATGTGAAATAAAAATATCTGAATTTTAATTGGATCTAGCTATCGAGACGTTAGTTCTCGCGAACAACAATTTAGAGTGCTAAAATTAGAGGTGGTTACTGTTCTTGTGCAAAAAAGAATTTTGAAAATTTTAATTTGGCTGTTTAGGCAGCGCATGAAATTTATTAAAAATTTGCATTTTTCTGATGTCGCTATAGTTTTGCCCGCACATTCATCAAAAAATCATACAAACGAATTTCTTGGGCCTTTCAATGGGTCCTATAAATTTAGTCATAATTCGAGGACTTTGTGGAAATTTATCGCAATTCGAAAGTTTAACAAATATTCATTATAAACTTTTAGGCACTTTGCGCCCATTTGGAGTTAAAAATGTCCAAAAAATTATGATAACATAACTATTTAAAAATATTTATTTCCCATACAAATAATAAGGTGCAAAGAAATTCACTAAAACGCCCACTGTTGCCAAAGGGTTAAATATATTTTCTAGTAAATCAAAAAAGACTCACAACTCATGTGCACCAATATCTTCTGAGAATCAGTAAAAAGATTCTGTTGGAGTCATCTCTCAAGAAGCAAGCAAGTAGACGCAGAAAATCCAAACCTACAATCTCAACAAACTAAAATGATGTTTAAAATTAAGTTTAAGCAATTTTGTGGGTCTATTTTCGTACAAACTCAGATGACCATTTCATGTTGATTATCGATTTAATGATTTCTGATTGTAGGATAATTTAACAACAAAGTGACTTTCTGGCAGCAATCATATTCTAGACCTCTACAATACCAAGTCATTTATCTTCTTTCAGTATTAGTTTATTATTTCGACACGATTTTTCTTGTTAATTGATAAAAGCTCTCTACTATCTTATTAAAACGTCATCAAATCAATCTATCCATCTATAATCATAACCAACTGTGACCAAACATTTAGGTGAATTGCTATTGCCATTAAAGGCACTGTATGGCTCGAAAGAGTGCGTACATACTATTTCTATTTGTGTATTGTTTCAATTGAACAATTATTTTGGTCTGGGCGTTATGTGAGGCATTGGTGTTGGGATTGTAATCTATAATGATTTTTGTAGATATCGTAAGCGGTACTATCATAAATTTAACGTTTCGATTTTATCGTGATGTTTCTATGACGCTTGCGATGCGACGTATACTGGTTTGCGAGAACTAGTTGATTTTTGACAATATTTTATCGGGACTTGTATGGCTCTGAATGTACCAAGCTTAAAAAATTCGTCGATCGGATTTTGGTATTCGAGCCTTCAAGTTCATCGCCCAAAAACGCCTTATCTTTTTTTAAATTCTTAAAAAAAATTTTTGTAGAAATTTATACGATTTCGTAATTCAGCCATTTATTTTGGGCTTAGGAAAGGAGTAATCGAAAAGAGCTGTGCAGCATTTTTCGAGTCACAAGACCTTTTAAGGGAGAAGACTCTAAAACTAAAGTGACGGTAAAAAATGAACTACGTTGAAAAATTTATTAAGAGTCCAAATGGTAGATAGGACAGACGATTTGGGGACTATATCTGAGCTCCGATGTGAAATATTACTGAATTACGTTTCTTAATTACTTTACATTAAAAATGGTAGTCATAGCTAGCGAGCTAGACATTATGATTAAAAAACCTTTAAAATATAAACGCGCGGCATATTTCTACATAACTCACATTACTTTTAATCGATTATGGAAAACTCATCCAAGCTGTGCGCAGGCAGGTCATACACAATTGTCATAACGAAATATTCTTTTTATGAAATATGGCTGCACAATTTAAAATGACATTTAAATATTTTTTTAAAGTCCAATTTTTATTTTGTAGGCTAGATATATTTTAATTTCTTAATAGATTTTGATATTCTAGGGGCTTACTTTTTTTCGAATGTTGTGCGTTAGTATCGTTGGTTCAGCTCCTGACCTCTTTCAGCCAGCAAGGACGCAGTGCATCCCACGCTAAAGATTCCTTACACAAGGAAAACATAATTTTACAATATATATTGAAATTCAAAACAAATTATTTGATTTTATTCGACAAATATTCAAAAAGATAAAAAATCTTTCAAAACTCTGTTAATACTATGTACATGCAAAATAGTTTAATTTTCTTACAGCCAAAGTACACAGCTTTAAGGGTAACTCTAAAATTAATGCGTCTTAGTCAAAAAGCATTGCGTACTATTCTAAGCCAGAACATACAGCTTATTGCAGTGCATTGCAATATGCTATACAGGACACTGAAGTGATCTTGCCTCAATGCCTGTTCTAATGATGGGTGGGCCATCATCGGCCACTGGAGTGGTCGCAATGACGGCCACAATGATGACCACCAAAAAAAAGTTGCTCTACACACTGGGACCCTAGATAGGCCAGTCATGATTTTTCGGTTGTGCATGATGGCCCGCTTTGAAGTGTGTGAAAAACCGCTCCGAAAGCCATCCTTGGCCATCGCTATTTTCATGCTTCGCCACTGCCGGCCACTCCAAGCCAGCGTCCGTCTACACAATGAGCCACATGATGACCCACAGTGTGGAGACGACATAATGTAGCCTCCCAATTAAATAGGTTTGTAGATATTACGTCGGCGTTAGATCACCATTCACACGGTAACATGTAGGCAGTTGTTATGTGAGTAGCTACCTCTGCCTGCCTCTTCATGGGACTACAGACGTGAGTATATTTGTTTTTTTTTTTTTTATAAAGAGGGTTTAAGACATGAGAATACTCGTATAAGCAATTCGTAAAATTTTCATAAATGTTTCAGAAATTGAAAAGTATTTGGTACCAACATATAATTATTTAGACTAAACAAAAAAACCAATTAAACTAAAAAAAACTCTAGCGCATAGGAACCAGTAGAAACATTAATGTCCGAAGAAAAGTAGAGGATTCGTGCAGATTTTAAGTGCATATTTTACCCCACGTGCTCCTTATTACAACCAACCTGCTTCGAAGGCCATTTACCACTTTGATCTCAAGGACGCATTGAAACACATATGGTGGAAAGGTTTTCAAGGTTACCACTAGCATTTTTTTTTTTCAAAAATTTAGGTAAGTGAAGCACTTGTTACTCACCCTCACATTATCGAATGCTTATCTTACAAGACTTTGAAAGCAGCATCTCCTATAACATAAATGATGAAAATGATCAGTGCATGCAACACTTTGCCAGCACTGCAACCAACTGCTTCATTTCAAAATTAGCCTACCCTGTGAATCTTGTTTCCATCCAATGATTTCATCGAAATTTACAGGGATAGAAAGATGCTGGGGAGGTTCCATCCGCACAACTTCAAATACTTGGAAAATTGGTTACTTATTTTCTTTGCAGATGCTTGCCAAATGAATATTAAAAGGTAACATCTGTTGGTATGGAAATAACCAAAAGGCCTGGAACTGGCAGCCCTCTGCTGGCACCAAAGCCAAAAATATACCAATTCTCCTCCACGTTGAGGTCAACCCAACCTGTGAATTTGGTTTCGATCCGATGACTGCATTGCAAGTTATAGGGGTAAAAGGAAATTTAGGGCTACCACCTACAAAGTTTTCAATTTTAAAAAATCCAAGATATTTTTTGTCCATAAACAATATTTATAAAAAAAAAGATAATTAACATTTGAAAATTTGATTGCGACATCGCTAAGTAAAGATCATCAAATCAGATCAAATCTCAATAATTTCAACAACAAAAACCTTTTTAACGTTTGAACAGTTGAAGGTTTGCTATTTTTAATCATGGATAGATATACGCTACAACAACGTTTAAAGATAGTGCAAATTTATTATTAAAATTTGTGCTCGATTTTTACCGCAAAATCATAATGAGCGACGAAGCAAATTTTTGGCTTAACGGATTCGTTAATAGGCAAAATTACCGAATTTGGTCAATTGAGCATCCCGAAGCCATTCACGAAATGCCATTACATCCGCATTGACTATTTGGTGTGGTTTTCATGTTGGTGGTGTCTTTGGTCCGTACTTTTTTTTTTTCAATGATCTTGGTAACCCAGTCAATGGTGAGCGCTACCGAGCCATGTTAAATGGTTGTTTTTCAAGTAAATTAGAAGAAAATAGCCTGGTTGGCGGCATATGGTTTCATCAAGATGGCGCCACATGCCAAACAGTAGACTTATTGAAGTCGAAATTTGAGTTTTCAAGAATTTTCCTGTAAACTTGCCGCCTCGCTTGTGTGACTTGGTCCCATTCGATTTTTTTCTTTAAGGATATTCCAACAATCCGCAATGTTAAGAGATACTCAAACCCAATATCGAACGGGAAATCGTTGGAATATTGTCCACACTGTGCGCAAAAGTCATGAGAAATAGGGTTCAGCGGATCCACAGTTGCAAGTGCTTCCGGGCTGGCCATTTGGATGATGTTTGTTGTGTTTCATTCGTAATGGCATTGATTGTACTTGTAAAAGCTAAATTGACCGAAAACAGAAACAAACAATAGAGTACATTAAGACATATTCAGAGTATATGACAGAACTTTATTTTCCAAAGTATTTTTGAACACAGATCACGTTCGAGGAAGAGGACCAAGGTTAGACTCTTGTAATGACGAGGCATACGCAAAAGCGGGGAAAAGAAATAGGTGTCGGTCCGGGCAAATGGGACACTAAAGCTGAATAATGTTCTATTAGCACGGCCCGATTTTCTAGCAGAAAGGTGATTGCAACCAATATACAGACTTCAAAAAGTTTAAAAAGGTGGCACTCGTCGAGGAACACTCTGCATGACTCAAAGGAAGAGATTTGAAGAATAGGGAGGCGGATACTGTAATCACAATACAGAATACTGTAATGTGGATACCAAATTTGGCAACAGTATTCAAGAACACTACGGACGAAAGCAAAAAACAAATATAAAGAGGTGGTGTACACAAAAAGGACAAAACGATCTGATGATGAAGCCGGAAAAATGAGAGGCCTTGGCAGTGATGGGTAAAATATGCAGGTCGAACGAGTCAAAAATCACGCCAAGGTACTTGAAACTAGCGACATTGAGAGGAGAGCCAAGGACAGAGTAGGAAAAGAACAAAGGGGATTATTATATATGATGTATTTGATGACACTTCGCAACATTCAAAATGAAGGAATTTGCAGAGCACCAGTTAGCCAAAGCATCCAAATTGTTCTGCGATATGGAACCGTCACTAGATACAATCACGCTGAAAGTCAAAAAATCATCCAACCAAGAAAAAAGGACACCGGAGTGACCAAACCCAGCTCGCTTTGACAGAAAAATATCATGGTTCACAGAATTGAAAGCTTTGACAAAGCCTGTATTTAGGACATCCACTGGTCGATTTCGGAAGCAACGTTGTTGGTAAACGGCAATAAGTTTGTAACCATTGACTTATCTTTGATGAATTTATGCTGTTCACTGGCTAGCAAGGGCTGGATGAAAGGGTATACTCTATTGTAAACCACTCTTACAAGGAGCTAAATAAAACATGGCAAACATCACCAGATTTATGGATGGGAAATGTGTAGGAGAATTTTCAAAGGTATGAAAAGGTCCCGGTTGAGATGCTAAGGTTAAACTGATTCAGAGAGGAACACACAAGGAAGATGAAAGTGATCTGGCGAAAAGATTTGGAATTCCATCAGCACCAAAGCGAGTGTTTGCATAAGAGATATTATTCATAATTCGATTTCCAAAGGGTTAGTGAAAAAAGGAGAAAGAGTACAAGCAGATGCGGGAAAAATAATTGATGGCGAAGATTTACTGTGACGGGAAGTGAAAGAAAAGAAAAATCGAGCAAGGAGCTCACAAGAATCTTGAAGTGAGGGAGGACGCAGACGTATTATGAAGATACACAACAAAATTAATGCCAGAGGAAATTTTAAGGGAGTTGATATAGGTTCAGAAAGGCTTAGGATTGTCGGATGTAATAGACGTTTCAACATGCTCAAGAAGTTTCAACATGCTTTTTAGCACTAGACCATAACCTTTGAAACTTCAAAAGGACATTTAGCGAGCCAGACCTTTTGTATTTGCTACGCGCTGCACATTTGGCTCTAAGAGCTCCCGGCATCGATAATGAGCCGCGGCGGGTCGGAACTTCTATTACAGCAAAAGGAAGGAGTGTAACAGGAAATTAAGTTGGACAAGAAGGAATAAAATTTGTAGAGAGCATCATCCACACTAAAGAAATGATACCAGCACCATTTATTTCACTGGGTAAAGCGTAATAGTTAGCTTTTTAAAAATTGAAACGAATAGTAGAAGTAGATTTAACTTTAAACGAACAGTTTAGAGTTAATACCATAATAAGAGGAGGATGATGAGAATCACAGCCCGCATATGGAGATAGAGAAGGAATTAAGCAAAGAGAAAAATAAGGAAGATTAGTCAAAACAAAATTAAGAATCCAGTTGCTAGCATTGTGTATGTATTTGAATTGGGAAAGTGAGCCAAGCGACAAAAATGCAAAAGTAGCGAGTGAAATATTGCTTCATCTACTCGAAATATTATCATCCCAATCTAGCGACGGTATATTATAGCCACCACATAAAAGTACGGATGCAGAAGGGAAGCGACCATTAAGGTAGGTTGAGAGCGCCGTAAAGAAACGTTCATATACCAGTACGAGGCTGCTACAAGGAATGTAGATTCAATCGCAAACATTCAATCGCAGTGGACGAAATGAGGGCACGGCAGAGCTTTTCGCTCAGAGATTTATGTACACCAATTAAAACACCACCTGCTTATGGAAGGTTACAAATATGTCGGTACCGATTCTTACGAAAGAGAGTGTGAAAGGGTAAAATCTCACTGCTGTCTATGTTCCCAGACAACCAGGCTTTTGCTAGGGAGACAATATCATCAGACTCGATTACAGAGGAGATCTTTATATAATTAACCTTGGTCCTCAGACCACGAACGTTCTGATAATAGATTTTCAAAGGTCGGTTCAATGCTCTGGTCGGTTCAATGCTTGTTCGATGCTCTGGTACGGAAACTTCTGGTGGGAGTCCCGACGAATTTCTTAACAAATACTCCAGTTGACTAAACATTTTTCTTCAGCAGATCAGTACCACCAGTGCTGACGGTAATGCAGAAAGAAGATATTTGTTGATGGATATATGTTGATGGAATCATTGTTAATCTCTAACATTTCACCTCTGATAATGTACCGTAATGAGATTTTTCACTTAATGAGATCTTAGGATTCGATACCTGCGAAGGATTGTTTACGAGGTATCATCATCAGTTTCTGGAAATTACATTATGAATTTTGTCGCGCTAGCTTGCGCTGGACGAGACACTGTGTAGTGGCTGCAGTATTATATTTTGTAACTTTAGTTCTAAGATAAATTTAGTACTTTGATACAAAGTTTTCGGCAATTTCGGTTGTGCTAATGTCATTCAAACAAGCATCCCAATAATATTGGACCATGAAATCGCTTTCAAGTTGTCCGGTTTTTCATAAGCAAACAGTATTTATTGTGTGCTTTGAGCATCTGCATTAATCGAAAACTCTTTGATTCTTCTAAAGTGAATCTTTCCATGGACGCTTTTTGAAAGCCTAGTTGACCATTACCAACCACTAATGCGGCATTTTGTAGTTTGCCTGCTAACTCAAGGCATCGATAGATCATTTTTGGTTTTTAGTGTGAAATTGATTTTTGTGCAGCTTTACTTATCAATTATTTTGAGTGTATTTTTAGCTAGTTCTCATATAAGAATATTATTTAGCATGAAAGTATTTGTCTGCTCTGATAGCATTTATTTATTTTTTTAAATTGAAACCATTCAACTTTTTTTTTTTGTTTTTTTTTTTTTGTTGTGATTGCTTATATTTTGCATTTGAACAAATTTGATTTCACCAAATTTTTTCATTGAATTTGCATAGTAATGAAAATATTCGATTAGTTTGTAGTGGTCTCGAAACTATGTCGTGCATATATTTTCTAGAATATTTGCCATGCGTCTTAGCCAGCGAGACCATTCCAAACCTGATAATATTCCATCCAAACCTTAATCATATCATAAACGAACAAACTAAACATTTCACACACTGTCTACACTCTCTAATCGCGAAAATGCAATTTTCAATCAATAATAGGGTCATTAAATGCACTGCAACAAGATAATATTCTTTGCTATATCAGCAGGTATGGAGGGAGATACTACCGACAAGATCGGTGCATGAGTAATGACGGTCATCAATTGGTCGGAGCTGTTGCTATAAATTAAAAGCTATGGAGGTGTGATGCATGCGAAAATAGTATTTCATCGACCAGATCTAATAAGTAGCATATTGCGGAACTGAATCTTAGAATAATTATTCAAATTTTAGGCTTTTGCAAATATATTAATTCCTCGTATTAAAGATATTTGACTAAGATTTCTTTATAAATTTTTTTCTAAGCTAAAATCAACCCTTATTGCTTTCCGGAATAATTTAACAAAGGCTGCATTTTCAAATGGAACTCCCTTGACACTATCACACCTCGCACCTGCACTTGCCTGGGAAATTCGAATGAAAACTAATATTCTAGTATTCTATGACTAGCATATTTTCCTTCCACCCACTATCCCCTTTTTTAAGCGTCGACATATTCGCAACGACAAGAAAAATGCAAAACACCGCCAAAACATGTAAGAAATACTAATTCCCAGCTGAGTGAGAGCATCATAGTTCATTCATTACGTTCGCGACTCATGGAATATGTATACAATTACTTGGAGCTAGATACAGATAGTTGAACGTAGGTGCAGAACAGCGTAGCCCCATCACAGTGCAGACAGTAATAGCAGCAGTGGCTTCTAGTGGCAAGAAAAAAAGGCTTGTAATTTACCCTCGCTCACCTTTGCCGCTACTCATCGTCAGGAAAGTAAGTGCCAGCGACAGGCTATGTATGTATGTCCTTGATGCTAGCCTGAACTGAATCAGTTTTTGATTCATATGCCGAGTACTACTCTCCACTCCAGCCTAGCCTACTCGACGTCGCGCTCTAGCTGTACACATATTCCGTTGCCTGCTTGAGTAACCTAAGCCGGTAGCTGCCTACTACACGGGTATATTAGCCTGGTACAATGTTTACACATACATCCCAGCCGGTAGGTAGGTGGTTGGAGTTGCATGAATGCCGCCGCCGCAGCAAAGACCTAAACGTGTCAACGGACAACGCGTTCAGGCAAAAGCAACCCTCTCTTTTGCTGCTATCTGATTTCCTTAATTTGTACGTTAGTCGCGTAAAATCGATTTGTTTCCCGCTTTTCCTTGAGATGTCAAATGTTCCAGGGAGAAAGCTGTCGGTGCTTCTACTTATGCCAGTGGTCCTGTTACACCGAGGCGTCGAAGGACCATTGCCTGCTATGTTGCCTACTGATGGAAGGTTTCATATCATATCGTTTTGTTGCTACGAGTACTTCGGCCGTTGGAATGGGTGGAAGGAAGTCGGGGTGTTGGGTGATTGACTGGATGATGGGTTGGTTGATGTCTTTTCTTCGTTCTGCGTTCGTACGCTATGATTTTGTTTTCCACAAGTCATATTAATTCTCTGATTTCACCTCAGGTAAATTTTCTTTTTTGCTATATGGATTCAATACTTACTCCAGTGAAGTCTTATTTTTTGTTCGGTTGTTCTTAATACGATTGAGGGTGTCGATGGAGGAGAGATGTTCGTGTAACATCGTTCTTTGGGGTCACGCATGCGCTTTTTCGGTTAGCCGTAGAAGAATGAAATTTTAAAAGGAAAAGAGAGTTACTTTGAAATGTTGGTGTTGTGAACGATTCTAGTGTATCATGAAGTAATTCATGGATTTTTCAATTTTTCGAAATTGATTTTATTGAGGTCTTTGAATATTTTCGAATTAATCATCATAATATTTTTATTTTGGATCTATTTTTTAAAATAATTGATAATAATTGAATAAACTAGGCTGATGAAAATTTCAGCATTTATTGTTAACACCTTGATAAGAATTTACTTTGTTACTTTTTTTTATACATTTTCATACACACACTGAAACCACATCACGTATTTTTAATATAGAGAAGGATCCAGGAACATCTAGTTGAAGAATCGAGCATAAATAATATACACATCTACACACGGAAAAGAATTCAGAACTATCTATCTAAAAATAACAAACTAAAGTCGACCAAAATATTCTAGTGACCGAGAAACTAGACGAATATCGCTCCTTAGCACCACCAGATGGATCAGCGACACGACCTACCTTTCGCCCACGAACTATTTTATTATTCTACTATGATCTATGCACTGGGTTGGTGATTTTAGCATTCTGCACCTTTTCATTTTCTGAATGTGGTAGCGACACAGTGAAAACTGTTCGAGAATCGCTTACCATCCCGTTTTTAATAAAACCATGGTGGGTTTCAAGAAACGCTCTTAGTTGCTTAGCGATTAAGTTGGGTGTGTAGGTTCAGTTGAGTGATACTCCTGATTTGCATCGCATGGTCTTCCTGCTTTGCGTAGATAACCATGGGATCATCTAAGTGACTACTTATTAGAGGTAAGATAATGGACCTGAGATTGGTCTCAACTATGTTACATCGATGTTTAATAAATCGACAAGTTAAAATCATTTAAATCAAAGATTCTCCGGAAAAAATCGGACATCCTAACAAATTCCTGTAATAGAAAGGACCAATTTTTGGGCAAGTTGTCCTAATGATGAAGGAATAGTGGCTGGAAGACTTGCTCTGCTGTTAATCGGAAGAATACAGAATCTTCAGTCTGCGGGCAATTTGTATGTACATCTGGACAAGGATCTTGAAGAAATGTCTTCTAAGTCTTCTATACGGACCCTCAGCAATTCAATCTGCTCCTCTCCTTCGGTTCATCGAGCAAGAAATGAAACTGAGCGCTGATAAGAAGAAGAGGCCTGTAGAAGAAGTTTGTGCTATGCGGAATATACGAGAAATGGCAACTAAGCCGGTTGAGTCTCCTACTGCAGTTACCGTAGATATCGCCTCCACTTCAAACTCTCAACGCCCAAGCGTAAACTCTGTTTGTGCTCGTAGGATCCACAAAAGTGCCTCAGCGATCCTAAGGACATCATGGAGTGTCCTTTTCGAGACAATGTCTGAAAAGGACAAAAAGTGCTAGTCCAAGAACTACGGGTCGGTAAAGACCAAATACCAGATTGACCAAATAGGCAAGTTCTAACTGAATTTTCAGGTAAAACAAGAGCCTGCATTCTAATTTTTAAACTTCAGTGACAAAGATAATGTCGGTATTGTAGTCGACGTGAAAACAAAGTAATTCTGGATTGCTTAATGCTAGCTGGCACACGAGGAAGGCTTGCTACCTCCCTGCTAAAATGTTAGGTAATGTTAGGAAAACATTCATCTGTACTTCCAAAATGAATTTAATGTGCCAAATGCTGTTCGAAGCTGAAACAGTCGCATATTTCTTTGGAAAAAACGTTGCGAATATGTTGCAAACTATGAAAGTTAATTTGAGTACATTTGTTTGCCACAAGTTTTTGATGATGTAAAAAAATAAGCTCCAGACGCCACATTATTTTTTTACTCAAGCTGTCATACGTCAGTTCAAACAACTGATATGTCAGCTCTAAAAACATGAAATCAACGAGTCATGCACCATACTACCCTATTTGGCCTTCAAATTACTATGTTCAAGAACATGGAAAGTAAAATTTGTTTAACGTTTTTTCTGTTCAAAAGATCCGTTGGCAACTTTCGAAGCCATCTTTCATCTCTCATCATTTTTGTTATCATCTCATCACTTAGGGACAGGACAGAAAGAAGGAAGAAGCAAGACTCCCTAAAAGCAACTAAGGGCTGATCCATATTCGCGAAGTAATGCTATATAAATAATCCCGTGGGGAGTGTGGAAGAAGAAGGAGGAGGTTTAGTCGGTAAAAATCCGGCATGTTCCAGGGCGGGAGCCATGAAACATCTTTTGAAGATGTTTCCACTGATGACACTTATGGGAGCGTTTTTTGCAACCCTACGTTAACCTGCTCTGCTAGGTTGCATAAAAAACGCAACTATTGTCTCGGTGGAAAATAATTTTTTTCTTATGGAATTGTTTTTGTGAGTTGATTAAAAATTAAATTTTTTTTAACTAAGTGGTCTCCAAAGTATGCACTGTTTCTCTTCTTTAATTGAAGCAAATCAGACGTAAGATGAGGTGTGAAAATAATCATTTCATTCATGTTCATCCAAAATCCCACTATGAAAGCAGAATTTGTACCACTTCTGACCCCTAAATTCGCAAGATAACTTTTTGAAATCCTAAATGCTACTGAGGCAATAGAGCATTACTGTTAAATAAATTAAAAAAAGAAAGAGAATAAAAATTATAAGCAATTATTGCTGGTGTATCAAAAATTATGGTAGTCGCTTCAAAGTTTTTTCTAATTTATCAGCATCTATATGAAAACAAGCAGGTACAAAGATCAGTGCAATATGTTTTTTTCTAATTTATCAAAATGTTTAGTTATGTTTGAGCAATCAAGTAAACAAGCAAATCTATCAAAATAATGCAGTTCAAATAACCATATGAACTGTGTGTACTGCGGCATACAATAAGCGCGTAAACATAATTCGCAAAATTAAATAAACATGAAAAATGATCGAAAAGCTACAGCTACTTTATTTGAAATTTAACTACATTTTCAATAAACTAAGTTCATTAAATGTTGTGCAGTAAAAAAATAATAAAAATGTACTCAGTTCAAGTTTCTACTTATTTTCTTTTCTTTTTTTCATTTTTAATCTTATTTTTTAATGTTTTTTATTACATTTTAGTCCATCAATACCTTTTAATTGCATCAATTACAATAAATCTCTTTCAAAACTATTAGGCTCTCTGTCTACAATGAAATACAGTTTTTCTAAATTTATAAAAAAATGCATTACTAATTTGGGTCTCGAACCCATGTCTATTCCCACTTCCGAAACGAGAATTTCACTTTCCAAACTCTACCGTATCAATAGCGATAACCACAATGTCGTTAATTTGATAACATTATCGCTTCGCTATAAGCGTAGTGTTTACTAAATCAATTTTTCAATGTGAGCCGCGTGTCAGTATCAATTTATTTGTGTGCAGTCAAAGAGCTGCTATTCATATCGGGAAGATTTAAATTTTGAGCTCTTAATCTGGGATCAAATGAAATCGTATATACATACGAGTATGTACAAAAAGGAATTTTAGAAGGTATTTGGAAATATAGTATTTAGATGCTAATCAACAATAATCGGTAGAAATATATATCTACGAAGATAAAACGTGTGGTGTATGTAAATTATTGAGTTTTTTGCGAACAAGATAGTGATATCTAGTGATGTTACAGTCGAAAGAATATGTAGAATGATCGTTACATTTCATAGTTATATTATTAAAATTTGAGAAAATTAAATCTGTAATTGGATTCTTGAAGTTGATAACATTATTAAAATGATTACAGTTTCAGTAAGAAAAGGTTTTAATTACTGCATTCTGCATATGACCCTTTGAGCGTGAACTTCGTCCATTCACGAAGATCCCAGTTGAGTTCAGGTGGACTATAATTAGTTCTAATACTGATTGAAAAGAAGGATATCCGTGGAACAGGTTAAACATCTTTCGAATAATTAATGTATTGACTGTATATTTTTTATTTTGAATGTATATTTTCAAAAAGCTACCATTAATAAACAGTTAATCCAACCCAAAGTATACTTCGATTTATTCTTAGTCGAGGGTCAATTTAAAGCTTCGTACAAGCACAAGTTCAAATGAATTCGAAAACAACCGTTTCTGTATTATGAATAGAATTATCTGAATTTTACAATTGAAGAATAATAGAAAATACCCACAATGGGCGCACATTTTTATATAATTTAAAATTTATATTGCTTATGGTTTTTGCAGATATTTTTTTTCCGAAATAAGTTTAAATATCTTTTAAATGTACATTTTCATTAGGAGAGCATTTTTCATTCCTTTCTCTTCAAATTAGGGGCTAGTAGGGACAAACCTATTCAGTAGATATTTATTTTTCAATTTTTATAATAAATTTATTATACCATGTATTTAATTTTTCGCAGTTTTTATACATTTTTTTTATAAATTCGTTAATTTTAACATGCTGCGGAGAGAATATTTTCCGTCACAACAAAGAATAGTGCTTTTAGTAGAATCATAGAAGATTGGTTCCCGTTTAATTTAAAGTTAAGATTTTAAGATATTTTTTTTGGAAAATGGGTATATAATTTAGCTGTTTAGTAATTTTCATCTTATTATATGCAAGAAAATGTGAATAAAAATGATAAACAATTCCGAATGCTATGATAAAAAATTGAGATGATATCATCGTTATATAAAACTCTTACAAGTAATTTCGACCGAAATGCCGATACTAGCTCGAGCTAAGGCAGGTGTTAACTCCCTCAGAAGATGAGAAGAAAACATTGGAAGTGCTTTTTCGTTAATGAGAACATGACAGTACCAAAGTTCAAAAAGGAGATGGCATTACCATCATGATACATCTTGTTAAGTCGATCATTGTAACTCTGTCAGATAGAAGAAGAAGTCCGATAGCAGATAGTAGCGAGGAAGACACTGAATTTTGTTACCATGAAGCAAAATAATTTTAAACCTTACTACACCACCTGAAGTAAACATAAAACTGGTCTTCAGTTCCAACTTCCCGATCAAACTTTACAATCTTAAAAGTAAAATCTAACATTCGCAATCTTAGAAGTAAAAGCAATTAGTTTGATAGACAATGAAGCAGTCGGGAAATATGATTAACTTGCAGAAATAATAAAACTCATCGACAGTGAAAATCAGAAAAAATCGACAGCCTACGGTACGGAGCAATATCCGGAAAGTTACCAAATAAAGTAAACTCTCTGCAATTAATATTGTCTCAAAAATTTGCTAGATAGTATCTTAAAGGTATTTCTGTAAATCATCTAAGATCGTATTTATGAGCAATGGGCAAGCGCTATTGGAAGTGCACAGTTTCATTTGAGCAATGGTCTATGTAGTAATGCACGAAGCGATTATAGCGCTACAAGTATTAGTGCAAAAAAGTTTGAACGTCTATAAAGAAGTGGGTATATTTATGTTTCGAAAAATTTTTCGACAACGTACAATTAGCTAAATTAGTTGAAATACTGAGTTCTGTCGGTCCTGATGGCAAATATATTCAATGAATTCAATAGTTATATTGGCAAAAACGTGTAGATTCATTAACATTTTCCTGTTCCTATAAGTCTTGCGTTCGAAAAAAATGCATCTTATCGCCAAATCTTCATAATTTATATTCCGGTCGAATGTTTCAAGAGTCGATTGCACAATTAGATTGCGGCATCAAAGTCAATTGATACCACCTAAATATCATACAATGTGCCGACAATACCATACTCAATGCTGAAAATAATGACGACTCACAGTTATTATTGAATCGCGTATACTGAAAAATTAGTATGCATAGTTTTTTTTTAAAAAAATAAATAAATACATGATTGTGAAACGGAAATCAATTGGTGATGCAATAATAGTTTTTTAAATTCTGTCTACACTGAGTAAACACGTTCGTTTTGACCTTCGGAATAAAAATAGACAAAAGTTCGAAAGCAAAAGCTATGAAAACCAATAGAATATAAAACGACCTAAGTTCTTTCATAAAAGATCGGAAAATATTATGCAATCGGGGGACTGGGTTACACTTTCGGCTAAGGTCCTTCAAATGCTATGTATGGTCCACTTTATTATTGACAGTTGAAGCCAGGAGATTGAAGGTCGTAGCATTAAACGAACTGGAAAACATCATGGGCGGCGAAAAGAAGAAACGAATAAGTGCTTACCCGAACGAATACTGAAAGATTGCTCCTTAATATAGTGAAACGGCGTAAATAAACATGTTTTTGGCATGTGATCAAGATAACACCAACATGGTGTCAGTTTTTGTGTCAGCCTGTGCATGTGTTTCGCTAACATGATTTACAGAAAAAAACAATATAAAATGAAAAAATTGGTATAAATTAAAATTTTCTAGATAGATGTTTAGCCCAAGCAAAAACCTATCTCTTGTTCATATCTACTGTTGTTGAACTACTGCTATAAGTCTGACGCTTAAATGGTTCGGTTTGGTGTCTAGCGATTTAACCAGTCTGTTCTTTCGTCCGTCGGGCAAACCATCAAATTTCGTTGGTAGCTCCCGAATGCAGTGTTTATATGGCTTCAAGCCTCTCTGATAGCAAAATAAAGTTTTCAGGCTACTTTTTTTTTTAACCCGTGTATAGAGCCTGTTAATGCAGAAGCGCAGGATCATTGATTTGGATATTTGTCATTCTGTCGAGTCGATTTTTTCAGATAATCCATGATGCGGACTCGTATGTGAAAAATGGCCGGATGACAATATGATAGGAAATAGTTTGCTCCATCAGCCAATCTCACCTTTCGCGCGAAAGAGAAGCCGTCTGATAATTTACTTCGTCTTGCAGCTGATCAGGCACGGAAGCGTTATCAGTGGAGCGTTATCGAACTCTAAACACCGCTACTTTGCAAAATATAGAACCATTATTTCTCTCCGGTAATTCTACTCCTTTCTGATCCTACATTTTATCTCTTGAAACAAGGAAGCAATATTCTGATTTTGTGTCATTTGTTCGAAAAATATCTTCTAGCCCTCAATAAATCTTTAATATGTTCCTTCTTCTTCACGACCTTGTTCGTAGTCTATTATATTCCCCCAGATGGATTTCAGCCATCTATATCAACTTGTCTTATCTTGTTTTCGGCGAGCTGCTTTAACGTGGAGTCTTTGATGTCCTTCCTCCAAACTAGCGGTATCGATTTGCGAAAAAAAATCTTTGTTTACCATTTTTCCTTCCCAGACTCAACCTAATGTAATAGCCTCATTAATTTGTGTATATGTAGTCTCTTCTTTTCCTGGTTTTGGTGCAACATTTTCAATCGTACCTGTGAATTGGGGCTAAATGGTTGTTAGTTCCTTTTTTGTAGCCCTGTTTTGGAATTCCACAAGGCTCTTGCCTCCCCTATTGTTTTATCTTTCTTCTACATTTTCATCAAAGTTATTACTTTGTGCACTTTCACTGCCGTTTTAACGTATTTTACTAAGGGATTATGCGCTCCAGTTTGAGTTTTCACTTCATCAATTAAGTCTGTTATCTCAAATGAAAAATATATCGAGTATTCTAAAATCTAATAAAATTTATTTTTAATTTAGTTAATAACCTTATTACAGCCTAGTTTTGTTTGTTTTCTCTAGTTTTGTTAACAGGTTTAATGGATTTTTTTAGGTGGTTGAATGTAGAGCTAAGAGATATCATAAAGCTTTCGAGCGAGTATTTTTCAGCCCTTTAGCAAATATTTTAAGACCATGTTGCGCAAATCTGATTGATTTTGGAATAAAGAAAATTGCGTTTTACTGTTAGTCTGATGCCTCATTTTCTTAAATAAAGTATTCTTACGCTAAGTGGCTCTTTTTGTTTTTCCATATTTTAAACTTGTCTTGGTTCTATACAAATAAGTGGGTGTCAGTTGCACATTGGAAGATTTCAACTTGAGCCTAGCCGACTGGAATAGCGAGGTCAACGGTGGATATAAGGTAGTATGCGGGCTCAAGGATGGAACCATGTTACACTTTTGAAGAACATTCTGATTGAATAAATTCCATTAACTTTAACAAGGAATTTTTTGTTTGCAAGATTGTAGCAAAAACAAGTTCTTGAATTTGTCAGGGCATCACTTCTGAACTGAAATTCAGCAGGCAGCATGCCAAAAAATGGGAAACCCATCACAAGATCCGGAACAGAGAATCAAGCAGATCAAAGGTCTGATGAGAAAAAATGGTGCTCCTCCAGTACGATGCCCCAGAAATGGAGGTACAGGGGCTTCTAATCCGCATTATCCGAGTACCCTTAAGTTCATCCCCGACGGGCCTTAGTGTGCTCCTTGGCTAGCTCACCATGGCTGAGCTCATTTTAGTTGGGTTCATTAAACACGGGGTGAACCTTGCTCCGGAGCAAATAAGCTACAAATTTTCATCCGTAAAAATTTCGTAACCGTAATATAAAAATCAAAGAAAAGGATCTTGCTCGGAAATGACCTAAAGATTGTCAGAAAAGTATGGCTGGACAGACTCAGATGAGATGCAATGAAGCGTATTCTTGAGAAAGGGACGTGAAACACACAAATAAAATCGAAAAAAAAACAAACGATGATATGGTCGTAATGCGTGGCGGCGTAACCTACAAGAGAGGCAGACAGGCTCGTGTCTCCGATGTAATGGGACTTGCCCCACATCTTTTTAACGCCCTAATTCAAATAGGACTATCTCAATCCTTCAAAAATGTTCGCTCGCATGATTACCTCTGTGAAAAAACTGAGCACTCAACATTTTTTTTTCACAAATGCTTTTGTGAGTTTTAGGAATCCGTTTATGCGTATTTTTTACGAAGCCATGGTTGATTGAAAATATATTTGTATTTTGATTTAGTGGTGAGGGTACAATTTACTGTAAATGTATATTTATTTATTTAAGTTACATGTATATATGTAGGCATATTGGGAGTATGCACCCAAGAAATCTATGCCGATCTAGAAGATGGGAGATGTGTGCACTCTTTGAGCAGTTGCGCTTACGAAGGTATGCATATTTTCAAAAAACGGTGCATTTTGCCTGTATATTAATAATAAGGGGCGGTTGCTTCAAGTAGTACCACCTTTTTCGAAAACCCAAACGTGTCCGGCTTAAATAGGATAACTTTTTGCCGAATAGAATTGAAAGATTTTTTGATATACAAGGCATACACTATCGAAAAAGTGCTCCAATTATTCAAAGATGACAAGATCTAATGATGAAGGAATCGATAGTGTGCTGTATTCCACGCATACTTGTAAAGTCGCATTGTTAATTTGGAAAAAAAAATATATTTTCCAATAAGGCTTCTAATATTAGCTAGAATAGTGATCGGAATGAAACTGCTGGCTTCTTTACTCTTGGTCCTTCTTATGAATGCCAATAATCTTGAAAGAAGAAGAAACCACTGCCAGATCTTCGTGAAGAAGATCTGGCAGCCTGGCTGCTCATACATATATCTGGTCCTTTTCACTTCTGGTCCAGAAGATTACTTCGTATCTTCTCCCGACTTTGAGGAAGGGCACTCGAGCATCCGATGGTATCCCGAGAATCAGGGAGATCTCATCGTCGTTTCCTACTAATAGGCCAAGCTGAGTTAGTCTACGGGTAGAGCTCATCGCTAAACTCTGAATGAGAATGTCGAGAAGAAGCAGGTTGAGAAGCGCATCAAGAGCTATACCCAAAGTAGTATTTATGGCACCACAGATACTCAGGGTCATGTCCTTTGCAGCGTGGCCAGCCCTTTGTTGAGCATACAATAGTTTCACAATAGTCCACCACACCTCGGATGCGTACGTGATCATCGGCCTTATGATTATTATGTAGATCCGCATAACTAAATGAGACTTTAGGCCCCATGTGGTGGCAAAAGCTCTCTTACACTGCCAAAAAGCATTTAAAGCTCGAGTAAGCGGTACTTCCATATTATAGATTCTTCTAGACAATTTTTTTTTGTCCAAAATTACTCCTAAGCATTTGGCTTCATCTGAAAGTTGAAGAGTTACACTCTTTATATTAGGAAGCACTAGTCCTTCCAGTTTTCTTTTCATTATAAAAAAACAGGTTTTCTTTTATCGAGATTCGCAGCTACGCTGTACCTCGAACGCTAACTGCCAAGTAGATCCAATGCGCGTTGTGTATTTCTAAATTCTTACTGACTGCTGGTGTGGCCACGTTATCAGCATGAACCTGCGCTTGCAGCCATTATTTTTGTAGTTCGTTGAGCAGTGAGGCAACTAGCATACTTCACAGGAGGCAATAACTAGTGCAATGGGTGCTATTTACAATTGTCTCGATAAGATAGTGGTCCCGTGGTCATTTAATAGTGGCTGCATATTTCCGTTGGATAAAATATTTGGTCAAATTACATCATTTTCGTTTTGTGCTTGGTTGTAAGGTAACATTAAAGATGAACGTTAGCGAAAATTTCGAGCATATTTTCAAAAAAAGGACATAAAAGGACAATGATTACAATAGGTTGTTTTGGTAATTCCGACTTCTATTTTTCAAACTTTCAAAATTTCACATAAATACTTCGAATGTTTCGAAATCACAGCGATATGAGAATCTCACTAAACTCCAAGGATCTACATATCTAATTTGAAATGTCTTAAGCTCCATTTCGAAAATTCCTATCTAACCAACACAAATATTTTCCATGGATACATAAAATATTTCTCCCCGTTTCGGATTCGCTCGTTCAATCGAGGAGACGTAGAATGTCTTTTGCGATAACGCGCATTCTAAATGTATGAGTATATTCTCACTGTACTACACTCCATAAAGTGCAGAGAGTGTCGAAAATGTCGATATTATGTATACGGAACGGAACTGAACTATGTATGTGAGGGGTGGTTGTTCGCATTGCACCTTCGTATACGAAATGATTCAGTTTGTCGGCGTAGTCATATTACGGAGACACAGATTGCCCCTGCTGCCATCGTTGTAGCGTGTTGAAAGTAGCCCTGGTCGTGTAAATGGTAAAAGAGTGATTTTCAAAGATTCGGTACTTCCAGCGGAACGGGAACGAGAAAAATCTTTTTATTTGGAAAAATCGTTAAAATTGTGTCAGAGCGTATGCAAATGTATCGTGAATTCAGTTCGACGATAATTTATAGCCCGAAACATTCAGTGATTGAGTTTTTCTTTGCTAGAGTGACTGAAGTGAGTGACTTCGAAAAATCACTATCCGTCATTCGAATCGACCTATAATGGAGCACAACCCATTCTTTACTCCAATATGGAGTCTTGTCATCAGCGCGCGGGTTCATATGGACATTTCTTTTCAGGATTTTACGAATCCTATACAATTTTCGAATTACTAGTTTAGCGTTTGAAACGGGCGTTTTGTAATAAATATCAATCGAATGTGCTACGGACTTTGCAAGTGTGGAGTTGTACAGTAATATTGGAAAGTAATGTGAAGTGTACAAGGATATGGTGGTGATTTCAGATAAAATTCAACAGTATATAGATATCGCGCCATAACATATTAAATATGAATAATAGAATTGTGCTGAATCAGAGGTCGGTGTTGCGATGAAGAAACAATGCCGTAATTTCGAATAATTGCTTTACGAACGTGAAATCACAGTAATTTGCTACGTTTAGATACTTCTGTAGTGAAACGGGAAATTGTGAATGAAAGAACAATACACTGTGATGAGTACATAGTTTGGTTAACGTACCACTTTTACCGTGCAGCGCTGCTCTCGTTGAGGATAAATTGAACGTAAATTGTTTGAGGAGCATCGTGCCACTGAAGTTCCTATCCAACAAATGGTTTAGAATCAGAAGTAATAAATAAATGTATTCTTCACGCGAACTTTGTCAGCTTTTTATCATTAACCAGAATTTAATACTACAAATGGAAACCAAGGAAATCAGTTGGTTGCCGGTTTTATAGGTGAGCAAAGACATTTGAAGTATGGTTATTCGTTTATTGGGTGTATGATTTTACTTTAGTGCATTAGTTATTTTTATCAGCCCAACTAATGAGGGTTTTTTTAGAACATACTTTTGATAAGTCATACAAGTTAAACCACTTTGGTGATGGTCAGTTTATTTGTGATGCCAAATTTTCTCGTGGTTTAATACAGTTCTACTTTAGCTTTGCTATCATAGGCGGTCTTAAAGTCTATAAATAGGTAGTATAATGAAATATTGAATTGCAGGCATTTTCCATCACTTATTTAAAAGTAAAAATCTGATCAATTGTTGATTTGCTGGAGATGGAGCCACGTTGATATTCTCCGATGATGGCGATAGCGTATGGGGTTATCCATTTTTACCGGATAAAGGAGATTATCTTATATTCCTTTAGTTGCTACACGTTTTAATACCTCTTTTTTACGTTTAGGGCAAGCAATGCCTTTCCGCCAGTCCATTCCATTCGTTCCAGAATGCCTTGCGAGTCAATGATCAGATTGCCTTTTTTGAATTTACCGTATGAGCAGCATAGTGTGCGCTACGTCATGTTACTGACTGTTTGGTAGAACCTCCACACTTGGTGCTGATCTCGCTTTATAGTTCTTCCTATTTCACAGAACAGGTCTTCCACTTAGCTGCTTTCTTCGGTCTGTGAAGTCTCTTCTCTATTCTTCTGGGCTTTTTATATTCCTCCTCGCGTGTCTGCGTTCTATGAGATTGCTGCATAGCCTGGTATGCACCAATTATTGGGAGCTCTGTGATCACTGCCTAAGATACCGTCAGCAGTACTAATAACAGTATTGCTAAAGTGTATCCACTTCTCATCTACGGCTGGCAACCTAATTTAATTGGAAAAACAATGATACGGCTACCAGGTATGGTTTTTTTTTGTATTTTTTTTTTTTTTACATATCTTTAGTAAGCGATGTTATCATAATATTTTCAAATCGTAGTGATCTTGTAGTGAAAGTAAACAATAAATATTAAGATTTTGAAAATTTGAAAACTTTTGCGAATGGTAACCCAAAATTTCTTCGTATCCCCATAATTTCCAACGCAGTCATCGGATCAATACGAAATTTGCAGAATAGGTTGACTTTAACGTAAGGCAAATGTGACATATTTTTGGTTTCGGTGCCAGCAAAGTGTTGCCAGCACGAAGCGTTTTTGCTATTTTCGTACCAATAAATGCTTAATGAAGTATTCATATCGCAACATTTGCAATAAAAATAAGTAAACAATGTTTGAATTTTCTCAGATTTGGACATTTTTCGGACGGCAACTACAACTACCTTTTATTGGTGTATCTTTCGAAGAAGTGGTAGAATATACACTCAACATCTGCATAAATCCTCCACTATTCTTGGAACATTAGTATTTCTAGCGGTTCTGATACGCTAGGGGTTTTTTTTTCATTAAAAAGAGTTGTTGCCATTGATGACACCCCTATATCTTTTAACGCAGTCATCAGAACAAAGCAAAAATCACTGGATGGGTTGACTTTGACGTAAAGCAGATTTGGTATACTTTTGGCTGTGGTGTTAGTAAAAAGTTCCGAGCACCAGATATTTTTGATATTTTTGTACTAGATGATGCCACCATTGAATGTTCAAATGATAAACAACCACAATGAAGGTAGGTAGGTAGGTAGGTTAAAGTGCCTGCCGATCGACAGAGACTTGCCGACAGACCCACTTAGGCACAAAAGAGGCCCGTTGTAATGCTACAAAAATTAGTTACTCTCTCCCACTCCACTGAAATCAGGAAACCATCAGTTTCCCTTGACGAACCGCACTATACCCTTTAAATTGACTAGGGACAGTTCGTTCAGGTTCGAGAGAAAGGGTGCAAAAAAGTGCCGCCACCCTTCTCCTTGCCAAAGTCGGGCACTGGCACACCAGATTGAGGACGGATTCCTGCTCGTCCTCAGGGCCACAACTCCGACAGAAATCGTTGAATCCTGCGCGCAATCGTTGCGCATGCCACCCCATGAGGCAATGTTCCGTAAGAACGCCCGCTGTGC
Source organism: Nemotelus pantherinus (assembly GCA_963978885.1). Lineage (NCBI taxonomy): Eukaryota > Metazoa > Arthropoda > Insecta > Diptera > Stratiomyidae > Nemotelus > Nemotelus pantherinus. The sequence goes on from OZ022263.1 coordinate 4,030,231, forward strand.
AACGCAGAGCGCTTCGAGTTAATCCTAAATGCTGCCTGGTGCGATGCGCATCCATGGACACCCAGGACTGCCTTTTTATCGCACAGGATGATTCATCTGCCCAGGACTTCCAACCGTCCTGAAGATATATACAAGCCTTGCTAGCTCATCGGCCTCACAGGCCCTGAAATCCCGTGTTCAGGTACCCAAATCAATTGAACAGCCGAATGTCTCGATATATCCCGAAGAGAGCAACAATCATAGACATTGTACACGGACCAGCAAGGAACTTAATAGCAGCTTGGCTAACTTTGAAAATACCAATATTGACCCCGAATATTCGATTGCACAAAAGCTAGTCAATTGCCTGAAAGTTAGCCGCAATCTCCGCCTGAAAGACACTACAGTGGTCTCGTAGGTAGAGGGATAGCTTGAGCTTCAGCTCATCTGAGTATACACCACTCCCGACTCTATTGTTTAGCTTTGAGCCATCGGTGTTGGATACGCCCACTTTCGAGGGTCACACCATCACGCCACTCCTCTCTACCAGAATTGCGAGTAGTGAACTCCAAATCTAGTAGAAAGTGCGGAGCAATGTAGTCAGCACCCGCTGGAGCGGGAACTCCTTCGGCTAAAATCATCGCATGGTCGAAGTCTGTTTTATTCCATGCTGAGATACAATTTAGTCTCAGAGCAGCAAGACTAGCTTACTGTAAGATCAGTAGATTGGTTGGTAGCCAATGAAGCAACACGAAAAATGCCTTAACTACAATGAAAGTAGTAAGTAACAAACGTTTAAACTTTCCCAAGTTTTGGTTATATATAGGGTGGCAACCTCAAAAAGCTTTCCATCCGTGTAACTCCAAATGAAACGAAAGACGATAAGATATCAGATAAAACGAAGTTCACAGGGCGGGTTGATATTATCGTGGAATAGTTATGGTATACTTAGGATTTCAGTGCTAGGAAAATGTTGCCAATACTGAACATTTGTATCATTTTAATACTTAGAGATGATGCAATTTTTTTTTAATGGAAAGTCTAATTTAATGAGCATAAGTAACAAGTAGTTATTTTCTAAAATTTTGAAACTCTTGCGAGTAGGAGCTCTGCAAATCTTTCTGCCCCGTAGCGTCCAATGCAGTCATTGGATCGAGGCCGTCATGACCTTCGATGCAGATCAGCTATAATAAGGAGCACGTTTAGTAAAACATATTTTCAAACACTACACAATTTATATGCATATACACTAGAAATTTAATTTTTTCATTCGTTATCTTTAAACCACAGTCCAAATAATTGTGGTACGTACCTCGAGTAGTTCTTACTTTGTAAATTCGCAGTATATTCTAATCAGGAGTTTTTGTATAGTATTGACTTGATTCTCTCGAAAATATTTTCATTTCATTACTAGTGTCTACAGAATTGTATTTGCGACGAATGCAGTAATTGTATCAAACTAAGATGAAGTGAAGAAGTCGCGCCCCACGTGGGCTTGGTCGAAGCAAACAAATAATTTGTCCTTCTGTGTCTGCAAATTTTTTTTTTTGCGGCATATCAAAGTTGAATTTAAATATCTAAAACATCGAAACTTGGGAAAGCATCGAAACAATTTCAATAGTTTTTTTTTGTAGTTCAGAAGAGTAATTCAATGCAATTTGTAATGTTGGTGAAACACCAATCAATATCAATATTCTTCTTTTACGATTAATCTTTCCATTTTTGTCTTGATTTTGGCAAAAAAATTTATGCCACACTGACTAGTAATGAGTGAAACTAAGTATATACTTTAACTTCTCACTTTGAAGATATCCATATAAAAAACAATGTCCATTTGAAAAATGTACTCATTACTTGTCATAAAACTGTGAATTTATCTTTTTTGCAACGTTTATTTTGGAGATATTTCATTCAACCTTTTTTAGATTTACTTTCCCGTGGTGGTTTTTCTGCTACCCATGCTATTCACATAATGTATCTGTAGGTGATACTGGAGGGAAATAATATGGATGGACATATGTTGGTGTGTAGATAGAATATAACACTTTCAGTTAATTTCAGGCTAATTGCCATTTAATCGATTTCCATTGTTCCGTAACGGTTTCAATGCTAAACTATTGTTATTTTAGACACATACACATTCTAATGTTTTTCGTTGTGTTCCGTATACGATATTGTTTGCTGCTTCGAAAAACACGGTTGGAGATGATTTCGGTAGTAAAGTGTAAATAATGTATGTGTATATAGGGAGGAAAATACAGTCATTATAGGACGTTTACACGGTACTTTTGTGGAATTGTTGTTAAGTTTAGAAGTTGGATTTTGGGATATTCATTAGGATGATTTGTTTCTTGATTATCTATTATGTAAAAATTGGTTGCTTTGGATTATAATTCGGGTAATTAAGGTTTCGGATAAATAGGATCCAATGTTCTGAATTTTTCGCAGGAGCTACATACTCGTATGAGTTTGATGTTGATACGAATCAATATCTTAACATTTTTGGAATCATTGTAATGATGTTTGCGTTAAATATCCAATTTAAGTATCGATTTGATTCTAATTTGATTCTGTATCTACGCATTGCAAACTTTCAAATTTCTAATTTCTTGCTTTTAGGATTCATCATAAACTAATTAAATGACTTATGTTATTTTTTCAAACAAAAACTAATTAAAACATTGACAGTATTTCACAAAAAAACATGCAGCCTTCAACAACATCAACCACCCGACAAATTTTGAAAAATCACTTTCATATAAATATTTATAATTTACCATTCTCATCGACAAGCTCACTAAGTTCAACAAAACCAATATCCGCCATTTTACTATACGTTATTCAATTAAATCCTTTAGACTCAACAGTGGGTAATTATGCTGCCAGTCTGTCACAAACTAGACATCCTCGACTGGATCGTTGAGTTTTTAAATCGAAATAAGGTAGGTCAAGTGAAATTGCGGTAAATTTTAACTGAAACGCGATGGAAACATTCATGAGATTCCTACGGTAAAATATTTATTGCACTAATTCCAAGTTAATTCAACTTTCACATAACACAATATGATACTTTTGTGATGAAATATTCCAGAAAATAAATGCTTATATTCATCTAGAAATTTATATGGACGTCGGAATAAAACTGTAACCCAGTGCTTAAGTTGTCAAATTTAATTGATAGCTTTATCATAAGTATATCTTCTGTTTCGTGCTAAGCTTCTGTTTGGAGAGAAAACTCATTTCATGGTATCCACCTGATTCGGTTCGTGGATAGCATGAACTACAAGGCAGCAAAAAACTAACGTGTAGCGTCAATTTTTCTCGACCACAAGTGGAGAGCAATTAGAACCCATCTTTTCCACGTCTTATTCGATATGGGAAGGTGTGTCGGGGACAGGTTGTTTGTGGGCTGACATTGGCAGGCAGGTCGAATTCCTCCATTGAATTTCGTACAGGTTCACCATTTTCTTTTAGCTCAGCTCGATTTGGCTCGGTTGGGTACCGACAGGAAGAATGTGCTCCTTTATATGTGTGCGTACGGGCGTGAATAGGTATGAATATTGAAGAAAATGCGAAATTATGGTATTTTGAAAAGTTAAAATGTTCATGCATGAACGGTTTGAATGTTTCGAATTAGTTTTGATTGAATGAGTTTCGACTTAGTCGGCAAATTCAATGAAGTATTAATTTACTTCCAAACGAAACACTTTCACCGACGTGGCTTTTTTCTCAGTTGCCGTGCTAGGGCCAATAGTAACATACACCTTTTCGCTTTTTGTATTCAACCAGAATTGAAAGCAACCGATTGCGCATTAGAATTAAAAGAAGACATTGCCAAGCGCTTCCCCAATTATTGCCACGTGCCAAATCCAATTTGCATATTTGCAAATTCGATTTCATTATTTTTTCTTGGAAAATCCACCGAACGAAGAAAAAGGCATGGAGCCCACTGTCAAAACCGTCAAATACTCATCGCGGAACAAAAAATCAGTCCTACCAACGCATTTCGGACAAAATGATCAATCCGTGAATTATTCCGTAAATCCATCGCCACCACCTACCGTTTTATGTAGCGCCAGTGCCGGTATCTGTATCCTACCTAAGTATATATATCTATGCGAGTGTCAGGTATCGAAGTATATTTGCAAGTATGTAGCTGTTTGAAAGGCACAACAATAACAACTAGGAACGGAAATTCAATGTAATGTAATTTGTTCACACAAAGCGTTTAGATATTTCATTGAAGCATTTTCTAAGCACCCCATCATCCATTATGAATTACCCTTAGTCATGAAGAGGCAATTTGTTGGGCCATTTTTATGGTAATTATTGGTTACACAATTCTCAGATTTCTCCTAGTTTGTTCACACTGTTACACCGCTACTGACAGCTCTCTTCAGCTGGAACAGGAACATTGCTTAACAGTTAAGCACTGGTCCTATATTGGTATAAAATTGATGATGTCGGATCTGCTGTATAGGTGGCATATATACATTGGCCATGTATGTATATACCTGTGCACATAAGTATGTGCGTGGACTTATTATGGTGAGCTTCGTTCAGCAAAATATACTTATTTTTCCTGGTAAAATGGTTATCCTGCGAAAGAAATATCGTACGCAATTGAATTGTACTTCAACAGTTTGCAATAAGGTGTGTTTAATTTTTTTGTGGTCTGCCTTTTATTTATTTTCGCAATAAAATTAAGTGTGAGACTGCTTATTAAATAAATTTTATTTCCGCTCTGATAGAGTCAATTTTGCGAACGGGATGAGACAATTGGCAAAATTGTTTGGCAGCCTAAATTAAATGTTGTTAATAGGCTTTCACTTTGATGTATGAGGGTTGATCCAAAAGTGGTGATAATCGGCTATTTCCAGTTCGCATAAAATTAAAAAAAAATTATTTTACTACTTCGTATACCCACTGTTTCAGCATAAAAATAACATATAAATAGGCCATGATTCCAGGGAGGTACATTCTTTTGAATACGAATAGTCGAAGAGAGAACACAAAAATGGAGAAAAATGAAATTAGAGCTGCCATTAAGTACATGTGTTTGAAAAAAATATCTATCAAACACATACACAGCGACTTGGCGAAAACATTAGAATACTCTGCTGCTCCTTATTCCACCATTGCACGCTGGGCCTAGGAGTTTAAGCAAGCAGGAACATACACTGAAAATGGACACCGCGATGGACTTTCATCCACGCCCCTCACTGAAGACAACGAGATAAAAGTCAAAGATATCGTATTGGTAGATCGAAGAGTGACCATCAAGCATGTAGCTGTGTGTTCAAAGTGTTCAAAGAATCGTTGCCCACGAACTAAATATGAAGAAGTTCTCTCCGCATTAGGCGCCGAGAATGTTAACCGACGAGTAAAAGGAGAAACGAGTCGACATTTCGAGCGTGAATCTCGAAAAGTTCCAGACAGATCTGACGAAACCTGGGTTCACCATTTTGATCCAGAAACCAAACAGCAATCGATGACGTGGAAGCATCCGTGTTCACCAACGCCGAAGGAATTCAAAGTGTCGAGCTCGGCGGGGAAGGGTATGCATTAGTTTTTTGGGGCGCTGAAGGAATTATCATAGTGGAATATTTGGAAAAGGGAGCCATTATATCAGGCTCTTACTACGCAAACGAAATAAAAAGATTGCGTGAGGCTATTCAGGAAAAATGACGTGGCAAACTGCGAGCCGGAGTGCTGTTTCATCAAGACAATGCACCGGCTTACAAGGCTGCAGTTGCGATGGCTGCAATTCAAGAAACAGGATTCGAACTGCTTGAACATCCTTCCTATTCGCCAGATCTAGCTCCCCGTGACTTCTACCTCTTTCTTCGGCTCAAGGAACACCTTCTGGGCAAGAAATTTGAAGATAATAACGTAGTGATGGCCGCTGTTGAGGTATTTTGGGAGAGTAGATACAAATAATTTGTTTCCTAAGGGTATGGTGGGTTTGGAAAAAGGATGGATTAAATGTAGTAGCTTGTTAGCAGACTATGTTGAAAAGTAAATGTTTATTTTAAGTTTAATCACTTTGATTTATATTGATTATCATTACTTTTGGATCAATCCTCGTACTCGGACTTTGAGATTTTCGCATCTTTATTTTAACTAAACCGTCATAATTTTAAGCTTTAATTTTAAGCAACTTTAATTCATTCATTTTATTCCAAAATGCCACTTTTTAGCTCGAAAGAATGAACTGCTCAAACTAAATCGGCATAAAATGATTGGATTCATGTGTCAATGACATTTATATTTTCAATGCGAAAGCAACTTCAAAGCAACTTTTCATGCTAAAAATTGAGTACAACGCCTGCTTATTTTCGAGCTAAATTTTCGCCGAAACAGATTTCACGTGAAACTTTGTATGAAAATTTCACGTGAACTCGAAGACAGTAGTAAGCTTAAGTAGTAAGCCTACTAAGCTTAAGATAACAATTTGTACAATCAGAAACTGAAAATCTCTATTGCCCCTCTAGTTGTAACGAAAAAATAGCACCTGTCAGAGAAGGAAAACTTAGCTAACTATAAAGTTTTGCTGAAAAAAACTTCTTCACAAAAGAAAAGTCCTACTCTTAAGTAATTAAAAAAATTAAAACACTGGTCATGGATATAAAACTAAAAGAATGCATACTATACGTACTTAAATGCTACGTCTATAAATAGCTTCATGAAAAATATAAATTTTTGACAAATATTAATGCATCTCCGCATTGCTGCAAGTCATTTAAAGGACAAAACCATAAAATACATATGTAGAAAAATTCGTATATCTCGCATGTAACAAGCAATTTATTTGTCCCTGCTAATCCTTTCATTTAATGCAAAATCTACATTAATGTTATAAAATTAATCGAAAATTTCATTTTCATTCTTTTCAGTGTGCTAAAATTCAAGGATCATTTGTCATCCATAAAATAATCGATGAAACACTACTCCTTTGTATATCAAGTCTTATTATACGTAGAACTCCATTTTACAGCAATAATAAAACTGGACTGTAGCAAGGACAGCTAAATAAAAAAATACGTTTTTCGAATGATACAAATTCATTAGAAATGGTTTCAATGTAATCCGTTCTGCTGATTTCAATATTAACAGCACAGTGAAGTGTGAACTAATTAACCAAGTGAGTTATACGTCGCACTAACTTAGATGAAATGAAGACATCAAGTATTGCAACTCTGCACCGAGCTTATGATTGAAAGTCACCTGTTCATATGTGAAACATGTAGAATTAATCATAGCCATGTTAATTCCAACGTCATGTGGACCTGGTCCACCGCGATCTACAGACACGTTCGAAAAACGGACTATCAACGGTCAGAAATCTCAAAATTCAAATGACAGCTGCGATTCGTCGATAGTGAATTTGAATAGTGTGACTAGGTATCAAGTGAATGTGAATAGATCGCGGACATATTACAATCATTGGAACTGTCATAAATTCATTGGATATTGCCTGTTTGCATTTATTTTGTTGACCGTTTCAAGCGAACAACATGTCAAGGCGGAAAAGAGCAAGCACTGTAAGTATGATTTCCAATTTTGGTGCATGATATAATAAAAAATTTTACATATAAACTGTAGCTATTTGAAATTTTCACACTTTCAACACCGAGCCATCGAAATGCAATTCCAGAGCCTTAAATCTAATGCCAAAATCACTAGTTTAAATTGTTGCAATCATAATTAATTTCACGTCGGTATGCAATTACCTGGACGAGAACAATAGAATTCTGTTAGCGTTTTAGCACCCCCTACACATTGTAACGCTCACAAACAACACCGCTCTCCAAGTATGCTACGGCAAGCTGGATTCCACCGCTTATACTAGTACCTGCTAATATATTATAATGTATGAGAGATTGTGGTTTACTGTAAACAGCGAATATCCGAATACGTGAATTTCAAAATTGCCAAGATAGCAGAGCAAATTCGAGGTTTGTTAGTGTAGCCTAAGCGCTTATTGAAAGATTGTTTTCAACTCTATGTAGCTACATAGATATTATCATAGAATTCGTAAAGTGGATACAATTTCACTATATCTACTCTATTTGTGGAAGGTGTCGGGGTTATTGTTCGCATAGGTGTGTGTCCTTCATGTTTACTTAGAAAAGCTAAATATATTCACATACCTTCTGCTATGTGTATAGCAAGGCAATGCTTTGAAATTCAAAGTTAGGCAGGATTTCGAAATAGTTGAAGCGTTTAATTTGAAAGGGATCATTCAAATTTATAGCTGTTTCCTGCATGTCATAATTATAATTGTTTCATATGGATAGATTTAGAGCTGACAGCATGTTTGTTGAGCTTGTAATATGGTCGTCAGATGTTTATAGGGCGTGAAGATTCTAAGAAAAATCTTTCTTGCGATATTGTGAAAGTTTCTTTGATCTTGGTGCACATAAAGTCACTGCTGAATTTCTAGACAATACTTGTTCAAACACATTAATCAATGCAACACTGATTTCAAATAAGTCAAAATAAATACCAGTTTACACATTTTCTCTTTCAGTTCGTTTGGTAATAAAAGCAATCTCCCATCCAGATTTGCATTGCAATTGGAAATGCAATTTTCACAAGTGATTTCGATACGTAAAATTTCAATTTACTGCAAAACTTCCTAATTTATGTTTTTCGATTCGATTTGCATTGACCCTTTCCGCATAAACAACAAACGGCTGCGTTATTACTTCAACAACAATCGAATTGTATGCACGGAATAAACTGAGCAGAGGGTCAACAGCACCCAGTTTTTCATCTATACCACCCTTCGAATTTCACCCAGTCCTACGCAAACTGCAACATCGTCATTACACTTACTCAAACCTTGTAAGTAGTGTAGGATAAGGTTTATGTTGCACTTGGCGTTTCCAAAATATGAGAATGAGGACATGGGGGCGGCTGAAAGCGAGCGAAATACTACGTATTGTACTATGTGGTGCAAACCAGCGGTAGTATTACTATTGCTATCCAATTGTAAATACATAATTCAGAACATGTGTATGAAAGCTACCGCATCTCATAGTTTTGTTTTGTTTTACCCATGCCCAAATGCATGTTGTAACAGGATAGCAGTCAAACTATAGACCGTATCGTATGCAATTCAAATACGTATGTCCATGTGTGCATGCATTGGGTACTAAGCTTTAATTCACTTAAATTTCCTTGTTCGTTACTGAAATTAACTTTTTTCCGTTTGTCTTGGTTCATTTTTATGACCAACGGAAGTCACTGAATTCAAGTACGTACCAGGCAAAACTTTGTCGGTATTTTTTCGTAAGTATTATATATGCATGGGCAAAGAGAGAGTGAGAAAGAGAGAGAAGGCAGAAATTAAGTACAGACGTCATCATTTGGTGCGAGTTAATGTTTCAAAAACCCATGATGCAGTTTGGGTGGATATAGTCTCGACTTAACATTAGTTGTGAAGACAGTCAAGGTTGAATGAGATACTAGCCAGCTTTAAATGAATTTCTTTTCAATGTGCACCGAAATTATCAAACCTTCATCGTTTTTTTAAATAAAACGGTACAAAACGGAATCATGTTCCTGAAACTATTCTAAAAAAATCCATAAACTCCGAAGACACTAAAGCTTTTGACAGCGAACTCACTTGGAATTTTGCTTTCATCTCACAAAACTGAAAATTCCCCATAACCGCAAAAACGCTTCCATCGTTACTTTTACTCAATCTCGGCTCTCCCATGAACTTATCTACCGCCAAATTTTTCCCAGCTTTACTGCACACAAATTTTCCTATTAGTTTTCATGATCATCATCGACCTAGGGCCATATTCGATCATAAAAATAAAATTAGCAAACGAACATGCATACCTGAACAAATGATCGTTAACTAGTCCATCTGACTGACTATTACTTATCTAAGACGCGCTCGAAGTGCTCACATCTCACCAAACGACGAATAAAAGCAATTCCGCTTAATGAGGTTTTTAATTAAACTTTTTGCTTCAGGCTTTTGCCGATAATTTAGCTACAGCGTGGAGTAATCGGTAGGTAGTAGGTCGAATGTAACAGCTACAAATCCAAAGAATATCACAATTTAAGTTTAACGGATCCTGTTTTATTCGACTACGGTAAGTCGTGTCGTTGTTAACTTCAAGGAGATATTGCCGGACGAAATTGCCAGAGCTATTTGTTTCGTTTTTTTTTCAGCTCAACCGAAAAGTTCATCGTGGCTTGTACTATAGGGTGACATATGTAGGCAGGAGTTAGTACAGATTTACTGAAAGAATAGAAGCTATCCATTTGAGAGACATATGAAAGTATCCCTGCACATTTCGGAATGCACTTTAGGAGTCAGTTTTGTGTACAGGGTGGGCGAAGTAGTTTTCGCCAGAAGACGTGTGAATTTCATGGACACTTTTTTTTAAAACTAAAATGCAAGAAAAAGTCAGTCCAGACATATTTGACCACGAAATATGTAAACGTCTGAAAGTGCTAAATATTTTGTTTAGTTTAGTCTTAGAAAAATGTTTCAAGTAAGTGAATATTGATTTACCAAAATACATCATGACAATATTTGTAGGATCCAGATGGTTGACCTGGTAGAAAAAAGGTCTGAAACCAACGAAAAAAGGAATCACCATAATGATAAATTGAGTTCTTCAGAAAAATTGCCCACATTGGGCGCAAAAAATTAAATAGACTTTTAAATGAGTTTGCACGTCTAACAATTCGCTTGTTTTAGCTTAATAATAATAATAATAAAGCATTATTCAAGTTTGCAATTGTTTGCGTACACAGTCGGAAAATATATCTAGACAGAGAAGCCATTACAACTAAGTTATAGTCTAGACAAACAGGCACTTAAATTATTAATTTACTAATGATCATTTATACCTAAATTAGCAATTTAAAAGTTGCTTAGACACAGCAATTGCGTAATTTTTTTTGTGTACTGGATCCTGTTTGATGAGAATTAGGCTGGCCTATCACGATAAGTATCAGCCATTGCGTAGGTTTGACCTTTATTTGAAAAAAATATATATTTTTAATACCAACTTGGTGTCATCGTTGGGTCGATTGAGCTCTTAACAAGCTACTCTTATTTTTATAGTTTCTAATAGTAAAATATCTTTATAAATGAAAATTCTAACCTAACCGAGCGATAACATTCGTAAATATCAGAAAATTGATTTGAGTGTAAACTTCGGCACCTAATGAGATGCGTGTAATTAAATGAGTTGGGCAGATAAAGAAGAATATAGTAAATGATAAATCAGGCTTCAAGATTTACTTTGTCTAAACATAACTAAGAACAAAGATAGCAGCTTAAACTCGTTAATCTTATTAATAACCTTAAACAAAGGGAGTGAGTTGTAAGTAATTGTAAAGTATAGTCAGCTCTGAAAGACAATAAGTACATTTTGTTACTTATTGAAATATTGCAAGTACTTAAAATACTAAAAAGTTTGTGGTGGGCACAGTAAAAATAAAGCTTAGATTACTTATATGTTAAAATAGCGTGGTGTTAAGCATAGTTGTTTTTATGATAAAAAAAACGATCGATTTAAATATCTATCTTAATTAAATCTAAGAAGATGGCTAGTTGCTTGATGTGCTCTTTGTTGTGAATCGACAAAATGAAGTCTACTGATCCATAGTGTTGGAAAATCTGGTAATCATTCTTAGTGTTGGTGAATTCAGGGCAGTGGAAAATCCCTTGATGCATATCATCTGTTTCATTGCAGAATAGGCATTTAGGATCATCTATGACCTTGATGCTAACAAGTCTGCGCCAGTTGAAGCATTTGCTGGCAAAAAGTCTGTTGATTTACTTCGTGTTGTTGCTAGTAAAGTTGATTTCTTTGAACCAGACTTAAAGCTTAAGTAAGCTTGGGACCAGGTGCATTGTTTAATTTTAACGACTTCTCTTCTGTAATGATTTTGCCAATCATTTTTGATTGGGGTAAAAATATCATGAATCGTCTCGTCGGGCTCGTAGGACGACATAAAATCTGAGCTTACAAAGGTTTCTTTCCTGGCATCACTTTCGAATAGGTCCTGAGATCCATATTATCTTTACCTTGACCTGAGGCGCTGACCGACACGCACTGTAAATTTTGTTTATAATGTTTTTGTTCAGAGGGTTGCTGACTAGTTCTTTATAGGCTTGACTGGAGTCTGTCAGTACGAGGATATTGTTGGCCCTTTTGTTTATTGCGGATGATATCGCAAGCGAAATAGCGGTAAGTTCAGCATTTATTACTGCAGTGTGGGGACTGAGGGCGAAGATATCCGAGGAGACGCAGTCCAATACTCGGAAGGCACAGCCCACTCCCAGGTGGGACTTTGCACCATCAGCTAGAGTAATGTGCTTGAATAAATCACGGGCTTCATCTATTATTTTGTTGCATTCCGCAAGCAAATTTCCGATTTCCATTTTTTCCATTTCACTAAAGCTGCCTTTATTTTTTGGAGTGAGTATGAGATTTGTAGGAGTTGTTTAGGGGTTGATCTCAATCGAAGACGTTTTTAAACCTTCTGTAGATTGCTGAGTATCAAGGCAGTTTTTGGAATAGGTTATTGTCAGTCATCTTGATTTTGATGAGTTCTTTCACAAGCATTGATTGTGCCCTATAAATTGTGGGAAGTTTATTTGCCATATCAAAGGCAATGATATTTTGCGTTTGATGGGCAACTCAAAGACATCTTTTTAGAATTTTAGCTTTTTTTGCCTCAAAGCTCTTAAGAACGTAGTCAAGAGAGTAAGTGTAGATGGAGAGGTGGTTTTCTATCTTCGATCTTAAGAAGGATCTATAGAGGATGAGGCTTTAATTTTTGAACTGAAAGATTAATTTCTATACAGCCGGACTCCTTAGCATTTATCGGGGTTAAGTGGCAGTTTCAGATCTTTTGCAATCTGCGCGATTCTGGAGACGCTTTCCGGAAGGAGATTGAAGCAGACTTGTTTGAACTTTTTCGGAGCATAATTCCAAGCTTCTGAAATTGAGGAAAGACAGGATGCAATAGCTGTGCTCAGGGGGAATGTTGAAATGGCTGAAACATAAGCTCAGTAAGGAAGAGTCTACACTCTCGTATGCATTAGATATGTCTAGAGTAAGGAGCATGACATACTGATGATTCCTTTTCGTCTAGCATATCCAGTGGTCTAACATGTTTAGACATATTCCAATTGACTTGTTTTTAGTGTAAGCGTGTGAGTTGTAGGGGAGTTTCTCAAGAACTTTACACTTGGCAATCAATCTGACTTTAATAACTCTGCTAATTACTTTAACCAAGACATTCAACAGCGAAATTGGCCTATAGCTTGACAGTTCCTAGGGGTTTTTCCTGGTTTGAGCATCAGGGAGATTCTGATTTTTAGGATTTCCACTGGAATGGAGTCTAGATTGACTACTTTATTCAAAGCGTTTTAAAGGACACTGGAGCTGGTAGAATTCACTGCGTTTAGCATGTCTTAGGTTATTAAGTCAGAATCAGGGGCTGAGTTTTTTTTATGTATGTTCAGGGTATCTCTTAGTTTTTGTAGGGTCAGAATTATTGTTTGAGTGGGTTCGGGTATTAAAAAATAAAAAAATAAAAAAGAAGTTGGCTCTAGGTCCATCTTGTTAATACAAAATATATCGTAGAATAAAAAATTTATTCATTGAATTTTCATATAAAACTTGAACTACAAGCTAATAAGCCTAATGTTTGTCAAATTTCTGTTCCCAAAATTTGATTGAATGGAAATTCTGTAGTCGAAGGGAAAAATATTGCTTCATTTATCAAATATTAACATCAAATCAACCGATGCAAAGAGTTAGAGGAGCTAAGTACGATTGATTTTTCCAGCGTGGGACCCAACATATATTTTGCAAAATCCTTTAAGGCCTTTAAAATCTTTTCTGATCTTACATAAAAGATACAGCAGTAAAAGTTAGACCAAACTTATTTTCACCAACATCCTGTTTCATAAGCATCTCATCTCATTCATGTAACTCAATAAAATTCATCAAGCAATGAGTATCCTGTTCATTTAACACTTACACTCTGAATCATGAAAATATTAGCCCTAGGATTTTCCTCAGCTCATTCATGAAAGTTCAACTAAACATCCCCGCTGACGGCGCATTAATTTTTTTCCTAGGTTTTCTGTAGGTTTCGTTCGTTGCGAAACTTTCAAATTGTTTCAATAACACTCGTTACGCTGTAGTGCCTACGGTAGAAATCGTCCTGTTGTCTGCCTTCAACTATTCTTGCAACTGTACTTCGGCTATGGCCGACCCCGTACTTAAAAACTTTTCACTCTAATACACCGGTCCTCAAGGCATCCAAGCTAGAAGGCAGGAAGACTTGTGTTTGGCGGTGCCAAGAACCAGTGCTCCCGCTTCTATACCGTGCATTCAAAGCACACTGACAAAACGGAAATGATGACTGCAAATTGCTTTCGAAAGGGTTCGCTCTCCATCGACAACCTTCCTTCCCGCATAGACATACACGCAGTGAGAGGGCTCCATGCCTCAGATCATTTCATCTCAATAAATTTTCTTTTTCTTTGAGATAAGCCTTTTATGATCCCAGTTTTCCAATTTAGTAAAAGTTTTCGTTTCCGTGAATCACATAGCGTTTGTAAAATATAATCTTTCGTTTTTGGATCGAAAAATCAAAGAAAGTGCCAATAAGCGGTGAAAAGTTAAGACAGTTAAAGCTGAAGATATCTTGAAGAGGCGAAGAGACAAGAAATAATTCCAAATCGGAAACAAGCAAATCGTGTGCAACAGTCAGCATTTATAATATACGTCAATTTCAAACCTGCTTAAAGAAAGAAAAACTTTGAAATGTAATTAAAATTCTGTAGGGAAACATTTATAACGATTCGTTTTCAACTAAGAAACTCCCTAAGTTACAGAGAAAGTTACAGAGAATGAACGAAGAATGAAATAGTGAAATGAAATTAAATGAAGTATAGAAAAGTGATGCTGAATCAATGTCAACTTTTTGAAAAGCGATTGAGGCGAGTGATTGTTTTTTACGAATTGATATGATTCCCAGTGGAATTTGCTTTCATATTTCAGAGAAAGGGTTCCGAGAGCTGACATTATTGTAGAAGTTTTCGAAATTAATTTTACCGAAAAAACGAGCTTAAATCAAATTTGACTTGACATTTTAGATGAATTGAGTTGACGCTTTGCTTGATTCAACCGGTTTGTTGTAGGACTTGTGCATAATGTCTTAATGATTCCAGCAATATATTTATCTTATAGTTTCCCCACAAAAATCAAGCACAAATCCAAATTTATTACATTTATTATAGTATGGATTCAATATTCCATTGTCCACTACTTCCACTAGTATACCAAGTAAGACATTTTCTTCTGCTTCGAGCAGCTTTTCTTCGAGCTAAAAATGACCGAAAAAATTACAGTAATGATTCGGATTCAGAGAGATGGTCATCGAGCATAAGAGTAATGTTCATAGTATTTTCCCAAGGGATAGGCATGAACACAGAGAAAATAATGTATTTTAATCGGTGTGATGAACACATAAAACAAATTGCTGGATCAACTTGATTTAGATAATTGGCTTATATGTAAGGATTTGTAGTCGATACTGAGTGTATTAGTCATGCAGACTGCAGCATGAAATATATAACAAAATCGAATCAATTATACAATGATTTACTCAACTTGATTTCTGAAGAAAATATTAATTGTTTAAAAACGGAGACGGAATGACTCTTTCACCAAATTGCTTCTACACTAACGGTTAAAGGTCCCTAGATACTAACTGATGGCAGCAGTGGTAATTTCCAACTCGTACTTTTTCTAGTGAATCTCTATAATCATGATAATAGAGACCCCAAAACTAGATCCTATGTTCTAACACCTACATATATAAACAATAAGAACTGTCATGGCCTGTGGCAAGGATACTCGAACAAATAAAAATTCTATAGCATCAGAAACGCTAGAAACACTGATGTTCGATGAAGAGTAGAGGAAACAGGTTGGAACACGTGTGGTAGAAAATTTTGAGTTAATTTTCTACCGCACGTGCTCCACCCTGTTTCGATGGCCATTTACCGCTTTGATCTCAACAATGCATTTAAGCTCATAGGGTGGAAAGGTTTTCATAGCTTTGAAAATTCAAACTTTTGGTAGGTTCTCATTTTGATTGTAAATGTTCGCGATATGGAAACTTAATGTAAGAATTTATCGATACGAAAATAACAAAACCGCTTTGTTCTGGCACCTTTTATTAAAAAAAACCAAAAATATTTCACATCTGCTTCACGTTGAAGCCAACCTAACCTGCCGAATTCAGATTCAATCCGATGACTTCATGGGAAGTAACAGGAGTACAAAGAAATTTAGGGTTACCACTCGAAAAAGTTTCATATTTGTTGTTTATTGTCACGATAAGATCACTACCATTTGAGCATTTTATGATCAATTTGCTTGCTAAAGTTATGCCAAAAATTACAAAAACAACCATAGCTGGCAACGCTGACTGTCAATCATGGTATTTCATCCAGATTCTTACAAAATATTGCTCATAATAATGCCCATTAGCCATATGAATTTCGTTTTGTTTTCACGACTGCCCTGGAAGATATAGGGCAAAAAACTTTATTTTCTGAGCGAATTTTCAAAACTAAAGACACCATAATTACCGTAGCAAATTTTTTCCAAATGTGGCTTTGAGTAACGTTTAGCTACCGCGCGAATTTCGTGGAAATCTCGTGAATATATCAGAAGTAATAGGGCGGACAGCAGTTTGTTTTCTTAGTGATTATTCAAGATGGCACCGCTGCTCATATTTCAAAATCGCTTCTATCAGACCTGGCTCTACTTAATATCAATATTTTCTATGAATTTCAATTATATCTGATTATCGGGTCGTGAACAAAAGTTCCTGATGATAAAAATATGGATAAATTAGGGAAGGGTTACCATTCTTGTCCGATATAGATTTTCAAAAGTTTTACTTTGGCTGTTTAGACAAAGCATAGAATTTACAAGGATGGGCTATTTTTTTTTGCAAAAAAACGAAAGTTTTTCAGGGGGTTCAAAGATTTGAAGGTTTTCACTTTCAGTGCTTGCTGTAGCTGCACGGTTACTAGTATGCTCTTAAACATCTACGTGCGTCTACAATTTAATAATTCCAATATGTCCTCTGAGTTTCACAATGATTATATAATACTGTCAAAAATTATCGGTCCAAATTTTTCAAAAATTGTCGATCGTTTTTAGGCACCTAGCGCACACTGAGGGTTAGAAATTTCTAAAACGTTATCATATCTTTATTTAAAACACGTTCGAGATTTAGTTGTTTTTTTTTTTAAGTCATTTGTTGATCGACTTATAAGGATACTTATAATATCACAAAAATAGCCACCGGCGCCAAAGGGTTAAATATAACTAACTTTTGGTGAAGCCTAGATCTATTCTATATATACACCAATGTATTCTGAGTTCAATTGAATGGCGCGTTCCCAAGAAATAATCATTGAATTTGTTTGATGATATATAAATATATATATATATATATATATATATATATATATATATATATATATATATATATATATATATATATATAGGAATACAAAGTTGTGCCAAAGTGATTTTAATATAAATGTTCTTCGAATATTAGTAAATTAACTGCGTACAACAATGGTGCAATGCCACAATTACCAGCCATCTGGACATTGATCAACCAATTGTCATGCCCAAACTTGCTGCGTCAAATGCGATGGGCTCCATCACTTCAGCGAATGCAAGAAACAAAGAGGTAAACTAGAGAAACTAGCTAAGGAGCAATCTTTCTCGCTGGATTTCTCAATGACCGCAAGCTGTTTCTTGAGAAGAAAGAAGCTACCGAGCTGTGATCGAGCTGAATGAAAATGATTCCCTTCAACGCAGTGATGTTTCATGTAGTGACTACGCATGAGAGGTTCGGCATAGAAAACTAGACTGAAATTCAGTTGAGAGCCTGCGAACAGATTGATGAAAGGCCGTCAGCAAAGGAAAAACCAACAAAACGAAGTTGTCCCTGGAGCTCGGTCTCCTAAAAATGGCCATAAAAGTGCCTTTTTGACCATTTTTGACGGATGCTGGTAGGCATCTTTGATAGCTCTGAGCGGCGGGGGTTGGTTATTGAAAATGGGCCGGATTTACTTAAAGATGAAGAACGCTATGCATAATTCATCTATTTTGAATTTCTACTGTAGCCGCAATATAATAACATACAAGAAGGCACCACGTGGAGCGTCATTTGTAATCATTCATAGGGTGGCGTAGGGTTATAGGATATGAGGTAGCGTAGGCCCGCACACCATGAGGCTGTATGCCTCGGTACGAGTCCGCCTCAGATCCTATCTATCTCGAACGTGCAGGATGCAGAGTCTGTCGGCTATGCTGCAGAGTCGAAGCAAATGATCGTGTAAATAAAATAATATAGTCATAATTATATTGTACTGATCGGTGTATATTATAAATAAAAATAAATAGTGCAAGTTTAAATAGCAATCGAATTTTGTGTAGCAGCTCTAAACAAGCTGTATCTTTAAGGACTAAGCTATAGAGGAGCCAACCAAGTTATTAGAGAAGTGTGATTTTTCAAACTTACAAAAATAAAATGAAACAATCATAGCTAACAGGCCATTATAAAAAATCCTTCAATATGAATACAGCATTTTTTCATTTTTTTCAATGTGACTAAAGCATTTTTATTAGTACATGAGTGTAGAATAAATAAAATAATGTCATGCGAAATGGCCGTCCTTCACCTTCAGACAGGTTTTGAGTCTTTTTGGCAAAACGTCTATCGTGACACGCGGCTAATGTAGAGGAAAATTGTTCACAGCTTCGGCCAGAGCAGACTTGAGGGATTCAATGTTGTTGTATCTTCTATGGCAGATCATGTCCTCCAAAACTGTCCATAACTTGTAATTCAGCGGACTTAAATAAGAGTTGCCAGAGCTTAAAAGTGGAGGTGCGTGCTGCTCAAGCCAGGCCTGATTCGTTCTGGGCTTGTGAGCTGGTGCCGAATCTTGTTGGAACACCCTATGCTGATTTTGAAACATGATTTGGCTGAGAAGCTTCACAATACGATTCACAACCGAAACACTTTTGCCGAGGTTTTCACACCTTTTCTGCAAAAAACAGCTCAGTGGTGCAATCATAGACTACGCCTCACCAAACCATTACTGACACCGGATGATGGTGCTACTTGCGACGCTTCCAATGACAATCGAGCGTACACCCGATCATTCTGTCGATTGAATTTCTCCTGCATGGTGAAGGTTTTCACGTCCGTTAAAAGGATTTCTTTGTAGCCTCCATCTGCGTACTTTGCCAACAGCCGCTTGCATTTTTCACTCTATTTTCCTTCAGAGCGGCGGTGAGCAATCGACCGGTAAGGCATTTGTAGGCCCCCAGACCTAAGTCTTTTTTGATGATGCGGCTCATGGATTTTGCATTCACATCCCCTATCTTTCGCGTCATAATTTTCTGTTTTTGAAACGAATTTCTTATGATCCGAGCCTTCACGGCTTTGATAGTCTCTGGCGTGCGTACATTGCGCGGACGGCCAGATCGCTGGCTGTTTTTCACGTTGCCAGTATTCTCGAACAATTTAACACACAAATACACAAATTTCGGCTGACTCCGATTGGCTGCAGCCGAAAGATCTCTCCTTTTTCGATTTTGCACCTATGAAGCGCAATTACAGCGATGCAATTTCTCTGTCTGGCCATTCCATGGTAACGCCTTGACTGAGACTGCTATTTTTTTTTGTAAACAACAAAAAGCCGATCCGCCAAAACCCATTTGTCGAAACCGCCATGCGTTCAATACTCATGGCGCAGTACGTGTGTTCAATGGTGGTATATACATATATATATATATATATATGTATATATATATATATACATATATATATATATATGCATATATATATATATATATATATATATATATATATATATATTTATATATATATATATATATATATATATATATATATATATATATTTTTATATATATATATATATATATATATATATATATATATTTATATATATACATGCATATAATTTCCGTATACTTACATAAACTCATTCGAATATATTATTTTACAAACGGTTTTTACGTTCAAACCCACAATAAAAATGCAACAAACTTCTCAAAGCTCTTCAGCTATGTGAAAACTCTTGAAAAACTTGAACAGATTCCAATTCTCTCTTTCATCTAAATCTTAAATACTCCAAACACATACAAACCACAAGCGATTGAATTTAATCTACTGAAAAGGTTCCCTGATATTTACATAAATACCAAGCTAATCTCATTCATTGTACTATACATACAACGTATAATAAAATAAAAGAGAACAGCTTCTAAATGTACTTGAAATACTAATTCTAATCTTTATCGTCATCCCTCTCGTATGAACTACTCAAATAGCAGAGGCTTCCGTTCTAGTCACCACCCGGTGTGGTCTTACGTTGCGTAAAATTTGTCGCAGGTTTTGTTTCTACTTCATCATAACTGCTCCATTTCCCGAAGAAAGTTCTGTGTTTAAGACAGGATCAGGAACTGGAGCAATCGTAACGAAACTACGACTTAAACAGGGATTTTCTTTTTCTCAAGAATAACGAGGAAATCTCCGCAAGTGGTGGTGGTTTGGTTTGGTTGGCTTTGAGAGACATACAATTTCTTGTTTGTAACCCTATGATGAAAGCAAAACGACATATGCCCATAGAATGTGTTATCTCTTCTACTTCCTTCTCTGTTTCCACATCTTCGTTTGCGCCATCGTTGTCCTGGTCGTCGTCGTCGTCTATTTGAGCTATATGTCGCTGAGATTATTGGAAGATGCTTTCCAAGCGGATTATATGCTCTTACCCGCTTTCCACAGGCACAGCATTCCATCGCAGTATAGCATACCCGGCCCAACCGATACGAGTGAGTGAAGTTTTCCTCATCGTCAGATGACTAAGATTCATCACTGGCGCAAAGCTAATGGTTTGTTAGAAGGACAACATATTCAAGCATTTGCCGTCGATGTCGTCTGCGACTTCGTCCTTGTCATCGTTGTTGTTGCCGTCATAGTGGCATCACTTGGCAAGCAAAGCAACGGTGAGGGCCGACGAGAGGATGCTGCACCCTTCAAACTTATTTCACACACTAGCTTTCACATGTTTGAGCCAAAGATACTACATATCTATCGCTATATAGCAAAGACGGAGGTTGGAAAACTTTCAAGATGTTTAACAAGTGCGACAGAACGGATGTTGACACTTTAGCTGAGATTTAAGTTGTTTGGTATTTTGAGATTTCACCAAGAGACAGGCAATAGAGGATTTTGCGCTTACCTCGACCGACAACCGAAAGCACCACGCCAAGCCAATCTTATCCGGTAACGTCGTGTCCTATGGCGAGTAAAAACATGTCCGAGAAAGCATTTTACAAACATTCGTTCTTCACAATTTTTTGGCACGATATCAAAAAAATTAACGCAGCAATGCTGCACTACTCGAAGAACTGCTTTCACTTTGCGAAACGACGTTGAAACGAAATTCATTCTCAAATCTTATGAGATGATAAGACGATATGCAAATACCATAAGAAACATTCCAGATATGAATGTCACAAAGTTATTTGAAAAATGGAAATTTCAAAAAAGTTGATCCTTCGAAATTATATCCGAAATTCCTCATAAAAATGCTAAACCAAAAAGGGTGGAAAATATGCGCTTGGAAAGGGTTTGAACAGAAGCCCTACGAGGTGTATATCTAAATTTATGTCCCATACCCAGAGAAAATAATTCAACAATTTTTTTGCGAAATTCATAGTTGTTCTAAGAAAGTGTAAATCCCTTAGTTCTTCTTTGCAAGTGTTGCGAAATCAAATTGAGATTTATTTATCGGGATGTTAAATTGTTCAATTGTAATAATTTCGTTGATAGCTAAAGAAATATGCACTAATGTCCGAATACATTGATACAGGTTATTCAAAGTGAGTAATTTATACAAACAGATCAATTTTTTTTCTTCGTTTTTCACCGAATTCGACCAGCATTTGGACTCAACTCAAGTCCTCAAAAGTTTGAAATCGATATGTGTAAGCCTCGTATAAATGTGTAGACATCGATTTACAATTTTCATCTGAATGACTGGCGAAGCGTTTGCAGAACGAATCAAAGTTAAAAATAACATCTTTTCAGAATAACCGGAATCGCTTTTGTCATATGTCATTCAGTATCTATCTAACTCGTTAGAAACGATGATAACCCGAAAACTCTTAATAATTCTTTTGTACATCACATCTTTCTGCAAACGACTGGCTTGATTATTGCTCACTGTAGTAGTTCAATCAAACTTGTCGTTCAAACGGAAATTCATCGATAAATTGTCGTAGGAGAAGAAGCAGAGCAAGTAGAAGTTTCTTTGGTGTCATCTCAGTTTGAAGTTTTCTATATACGGGCGACTGTGATTTATGAAGCAGACTACACTCCCACAACTAACGGCATTCTAAACTGTTCTCTTCCTATCAGGGGCTCTTTAATTTTTGTTTTTGGTACTATGGGTTGTATGGCATTAATTTTACGTGGGATCGTATCAAAATCCCGAATCACAAAATCCCGAATTAACAAAATCCCGTATGTTTCGAAATTCCCGTATTCCAAAATCCCGAAATACAAAATCCTGTACTTAAAAATCCCGAAACTCAAAATCCCGAAATTCAAAATCCCGAAAGTCAAAATCCCGAAACTCAAAATCTCGTGGAATGAAAACTATTCATATAATGAAATAACAAAAACATAGTGATTTAAGTTTTTATTTAGGAATAAATTTCAACATAAAGACATTGTACGCGATTCTTCTCAAATAATCGATTGTTTCAGTTTCAGACCTTTTTCTAATAATTTTTTGATATTTTGGTACCTTGCCAAATTTTTCTTCTCTGATTCCTCTCCATTCATTTTAGCTATCGTCGCTTTAGCTACAATAAAAAAAGAGCTGAAGGAAAAATCCCGTAGTTTTGCATAATATAGAATCAGGCGCGGCGCCGCGCCTGATTCTATATTATGCAAAACTACGGGATTTTTAAATCGGGATTTTGTATTACGGGATTTTGTAATACGAGATTTTGTAACACGGGATTTTGTAATACGGGATTTTGTAGTACAGGATTTTGAAATGCGGGATTTTGTAATCGGGATTTTGTAAACGGGATATTGTAATACGAGATTTTGTACCCAACCCATTTTACGTATATAGTCTTACTACTGTGTTAGTTATGCAGTGTGGCAATGCGTTGAGTTTTCAATGGCGCAAGATTTTTATCGAGGCTGTATTATCAATTTGCAATTAGAACGGGACGTTTTCTATAACAATTGATTGATAGAGAAATAGCTTTGTGTTTTTTTGAAATTGGAGAAGCTGCAGATTGAAATTAGAGAAGCTGTAGATTTTTTGTCGTTTTGTAAGGAAAAAATCCCTAGGGCAGTGGCCTGGTCTAGAAGAGCGGCTAAGCTTAGCAGTCGCCAGTATGTAAATTCGGAAGTTGGATGGTAAGAGCTCATCTAAATTCATATCTAAGCCGGGATATAAAGGAAAAAAAAGTCTGGATAATTCCTCATACTTGTGGCGAAAAGGAGGAGCAAAACACAGATTCTCTCCAAAAACTAAAGGTTGAAAAATCAAGGACCAAGGACGTGGAGGTTCTACAGGTTCTTAAGGCGAAGAGCATATGCTTACCAGCCAGAAAGCGAATAAGAAGGCAAGGAGGATGAAAGTGGCACCGAAATATCAAAAACATCCTCAGCTTAGTAACAGTGATAAAAAATTAAAACGAAGCCTTGCTGAGTATAAAAATGGGGATCCTGCTGAGAGATTTTACTAAAGGACTTCTGACGACCGTCCAAATCTATGAGGTGCAGAATGATCACCTACAAAGCAAGCTATGTGTACCTCCATTTCAAGGATAGACAAACCGCTGAA
This sequence comes from Nemotelus pantherinus, assembly GCA_963978885.1. Classification (NCBI taxonomy): domain Eukaryota; kingdom Metazoa; phylum Arthropoda; class Insecta; order Diptera; family Stratiomyidae; genus Nemotelus; species Nemotelus pantherinus. The sequence goes on from OZ022263.1 coordinate 4,054,208, forward strand.
TGGAAAAGGACAGAAATTTTAAAGATAAAGCCGTTGGTGCGGGCCAATCTACGGGCCTTGGAAAAATCCCTGTTAGCTACTCCCCCAGCGTAGCGGACCTGGCAAAGGATACAATCCTCGTATTTGTGGAACTTCGAAATAAGGACCTCAATGTCAAATCTTAGAAAATATCTAGCAAGTTCACCGTTTAGAAGGCACGTAGAAATATACCAGAACCTCCGCTCATACCAGTAACCAGTACGTAATACGGTTGAACCGAAATGGAGGCATCACCAGGTTTCAGCTGTTCGTAACTAACTAAAAATGTCGATTAATAGCGAAGCAGCAGGTTTGCCTTAGGCACCTACAACATGGAGCAGATACAAGAGTCTTCGGTAAAGGTGGATTACCATATATGCAAAAATAGCAAGTAACGGGCTGCAACGGAAGAAACTCGAGGAAGGCGATAGTAATTAACGCAAACATTGACTTTCTTTTAAACCCAGACTATAGCAACAGGGAGATCGGAGTGGTTGGAACTGGTCGACTACAGTAGAAAAGAGAACAAAATACTGATACTGAATACAAAATACTGATACGCCAACGCTTAAGAACACTTTTATAATCTGACCAGGAATCTATCTAAAGTCAAAGAGGTCAACACGCTAACTATCCTAATAGTTAACAAGCAAGAGTTACTAGACCTCACTTTAAGGTCAAACAGTGCAGAACATCTAGTGAAGAAGTGGAATGTCCTAACAGGGGACTGGAAAATCTATCAAGATGGCGTTACAGCAGCGCTTTATGGGCTGCACCTGACCCACACTACGAAGGTGAAATTGTGGAATATGGTAAGCAAGGCCACCAGAAAAATCTTCGGATTCCACTATGACAATTGTCCTGAAAACACCAGTGCTTCCAAAATGGGGGTACGACGGTGGAACACGGATTTAAAAAAACTCAATAGAGCCGTATGCACCGGGTTCAAAAGGACAATAACACATCGAACTTGGGAAGTCTATGAAAAGAAACTCTGAGAGTGCAAAAAAATACCTAAGGAAATACAAACGAAAGGCATGGAGTGATTTTGGTAAGAGTTTTGAAAACTACCAGCATACCGAAGGCTCTATTTTCAACTCCAGATGGAGAGATAGTAACCACCTTCGGAGGCACATTGGAAGTGCTGTTACGAGTACATTTCCTAAAGGAAAAAGAAAGAAAACAGAGGCCCTGAGTGGACCCCTCATTCACCAACGACTAATAATGCAGAAGACTTTTATTTGGCTGAACAGTTTTACAAACTATCATCACAGCTATTGGGTTGCCAACATATTCATCAAACTTCTGTCAAATCTGTTCCTACTCAGGGGCAGTATACCCTGTGAATTTCATATTGATCTGATGATCTAATCGTGAGTTCGGGTACCCAAGAATGTTTTGTATTGGAAAGTAACCTTTGGTGTGTGATGAGAAATTTTGAAAATTACAAACATCTTAGTCTAACTATCGCCTCCGATTTGTCGGGAGCTAAATATAATTCAAAAGCATGTCAATGAGCCGCCGTTGCATATCTTGTGCTCAGCAATATGACCTGTAAATGTCACAATTATTTCATATCACAAGTCGAAATTTTGAAAGCTTGTTTTGTCTACTTTTATGTATTTAGTGACAACTTTGGGTTAAATATTTTCAAAACAGTATCATAAGCAGGCTAAAAACATCATATTCTGTATTAATTTTTTTTTCAAATATTTCGTTTCCTCAGAAATAAAACCTTCAGAGTACCAACTTAATTATAGCACCAACATAGAAGTCAAATAAATACAGAATATTTTTTTTAAGTAATAAGATTCAGATTTAAAATTAAGATTGTTTTTTGGCAGTGAAGGCATTTGCAAATCACTCCTATCCTTTCTGAAATCTGGCGAAAAACAGATTTTTCTAGCAGGAAACCTCAATAACATAATTTTTTGTATTCTTTATTTTTGGAATTTTCGCACTGCATTCTTTTTGTTGTCCCGGAAAATATATTTTTTTAAATAAAAGTAAAATAAAAAATAAAAACCATTCCATATAATAGTAACGTGTAAAAAAAGAGTGAACAATTAAATGGACATGATATATGTAAACATATGATATACGTATGCCTTCTGTTCTGGTTTTTACTTTTACTGCTACATTCATTTCTTTTGAAACATGATGAAAGACTTTCATTTCACATTCGAACTGCTATGTTCCAATTTCTTCATAGTAGGTCATTTCGTCTTCGTATATACATGGATATGTAAATATACTGCGATTTCTAGTCCTTTTGATAAATTGAGAACTGTTCCGAGTCACAGACATTTCCCTCGATCTTAATCGGTGTGAGAACTGTCACAAGGCAATACACCTAGATGGCAGCTATCTGCGAGTAGGCAGGTAAATAGGTGGTGGGCTGGTGACCAAGAAAAATTACTTGAAAATAGATTAAGGCGGCACAACTACCACTTTACGTTTTTGTGTGCACTTAGATTATCCTATGATTACTTTTCCATTAGTCTTGTTGTCGTTTGGAGTGATTTCAGTTCTACTCCGACATTTTCTGGGGCTAAAATAAATGATTTACATTTCAACAAAGAACACGAATTGTTAATTAGGAAGTTAGCTAGGTAATGATTGTATTGAAGATGAAATTATATTTTGGAGGCCTATAGGAATTGATGTGCGTGATTTTAATTGAATTCGTAGTGGAAATGAAATGAAATGTTTGAAGACAAATTGAAAATAATAGGAGTTAAGTCTTAATCCAAGCTATCTATGTAGCGAGGTTAAGCAAGATATATTTAAATAGATGGGCGAAATTTCATGAAAAATGTTCTAACGCACTTCGTGTGGATTGGCATTTAAGTAATGAGAAAATACTCTCTAAGCGGTGAAAAAAATGTCAACCACTCGTTTCTCATTGCTTGAATTCTCATCAGCTCATTAAACTTTTCAAGTTCAAAGAAGCTCATTGAACTATTCATCTAAAGTTCAATGAGTTTATTTGCAATAATAAGTGAATAAGACAAGTAAAAAGTAAACATACGCTATTTTGCTTTTTTCCACTAAAGCAGGGCTTGTGCGAGGAGATACACATATTTGCAATATTTATTTGTTATAAATATTTCTAGAATTTATTTAAATAAATTCCATCGATTCAAAAGCTAGCATTTTCAGGTAGTCAAATTCCTTTGGCTGATAAATAAATTTAAATTTTATAAATAGTTTCGAGACCTCCAATATATTTCAGTTTTCTAGCAGAAAAAACTAATCGGAAACTAGCTTACTTACTAGGTTATGGAAAAGTCAAATTAGTGAGCTGTTATTCGTTAAGAGCAGTACACTAAATTGAAGCAAGATTACAGTTTAAAATATGCAGCTTAAGCAATTTGACGATATTCGCCAAGAATCTAGCTGTTGGAACAAGAATAAGTAAAGAAATGAAATCTAAAATTGATGAGAATAAGAATTTGTATTAGGGTTAGTTTTACATTAAATGAAATCGGGTTTCACTGAAAAACGTCAACATAGTGCGTAGTCTTATGTAATATAGCGCAACATTTGTGGCCGCATATGATATGTGCCTATTTCCCTGAGCAATGAGGTACAGCTCCAAGAGCCAAATCTATTCGTTACATTAAACAGAGTATGGGAATAGAGGAGAAGTTTGCTGTGTATATTTTATATTGAAGAGGTGATGAATCCTTGCGAGACTCTAGCTTCTGTTGACCGCATTATGAAGAGGTGGCTGTTAATTCTAACGCAGAAAGTTCTGCCCTGGAGGAAAGATGCAATCACTTGTATAAAAGGTAATGGAATTTGGAATGGATACATTTTGAAGATTGGTCTCGCTTACCAGCGTTTATACCGCACATTTAGTCCGCGGACTAAACATCAAATTCCACCTAAATTTTTTAGTCCACGTGATGTAAATACTGACGGACCGACCTAAATTTAGGTCGGTCCACGATTTCAAGCGACCTGACCTAAATATAGGTCGTGGACTATAATCGTTGTAAACACACGCGACCTAAACATTGATTTTTGCGCGACTATTAATAATGTATGTATGTTGAATATAAGCTCATAACATTCCCCTTTGACACAAAATCATTGAAATAAACATGTTTGAGCGACAAATGAAACGATAAATACAGTGCATGAAGGAAAATTAAACTAAATGACAGCTGTCATATACGAACGAGGAGTAAATTCCACCTAAGCAAATTTTAGGTCAGATTGGTGTAAACACCTGAGGACTAAGTTCATTTAGTCCGCGCTTTAGGTCAGGTCACTTTTGGTTCGACCGCTGTAAACCTGCACTATGTCAACTAGTTTGGCCACATCAAACATGACCATTTATGTGTTGTACCACTCTTGCGAGCTGGAGTTCAGTGGGATGTAGTGGCTTGAAGGCAAATTATATCGCCGGCGTTATTGATATTTTCTCAACTATCTCATTTAGCCATTTATTTATTTATTTAGGAAAATATCACTTTCTTACGGAAGACAGGAAACATATTGGTCTATAGTTTTGTGCAAAGTGAATGTCTTTGCCTTGTTTAGGCACCACAGTAATAATCGCTGTCTACCAGACCTCTGGGAACATCTTCGTATAAAAAACGGCGTGGATTATGTTCGTCAAGGTCTCCAGTGTGTTCTCGGGAAAATATTGTAGATCTAGTCAAGGTAATTTCTACTTATCTAACCCACTTATTATTTGTTTGATCTCTCCGAAGTCAGTTGGCCAAATTCGAGAGTTTCTTGTTGATGCAGGGGCAAGTAGCTGGGCACTACTCCTTCTTGGAAGTTTGAACCGTGTCATCCTTTTTTGCTTACTTAATTTTGGCTGATAGTATATACGCCACGAGCTCAAAAGGGTCCATATGTACTTTGACGATGGTCACTTCGACTTGCTGTAGGATGGAAGTTGGTATGTGGATGTGATTGATCCACATACCAACCAGGATTCGCATACCTTCTCACCAGGACTGCAATACCACCACCTCTACCTGCCATTCTATCAATACGCTATAGCGGTATCGAATGTAGGTAGAGACATAGAAGCGATCAGCTGATTCCAAGAATATTTTCTGATTGAATATGATATCATCTCAATCATTTCTCTAATGCTGGTAACCCTTTGCTTGCACCTCAGCCAACGGTATAACAAATCTGTTGCACGTTAAGATCGACCCACCCTATGAATTTAGATTAAATCCGATGCCTGCGTTGAAAGTTGTTGGGGCAAAAATAATTCTAGGGTTACCGCCAAAGAAAATTTTTGAAATTGAACATTTGGGTGTCTGTATGACCACAAGGTCATTTTAATTATCTACACGTTCATTATTATTCAAACATTTAATGGTAGCCGCTTTTCGTAAAAATATTGAAAAAGATGCGATAGTTTATAGATTTAACCTAGTTTTTCAACCAAAATGTATCAAATGTGATTTAGATTAAGGTCTATTTGCTGTGCGAATTTAATTAAAATCACATGGCTGTATCGGAAGTTATAGGACAATAAATCTTCTTTTCTTAGTGATTTTTCAAAATGGCACCGCTGTCACAGAAGCTTCAAGATTCGAATCCAAGTTCAGTCAAAGAATCGCGGCAAGCTTTGATTTTACCTAGCTCTGAATAGGTACCTGAGTTAATCAAGTGTTAACTAATCACTCCAGTAATCAGAGGTTAACTAATCACTCTCCTTAACTAATCACTCCACATTGATTGCACATTTGTGAATTAAATTCTCTACCAACTTCAACCCCTGAACTCGCCGTGGGATTACATGATTTTACTCCTACCACAGGGTTGTCCACATTTTCAAATCACTTCTATCATACCTGGCCCTATTTTGAGTTACTACAATCTGTGAACACAAATTTCGGGTGCTAAAAATAACGGTAATTTGATGAATTTTTTATACAAAGAGGAATTTCGAAAATTTTAATTTGTCTCTGTAGACAAAGCAAGAAGTTTATATAAAATTTGCTTTTTTTTCGAAGCAAAAAATTTTCCGGAGGTTCGCTGATTCAAAGGTTTTGTTTTTAGCACAGTGTTGTCCACACTTTCATGAAATTATCGCTGGGTACTGGAAAGTATTATTTGTGGTTTGACTGTCGCCAATTTGTAATTTTTTTAAGGGTATTTTGGGTGGACCACCGACCTCAGGCTCATCTCACTTGGCCGAATTAAAAAATGATCGCTTCCTTCCCAGAAATGTTTATTTTCGCGCTAGTTGTAGCCCCATCCCGTTGCACGAAGGATAACAAAAATAGAAAGGGGTTTCTTTCAAAAAATGAGCTTATTATCTCTAAAACTGAAACTTAAGCTAATTACTTACAATCTATTCATTACAAATAATTACTTACAACTAGCAATTGAGTTATTGCTAACTCGGTGATATTCGCCGATTTTTTCTTCGGTGAGTGCAATCGTTACAAGCAGTCGCTAGCATTTACAGGTGAATGGATTGTTAATAATGCGTGTTGTGTCTACCATAACCTCATGTGTACTAATAAAATAAAAGTCATTGCATACATCAAAATACAGGCTTTAAATGTGAAGACCGGAATAGAAACATTCTCATAAAACAAATCAATGAAGGAAACGGAACAGAAATAAGACTTGTAGCGTAGGTCTGCTTAAGTTGATGCCGGTATTTCCCATAAGATCTTTTGCTATCACCAAAACAATAAGCACTAGAAAATAATATTCTTGCACTTCACATCAATTCAAACATATTGCAACATCATTTGGAAGCAAATATATTAAGGTCACGAGTAACTAAAAAGTTTCATAATTTTAGTATTATTTTATAGTTTTAAGGAGAAGGTTAGATAATTTGAATCAATTTCTTAAAAATAAACTCTGCACCTAATGACAACGCCTTTAAAAGGAAGTGTTCAGTCAGTCGGATACACTTTAAGTATACTTAGCACCCGTATATCCTGACACTCAACGAAGAACAAGATTTTCATTACGAAAGGGATCTAAATATAATATTTGTATCACGTGCACCACCATACAAAATGATGTTTATACATTATTCTGGCGGAAAAATTTGCCCACAAATTCGTGGATTTTGTTAGCTGCTACTATGATTTTGTAACGGAAATATATGATACAATCCAATAAATTTACCGCCACCAACGTTAGCAAAACCCACTGATTCGCATTCGTATGGCTTCCACAATGGAATTGCTATGTATTTATACCTACCTCTACGTTAGGGAATTGGAGTAAACGAATGGTTATAAATCTCAGATGTATGAATACTAACGTCGTTATGATATTCTATGCATCTTCAAATGAATCCTAATGCTTTATAGATACTTCTGGTTGAGACTGTTACTTGGCCTTGGCATGGGGTAAAAGGATTTGTGTAATGCTATCACGTAGGACTATCAACTTAGATGCTTTATTGATGTAAAATTACGCAGTCTAATGGATTGTGCTTAAAGCATTCAGAATATACTATAGGGCAATAAACATGGTAGTTTTTTGAGCATTTTATGGATTAAAGCCTGTAAATTTAATTTCGGACCAGCATTTTTCTTTTACAGTTATTCGCTTTTAGCTTTAACTTTGGATTTAATCGTAGGCAACTGATTGAATTAAGTAATATTAAGCTAAAGATCTGACAACAACAAAAAACTATCAAAAAAATCAGATACCTTCTATTCTGAAAAATATAAAAATATTTTCCTACTTATTATTACGAAGAAACATAATACTGTCTCATTATGACAATAAATGGCCTTAAACCAGAACCAAAAAACAATAGATACCATAAACAAGTACCAGTACCACCTAATCAATGTGCCCCAGTTTCACATTTTCCTATTCGTCGCTTGTTGCCATGAAAACACTTCTAAATTCGTCCAGCAAGCCGCCACAAAGGAAGTAGAGTAATATGTAAACATAATACGTCAATCTAAATAATAATCCTGACGTAGACAGCATATTTCACTTCATAATTATGAACATGATGGCATTGATGGTACTGGTAGATATTGTTATGTCGATTTTGAAGCAACTGACGGGACACCTATTCGCTGCCAGTGCCTATCAAAGTTACTTTAAAGTCAAATGGCATCTCATAAATCATCGAAATTAATTCTAGCGTGTCATGGTTGCTGTTTTCAGTCGCCTACTATAGTTCTTCTCATCATCGTTGCCGATGAACAGAGACTCTCAGACAAACACCTAATCCGTAGGCTCTTAAGTAAATTATGACAAATTGTATGGATATTTTATAACAGAATGATTTACTACGTACTTCAACATCTAGATGTACGGAGAAAATAGTTTAAGGGGACAGCGAAAAGATTTAGCACTTGGACTAAAGGACATAGTGTCCGATTTAGAAGGTTGAAGGCTATTTTTTAACGCAGTTTATTTTTACACTGTTTATTTTAGGTCTACATAACTTTACGAAGCACATGAATGAATCATTAGGAACACTTGTACGTTCAATTGCCCGTACAGCTCGCTGGCGTGCTCCGCTCAAAAAATATTGTCTTCGAATTCGCAGCCAGCTGTCTGAGTTACTTCGGTCCCGATTTTTCGCAAAGAAGTTTTGTTTAGTCAACGTTCAGCTACCGGGAGTATGTTCAATATTGTTACTATAGATGCTGTTTTAGCTGCTCTGACTGTCTAATAGCACGAAATAGCTTCTTTTTTATGCAAGCTATTTGACACGGGCTGTTCAAAATTTCAGAATATCTGATATGCTACAGCTGTTTTATGCTCGCAGCAGTGATGATAGCAAAAAAAGTAGCTAACGTAAAATGCATGTGTATATGTAGCTGACATATTGTTCAAATGCCATTTTCTAATAACAATAAAAAGCAATATTTCCCTGCTGATGGAAATGAACAAAAAAATACAAAAATAGTACTGTCATAGGTTGAGTAGGCTTTTGAGCACGTCACTTTAATTCGAGTTTTTGGAAGATAAGGGTGAAGCGCAAGGAGCCGTATGTGTTGATCTTGATTTACAAACGTGAACTCAACACGAGTTTCCAAAATGCGGGGTAGAAAGAAACTTAACTAGCTCGTTTGTTTTTGTTGGTAATTTTGTGGTGTTCAGCTTTTTTTCGTAATCAGCTTGAATTGATGTGTGTAAATCTAGAGGATCTTTCAGTTTTTGGCTGTTTCCTTTCGTATATTCTTATTGATAAAGATATGGCGTCAAAAGTCGTGGATGAGTGAAATTTTTCGAAAACTTTACTCATTTGTGTTGCTCCATGCTGTCAAAGATATTTCATACATTTTCCCTAAAGCTCACAAAACTGAAGACGTATACAAATGACAGAATGCACCAATCTGAGTGTCAAACAGATCCACGTTAGTTAGTACTAAGATCAACTTTAAAAGAGAATCAAGAACAAATTTTCGTAGTGATTTGAACCGTTAGAAAAATGTTGCAAAAGTTAGCATAGGCTGTGCCGGAAACGTGGCTGACTGGGATCGTTACAAGCAAGAGCTGTCGCTTTTCAAAAAGAAGATTAGACAAGCCAAGCGCGACTCATGGAGGGAATTCTGTGAGAACATTGAAGGAGGTACAGAGGCTGCCAGAATCAGGAAGGTTCTAAGCGTAACCCCCGGCGTACCTACGCTTTTGCGAAGGGAAAACGGGGATTGGGTGGAGGACCCGAAAGAGTGCCTGGACTTGCTACTGGAAACTCACTTTCCAGAATCAGCCTGCGTGACACCGCGTAGTGACGTACTTCGTGGAACCCACCGGGCGTCTGAGCGGCTGATCAAGGAAGTAGTGGACGAGGTCAAGATTGAATGGGCTATTGGCACATTCCGACCTTACAAAGCTACAGGGATTGATGAGATATCACCTATCATGCTTCAAAAAGCAGATAAGGCCATCATTCCCATTCTGCAGCGTATTTTTACCGCATGCCTCCGCCTCGGGGTAGTACCCGAGCAATGGACAAAAGCTAGAGTGGTCTTCATTCCGAAACCTGGTAGGTTGAATCATCATTACGTGAAGGACTTTAGACCAATCAGCTTAACATCGTTTCTGCTCAAAACACTAGAGAGGCTTGTTGATCTGCACATCAAAAGCTCGATTGATGTCGCGAGAATCTGTGTTGATCAACACGCGTATCTAGCGGGCAGATCAGTAGATACGGCATTACACAAAGTTGTCCGTACAATAGAAAAATCCTTACGGCAGAAGGAATTCACGTTGGCAGCCTTCTTAGACATTGAGGGGGCCTTCAATAATGTCACTGTCGCGAGTATCATTGATGCCTTGGCTCGATATGGAGTGGATAAAACCCTGGCGACCTGGGCATCTGACTTGCTCAAGAGCAGGCGGATTGAGGCTACCTTTTTGGAGGCCAAAGCGGAAAGAACAGTCGGTACCGGAACACCACAAGGAGGGATTATATCTCCCCTTTTCTGGATCCTGACAGTCAACGAAATACTGGAGAAGTTAAGGGCCAGTGGCTTTGAGGTAGTGGCGTATGCCGATGACATTGTGGTACTTGTGAGGGGTGCGTTCCCACAAACTTTGTCGGACCTTATGCAATCGGCGCTGGACCATATTCAAATCTGGGCCAGAAAAGTCGGTCTTAGGGCAAACCCGACAAAAACCGAACTTATGCTCTTCACAAAGAAACACAGGGTACCGGCTATTGCCACGCCTAACCTCAACGGAATAACATTGGAGCTTGCTGATAGTGTTAAATATTTGGGCCTTATACTAGACAGGAAACTGAACTGGGGGGCTAACGTGAAGCACAGAATTGGTAAGGCCCGCGCAGCACTTTTCGCTTGCCGGTCCGCCTACTCCAATACCTGGGGTCTTAAACCTAGGGCGGCCTATTACATATTCACATGTGTAGTCAGGCCGATTTTGGTGTATGGAGCGGTCGTGTGGTGGAAAGCAGCGGAGAGTAAAACTAATATCAAGGAGCTAACAACACTGCAAAGATTAGTTTGCATATGTATTACGGGCGCTTTAAGAACCGCCCCAACGGCTGGGTTGGAAATGATTTTGGGACTCATGCCCCTAGATCGATTCATCTTTAGAAGCGCAAGCTTAGCGGCGATACGCGCTAAAAGTTCTGGCATGTGGAACGATTCAGATCAGTGGGGCCACAGCGGTATTCTTATAGAATGCCGCAAAAGATTTGGACTCGTTGCAGAAGACACGGACCACATGAGCAAAATAATACATCTTGGCAGGAATTTCCAGGTCAAGATACCCACAAGAACAGACTGGAAGAAAAAGGAAGCTACCACCGATAGGGGCGCCTGGATTTACACGGACGGGTCAAAGACGGACACAGGAGTTGGCTCGGGCGTGTTTTCTACGGATTTGAGCCTTAACCTGTGGTGTAGACTGTCGGACCATGCTACCGTCTTTCAGTCTGAATTACATGCTATACGCATGGCAGTTGAGTCCATTAGCGGAATATCAACCAGACCAATGACCATTTGCGTCGACAGTAGGGCAGCCATTCTCGCTCTTGCGTCTTACAGATGTTCTTCAAAAACTGTTAACGCTTGCAGAGTGGCTCTCAATGAAAAGGTAAGGCATATTCCTATCCGGATTATGTGGGTGCCAGGGCATAGTGGGGTCATAGGCAACGAAAAGGCTGATGAATTGGCGAGGAAAGGTTCAGGAGCTAGCAACTGCCCGTGCATCACTGTACCTCGGTCAATCGCGGACGCCACAAACAAACTTGATGCCGCCATATGGGCCAAACTAAAGTCCGAATGGGAAAACAGGCTGGACTGCAGGGTGGCCAGGACATTATGGCCATCACCTGATCCAAGCAAAAGCAGGAAACTGCTCAAGCTCAGCAGGAACTGCTTGAGAACCACGGTCGGCTTGCTCACAGGGCACTGCCTTACCGCATCTCATGCGAAGAAAATGGGACTGACATCCAGCAGTTTATGCAAGAGGTGCGAGATGGAAGAGGACACCATCGAGCATACTCTCTGCGATTGTCCGGCCCTCAATAATAAACGCCTCAAAATTTTTGGTGCATACCACTTTCAAGGGTTGGCAGAGGTGGCTGGTACCGTCACGCTGAGTCAGCTGATCCAGTTTGGCGAAGCGGTCACTTGGCAGCTCTAAAAAGCCAGCGGAGGGTGGCAAATGGGCCCAAACTGGTGGCCTAATGCAAGCCGCGTTTCCCAGCCCTCTTTACTAACCTAACCTAGCATAGGCTGGATGAGACTCTGATAGCAAATGGATTTCGATTTGGCGGTTATGCCTATATTTTTGAGTTGAGACACAGATTTAACAGCTTTGATTTTTTGCCGCACACATTCGAAAATTCATTGAAATCGATTTCGCGGTACTTAAACGAATAGTAATCCTAGAAGTTACAAACAAGACAGTAATTTTCTTTGTCGTGTTGCGTATAGTTTGGAATCTCCGATACATAGAGGGGTGCCAAAATATATAAAGCTGTATCTTACTGCTATTTGGTTTGATACTCTATTTTTCATAGTAAAAACCTTAGTTCTGTCAAGACGTATTCGAGGCTCTTCGCTACTTTGAGTGGATCTTGACTCTTCGTGAACAGCACTTTGGTGGACTTGAACTTGAGGTTGGCTGAATTAAATGGGAAAGTGATCAGTGAATAGAATGAATCAATCCACTGATAGAAAATTGCAGAGCTCTTAATGGCACGGGGCCTTATGGTGAAATATGCATCATTAGTGCTGACATAACATAATATTACCTGTTGGGAAAAAACTGACAACTATTCTTACAGCTTCTTCTAGGATTTCAAACTTGAAGAACAGAAGGCCTTTCGAGTCATATGGAATTGAAACCTTTTTCTATAACCAAAGTACACACCACCATTGGCGTATTTTGTTTATTCAAGCGTGATCCAATTTGATCGTGCTAGTATGAAGTTGCATGTTGTGTCCCGTGCCTGCAGCTAAGAATTATTGGCATTCTTGCTGTATTCGTTTGAATGTTCTCTACGTCTGTCAGCTCCTCTTCTGTAAGTTCAGTATCTGAACGTATGGAGTCGCCATATGGTCGATTCCCGATTTTGGTTGCGTAATTTTTTTTGTTTTCATTTTCGCTTAGGCGGAATTTTCAATTTCTTATTTTCTTTTTCGTTGCATTTGTGAAGAATCTAATTATTGCGCTCCAAAAACTCAACGTTAATCTTTATGTGCTTTTGTAGCTCATTTTGTGTAATTTTAAGCAGTTTTTCGAAAATACCCTGTTTTTTAGTGAATTGTTTCAGAGTGTCTTTGTCATTTCTAAGTTCGTTCAGCTGGTTTGTCAGAGATTGTATCAATTGGTCATAATTTTTTTCGTTTCCTCTCACAATCTATCGCGCCAGTCCAAAGCAGCGATCTACTGCCTGCGGGTTCAAATCCCGCCATGCTCATGGTTGTATTTGTTCGTCTTGTGTTGTCTTAACAGCCGGCGCCTGAGCATAATACCAGCACTCCATTGATTAAGTGCCACATTATAGCTTAAGTGGTAACTAAACGCATAGCACTAGCGCTTCAAAAAATAAGAAAGAAAAATGTGACACTTTAAGAATAATCGAATATCTCATACTCGTATGTGTCTCCCTACCACAATAACTAAGCATTTACTTCAAATGGTAATCCCCTGAGCTTTGGCATTATCATAGAAAAGAAATCTTGTTCTGTGATGAGGAAAACTCATGTTGCGAAGTTCGATCCAAAAATGGCTCACGATGTAGTATGCAAAATGATCACTAAGCTTAGATTCCCGTCATTTTATTGTAATTAATAAATTAATTATTTATGTGTTATTTCCATTCGCCGTACGCCTGTTCTGATGATCTAAGATGTTGCTTCGATCTTCCATTGTCTTTCGAGTGGAACATCATCCACTTCAACGTTTTCACTTCTTTCCACTCGTTCATGAAAGTGACCAGCCAAAACAGATCGAAGGACAATCACCTCTGCAGAACGTTCGCACTGGAATATCTATAAGTAAGGGCAATTAAATTTATCAAAAGCCTTCGTGAAGTTTGTATAAAGGCAGCCAACTGCAGACCTACTTCGATGGACTGTGTAATATTTCAGATAGTATGATACTTAGATGAGTTACTAGACATAGTGCAGTGCAATGTAAACTTCAAATTTTGGCACTATCAACGCCAATTGTGATCACAATGACAGCTTCAAACTAATGTCACTGATGAAAAGCGAATACAGCTACAATTATGATTTGACAGCATTGGACATTCGCCTCAATGAAGATCGAACTCATCTGCGATTTAACTAACATTCACTATGGTATAAGTACATAAATATTTATACATGAAAATCATTATGGATTTGACCCACACTGGGCGCAACATATTTAAATCAGTTTTCCGCCTTGATTTCTTTATACAAGCAAATTTTTTTATTAATAACGAAGTTTGATATAATATCACAAAATTTATTGAAAAAATGGTTCATCAGTCGTAACCGGATCTTGGTCTACGTTACTCACTATGATAATCGTATTATGCCAATTTTAGTCAAAATAAATTTCATACTGAGTGTCCACACAGAAAACTATTAAAACTTCCTAGAAAATTTATAACGCTTAAGCTAAAGCTCATTAAATATTTGAATTGTAACTGCACGATATTTCATCAATACATACATGAGCACTATTGGGTTTCAGCATGACCACCCAGGCAAACAAGCTCTGAATCGGGTTTTTGTTCATTAGTTGGTACATTAGTCAACAGATCATTTGTTTATGTCAAAGAAGTCTACTCAATCACCTTCTTTGTCACTTTACCATTATGTTTCTCCCCTGCGGTTTGAGATTCATTAATTAGAGATGCCCACACTAATCGAATGATTTTGAACAAAAGGACCACGATTCAGATATTCGACTGATTTTTCAACTTCAATAGTGTTGTTGCTTTTGCATTTAGATCCTTTTTAAGAGATTTTACTGCGTATTCTTGTTTATGGATTTATCTGATATATAAGAAACTAGTGCAGTTGCTCAGTAATTTAAATAGTTTTATAAAATATTTAAATAGCTATATTAGATTCAGTACTTATTGTGACGTAGGAAGTGAAAGTCAGTCAGACCAATCCCAAGCGCTTTAATGCAAATCGAATCATTCAAACCACCACCTAAAGCAAACACAAAACATGTACACTAATGTATACCAAAATAACTACAGTATCATTAATTCCGCCTGACATAGCCGCAGTGAATTGAAAATCACATTAGCTGTTCTAATATCCGTCCATACCGACTGAATTGTATTTTGCATTTCATCAATAAAACCCACTAAGGTACCATCGCTGAACGAAACAGGACCATCACCGACATCAGGAGATGACGAAAAAAGGAAAATGGCTTCAAATCGTGCAGCCTAAATAAAATACAGATAACCGAACAGGACCGGGCTGATCCAAGGACTTTACCAAAAACAAAATGAGAGAAACAAAAACGATGAAAAAAGATGAGACAGTACAGTACTGGCAGCAGTAGGTATCCTTCAGACGAGACTTTGATTGGATTTCAATATGCAGACATTTTTGGTTTTGGAAGGTGTCAAGATGGCAACGAATGTGGCAACCGTAATATACTCAGTTGCAGAGGGAGAGAAGCATACACTGGGGGGAAATAGTGTGCTGGCATTTTCCGGCTGCTGATTAAATTTTGATTGGTTTTCGTCGGATAAATCTATTCTATCGGCTTTTTAGCGTATGGATTGACGTTGAGAAGATCGTATGTATGGCAGTATATTGAAACATTTAAGCAATTTATGGTTTCCGTTAATAAAGTCAGATCGCTGAGGGGGATAAGATTTCATTCTACTCATATTATTATTTCAGACATTGGCGTGACATGGACAGAAAGAATATTTTCGAAATGAAAAATACGGTTTAACATGTACCCCAAAAATCAAATTTTTGATGCCTGAAAGTAAATGTTTACCGAGCAAACATTCATTGTTTATCTCATTTTACTTTTTCCTGAACCATAATCAACTTTTGGAAAAGTCATGCTTATGGCATACCGATTATCTAAAATCTTAATTTAATTTTTTGCCTTCTTTACCAACAACGACAATGCACAACTCCAGGAGAGTTGAATATTAAACATTTTGGCTTTCAAGTCCAATCGCTATAATTTTGTCCCCGGCAGACACACATACTTGTGCTTATTCCTCGAATCAGCTCACGGATCACGATACAATTTTAAATTAGGGAAAATGTCGTTTCTGGGCTTGCAGATGGTCTTTTTCTTCTTTGTGTGTGTGCAAGTATTAAATTGATAATGAATATGTACGATTCCTATTCTACCCTACTAAGCATAAACGCTCTATCTACATTTTAGTACTTACGAGATATTCAATGATTTGTGTTTTGATTTGTACTGGAGATATATGGAGAGTGCATTTTTCAATATTGATTTTAACATACTTTCACTAAAGATAGGTTTTTCAAATTCTGTAGAATGATGTGATTAGGGCATTAATCCCGAGATTTAAATGGAGGTCCCGAAACTTCGGGATTAGAATTTTCGGGATCCCGAGATAGTCTCGAGATTTATGGATTTTACAAAAAAACGATATTAAGCGAATTTAAACAGATATATGTGCTTATTCGTCCTCAATTAAAACGTTATTTCAAATTTCTATACATAAAACCAGAAGTTAAGTTCATTATAATGCTAAATTTATGCACATACATATGTACATGGGTGCTAGCAAGTAAAACGTTAATCTTAATTGCATCTAATTTAATCTTATGATCTAATTTCTTCTTATCTTCTTGTCCAATAATTTTTCCTTATTTGGTCATGATAGTTAATTATAAAATTAGTTAAAAACGAATTGAAATTTAATCAGCATAATAGATGCTACGATAATATAATAAAAATACATTATTCTTTTTAGTTGTTTACATATCAATTACAAAATAATATTGCTTTTCAATGAAACAAGTGATAAGTAATAATTTCAATTGGTTCAAACTGCTGATTCGTTTTGAAAGTATGCTCCTAATAAACATAATTCGTCAAGAGTTTCAAAATTTAAACTAGACCTGATTTTGTTGCACATATATCCAGCTGCTGAAAAAGATATGTATTTCGGGTTCTAGACTTTTTGGTGGGATATTAAGCATGTAATCATACGCCAGTTGCAATAATGAGCCCTTAGCGCCTCCGTTTTCATAAAACGATAATTCTTTTAGTATTAAGTTTTGAATTGTTCTCATGTCGTAGTGACCAAACTTTTCAAATTCTCAAAATGGGTTGAATTTTATCAATCCCAGAATCTCGGGAGTCCCGATCAAAAATTCGGGATCCCGAAAATGCCCAAAACGTGTCGGGATCCCGAGATCCCGAAATCTCGGGATTGGATACCCTAGATGTGATAGAGTATGTAGTTTCCGACTCCGATGTTAACTGAAAAATGGGAAAAATGCAGATAGAACGTTTATGCTTAGTAGGGCAGTATTGCTGTTCTGTCATACTAGGCAGAATAAAGACAGAAAGCAGCACCGCAAAAAAAAACACAAGATATCATTTTTCTTGTGTAATATGGGCCCGTATACAATTCAAAGCAGTCAAGTGTATAAGTTTTCCGCACAGAACGAAACGAGACGAAAAACAGTGAGCCGAAAAAAGTGGCGAAGAAAGCGGTCAAAAAGATAATGAACAGAGAAGAAAAAAATATCTCCGAAATTACCGAATCAAAGGGATTCGTTTTCTCTCGAATCAGTTGCTATCAGCTATCTTGTAACCACGTTTCCGACGTAACTGCCAGCCAGGGTGAGAGAATTCTTTGTGACCCAATGTCCAAGGCATCATTACACAATCTGCATCGGCTTTCGATTTTACATCGAAATAAAATATGTACATATAACGAGAAAGAAAAATCTTTCTTTTTCTCGTTCTCAAGCTGATAGCTTTGATAAAGGCGACGTCGTGCACCGTTTTGCTTCGAAGCGCAAGATTAAAGGCAGATATTCGCAAGGATAATGTGATGTGGAAGAAAGGAAAATCGAAAAGTATTTGAAAAAGAAAGGAATAAAGCAAATATTACAGACAAAGGGATGAAAATTGGAAAATGGTATGTATATAAATTAAATTGGATTTATGAAGAAAAAATAAGCTATTATCCTTTTGCAATTTCATGAAAGTGAAGCATATTGGTATTCTGTGATGTTTTCATGATTGTCTGGAGATTTTTATGATTTTTCACAACGGTTTCCACGCATTGATTTCGCAACGATATGAAATGGTTTTCCTGAAAAGTAACCCAGGGGTGAATTGAATAAAAGTTGAAGTTCGATACAGGTAAAGCTATGGAGGATGAAGAATCCAAAAAAGGATGTAAGTCCAGCCAATAGTTTCCATTACAGAGTTTTCTTAAAAAAATTTAACATTATTATGTTTGAAATATTACCTGATTACAAAGGTTTTCATGAATTTATTTGAACAACTCTGATTTCGTATGACTCCATTGCATGGCTCGGACTGCAATTCAAACTTACTTCAAATAAATATACTTCTCAGTAAGACTTTTGCAGTATGCTATCAGTAACCATAAACTTAACGTATCATAGTTTTGTTAGTGGATATTCCACAATAACATTTTTTGGCAGGACACGTCCAAAAATCGGCTCTTTTTCGATCATCTCATAGCCCATATAAAGTACAGTACAAGTACATGTCCTGCTACAAGCTGTTTAGAGTCTTGGCGATTGGAGCTGGTAGAGATTCCATTTTCACAATCGAAATAAGATTGACAAACATTTTTAGAAATTCAGTTAGGTCCTCTCTAGCCCATAGGCGGGCCGTGGCATAAAATCTGGCAGGGGCCAGGGACTGAAAGGTTCAAGATATGCGATGATTTTGTTGTTTTTTTTTCTACACGTACTGTTCATACAACTTATATAATTTACTAATACATTATATATTTGTTGATTTATTCTTTGTTATTTGCTAATGCATAATGCATTATCAAATAAACTTCTTGTCTGTGAATACGTTTGAGCTACTACCACATGCATATAATGTGAATGGTAAGTATGAACTACACATGCATTATCAATGACCGCTAAGAAAGAAAGCTTGTATGAATTATACGGGAATAGAATGGAAATAATTAGAAAGGTAAGAATATTTTTTCGTTTAGAAGCTAAATATATTTCAACTTATACTTGAAGAAGAGGATAGCTTAGTTTCAAAATATCTTTGAAAAAAATTGAAATATATTAAGCTTAGAAGGAAGATATTGATCTCTTGCTTCAAACATTTGTTACCTAGAAAACCTAGAAAAAGCGAAAATAATTTGGCAAGATGAAAAGTGCTGTAACTTACTCTTTTCGTGCCATTTGGTTTGCAGGAATATCTTTGTAGCCCTAACTGCGTGTCCGAGGCTAGATGAAACAGCGAAACCTTTGAAACTAGTGCTTTTTGCTGTTTTCCGTTTTCGCGATCCTCTGGTAAATGTGAGATTCAGACAGTTCTTTTCTGCGATTGATTTAATTTTTCCCCAAACTACATACAAGTCTTCTCGCTCACTTAGTAGTGTTCCATTCACAAGATTTATCCCATCCCTAAGAGTTGCATTTTTAGTTTGGAAATATGTGCTTAACATGTTCGTTATAAAAAGAACATAGTGAAAGATGAAAAGATTTACTACAAACATAGGATTACTGATTGAATGAAAGATCCCCAATGAATAAACTGAGTCGTTGTATTTTCCCTCATTCATTTCTTTCTCTAAAGCGTTTTTCATAGTCTCAAAGCTATCGACCACATATTTGCAATAGTGAAATCTCATTGACTAACGAGTTGAGCTTCAACTTCTCATTCCACGCCTTGTGTTTAGACAAACTGCCTCTTCAAGCTGCTTCAACAATTCGTGTTGTGATGGCTTCGAAAAGTGTAGGCAAAGTGATTCGGTGGCATTGAAAAGGATGTACACGTTTCGATTGTGAAAAATGTGTCCATCACAACCAGGATAATTTTATGAGCTAGACAGTGTACAAATGTGGCTTCAGGGTGTTTCATCTTAATTTAGATTTGTACACCACTTTTTTGTCCTGACATGACACTAGCACCATCATAAGACTGTCCAACAAAAGGCAATTCGGGAAGTCCGTAGCTGTCTAACAGGCTCAAAATTATATCTGCTAAATACGAGATATTTCTAACTCCTGAACAGGCTACAAAGCTTGAGAACCTTTCTTCGACTGCTAGCTCTTTAGCAAATCTGACAACTACGGAGAGTTGTTCCTTCTGTGGACCCTTGTTGCGTCTGCCATAATGGATATCAATCTGCAATCTTTTATTTCAGCTGTATTGTCCTCGCGAACGATTTTAGCAATTATTTTCATCAATTCATTTTGTGTTTTGCCACTACAGTAGTTCGCAACCTTGTTTTTAAAATTATTTTCAAAAGTTGAATCATGCTTCGCGAATAATTCACTTAACTCCAAAAAAAATCACGGTTATCACTGGCACCACTTTCATCATGTCCTCTGAGAGCACGTCTTTGGTGACTGAGACACGTCGTAAGGTCGATAACTTTCTCCAAATAATTTCGGTTCATCTTGGCAATATTCCAAGACTGTTCAAACTCCATATCATTTACTGTATTCCAACTACTATTAGAGTTTTTTCACTGTGCATGAATTTTACTATCCGGATAATTTATCCGGATTGCGAAGTTTGGTCGAGCTGAAATTTTGGTGTATTTTTGGCGACAATGCAAACTTTATGGAAAATTTCGCATTGTGATAACTTCACACCGAGTCATCAGATCATCACAAAATTTACAAGACTCATCAATGGGCATAAAAAATAAGTTTCTGTCGTTTTTAAATAATGTCTACCATAAGTACGTAAACACAAATTTTTCACACGGCTGTTAGAATAAAATGCAAATGATTGATGAATTTTATACTACATTTATATAGTCAAATCTAAACTTGTAAAATTCCCAATCGCACAAAAATCGCACCGAATTATTTAGATTTTTAGCACCTGGAACTTGCATTTACGGTATCTCGCGACCGGATAAAATTCATAGGATATACTGGTCTTGAATAGATACAGGTCTGACAAAAGTTTAATGAATATGATAAGAACCATGTGGCGGTTGTGTCACTATGAAAAAACGCTCGGTGAAGTTGAATTGCTATGCCTTTTAAGTTCCAATGCAGTTATCAAATTATAATAAAATTCACACACATTTAACCTGAGTGTAAACCAAGTAGGTCATAGATAGCATAAAAGTGGCAGGGATTTTCTTAACGTTTAACTTGTCGAAATTAAATATTGCCGTCCATTTCTCGAAATAAGTCCCATAAAATCGTAATTAATACCGCAAATAACACAGTCTCTATGTTATAAGTAGTGTGTATGCTATGGTATAGGCTTACACTACTGCACTACTCAACTCTTACTGTAACCACAAAAAGCGAAGAGGCGAAAACTTAAGTGTCTGCTGTTGGAAATATTTATTTTTCTGGGAGGGGCCAACCTAGGGACTGGGGGGGGGGGTCCCGGCCCCCCCCTGCCCCCCCCCTACGGCGCGCCTATGCTCTAGCCTCTAAGAAGCCTCCTTAGATAAAGGTAAGTATATTTTGCACCTGGGTCTTGTAATCTCTGTCCCCATTCCACAATCTATCTTCGAGATATCCGCTCACCTCATTGGCGCCCATTTCTGAGAGGTAGTGGCGCATTCTCCCACTTGTTCATTGATGGTATTATGAATAAAGTAGTTCCACTAGTTTTTTATCTAAGAGTGTTTCCCTTGTTGGTATGTAAATAAATTAAGTGACTGGTGTGGGCAACCCTTTGCATTTGACGGTCATATATATTTTGTGTGTGGATTTTTCGTTGTTTGTATGAAGTAGCCAGTTTTCATGAATTTTTTGCACATTACTTTCTTCTACCAAGATTGCAATAAGCGCTCTAAAGTAAAGGCTTTGAATAAAACTGGTTATAACAAATTCTCTTTTCATTCATCGTTTTAGTATGGTAGGTTGGGGTTCAACGTAAGCACGTTAAGCGGTGCATACACAAATTCATAAATTGTTGCTTATCGTTTGCTTATGCTATTGAAGATTTGAATGAAATTCAACAAGATATTAAATCGTAAATTGTGGTGAATTGAACGATGCAATAGCAAATGTAATATGTAATGAAAACATTATATTGTATTATTTTCTGATGAAATATACTAAGATACAAACTTTCAGCGTCTGAAAATCACGGTTTTTATTTGAAATTGAAGGCAGTGCAGAATAAAGGATTCAACGGTATGAACGAAAATGTTTCAAGTTTGCCAAGTTTTAGTTTTATTATCCTTTCTTGTTTTATGCCTTTTTACAACGTCTAGTCTAGATAAGTTTACCTTTATTGGTTTAAGGTTTCAGTTGGGATTTAGATTCTTTTACAATCTCAGTATATAATAGCCTTAAAATGGTAGCCTTCGCTGTCATTTTCGTTCACTCAGTAATGACAGGAGCAAATCACCAACTTTATTAATTTTCAAAGGATATCTGGTAAGAATAGTGCTTCATGTTCATTATGCATTCATTTGCTTTGCTTTCCTTCCATATATTTTAGTTATTGTTGTTGTTGTCAGTTGTTTGTTTTCATTGACGCTACTATAATTATTCAAAAGTTGTGATGTTATTGGCTATTGCAACAACAAACTAAACAAGAGCACAAGGCAGTATTGGGCTTGCACTCAGTTTTTTAGGAGAGTGTAGGTCATAGAAACTTGAGTAGCTTAGTGGGTAAAGCACTGGGTTCTTGCGTGTGGGGTTCCTGGTTCGAATCCAGGTTCGAACGAGGGTCCGCGCACCAAGCTTTGGGTTCACCTAACTCTCATTAGGTACCTGAAAGTGAGTCGTGGAACTAATCACTCCATACTTGTATTCACAATAATTGAAAATTTATAATGAAGCTCTCTACCAGCTTCAACACCTAGACCCGTACGAGGGTTGTCGTGGGATTACTTTTACTACCTCAAACCGCTGCTGGTTGCTTTGCGGCGACATGAAAAGAGTTGTACGAAGAAGGAGCTCAAATCGGTGGAGCAGACGGTTAGTTGGTGGCACACATTTATCGAAAATTTCCCGTTATTCAAGTTCTGTTTCTATAAATTTGTCTCAAGGCTGTCGTTCATATTAGGAGGCAGTAGGTAAATCGGGAACTTTTGAGCCTGGCAGTATAAAGAACTTTTTGAGGCAAGTCGAGGCTTTCAAAACTTTGAGTGATGTCAGTTTTCCTTTGTACTGTAAAGAGAAATACCGTGCTGGCACTTCATTCATATGATGTCGTAATGACAATAGACCATTATTTAAAGGCAAACTAGCTGTTTACGCGATTGACCACACCATTTTCGAGAAGTTATTTCTAAACAGTGATATCTTCAAAAGTACCCATGATTATAAAATAAGTTATTTTATTCTATTCCTTGTTGATTTTTGAAAAGATGGATGTCAGTTTTGTTTGTAAACATTCAGTATTAATGATGAGTATGATACTCGTTAGTTTTTAGTGCTTGAAATAGATACTTTTTTCATTGAAAGAACATTATCTCGAATGATATATACAAAAGGATAATAGGATTTTTTATAAATGAAACTAGAGATTTCAGTAAATCTATTGAACGAGTCGTTTTCTTAAATATCCATTTCAATTTAGAGAAATTTTATCTACTGTGTTTCACGTCAGGTTCATTTTTTTCACTAAAACAATTTAAAAGCTCATTAAAACTAAAAATTATCTGTATATACAATAAGGAATTCTAAACCAACAGGAAAAGAGAAAATACCAATGGAAAAACGTTCCTTGAACGCAAAAAAGTAGCGTTAAAATCTGGTGAGTAGTGCATCATTTATACTGAATGTTCACAAACAAAAACGATGTCAATTTATTTGACAATCATTATAAATAATAAAGCAAAGGCGTGTTGATTTATGTGAACGAATTCCAAACGATCAAGTACTTAATTGATTCCAATATGATGCAAGGTGCGATACGCAGATGGCGAGCAAAATCAAACAAAATCAAAAACACAAAAATAAATAAACAAAATCAAGTGGTGGTTCTACAATCTTGCAGCTATTAAATACCTGCTTTGATTAACGCGGATTGACTGCAAACGGCTGGTCGGCACCACAACTGGCCACTGTCTTGTAGCAGTACATGCCATGAAAATGGGGATCCTACCCCGCGACAGCAGTATAAAGTCTCAAACGCCGGGAGTATCAGACACAATCCAGCATATCTCAATCTAGCACTGGTGAAAACCAGACAACGCTGCTTCGGCAAAGTGGCGGAGCAGATGCTCTACATCCTTCAATTCACAAAAATATCTGGGGCCTTCGGTGGCCGTTTGAACTGAACCTTTTTATCTCCAGGTCCTCTTATCTGGTATCACTACGGACCAAAAGGTCTATGTATGACCTTGTGTCAGCCAGTAATGCCTAACCTAACCTATCTGATCAAATGACATCGTACTACAGTTGTTTACGGAAAACCATTATGGTACAGAAAAGATATGATGCCTCTTATAAGCGTAGTACATACCAAAGACAGGGAAAAAATATAATAATACTTCACTACTTAGAGAAAAAAATATCCATCACCTTGTGACCAATAATCGCCACATTGAAAATTAAATGCCTTCACAAAAAGTTTCCCATTTACTTCGTTCATATGAAGGGTTTGTAAGAAAGTCAAGAGAACAATATAAGGAATGTTATAAATATTCTTGTAACAAAACACGAGACAGAACATGCCACGGAGAAAATTAAAAGAGTAACGGTGCATTGCAATTGTTTTGCGGATGGCTTTTTCTGAAATGTGTTGAAAAATAATTAAACAAATATGTTATGCTTGTAGTATTGAGCAGGGATGTTTATATTATTGAATTTGTGGCATAAGTTATGTTTGCAATATAGGGTCGATATGGTATTTTCTTTTTAAACAAATGAATTTATCTTCACATGAAAAAATATTTTAGTTACTGAGTGAGCTGCATTTTCATGTACCGCCTAATGGAACAGTGTGAAACCAAAGTACTACGAGCCGCCACGCAGGATATATAAATGCGGTGGTAGTGCACATCTGATGGGGCATTCACGCATCGGCGTTGACGTGTTAACAGTTTTTCGCTCTCATTGTTTTTTCCTTGGTGATGCCACTATGCCCACGGTGGGCGCTAAACTGTAACGCTTGAAAACCATCCAAGATATTCTGAAAAACTTATTCGAAATCGAATGTGCTCCATATAAGTTGTTACTAAAATATTCATTCACCTGTCATCAAAATATCATCACTTTTTTACAATCCATTACTTCGAACTGTGAATCTCTGACAAGTTTTTGGTTATAGGGTAGAACCCAGAAACTCATCCATTTCTCAATTGAATGGTATTTTCTAAGCACTCTATTTGTAATTTAAATTTGCGATTTTTTTTCAATATTCACAATAAAAATGTCAATGCATTGTTCTCACGCTCAACAATCATAGCAACATCATTCAACGTCACACCATAAAAATCCATGAATATTTAAACATACTTGACACAATTGTGAAAAATATGCGTTCTCTTTCTAAAAGTTACCTCTATACTTTCAAACTTATGCTTCTCCGGTCTCTATATCGAAGGCAGTCTTCTATTGATCGCCCCCATTTTAAAACCATTCCTTCGTTCTAATTCAAAATCATCCAGCGTCGATATCACATTCACAAACGACTTCGCCAACTAAATTTTAAATCGAAGCAGTTCACGTACAGATTTCCAAGTGATGTAAATTTAAACCACATAAAGTGTACGCTCTACCATGGAGTCGATGAAACTAACTGAAGGAATATTATAATGGCCAAGAATCTCTTGCATAAGGTCATCGACTCGAAAGATCCATTAAAAAACTTTGAAAATGAAACGATAGCCAGACCTCGCGATGAAGACAGAATACGGAAAATAATTCCGCGTCCAGTCGAGCATCTTCTGTGGAAGTAGCGGTAACGGACAACAATAAAATAAGAACAGTATAAGAATAGGAAGGAACAAATTATACTTACTCGTACCTGGCTGGCTTTCATGTTTTTTTTTCAAATTTTATTTCGGAAAATAATTAATGTCACCATGATGGCAAACGGAAAGCTGAACGGCTAATAAGAATGTAGGTAGTAGGTTAGATTGTAGGATTGTTATTTTAGTTTGAATGGATGGATAGTGTAAAGGAAAGCGGCATATGCTGAATTGATTTTATTCTTAAGTATATTCTCTATCTAAATTAACGGACTTAGTCCAACGGTCTTCCAACATTTTGATGCCTATCGAATAATGCTCGGAATAAAATCTTTCAGAAAAGGCATGCTTTTTAGCTTCATCATCTAACGAAAATATCCTGCCCTGGAGCCATCTCTTCAAGTTTGGGACCGGGCAATAGTCACTGGGAGCCAGATCTGGAGAATATGGTGGGAGAGGAACCAATTCGCAGCGGAAATCATTCAGTTTTACCGTTGCTTTCACTGGAGTGTGAGCACTTGTTTCTTTACTAAATGAAAGAGCACTTGTTTTTTTACTAAATGAGGCCATTTTTTCTTGACCTTCTTGTTTAAATGGCCCAATAAATATAAAAAATAGTCCCCTGTGACCGTTCACCCCGTTCCCAAAAAGGCTGGCCCACACCTTTCCAGCTGATTTTTGCTTGTTTAGGCGCTTTGGGGGCTTGTTTGGGTGACCTGGAGGTGGATCGGAACTCCTGCTGATTCGACCACGTTTGAATTTAGCGAACTAATATCTTACCACCTTATCAGATGGAGCAGCTGCTCTATAATATTTATCGAGTTTTGCTTTTTTTCCTCCACTGTTTTCTTTCTCAAGTAGTGGTGTTTAATCAGTTCACGAAATTCAACTTTATCCATTTTATTAAAACACCACGAGTTGTTCGCTTACAATGGCAGCCGAAAACAAACTAATTAACGCAGATACATGAAATTTGACATTTGATCTTTCAAAAGATGGCACTAACTGAGCGACGCTTGATATTGGATACCTTCATTATTGAAGCATGTATAAATCAACCCAAAGCTTCATTCGGGGTTTTCTCCAAATTGCGTGATGCAATCGACCTGTCATTTTCCGACGATATTTATACACAAATACATAGCAGGGTGCTTTTTTCTTACAATAAAATACCTTCAGCCTTTTGGCGGTAGCAGGTGTTTTAGTGAATGTATAGGTACCTCTGTATTTATTAGGAAAAAAAGATGTTTGGAAAAAACAACTGATTAATGGAGGCGCCTAGTGCCTGAAAGAAGGCACAGATAATTTTCAAAATTCTGAATACTTGATTCAAAATGATTCAAAATCAATAAATGATTAGAAATTCCAAATGGAGAAATTTGAATGAACCAGTTCCAATGAAATTATATCGTTATTTTCAAGAAAATAGCTTAAATATATATCTAAAAATGTATTAATATATTATATATTTATGACATTTATTTCATAATTTTGATTATTCTAAAATTGTTAATTCATTTTTTTTCCTCATTACAGATTACATTCAGTCTCTTTGTAAGAATCATTTTCTTCAGCAACTCTATCGGAAAATTGATGGCGGCGTACTTTGGTCACAAAATGAACGCAACTTAGACTGTGTTATAACATTTCAAACACATTCCATTTTACAACGCTTCATGTTACGATTCGATATGTTACAGTTGGATTGCAATGATCACTTGTATGTCTATGACGGTGCTCATGCTGTTGGCAATCACAAGGTAAATTCAGTCAACTTAATAAAAAAAGAAAACGAAAGCTGTGTAAATGAGATACGTATTTAACTCGATTCCTTGAATGAAAGTTTTGTTCGAAGCAAAAGCTTCCGGAACAATATGCTTACAATTTTCAAATGAACTAGGCCAGAAGCCCCAAGTAAGATTACCTAAAAATTTTCCTTCTTATCATTCGTGGAAAAATCAATTTGTTTGCACATCTGTCTTCAAGTAATCTAAAGTTTCGTATGAAAACAATCGATTCTCTCAATAGTAAAGAAACCTCTCGAGGAAAAAACCTAAAGTTCTTTGTGAATTTTCTGCAACAACCAGCTCTAAAACAAACGATATTAAATACAAAACACTGTGAGGGCGTTTTAGTGACATATAATACGATTTTCTTCTCGTACGAAATTCTACTAGCATACAAACCTAGTGACTTTGTCATATCCTTTAGCATTATTTGCATAAACGAACATGTCGGCACATATGCTCAGATGTAGCTATAGGTCTGTTCCCGGACCACCATTAATTACAATTAATCGCGATTAATTGCAATGAAGCTGTTCCCGTACTCCGTTTTACTGAAAACTGAAAATTTCCCCTCTCTCAGTAAAATTCAGTAGGGTCTGAGCTACTGAAAAATACTGAAAAGTGTCAAATGGTGTGGTGCGAGTAAATAGTTTCAAATGTGCGCGGCAAGCAACATATTTTTTGCGTAATTTTGCTATGAAGGTCGAATATTTTTGTGGCGATAATTTATCACCGCTCAGGATAACCGTACAATCACTATTGTTCTTCCAAAAACCGAAAACTGACACTTTTGTTTGTCAATTTTCAGGAAATGCAATGAGAGCGTTCCCGTACTTTTCATGAATTTCTCCCACCACATGATTCAGGAAAATTCAGGAAAATTCAGTGACTGAAAGTCCTGGAACAGACCTTATAGCTACCAATCTACAGTTACAGACAAAAACTATAAAGTTGTCTTTTTTCGGAAATTATACGGATTTATAAAACGAAACTTTGTGAAATTGGAGCAATATAATTTAGGAGCACAAAAAGCTACGGCGAAAGGACGAACGAGCGCAGGAGCAACGAAAAAGATGAACGAACGATTTTCTTCCTGCACTAGAAATTCCGCTTGCCGTTTTTCTCGTTTTCGTCTCGCAATATTTTCCTTTAGCTTGAGGGCGGAATTTTCTTCAAAAAGGATATCGAAACAGACGGTCGTTCGGTGTTATGGAAAGTTTGTTCGTCTTGTTCGTTTGTCTGTTGTTTGTGAATCGGGTTAAAGCATTACTATCATCTGCTCTACGGCATAATGGATGCATAGATGGAAAAGTATGCGACACTTTTCTTGAAATATTTTTCATATAATGAGATAGTTTTCGAGTTCAGAATAACTTGTTATTTTTTTGTTTGTTTGTTTCTTAGTTTCGTTCGCATTAAATAGGTATATTATATTACTTGTTAAATAATACGTCATCTTGATGAGGGCTATTATCTTTAATGAAAAGTTTACTCAGCTATATTTCTCTGCGTAAATAATTATTTTCATCAAATGACTTTATTCAATCTTTTAGTTGAAAAGCTTGTGAAAGTGTCCTTTAACGCAATTCAATATCTGAGTTTAGTGTCATGTTTTTGATACTAGTCCTAAATGGTAGGTCAGAAGTATGATGAAGCTGACATTTTGCTGCATAAAAAATGACCTGCACTTCTCATTTTGCCGGACGAGAGCAATAAGAGGCAAACGCGAACGACTTGAGGTGCCATTGTACAAACATTTCACTCGCCTGACTGCTAATTCAGCTAATCATCGGATTTCTAGGGAAATTCTAATGTTATATGTATCTGCAAACAAAATGTTTAAGTTTTTTTTTGTTATTGGTGCTACGAAAAAATTATGCAACGAAAAAAATCATTTTCAAAAGTGATGTAACTTCATCAAAATAATAGCGGCAGGAATTGAGTTTGTTTCAAAAATGTATTGGGTAGAGCAATTATGCTGGAACTATATATCGATCAGATCTTTATCATTCCATACGTTCAATAGCTCTAGCAATCGTTCGATACATATTTTGACTGATATCAGCTGTTGCCCGAAAGGGTATCAGCTACGGGATCGAGAAATTGGCTCTGCTGATTTACCAAAGCGGCAGACCAAAGAGCCCTGGTTCGGGAGATCCGGTACTTGTGAAGCCTGATTCAAAACAGATGGCGCAAACGGCAGGTGAGCCTCTTGAAAAGGCGTCCGTCGCCTGTCTGAGGGCGACATATAAGGAATAATCGGATGTGGAATCCTTTACTGTCGATGGGGTTAGCATCGGTACTACCTCCGAGTTAGTTGGCTACCTGGACCTCATGACTCTGGATGCAGAGGAAGGGGCTGGGGCAGCTTTTATATCCGAGGGGGAAAACCTCGACCTAACTCTAATCAGCAACTAATAATGGTGGAGGTACTTCAAGTTAACCTTCACCATTCCAAAACAGCACCAGCCGCCTTGCTGCTCCGCTTGTCTAGGACAGAGGAGGAGCTTATTCTAATCCAAGAACAATGGGTTGCCAACAATCGGGTTTGCGAGCTACACACTAAGGGATACAAACTGATAGCACCCGATGGCTAAATAAACCACGTTTCTGTATTCTTTTCAAGAAAATCATTGACGTCCTGGTCCTACACAATTTCTGTGACAAAGAATAACATGGCTGTTGTAGTGGAAATCGATCGAATATCATTTCTTGCTACGTGGCACACGATCATGGCACTAGTCGTCCCTGCGACATTGTCAAGAGTGTTGTGGCTAAAGCCACGAGAATTGGTATGCCTCTTATTCTGGGAGCTGATTTTAATGCTCATAATTAAGTATGGGGCAGCTCCAACACAAATTACCAAGATGAGGAACTTTTTGATTTCATCCTTGCCCACAACCTTTTGATCGCCAATTCTGAATCGTGAACCGACCTTCCATACATCAAATCGTTGGGAGATTCTTGACGTTACCATGATCAGTGGGTGACACTCGCATCTTCTCCGCGACTGTAGGGTTTTACAGGAGTGCTCATTCTCTGATCATAGGTACATATTGTTCAATATGGCTGGCCGTAGCTCAGCTGAACAGGTAATCTTTAATAACAAAAAGAGGACTGACTGGAAGTTATTTCAATCTCTGGTCCGATCCTCACTGGAAACTGCTCGATAGAGCATTGACTGCTAGAGTATTGGTATGAATAGGACCAAGCGGTTGACACCCTTACTAGCAGCATGCAATCCTTTCACAGCCAGGAGGAATCCCATGCCCCCTGGTGGAATATGATCAGCACCCTGCAAAGAGAGTGCAGAATGGAGCTCAATAGCTCAAAAAAGTCTAATTACTGGTCGCTGTATAAAACGAAGCTGAGGCTTTTCAAGTATACCGCATCCTTGTAACTTTCGATGAACTCGTCGGATGAAAACGAAATTCATAGGGTAGCTTGATTTTGACGAAAAGCAGTTGTGTAGGCTTTTAGTTGCAGTGTTGGTATAATGTTGCAAGCACTGAGTATTTCCTTCATTTGTGTTACAGAAGATGCTGTTTTCAAAGTTTTGTAAGATAAGCAACTGATAATAAATATAAGCAATAGCTGTTTGGCTTTCCTAAATTTTAAAATTCATAAAAGTAGCAACTCTGGGAACTTTTTCACTCTAATAGTTTAAGTGAATTGGTGAGATCAAAGCGGTACATTCACTCATTCACATAGTCTTGATAATGCAGATGGATTTAATGCAGATTTAATGCAGATCCAAGCAGCGCTTGGATCAAGTGTTGGCCGAGGTTCTACTCACTTGAGTGTAATCGCACTGTCCAAGTGAACTTGGATCAACTGTTGCCATGATCCAAGTAGGGACCAGGTGGTGCTACTTGGACGTTCAAGTTACTTAAATGACTCTGATTACATTGGCATAAGAGATAGAGTTGAAGGCAGGGCAGTTAAATTGAAGGCGGTAACTGGCTGGATGATTACTGGCACCGCAATTTAGCTAGACTGGTTTCTCGTCAGATTTTTAAAGACACTTAATACATCTGCCTGGGAAGTTGCAGTTTTACGTCGCATGACGAATTTTTGGCAATTTTTGCATTGGAAAACAGCCTTCTTTCGAATGATCTCAAAATGCACCACTGTATTTTATAGAAATCGAATGGTATTTAACCTTGGTTCAAATGCTATTTGCCAGGAATTGAGCGGCATGCCTTCACGACGCACAAGTAAGAACATAAACAATAGGTCTGTTCCCGTACTACAATTAATTGCGATGTTCAATCGTCTAGATACAATCGTCATATATATATAGCTTTTGTCAAGTGAACTGTCACGACATTTTCGCTGTCAATCGAAGTTTCCCATAGTTCATATAAACTACGCTATTAATTAATAAAAAGTGTCTTTTCGTGAGTGACTACTTTCACCCTATATTTTTGCTGAACTAATTCATTATTATTAGTGTGCAATTTGTGTTATATCAGCCTCACATTTTGCATTCCTATCCTTTGTTTTGGTTTGCCGAAGCTTCATATCGAAAGCTATCTTCATTTTGGTGATTCACTTCTACCTACTGTTATGTCAATCATAAGCTTGAGCGCTTGTTCGTCGTGTGATAGGGAGATCAAAGCTGATGATCATTTCTACTGTGACAGATGCAAAAGACCGCAACATTCAACATGCGCCGAGCTTTCCAGGTCAGCGATTTCAGCGTTACGATCTGCTAACAAGAGAGCTTTATTTGTTTGCACGATGTGTACTAAGAAAGAGGAGCAGTTGAGTACATTATGTGGCTTAGTGGCTAGCTTGAGAAGTGACGTGGATAACCTTAAAGAAGAAGTAAAATCTCTTCAGGCATCGCAAACTAAGACATTCACAATTGATGATGTCATTTACGAAATTGAGGAGCGTAAACGCAGGTCTCCAAACCTTATAATCCGTGGTGTTCCTGAAATCAATCCGAACGACGATCTCAATTCAACTTTAGAAATTCTAAACAAGGTGCTTTACCCACAAGTTTTGACTTCTACTGACATCAAAGTTATGCGATTGGGTAGACCTAAACCGTCATTTAATCGTGTTATCAAAGTGATTACTCCGTGCGAAAATATTGCACTTGATGTTGTAAGGAGAAAACATAGACAGAGCGAATTTTTAAAAAGCAGGTCTTTGAAGATAACACGTGATAGGACTATTCACGAAATAAATTTTCTCAGAGGTATTTATGCTCAGCTTGAGGAGGAGAAAAAAAGTCAGCCTCTTGCTGTTATTAAATACGTAAACGGTATCCCGAAAATTGTTGTCCCGCATAATACAAAAAACTAGAATTGATTATTTATTATCAAAACACGAGAGGATTATCTACGAAATTACCTGATTTACGCCAATCATTACTAATTAACAATTACGATGTGATCATTTTTACGGAAACATGGCTTAAACCGTACCACAAAACTACCGAGCTGGGATTTAAAGGCTACAATGTGTATCGTTGTGATCGTGATTATATTACCTCCAACAAAACCAAAGGTGGTGGTGTATTGATAGCTATATCTAATAACTTTCAATCTAGTTTGTTATCATCTAAAAATATTGACGTAGAGCAGCTTTTCGTATCAGTTAAAGTCAATAACAAAAGATTGATTATATCAACTGTATATTTACCACCAGATGCACCACCCGATAAATATTATAACCATACGGAAGACGTTATACACTGGTTTCATCAATATCCAACTTCTCAATTCATTATTACTGGCGATTACAATTTGCCTGGAGTCAACTGGGATCAACAGGAATGGACACAACGAATAAATTGTCTGAAACAGAGCACAATAATTGAAGCTTTCTCTTTTTTAAACTGTAGTCAATTTAATAATGTTTCAAACACTAATAACTCAACGCTAGATTTAATTTTTTCGAATTTTAATAATTTATCTGTAAAAGGCAACAATCATCCTTTTCTTCCGATTGATCTGCATCATCCGCCTTTAGATGTTACCATTCGGTTTCAAAAATCAAACGAGATTTCCAATGAACATGCTGTTATAAGTCATCGTAATTTTAAACACGCCGACTATAATTCCATTAATAGTGCTTTCGAGAGCGTAAACTGGCTAGCTGTGTTGAATGCCTCGACTATTGACGAGTCAGTAGAAAAATTTTATTCTACAGTAAATACAATTATTAATGAAACAGTTCCCGTGGTCAATTTTCGACCAAGCACTTTTCCTGATTGGTTTTCTATGGAGTTAAAAAAACTAATTCAGAAGAAAAAACTTGCTCATTTAAAATATAAAAAAACTAATTCTTTAAATGATTATTATAATTTTTCTAATTTACGAGCTAGCTGTAAACGATTACTTAGATTAGACTCCAAAAGTTATTTTCGCAAATTGGAGTCATCAATACCTCATAACATTAAATACTTTTGGAATTTCATCGACTCTATTAGGAAAGAAAAATCACTCCCAACGACGATGTTTATGGATGATATTTTCAGCTCAGATAGAAAAGCAATAGCAGACATGTTTGCATCCACTTTTTCTGAAGTCTTCAGTGATTCTTCATGTCAATATAGTCCAACTACTACGGATACGAATGTAACTATTTCACATTTTGTAGTCGATTTAAATAGTCTTATTGATAAGCTATCGTCTTTAGATGTTAGTAAGAATGCTGGACCTGATGGAATCCCGCCTGTATTTTTAAAAAATTGTGCTTCTAATTTGGCCCCAGCACTTCTGCATATCTTCAATAGGTCATTAAGTTGTGGTGTTTTTCCGAACATGTGGAAATCAAGCTTTGTGATACCCGTATTTAAATCTGGGCAGAGATCGGATGTACGGAATTACCGCCCAATTTGTATTCTATCAACGATACCTAAAATTTTCGAAAGTCTCGTAACCGATTACATAACCCCAATTTTAAGGCCCCTACTTCTTCACAACCAGCATGGTTTCTTAAGTGGTAAATCAATCTCAACTAATTTGCTTACTTATCATAATTATCTTTACAAGTCACTTGAATCTTACTACCAAGTTCACTCTATTTACACAGATTTTAGTAAAGCTTTTGATAAAATTAACTTAAACCTGCTATTGAAAAAGTTGAAAAACTTTGGAATTCATGGTAAATTCTATGATTGGTTCTGCGACTACCTGCGAGGACGGTCTCTTTTAGTTAAAATCAATAATCACTATTCTTATCCATTTTTCCCTTCCTCAGGTGTACCACAAGGATCACATCTTGGCCCTTTGCTCTTTTTAATTTTTATAAATGATATCAGTTTAATTTTTCATGATGTTCAATTTTTGCTATTTGCTGACGATTGTAAGATTTTTAAAACTATTACTTCATTAGCTGACATTGAAATTTTGCAATCCAATTTAAACAACTTTTACAATTATTGCGTGAACAATTGTCTTGAACTTAATATAAAGAAATGTCAATTTATTGTCTTTAATAGAAGTAAAACTTATTACAATCATACATACACAATCAATAATCTTCCACTTAAGCATGTTGACATTGTGAAAGACCTTGGTGTGACTTTCGATACCTCTCTTAGTTTTATACCTCATATTAAAGATATTGTTAACCAAGCAAATAGAATGTTGGGCTTCATTATTAGGAACACTCAAGACTTTTACAACTTAAATACAATAAAAGTACTTTATTTTTCTCTTGTACGCAGCAAACTTGATTATGCATCAGTGCTATGGAATCCTTATTATGGTACTCACTCTGATTCAATCGAAAGAATTCAGCATAAATTCTTGCAATATGTTGCATTCAAACTACATGCTTTACCGGCCAATATTAATTACGCTGAGGTTATGTCCCTTCTTAACATAACCTCCCTTAAAGCTAGAAGGAAAACCGCTGACGCAATATTCCTCTTTAAATTGTTAAATGGGGATATTGATTCATTTGAGTTGCTTGCGGATGTCGGCCTAAGAACTCCTTCTAGGTCAACAAGAAGCAACGATATTTTTTACCTACATAATTTTAAAACAAATTTTAGCCTCCACTCCCCTTTAGAGCGCATGAAGCGCACAGGTAATGAATTATGGAGCTATGTTCATTCGTTTGATGTTAAGATTAATGTGATAAAAGCCGTTTTTAGGCAACTTGAACTATTTCCCGATTGAGTTATTAATAACGAGTATTAACTGATTAAGTTCTAAATTTTTCAATTTATTTATTCTTAAAAGTTATTGTAAGTTAGTATTAAGTTGCATTTATTGTACTTATTGCTTTAATGGACAGCTTGTCCGTATGTTAATAAATAAATAAATAAATAAATAAATTAATTGCAATGGAGCCGTTTTTTGTACTCCGTTTTAGTACGCTTCATTGCAATTAATTGCAATTAATCGTAGTACGGGAACAGACCTAATAACAACATAAATGCAAGTAAGAAATCGAAAAGTCACGGGTTGAAAACTGTATTTGTTGGAAGAATTGGGCCAGAGCTTTTAGAGAAAGCCAATATGTCTTTGTTATACTTAATCATACTTATCGGATTCCCATGCTTAGAAAATTTAAGCTTTTGTTACTTTCGCTACTTATTTTAATTAAAAATGTAATGATAGCATGTGCTGGTGCAAATATGACGAAAATGTTTGGTGCTGACAGCCCATTACTATCCTCCAGTCATATCAAATTTAACAACAAATTTCTTTGTAAAAAATAAAGCATTTCCGCAAGGATTACAAAATAAGTGCAAAACTTTGATAGATAGTACTTCTCCTTGGCTTTACATCAGATAAGAAAACATTCAGTCACATATAAACATATATTAAATACTGCAAGTACAATCTGTAATATGGTTTTGTTGTTGTTGTCGACAATTCTATGTATATTGCATATACGCTCCTTGCAAGTAGAATGAAACGTCTGCTTGTATTTGAAAAGTAAATGAAACGGTTTGCAACAGATATTACATACTACATTGTATCGTCGTCGACGGAGACTTCAACATATCAACGTTTCACGTGCTTACTAGATACCAGATTGCTACTAGTTAAAAGGAATTATACCAGAGGGAGTTTTCAAGAGCATCTAAAATCATTCACCACTGAAAAGTATTTTCACCACCGACGGTTTGCTTGGAATTTTTCTAGTATTTTTAGTTGTGTGCGTTATGCTATGAACATGATGGCGATGGCCTTTTACTCATAGTTATTTACCAACAGATTTTCACAATTCCACTCAAATATCTTCATGCCTGACGTCACTTCGTCTTCTTCATAGTCTAAAATTCATATAATCCTGTCTTGATACGTGCATCTTTTCCCAGCAGACAGCCACGGGATGCTCTCGTTTTAGAACTCAACGAAAAGTTGCGTGGTTTGATTGTGCACCTCCCACATAGCATGAAATTTGTTGTTCTTTCGAATGAAACAATTTCTTGCAAGGATTCACTCCATAAGCATATATCACTGTACGTATTAGGTGGAAGATAGAAGTTTTAGTTTCTGAATTTGTATTATGCGTTCTAGTATTCGTTCAAGTTTAAACTTAAACAAATAGTTTCATTTCGCTTGGAGGTCTAATTCTACGCAAAAGCGAAAAACCTTTTAAACATTCCAACAAACGTTCTGTTTTATTTTATAATCTTCTTTGTGGAAATACGTTCATATAACGAACATTACGTATCTACGTCACTTCGCATGCACTTGCCATTCGGTTCGCTCATCATTCATCAACGTCAAGATTGACTTTTAGCGCATTTTTCGTTTTACGTTTGCATTTTAATTGAAAATTTTCAACGAATAAAGCTAATTCAAAAATATTCATCATCAAGTGGTAGATAGTTTTTGCTGTCCCGTACATTTCTGCGATTCAGATTTATGCAGAAGAAAACGGTGAGATAAAGTTAGATTAGTTTCAACTTTAGTTAAACGCTATAGTTTAAAGGATCAACGAAACACCTGACAATTATCATCATCGAAGCGTATAATTGTCAGAGTGCAATTGGTGTCATTGCATTTGCCAGAGGATATCGTATCGTTTCTTTCTGTGCTTTAGTTTTGTAGTTTTTAATTAGTTCTATGATTTTCATCAAATAACTTATGCAGTAGAGCCATGTTGATTAAGGTAAAAGAAAGAGGAAAAGTGAATGGTGTAACGAAAAAATAGAATGCTAGTGGTTTACTTTTAGAATGCGTTCGTTTATTCATGATGCACATTTATTCAAACAATAGTTATCACTATATAACATTAAATAATAGTTTTGAGTTTTCCGATGACCTTTGATTTTTCATATTTTTCAAAATGGAGACTTTAACAATGTAAATAAGATTAAAATGTACAAGCGCCCAATGTGGGCGGAAATAAAATGTTGATTCAAAACTTCGAATTCGCATAAATTAATAGAGGAGAAAGCATATGGTAGGGATTGAAGGAGATTGATACGTAATA
The DNA here is from genome assembly GCA_963978885.1 of Nemotelus pantherinus. Classification (NCBI taxonomy): domain Eukaryota; kingdom Metazoa; phylum Arthropoda; class Insecta; order Diptera; family Stratiomyidae; genus Nemotelus; species Nemotelus pantherinus. The sequence continues at coordinate 4,092,437 of OZ022263.1, forward strand.
TGCATAAACATCAAGTGCAAAGTCGTCTCGTAATTAGAGAGTCTGATCTGATTACTTCCTCAAACGGTTCTTGATCGAATGAGGTTTTTTTATGCAATCTCTGCTTTCACTTTCCGCAGGATATCAGGATTGTCGTCTTCTTTCATAGTCGAATTTTTCAATGTAAACTTAATTCAATCAGCTTTGTACTTTTGATTTTTCTACCTTGAATTTTGATTACTATAGCCTTTTTTGAGGGTTAAGACGCCGATAATTCAGAGTATTCTGAAGCTTGAGTAGCCTAGTGGGTAGAGCACTGGCTTCTTGCGTGTGGGGTCCCTGGTTCGAATCCAGGTTTGGACGAGGGCCCGCACACCAAGCTTTGAGTTCACCTAGCTCTGATTAGGTACCTGATTTCAATCAGGGGTAAAGTGAGTCGTGGAACTAATCACTCCACACTCGTATCCACAATGATTAAAAAAAAATTGTAATGAAGCTCTCTACCAGCTTCAACCCCTAGACCCGTACGAGGGTTGTCGTGGGATTGCTTTACTTTACTTTTAATTCAGAGTATTCAATAGGACCTCCTAATTTGCACACAAAATTTAGTCTTTCTCACATTTGGTTGATTGCTAATGCTAGTTTTTCTTCACTTTAAACCAGGGGGATGTTTTGATGATTCACACATCCTCATTATTTGCTTCGCCTTTTATTTCTGGGGCTCTTCAGCGACTATTTTTATGCACCATTCACGCTCTGTCGATTCTGGTCAGAAATGGCAAAGGTCGACTGAGCGTAAAAATTAGAGTAGGTAAATATATAAGAACCCTAACTCATGGTGACTTACTCGACCATTTAACAAAACACATCTACTCGACCATTTAACAAAACATCTGGAATATTATTGAAGCCAGCAAAAGAGTTTGGATCTTCGGAAAACTGGTTTAAGATAAAACCGACAATTTGTAAGGTATGTTTATGGTGGGATTTTAAATGCTGAATCGGGGCCTATTGACAGTACCTAGTTTCGTAACGATCCGTGTGAGCCACTCCTTTAATGTTTGGTTAGAGCATGGAGTTGTAAACTAGCCCCGTCTCTTCTATCTCTCTCCACAGCTTGATCCGAAGAATAGCATACTGGCCATTGGTCTGCTTGACATCCTTGTTGGACATACCTATCATAACGCAACTTCTGCATTCGTTTTCTTGCCAGCCTTTGCGGATGGTGGGCATAAGCCCGAAACACCAGCCTTAGCAAGATCTCCCTCGTTGATTTTGACACTCTTTGGCGCTTACGCTCAAGAACACCGACAACGGCTTTTACTTCTACTATGCGTTTTTTTCGCGCTCCCCCCCTGACAAATTTGGCGGAAGCATCTTATAAAGCACTCTCCACTATCAACAGGTGGGAGCTTTTACTGTTTCGCAACGTCAAAATTGAATGGCTTTGCTCCTAGTCTTCCGTTCAATATATTTTCGCTCCAAGCAGATAGTATTAGCATCACCAGCCAACCTTTTTCTCGCTTTTGCAAGTAGGCTCTGAGATTCTACCGTCTATCATCCAGTTTTCGGTAAATGAATACAGTCTTTACTGGATTGACGTCGGTAGCTTCTTCTTGAATTGTTTCGACTGCAAGTCTCCACAGGTGCCCAAAGTTCACCGAAACCAGCACTCTTACGAGTACTTTCTGTGTCTACTGCGGGCGACTCATTTACACTATCTGGAGCTTTTCAGTGTACACCTCCTCCTCTTTTGTGAGGATTCGGGAGCAGATATCTTTTTCCCTGGTTTGATTTATCACTGTACTCGCCTTGACGCAGCCTGTAACCGTAGGAGATGCTTTCAACAACTTCGAAAAACCGCTGGATATGGAATGTAAGCCTGTGCTCTCCCAATGCAACTAGCGTTCTCGCTTGCAGAATCCGAGCCATGGCTGTATTGAGCCAAACCCAGCACAGGTGAATTTCCAGATTCCGTCTGACTGCCACCTGCAGAAATAAAATCCCTAGGATTCATCGTCATGCTGTTTTCCAAGTACTTTTGATGTGACATCTTGCTATGCACAGGCCACCTCCACCACAGCAAGATGTTGCCCGATCGGAGGGAAATTGTTTATAATACTAGTCTTCCTAATATATGTAGTAATATAGATGCAACGACACGCTGTTCAAACTCTAGTTATTAAATTCTTGCATTATTACTATTATTATTTAGTATATTAAAACCAAAACTAAAATCAAAAAACCTACATTTTTACTGATTTTATCACATTACCTTCATTCCAGGCTGATTTATCGTGTCGTAATACAAAACAATCTGTTGGTGCTATCTTTACACGAACAAACTTCGTAACACTGAAATATGTAACGGATGGTTGGGGTACCGACACAAATGGCTTTAAATTAGTAATAACTGCTGTAAAAGATCCAAGTATGTATTCCATCGTTTTCTATCAAATCAGATCATTTAAAATTCCAATATTTGTGCCAATATGGTTTCTAACATTTTACGTGCAGCTCTAACTGGAAATATTATCAATTTCAGAGCACGCTTGTAAGGACTTCCGTTGTAGTATACGTGAGTTTTGTATCCATCCAGATTTAGTATGTGACGGGGTGAATCATTGCGGCGATGGATCCGATGAAGCAAAAAGTTTGTTATGTCAGAGTAAGTTTATTACTGGAAATTATACGATATTACGTGTTTAATCAATTATATCATGCAGACCAAGATCCGGGCACGTTGCTGGGAGTGGAGATGACATGGTTTATTTTATTAGCTGTAAGCAGTCTTTTAATATTAGCAGCATGTGTAGTGGGTGTATTGATATGCTTATGTCGTCGTAATGCAGACATTGCAGCAAACCAGAACGCTTTTCAGTGTAAGTATTGATTCGAACGATACGAATTAGTAATGATCAATTTTCCTACGCAGTACGGCAAACATCAGCTGAAACAAATGGTTCGTCGAAACATTTGCACGGTACACTTCCACGTGAACATACAACACTGCCTCCGACGTCGGGAAACTGGCATCACCCTGCGGGACCATCAGGGTACCACCGCATACAACACAAATTGAAGATGGCCACCAAAGTCCGTCCCATTTGGTGCCTGGCAAATTCAGACAATTAGGTCCTGATTTATCACAACAAGCCGCACAACAAAATGCCACGGCTAATTCAAATGCACAAAAAGACGAATGGTTCGTTTAAAACGTAATCTAACGTAGCGAGGATCGAAAAAAAAAATTGCTCGTGCAATCAACAGCATTGGTTACTACTCTCGTCTCTCGCAGCCAAAACAACTTAATTACAAACAAACGTTCCAATCGAAGCAAATAAAACGTGCAGCAAGAATAAAAATGAAATTTATGTTGACAATAAAAATTTTTAATTTCCAATTCAAACACATCAGTACTACTACCACCAATAACATCATCACAACAAACCAACCGGAACATAATTAATAGGAAATCGCACATGAATACGTCATTTTTCGCTGAGTATCACTGTATATCACCATCTCGCCATCTCATTCACTGTCAACAAACTGAAGCAAGAGCACTTTCAAAACGAATAAAAACCGAACCCGAAGAGATAATAGAATTACATCCAGGATAACCGGACTATATTCTTCCTCAGTTTACATTAAGATGAAAAATACGGTTGATGAAAGTATATTGGTTTTTTTCGCATCGAAAACTACTTCCTTGGGGGTCCCTTGATGAAATCACCACCAATAGCTGGCGGCGTCCCTAACTGATTTACTACCACCATCTGCATGTTGGCTAACCAAGATCAACGAATAGAATGGATATTAATTTGGTAATGTGACTAGACCTACAGCACAAACGAGAAGATGAACGACAGAAGGACTTCTTAATGCTTTCCACACATAATTCGTATTTTCGGTAATGCAGAAAAATAACTGAAGCAACACAGACATTAATTATGAATGCAGAGATTTCGCAAGCGAAACTTAGCCGGACGACGAATTTATTGATTTGGTTCAGTAACAGTAACAACAGGCATCAGTAACAACTCAATTCAACTCAACAACACAAAAAGAATCAAACGAATTAGTTTTTATTGTTATTACGGATATTTGCTAGGCACTTTATGAAGTAAGTACCGACTAATTAGTCACTGCAGGCCTGTATCATTTTTGCATATTATTATCTTGCAGGACTGCAGCTGTGGACATCACCACGCAGGGTGTATTAATTAGGAGATTATTGTGTACCCAAGTCTCCTAGAAGATGGTAATCGGATAACCATCTCGTTTGTAAATACTTAATCTTAACACAAAATAATTATCCAACAAAAATTGAGAGAAGCTAACAAAAAATTAAAATTTATTCATATTGGGCATATTGAAAAATAATAATTGTTTTATATATATTGAAAATTTAATAACAAATGAAAATAACACTAAAAATAAGAAAAGAAATGCAGCAGAGTTAAATAAAACACTAAAAAAGTAGTTTAGTAATGCTATATAGGTCAATATAATTGCGATGAATGCAATAAAAAGATTAACATAAATATTGAAAGAAAAAAAAACAAATACAAAAAAACTATACGACCAAAAATAACTAAATAAATTTTAATGATAAATTTAGAGATATTTATAATTTCAACAACAATAAAATGCAGAAATTATTAGAAAGTATGTAGCTATGTGGAAAGATGAATGACACTATACAATTTAAATGATAATGCAAATTATAAATTACCAACCTAAGTCTAATACAGTAATCATCTCTAAATTTTAGTTACATAGAAAATCGTAACATACATATTAGCATGTACATAAATGACATGTCATACAAGTAGCGAATAAAATGCACACAATTTTAGTCCATATCTAGTAAACGAGAATTAATTAAAAAGGGGAAGACATTCAATCGTAGTCGAAATCAAGTCAAATTGCAACAGAAAAGTGAATAGATGTTACATGTATATTTTACATAATACAGGTGTCTTAAATTCTAATCTATGCTTAAGTGAAATATTTTTTTAAATATACCAAACACAATTAAGATTTAATCGATTGGATTTAGTTCCGGGTGTATAGATCATGATTATCATTTCATTACAAAAGAAACAATAGCAAAAGCTAAACAATAATGTCTTCTAGAAAATTCAATTCGAATTTTGAACAATGTATTAAATATATTCCTGCTAAGTTCTATTTATACAAACTTCCAATTAATATCAAAAAGATCAACAAATGTATTCAGGATACAATTTCCGTTCAAGAACTTACGAACAGGAAAAAAATCATTTCTACATATCTACACCAAACATATTCAAAGATTGTTTTAACATCTAGAAAATAAAAAAAATTGAACAAAACAAGACTATAATGTCAGAAAAATATCAACAAAACAAATCATAAATTATATCATACCTACAGAACATTTGAAAAGGTCGAAATTTTTTACAATTCAATCTTGAATCTTTCGAACAAACATATTTCCGCAGCAGATATGCAGAATCGAGTTTTTTACGACTCAGTGCTGTCAATGATTTTTGAATATAATAAGTAGTGCATACTTTCACTGATTTCCAATCATTTGTGAATTGTTTTCAAAGAAAAAAAAATTAACTATTCATTACAAAAATAACATCAAACTCATTCATCTTTTATTGTTTGTAGATTCAAAATACATACATACAAAAATGACAATATTTCCAGTTTGTATCTCTCTCTTGCAAAGTAATTGAAAAAAATAATTATATCTGTCAAATTGTAAGCTAAAAAAATTACATTTAATACAAGAAGAAATTAAATTAACTATGCATTAGACATTCTTTGGCGAAACTACGATAGAAATACGAACAATCGTTGGACAAAATGAAAACGATATGTAGTTCAAATTGTATGATGAAATGAGGTAAAATTAAACGAAATGTAACATGTAACGGAAAAAACTCGTAATGCTTTCAATAAAATACTCGTGTATTAAAAATGAAAAATGGAAATATTTTACAAGAAACAACTTTTCTGATTACATCTCAGTTTTCTTGGCAAATTTGGACAAATTCATTTTGAATTTTGTGCCATTTCCGCAAATTTTAGGGGAACTTGGATAGTTGGCATTAATAGTTTTAGTAATGTTGACGCTGTTTTGATGAAATTTATTAATTAGTAAAACGATTTCGTGTAGAAGCCAACTGGGAAACGATTGATTACCGGAGATTCAATTTATCAATCTTCGTATTTACTACATGGAGTTTGGATAAGGTGAATGCTATTAGAAGCTCAAATTTCAATCCATATCAGTCTTTTATCTACCAAATATTTTAGTTTAAAGATCAATTTGTCTTTTGTAAGCTGTTTATAGATTAATTTTTTAGCAGATCACGATTTTTCGAGGATATTCTGTCATCTTCATTAGTGCCTACTCAGCTGCTACTATTGACCCAAGGCAGTGGAAGGATTGCAGTACTTCAGATTCATGTTACACTAACACCAAATCTAAGGGTTTTTTCTGCAGATTTTGCCATCTTGAATTTCTTTTATCTTTAATTAAAGTGCAGCCCCAGCTTTTGTGTCACCCGCTCGATACAGACAGCTGGGAGGTAAACAATGATCGTCACGTTAGCCCATTTTTCGATTGATCAGATATGAAATGTGGCGCTTCCATACATGAAGATTTCGCGAAAATATCTCCCAATGAGAGATTAAATGCAGCTGGACTTGTCATATTTTAAATTCTGATTGCCGCAGAAGCGCAAACTGTGCTCTTTTTTCATACATCTACAACAACGTCGGTCGACTTTCAGGAAATCTTTTCATTGACACAATGTCGTATCGAGTTTGCACTGTTGTGGATAATGATGTCTTGATTTGCAAAAGCAACACTTAGAACAACTATTGCAAAATTGCATCCTGCTTCTGCGGGAAAAATTGGTCTTTAAAATAAAATATTTGGTTTTGAAAGCTAGAAAAAATTGAATCAGATCAAATTAATTTCTAACTACCGTTTCTCTCGAACTTTTTGCATACAATTCTCCTTAAGCTGAGAAGTCTGAGTGATGTTAGGTTTGGTTCTCTTAGCTGACATAAAGTCACCCATAAACCTATTGATCCGTAACGCCAGGGCTCGCCCAACTAGCGGTGTCTGGTTTCTCCCAGTGCCGGAGTGTGACACAGGGAATGTTGGTTGTTTCTGAGACTACCGGCTGCTGACACTTCCTGCATGTCTCATTGGTTAAGAGTAACAGTTTTTTTGGCATGCGCTTCTACCCGACAGTGGCTAGTAATGAAGCCCATCAGCTGTTTGAAGTCGGTTTGGGTTCATTCAAGTTGGCATTTGGTAGCACTCCAGGTCTGACTCGCACGCCATGTGCACACCGCAACCTGCATCATATCGAGGTAAATTAAGTCCTTCGCAGTTTGGAAAGGATTTGGGATGTCTGGCGCTCCAGCTAAGGGAAGTCTGGTTTCATTCTTGGCTACCACACCCACTACCTCATTTCCATCAATGCCTTTATAACATTTTGACTTTTCTGTTGCTACCTGGCCTGATCAGGGGCTGAATACAATCGAGTACGCACTTCGATTTATATGTGAGTTATACGTACTTTTACCATAGTTTAGCGGCCTTTGAAAATGTCGATCCTAACATCTTCAGGTTTATGGCTTTTCGTATTGCAAAGACCTCCTCCTATACAGCATCACAGTTATTAGGTGGCCTAAAGACAACTTCTAAAAAGTCGTCTGCAAAATAAGCTGCAGCACCCACTCCTGCAGTCATTTTGGATCCGTTGCTGTAGATGCTAAGAGCTGCTATGCCCATTTACAGATTGATGTATTCCATTCAAGCAAAGAGAGGGGACCAAGTAACCAGTGCATCTTTCGTTCTTCTGTCCAATACTGCTGCGGCCAAAGGATCCTAACTCATCGTTTAAGCATAACAGTAGCTTTTACGGCAGCACGTCTAACAAAGAGGTCAAGCTGGTGAAGATGAAACAGGACGTTTAACGCAGACGAAGGAGTTGCTGAACTCTTTTCGCCATTCTAGTAAGGTGATTTTATCCATTGCCGGCTTCCAGGTCAGACAACCGTAAGCAAGAACAGACATTGCAATCATCTCATAGACCCAGTGCTTCAGAGCGGGGCTGACGTTTATGTTTTATCAAGTATGTTCTTGCTAGCGTAAGTCTCGCTGCTTACCCTTTTTACTGTTATTGGTTTTCTAGTACGAGAAGCAATTTAAATGAGCCCATTTGGCCCCATAAATTATATCATACAATAAGTTTATTATATCCTTAAATAATATTTTCGGAAGTTTGATTATTTTTTTATCTTATTTTCGACAATTAACAAAATTGTTAATATAAAAAACATTGTGACAATATATACTTGCTAAGAATAAGAGTATTTTCGAACACTTAAACAATTTTTCAACTTTTCGATAACGTTACAGAGATAATAAAAAATAAATTCACAATGAACTGAGATTTGAAAAAGATAAATCAGTGCTGGTGTATGCAGTTGATTCGAGGGTGTAAGTTTGCGATCAGAGGCACAAATCATTTTAAGGCAGAATTTTTTTTCGAAAGGGTATAATACAATAAATATGAAAATAGAATAAGATATTTATTTTTGACTTATACTTGTTTTTCTTTTCTTTGCTCTTTTTTTAAGTAAAAATTGTACTGTTTCCATGATGCATTTATTTGAGGCTAATATCCTATTTATTTAAACGCAACATTTACAGCCGCGAATCAACGACCAAAACTAAAAATTTCATACAAAATATTAACAGAATAATTGGTCAATTTTAAAATTTCTTCGAATCTATAAAAGAGAGGAGAGTCGTACCGAATTTTGCAATTAATAAACTTACGAATAAAAAAATAAGAAGAAATCTATAAGACGAAAAACACTATCTGAAAAATGTTAATTATCGAAAGTAAAATCTTACATTTTCTGAAAGTGTGAAAGAAAAGTCCAAACACATGGGAAATATGTTGACATTAATGAAAACTAATTTCAGTTGGAAATAATGAAACATATTCTCTCAAAATTTAGGATAGGAACAATATTATTCGAAGCAGAAAAATATCTCCCGCCGTTTTTTATCGAAGTCTTCAGAAACAAATATGAAGAACAAATTATTCAGCCACGCGGAACGAGTTAATCGTACAATACCTTACTTTCTAGAAATCCATTTAGTCCTAGCTATAATTTCGTTACAAATAAAATTTGATTAAAAACTTCAATTTGAAAGAGGTTAGAATTTTTCCAAAATATGAAACCTAAGAGACAAATAAATTAGCATAGTAATGCTTAAGTCAAAAATAAACAAAAGAACATATCTGCGGATAGTGCAGGCTTATATCTGCTCCAGCTCGAAAGAAGTTTAAGGCAAATCTTTCCTCTTTGATACCTATCACTTCAAATTTATTCCAAACAACAACAAAACACAATCGATTTACAAACACGTGTCTACACCAATCAAAACGTATACATATTTCCATTGCATTATATACAAACAATAACAAAGGGCTTGCGTTATATAGTGTGCTTTTACACAAATAAAAATTATTAAAAAAAAAAAGTATTCCCTAAATAAAATACTTTTAGAAAATGTAAATTCTAGAAAAGAATTATAATATTTTTTAATATTACCTAAGAAAAAATAATAATTATACAACACAACAAAATGGCGAACAGAGATAGATATTCATTACAGATTCGGTACTATCATACCTAGCCGATAATGATTTCCTGTAATCAATATACACATACTAATAAAACTTTTTTGTATTATGAAACTAATGAAATTAGCGTGATTTTAGTGAAAATAAATAAACAGTAAACAGAATTAAAAATAGTTTAATAGGAAATATTTAGTTGAACGAATGAACTATTAATGTACTTAGATGAATATTTCTTTGAGCTTGACGAGAGTAGTGTGTTTCTGTTACTTTATCAAATTTTGAGTGAATTTTGAAGAATGGAATGAACACGATTCTAGTAGTATTTTCTGGAGACTTTCTTACTGGATTTCAGTCTTTGAGGAAGAATCTGTCGGAATGGAATGCTAACACAAATGCTTAGTTTGGAAAAAAAACATAGATCGAGCACCAGTAGACGAATTTAGCTTTGAGTTAAAATGAAAGAATAACTTCTTAATTTAAACATCATATTGCAACATCTAATTTTTTTCAAATGCCAATACATAAGCCACCACGTCGAAACAACACAAAAAGAAACAAATAAATCATAAAAATAAATCACGGCCGACGCATCCTATACAGCATCATGCACGGTAGGCAACTATACCCAACTATATGATAATGAACGTAATATGATATTATTTTAGAGATGTCACACACCACACGGCGAAATAAAAAAACAGACATTCAATCCCATAAATAAACTGTAGATGTAGATTTTAACAAAACGAATGTAAGAATAAATTATTGAAAAAGTGTGTTCTAAGTTAAGTTGGATTCCACCAAACAATCCAATAGGCATTTTGCGTTTTACAAGAACAGGTAATATGATGAGACAGCAAGAAATAGTATAAGATGAAATCAAGAATATGAAAGAAAAAATTATTATTATAATAAAAGAAGAAACTGCTTAGCTTTGTGTTAATTGCTGTTAAGTGTAAAATGATAACTAAACTAAAAACAACAAGAGCAACAGAAGAAAACTGACGAAATATAAACAGAGATATGAAAAACTAATAATGTAGTTGTTTGTTGTGGTTTTCATTTAATCAGTTTATTGCGATTGTGCAATTTTGGTTACTTTCAGTCCAAATGTCAAATGCCCGCCTTCGAATGGTGAATGTTAAACATTATGATCTTAATAGCTTCCGAAAACATGAAGAGTTTTATTAATTTATCTTGCTTCAGAAGTGGCGAGGCAGAAAAGATTTTTAGATTTGCAAAAAAAATAAGTCAAATTAATCAATAAATTATATTTTCGTTCATTAAAAACACTATTTAAATATTTATTTATACCCCCAGATCTCTCCTAATTTTTTACCTCTTCTATTTACGGCTATAGCTATCTCTGTGAGCTGTACACCCATTCAAAACTAACATTAAAAATATTGTCTCAATGTAAAAATAAAAAAACGCCAAAACCGATTCCATATCGAGAGCACTGCCTCAGTGTAAAAAGTCGAAAAAATATGCTATGAAACCTAGTTCGTGCATAGTACACCCAGCGACAAAAAAAAAACCTATGAGATGCCAATTTCATGCGAATTGCTACATATTTCATTATGTTTCTAGAAATGTTCACTTTATGCATAGAAAATATTTTTCTTATCACAATACAATCTTAAATAAGAGCCACAACATTGGGACATTAATCAAGGTGCTTGATTCATTGAAAAATCAAAAATGGGTTCCATATTTTTTTAATAGATCTTCATTGATTTGTTCTTCCTAGACTTCTCTTATTACACTAATAAAATTTTCAAAAATTCTCGGCTCACTTTCTCTATTTTTTGAACCCATTGCCTGCCAAAGGTGTTTTATGGGATTCAAGTCGGGACTGTTTCCTGAAAGCGACTCTATCCCTAGCCGCTCCTTCAATTGTGGAAGAGCCAAATAATCTTAGAACAGAGAATTTGACACATCCGTCGTTAGATACTCGAGTGCTGGAACTATGGCCTCCTCTACGATATCTTTGCGTTTCGCAACATTCACATATCCTTTACGAAGAATAATAGATCCTACACAATTAGGTAGGACACATCCGTCAATTATCACATAGGGGGACTGTTTAACAGTCGCTAGCATACATTCGTTCGAATATCTCGTCTTACTCGCGTTGTTCCATCTGGTCTAATCAGATTCATCCGAGACAAGCTTGCCTCATCCGCTTGTTCAGAAGCGGCTTTTTCGCAAGGCGGCTGAAAACGCAAACTCATCTCATTGAGCTTCCTTTAGATTAATTTGTTAAACTGTCTTTCATCTCTTTCCGTGGTATCTCTTTTCCTTCCACTGCCTTTTTTATGTTCGAGGCTGCCAGTTTTTACTTCTTTTTTTTTAATTGAATTACGAACTGTCCCTTCGCTGCATCCTACTTGTCGAGCTATTTCCGATTTGAACTCACCCCAGTGGAAAGAAGCCCAAATCTCGTACCTTGTTTCTTACTCAACTTGACGTAGTTTGGCATTTCTATGATTAATGTTTTCCCACTGGCTTGCAAAATCAAACTGATGCGGAAATTTTGTTTTTTCTATTTTATATAAAGGATCCCTAATTTCTACTTGAAAAATTTTGCTTGTTTCTAGATAACAAGCTTATCTAGAAACAAGCAAAATTTCAAGCAAAAAAGTCATTCTTATGATTATCTGTAAAATTCCTAGTTCGCATATTTTCCTATCGCTGGGTGTATATCGAATTTAGGCACAAAGAAAACGGCGAATATGGATTTGTCTCATTTTCAGCCATGAAAATGAGGCAAACCCATATCGGGCAACTATGAACAAATTAAGAACGGTCCATTTAGGTAGCTCTGAGGTTTTGGGTTTCACTTCGTCAATGTTTTATACGTGACTAATTAAATGTTTGCTGTCAAATGCGCGTACTAAAAACTAGAATTAGATTTACAAATAGGCACAGATTTTTACGAAAAAACCCAAAATTTTGTCTACTTGTATTTTAACGAAAATTTTGATTTGAACACTTGTACGTTTTTGTTCATAATTGATTTAATAATTTATAAGCTTGCCAATAGTGCGGAACAAAATGGATTGCATTTACCGAAAGTCTTTATTTTTTTACCTTGCAATTAGCCAAAGAGACTAGTGATTTAGTAAAAAATTTCTAAAAGTTAATATCGGATGTAGAATTTGATGTAGGTGTAGAACTTGAACTGGAACTTATGAAGATCATGGTGGGAGCCAAGCTTTTCGCTCTTTAATATATGTCTAGTTTATTTAACTTACGAAAATATAAAAGGGAGCTCATTGCCTATTCACCGTCAAAACAATCAAGAAAAGTAGTAATAAACTGAATAGTCTTTTGAAAATTGTTAATATCAATGGAATTTACGGTGCTATGCTAGAAACTACTTCATTAATGGGGCTAATCTGAAACTTCCGGCAAATTCAGTAACTGCTGAGAGGTTATTTTTCACATTGAAAATAATCAAAATTGATTACTTGACAGACACGATTTCCGGATTTATCAATGGTAGGTTTTGAAAATAATTCGCCAACAAACTGGAAAAGGAAAACAGCCAGTATGACAATATAATTCAATATTTTGCTACGATGAAAAATGGATGGATTTAATTTTTAACAAAAACGTTTCCATAGCGTCGCTCGTAGCAATAATACGTTATATTTCCTTCGCATCAAAGCTCTGCATCGAATATTAGACAATAAGGCAATTTAATATTAAATGACTTTAAATACAAATCAATTGAATATTTTTTGAGTCTATAGTGACACATACACAAAAAATTGCTTTATTCAAAAAATAAATAGATTATAACACGTAGTTGCTTCACGAAATAAAAAGTCGTGATTATTTTCTGTGATTTAGAGATATTTTCGGATTTATTTCACGTTTACTTTTTCTAACTGCGCACATATACTCTGTTTCTTTTGCTCACTGGTTTTTGAATAACGGCTGTCTAGTGCAAAGATTTGATTATATTTAGTGGAGTGGCCTATACTGTTTGATACAATGTACTGATAAGCCTTTTTGAAAATGTCAAGTCAAAAATATAAAAATTAAATCTAAAAAATGACCTAAAAATTTCGGCATCCAAAAACTCACAACAGCCAGAATTTTGACAAACGTACAAATTACTACACTCGATAAATTTTTCTTCTGATAAATTTTCTTCTAACCTCGCACGAAATAATTTGAAGTATTCATTAGGTCTGTTTCCGTACTTGAATCTATTATAATATATTAAAATAGATTCGCAGCAAGTCGTTTCCGTACTTTTGCTGCAAGCCAAATTTTGCAGCAAAAAGAAGCCAGCTGCCAAATTCTGTTACTGCTGCAGTTTGCTGAAAGTACGGAAACATACCTATTGCTATAATCATAATTGCTATAATCAATCAAATTATGTAAAACTCATCCTAGACACCATCCAATATTTTTCATTGTGAATATACAATGTTCATTCTCAGCCACTGACAGCGCGGGAAACATAGTATTTCTTTACGATCAGACAGCTGTTTCAATCTAAAAAAAAATATTTGACGGAGAGCTCATATTTTCGTTCATAAAATACCTTTTGGTAATCAATGTGCAGAAATTAGACTTTCAAACTATATATTTACAAATTTCCTTACAATTATTCTTTGCTTATTACAATTAACAACATCTTGGAAGAAGACAAAAATTTTTCTAGTGCAAGAAGAAACAAAATTATTTATTACATTGTGCGAAATGTAAACAAAGTGCTATCGGAGTGCAAAGTGCTATCGGGATCGAAGTTTTGAAAGCAGTTTTAATAATTTTAGGCTAGAAAGATACTATCATAGTTATTGTTAGGATACTGGATTGTTTAAAGCATTTTGAAGAGTATAAGTTTCTCAAGCGTAACTAATCGAGGCGTGAGAAAATAGCATTAGCATTAACTTAATGACATAAATGATAAAGCAAACGTGTAAGGAAATAGAAAATATATTGATTGAATAATACAAAGCGAATGAATAAATTAAAGCAACTAGTGCACTTGCCCGGTGGATTTACATCGCGGTTTGCTTTAAAGCTAAATAAAGTCAAATCGTGCGGCAAATCGATTAGACAAAGCTTTAAATGCATAAAAAACTACACATAGTTGTCTATTGGTGCAGAATTTGTGATTTTAGATATGATTTTAGGTGCATACGTGTGTTGAGATGCAATTGCACAAACAGCAAATAAGACATTCAAAGGGCGTGTTAGTTTGTAGTGACAGAGAACAACAAAGCCGAGATATCGAGCTAGTTAATAAAGCATTGTAACAATTCCAGCCTTCAGTAAAAAGATTTAAAGTATGCACAGCATCAATCCTGATAACTGAAGCAGAAATCCCATAGGAACAATTAACAACATAGTTGTAGCTAGTCAACAGCTACATATCAACAACAGCTTCCTACCATTTCCATTTTACATTTTTCTTTATCATTAGAAAAACCATTTGCTTCGAAGATTTGTAGTCGAAAATAATTCTAAAAATATTTTTAGTTTCTATCTATGGTACGACCTAAAACTATATTTTGCAACGATCGTCCTATTCCTGAAAATTTTTGGTTATATATCTCCTGACGTTTACGCAAGTCAAATTTGGATTTTTTTAGCCCCTGAATAGTTTAATTTAAAATTTCTTTAATTGTTCGTAGGTTATGAAGAAAATTATGTTCCACGGTCCCATACGGAACCAGGCCGGTATAAAGCCCTTGTAAAGTGCTAAAAATCCTTCACTGCGGACCGTCTGTGAGGAATTTCAAGAAATATTCATTTCAAGCTACCTTTTAGTATGGAAATGCAAACTTACCCGTACACCACAGTCGAAGCTGCTGGTGTATATCTTTTTTGGTGCGGCAGATACAGTTGATACAATAGTTACTCGTTTCTGATTCATTAGCCTCGTCTTAAATAATAGAATCGATGTTACGGTTATTAGTTAATCAAAAAGTGGTTTCACATGCTTACCCTTATCACATCGATTGGCGTCGAAGCAACGGCGCTTCCTAAGCTGGCAATAAAACTAGATCTGAAATTAAGGATTATGTTGCAGTTGTTCAAATATACTCTCATGAAGGACCTTACATAAAATGATTTGCTATTTGATCCCCGAAAGCGTTCATTAGTTGCTGCTTGCAAAAATCGTAGACTGGCAACTCGACGGCGGCAATCACAGCCGCCCGTTGCGCTGTAGGACCGACACCTCGCCACAGCCCGCGAACGCCTTCGTACGTGTATATTTCTCGGAAACAGCCAATCATGCCTAATTGCGAGCTCCCTTTGCCATGCACTTGCATCCGCACCTTAAGCACATCAGTTGGATTCGCTATTGCACTCGAAATCGCTCCAGCTATCACAGCACACGCTACGTTGCCCCAGACAAGTTCTTTGCCTGTTTCAGCGTCGACCAAAAATCCACGTTCGGCCGCTACTTTCTTCAATGTGTAGTAAGTGCCGAATTTGATTGTTCCATATGTTGCTTGTCGTAGCACTGCAGGCCATATCCTGGAAGAGAAAATATTCGCTAAAATGTTTAATTGCATACGAAATCTAATTTACCCAGAATACAGTGCTCTGGTGCCTTCTTCTCTCGAGATTTTGACGAAGCAGTCTACCATCCCTCGATACTTAAGGTTCGACAACTGTTTATCAATTTTCTGACCTTGAACCTGCAATCTCGTTTTGGCGGTATCGATTGGAAATGTTCCTGAAATTCGTATAGATTTGTAAGTTCGAATTTTCAAGCTTGCGGATTAACACGAACAGTTACTAAGGCTTTTAAGAATTGAAAATTTCCATCTCTTTGTAATAATTATATCAAGAGCAATTAGGGCATCTTAACGTCATCCTAATCAGTAATCTAAAACACTTTCTGTACTTTTGATAAAAGAATGCAAGCACGACAACTACCCTAGTGAATCAATCTCCCATTTTATAATAATTTTTACATAATTTTCCGGGATACACTATGTTGAGGTTATGCTTGAAGCTGGAAGCGAATATCTTATGTACTCATACTCACCGAATTCTGCAGTGATTGATGCAATACCACCATAGACAAACGGTCGCCAGTCTTTTCCGGCCATCGTCGTTGTCGTCACGACAAACGTTCGATTAAACAATTAACCAAGCCAAAATCATATGCGAATCCAAACCGATTAACATAATTCGTGAAAACCTCTCAGACTCATTTCAACTCGATCTGGATAACCGAGAGCAAACACTGGTTTGATTGTTTTTCTGTATCAGTCAGATGCGGCCAAGAGTAAGTAAATTAGTGTTGTCGATACGAATTTTCAAAGTGCAGAGTTAGAATTTGTTGCCTTCACAGCGTCGAACTATCATTCGGTTCAAAAAAGAGATATCCGTCATTGAACACAAGTAAGCGTAGCTGAAATACACTAATATGCTACACGACATTACTTCATAGGTTTTCATTCAAGGCAAGATTTAATACGGTTTGGAAATTTTTTTACTAAAATATTCTGGGCGGTAGCTCTACTGTATTGAATTGTATGCAAATGTCATCTTGACAGAAACTTCATGCTGTCATAATTTTTCTGCATGACCTCTATTCTCGGCATTTTCGCCATCCGTTTTCTGCATTTCGCATCGTTTACTCAACCATTTTCTACATTTTTGCAATTTCCGGAAGAAAGGACCATAATAATTCGTGCTATTGTGAATTCTTTTTTATAGCACTAAATTCCCGCCAAATCACAAAAGTCGGAAGTGGTACGCAGTTTAGTCCATGATTATCTGTCATTCTACAGGCTGTTCTGTTTAAAGTGAAAACATGCGTTTTCTAGCATTGCAAATCTTTTAAACATGATTTGGTTTTGATTTAAGAAACTAGTAGTAGGTGAAAAATTGATAGTGTTTACAGAAGAGTGCAGACTTCTTTGGAAAATGCGATGTGCATGCATGATCTGGAGACTCTTCGAATTTTGAAGGAAAGTCTGAATCTTTGGGGAAATGCTAATATCGGGAATATAAGCAGTAATACTCAATGGATGAAAAGGTTGAATCTATAAAATGCATTTTGCACAAAAATATCGAAACCAATTTTTCATTCCAGGGAACTAAGCAGAGAAATAATAGCAAGATGACGTTTGATGTGAACAAAGAAGATTCATTTCCCAATGAAACGGTACGACTTTTTCTCCACTTATTAAAGGTAAGTTATATTGCAAAGTTACTTAAACATAAGTTTCAGTATGAAACTTCGAAACATTCGTGAATTTTTCCGTCCCAAATCGTCAGATGACTCTAATATATAAGCTCTAATATATGATAATGGCATTAATTGATACGCAATAACTGCTCATACTACTCATGCTGCCAAACACATGACGCTTATGAATTAACGAAACAGATAATTAGTAACACAATAAAATATAAATTCAAGAAAATATATTTATTTTAACAATGCAGAAATAAAATGTAAAGAAAACTAATTTTCAAAAATATATTTTGATTGCGCTATTTGCGTGGATAATGAACCATCCACGGAATGTCAATTTCGCATTAAAGGCGAGTAGAAGCCCACCTAGGTACGCGTAAGTCCGACACTAGACATATTTGTTGATCTGTTGTAGTGATTTCAGTCACGAATAAGAATTTTGGAGCGGAGATCAGATTGTATGTTGGCGATAAAGTTTGAAAAGAGGTTGAGAGAAAAGGCTCTTTATTAAAGACAAGCCTGGTAGGAGGCAGTCCCCGGCCCCAGATGTAATGGCGATCCGCACCGCCCTTTGATTCCGGATTTAGTAAAAAACATACCCAGAAGGACAGTAATGATTGTGTCTGGAACAAGATGAAACTTTGGTTATTGCGCCCCTAGTCTTCAATTTAAAGTAAACCTAAGCGCGAGTGAACAGGAGTTTTTCAGTTTTTACTCTAACATGCATTCACAGTCAGAAAGATTTGACAAGGATCTGAGTGTATACAAATGCTGCATTTGTGGCCAGCCCTACTCCAGATTGCAGCCAATCTTGACAATCCTTTGTGAGGAATATGTTTCAGCAACGCTACTTGTGGTTAGTTGGCAATAGTGGATGTCCCATGAGTAGACGACATCTCCACCGCTCTCCGACTCTTGGGTAGGCCTCCTTCGACGACGATCTATAACGACGAACAACTAAGTCCACGGAATGGAGGAATGAAGCGCCTTATTTCATCGGAAGAAGCTCAAGGACCCCCTACAGATAAATACCAATATAACATCTCTCGGTGCCATGCCCTGTCTCTACACCGGAACGTCGTAAACTGAAACGCTAAACTCTGAGACTTAAACGCTTCTATGCCCGTTTCCAATGGTGGAGCTATCTACTTAAGTGTGAGGATTTTTAGAAGTCAAGCCTTATGTGCAGGCGCTGCTATTCGGGCTACTAACATCGAGCTTGATCGATACGGAAGCCACTGTGAGCATGATGGCATTTGTTTCAGTGCGTTCATTCCTCGACTAGAGAGGACTTTTCCCTAAAAAAGAGTTTGTCTTGCGTTTAAGATCGCGGAAGGCATTAGGTATCAAATCAGCTGATATTACCTTTTGGGGCTCACCAAACGTGGATTCATTTCAGGAAGAGTGCTGCAAACTTCAAGCTGTGGTGGTATACGTTCCTTCATTTTCTACTGAGGAATTGTGAAAAACAGCGATAATACAGTATGAAATTGACACTGATACCCAGAAAACTATTAAACAGATACACATTTTTGGGATTTTGGGAGGAAGGAGATGGAGCCCCCATCGCATTTGTGTTGTACAAATTAAACCCGGCTCAACAGAACTTATCCTTTACAGTCGAAGAATGTATGGCAGCGGTGTTGGCAATCAAGAAGTTCCAAGCCTACGTCAAAGGTCACGAATTCGAAGTAGTGCTCCATCGCTTCCCTCAAATGGCTAACGAGTCAACCAGACCCAAATTGGTGACTAGCCCGATGGGCTCTTAAACTTCAGAGATTTATTTTTATTATCACGGAAACGTAGTACCGGACTCGTAATCACTCGTGTTCTGTAGAGAAGCGTTAATGCCAACAAAGATCGATGAAACTCCAGTGAAGCTGGACTTAAACCTAATTCACTTAAAAATTGATCCCTACAAGGAATTGTCAGAAAATCCAGACCAGCAATTTTCATGAAAATTACAAAAAGCAAAGTGGGTTTATGGAGTAAGGAAGGTAATTTACAAAGGGCAAAAATACTGGAAAATCTTGCGGAACTGCAGATTTGGGATAAAAGGGAGTACAGGACCATGAATTGGTAGCTATTACATACATATCATCCTCGTTCTTTTATTTACATACTTAAAAGGAAGACCCACCAAGAAGCGAATCAGAGAATCCATAGCCTTCCAAATTTAAGAGCAGCAGCGTATGATCCACGGAGCCAAATACTTCGACGAGAATTCTCGAGGGGCTAGACTTCAGTTAAAAGCTACAGATAAAAAAACAGCACAAGGAGAAAGGGAGTGATTTCACCAGTACATTTGGTTTGCTGTCATAGTCACAATCAGTGCTTTCATCAGGGCAGTTTATCAAGAATTCGACTTCTAGTGAACCGGTGCAAATTGAAGACGAGATATAAAGAATTGAAAAGGAAACGTTATTCAAGGTAAGTCCAGAGGATTGCGTGCAAGAGGAAGAGAAAAAATTTGCTAAGAGCTCACAGTGAAAGTGAAAACATCATTAAGATGCATATTTCGAGAAATTTTTAAGGAACTTCACGTAACACCAGAACGGTTTCGGGTTACTGCAGCCGATAGACGACTCAACACAAAAGCTGCGCATAGCCAAATTGGCTAGCTTCGTTTCAAATGTGATAGAAATAGTATATCACCTATATTCCGAATCAGGACAATGTCATTTATTAGCGAGGAGTTTTGTTGGTTTTTTGAAATACATAAAAACCTTTCTCAATGTACCAGAGATCGTAGTTTAAAATCACTGCAATGTCGATTGTCCACTGCAATCTATATAATTGCGTGTGCTCAAAAATATTTTCATTACAAGAATATAATCTTAAATTAACATCGTACATACGTTTTAGTTCTTTTTCACTAGTTTTTCCCGATATCTATATAGAAATATGAATATATATAAATTATTTGACGATTAATAGCCACCAAGATGCTCGCTTCAAGGAAACGAGATTATATTTGGAAGTGCTTCTCTGAAATGTAGATCTAGTTAATTATTTTATTGATTAAAGGAGTGAAGGAAATTTCTGTGGCAGTGAATCCTGCTGAAGAGCTCATTTCTCAAATACTGCAGTTGATAATATCCAAAAAGATTTAAAAATATGAGGTGGACAAAAATCGCTGATATTAAAAAAGATTACAAATGATCATCGTTTATGTTGTATTTTTTTATTCTTTACGATTTTACACCTTTGATGTCTGGAGATAATGAGTGTTTTTTTTCTTCTTATTATATTTTGTGCTTGCTTCACAAACTATCTGCTTTATTCTAATATCTACTGTTAGACTAATAATACAATTTCAGTCTACTTTCTATGTTGGATATAGTAGTAATCTTATTGGATATGGTTAGAATATTATACAAAGCAAATAATACAATCTGTTTGAAGCAGAAAAGCAATAACAATTAATCGACACGGATAGAAACGATAGTACATAATATCATCTTGCTTATGTCATACTGATTGATACACGCTTTCATTTTGATCTAATAAGTAAAATAGGAATTTTAGATCGCTGCCTTTATTTTAATATTTAACACAACGACCCCCGATGGCTTCCGGTTCTAAATCGTTGCGCCAATAACTGATCCTGATATAAGGACTGTTGTGAAGCAGATCGATGTATCGATGGAATTTCATGTGTCCGTAACAAATTGTTTCGACTGACTTCACGAAACAGATTGACACGGCTATTCTGTCGTGACGATCTACGAATGCTATTGTTGAGACTATTATAAGGACTGCTACTCAGGGCGCCCGCATTAAGTCCTGTGCCATTGTTCAAAGCGATTTGAATCGAAAGTCGTTTCTGACTGAGCATTTGAAGTTGATCGGGATTGAGTTCTATGACATTCGGCACAGCCATAGCAAGATTTTGATTATTCAGAGGTACAATAGTTCCATACTGACTAGCGACTGGGTTATTGGCGCCACAAGTGCACGTCGAAGTGACCGAAATGTTATCATCGTTTTCATTTGCTCCAGTTGGCGCCGTGTTATCTGTTGTTTTCGACTTGTCTTTGTCTTTGTTTTCTTCGAAAATTTTTATGACTGACGGTGGCTGAAGGATAATTCCATATTTTCGGAATTGGTCCAGGGCATCGTCGTAAGTCGGAAGACCAGAACATATGGTGTAGCTTGGTAAAGATTCGATATCCACATCTGTATTATGTCGCATCATTTCAGGTGGCAGATCCGGACTGTGCGTTTGATCTGAAAATTAAACAAATCGACATTAAAATCTTGATGTGAAATGGTGTTGCTGAATATTAATTTCTTGATTCAAATTTGAATAAAATAATAACTACAGTTTATAATTTCCGGGTGCCAGCTCACGATTAGATCAGACTTCTTCTATTAGTCATGCAAGCGCACGAAAATAAACATTGAACTTTTCGTCCATCAAGCACTTTTGATACAATCATAAATTTCAACCCTTCTTTTCAGATGATTCAAATTAACAAAGTCAATTGAGATTAAAGTGATTAGATTTGTAAGACATGCCTATCTCTTCCATGAGCTCATCAGGCCATCTCCGAAACCCTTTTTATTATACGAAAGTTCTGACACATAAAATCACTTGCTTATCCGTTTGCAACAACCCTCCTCTAATGCACGCAATTCACGCCAAAAGTTCATTTTTCACCGTGTATCCCTTCACGAAATGCCGCCACACTATCAGCTAGCGCCCATTTTCAAAGTACTGTAAAGATTTTCAACCCGGCAAGCTTTGCAATGAAATATCGCGTCATGATGCAAGGGAATGATTGTCAAGCAGCGGTTGCACAGGCCTACCTAAAACAAACAAAAGGGTGTGAAATGATGCAGATACTATGAGTGGCAGAAGGGTCCATCCGGAATGTCCTTTCCACCCTGTACCATCACGCGTTCTTGTTGTGTACAAGTTTAGCATTTATATGGTGCGTCACGTTGACGTGCATGAAACGAGGGATGATGTCAGGATTAGTGTTAAAGAATAAGACTCTGAAACCACTTGGGGCTCGTGGTAGCTGCCACCCCATCTGCTTCGTCAATGAAACTAAACTTAAAAAAATCGTCATTCCCGTAAGGTGCATTCAATAAAGAGCAGCAGCTACACCAAAGATTGCTTACTGTTGCGGTGCTATTCGGAGATGAACAAAACGCTTGCATTGTTCCTCCTTTGGCGGACAGTAGTTGATCCGTTTTATGGTGCGCTCTGTACAGTTATTTATGAAATTGCAAATTCCCTTAAACTTGCAACTACCCTATATTGTCGAAAAATGCTCGATGTTTAATATCAAGGGTCGTTTTTATTTTCCTGCACCCCAACAGTTTGAATGACAATACCATTACACCATCGGCCTTCGTTGTTAACATTTTGAATATGTCGAAAGAAGTTTGGTTGGGTGGTGGATTGAGTAGGTGTTCTAAGTTAATGGGAGGATGGGCGGCTCGAACACATGCAGCTAGTAGCATAAGGGCGATTTAATCGCGAAGAATTGCTTTCACAATGATTAACCTGATTCCCCATGTGAATTTCAACGGTAACCTATAGCCCAAGGCTGCGGATATTATTTGGTAGAAGCGTTGCCGCGATGATGGTGTACGCTGCTATTTATGCGAATATTACTGAATAAATACACTTGCTGCTTGGATATATTTTTCAGTTCAACGGAATCTGGCACCGAAGTGATCGCCGTGTAAGAACAACAACGAACACTGAGAACTAGCAACATAAATGCGAGCACGCTTCACTTGAAATGATTGAACTGTGGCTGGGGACGTGTAAAATTCAATGAATAGTAAAATATACTTGTAGGATCATGTGCACGTGTTTTGTAATCAGAGGGGAAATCATATGTTATGGAATGGTTAGGCGCATTGTGCTGACCAATCTATTATGAAGTGGATGGACTATTCTGACATTAGGTTAATTGAGCGATTGTTTTTTTTGGAAGATTCTTTTAGAATTCATTGAAAATTAAAATGTTTAATAGAATACTTATCTTGATATAAATGCAATCAGTTGATAGGGGATAACAACGCTTGCCTAAGTTATCCGTACTGGGCATACACTGAAAGCTGTGGCCTGGCACCAAATTAAAGGTAATGTCGAAGAACGATTTCCCTAGTTAACCTATATGCTGCACATGGATTTGCTGCTTCCATTCCCATTCAGAGAAAATTATGGACATTTTCAGGCTCGTGGAGCCTGATATATCAACAGAAGATAGAAGAGCTGTCTGTTGAGAATTGGCGGTATGCTATCTTCATTTTAAATGAGGAGGCAATGCCGCTCCCAGACGCCCAAAAGGCCACCATTATTTTATATTTATCTATTACCTTTTTACTTAGTAGGTTTAGGCGTTCACTATGTGCAACATAGGGAAATTAAATTTGAAAATAATCGAAGGAATAAACTAACGTTGAACGGTTTCTACAGCATCCATAAAACATCGGTAATAAAGACACCACACTTAGCAGAAATAATCAAGGCTATTTCGAGTAAAGGAAATCTGGGAACAAAACCGGACGAATATGTGCTGATCAAATCCATGCTTAGATCCTTGACTTTTTCGACCACATAAAGAAGGAACCCAGAAATATAACAAAAGAAAACAATGGGAAATGAAATCACATGAAATCTAATCGACATTTGGAAACATATAAGAGATATGGTGGTTTACCTGTAATTTTTCTTCAAAGATTATTGGATGCGCTAGATTTAGCGTAATGAGGATCGAGCGTAACATAAGCTGAGGGTTCAGAGCTAAGAGATACAACTAAAAAAAAAAGAGCTACCAAAAAATTTGGTCTAAAAGTTTTTTATTCATACCGGGGACATTGTTGTGTTGGAAAAGGAAGCATGATGATAGGTATAACGTGATTACTAAAAATATGATATTTTTTCAAAAAATGAAAAAAGAAGGTTCTTATTCTAGTTTAGAAAGATTGATATCTCCACAATTTTCGTGACAAAACTAATATGGTTTTTACTGCGGGAATCGAACGAAGAACATCCTGGTCTGTTCGCTGGCATAGTATATGATCACGGAACATTCATCTTGTGCCATAGTTAGGGATGTAGTGGCTATTGCTGCAAGGATTTGTGTCCGTATTATTCTAGGAGTTGACTCTAGTACTGATCATTAATTGTGAGGCACTTCTAACTGAAATGGTCGTGGAAAGACACTTTTTCACTTCATCCTGTCTTGACAAGTAAAGATGACATGAAACTAATTTCTTCATCTCTAATCAAAAAAAGGTTCTCGAAGTTAGTGGGCGTTACACTCATCTTCTGAATGGATGTAGGGCTATGCAGTAGTTTTCGTCCTCTGATCGCAGATACATATCATTTAATGTAACCATGATAGGAAAAGAACGGACTGGAAGAAGTTTAAATCCCTGGTTCGATACTTACTGGAACTTTCTCCGGATATTATCGAATGTCATCAGAATCTGGATGATAACATTCTTACTGGTGTAATCTACTGAAAAGTCAAAGGGAGACCAAAAACCCCATGGTGCTATGTGGATATCATCGCTATGCAAAAAGGGTGCAGGATAGAGTTTATAACTATGCTAAAAGATATCATAACTGATCATTGTGTAAAATAAAATTGAAGACCTTGAAGTATTTGAGAACAAAATTTAATTGATCCTTGTGAAAAATTATTTGTGCCAATATAGGTTCTAAACTAACTTTCATAACGTCTTAAACTAAGCATCCAAAGCTAAAGGGTGCATCCTGAGCCCTAACGGAATCTGGAATAATTTGAACACTGACACGCTAACTGTCTTTTTACCTTCCCCGGGTAATCGTAGTCCCCCAACATAGTCGGTGTATCAAGCGGAGGAGGACATTAGCTTATTGCTGCCTCTTTAAATTACTAACTCCTGATTGAGATAGGCCATAAGCTCCTACGAGTCGTTCAAATCTACCGGCTCTGGTGGCATACTTCCAGATGACATCGAGCATTTTATAGAAGTAACGCTACCGTGTCTGAAGGATATCTATAATGCGAGCTTGTGTTTCTCGTATGCTCCCGTCAGCTGGTGAGAAATAAGAGTTATTTTCATTCTGAAAGCAAGGAATATCACACACTTTAAACCGAAAGACTATTACTAGGTGTGTTTTAGCTATTTTGCTAAAGATTCTGGAAAGGATAATTTCCTTCTATTTTGGAAAGTCAGTTGAACTTATTTTGATCTCACACCAAAGGCAAGTCTATTAATGCTGTCCATCACGCATTTACTGAGTCTGAAGCAATCGTGGAAACGAAGTAGGTGTCATTTTTTCCTGTTGTGCAAGATTACGGTAAATATTTTTCTGAAAAGGCTAGAAATTCGTTGCTTACGCGGACGACATAGCCACAGAAGTATCAAGAAAGTATCTATCCACATTTTCGGACAGGTTAAACCACTGTATTGATGATATACTTTCACGTTTGAGCCCGGACTGCAGCTTGAATGTGAACCCCAGTAAAATGAAGGTGGTACTATTTACAAGAAAGTACAAAGTTCATTAATTTGGCTTGCCGAAATCGAACAGAAATATTGAAGACTGATCGTCCTTTCAAAACGACTATGTAACGAAAATATTGCAAAAAGAGGACGAAAGATTTTCGGTGCAATTCACTACTACCTCGCACTTGTGTATGGTTTGAGCCTGTACTATTATGTTGGGTGGCGTTTTGCCCTTAAGACCGTCTGTCAACTGATGCTTCAAAAACTTCAAAGGCTGGCCGGATTTTTGGTGACGGTTCCATTGAACCCCCTTTATAAAAATCCACCCCCCCCCCCAAAAAAAAAACTAAATGAATCGCTGATATAAATGAATTTTGCATCTTTTCCGAAAAAACTTCCAAAATATTATTGTCATTCGGAATAAAGAATTAAAGAATAGAAGACGTATTGCTTTAAGAGTCTAAATTGGTGACCCCGACAGAGTAGCAACCAAGGGCCTTACCGACAAGGTGAGAGCTGCAAACGAAGGCCCCACCCGATAAAGTGAGAGTTGCAGCCGAAGGTCCTACCGACAAGGTGAGAACTGTAACCAATGGCCCCAGCCGACGAGGTGAGAACTGCAACAACAGAACATTTTTTAAGATGATATTTTTTAAATATAAAAACTAAACGGGGAACAGCCTGGACAAACATCTTTAAGGACACATTCCAGCCACCACATCCTGGGCAGTGTTTCGTTCCGTTTCTGTCACGTAAACTTTGTATGCACACTCAAAAAAATTTTGGTTGGCTTATAATAGTAGCAAACTGGTTTCCTACTATTAAAGATGTAAATTTACAAAAGTGCGTAAAAAGAATATTTTTTTTACGACCAAATTGTATAATTTTACCCTAAATAATGATGCAATTTTATGGCTTTGGCGCAAAGGTGAATAGCAAACTAGTAAATTTACACTCTTTTTGCTTCAATTTACAAACAGCTGTGTATTATTCAGCTGATATGACGTAAAAGCAAAAAATGCACATCGAATGTGTAAAAAAATTTGTGATTCGTTATTTTAAATGAAAAAATGAATATATTTCCTATTATCAAAGTATTAATTATAGACCCACTTTTTAAAGTGTACATAGATATCTTTTGACAGCCATTGAACGTCCGGTATTCATGCGGCGTCTATTAAACCTCTATTATTGGCTGGAAGAACTAAATTTGTGGTTCGACCGGCTTTAAAACATCCCTAACAAAATACAACTATAGTGTGTCTTCGCTTGAACTGACGGAGCTAAAGACAGTCAAGGATGTGATTGTAAGCCCTGACCCAGAGATATCATATGATGTCCTCAAAAGGGCGCTGATATTGGGGCTTTCGGTCAGCGATTCGGCGAAAACGAGGGACCTCACCCTTGATGATCGACAACCTTCGCAGTTGCTCAGGGATATGAAACAGTTGGGAGGCTCTGCGGTTGGCGAAGGCCTACTGCGGACCATCTGGCTGCAGCGGCTTCCGAACGAGCACAATATTTTTAGCCGGTTCCCTGGAAGCCAGGTGAGACAAAAGAGCTGAAAAAATTTTTGAAGTTTTTGTGCAGCCTCAAGCACACGATGTCGCCATTTCCCCATCGCAGTCACAGGTAGCAGATCTAACTAGACAGGTAGCCGCACTGATTCACCAAAAACTGCAGCAGAGAAGGCCACGCTTCCGGTCCCGCTCAAAATCTTGCTCGCAATCACGGAACCGAAAACAAAGTAAACAGTCTCAAGTCTGCTTCTACCACCGGA
Source organism: Nemotelus pantherinus (assembly GCA_963978885.1). NCBI lineage: Eukaryota > Metazoa > Arthropoda > Insecta > Diptera > Stratiomyidae > Nemotelus > Nemotelus pantherinus. Next base: position 4,120,527 of record OZ022263.1, read on the forward strand.
AATTTGGCTCCAATGCTCTCAAATGCATCCCTTCATGCGCTTACAAGCCTAGTTCAAATCTCCAAAAGTTGATTGATCGATCCAATTGCGAATTACAGCCCGTAAAAGATCGACGCCAACAAAGAGAAAATTCGGTTTGTTTTACAATTTTTTTATTAAAAAAACCAAGGTTTCTGAAATCGTCTGGAAATAAAGTTTACGGTGACGATATTGTCACAACAAATTCCACGTAATTTTAGTTTCATTGATTCTGTTGCAGTAGTTTTGATATTAAAGATTCACCTTGAAAAAGTAAGGCCGTCGCTGAAAATGTTAAAATCATTGATATGAGTTACCTACAAAAATATTGTGCGAAAACGATCGTAGTATTCACGTACCAGGATCGCTCAGACGGTGTTCGAACCAAGATGATCGTCCAGGAAGGTTTTGTTGTGTACTTGGTGGGACCGGAAAGGAATCCTCTATTATTTATATAAACACTAAATTCGGGCCCAAACTGCTAAAAATTGGATCGTTTAAAGCTTCCGATCGATCATAATCCATCAGAAACAATCTCATAGAGAGGAATTGTGTTTTATCAGGACGAAGCGTCACCAATACATCAGCTCGCCAGAAACTCCGAGAGCTTTGTTGGGAAGTTTTTATGCAATCATCTTATGGTCTGGAGCTGGGATCAAGCGATTACCGTCTTGTTTATCATAGCAAAACTTCCTTTTTAATTTTGAAAATCGCTTAGTCAAGTGTTTGCCAATAAGTACGAAGAGTTTTTTTTTCTATGATGATGCCAAGGCTCAGGGGATGCCCTATTATGCTATAGCACAGCCTTGGCAGAAGGAAATTTAAGGAAAGGAAGAAGGGAAGGGTTGCGTTTGCAGGAGATAGCGATGCACGATTCGTTTGAACAATTGTGGCTCATAGTTGGCGCGGAAAACAGTAGATGGTAGACTGTTCCATAATCGTATTGACCTCGATAAGAAAGAATCGTGAAATTTGACGGTACGACTAGCATTGATCGAAAGGGCATGAGAGTGAGCTCGTTGGGAGGCTCGGGTGTTGCGCGTAGGAGGTGCTCTACAAGGAAGCAGACTTGATATTTCATTAGAGCAAAGACCATAATAATAGCGATAAAGAAGAGAAAGGCAACCTACATTACGTCGGTGCTCAAGCGATTCAATACGTGAAAATGTTCAATGAAAGAAGCATCATGAAAAATGGTGACGAATCGTACAGTGAGAAATTACATATTTGATCAAAATCGGATAATCTTGACTAATTATCTAGTAATTATAATCTTGAAAAATTCTTCTCTCACCTATTATTAAATAAACTATCTAAATTATTTTTCTAAGTTTACCGCTAGAGTGAGATATCTAAAAAATAAAAAATTGCTTGTGTGTAAAGGAGGTTTCTAACAAAATGAAATAAATTTTAATTTTAACATGATAGAAAATTTTAGAGAACTAAATGATAGTTTTACATTCGTTATATGGATTTCTTTTCTATTTTGTCATAATTGTATTTTTCTGATTTATCATTAAAACTAAACCGTAAAGCAAATTCATTTCATTAAAAAATGTGTCCTTTTTCAGTACATTTTTAATCATCTGGTATGTAACTGATATGCTCTGGCTGCTCACAAGTTTTCAAACAGTGCAAATAAAGCTCGTAGCATGCAATGCCCTTTACTGGTATATACCTTTTTCCAAACAAACTTCTATGGCTATTGCAAAAAAGCACATCTATTTTACAAGCTCCAAGAGCATAGATTTGAAATTGCGAAACCATTTACCGATTCCCTTCTCCACTGACATTCGGCTTTGTATTCTTTTGCATCATACCAGTCTGTTTATTACGTAAATGCATTGTTCATTTGAATATGGCTCTGTCAGGATATCTTTGTGAAGTTAACTCACTTATTACAACTAAAGGCCGGATGTATACGTACTTACAACATTTGTAAGATATACTAATACTACATAGTCACACTGCATTAATTTTTTCTATCATTCTGAAAGCTTCAGCTGTGCCCGAAGATTTTGAAAGAAAACTATGCTTTAGATGGTTGTAGATTAAAATTAATGGGAGTAGTTTGCTGTTGCCATTGTATGAATATGTGGGAAACGATAAACGGAAGAACATTCCAAAAGAGTTTGCCCTTAATTAGTTGCGGAGTTCGTAAAGTCCGTCGGGCTATCTGACCTGCAATGCAAAGATTAGAGGGGATTTAATCATAAACGCCAAATAAAGTTCTTCAACTCAAATTTCACAAGTAGAAAACGTCAGATAAATTTTTTTAAGTGGCCGCAGTTAAGCCTGTTTTTTTTTTGGGCGTAACAGATGTATATCGCATCATAGCGGTAAAATTTACTTCCGCATAATTGTTACAAGCTAATAGGTTTTCTCACTGTCCATCGTCTAGCGACTTCAAATCAATTATCATCTCTAAACACACTGCATGTGCACGAATTGTAATCATTCAAAATATTATCAAGGCAAGTAGCTCTAATCAGGACCTTGAGCGCATCAAAAAAATTTCATGGTTTATGAAATTCATTCCTTTAACACATTATCGCTAATTCGAAACTAGCTTTAGGCTGAAAAAAGAAGAAAAACTAAATCACATGAAAATAGTTAATAGTGCATGTGTTGGATTTGTTTACTTGAGACCGCTGAACATTTGTTATTTGGACCCGAATGGATGTTTGTCGTTAACTGGTTGATCAAATAAAAATTTAAACCAATTACGCATACGAAAAAGTGCTAATCAGCTTTTACACTATCGTTCTTAGGAAAATTCTGCGTTTTTTTTTCAAAACTAGGTGTCTGGCGGTGTTAAGTAGTTTTCGTGTTCTTTTCTTGTTATTTCTTGTCTAGAGGTTTCCGGCGTTTTACATAAAAACATATTGACTTTCCTAAATTGTTTGAGTGTCACCCAAAAATGTATAGTAAGAAAGGGCACTTAAACGTCATTTTACGTTGACTATACATATATGTTTCAGTAGTCAGAAAGCAGCAGGATGTGTTTGATTTAGTTCAAAATTAAAGTTTTCATTAGCACACTCTAAACTGGTTTACTCATGGATTAGAAACTCAGATTTAAGGCCTTAGCATAACCAACAATATTTTGTCTTGTAGTATTTATTCGTGTATTAATATATGGTTCAAATGAAATAACAGTATTTTTTAGAACGCAAAAATACTATATTCAAAACTACATCTGTTGAGTCTAATTGACATTTCATTTCAAAGTGCTTTATTTATGCTGACGCTATTCAGCGATTTCAGCTCCATAATTCATCCATGGCCGAATACGTGTGTAGCCATTACTATTAGAGGGTGCTGCAAGTGGGGGAAAAAGACTGAATAAGACACTATACAACTGTCGTTTTGTTTATAATTTTTTAAGGGGGAATTGTGGCTTAAAATTAAATTAATTAGCGAAATATAACAAATTTCGAATATTTAAAAATTGTTTCAGATTCCACGATAATATAACTCGGCAATAAAACCGACATGATCTTCAAAAGCGACATGATTTGATCCCAACGTATTTTCATCAATTTTAGGTCTGTTCCCGTACTTTCAGTAACTGAATTTTACTGAATTTTCCTGAATCATGTGTTGGGGAATTTCATGAAAATTACGGGAACGCTCTCATTGTATTTCCTGAAAATTGACAACCGAAAGTGTCAGTTTTCGGTTTTTGGGAGAACAATAGTGATTACAAAGTCATCCTAAGCGGTAATAAATTATCGCCACAAAAATGCTCGACCTTCATAGCAACATTACACAAAAAATATGTTGCTTGCCGCGCACATTTGAAAATATTTACTCCGTTTGACACTTTTCAGTATTTTTCAGTAGCTCAGACCCTACTGAAATTTACTGAAAGAGGGTAAATTTTCAGTTTTCAGTAAAACGGAGTACGGGAACTGCTTCATTGCAATTAATCGCGATTAATCGCAATTAATCGTAGTACGGGAACAGACCTTTTATCTATGCTTCCATAGCACATTATGTGCATCTACTATTTATAGTTAAATCTATAGACTAATTAATTGATTTACGTCTACTTTTTGTGGAACCAGTTGAAGACTTAACTCGGAAAATGTATTCGACTTGTCAAATGAAAAGTAAAAAAAAAACGAGCTGATAGCATCTGATCGTAACAGCTAGTAGTAAGTGCAGCAAACATTTCTCGCAAGTACTGATATTGTTTGCAGTGAATAGCATAAAAGTATCGAAAATGTTATCTTTATTTTCGAAACGGCATCAAAAAATGAATTCTGCGTTTACTGCCCTATTATTTAACATTTTCATGTTTAGACTAGGTTTTAAGAAAAATTAAAATTGCATAAATCACCAGTCGTTAAAAGATTAAGTGTCAAAACACATTTCTATTGGCCAGTGTGAGTCGAAATGTCGCAATCAGGCTTATTTGTTCAGTGTCGGTTGACTAGTGCTGATTGACTAAATATTCAATGTTGATTGACTAAAAATTTTTTCCAACACAAGGAAAAATTTGTTAATAAATGTAATTCAAATCAAGTTAAGGTAAGGAGTCAAATGGAAGGTAAGCTGATTTTATTCGAAATGTGTCCAGTCAGTCATGGCTTGTCAATTGTTCCTACTCTTCTTGAGATTGAATCCTGAAGACTCATGGCTAGCTAGGTTCTGAGAAAGAGATTTCCGTGTGCTTGTCCACATTCGAAGATTGTCATCACTCTTTCTGGGCCTCGCCTACTCACTTCCGAAAATTTGGAATCTTCAAATGCGGTCAGCACACCTAAGGTGCGTTCTGCACCCTGTAGTGGAAGCGTCAAGCCTTCCATTGCAATAGCATCAGCAATTTGGTTTTTCTCAACATCGTAGTGCCCCGCTACCCATAGCAGGTGTACAATATTGTTATTATTCAGAAACTGAAGGAGGGTGGCTAACTATATGCGAGCATAAAGAGCATCACAATAGTTGTGAGAGGTGATCATTGGCCTTATAACTGTTAAGTTGATCCATATAATTCACTCTCTTGCACTGTTCGAAAGCTTCAAGAGCTCCAAGAAGCTTCACTTCCACATGATTCCTTCACAGAAGTTTATTATCCAAAATTACACCTAGACATTTGACCTCCTATGAAAGTTGAAGAATTATCCTCTTCATTATTGGAAGCACTAATTGATGATCATGATGAACACAACAATCAACAAAACAAAATTCGTTTCAGAATTCACCGTAAGGGCGTGCCCCGAGCACCAGGTTTCAATGAAATCCAATGCCCGCTGTCCACACATTCAGATTCTTGCTACTGGTGTGGCCACTTTATAAGTATAAGCTTGGGTGTGAAGCCTTTCTGCAGTTTGTTTAGCAGGGATTTGACTTGCGTACTTTCCAGGAGCGGTTGTAAGACTACTTCTTGTGGACATCCATATGTCCTCTCCCTTCTTAAGTGGCAACTGACCCCAGCTTCTAGCATGGCATGTACCGATTTGTCTAGACCTTCGTCTACGACATAAGCTTTCGCATCTTCCCATATCTCCGTAAAAAGTGCGTAATCAAAAACCTTTTCCATTTCTACAAACACCCGCATCAGATACTCACCACTGGAAATCACTCCCTCAACACTGGAAACCGAAAAAGAATTGATTCTCTGGCAGGCATATTGCTCCTCATTTAAGAGATCAGACTTAAGCGAACTAGCTCGTATGTATCGTTCAAAACATCTCTCTAAGAATTTCGGGACAAACGATGCTGGAACATTGTGCCTCTTCCCTGCCTCTACCTAGTATGTCTGTATTCAGGCTGCTTAGTCAGGATTTTTTAGACTTCGGTGACTGGATCTTATCACTAGGACACACTTTGTCTCCGGGAAGTCCATTGAACTTTACTTATCCAATCAGTGTTTCTTGGATCTATCGGTGTTGGATCCGTAGTTAAAGAGAACACCAAGTAGGGGTTATTAAACAGTGATATCACATCCGATATACACCATCCAATTATTCATCTAACTGATGGATACAGTGGTATATCATTAACCGCATCTGTTAGAGGTGGCAGAAGTGGGAGGAATACCAGTCTTTAAAGTCATCAGCCTTGCAGAAGCTATAAAATCAAATAGTCGATCCTCTGGTGTTGCATTTGTTGCTGCCCCAACTAGTATACTGTGAGCTATCATCGTGACCAACTAAAAGTACCAGTCTCTCGGATTTAGTGTAGTGAAGCAGGTCATTCAGCTCCTGTGCTGGCGGAGGAGTAAGGAGTCAAATAGAAGGTAAGCAGAAGCAAAATTTATCTAATCTGCCATTTTCTCAAAACTGCACAACAAATACTGATAGATGTTGGCTTGAAATCTATCAGAACGTGATAGGTCTAATTAAGCCGATTAGACACTAGAATACAAATTCTTGGCTTTCGTTAACCTTTCATCATAAAAGTTTTTTTTTTTTAATTTTCGAACTCACGACTTCTATGCAGATACAATATACAAAGGTGCTGCAAGTTGATCAAGATTTAGAAGAGTGTATCTTTTCCCCAGGCATGGCACTATTTGGACTTCCAGCTGAAGATGTACCCATCTCTCGGGAACCTACAACCGTAAGAGATGCAACCAACGAATTGCACAGCCCGATTGCAATGAATCCATCCTGAATTATTATGTAATCTTCTACTACAACCAGGGCCCTCCATTGGCAGTAGAATGAGAGCTTGCAGCCTTGGGACCTGCAAAATTGGAAACTCTGCCTTACTGAGTGAGAGCATTTTGTACCTGCTGCAGATGTATCGTTTTTCTGCTTCGCTTTTGGCGAGCTTTCATCCTTATAAATTCATGCATTTTGTTGCTTTTTCTCGAACTATCCGAAGATGATGTACGAGTACGGTGCATGCTGATGTGATGTTCATATGAACAGTGGGATATCGCGGGTGAACTTGTGAAGTAATGTAAAGTGATCCAACAACAACCCTCGTACGGGTCTAGGGGTTAAGCCTAATAGAAAAATTCATCATAAATTTACAATCAATCTGAATACGAGTGGGGAGTGATTCGTTCCACGAATTACTTTACCCTTAATTTAAATTACGTACCTAATCAGAGCTAGGTGAACTCAAAGCTTTGTGCGCGGTCCCTCGTCCAAGCCTGGATTCGAACCAGGTACCTCACGCACAAGAAGCCACTAGGTCACTGCAGAGGGTGCACTACCCTCTAGGCCACTCAAGCTCCAACTTGTGAAGCCGCCAAGATATCTAATAATTCTTCTTCTTAGTGTTTCTGCACTGAATCGAGCCTATCGCTATGGACATCAAACATAACATGTCAGACAATGCATGCGTATTCGAGCATTGAGCGAAGTAGAGCTATGTACAAAGACTTCGTGACACCTAGGTTTTTGAATTCCTTCGTAATTCTTTTGATGAATCACAGCTGCTTATTACCCTTGCGACTTGTCATAGTGTAAATTAAAACGCAGCTTTTTATCCAAAGTAACCCCAAGGTCAATTACACTATCAACATTATTAAGTGAAACGTTATTGAAGCGGTCATTAAAATTTAAATTAGTGGTTTTGCGGGAAAAGCTTATAACTTGGTATTTAATGACGTTAACATCAAGTTTATTTTGTTTTCACCACTGCGCAAGAGATAACAGTTTAGATTGAAGGAATACTGAGTCTGAGTTCGATCTAATTGTGAGGCACATTTTCAGATCATCTGCATAAATAAGGTGAGGAATGTCTGATTAAATTTCAGAAAGGTCCGATACTAAAATATTGAATAAAAGAGGTCCCAAGTGGCTACCTTGTGGTACACCTGATGAAACTTAATTTTTTTTTATAAGATACCCTCAAACTTGGCTTTCTGCGTCTTATTTCGAAGATAAGAGTCTAACTGGTTTAATAAGAGACCCGAGATACCAAATTTCTGTAATTTGATTCGAAGAGTATCATGATCAACGCGATTCGAAACTTGCTGAAGTCTGTGCAGATGGTATCAATTTGATGCCCTTTTTCCATGTCATAGATAACGTGAATCACACGTCAGATGGGAGGATTTCCAGAAGTTTGATTTTTTGATTGAAAATTAAATGCACGGGCAAGATAAACGACTCCATACATTGGAGTATGAAATTAGAAGGTAGCAAGTCAGGGCCAGGCTCCTTGTTAACGTTAAGATCTTTGATGGCCTTTGCAATCTCCTCTCTAGTTCAAAACATTTCATTACATCAAAAATAACGTCACATAATCTTGTACATGAATAAAATACTTCCTGGAAATGGTCAACGAACAGGTCACAAAGTCCGTGAGGGCTTGATAAACAAGAACTTTTTGTACATGTAGAGTAGCCCGAAGTTTTCAGTTTGGTGTTAATAAAATCAAAATACTTGTTTGAATCATTAATTATATTTTTGCCCATGATATTAACATAGCGCTCATACGCTTCACGGGATTTCGTCAGGAATTCTTGAGCTAATTTATTATATTTATTTTTGATATCTTCTCTGACATCAGAATTGGTTTTAGAAAGTTTACTTATTTCCTTCATTTCGCAAATACTTTGAACTGTTATCCAGCCATGGTTTAAACATTTTGTGTTTTCTTTTAATCTTTAGGACGAACTTTTTAATGGCGTCAAAAACGAACTCATAAAATAAGAAAACAGCATCATCCAATTCTAGCGTTGAAAAAATACTAGCCCAGTCAATTCTGAGAAGATAATCCGTAATGCTCTTCTAATCAGAATTGGGAAAGTAACATACAATAGAGTTATTGTAATATAGCCAATTTTCATTTTGGTTAGGTGTCGGAGCTATTTGTTGCAATTATAGGCTGCAAACTGTGTGTAGTTTTTACGGAATTACGACAAATCAATATTTCGTTTAGAACATAATGCGTTGATAATACGTTCCTGTTCAACGTTTTAGTCTAAAAGTAGCCTTAGCATGCACAAGCATCTCATTTTCGAAATATCGATATTCGTCAACAAATGTAAATGTATCTAGGTTTTTAAAGTATAACTTACTTTCGACAGACAAGGAACCATTGAATTATTAACCTTCTTCACGATCATTTCACAGATTTAAGTTTTTCTTATCATGCCTACTCTAATGTGGAAATCAAAAGTACTTGTTACTCGTCACGTGTTTGTATCTAATCCACACTGAACACAAAACGTTCGCCATTATTTGCTTACCCATATAGATATGAAAGAAAAACTAATAATTCCTCTAGTAATCGTAAAGCTTTCATAAAAATTAGTCATATTGTGACAGCTGTTCCAGATGGATAATTTAGATAAAATTAAGATATATTACACATGATTTTCTCATCACAGGAATTCTTCACGGTAAGGAATGTAATGCTGTGCAAATTTTATTATTTAACCTTTGCTATCAGAATTCTTAACTAGAAATATTATTCATTCATAATATAACAATGATTAACAAGAAGCAGTTTGTGACGAAATAGAAAAATTAGTAAGATAATGATAATGAAATCTTCGAATTTCAAAATATTATTGCTCAACCTGCTTTCGGCAAGGAAATTTTTTGTTTACGCTTAGAACAATATCTTATCAGTCCACCGCATTGTATGTAGAAAAATCTGTGATTTGAACTGGAGATCAGTGTAGATATAAGACATATATGTATGAATATCAAATACTTCATCGTAAGCTTATCTACAAATTGCCAAGTAACGAACTATTAACCAAAAATACAAATATATAATGTTTCTGTTAGGGTATACACTTAAATTGCTAGTATGTCACGACAAGCTATTCAACAGAACGTTACGCTTCAATATGGAGGTACTTACATGTATGTTTCCATTTTTGAAATTTGTGGTACAAGAAACAAGAACAGATAAAGAATATCGTCGAAAGGATTAGTAGCGTAAGAACAACACCAATCCAGATATCACTGATGACACGTGAATAATCATTCTCCGAAATACCACTATGCAGTACTGTTGCAACCGGAAACTGCTGTTGTTGTTGCTGCTGTATCTGATCGTGAGTTGTTTCGCTCAATGCGGCCAATTTTTCCAGTTTGCTCAGCAATAAAGTATAGTTATGAACGAGTCCCGGATGTGGGGCTATGACAGGAGCGACAGTCGTTTCTGCCATTGAAGCCTGCATGACCTCATTCTTGAGTACTTCCAAGCTATCCATTTTCGTTTACCATGCAACTAGTATGAAAGAAACATCAAACTGAATCTCTGTCACATATTGAAAAAGCGATACACACCACTCGCGTTTCAACGGTTAAGAACAATTTAACGAGTACTTAGGGCAAAATACAAAGCCTTTCATTCGGTACCGGTTTATCCTTTAAACTCTACCACACCAAATATCTATTTGAAATGCAAATTGGGCTTTGATCTTGTCAGTACCGATGAGCTGCTTGAACTGATTCTGAGTTCGTAAAACCTTCTAGGCAGGTAAGATTTTAGCGATGAGGTGTTAACATGATCAAAAAATATTTGGTGCTAAACATCGCGGAACAACAGGTAACTGCAAGTAATCACCTTATCTGCCAAATACGACACGGCTTGAAATCAACTAAGAATTGTGAAGTTGAAAGGAGGGTGGGAAATATGCTAATTCGGTAAGTTTCCCACTTGACCAGGCCAATGATTTCCAGTTTCAACTCATTGTTTAAGGATCGAAAATTGCGTATTTAGTCAGATGATTTAAACAAGTGCAGCTATACTTATGTATTTGATAAAGAACAAAAAAACAGCCGTAAGCATGGTGTAAACACTTTTGATCCGAACTCTGTTTGCCGGGATCGTTTTAGTGGAACTGTGTAAATTGCTACGGGAAACATGTAATGCCTGGTTTACACATATGGCGAACGTTTCGTCGAGGAACTTGTGAAATTACTTCCCTCCATATCTTCGTATGTAAAAAAAACAGCCGAGAATAAACAAGGGGACCATTTACACACTCGGCTCGCCAACATTTGCCATATGTGTAAACGCGGCATAATACGATGTGCAGTGATGATGTGTATACGAAAACGCAGTAATATGTGCAACTGAATTTGATTGAAATATGTTATGCCGGATTTATACATTGGGACGAGCGTCTCGTGTACAAGAGTCAACAAGACTCAACAAGACATTGGACGAGACTCCGCAAGACATAGGGTGAATTGTTTATTTAGGATATTGCACCATGCACCATTCATAGGGTGAATTGTTTACTTAGGATATTGCACCAAGCACCTTTCCACAGTTGTGAGCTGTTTTGTTCAGTTCAGTGAACGATGGCTACAGCGATACAGGTTGTGGCTATTGCAACTGCCTGGTGTGCGTTGAGTTATTTCAATCTGGGACACGCAAAAACATGTTTGAAGTCCCGGCGAAAAATTCGAAAATGTGAATGAGCACATGCTACCCTCTCGAATCCCTTTGACTTGATGCATAAAACCGACTTCGCTTCCAGCGGCTTCGAGCCAGGACGAGACGGTCATAAACACTCAGGCACAGCAATAAAAGGATCATTATCCCTTCATAAAACAAACAAGAGCCGACGAGCAAACCATTTACACACGCGTGCTTGCCATGAAAAAAACAGCCGAGAATAGACCAGGAGACCATTTACACACAGACCTTGTCTACATTTGGCATTCCTCGGCGAGAATGTAAATCCGGCATTAAATAATCTCGTAGGAATAATATTAAAAACAATAATGGATGATTTTTTTTTTGGGTAAATAGATAATAAAAATATTAATGTATAAAATTAGTCTAGAAGTAGATTTAATTCAATGTTTCATCGCTTCACTATTAAAGCGTAGCGGTTGAAAACATTCCATATTTATTATAAAAACCATTCGGCAAATGCAATACGACAGTACCTGCTGCCTGGAAATTAGACTTTCTGGGTGGAGTCTAAGCATAACCACCCCTGCCTCTTTAGCATTTCAGAACCTGTTTGCAGGCATAAAGGTAAAAGAACCTGATATTAATGATACCAATGAGTCTGGCAATTCTGAATTACAATTCTGTCATGGGATATGCGATAGAGATGAAGCGTATGGATTGGAACAGGTATTTTTTGGAACAGCCATACTTTCATACTCACGAGTATTTCGTACTTGCTAGTATTTTCGTACTTGCAAGTATTTTCGTACTTGCTAGTATTTCGTGCGTGCGAGCATTTAATACTAGCGTACTTGTGAGTATTTGATATTTGAGAGTAAGTAACACTTGCTGATATGATATTGTACTTAAAAAAAAAGAAAGATTGTATTTGAGTACTCGTACTTAGACTGATTTGCTTTGGGACTGGTTTAGTATTTGTTTCGGTTGTTTTGGGAATGGTGGAAAAAATAGAAAATTTATGTAATTTTTGATTTTTGGCATTGATGCCATTACCGACTGTTTTATACATATTAGCCAAGAAAAGTTTGGTATCAGAAATCGATCGACGAAAAGTCATATATGTAGTTGGCAACAGGATTAGTTGGTCATATGTTAGTAAATTTATTGACATTGTTAATTTGAACAAATACAGGAAGTGTTTTGTGCATATAATAAAATGAAAATTAAATTGATTGAATTTGATTTTTTCCCTTAGTTGGCTCCTACATTGGAGAAAGACTTGCTAAATAAGTGACCGACCATTGGAAAGTTACGGACAAGCTGCACGGACTAATGACTCGGTATCTTTTGAAGGTCATCTGGCACTATCACCATTTTAGCTTGGGAACTTTGTGTTTGGGGGGTGGGGGAGGGCATATCATACCGTATTTATATATGTACACACTTCAAAAAATACTTGCTAGTATTTTTGGAATAGGTATTTTTTGTAGTCGTACTCGTTATACCTAGTATGTGAAAATCTTAGTACGACCCAACTCTAATTTGTGGTTCATTTATTTGAAAGCCAGCTCCAGTTCTCTTTTGGGTCAAACCTGTCATCATCAGCCTTACAGAGGCAAGGCTATTCACTGAGCAATAGCAAAAAAAAGTATGTTGCATCAGCCTTGTCAAAACCATACTAGGTCCCAAATTTATACCACAACCCAGTCAACAAGCTGGTTTCAAGTGAAAATAAAAAAAAAATCAAGTTTAGGCAGCCTGAAAAAGCTGGCTCACGAAACATCCAGCAGTCATCACTGTATAGTGCAATCACTTATGATTTTCCTGGATCTAAATTTTAGTGAATGTTGCCTCGCAATAACAAAAAGATGCTATCATTGGTGCAGTAATCAATAATTGGTTTGCAAGCTAGCTCTTGAGTGAAAGAATTCTGCAAACCAAGCCATTAAGCATTCGGAAAGATTGCGGTTTGTGCAGAAGCTTGTTTGTAGCTCCGAAAAAAAACTAATTCAGCGAGCCTAAAATATCTGAAGCCAGGCCTTCACTCTTGCCAAACGGTTGGTTAGAACATTCGTCGAAACATTTTGCAAAACATTCGAAGCGTATTCGAAGTATTCATTCAAAAACTGTTTATTAAAGCGACAAACCTTTTTTTTATCTCAGCTCGCTATAAAGCTTGTCCTGTGCAAGTGCGCAGATATACATATGGTATAGGTAGGTAGCATGTTCTGTGTTTAGAATTTTTTTTTACAAATATTCCAACAGTACCTTGTACCCATCCCTACTCATGCATCTTGCCCAATATGATGCATCTTGTCCATGATTTCGCATACAATCCAAATCGGTTTGTAAATACCATCGGAGCCAGCACCAGAACTTTTTTCAAATCCCTCGAACTCGGTTCCTAAAACAGAGAAAATTTGTATCGCCCCGAGTTAAGGCGAGCGTAGATGGTACTTTCATAAAACAGACGAGCGACGGTATTTTCAGAAATTCAGTTCAGAAGTTGAATTCTGAATAACCAAAACAATACTTTGTGGAGATGAATTTCTCGCATAGAATACAATGGTATTAAAAGTATACCACTATCCTTATTATCCAGTAAAATTTTTAGAAAATGTGATTTAAAATGTAAACTATTGGCTCGCAAAGAGTTAAAGTATTTGGCAAGAACCGTTCAGCTACTTACAAAATCTACCTAATATTCGAAAAAAAAAACTCTAGCGCACCTGAATTGCTAGAAATACTAATTTTCGATGAACAATAGAAGAGTGCGAAACCACTTGGATATTAACAATGCATTTAAACTCATAGGGAGGAAAGGATTTCAGGGCTACCCACTTGCATGAATATCTAGATTTAGGAAATCCGAACACTTTACCAGCGCTGCAACTAAAATTCTCCCGCAATTGTCTCACGTCAAAATCGAATAACCCTATCGATCTCGATTTTATCCGATGATTTCGTCGAAAGTTACAGGGCTAGAAAGATGTTTCGGATCAAAAAACGAAAGATGTTTGGGACTGAAAAATTTCTAGAACTTAGAAAATTTAAACATTGGTAACTTATTTTCATTGTAAATGTTCGCGATATGAATACTTAATGTAAGCATTTATTGATACGAAAGCAGCAAAAACGCCTCGCGCTGGCAACCCTTCGCTAGCATCAAAGCCAAAAATTTATCACACCTGCCTCACATTGAAATCAACCTACCTTACGAATTTCGTTTTGATCCGATGACTGCATTGGAAGTTATAGGGGTGCATAGAAACATAGGGTTACCAGTCGCAAGTTTTCGAATTTTCGAAAACTTAATATTTGTTGTTTATTGTCACTACAAGATCATTACCGTTTAAAAATTTTGCGATAAAATATCTTAATAAAGATATTGTAAATAAATACAAAACCAATAATAGCTGGCAACCCGATCATAGCTTTTTAACCAGATTCTTTCTGAATAACGCCTATAATTAGTTCCATTTATCAAATGAAATTCATTTTGATTTCAGGACTGCATTGGAAGCTATAGGGCAAAACACTTTATTTTTCTAAGTGAATTTTCAAAACCCAAGACACCAAAAATACCATAGTTGGCAGCACGAAGCGAATTTTTCAACCAAATTATTACTGTTTGAGTTTCATGAAAATCTGGTTACTGAATCAGAGTTAATAGGACTAAAAGCAGTTTTTTTTTCTTTATAATTTTTTAAGATGGCACCACTGGCACAGTGTTGCCCGCATTCCCAAATCGCTTCTATCATACCTGGTCATACTTAATACCAAATACCAATATATTCTGTGAGTTTCAGATGTATCTGATAATTGGGTCGTGAGTTCTCGTGAACAGAACTTTTTGATGCTTTAAATATAGGTAAATTGGAGAAGGGTTACCTTTCTTGTCCGATGTGAAATTTCAAAAGTTTTGCTTTGGTTGTATAAGCAAAGCATAAGATTTCTATATGAGTTGGTTTTCACTGTAAAAGACGAAATATTTACAGGAATGTCGATGGTTGAAAGGTTTCCACTATCAATGCCTGCTGTGGCTGCAGGGTTGCCAGCACGTTCATAACAACCTACACGAGTTTACAACTTAGTACCGTCAATATGTTTTTTAAGTTTCATAACGATCTGATAATCTGGTCAAAAGTTATTGCAATACAACATTTTTCAAATTTTACCAATTTCATTTCAGGCGCCTAGCGCACACATAGGGTTAAACATTTCAAAAATAATACCATATTCACATTTCAGACACTTTCAGAACTCATTCCATAAACTTTATTTTTGCGAAAGTTATTTGTTCGCAGAATAATAGGTATATTTAAAATATCACTAAAATGGCCGCCGGCGCCAAAGGGTTAAAGATGATTGACTTTTTATGAAGCTTGGCACTATTTTCTACATACACCAATGTGTCCTAAAAGTTTCAGTTCAATCTGATGGCGCGTTCCTGAGATTTTTTCACTGAAATTTTTTGACAATATATATATATATATATATATATATATATATATATATATATATATATATATATATATATATATATATATATATATATATATATCTATATCGAAACATTTTTGGCCAAAGTGATTTTAATACTAATGTTCTTCTTCGAACATTAGTAAAAACACTCATTAATACTAAAATAATTTCCTAATGCCCACAACGTAATAATAAACTATATGACCAAGTATCATATTACTATTGCTTAATTCAACGAAACGGGTTTTCGTAGCCTATGCAAACCATCAAATCTCGCAACCAAATAAACGATTACATCCATAATAAACAGAACTCCCAAAAAACTAATTGATATCGTCCAACAATCAGTTTGTGCCTCAATTAACTTTAATACACAGTTTCGCAACAATTTTGATTGAGCCTCTGAGTACAGATAAGGCTAAGAAATATTTAAAAAATAGAAAACTCATCTGCAAATTTTCAATTTTGTTGGCAAAAGTAAAAGTTTCCACTCACTGCCCACATCAACCGAAACGTTGGATTTTTTTTCTCAAAAATATACCTTCCAGACAAACCACATTTTCCCGACATTTGCCACATCAGAATGAACCGGCGTAATGTTTTTCTTTTTTTTAAAAAAAAATCTACCACACCAAGAGACACCCATGAAGTAAAAAACATCCTCAAGGACTTACGTCAACATTCATTCAGTCTAACTGAAGTAATTTTTGTGTAAACATACTTATTCTCGTATATTTCTATCTGGAAACGAAACCGATATGTTAACTTGATGATATAACGT
The DNA here is from genome assembly GCA_963978885.1 of Nemotelus pantherinus. Classification (NCBI taxonomy): domain Eukaryota; kingdom Metazoa; phylum Arthropoda; class Insecta; order Diptera; family Stratiomyidae; genus Nemotelus; species Nemotelus pantherinus. The sequence continues at coordinate 4,137,109 of OZ022263.1, forward strand.
CATTCCTATTTTCAACGATTTCTGATTTTCAAATTAACCGAACGAAAACAACTAAACTATGACAGTTCTTCCGAATGTTATTCTAGCTCTCGAATGTCATGTGTTTTAGTTTTTTAGAGGGTGCGGAAGCCGCGCTGAAAAATGAAATAAAGTGATACAATATACTTGAACTAAGAAAAACATGTGGAAATGAGACAATTTGAAAATTTCCTTTTGCTTGGATATTTTTTGATTGTGAGGAAACATGTGTTTTTTGCATTAGAGGGTGACGAAATTATGGATGATCTATTGAATGATGTTAAGTAAATATTTTTACAACCCTAATCTTTTCGGGTTGTGTATTTTAGTCGTTTTAGATTCAAATTGATTGTTATCCGATATCGATGCGTTTTTTTGGGAAGCTATGCTTTTTATGGTTCCAATAATTCATTTGGTGATGAAATTAGACAGTGCATAGTTTGAACCTATCTGCTTCATTGAAAAATTCTATGCTAAGATGAGACCTGGTGACACAATTAAACATTTTGGATTTTCGGCAATAGGAAATAATTTTAGTATTCGTGAGTACCTTCCTCATAAAAAGTGTATTTTGTAAATAAATTAGCTTTTCTTGTTTAACTTGGTAAAATTGAACTAAAAAATTTTTGGAAGTCTGGCGAATAATAAATATTTCGAACATATAACTCAGACGGTCTCAAGTAGGATTGAAATGCTTGGTATTGCCAGTAATAGGATGGACAGGCTAGAAGTACACATGGAAAAGAAAATATTGGCCAGTAGATATATGTATGACAGGTAGACGGTGTTTGATGCTTAAGGGGGTAGTACCGGTTAGAATGCTAAAAAATAGCCTAATTTTCAATATTTTTTTCACCTCCTATATTTTGTATAAATTTTAAAATTTGCATGAGTAAAAACCACGTTTTGAAGATTACAAAAATAAATATTTTTTATTTTTTTCATTTTTCTACTTATTTATAGAGGGCGCCAAAGTTGACGCCTCGAAAAATGCCTCGTCATACTGCGAACAGATAATCTCAGGAATGAAGAATCTGAAACAAAAAAACCAAACCGCATTTTAAAGAGGAATGTTTCTTACGTGGTAATCTACCACAATATTTAAAAAAAAAATGATCGAAAAAATGGCGGTTGTTTGAAAATATATTTCGAAAAATCGTTATTTTTTCACTTTGTTTCGCTTGCCAAATTTTTTTGGGTTAACTTTTGCCCTATATTGTGGTAGATTACCATACAAGATACTTGAATAACGTATTGCACCAAATTTGAGTTAAATCGGTTCGGCCAATCCGGAGAATAAGTGTCCGCAGTTTGAAAAAACGTCATTTCGAGAAAAACGCGTTTAAAGTTTTTTTTTCCATTTATTTATTGAATATTATTTAAAAAATATGTTTTTATCACCTACAATTGCTCAGTCTGCAATCCCTGGGCCATACATAAGTATTCTTGCGTCCACATAAGCCAATTGCTCTTGCAGTTGGGCAGTTTTTTTTGCCGCTTTTTCTGCCTGACTTATGTTTTCTTCATCTTTTTTTTCGCAGTAATAGCAGCGGTCTGCCGTAAACTGCCGCAACTTCTATGTTTTTGAGGATATCTTAATAAATTTTTGATACGTGATTTCTGAGGGTATAATAAATTGAAAAATGCAAAAAACAAAAAACTGATTTTTTCAAAATTATAATCGGTACTTCCCCCTTAAGGTAGGTCAGATGTCCAAGATAGCTTACCCTTTAGGTGAACTCTGTGTTACTAGAGAGACAATTCGCAGATTCGATGGAGTTCCTACAACATGTATTATATAAAATAGAAACTATACAACTGAATCATATTTTAGGACTGATTGCAAGCGGAGCAGGAGGTACAATAGAACCAGGAGATCGCAGGGCCTAGGAGCCATCTGAGTTCACTTTACGCAAATTCAGTCATTCATTCAAGAGAAATATAAAAGAATCCTAATGATCCAGTTGAATTAATTACCTGAAATGGTCTGAAAACGATATTAGCTACATTTTAGGCACCAATAGACAAAATCAGAAATGTAGTAGTTGAATCTGAGCTCTTTGTTGAATTCCATACTATGGTTTCATGATATCAGTAAGAGAAGAAGGAAGAACAAGTTAACAACCAAAAAATGAAATGTGTGTTTTGGGAAAATAGTAGTGAATGTAATTTCCTGTATTGAAAATAAGGTAGTTTATTTGGCAATAGTTCTGAAGAACTGAAACTTGAATTTTAATAAAAAAAATTTAAGCTAAGTGCAACCAAAAAAATGTTCGTATCGTTCTAAGAATTTCGAAACATCGAAGACAATGCGTATTATATTCATAACGATTCTCCCAATTTTCTATAAATCATTCACACTTATAACACTGCAATAAATATTTCTACTCAAATATCAAATTATTTTCATGGATATGTAATAAATGAACACAATTGAAACCTGCTATTCAAAATCAATAAAATTGAAAAAATCACATACAACTGCAAATCATATTTATATTGGCATTATCTATTTATGCAAATTTGCTCTATGGTTTTATAATTGCAAAGTGTTAAATAACGCAGCTTTGGTGTTCGATATTGAATTTACAATTAGCTTCTATGCGAAAAAATCGTTAGCCTAAAGTTCTAAAATGTCAGTGAGTATCTTATGTGAATGATAAAATGCCTGAAGCTCTGCAAAATATATGCCTAGCTGAATTCAGTAGCAAAAGATAATTTAAAAAAGAACACGCAGGCGAAGATAATTTATCATGCAGAAAGCCTTTGATTTACAAAAGCTTGGTTTAATATTCGCTTATTTGAAATACTTTATATCAATTGACGAAAGTTCAAAAATGGATCTTTAACGAAACAACGTTTTCTAAAACGGCGGAAAATGTTTCTTTTATTCATTTCTTTATTCGATTCCCACGTTTTATCCTATAAAAAAAAATCTTTGATCCAACTGACAATGGTCATTCTGCTGGTGAATTCGGAAATTACCATTCGATCATAAATTCTATCTGTTTTATATTGTCAGCCATGTTACCTACCAATCTCCCTTCAAGACCATAAAAACCTAGCACTCACTCTGCGTGTACATACTGAAGTACGATTTTATGACAGATATAAACGGGGAAAAAACACCGAAATAATAAAATGTAATGGTCACGCAAAAAGGTCTTTAGCATAATACTAATTATTCATCCAAAGAACGGATAACACATCTACATGCATAAAAATCGGTATAAAAGCATTAATAGGCATTTGGAATGCCTTCTAAAAACCATGTAGTTTTCTTACATTATTTGGTTCCAAACGTTAAAAAAATTAATTATAGTTATTAGACTTAATTTTATGGGTGTCGCTACTCATTAAAGGCATTTGTCGAGGCACATGAGCAATGGTGTTGAGTGAGATAAGTTACTCTGCCATTGTTTTCCTATTATGCTTCCAAAATTAGTTAAAAGACCTAATTTGTTTTTGGGGGGTTGACGATTTGTGAGATTAAATGGATAGGTGTAGTTTTGATGGCTGGGAAAAGTGTGTTAGATTCTGCTTGCATGGGGTACTCATAAAATTGGTGAATTATGCAATTAATTTAAAAAGTTGTGGATGTTACTTGCTTGTTGCTTTTTTCTTAAATATCTTTAATCATTATTTGGAATATCTTTGTAACATATGAACATTTTCATTCCATAATACAATTTTTCCAGCAACTACAGAGCATCATATTTATGCAAGATTTTAGCTTATGAGTATATGGCTTAGTGGGGAGTAAAAAATATAACAGTGGTGAAAATATTGATTATTGAAGAAAAATCGCGAAGGGAGGGTCGTCAAAATCTAGAACAATTCTTTCTAAACCCTTGTTAAAACAACTGTCCATCCTTCAATATCAGCCAAATATCTAATGCTTATTGGTCTGAAATAAAAATAACAAAGATTTTATGACTGGTAGTCGACAATGATAACGCTATGTTGCTTGCAACAACAAGTAACTACCACCAATAATGTGCATATAACAAAGGCTGCACATCTCCATATCATATTTTCAGAGAAAATAAACAACCAGATGTACTAACTATTGCGGATATCATCCAGTGAATTGCGGGGGTAGATAAGTCACTTCAAAACAAATAATTTGAAGAAAACCTTCATATGAGTCAGAAACAGTTAGATGATGGAAAATATACTCCTTCAAATTACAGTAAAGAATCAATTTTAAACTATGAAAAGCAATCTTTGTCCTTATGAGTTGAATTAAATAAAAGTAGTAAAATAAATAAAAAGTAAGAAAAATAATACTGAGAAAAAATTCAGAAATTAATTATTAATTGATATTGAATGATAAGACATTAGCTAAATTGTTTTTAAAAAGATGAAACTAAAGAAGATTGGACTAATGTTTAGAGTATTGTGTAGCCTTGCTAAGTGTAAAAGAGACGAATAAAAATAAGTATCTATACATTCGCGCAGACAGCATGTGGAGGATTAAGGGAGTTCTACATATCTGTTCACATTCAAGTACAGAATACTGTATGCTGGGGATAGTAATCGGAAAGTCCTAGATTTTAAATAGTAGACATTCGTCAAGAAGCTCTCTTCTTGACACGAGAGAAGGGATTTTTATGAAGGCGAGTCGCTTATTATACATACTATGCAGTAGATAATTCCGAATTTGAAGAATAATGAGCGATTAAATCTGCGTTGCACAGACTCAAACGTATCAATTAAGGATCGACAATGATTGATAGCAGATAGTTTGCAAGTAGAATATTTTGTAAAATTGATATCTATAGAACTGAGAGAACACTAGTTGCCCAGCGCGCACAAGTCGTGTTGCATCTGGGTGAAGTCATCCACTTTTTTTATCATCCAAAATATCTTTAAGTTGCCGATATTCAAGAATAAATTGGAACTAATATCAACAGGGAGATCTTTTATAAGCAAAAGGAAAGGCAGATGGATAAAAATCTAACTTTGTTGTAGGAAAAAGAAGAGGAAGAACAAGAGTTAAGAGCTACAATGGAAGCTCTGGAAGAGCTACAATGGAAGAACAAGAGTTAAGAGCTACAATGGAAGCTCCTCCACTTACCATAGCTTCCCACACTTCTTAACGAAATCTAGGATCAATGATAGGGGAAAAGAGGCTATATTCTTCATACGTGCTGCATCCCAGCCAAAGCATTGATATCTGAGACGCGTATTCACAAAGGAAATGCTCCGAAGAGTCAGCCTGTTCTAGGCAGGATGAACAGAGGTCATCGTGTACAACACCTATTCGGTACATATGTCCTAGGCAGCTGTGTCCAGTCAGTATACCTGTCACGGCTCTGCAAACATTTCTGCCCTTGTTGAGTAGGAATCCCACAGTCACTTGATTGGGCTCTGAGAGGAAAATCTTAGTGTGTCTGGCCACATCAGAAGTCATCCATCTATCTTTGTGAGCATCAACTACCCACTTCTGACGAATTGCATGTGGAGATACGATCGGCACACCCACGGCGGGTTCAGGGCCCTTTAGTGGAAGCCTCGAACATTGCTTCGCAATGGCGTCAGCAATTTCATTTCCCTCAACACCACAGTACCCCGATACCCAAAACAGATGCACTCTGTTGAATCTGGCGACAGAGTTCAATCGTCCTCTGCATTCTTTGGCAGTTTTTGAAGTAGTCAGGGGTCTACGCAACACCATCAGTGCAGCTACGTTACACCCTCCATTTTTCTTCAGCAGGCTGCTCTCAAAATAGCGAATGTTTCTGCTTGAAAACCAGAAACATGCTCTCCGAGAGAAGAGGCCCACCTGTCATTCAATGGGATACCAGCTCCAGATCTAGCATCTGTCTTCGAGCCGTCCGTGAAGATGACCTTGGAGTATCCTCTCGTACAGATATCTGGATCTGTGTACACAAGTAGATCAGCCTCTAAGCTAGAGCTTATAACTCTATGGCGCGCTGCATCCTTAGTTTTGAGAATACGAGTAAGATTAGATGTTAAATAAGGAGTTTTAACTCGATCAGTGGAAGTGACAAAAAGGGACAATTTAAGAAGACTCGTCTACGTTGAGTACCATGAAAAAAATCAAACCAATTTATGACATTGATTTCATAAGTCATGGGAATAAAGTCATTATCCTCGACTAAAAGGCTGACACTGTCGGATAATCCACTATCACGATTCATATCACAATTCATGTAGAAGACGGTATGAAGGGGTGAAATTTCATGATTATATGCACCTATAATCACTCAAGGCCCTTTTTTTGTTCATCTGGCGCGATAATAAAGGAAAGCTTAAGCTGTTGAGTTTTGAAAAAACAAATCTTAATTTCATGAAATTGCATATTTCTAGAACTGGTTTTGACAAACTCGGTGAAAAAAACTCTAACGAGCCGAAATTCTTCTCTCAGTATGTCTGCAGTGACAATGATGCGAAACACACTCAGAAAAATATGTTTCCGAAAATCAAAGAAAATATTTACTTGTTTACGAGATGTGAAATCTTCCATAAATCAAATAAACTTTTGTTTGATATCAGTAATTTGTATACATATCATTGAAAAACTTCTTATATTCAACGAAATACAATTTTTGCTTTACCTTATTTCAAGTAAGTAATTTTCCTCAAATCTTGTAAATTACGTCTATGAATTTAGTAAATTATATCTACACCGCGAATATTTTTTTCTATGTTTCAACAACAACCACGCTTCAATATTCGACGAAAAAATTGATAGTTTTTCTGTCTTCTATCAACTTTTCCTCTACACAAATAAAGGGTCGATAGCTTAGTTCGCTAACGTGTCAATCCAAAGCAGCGATCTACCGCTCGAGGGTTCGAATGCCGCCGGGTTCATGTCATGGTTGACTTTGTTCGTCTTCAGTGTTCCTAACTCCATTGATTAAGTGTAACATTATAGCTTAAATTGGCGACTGGGCATAAATAATACTAGCGCTTCAGAAAATGAGAAAAAAATATCGCACCTTAAAAAAAGGAAAAAATGGTAATTTTTTTTCAAAGTTTTTGCGTGCCAACAACAGCTATGCTTTCAAAGCGGTCCCCCATCTAAGTAGTAACCGTGGAAAAAGAACATCTACCGGGAATAGTTGTCCGTTGACCTTAACCCACATCACTCAAGTAGTGTTGGGTGAGTGATGATAGATCACATGGGGACCCAGACCAAAAACCCGGTCTCCAGAAAAGAGAATGAAAATGACGATTTTGTAACAGGTGCGCTATTCATGTAGTAAAGATACTTGTTTTTCGTCTTATTATATGTTTATGTGTAAGCAGAAGGTGTGCATGGATCCAGTGCTTAGCACTACTAACTGTATAGCAGAAATCCAGGCACCCAATCTGAACACAAATCCCGTGCAGGGCTACCATGTTGTCGAGATTATCCATCGTGCGAGGGCGGACGGACTAATGTCGCAGTCCTGTATCATTTAACAACGATAGCTTCCTCAGTCTCCGATTGGACGTCCCAAGCAACATGTCTATATTCTTAGGGTTTGTGAAGCCAGTGTTGAATTTGTGTTTGGCAGTTGGCAACATGAAGCAGGGACAATCACTCTTGTAATAATTTTTATCGATTTTAATATTTTTCTTTGTATTATTTTGAATATAGTTTCTCGAATTAATTTATTTTTATTTTAAATTTCTTGTTGTATATTCCCAATGAGACGTAAAGTAGGAAAAAGCCAGTTGGGCAGATTGGGCAGAAGAAGAAGTAGACAAAGTAGAGGGATGAATGGAGTTGGGTGTAGGCAAGTGGGTGGGTTGGAAGCATGAACCAAATACTAGAGATCACGACAATGCGAGTTCAAAACTCGTCATGTTCTGCGCATATCCCGCCTGGCGCAGTTTACGTCACGTAGCAGAGAGCGGTGGACCAAGAAAAATGTGGTGAAAAGAAAAAATACATGCATCCGAAGATGATGGTATGGCAAATTTCAAACTCGTCTTGTTCTGCGAATGATTTAATTTAGCGTCGTTCAAGTTGTAATATATTATGTAGCATATAGTGGCGAATAGGGAGAAATATTGTGAAAAATAGGGTTTGTTCAAAATGTAGTATGGTAATGTTAATGATGCTTTGAAAAATGTGGGTGTTGTATTTCCTTACAGTAATACGTGAATGAAAAATCTATCGATATTTTGCAGTCATAAATAATCCGTTAATGAATTATAAAATAAAGACGATTATGTTTTCAAGTCTTTAGCCGAATGTAGCCAACCAAAAAACAATACCCTGATTCACCTACAAAACAGGTCATTTCGGAATGGTTTGTGGGCGTGCTGGCGCAGTTTACGTCACAAAAAGGGTGTTGACATGCGCATGTCGTGATCTTGTCTTCTTGGTTCATGGGTTGGAAGGTTGAAGGATGTTAGTTTTTTTGTGAAGTTTTTTTGTGAAGGACGAGTGAGTGGGTTGAAGGGTTGAAAGATTTTAGTTTTATTTGGTTAGTGTCACACATTGCATAAATCATGTCCAGCGATCAGAAGCTAATGGTAAGAGGAGAAGGGAAGAAGACAGTAGAAAAGAAAATAGAAACGAAGAAGAGAAAGATAAAGAAAAAAACAGGGGAAAACAAATGATGCTACTTGCGGAAACCAGAACTAACAGGAAAAGAAAGAAAAATGATATAACTGCAAACTCCATAGCCAATAAACAGCCGAACATAAGGTGTTTTAGAACCAATTAATCCTGTAAAAACAATCTATGACCAAAAATTGAGGTGCTTTTGAGACTTTGTTAGGAAATGAAGAAACTGATTTAGTTATGTTTTAACAAAAATAATTCTTTATTGACTCAAAACTATTCCTAGAATATTCCTATATTGTGCTCTACGATCTATGATGCGTAACATGGTTTTGTGAATTTTCCAACATTAATTACAGATAATCAAATTATAGGTAATTTTTAAGAGTTACAAGATTTATGTGACATGATATAAGTATAGGTGATTATAGTATATTTTATGTTTATAGATGATTATTATTTTGATTTTATCTACTTCAGTTATCCTACGACTGTTACTTTATGTGCATGTGAGTTTTTTTGAAAAGATATGTATATCTATATATATGTGCATGATGGTATTTCTGCTTGTAATATTAAACAAAAACTATGAATGTGTCTATTTTTTAAACTTGTTATGTTCAACTGATCTATGAGTGTATATATATATTTATTTACACCTGTAGTGTTTGTGAGTTGTGTACTCATATGTGTGTGTATTTACATATATACATGTTTGTTTAGAAAAAATAATATCTATTGTATGTATAACTATTTACTAAATCTCGATTGTACTTTACTCGTGTGATTGAGAAATGATCTCCTCTTTGATGCTCCAATCTTCGAATTTATGCGTCGAATTTTGATCGTCGTCGATATCTGCAAAACCTATTTCATCTTCATTCGTATCATTTACTGTTATAGTTTCATACTCTTCATGAGTATGTCTGATGTGGTTGCTTTTATTTTTTTGCACACGATGGTCACTGCCTGCATGTTTGCCAAACGCCGGAATCCAAACTCGACCTTAACCTTCGCTTTGACATAGTCCGATGCCGCTCTATCCCCTGACACTCTAGCTATAAGCTCCTCGACCTCTGACGCTTTTGCCGTAAGCTCCGCATAATCCGTCGCATAATCGAACGGGTACTCCGTTTCGACGTGTGATGTATCCAACGCTGCTTCTGATTTTAGCGCCGCCCTCAGGGTCTTTCGCATATTTTCGACTGTATCCGCCGGGAAACCTCGGATCGCAAGCTCATACGTGAGCTCATCCTTGCTAAGTCGATCCACTATAATTTTCATGACTCACGATAACCACTGCGACGCCCTTAACTCGAACTTCACTCGGATTACTATTTAATTTTAACAACAAAATCTACCCAGCCTATCCCAACAACAATAATCAACAGTAACCTATGGTCAACTATACAAAAGTACTGCTCCTCCTGAAAATATGCTCCCTAGAAAAATACACAGTCCACCTGAAAATGTTGCCTCTTAGCTTAAAAACCAATCACTCTTCCACACGCACACAAAATCCAATTCAATTCAAAAACTCACGCACTCCAGTCACTCAATTCAATCCAAAATTCAAACTGTTGTATCTTAAATAATTAGTAATTACGCAAAATTCAAAAAATTTTCAATATACCACGCATAAAAATCTGCTTCACAATGCCTTATCGAGCAACGGATCTCGAGAAATGAACTCTAAAATTTTCCGGATCCCGTTAACCGCGAAAGGACCGCTAATACCAACAAAGCCTTAACAAACCGATAATACCGATAATACCGTTATTTCCGTTATTTTTTAGGCCCCACGTTGGGCGCCAATTTGTTACGTTAAAGCCGTCTTAACCGCGAAACCAGATACGATTCCTCGTCCTTGACTTGAACAGAGGATGGCAGCTCCGGGTGGCCGTCACTCAGGAGAGAAGGGTGTAGGTCGAGTTATCTATTCTATAGGCGCCACTCGCTTCACCCCGGGATGCTGCCGAACAACCGTTGCCCCGAAGCGAGAAGATGGCAACGTGCAAATAATTTATGTACACTGGTCTACCGTTTTTCGCCACCTTTCACTTAGGCGACTTTATTGCTACGATTTAATTCGAACTCACTATTTTACGACCCGATCGGTAATTGCAGTTTCTTATCCAGCAACTATTATCAAAGATTATATATTTTTTCCTTTCTTTGTATTTATGTAAAAAAGATAAATCTTGTTCACAACAACACTCGCGTTACGGCAAGCTACCATGAATGGTATGGCCTCTTAAAATTTAGCATGTCATATAAATTTTTAAAGGCTAGGCTCGTGATTTGAAAACAATAAAAGAAAAATATATCTAAAATCTACAGCACCTGTGAATCTTTCCCACGCTGGGGCCCTTTTCGTCTCGCTCACGCCTTCTATGCTGTCGCTCGTCGTCGGTTCACAAGTTTGAATTTGAGTACACTCCAACGTTATTTCGAAAACCGTATAAACGCTTCCCCAATGTCGCAATCTGCCGTCGACAAGATATTTTTCTCCAGCAAAATCTCTGGATCCGCTCGTTCTCTTTCCGGTTGATTCCACCGATGTTAGCCGCCAAAGAAAATCGCTAACAATTCATTTGAAAACCTGCTCGTTTTAATTCACTGCCGTCTCGACTTCCAAAATTCCTCGCAACCAAATAGATAAAAAAACTAATCAGTTTTCAATTCTAGCTAGCACTCCAAATACGCCAAATATAAATGCGTCTGTCTTCTTACCCTGTCGATTTCAAAAGAGACCATTCTTTGCTTTGTTAGATCGCAGGAAAATTTTTCCGTACCGGGACTTTCCCGAATCCGTTTGAGTCACTCTAACTGGTTCGATTTCACTCGAAATGTCATTTAACTCCAAATTCCCCACTTTGGGACAGATGACTTTCCCCTGAGCCGAAATCCTCTGACAGCCGTCAGTTGACATTTCGCATGTCAACTTGTGTATCTGTCAACTTGTGCATCAACATCGACGCTCATAACCGAGAGTCGCAACCCAAGGATCCCCGAAAACGACGGCTAGTTCTTTCGCCGACCCATCTCTAATCACGCCAGGTAAGAACTTACTTAATTTGGCATCCATAGGATGTAATGATATTGCATACATTTGAATTCGTTCGTCGGATGATCTTTTTGCCCGCGGCACTGGGTCGGTTCGTTACGACGGCTAGTGCAAGTGACTTTTTCGATGTGTCTCCGTGTTAATTCGATGTGTCCGTTTCGCGTTCGAGGCCCCCGCGTTCTACCCGACATCCTGTGTGTCCTGCGACGATCTTGTACGTAATTATGTACGAGATCATTGACCTCGAAACTCGCTCGGCAGCTGTATATAGGTCAAGTATTGGCCTAGGTTAGTTGTTGACGTTTCGAGTGGCTTGAGCAGTGCGTCGCTCTGCCGTACGTGTCTATACGTCGACCTTGGTGGTAGATTAGTTCTGTCCGCGTATCTGTTTCTATTATGATATACTGAAATAGATTCGTCGAAAGTTGCTTTTTTCTTTAACTTTTGCTGCAAGCCAAATTTCGCCGCAAAAAGAAGAAGCCAGCTGCCAAATTCTGTTGCTGCTGCAGTTTGCTGAAATACGCGAATATACCTTTTGTGATTGTCGTTAGCGACGTTAAACTGACGGATTTAATCATTCGATGCGTGTGTACAGATTGTATCAGATGTACAGATTGTCGTCGGAACCGTAGATTGTCACATCCGAGTACTTACGTCTAATCTTAATAGTAATAGTTCTTTAGTACTTAACATCTAATCTTGATAGTAATAATTCTTTAGTACTTAACATCTAATCTTGATAGTAATAATTCTCGAGCACTTAACGTATAACCTTAATAGTAATAATTCTATAACTACAATTACCTGATTCGCGATTAATTCGGCCTATATCTCCATCGTCTCCTCTGTTGGGGAACGGTGGAGATTTTTTTTTTTTTCCCGCTTTTAAACTTAACAAAATTCCGATAACCGTAACACCCCCCTCTTCTCAGAGAATTGCATAGAAATTCTCGACTATACTTCTTTGCCGAACTTAACACCGTACTAAGTTACCATTCAAATACGACTCGCCCGCACCGGTATCTTAGACTTACGAACGATTAAAGTCACGTTTGAATTTTGGTTTGTTCCACCACTCAATGAACTGAAAAACGAACGTCGTCACTCACACGCCTTCCATCCATGCAATCACTAGCGTTGCCTACTTTCCCAACAAAACAAACCTAATATAACCCTAAGCATGATTATATGTGTCGACTAGTAGTTAGTATGGTGTTGGTGTCTCTATACTTATTCTATGAGAAATTAATGCATATTGAACTCGATTTTAGGACACTATAGCTATTACGGCTAACCTTATGAGGAGAAAAAGAACGAGGAAATAAATGACTGAAACTAGAACGAGAGAATGAACCGAAAAAAAAAACAAAAAGGAAAAAGGAAGGAGAGAAAAACAAAAGGAAAAAAAAATAAAAAAAAACCCAATCGGAAACATCACCAAGCTATCGGTAATACTTTCATTTTTATTTAAAACTAAACTTACATTCTCTTCAAAACTAACCCCAAAGTATATTATGAAACATAAAACTAACCACCGACTAATATTACATAATATAACCCACCACCAACCAACTTGCTAACCAACCAACTCGCTATTTGTAGCCTATGTACCGCCTTTTCCTGGCTAACTATAGATTCCACTCCTCACCACCTTATCAATTTATTACCAGCTAGGGCCAGGTGAAACAACTCTACTCCTATTAAATATTTAATCCCACCACCATATGTACTTACTACTAATTCTGTTCTAACGGAATTCTTTAGTATTAAACCCACCACCGACAATAACTATCACTACATTGTCTACATACGTTCTTCCCCATTACCTACTATTTCACGCGCCTACTATCTCCGAGCTCCCGTCTGGCTGACGGTCAACTTCTATACAGCGCTTCAAATCTTTTGCGTGCCATGTTCCCGCGGACTTCCCCTTCATGTCCACGAGTTCATACGTCCACGCTGACAACTTTTTCCACAACCTAAAGGGGCCAACGAACGCTGGAGCGAGCTTCGCCGTAAAATGTTTACTGGCATCTGACAGGACGTAGTTTCTTCTCCACACTAGCTCCCCGACCTGGAAAGACTCCGACCTTCGGCGTAGATTATACCTCACTTTACTAGATTGAGCAGCCTGCCTCATTCTCCTGACTACTTCCGCTCGAATCGTTTCCAGCATCGTCGCGCTCCTCGATGGTGAGAAGTCAACCTGCTGATCTCCCGGAGGCTCTGACTTTTCCCGGAATGTAACCATCTCCCTACCAAAGTTAACAAAATAAGGTGAGAACCCCGTTACTTCATGTTTATAAGTCCGCAATGCGCAGGCGATTTTTGCTAGATATTGATCCCAAGATCGGTGGTTTTCCGACGCGTAACACCTTAACATGCATTTAACATCCTGGTTACGCCTTTCGGCCGGGTTAGCCTGAGGGTGATACAATGCAGTGTAGCTCACCTGCACGCCATACTCTTCCACCGCTTTCCTGAATTGGCTGCCCCGGAACTGCACTCCATTATCACAAATTAGTATCCTGGGGACACCGTACACCAAAAAAACATTTTCTTCTAACAGACGAAAAACAGTCGTTGCCGTAGCACTTCGCACAGGTAATAAAACTGAATATTTTGAGACGTAATCGAGGACCGTTAAGATATAAGAATGACCTCTCGACGACCTCGGCAATGGCCCTACCAAATCTACACCGATCATCTCCCACGGGACTTTCGCTTCACCCGCTCGAGTTGACATTAACCCAATCGGAGCTTTCCGTTCCACTTTGCACGTCTGGCACACCTTGCATCTTCGGACGTATTCCCGGATATCCATATTCATCCGCGGCCAGTAGTAGCTCTGCGTAATACGAGCAGTGACCCTACTTTAGAGCAAGCCGGAAGCAAGTTTAGAAGCTAAAATGGCCGATCAACTTACAGAAGAACAAATTGCCGAATTCAAAGAGGCATTCTCCCTATTCGACAAGGACGGTAATGGCACTATTGATTTTCCCGAATTCTTAACGATGATGGCACGAAAAATGAAGGATACCGACAGTGAAGAAGAAATTAGGGAAGCTTTCCGAGTATTCGATAAAGACGGTAACGGATTCATTTCAGCGGCTGAATTACGTCACGTCATGACAAATCTCGGAGAAAAATTAACAGACGAAGAAGTAGACGAAATGATCCGTGAAGCCGATATCGATGGTGACGGTCAGGTCAATTACGAAGAATTCGTGACTATGATGACATCGAAGTGAGCTGCTAAACTTCTTTTTAAGCCTTTCTATTTGTTTAAGATGTTGGACGAAGACTGTAGCTGTGCGCAATACCATCGCGCGTTGCTGTTGCTATGGATAACAAGGAAAAATTTAATATAACAATGAGAAGAAAAAGAAAAATGAAAAATAAATATAAAACAGAAAAATTTATTGAATTACATATAAATTCAAATTTAAAAAAAACAACTGAGAATGCAAAAAAACAAAAAAGAAAATAAGTTGATGCTGAGTAATTTCGATATAAATGAACATTGAGAGAAAAATAAGAGAGAGGAAAATTAAAAACAGAGATAATTTAAATTTAATCGTAACACAATTTTAATTAAGGATAAATTTAAAATACAAGAAAGATAAAAATACAAAAAAACATTTTCTTCTAACAGACGAAAAACAGTCGTTGCCGTAGCACTTCGCACAGGTAATAAAACTGAATATTTTGAGACGTAATCGAGGACCGTTAAGATATAAGAATGACCTCTCGACGACCTCGGCAATGGCCCTACCAAATCTACACCGATCATCTCCCACGGGACTTTCGCTTCACCCGCTCGAGTTGACATTAACCCAATCGGAGCTTTCCGTTCCACTTTGCACGTCTGGCACACCTTGCATCTTCGGACGTATTCCCGGATATCCATATTCATCCGCGGCCAGTAGTAGCTCTGCGTAATACGAGCTATCGTTCGTGTCGCTCCCATATGGCCCGCTTTTGGGTCATCGTGATAACGCTCCAGTATTGCTGGTCTCTCAACTTTGCTGACAACTCGCTTCCAGACTTGAGTAGTCCCACCGCCTGTCGCTCGAACTGTGAGCCGTTTCCACAACGTATCTCCGATCACCTTCCAGTCCGAAAACCTATCTGGGTTTTTTTCAACCTTGTCCAACATGCTTTTATACCAACGCTCTGTTACCTGGGGCGTGGATACGCCGCCTACGTCAATCATTGCCCGCGAAAGCGCGTCCGGAACCAGATTTTCCTTTCCCTTCCTATGAACCACCTCGAAATCGAATTGTTGCAACCGTACTGCCCATCTAGCTAATCTACCCGTCGGGTCTTTCAATCTGTTCAGCCAGACGAGCGAATGATGGTCAGTGATTACAACAAAATGAGTCCCTTCGATGTAGGGTCGGAGCTTTTCGATGGCCCATAGAACTCCCAAACACTCTTTCTCCGTTGTAGAATACTTCCTTTCTTGTTGAGACAACGCTCGGCTGAGATAGCACACGACCTTCTCTCCAGTCGGGTGTGCCTGACTCAGCACAGCTCCTATACCAACATCGGAGGCATCAGTCTGCACCTTGAACGGAAGTTCGAAGTTCGGACAAGATAGTACGGGTGCAGTTGTAAGCTTTTGTTTGCAGAACACAAACGCGCGATCACATTCCTCAGTCCATACAAACTTACGGCCCTTCTTGATTAAGTCGGTCAACGGCGCCACCATTGTTGCGTGATCTGGTATGAAGCGTCTGTACCAGGACACCATGCCCAAGAGCTGCCTCACTTGCTTGACCGAGGTAGGACGGGGAAACTCGCTTACCGCCCTCACCTTCTCGGGATCTACGTGCAGTCCCTCCACATCAACCACGTAGCCCAGATACTTCAGTTGTGCTCTACAAAATTGGCATTTCTCCCTTGAAACCCGTAAACCAGCTTCCCTTAACCGAACGAAAACTTCACGCAATACCTCAAGATGCCGGTCAAAAGTTTCGGTCACAACTATCACGTCATCGAGATACGTAAACACAAAAGGCTCTAGTGCAGGTCCCAGCACCTTGTCTATCAGCCGTTGCCATGTGGCCCCCGCATTGTGAAGTCCGAAAGGCATCCTACGAAACTGATACAATCCTCTTCCTGGCACGGTGAATGCGGTGTACTGCTTGGATTCCTCTGCCATCGGTACTTGCCAGTACGCAGATTTGACGTCCAGCGTCGACAAGTACTTCGCATTTCTTAGCTTGTCTAAGGTAGCTGAAATGTACGGCAAAGGATAGGCGTCTTTTTCTGACACCGCATTCACCTTCCGGAAGTCCACGCAGAACCGGAATGACCCATCTTTCTTCCGAACTAGTAGTATCGGCGAAGACCACGGACTAGAAGACGGCTCGACTACACCCATCCGAAGCATCTCGTCTAACTCCGCGTTGATCTGTTTTTGCACCGCAGGTGAGACTGGGTAGTACCTCTGCTTGATCGGGGAAGCCATGGTTTTGATTACGTGCTCCACAGAATTCGCACACCCTAGTCCGTCACCCATCAACCCGAATTCCTCTCCCAATAAGCTCGCTAAAGTATCTGCTTCCTTTGTCGATAAATGAGATCGACTCCGCAGCGCCTTACCCGTCTCCACCTCAACTGAAGCGATTGATGTCCACTGCCGGCCCTTCATATCTAACACGACACCGAAATGCTGCCAGAAGTCTATACCTAAAATCACTTCTTGCGGAATCGATGAAATCACCAGTGTTTCGATAGTATGCTTTCGTCCATTCAAAGCAAACTCCAGTTCAACAACTCCATCTACCGCACACGTTACGCCGTTTGCGAGCCGTACTTCTTCAATTCCATCCTGTCTCAGTGACAAACCTCTACCTGCCAACCGAGACCACCCTTTCCATCCCAGAATCGTACGATTCGCCCCTGAATCTAATAATCCCTCCAAAATCGTACCTTCGATCTCCACTTGTAAGTGCGGTCGACTGTCGGGATTATCCTCCACCAACGCGTAGTCTATGTTCGGCTGACGATTCCTCCGTTCCGGCCTTGATATCGTGTTCGCTCGGCCGCTTAACGAGCACGACGATCGTTTCCCGATCCCTGCGTGTCTTGTCGAGCACGATTTTCTGGATCTCTAGCTCCCACTTGGCATGATGGGCATGAAGACCGCATGACCCCCTGACGTCCACAGCCAAAACATCGCCTAGGCTCAGAGCACTCCCTGGATACGTGACCTTCTTTGCGGCAATTCCAACACCGCACGCGACTGCCCCCGGACATCACCGCCACCTGCGCTGTAGTCTCCGCACTCACATAAGCCAAATCTGGCTCTAAACACCTCCTCGATCGTGTAGTCGGGGGTACGAACGCCGCTACTGAAGCCCTCGTTGCATCCAATGTGCGCCCCATACTTACCAATTCGGATATTGACCCGACTGGCTTCAGACATAGCTGCTGCTGATAGAAGGGGGCGATATTCCTTCTCAAGGTCCGAAGTTTTTTTTCTTCAGAGCAACTCTTCTTTAACCTACTAAAAAGGCGCTCCATTATCGCCACATAAACCCCCATCGACTCGTTTTCCCCTTGAGTCCGTCTTCGGATTTCCTCCCAAAGGCGATCTTCATAGTCGGAGGGCAAGAATTCTGCCTTCAGCTCTTCTACTAACGCGTCCCAGCTTTCCACAAGGTTGCGGTTGGCCCTAAACCAAATCAACGCCCGCCCATCGAAGAGATCGACTGCTGCCCGGAAAAGCTGAGATTTGGTAAGCCCTCGTGCCTGGCGTAGCTCTTCGACCCGCTCTAAAAAGGCATTGATAGAGCCTGACGAGTCGCCACTAAACTTAAGGCCCCATTTCGCCACTTCCGCAAGACTTGTGCTCCGTGCTGTTGGTATTGCGTTTGTCGCTTGGTCTTCGTTCGGGTGCTCCACCTCATCGCCACTCGAGTCACCTACTTTCTCCTCCAAAGAACCCATCGCCAGGATAAACCTATTCCGGAGAGACCTCGCTCCCTTCTTTTGCTCGATGGTCACTGCCTGCATGTTTGCCAAACGCCGGAATCCAAACTCGACCTTAACCTTCGCTTTGACATAGTCCGATGCCGCTCTATCCCCTGACACTCTAGCTATAAGCTCCTCGACCTCTGACGCTTTTGCCGTAAGCTCCGCATAATCCGTCGCATAATCGAACGGGTACTCCGTTTCGACGTGTGATGTATCCAACGCTGCTTCTGATTTTAGCGCCGCCCTCAGGGTCTTTCGCATATTTTCGACTGTATCCGCCGGGAAACCTCGGATCGCAAGCTCATACGTGAGCTCATCCTTGCTAAGTCGATCCACTATAATTTTCATGACTCACGATAACCACTGCGACGCCCTTAACTCGAACTTCACTCGGATTACTATTTAATTTTAACAACAAAATCTACCCAGCCTATCCCAACAACAATAATCAACAGTAACCTATGGTCAACTATACAAAAGTACTGCTCCTCCTGAAAATATGCTCCCTAGAAAAATACACAGTCCACCTGAAAATGTTGCCTCTTAGCTTAAAAACCAATCACTCTTCCACACGCACACAAAATCCAATTCAATTCAAAAACTCACGCACTCCAGTCACTCAATTCAATCCAAAATTCAAACTGTTGTATCTTAAATAATTAGTAATTACGCAAAATTCAAAAAATTTTCAATATACCATGCATAAAAATCTGCTTCACAATGCCTTATCGAGCAACGGATCTCGAGAAATGAACTCTAAAATTTTCCGGATCCCGTTAACCGCGAAAGGACCGCTAATACCAACAAAGCCTTAACAAACCGATAATACCGATAATACCGTTATTTCCGTTATTTTTTAGGCCCCACGTTGGGCGCCAATTTGTTACGTTAAAGCCGTCTTAACCGCGAAACCAGATACGATTCCTCGTCCTTGACTTGAACAGAGGATGGCAGCTCCGGGTGGCCGTCACTCAGGAGAGAAGGGTGTAGGTCGAGTTATCTATTCTATAGGCGCCACTCGCTTCACCCCGGGATGCTGCCGAACAACCGTTGCCCCGAAGCGAGAAGATGGCAACGTGCAAATAATTTATGTACACTGGTCTACCGTTTTTCGCCACCTTTCACTTAGGCGACTTTATTGCTACGATTTAATTCGAACTCACTATTTTACGACCCGATCGGTAATTGCAGTTTCTTATCCAGCAACTATTATCAAAGATTATATATTTTTTCCTTTCTTTGTATTTATGTAAAAAAGATAAATCTTGTTCACAACAACACTCGCGTTACGGCAAGCTACCATGAATGGTATGGCCTCTTAAAATTTAGCATGTCATATAAATTTTTAAAGGCTAGGCTCGTGATTTGAAAACAATAAAAGAAAAATATATCTAAAATCTACAGCACCTGTGAATCTTTCCCACGCTGGGGCCCTTTTCGTCTCGCTCACGCCTTCTATGCTGTCGCTCGTCGTCGGTTCACAAGTTTGAATTTGAGTACACTCCAACGTTATTTCGAAAACCGTATAAACGCTTCCCCAATGTCGCAATCTGCCGTCGACAAGATATTTTTCTCCAGCAAAATCTCTGGATCCGCTCGTTCTCTTTCCGGTTGATTCCACCGATGTTAGCCGCCAAAGAAAATCGCTAACAATTCATTTGAAAACCTGCTCGTTTTAATTCACTGCCGTCTCGACTTCCAAAATTCCTCGCAACCAAATAGATAAAAAAACTAATCAGTTTTCAATTCTAGCTAGCACTCCAAATACGCCAAATATAAATGCGTCTGTCTTCTTACCCTGTCGATTTCAAAAGAGACCATTCTTTGCTTTGTTAGATCGCAGGAAAATTTTTCCGTACCGGGACTTTCCCGAATCCGTTTGAGTCACTCTAACTGGTTCGATTTCACTCGAAATGTCATTTAACTCCAAATTCCCCACTTTGGGACAGATGACTTTCCCCTGAGCCGAAATCCTCTGACAGCCGTCAGTTGACATTTCGCATGTCAACTTGTGTATCTGTCAACTTGTGCATCAACATCGACGCTCATAACCGAGAGTCGCAACCCAAGGATCCCCGAAAACGACGGCTAGTTCTTTCGCCGACCCATCTCTAATCACGCCAGGTAAGAACTTACTTAATTTGGCATCCATAGGATGTAATGATATTGCATACATTTGAATTCGTTCGTCGGATGATCTTTTTGCCCGCGGCACTGGGTCGGTTCGTTACGACGGCTAGTGCAAGTGACTTTTTCGATGTGTCTCCGTGTTAATTCGATGTGTCCGTTTCGCGTTCGAGGCCCCCGCGTTCTACCCGACATCCTGTGTGTCCTGCGACGATCTTGTACGTAATTATGTACGAGATCATTGACCTCGAAACTCGCTCGGCAGCTGTATATAGGTCAAGTATTGGCCTAGGTTAGTTGTTGACGTTTCGAGTGGCTTGAGCAGTGCGTCGCTCTGCCGTACGTGTCTATACGTCGACCTTGGTGGTAGATTAGTTCTGTCCGCGTATCTGTTTCTATTATGATATACTGAAATAGATTCGTCGAAAGTTGCTTTTTTCTTTAACTTTTGCTGCAAGCCAAATTTCGCCGCAAAAAGAAGAAGCCAGCTGCCAAATTCTGTTGCTGCTGCAGTTTGCTGAAATACGCGAATATACCTTTTGTGATTGTCGTTAGCGACGTTAAACTGACGGATTTAATCATTCGATGCGTGTGTACAGATTGTATCAGATGTACAGATTGTCGTCGGAACCGTAGATTGTCACATCCGAGTACTTACGTCTAATCTTAATAGTAATAGTTCTTTAGTACTTAACATCTAATCTTGATAGTAATAATTCTTTAGTACTTAACATCTAATCTTGATAGTAATAATTCTCGAGCACTTAACGTATAACCTTAATAGTAATAATTCTATAACTACAATTACCTGATTCGCGATTAATTCGGCCTATATCTCCATCGTCTCCTCTGTTGGGGAACGGTGGAGATTTTTTTTTTTTTCCCGCTTTTAAACTTAACAAAATTCCGATAACCGTAACACACGATGGTTTGTGTTTTGTACTTTCCTTCGTATGAATAATATGGTTGTTTTCTGTTGGGCTGCATATTCTTTTCGAAATAGGTTCAAAAAGTTCTATCAAGTTTTCCTCTCGTAATCTTTTCGATGAGGCTGATAGTGTTATGTCTCCAATGTCATTTATGCCGGTCATATTTTGATTGTTTGTTTTGTTTTTATCTATAACAGGACTGTTAATATCTGAACTGCTGATAGTATTGTTCTCCAGATATTCTTCAATATCATATATGTAAATCATGTTTTGGTTGTTTGTTTTGTTTTTATCCATAACAAGGCTGTTAATATCTAGACTGCTGATGGTTTCGTCCTCCAGATATTCCTCAATGGCTATTTCTGTTCTTGCCATCAAGTTTCCGGTGGGGCTATTATTAATATTGAGCATGTTTCTGTATATGGTATTGTGTCTAGTATACAGTATGAAAGTACCTAAATCTTTGTTAATGTTCAGGTATTTTAGACATTCCATGATGTAGAAATTTAGGGTGAAATGTCGTAATGCTGGATGCGAGTTTTCTACAGTTTCGGTTATTAATCTATCGATGCGGGTCAGTAGAGGTTCTGGATCCATGTTTTTTCCTGGGCAATATTTTTGCCAGTCTTTCATGTCTAGTTTGATGTCATCTACATGTCTAAACGTTGCATGAT
Source organism: Nemotelus pantherinus (assembly GCA_963978885.1). Lineage (NCBI taxonomy): Eukaryota > Metazoa > Arthropoda > Insecta > Diptera > Stratiomyidae > Nemotelus > Nemotelus pantherinus. Next base: position 4,159,438 of record OZ022263.1, read on the forward strand.
ACCAATGTCCGTTTTTATGTTTAACTAATATGTTATTTTTTGTGTACACCATATTGCCTAGGATGTCCATTCTGTAGAAGAGTTTAAAACTCGTGTTAGCTGTTTTTGTTTTTGGCTCGTATGTCTTAATAATATCTCTAGCTAGTTCGTTGAGTAAGAACATAGCGGGAGCTTTGTGGTTTCTCTTTGATTCTATTACAAATTGGTTTCTGTCTAGTAATATGGATTTACATACTTTCCGGAATCTCTTTTCCATTGTTGTGTTTTGTATATTATCCATTATTTTTGCAGATAGCAGTTTTGTGAAAATGCTAAAAAGTTTTCTGCCAATTGTTATGTCTTTGATTTTAGTCATGGTATAATTGTGTCTTTTCCAGTGGAAAATTGAATTTACTGCGATCAGATTCTTGATTAGAATTTAAAATTGTATGCAGTTTTTTATGTTCCACATTTTTTCGATATCAGTTTTATTTTGTCAATAAATGAAACATGCCATGATACTTATGTCTAGGAAATGAGACGGTATGCATGGAGTTGCCAGGGTTATAATGTTATCATTAGCGTCCGTGTTTTCGTATGTGTTCTGGCTGTGTTCTTATTTTCCATATCAATTTGGTCCAAATCTAATTCTTTGAAGTTAGTTTTTAATAATGTTTCTAGTTTGTTCATAGTGTCCATGGCAATTCTGTATTGCCATGTATTCTGCCATGAGTCTTCATACGAGATGTTCTTTAGTACTCTCCTAGTATGTTTTGTTTTAAATTTTTGGATGATGATCGAAGGTGGATATCTGATGTTTGTATTCGCTACACTATATTTATCTACTAGTGACTTTATCTGCCATGATATTTCATTTATATGGGAAATTGTGGTGGACATGTCCCAATTTGTTCGAACAAGCTCCTTTCTTCGAAGTTTCTCGTTAATCATGGTGTCTATCATCCTGCCTGCATATATAATAATATATAAGAGATAATGTATAAGAAAATATATGGTGAGTGAGTGTGTTTTGGGGGTGTTTGGTTTTTGTGGTTTTTTTGATTTGGAGGTTTTATTTGGTATGTTTGGGGTAGGTTGATAGGTTTGTGCTTCCCTGATAGATGTGTGAGGGTCTATGGGGGCCAATCAATATAAAAGATTAATGTATTTAATGTGCCTATATATGTGTCTATAGACAGTACATATGCCATCATCAGTAAAATAAATAAATTGCTGGGTTGCTAGGTTGCGCTGGAGCATGCGAAGTAGGGGTATGAATGTGGTTATTTGACTTTATGTTGTAATTTTCTATAACTTTTTATTTTCTATTATAACTTTTTATTTTCATTGTAATTTTAAATGTTTTTATAACTTATTGTTTTTTATTCATCATGTTACCCTATTTCACATTCTTTTCCCTCCAGCTTTCAACCTATTGTTGGCGGGAATTGTTGCATTGAACTGTAAATATGTTATGACATTTATATGTCAGTGTCAGTTCTCATTTAGCCTTATAAGATATTGTTGTATTATAGATTACTGATGATTACAATTGTTTATTGTAGGTATACTTATGAGATGAAATGTCTATGTGATAGCTGAATACAGCTGAAAAAGGACTCTGGTGGAGCTGGTAGAGGAGGGCTTCTCATACCAATGGCCGTTTGTTTAATAGAGCTCCAATTGCGGAATTATCTGAAACGCCGATGAAGATGTAATGAGGTGAGAAAAATTGACGTGTATGTATGTGTTACTATAAGGAATTTAGTTTTGAATTAGCATGTAAATTTGTTGATGATGCTATTATTTACATAATATTATCATATCTGCATATCTGTTGGTAATCTGTCTAATGTGTATTGTCCCCAGCGTTCTGAGATTCTGGGGAATCTTAGTGGCATACTTGTTTTTTGGTGTGTGTGTGCGTATGCATTTATGTAGGAAATTATATTGGTTTGTTAAGAATTTGGAGCTGATGTTAGGGAATATGTTTTAATTTTATACTGATGTTGGAGAATATGTTTAACTTGGTAACTAAAGTGTCAAATATGACGACATGTAACGATTTTCGTATATCGGCCATATGTATGTATTCAACTATTGTGGTATGAGAAATTATAAGAACAGTAAGCTTGAGTAGCCCAGTGAGTAGAGTACCGGTAGTAAGATTAGATGTTAAATAAGGAGTTTTAACTCGATCAGTGGAAGTGACAAAAAGGGACAAAAAAGCATATAATTTAAGAAGACTCGTCTACGTTGAGTACCATGAAAAAAATCAAACCAATTTATGACATTGATTTCATAAGTCATGGGAATAAAGTCATTATCCTCGACTAAAAGGCTGACACTGTCGGATAATCCACTATCACGATTCATATCACAATTCATGTAGAAGACGGTATGAAGGGGTGAAATTTCATGATTATATGCACCTATAATCACTCAAGGCCCTTTTTTTGTTCATCTGGCGCGATAATAAAGGAAAGCTTAAGCTGTTGAGTTTTGAAAAAACAAATCTTAATTTCATGAAATTGCATATTTCTAGAACTGGTTTTGACAAACTCGGCGAAAAAAACTCTAACGAGCCGAAATTCTTCTCTCAGTATGTCTGCAGTGACAATGATGCGAAACGGGAGATCTGCTGATCGCTGAGGTTACTGCGTGTTAGTTTTCTGCAGAGTAGAAGCGAGGTAGTCTGTCCAAGTTTAGGTGCGACATAAGGTAATAGCTCATCAGCAAAAGTTCTGTAAGAAAATCGTGAGACAAACACTTTTAGCGATAGAGCCCTAACTTTCAGTCTTCGAATTGTAGATGACACATTAAAATCTAACACAGATAGTCCTCCACATGGCCCAGGTTGCGTAAGCAAAACTTACATATCTTACCCTTGTCGATAAACCAGTATGCAAAGAGAGCTTAGTCCTGTCAGTAATTAAATTGGGAAGGTGTATTAACCTTCTAATATAATTCTGTTGTTGAAGATATTGTTGTTGTTATTGTTTTTGTTCATATCGTAATAGAAGATGTTTCTCGTGTATATTGGGAGGTTAAACCGACGAAGGAATTAGCGGTGGAGTCATTAGCTGATATTGTTTCTTACAAACATCGCATGATGCAGCTGCTACTGTTGTCCATAATGAAACAAGTTTACTTGACCAGACAGATAGATAATCTTGATTTAATGTTAACATAAAAAAGGAGCAGTAATGGTTCAAGAAGCAATTCTTGAGAAATACCGGATATACACATGCTTCATTACTGGTAAACGATAAGTTCTAGGTGGCAATTTTTCTGTGTGTCAAACAAGCTATAATTATATTATTGAATGTCCATATTTTTCATATATTATATGAAAATATTTTTCATTAGTGTATCATGTTTTAAAGTGCCGAAAGCATTTTGCTATCACACAATACAACTGCCAAATATTTTCTTTTGGCCAAAATTCTATTGATGTAATTAATTGCACCTACACTGAGAAAACACATGGCGCCAGACGCCATAATTTATAGACTTCTGGCGCCATATACATAGTCGATTTAGGGATTGTGATAAAATATAGCGCCACACGCCATAATACATGGCGAAAAGTACATAGGCCTACACGCCATGTACATGGCGTGGCGGACTATATTACATGGCGTGGAGAACTATAGTGCATGGCGTGGAGAGCTATAACACATGGCGTGGAGGACTATACTGTATGGCGTGGAGGACTATACTGTATGGCGTGGAGGACTATACTTTATGGCGTGGAGGACTATACTGTATGGTGTGGAGGACTATACTGTATGGCGTAGAGGACTATAGTACATGGCGTGGAGGACTATAGTACATGGCGTGAAGGACTATAGTACATGGCGTGGAGGACTATAGTACATGGCGTGGAGGACTATAGTACATGGCGTGGAGGACTATAGTACATGGCGTGGAGGACTATAGTACATGGCGTGAAGGACTATAGTACATGGCGTGGATGACTATAGTACATGGCGTGGATGACTATAGTACATGGCGTGGAAGACTATAGTACATGGCGTGGAAGACTATAGTACATTGAAGAAGCAAATCAGTCAAAGCAGTGCTACTTACCATAAATGAGCACACGGAGAAGTCACTTGCTTGCATCAAACAGGCGCTGGCTACATTTAGAGTCGCCGAAGGAGCCGGTCAATAATATGTGCCCTTAGCCGATTGGGAATGTTGTCGATCTATCGACGATACTCAAGTATCACTTGCTGACATTTATAGATCCCCTCACACAGTATGGGTGCGAGTTATATTTGTAGTGCCATGAGCTATATTACATGGCTCATGGCACTATGTAATATGGCGTGTGGGGCCATAGTTTCTGCGCCATGTAATTATGGCGCTGGGAGCTATACTGCATGGCTCAGGGCACTATGTGCATAGCGTGTGGCACCATAAATGCTGCGCCATGTAACATGGGACCACGCGCTATGTAGATTCTGAGATTATGGCGCTGGGAACCATATTGCATGGCTCAGAGTACTATGTACATGGCGTATGGGACCATAAATAATGCGCTATGTTACATGGCTCTGGGCGCCATGTGGATTTTTTTCAGTGTAGCCCTGTTGCTAATATGTTGTTTACATATACGGTTTAGTTATCTTCAAAAATTAAACAAGAATTCAAAATACCTTACTCAAAATACTTGTGACCGCTTTTGGTCTATAGTTTGAATATCTGTGTAATCATCGATATGTTGAGGCATTGTACACTCAAAAAAAAAAATATATCGCTGACAGATATAAAACGACGGAAATATAATATATCTCACATGAGTATATGGGTGTATTTTGAAAGACATAATATATTCATGGCAGATATAATATAAATATTTATCGTATGTAAGCAGAAAAAAGCTCAGGGGATTGCCCTTTGAAGCGAGTGCTTAGCCATGGCGGTAAGGAGACACATATGGGAGAAGCCAATAACAACTATTCCATTATTCTTCTAAGTGCCACATTTATTTCTCATTTTCTAAAGCGCTAATGTCATTCTTAGTCGCTACTAAAGCTTTAATGTGGCACTTAATCAATGGAGCGCTGGTATTATGCCCAGTCGCTGACTGTTAAGACAACATAAGACGAACAAATACAGCCATGGGCACGGCGGGATTCGAACCCGCGGGCAGTAGATCGCTGCTTCGGACTGACGCGTTAGCGAGCTAAGCTACCGACCCTTTTGCAAGCTCAATCTCAAACTATAAACAAAAGATGCCCCATAATTAGAAACGAAAATAAACCATATATCTACGAAAAGCATATTACATTGTTCAGTGGTCATTTTATGCCTGTCGCGTATATAATATACCAACTGTATGGATTTCATATCTTTCGCTACCAGAAAACAGAGAAACCCATATAGAACTTATATCTGTAGCGTGCATAATTATGATTGCTGTGTGCATATTTTGTGTACCCGAGTTATATTTTTTTACCTGAAAGCCAAATTTTACTTAAAATGAGTATAACTCTGGATTTCCATATACTCATAATACCTTTTACATCAATAGTTATACCTGTTGCTTGTATATGTTATGTATCACACATAAATAGAACAAAAATATATTTGTAGGGGCAATTTTGTGCCCACTACAGTTAATTATGGCTATTACGGATATTATTATTTTTGCTACACATATAGCAGAGCGAATTTTTTTTTGTGTGTAGAAACGATCCTAGTTTTAAATGCTTGCTGATTCAATCGCTGAGTGTATTTTGATTGCTTTAAAATCTTCCATAGTAACGCAGTAAAAAACTGACAAAATAATTGCTTTAAAGTTGTTAATTTGAAGTTTCTTTAGAGAAAGGAGTACTCTGTTTTCAAAACAACTTTTGCGGGCTATGGTATGAAATGATTCGTATAAAATGGTGTAAAAGGGTCTAAATAGAGTTTTATCTCTGAAGTTGTACAATAATTTTCGCAAAACGATTTTTTAAAATCAACAAAAAATCACAGTTTATTGATGTAGTACTTTTTGCTCTATTGAGCAGAATTTGAAACACTGTATTTTTTAGTAATATAAAAATAGAGTTTCTTTGGAATGTTTAAATTTATCATGGCTTGGCAGCTTTTACTTAAAATTGTGCTAGATTTCATGATCAAGTGTATATTTATTTAAACACCCTGGATGCTACTTTTGAAAAATTGGTTCCTAGTTACGTTGAATTGTTGATTTAAAGACTATCCTTTTAGTACATGGTGTTACGTGGATAAATCTAGCAATACTTTTGTAATATTTCGCGACATATTTCAGGTTCTAGAATGCTCTTTGAGCTTATCATAATTCGAAACAAATCCTATTAGTGTGGGAAAATAATCAAAGAACATAGAGTAATATTTTAATATGAAGTGTTAACTAAGATGAAGTGAAAGACTTTCCAAAATAATAATAATATAATATAATTTATTGCAGCTATTCATTTTACAAACATGATACAAATATTCAATATGAGACATACATAGCTCGCTCCTCGCAAAAGTAAGAGTACTTGTGCGCGAGTGCGGGGACCTAATACGAACTACTGCATTCAAATATATGAGAAGCTGTGATCAACTATAATAAACGTTTACATAAAATTCAAATTAAAATTAAAATTCAAAATAAAAAAAAAACAATATAAGCTTGAATTAAAAACTAAGAACTAAAAACTAAAATTGGACAAACGGAAAATGCATTATATCGAAAAGCTGACAAAGGGAGAAGATAGCATAAAAAGTGTAAGGCGAAACGAAAACATTAAGACTAGAATGAATACTTTAATTCTTAATGGTTTAAAAGTTAAACACAGAATCGAAGCATTGGCTTCCACTTTGAACAAACCGTTTTAAAATTGACTTGAAATTAAGATCATTTAGCGAAAGTTTTATCTCTTGGGGGAGTTTGTTGTACAGTTTAGGTCCTAAGACACTTAGGTGCCTCGCGGTTTTAGATTTTCTACATCGAGTTGTTAAGATGGGAATTGTCAATTGCCTTCTTGTTCGGTAGCCGGTAGTATGGATATTGAAATGGCTGACGTTCAGGTACATAAATTTTAAAGCCGCATATAAGTAAAGCTGACGAATATTCATTACACTAAATTCCTCGTATGCTTTAGTTGTTGATGAGAATATTGATTTTTTCAAACATATCTTAACAATTTTACTCTGCAAACTTTGTAGAGGGGCAGTATGGGATGAAAGCGCTGCACCCCAAACAATGATAGCGTACTGGATGACACTCTGAGCGATTGCAAAATAAACTAGCTTTATTGTGTTAAGATTGGTGTTATATCTAAGCCTCATAAACGCATAAAGTGTTCGACGTACCTTGCGTATGATATTTTGTATGTGGCTTTTCCAGCTGAGATCTTCGTCAATTATAACGCCTAAATAATTTATTTCTTTGAGCTGCTTTATCTTAGCATTATTTATCGAAATATTTAAATTCAGATCACTCAAATTATTTTTGGACCCGAATGCTAAAAAACAAGTTTTTTCGATGTTTAACACAAGTTTATGTGCGCTTAGCCAGTTGTAAATTGTTTGACAGCCTTTATTTGCTTGAAAGAAGACCCTATTCCAAGTACTACCCCTAAAGATTAAAACAGTGTCATCCGCGTATGCAATTATCTGGCCATTAAAGTCTGGATTATTCAAATGTAGGTTACAAAGATCATTTATGTATAAGTTGAAAAGAATTGGGCCAAGTACAGATCCTTGAGGAATACCGCATTTAAGCTCCAAAGTACCGCTGACATCTGGCCCTATTTTAACTTTTTGTTTACGACCATAGATATAAGAATGGAAAAGACTGTATACATTATCCGAGAGCCCAAGTTCCCGAATTTTACGTAGCAATATAGAATGGTTGACAGTATCAAAAGCCTTTTTTAGGTCTAGAAAAACTGCGATTGTTTTATCATTACTGTCGATAGATTGGTTAATAAAGTTGGTTACACAGTAAAGAGCGTCGACAGTACTAGTACCCTCACGAAAACCAAATTGGTTTGGTGCAATTTTATGGCGCACAGCTAGGAGTTCACCAAGTCTAGCCTTTAGGCACTTCTCAAAGATTTTAGCCAAAATTGAAATCAATGATATCGGTCTGTAGTTATTCAGATACTTTTTGTCCTGTGTTTTGAAAATTGGAATAACGACAGCTGTTTTGAAACGGTCCGGAAACTGACCAGCCTGTAGGCAGGCATTATAGATATGTTGAAGAGGTGTTAAAATTGTTCCTGCTAATTTTTTAATCACTTTAGCGGTTATTAAATCTTCTCCAGGTGATTTATTCTCATTCATAGAATTAATATGATACAGTATTTCTTCCTTGGTTATTGCTTTGAAATCAAATGGCTCGAGCCGGTCTGCTATTGGAGGTGGAGGTAGAGTAGTTTGAGGGACCGAATTGGATATACTTTCACCAATTGTTGAAAAGTAGTAGTTGAATTCGTTAGCAATATCACTGCCAGATTTCAACAAAGTACCGTCTCTAGCTAAGATTTCCGTTATGGATTGATTCTCTTTTTTATTCTTCGCTATTATCTCGTTAATCATTTCCCATAATTTTTTCGGGTCGCTTTTATATTTATTAGTTTTTGACATGTAATAATTTGATTTCGCTTGTTTAATTGTTTTGTTAAGGATATTTCTAAAAATTTTGAATCTACGCTTCAGTTCCAGGTTAAACGGTTGATTAGTCAACATCTTTGCAATTCGGCTTTTATGACGTATTGACACAACAATTCCTTTGGTGCACCAAGGTTTCAACGGAATCATTTTTTTCCTAAGCGTATACTCAGATATAGTAGCTGATTTGTCTACAAGATCGTTTACAAAACTTAAAAGACTATTTACCGCCTCATCGGGGCATTTGATATTACATACCACATTCCAGTCGAACTGTTGGGCTCTTTCAACTAAAATATCATAATTGATCTTTGTTACTTGAACCGTTTTGTTATTGCTTTTAGCTGTTTTGAAATTTTTATAGGTCAGTTCGGCTATAGTACAGTAGTGATCAGTAATATGGGTTTGAAGAATAGCTGGTTCAAAAATGAGGTTGCTAGTTTCTTTGAAAAATACGTGGTCAATACATGACCCACTGTTTGCTCGAGTAATACCGTGGAGATGTTTGTTGAAACCAAATTTACCTAAAACATTGAGGTAATCTTGTGCAATGCAAGAGATTTTACTACCATATATGTTTATATTAATATCCCCGATTATTATATGGTGGTTATGGTTTTTAAAAGTTTCCAAATATACATCCAAAGCTTGGATGAAGCTACTGGGCTCAAGACTTGGAGAACGGTAAAAACAGGAAATAAGTAAGTTTGAACTGTTGGGTAATGATAAAGTGAAGTGCAACGAGTTAGCATGGTCAAACATGACATCTATTTGGTTGACAGAGTAATCATTTTTAATATAAACAAGTAACCCGTCACATTTATTAAATAAATTTGGTTTGACTATGCTGTAGTACCCATTTATATCAAAGCCAATAGCATTCGGAAGCCATGTTTCCGTTAAAACGATGACATCGAAAACATATAACATACTATTCATTGTCAAAACTAGCTCGTCAAAGTTTCTAGCAATACTTCTGATATTCATGTGAAGTATTCTAAATGTAAGTCTGTTGTTACTATAGGTAAACTTATGAAACTCCCCTATATCAGCAAAGATCGATGTACATGGATTGCTACTATTTTCGATTTCAAAATTATCGATTAATACATCCATTTAAATAAAGAAAAACAGAAAAAAATTCAAACAAAAGAAAAAAGCTATCAAAAGCAAAAAATAAACAAAACTAGAAATAGAAAGCCTAAAGCTGGCCAATTACATTGATATCATCAGCGCAATTGATGATTACGGGTCTGTCACCTTCTGTTTTGCGAACGAACACTTTTCCATATTTCGCCCAAATGAATTTAAAGCTCCGCAAACTTGTTTTTGCTTGGTAGAGCAACGCAGCTGTTGTCAGAGTTAAGTGATCTCCTATGAACACTCTACTGTTGTCTAAACTTTTATGAATTAAATTAGCTGGAAGCCCTGCACCGTCATTTCGCCTTCTCACAGCTGATTTGTATCCGCCAAGGAAAGAATCTCTATCAGTTTTATTTGCAAATTTAATAATAATTTTACTTGAGCGTGATTGTGATTGTTTCGGTCTGAAAACTTCCTGTATGTTGATCGCTGGGTCGATACCGATCGCCACCGATGTTAGCTTAACGATTTCGCGCAGGTTTTCATTAGTCGTTTGCTTGATGCCGTTTAAAACAACGTTGTTCGCTCTCAATTCAGTTGCGAGGCTGTTATTTTCAATTTTTAGCTTATTAATTTCCGATTTGATAGTAACATTTTCCTTGCTAAGTTTTGTGACCTGACTTATCAGATCGTTCATTTTAGCCGCATAATCATCAAATTTAGATGACATGAACTCAATAGCTTTTCTCATTTCACCAAGTTCGCTATTGGAGTTGTTATACTTTGAAAAAATTTCGTTTTTGAAACTAGCAAACATTTCCCGTAGAGTAACTTCAAAGCACTGATCGGATTTTTCAACAGTTTTTGAGGGATCACACTGAACACAGCACCATTTCTCACGACGCCGACCCAGTTTACGCACATCGTCGGGGGTTTTTAAGCCGGAACAATGGGAGTGAAAATAGTTTTTGCAGGATGCACAAGTAATGACATCTTTAGGGTCCACGAAAATTTCTTTACAGGATCGACACTGCACATCATTATTAGGCATTTTGAGATTAAGATAAATTTCAAAAAACAAAAATGAAACAAAGATGAAATAAAAATTAAAAAAAAGAAAAACCGCAAGTTGAAAAATTTACAGAACCACAGAGGCACGTCCGTACAGTCCCACAGTGAAAGTGAAAGATACCTATAGAAAGCCACATTGGAGACAAGCCAGTGAAATTACAAAGCCCACTAGAGTAACAAAACTATATTTTCTACTCCATAAAAAAGCGCTTTAGCGCTTTAAAAAAAAAACAAACAATACCACAAAAAAAATCAGCTTGCTTCCAAGAAGAATAGCACACTAACGTATTTAATATACGGTTTTATAACATGAATTTCTGTTTTTTGGAAGAAAAAAAGTTAACTTACAGCGTCTCACAATGGTTTTCAAAAACGTGTTAAAGAAACTTTTCTCTTAACAGTTCCTCAGACAAGAACGCCTAGACTTTCTTGTGGATGCACAAAATTTGTGCTTCGAAGCTACCTGTTCCATATTTTTGAATAAAGGATTTCCTGCCCTATTTTTTTATTTAAGAAGATGTTGTGTTCCAACATCGAAACTATTGAAAGTTTGCACTGCTTTTCAGAACGCCTTTGAAGCGCTGCATAGTTTTATGGGCTTACATACATACTTACGATTCAAGGCCCAATGTATTCCTGAAATGCGAGGGTTTAGCTATTCTGGCTACAAATTTGATCGCTTTCTTGAATCAAACTCAAATCATACTACAACTACTGGCGAAAATAAACAAACACGCAGGCTATATGCCGCAAACTGAGTCATAGTGATGAAGTTGAAACAAACGGGACACATTTGTAAACAAAAATTTTATTGTATTTAATAGGCACTCTTTGATCAATGACCGACCAAATTAAACATTAAGCTATGCAAAAATGACTCAGCTTGCAGTTCACCGTGAACTTGTTGAACCTGTTATTAAATATGTAAATGACACGAAGTTTCTTTCGATTGACACAGGCACTGACATAGACTTACATATATTGTGATATGACCACACGGTTTTTTTAAAAACTTAACGCGTGGTATGAAGGAAGTATCTTACAGGAATCTTTTAAGTTTAAGCTTTAAAATTATAGGGGCACTTGTATATAAAACAAAGAATGCAACCAAAAAAGTCATCAAAATAATTAATAAGAATACAAACCGGCACTGCTGCAAGAATCATCACTGCCTGGTGCAGTGCTTGTAACCGTTGATCGGCTGCTAGTACTCGCCGACCAGCTAGACGATCTTAAGGTCCGATCGCCAATTAAAGCTGCAGCAGCTAGCGCCGCAGATCGTACTGTCACGGATCTGCTGACCGAAGCACGATTTTCGCATGGGTGAAACCGGTTAAACCAACAGCACGAATAGAAGAACAAGAGTAGAGCACACGCTATGAAAGTGAACGCTATCGCATTGGTACTTCGAACTTGCACATAAATTCTCTCCTCCTCCGTAATGAACAAGTGAATTTCATCACAAATTATCGACGAATTATTATTAATTGCTTCCGCGATCACATCGAGCGAATCGTATTGAGCTGACGCGTTTGTATTTTGCGTACAGTTGTTACTGTAATTGGTTATCATCATCGTTCCCGACACGGTCGCGATAACGTTTCGCACGAGACAATAATAAGATCTGCAAACAACATCACTGTCCTCATTCTTGAAGGCAACTGACAGAGCTTATATTGTATTGCTGAATCAAACGGTTCCAATTCAAGAGAGCGAATTGTATTTGAACGAGATACTTTCCACACATGGTCAAGAACGTGAGATTTAAGCTTCTAGCATTCTGCGAAGCAGATAGCTACATAGCATGTGCAGTTTTCGTGTATCGCCTTGCGATGAACCTCTGAAACTCTCAAGTATCTGCTGAGAAGTCTAAAGAGTTCTCCAAGAACCTGTTACTGCTGGCTGTGCTTTTTGTTTACCGGCGTTTTTGTTTACACCATGCTAATGAGCAACCGCGCATATCGCGAATTCACAAGGTCGTGTGTGGGCTAAAATTAGCTTTTTAACCTAGTCGTGAATACTAAACATCGTGCTGGAGCTCCAAGATCTAAGTAGATAGTAGGAGTGTAAACTCTTCCACCTTCTTCACTAGACTACTACAATGCATTAGAAAACTTGTCGTGGTAAAATGTTTCTAGCTGTTTGCTCTTTCATTAGTGATGCCCAAACGCCAGCAATGCGGCCAAGCGAAAGTTGAAGTGCGCTATCTAAATCACTATAGTTCCCGGCTCATACTGAAAGTGAACGCTCATTGCTTTCACTTAACCATCAACGTGATCGCTCCAATACGCTGCTAGTCATCACTTGATGATAGTGACCGCAATTCTATCTCAGTTTAGGAGCAATCATCTTCTGGACTCTTGATACAGGCCAGGAGAAGATTGATGGCCACTTCAGTTTATTTTGACCAGCATTGTTAAGTACTAATGTACGTACAAAAAGAATTTGACACCGAACATTTTGAGCGTTCTTTTTGCGCGGACCGACAGTCAATTCAATTTAGAATGGACGTTTTGGAAATTATTGCATAAGTTCTAGACGCTGGGTAGTGCCCGGTTATTGACACCAAGAAATTTCAGTACAAGTTGACGTTTTTTTTCGGGGGATGTTTATTATGCTTTTCCGCTGATTAATTTAATGCTAGTAGGTCAAGAGGTAAGTAAGTTGTGTGCCGATTTGAAGATACTCGCGTAGTGTAGCGTGGGGGAATTAAATAGAATCGAGAATCTAGAAAATTTATCTTGGAATTGGAAGTACCGAAAATAATCGAGAAATGCTTTGCCCTAGTACGATTCGTGCCGATTCTTGATGGCTTGATGAGAAGAAAAAGAAGTTTATACTAAAAATTAAAGAGACCAAAATAATCTTTTATCTTCATAATTTTAAAACAAATTTTAGTCTTTACTCCCCTTTAAAGCGCATAAAGCGTACAGGAAATTAATTATGGAGTTATGTTCATTCATTTTATGTTAGGGTCAATTTGATAAAAGCTATTTTTCAGCAACTTGAATGATTTCTTTGATTTAGTATTAATTATTAACTTATTAATTATTAACTTATTATAATAAGATATAAATGTTTCAATTTATATCTTATTATAAGTTATTGTAAGTTAGTAATAAGTTACATTTATTGTACTAACTGTTTTAATGGACAACTTGCCCGTATATAAATAGATATATATCTTTCAAAGTAACAAACAAGCACAAAAACTAATTCTCGACAGGATATAAAAATTAATAACATTATTTTTATTCATTCTGTCATAATAAATCAATTATAACCGCGAAATTATCGTTTTTTTATGGCAATATAATTTTTCTTTAACTAATTTTCATTACATGCCTATTAATGACAAAGTGTTTGAATGTCATTTGAAGTAAAGCACTCCTAGGGCAAGCTTTAACGTTTAAAGCTGACAAACTTATTTCAGCTGAAATTGGGTTATCTCACCGCGTCGTACTAAATCGATTATTAATTTTCGAAATGAAAAGATAATCTGCTGAGTTATTTCTCAATAAAGAATACTTTCAGAAACCTGCTTTCGCGTTAAAAATTTAATGCTAGATAATACACACACTCATCTACATAAAACATGAAACCAATCAAAAAAGTAATTTTTTTTACCAACAAACATTTTTTTCTCTTAAATTTTTTCGTTACCTTTTCCATCATCCTACTAGCAAAACATGCCGAGACATTCTACAATAAGAAAACTTGATTTTGACTTTTTTCTATTCATGCAATGCTATTTTACAGAAACGAATTCTCTTCAGAAACAGAAAGCGTCCTAAGATTGTCTTAACCAACCGTTTACGCTACACGCTGCTGTTAAGCAGCTCTAGCAGTTTTGCGTCTGCTGTATATCATGTTTGTTTATAATAGGCGTGTTATTTTGCTCCCTCTATCCATAACAGAGCAATGTTATCCAGAACAAACGCATTGGAAACAACAACAACTCCTGTTTTAGTTAATTCACTGAGACAGGAGTTGTTGTTGTTTAAAATGAGTCTATTCTGGATAGCATTGTTCTGTTATGGATAGGGGTAGCGAAAAAAACACGCCCAATGATGTATTTAAGACTGACCGTCGTATGAACGATATATTTACTTGATAATTTGCCTATTACATGCTGATGAAAGTATGAATGCTGTCAAGCAGAACGCACTTTATATGTAGAGAAACATATCAAAATGTTAAACTGTTAAATCAAATCCTGATAATTTGGGATTTGCCCATAATATACACACATGCCTTCCGAGTACGCAAGCATAGCCTTCAAAAGTTCTATCTAAAATTCGTATATCTTCGTGCTCTTAAAAGTTCAACTAAAAATTTGAAAACTATGGCTTCAGTCATATTTACTTAATGTGGCAAATATGCAGATTCTATGGGAAAAAATTCCAGGATTTTCCCGCTTGATGTAAAAATTCTCTAGATCTAATGAGAAATTCTCTAAATTAGCATTACTGCTCTGAAACGTCACAATTCTTCAAATCACGATCCTTCAAACAGTTTCGTACCAAGGCTGACACTGAAAAGTCTAAAATGTCTGCCCATCTCGCTGAGTTCAAAGGCTACGGGCGTCCAGCGTTACTAAACACACGACAGGTCTGGCCTAATAACGACGTGCTTTACTGCTCTTCATGGATGGCATTTAATGTTGATTGGCTACTTCGGAGCCCGTGCTGGTTTTTCGAAAGGTTGCCAGTCCTCAGTGTCAAGAATATAGAAGGGTCTGTACGCTAATGGTGCTAGATTCCCTGTTTTGCTTTGCAATCACAGCGAGTCGTGCCACTTTCTAGTGACACCCACCAATAAACAACACACATTACACAATCTTAGCAGTTGTGACAGGTCCCTCTCCGCCACTGGTTTCAGCACTTCTGCTGGCATGTTGTCCGGGCCCGGACCTTTTGGTACTTCAATCTGGTGGCAGCACTGCGAAGAGGCACCTTCCTGCCACACTGATTGATGCGTTTTCTGCGCTGGAGACAATGAATCTACAATATGCTTCCGGACGTCCGCCTCTAAGGGTGGATAATAAAAAGCTTTCTTCAGAAGATTACTTGCTTTTGTTTCTTAAAAAGAAGAATTTTCCACAGATTAAAATATACAAGTTCTCCTTCAGGATATGTCAGATACTTCAACCAAGTTATCAAAAAAAAAAAAAAAAAAAAAAAATTGGAGCGTGCTCCAAATTCTGGTCCTTTCTGCTTCCAAAAATTTGGGCTCAAAAATTATTTACGATTACAGTCACATTTGGCTGCGTATCATCTGCATGACTCACATGAAAATTCAATTTTCATAAGACACCATTCAACTTCAATGTTTCTACAAACCTCTCACCTACAAAAACACAATTCATCTACCTCTCAGCTTATTTCCTGGGCTGCCACTTGACAAATACTAACCCTGCTACTGGCACCCTTTGTCTCATTTTGCAATTGTTTCTAAAGTCATTATCATTGCCAATCTATGTGCAAGTATGCATCCACCCTGCTATATTGCATGCCAACAAATTCCTGATTTCGCTCCCAATCTGATTGCAGTGGAAAATGATGAGTAAAATGCCAAACATCACCTGGGGTGATATCCTACACAATGATGTTTTGATATCTCAAGGGGGAGACTGCGGCATGCATGATATAGGAGCAAGCAAGAATGAATGAGTGAATAAATATCATTTTATATGGGAATCACGTCTTATCACAGAAATAGATGATGACGATGATGAAGGGACTAGCGCTGCAAGGATCTACTTATAATTAATTTTTCGGTCAATTTCTTACGAGTCACTTGAACTTGAATACTAAACCCGGAGAGTTTCAGTTGGCGTTCAGTGGATGTAAGATATTGTTCTGATTTGGATTTAACTAGTAATGACATCGGAGGTTGGATTAGTCATTCTCTCGTGAGCTGGTAAAAGTAAATGTTAGAAAATCATAAATTATGAAACATAATAAACTACTGTTTCAGCAAAAATCACCACCAAATGCGCAATGTGTTTTTGATTTGAAATTTAATTTTGTTTTACGACTGTGTCGTATTTTGCAATAAATGGACAAGCTTATAATATTGAACGAATCATTTGATTTTTTTTATGACTGTCATGGTTTTTATGATTAATGATATTTATGCTGATGTATGCAGTAACTCATATTTATGTTGTTGAGGGATTTGTTGTTTTATTACGATAACATTGCTGGGTTTTTCACATGTCAATTTTTTATATGGGTAGGATCGATTTGAAGCGATACTTGTGGCATTTGGTCAAAACCAAGGTACCGAGTGTAAATATGTGTGAACAATGTTTAACAATTTTTTTAAAAATGTTATTCATCCAGTCCATGCTGTGTTATTTTCACTTATAACATCTATTATGTTTCTCCTAGCTTTAGTTTCATCTCATTATCCAAATATTAGCGAAACATATAAAGGCCATCACTCGTAAAATTAGTTACTGTCGCAAATAAAAGTAAAAATCACACATATGCGACTCCTAATTTCGATAACAAAACTAGGCGGTTCGGTCGTTAGATCATAAAATATTTGTTTGCGTCATCTGTAAGATGGCCCTCAGATTTCTCGATCCCTCATCAACCTGTCAATTGAAGCGGTGCGAAATCCTGAAACGAGAATCAACCTTCCATTATCACCACCATCTTATGACCTGAATTCACCTGCATCCTAGATTTCGAGTCGGCGAAGGACTTCTTCAATGTCAACTGTCAATTATCGTATTTTCAAACCTCCCCTACAGCACTATACGCTCTTCAATTTAGTTCCCTATCCCATTCCGCTCATAAACGTTATTTCCGCACGCAATCCCTGCCTCATATCACTTCGGTATCTAAAGAAAAAGCAAAATCCAACTCGAATAAACGTATTCTTTTCTACGAACTAGATAACCACTGTGATTATGGTTAGTGTTAGCCCCTTTTTGCTCTTTTGTTATTCCGTTCACCTTTTTGTTTTCTTTTTATGCTCCGATAATTTGAAGGTTGATTTAAGTAAACCGTGGGCATACCCTACCGAAAGGAACAAAACCATTATGTTATTGGGAAGGAAAATTTGATTTCGTGTTTAGGACATAAAGGAATCTGTCGAGAACGTAAACTACAACCTATAAAGGAATCTGTCGAGAACGTAAAGTACAACCTGTTGTTTTGACCTGCCACGATAAGGTTGATGGCAGGTGAATATGTTGTTCAAGTCAGTGCATTAGAAATATGAATTTAATGTAGTGGAACAGGTGTAGTCATTAGTTTTGGGTTGATTTTATGGCAATAAATATAGAAAAAAGACAATTTAGATAAAAGATAATATGCTGAATGACATCTAAATTATAGATCCAAAAATATATTTTAAAATTTATGAAGTACTATTTGAAAATTATATATTTTAGATAATGATCACGTAAAGAGGGTCTCTCGTAAAATTTACTGAACTAGAGGTATTTAGTATTTTGAAAGATTGCTCGTATTATTTTTACGTACAACAATACTCGTCCTTTTTCAAAGGCTGTAATGTTACAGATTTTATATGCATGAAATTCCACGTGAAAATGATAATTAATTTACGAAACAGTTCAAACAATTCATTTTAAAAAAAAACCCATCTAAAACTATAAATTACGCTACCAATTCAAAATTTGAGCTGAACATCTTTTGATGCATCGTCTCTAAATCACAAACTCAAAGATACGATCCAACCAGCAATAAATTTCAATCATTGTTCCCAACGGATTAAATTCCATCCGAATGTAACTGCACGGGTGAGGTATTTTATCAAACAATCTGACATCTCAACATTGTTTTTGGGAAAAAACCATTTGGAAAAAAAATCTTCTTAAATTTATTCTCTTAAAAACATTCTATCACACAACCGAAATTTACAATTTTTGTACAAGTACTAACAGATGTAAAATGTTTTCATCAACATTTATCAACAAATGTCCGAATTCCAATTAACACGTGATGGACATAGTTTGCTTTTCGTCTAACCGATGAAAAAAAATATGATTTTCGGTTTCGAAAGAATGAAAACTTTCGAATGCAGCAACAAGATTTTCCAACAAGCGATTTGTGAATGCAGTTACAAGTATAGAACAGATATAGAAGTTTAATATGATGTTAGACAAGATTTTTCGTTGTTGCGCTGGAAAATTTGACACAAGGTGTACTATATCAGAAAAATGAAAACGCTGTCATAATTTCGAGAAAGCAAAGTACATATGTATGTATATTGAGTTTCAGTTTTGATGAATGTGGGTGATGGAAATATTTTTTGATTCAATTCGGGATGAAAATTTACTTAGAACATTGATCTAGTTTCAAAAAGAAGATCGGTAGGTACTCGGTAATGTTATGTTTTCAGTGTTGCTGTGGCACTGTAACCCCTCTCTGGCCCCTCTTCGAGTCCAATTATCTCCGTCCAACGGTACCGTCCCCCAATTTTGAAATCGGAGCAGCGAAGCATAGTTGTAGACAGAAGCGGACCAGCGTTTCTTAGGTTTTGCCACTGGCCTTTGACCCTTAGCTTTTCCATCGAATACCTATCTCGATACTCAATGCTCGTCCATTCGCTGCACGTGACCAACCCATTACAGCTTCTACAGTCTGATGATTTTGGGGACCTCGGCTGTTTCGTACATCTCGTGGTTGTATCTTATTGGTCATTGGCTGCTCTCATGTTTTGCTCCAATTATTCGTCTCAGAACCCATCTTTAGAAGACTTTCAACATGCTTGCGAATGCTTGTGCGAATTTGTGTCATGATTATAGTTTTCGAAGAGCTTGATTCAAGATGTTCACTATTTTTAAAGTTACCATTGTTAATTAAGCTGTAAGCTAGGCTAAACATGTACGGTTTGAATATAATAAAAGTCGGTTTTTAATTCGATTCAAAAATTTTGACCATGCTTCTTATATTCGTATAAATTAGTTTAGAATCTGGCAAAATATTCTTACATAAGCACTTTCGATTTAAAAGCTTCTATATATATATATTGTCTTTACTTGATGATTGCTAAGTAAAAAATTATCGCAAGTGGCTTGAACTTAGAGCTTTTGGCACAATAAGGATAACCGTCTGATTTTTACACGAATGTTTGCCTTTAGGATGAATAAACACATTATTTTAACTCATTTGCTAATGTTGGTTGTCGTGTGTAAACTTATTGTTTTAGTGAATCATTCTCACTTTTAAAAACGGTTAAACAGTTCGTATTTGTTGAATTGCAGTCACAAATTCAACCCAATATGATGTGCGGTAACATGATTTTTATCTTCAAGTGAGTTTGTAATTTGCGAAAGTATCTTCTCATTTGAACTATCATGACTGATAAAGGTTATTAATTTGTGATAACGGCTCCCTTCTTGCCTATAAATTAGCATAGAAAACGTATATCGGCTCTAGCACTTGTCAAAGCAGATAATATTTTATACAAGAAACCGGATCGTTTTGCGGAGTAAGCATCCGAAAGCAGAATCAAATAGAATTGTTTTTGTGGGATGATTAAAATTGAAAAAATTAAAAAAAAATTTTTTTTTAATGATCTCCCACTACAAGTGGTCACATAAGTCAGGTATGCACTATGAGCTGATATCTGATGAGAATCAGTTCATACTTTCGAAACAACTAAGCTTAAAAAAAATTTGTAATTTTAATCATATCGCAAAAACAATTCCCTCTTATCATGATTGCTTTAAAAATTAGCTTGAAAAATTATGCGCCCAGCGTGGGTGTGTCGCAAAGCTATGATACGTGCAGTGATTACGCAACCAAAAGTTACTCTTGCCATTACTAAATTTTTTGCACACACTAATGTGTTTTTGAAAAATCGTTGTGGAAAAAGATTAGAAAATAAATTTGGCGATTGAAATTTACATCAGAACTAAAACGAAACGCATCAGAGACTTTTCTTCCAACTTGAAGCATAGAATATTATAAAAAATTTTGTAAATTATAATTAATTAATTAGATCCCGAATGACCCCGAATCACTGCGTTATCTATCATCCCCCATGTGGCTGTCAAGTACTACCAGCTTCTACTTTTTATATTTCTTCCCCCTCATATGCTTTCGCCAAGAGCAAAGTGAGTACTGAAGTTTGATATAATCTATGGTTAGAAAAATTAAAATATAAAATGATTATAGCGAGCTCAAATATTTGATAGTCAAAAATAGTTTGGGATTCAATAACCTTTTCTTTCGCTACCAAGCAGAATATGCGGCATTGAAGGCTTTCTTGATATTATACAACTCAGTTTTTTCCCTAGGTTCCTCAAGATTTATCAAATCAAATACAAATATATTTGTTGACCCGAATTTCAGTGACATTATAAACAAACACATTTTTGTAATAACCTTCCCTCCCTACGACACTACTTCATTTCCTGTACCTGCTCGTATAATTTCACGATCTCATCATGTTATTCTCATTTTCAGCTTCAGTCATATATTTGCCAGAAAGTTAATCAGCCAACATGCGGAAAGGAAATTGTGACATGTCCTATTCCAAGCCAGAATCCGAAAGTAGAATGTTCAACAAGAAAATATTCTCGGATTTCTATCATATGTCACTTACTCCAGGAAGAAACTATACATCACTTACGTTATCTGCGCGTAGGGATTGGAATGGCTATATCATAGCTCTTTCTTCCTTAATATGTGTACATCTACCTACCTATCTCCATCCTGGTTTACGTAAACACACCACGAGAAATCAATGCTTTTTCATCCATGTGAAACTGACTCGTCCGTCGTTGTCCTTAATGAGATTCTCAGGCTCGTTAATGTGTGCATGGAGAAATACATGGTGTCTTGGAGTAATTGACTTTAATTATTCCCTTAAGATAATATTTCAACGTGTTGTTGTTTGTTTTCACGCCTAGTCGAAGTTTCTCATGTTTCTTTAACTAGGTGAAGAATAATTGGGTGCTGGCGGAAGTGATTGCTTGTCCTGTTTTGTTTGGTACCTTTGGAGGGAACGGCACAAGATCATGGGAAATTGGATTCAATATTGTGCTTTGGGAGTAGGCTTGGGAAGAAAATGCTGAAGTTACGAAAATATTGACTTCATTTTAATTTTAATTTAATTTTTTCCTTGAGTTTGTGATAGAATATATTTAAATATAACCCACATATTATGCGACGTTTGTAACTTTAAACTTGAAAAATCAATTCTAGTCTCGCCTAACTAAACTTGAACAGTCATTATTGTCATGACCTGTTTAGTATTACCCCGAAAATCTCCGTAAATTGAGATAAAAGTTTCTTTAAAGTGCACAAAATTCGTAAGGCAAGCAGCTTTACTATCATCAAATAGAATGTGCAAGCAGAGAAATAAATCTGAAAGTAAACAAACTTCAAGCTGAAATCACTTAACTCCCCCTTCGCCATCAACATCCACAACTTGATTGCGAGAACAATAGAAAGACACATAACGGTTAATGGTAAAAATCGACGAAAAGTTTTGACTCAGACTTCAACTGGGGGAGCGTACTTATCTGCTGCTAAAGGATCCGCTGTTGTCGCTTCTCCGTACCACTCTCCCATGGGAGCCATTCTGACGAGAACAAACGGTATGACAATTGTGGAGCGATCATCTCCAAGTTGCATAGTCAAACGTACGCAACGTTCTGTGTTGGTAGTCTTTTTCCCGTTTAGGGTACTAGAGACAATCAGAAAATCAAATAATAGCCTCCCTCAGACACACTTTATTTGCTCGCTTACAAAATCATTTCAGGGCTTTGAAATGGATTTTAGCTTTCGTCATCCCCTGGAAATGATATCGTGCTGTTGCCGTATGACAAGTGCGAGTGTCCTAACCTAGGACCAAAAGAATATGCTTCGAAAACTGGTGGCTGTGTTGGATAAGTCCATGGTAACCCTCACGTATAAATATATTGCATCGAAGTATTTGCTTTACTGTAGTGTTTTGTGATTCACTATTTTTCGTTGTATTGCATGCGGCCTAGATTACCTTTCACTTTTTCCACACTGTGAGTGATTCATATATAGAATTGTCTTCATCCAGTACCATAAAGTTTTCCATAAAGGAAAAAATCTGGGGGTTAAAACAGAAGTTTGAGGAACTGAACTGCGTTTGTCAGGGTGTTATTACCTCAACGGGGCAGTAGTGATGACTTTTCCGCTTCGTTGACACGAAACGTTCATTCATCATTCCAAGATATGTAATTTCGTTCGGAGGCAGCTCGAATTTCTTCTCAAACAAACCCAAGATCTGCATCAGAAAGACATTGGGGTTTGCTTACGGTAGAATTCATGGTCAAACAACCCTCCTGTCTTGTAATCATTCTGCGATGCATCGCTCTTCCTTTGCAGACACATACGTCGAGGGATTACTCGCTCACCCATCGACGCATTTGACAATAAGTGGGGTGGAATCTCATAGAACCGAATCTGGCTGATGCATACCCTTAGTTAAGAGTTTGAGGGAATTTTACATTTTCATGAATAACTTTGCACCCGAAACATTTCGACGGGGGTAGCCAGCATAAAAGCGATCATAACGCCACATGCTTGAAAGATTTACTTGATTGCTTTCTCAGGCTTAAAGGACCCTTCTATTTCGGATATTTGGCAATCATTCCTTCTATCCCTTGTACTCGATGAAGGAATAAGTGGTTTCATTCGAAGAATCTCCCTCTTGCAATTATTAGTTAGTGTTGCAGTGTAAGGATGCAGATTGGGGGTTTTTCGTTTAATATATTTTCATGTCGCCCAGAATAGTTGGTATGCGATTGTTGTCTTGATGTAAATATTTGTGTGTCGTTCGGGATAGGAAATGTAATATTATTATAATATTTATAAATGCGTTTATCTTCCGAATTTTTCCGACATCTCTAGGCGCTACCAGGAAATGGAGAAATAATTTTATGGTACCGATTTTGAACAAATATCAAAATTAAATTGGTTTTTATGACCTCGTCCCCGTGCATCAGAACTCAAATCAAATAAAAAATTTCAAAATATAATAACAATCTTTGAAAGCATATGGATATAAAAAATACATTCAATCCATATCCTTGCCATTCAATTCATATCCATCCATGACCTTAAAATCAACCGGAGAAAACCCCAATAATTTCTCTAATGACGATATTGTTCTCCTCAAAAGCGACCATAACTATCTGCGTCATGGGTCACAAATTCAGGTACACTGCTGTATCTTATCCTTCGTGATTTATTCCCTTATTTACGGTAGTTTTGCGTTGATTTTAAAGAAAAGAACATATTCGTCTCAACCATTCGTCAATTATAGGGTCAAACTAATCGCATTACCCTGCACCGTAGTGCCGTCAACTTTTCATAAATACCAACATCCTTCTAGCGCAAGGACAGAAAAGATCTAAATCTAAATTGCAATCATCTGCCATTTCATGCTCATTTTTACAGTGAAAAGATTTTTTCCTTTTGTTCAGTCTGAAAGAAGCGTTTTTGCCGAGGATTTAAAGAGAAGGTGCGTGCATGACGAGGTCTTAATCCGGTGTATTGTTGAAATGTCAGGTCCTTGACTCAAAGGACGAATTAGAAGGACAAAAATGAAATGAAAAGTGAACTGGTATCATATGTGAAAGACACAGCATGAGAGTTGAAATAATTTTTCGTTAGTTTGAAGTTCGTCTGAAAAGAGGATATATATATGTAAGTGGAATTCTTATATCAGATTAAAGAACGGTGAATAGACATGAGAAAAGATCAGCTGAGCTAAAAAAAATTCAATGAAATTTTGATGTGGTCGCACTTAAATGTCTTTATTTTCGTAGTTTGAAGCAAAGCCTTAAAAATATTTGTTATAAATACTTGCCCAACAATTTTTTTAAAAATAGAACTATCAAGGAAACGAAATGTTTGTACCTAAGTCAATCTCAAAACACTACAAAATCAAAGTGAATATCAGATTTCTTTTGAGAATTTCAAATGTCAATCATCAAGTGAAATGCGAAGTAGGTGTTTCCTGAAGTAGTGTTCACCACACTTGTCATATTTTCGGAATCTCTTGTCGTGTTTTTTTGGTCACGAATTGAAGTGAAATATTTTCATGTTACGGATAAAAAAATTGAAAGCCATATCTGTAAACTATCGAACACTGCTTTAAATCCTGGACTCTGGAAATCATTTACCCAATCTTTTATCTTAAGCGATTTAAATCTCATTGTGGAAAATCAATATGTTAAATGAACTCAGAGACACACCTTAAAAGGATTAACTCTACTCTCTCTAATCAGTTTGTTTACATGTTGTTGATGTCTCCGCAAAGTTAGCAAACAAGTACATGAATTCCAAAGGAACGACGACGACGTTGTCTTACAGAACGGCATATTCTGTCTAGATTGCGCTCTCCAAAAAGAATCATCATGTGGAGATGAAAGGACAAACATTTCATGCTAGCAAAGGCAAAGCGTGAACGGGTAGATGATGGAGGATATTGACTCGTGTTTGACGATGATTCGAGATGATTAAACTGCAAAATGCAGAATGATTATTTGTTTTACGTCTTCTATTAACTTAGGTGTGATTTTGTTCTATTTCAAACCGATTTCAAACCTGTGACTACCAAATTTGTATATGCTTCCAGAAGGAGCGGTAAAATTGAAATACAGCACATAGATATGATGTTTTTTTTTGCCAAAACCTTTTTAGTTAAAAAATAAAACAAATGTCTCGCCAACCATTGTTGGATCTAGTGGTTGAAGGTGGTATAGGGCTTCATTCGCAAATTAACAATTAATATATCTGAGTGAAGAATGATTACTTCAAAGAATCCCTTTATCTCCTCTCGGAACCTCCGATTGGGCATTACGTTGTTTTAGTCGTGTAAAATTCTCCACCTCATGAGATGGAGCCCAGCACTCGCTTATTAATGTTATAAGTAGAACCTGACTTCTGTTAGAAGTCCGAAACGTAGGCTCATTGCAAATATTTGCAATGGCAAGATTACTATATAGACAGGTTGTGAAAGTAAGTGGATAGTGTCTAAAAGTCCCTGCAAAAGGGCTCACAAACATTATTTCCGGATGTTTCTAGGCCTGAAAGTAGAAAATTTGTAAAGCCCGTAAAGTACCTGAGGACATCATGGCAATAACTACTTTCCACTACGAATTAGATCTAACTTATACCTGATTACAAATAATCATTGAGAGCCCTACATAAGCAAATAGCGCAACCATCAGCTACCGGTAGCACGCTGTCTTCGCGCGGCGCATAAATGGCTCGTTGAAGCCACCTGTACGCCCAAGTGACCCAATCAGTCCGTTCTCATGTCCGTCTGTCTATCCGTAAAATCTTGTCGTTAATTATACAACCCGGTCCCTAAGTGGCTTCAGTTCCGACTCCTGATACAGAAGAAAGTTCTTCGGCCACTACCGAGCTGAAGAACCTACCAGTATAGAAGCGGCGGATTCTTCTTTCGAATATCACCGCTTCATCCATGACAGTCTTCGAACAGGTAATCCAGGATGAGGAAGGATAGGTCAGGATAGACCGGATCAGGGTTTGATAGCAAATGAGTTTAGCTTTAGTGGTCATGCCCAGGGGCGGATTTGACCATTTCGCGGCCCTAGGCCTCAGAAATATTTGCCGCCCTTTTCGTGAATTATATTGCATGTAACAATGCGCGATTTTTTTCGATTCTCTAGAATACTTCGCTGTTTTTCGTTGTGCCCGAGCTCACAAAAAAGGAATATCAGAGCAAAACCGGCACCGGTTTGTTCGTAAAAATTCCCTATTATTGCGCCTTTACCACACAAATAATTATTACACACCCGGTAAAGAACCTAAAAGTACCTAAAAAAAGAATCCAAAAATACCAATTTTTAACAGTCCAAAACCGTATACTCTTTTACATCGCTTATAATTCCAACGTCTTCGCTCATATTTTTATAAGTAAGTTTACTATTTCGTTCAAAGTTTGCTTCCGCACTTGACTGGAGATCAACTATGAACTCGACTACTGTAAATAAATGTTCGATATGTTATTAGTTAAGGATGAACCCGAAATATTTTGACCTATGATGTTCTAGATTTCATTTTATAGAAATTTTTTTTATAGAAATTAAATTCTGTAATGAAGTACAATTTAAAAAACACGTCAAAAATAAAGCGATTCGCATGTAGTTGATATACCCTGTACCATAATAATAAAAAAAAATTCGCTGAAAAATCAATGCACGCAAATATTTACCTCTGATAAGCTTTTCCTAAATTGAAGAGGTATTATTTAGCTTCTTTTTAGGCTCTTTTTATGTGTTTTCAGATACTTTTTAGGTACTTTTTATGTATTTTTTAGTTTCTTTGGTCCTTTACCGTGATCGCATTTCGATATTTATTATAAGTCAAACTTTTTAAAGTCCGAAAAAAATCATCAGAGGTGAATTTTTGCGTGCATTGATTTTTTTTAGAAAATTCGGTTGGCTTCAGGTGTTAGGCTCATTCAACTCAGATATATGTACATATACGACAAAAATAAATGCCGCCCCAAAAAAGAAAATCGAAAAGTGGCTACCCCAAAAAAAATCGAAAATTTGCCACCCTAGGCCCGGGCCTACCGGGCCTAGTGGCAAATCCGCCCCTGGTCATGCCCATATTTTTGGCAAAAAGATATCTGGTGCGTCGAAATGCGGACTCAGCAGTTTGATTTTATGCTGCAATTCCGAAATTCAAAACCGAGGTACTATAGAGGAGAACTAGGAATACTCTTAGAAATTCCAAAAGAGACAACGAGCTTTTTGGTCATGTGGCGAATAGTTTGCAAACCCCGATACTTAGAAGGATTGCGAAAGACAGGCAGCTGCGTCTTATATGGTGTTCACACTACACTCTAAATCAGGTAGATTTAGGAGCTGTCAAGTTAATCAGGTGAAACGTTCACACTAGCCGAAGTGATTTGGAATGAGAAGATTTAGAGAGAGAGAGAGAAAGAAATGTCATTCGAATTTATTTGCAGAATTTTTTTTGCGTAAAAATAATTTACAATGGTACCGGAACATGCACGAACATTTTCTTTTCATTTTGTACAACTCACATTTTCCTTTTTTGTTCAATTTTCACTATTTTGGAAAAAAATTCGAATGACATTTACTGAAATACGAACGACAGTGTGAACGGGCTTACTGCTATTTGGATTGATATCTCTTTCGTCAAAGTAAAGACTTAATTCTGCCAAGTAGTATTTCAGGCTCTTCGTTGTTTTGAGCGGATCATTCACGTGGATGCCTCTTCAGGCACTTGACGCAGCTAAATTAATGAAATTTCGCCAGTTATAGCCCAGCAGCCTCTCTTTGTACCGCATTTGCTCCCAAGATACTCTCTGCCAGAAGATGGACCATTTTTCAAATACAACAGCTGGCTCCTGGAACTGCTGAAGTTCGAACTGCTGAATGAAGAGCCCAAACTAGTGCCTTATTTTCCGACTTACGCAGTTCCCGGTCTTTGCAAGTGAAAAAGTGCGATACAGACATCACCTTCAGGTAGCTCAGAGTATATATCCGAAGGTTGAACGCCCCTGTGTAGGCCGCAGATGACAAGTGTTGCATTTTGACCATTCGTTTTTATTAGTTAGAAGAGAAGACCTTTTTGTGGTTTTCTAGGAATGGACACAAGATGAGTGATTTATTATTCGAGATATTTTTTATATTTACCCTGATTTTTTGTGCGTGAAGCTCAGTGATGAACTTCGAAATGTCCATCTTATAGGCTTTTGTGAGAGACAAGAGGGGAAGACTTATTTGGTTTCAAAGATGTCAGAGAAAAAAACGATTACCAGTTTTTTTTTCGTTGGCGTGTTGTTTTTCTTCTTTGAAGTTGAAATCCTGGCAGTCTTTGTCGATGTTGATTGATGTTACTGCAGTTAGTTCTTTCACAATTCAATGGTTGGTGTTTTTTTTAAAATGAGATTTGGGATTTTTTTGGGTTGATGTTTCGACAAAATAGTTCCATGGAATCATATGAAACGAAGCTCAGTCGAGCTTTAAATACTTTCTTGCTACAGCACGGTGGATCTGAAGCCTCATGTGGCCATGCAAGTCTATGTAACATCCGTTTTGTGGTGGACTATTGTGAAGTTCTTTATGCTCGCAAGAAGTTAGCCAAGCTGCAAATTACTGTGTGCTTCGGTATCTCTGATGCCAAGAGTACGCCCTTCATGTGCCTCCTCCTCCTTTCATCTGCCTCCTGGCAACAACCAAATTTAGATCTGCCCGTAGACTAACTCCACTTGACCTATGAGCTGGAAACGACGATTTGAGACACTGCTCTATTAAAAGTTTGAGCCGTAAGATATCTCCGATTCTCGCGATGCCTTCGAACGATCGAGAGCGCTCACTCGACTTCACGAGAAGATACAAAGTACTCGCCTTAAACAGAAGTGGTTGGGGGCATCCAGATGTATTTACGAGGGAACATTCCCAGATTTTCTTTACGAACGGGTGGAAGACATATGTTTGAACTGGAGCTGGTGTTCATCTGCATTTACCGAATGACAGGTGGGCCTCTCCTCTCAAGGAGCACGTTTCTTGCTTCCAAGCAAAAAAAATCGCTATCTTTAGAGCTGGGTGATTGACGAAAAATAGAAGACGTATCGATATTTGCAGTGACAGTTTAATAAAGTGCATCTGGTCTGGGTCCAGGGGCACTGTGGGGAAATTAAATTGGCGACGACATTCCGAAGCAATTTTCGGCCCTTTCAGAGCCAATCGCATCTGGACATGTCATTTTTCGGAAATGGATAGTTAATACCCACAAAAAAAGATGGCTAGCATTTGATGTGGCGAGGCAGAATAATGTCTTCCTTTTAGGGCCAACCCTACTAGCGCAAGATTTCTATTCAATAAGAGTAGGAAAGTTTGCAGAGCTGTGACAGCCGTACTGAATGAGGTCAACTGCTTAGCTCATGTACCGAATAGGTTTTGTACTGGATACCTTTGTTTATCCTGCCTAGAAGAAGCTAAGAGCATTTCCTCTGTGAATGCCCAGCGTTTTCGCGTCTCAGATATCAATGCTCTGGCAGAAATATACCACGTATGCAGAGAATAGCATCTTTTTCCTTACATTGATCCTGGACTAGGGAAACTATATTCGGATTGAGGTACGCGTATAACAGGACTTTTTAGTCTGACTGCTTACCAGCTGTAACTGACTGCTTACCTGCCCAACCCACACACAAGCACACACTAAAAACAAAATTTATCAGCATTATCCACTATGCTACGAACTTCACTAATCATGTAGCACTCAAAAGATAATAGTTCTATCGTTTATTCCGCAAACAAAACGAACAAGTTAAAACAACCAATCTCTTCAACTAGAATATTAAATATCATTAAATAAGACAGTTGACGGATTTTCACCTATCAAATCAATGTGAATTGAATGCTAATATTGAATGAACATAAGAGTACACACGAAATAATTGTCGCCTGTGTTGACAGCGCTGAATATTATAGGCATGTGCGAGTATTGCGTATGAAATTGCCGTCACATTGATACCATCAATATATGTACACATAATTCCTATTTACTTCGAAAATTATGAAATATGTTTTAATAAAACAAACCTTGGCGTATTTAACTTACAGGTGCCATGCATATGAGATGAATATTAACGTATCATACTAATTGGCGGCATAACCAAGTAATGTAACTAAATCATCAATTGATAATCTTTTAAGTAAAATAACACGGGTTGCTATGAAATCATTTAGTTGCGTATTTGATTTTGTAATTTGGTTTGAAAATATTTTATACAGTGATATGACTATGTGGATCGTGTGCTATTGCTGATATTAATTGAGTAGTTGAGTGTGATACCAATTCATGTTTATCGGGTGACTTTTGTAAATCATTTCAGAAATATTTACTGGAAGTCTTAACAAATGACCAATAAAGTTCGTTGAGCTGAGTTATTTTTAGGTACTCACTTCTGAGCAATAATATGCTACGATGTATGAAATTCTATCTACTATCCTCTACTATCCATAAAAAAGATACTTCCATCTATGCTCGTCTGCCACTGTAAACCTATAAGCCCATAAAGTGGAAAAAGGAAGCCCATATCGCTGAAACAAGAATAAACGCATCCGATTACGATTACTCACAGACTACTCGATTACACCAAAAAAGGAAGTAGCGAGACTATGACATACGCTCGTGAAGTACGTATCCAGTTTCATATCGACGATTCCGTTTTGGTTCATGGAGTGGTTACTTTTGTCAGGCTTCATCGGAAATTCTTTTTTTTTACGTTCACAGTCACTCTTCAAGGTATAATTTTGTTTGCTTCAGCCAGGTTTGCATGCATACAAGAACACCACAAATGTATGAGAATTGAGGTTTCGATTTCGCTTGATTCTGGAAATTCTATAGTAAACAAATATTTTCTTCTTACCTGCTAGAAGAGATAATATTTTCGTGAAACGCTGTGAAGCTCTTTAAACCTCTTAAAAGCTTAAACCTGTAAATGACATTGAGTTATATTTCCCATTTACGGTTTACGATGACAAAGTTCAATGAAAACTGGAATGTGTTTGACCTATTTCGAATGATTACTTTTACTTGTCTTCTTTAACATCCTTCAAAGATCTAAACGTGTATCCTCTCAAAATCGCTCATATTCTGCTCGTTGCCAAGCCCAAATGTATCGGTATGGTAAAACATGACCTCATTCAAGACTTCAATTCACAATGGCTTGGAATTATTTATACTGGGAGATTGTTTTACAAGGAAAATTTGAAATCTTATCCTGTTTAACAACGCAACCATCGAGTTCAGATAATGTTCAACGACTGCTTAATCGACATTTTTGTTCAGAAGCATTATAAAAACCAATGAACAAGCTATGAATCTAACCTCATTAATTTTTATTTCTTTCTGTATTAAATTAATTTCTCACTTTACACGCTGAAATAAAAGTTTGCATTTTTATCGTTTTCTTGTCATTGACCCAAATTAATTTCGCACGTTTCCAGACCGGCGTTAAATATTTAAAGAGTTTTCAGCAACTCATTTCGTTCGTTTATCACGTTGAGTTTTTATTTACCTGCATCGATGCTATTCGGCACAACAAACAGTTGATTTCTTATCTAGTATCAACGACAGAAACATAAAAACGATTGCATGATACCAGGCTAAATTATCATTAGGCTCTTATGTAACATTTCGGTTCGATTATCTTCTTCTATTCAGCCAAAATCTACCACTAAGACGTGTCGAAGTGAATCATAATAGGGTTTTAGTAAGCTATCGACCCTCTAGTCAAATTCTCATTCCATCATTCTGTGTTCATGCTATATTCCGAAACGGGGGAGTCCTCGATATTTTGGCAAAGCTTTACAGAATTAATTACGCCTCATATATCATTGGTTGCGAGCAGGAGACGCCAAGGAATAAAAGCAGTAAATGAGAGGGGATCAGGGTTTTCCAAAAAGATTAATAACACTGTCTATGGATGCATCATGTACGGATCAACTACCCGTCGTCCTTACGAAAAAAAAATATTGTCCCCAAAGTACATTTGTTGTCCTGTTCTGCATGGCTTGTCCCCCGTCGCGGAGTGTTGAAATTTCTTAAATCGAATTCAAACTCGGATTTCTTTCAACTTAATACGCAGAGGGGCGTATTACTATTTTGTTTTTCGTTCGATGTGCAAAATTCTGGAAAATGAGCTTTGTATTATATTGATGACGATTCGGCTGAATTATGGTGACCAGATTTTTGTAAGATATGTTAGTAGTCGGGCTGCATGTAGACGCAGAGGGTAGCGAAACGCATAGCTGCCATAAGGTTTCATAATTATTTTGGGGATGAAAACGTATTTGAAAAGTCACTGAAGCGAAAATTTGATTAAAGATTATTATCATCGAATAATCTGGTTGACATCTATTTTCGTAGGAGAGATGCTTGTGGTTTAATGGTTTTGTTGTAGAAGGTGTTCATATGAGAGAAGGTGATGTAACTTTTACGAACGGTGATGTAACTTTTACCGGCTGTCACAGCCTAATCCAAATTAGCTGGTTTTATACTGAAAATGATAAAGCAAGATGATTGCAAATAATGGTCTTTCCATTTACTTTAGGTCACTCATTATTGATTTCGTTGCTATATTAAAGCTCTTTTCTCACTTTTGCTCTTTCGATTATCCTCCTTTGAACTTGTTCTATATTTAAATTAAGATCTTATGAAAACGAATGGGTGCTGGCATATTAAAACTGTCTGCTTTTCAAAGTTAGACTGCTTTTTGACAAAGTTTTACTGCCACTGGTTCACTAGCTTCGCTGGCTCGAATCCAGGTTTAGACAAGGAATCGCGCACCAAACTTTGATTTCACCTAGCTCTGAATAGGTACCTGAGTTAAATTTGGAGTAGAGTCAGTCGTGCAACTAATCACTCCACACTGGCCTCCACTTTACCTATTGATTTTAAATTTGTGAATGAATCTCTCTGCCAGCTTCAACTTCTAGACCCAAAAAGGGTTGTTGTAAAGTAATCTCACCCTACGTATAGCATGAGTCTTATTAGCTTCAGCCATCAATTTCCCTCGCAATCTTATATATATATATCTTTTTGCGCTCCAATTTCAATTTACATAGCTTGGCAGTAAGATTTATCCTCAGCCCTTAAACTTTAATCTTCGTAAACTGGCCTTCTCCAGCATACCAATGATATTAACATAATAGCTGGTGCATTTGAACTGTGACCTTACTGTTGATGAATGTAATATCAAGTTTTATAAATTTTGTGGGAACACATCCACAATCCACAAATACTTTACACTCAACAACACTGACACCAAAAGTATTATATAAGTAGGCTGAATTTTTAAAGAAAAAATATATTATTTTTTTACAAGTTAGAATCCAATATGTTTTGAAAAATCTATTAAAGATTTATTTTCATTTTGTTGAGGATTATATTTTGTAAATTTAGTAACGAATAGACGTGTATTCATAGCAGAACAAAAAGAAACCATTTCATTGGAAAGTCATTTATCAAGAGCTTTCCAAAATTTCTTTGATATATCGTTGATGGAAAACTATGGGACCATGGGCAAATTTGACAGACTTTTCCTCCGCGAACAGTGTTGGCCATGTGAACGATAGAGATAGTAGGCCATTTGATACGTTGTAACTGTAACCAAAAGTTCGTAGGTCTTAGGTATTGGAGATACCAAAGGAAATACCTGAGGTAGTAATTCCCTCGATTTGTTCTAAAAGATTTTACCGTTGTAGTAAAATTATTTCACTAAATTTCGTATATTTATACGCATATTTCATTTCCTTAAATCTCTCTGTTCTGAGATCATAGTCGCAAAAGCTGATGCTAACTGGATGTTTAATCCCCTTTACAAAGTAGTCTGGGCGGAACTGCTCCGCAGGTCGTCGTCGAACGAAAGCACTTTTTTCGACCAAAATTTGGAAATCTACGTGCTTGTCATCAGAACTTTCGGTTTCCCTGTCTAAGAGAGAATTCGGGTCCTTAGTGCAATTTTTAAGTGACCCTCTTCTCCATATCTGCGGCACAGTTTCGATCGATCCTGTGGGTTTATGCTGTAATTCGGTATATGTCCGAATTCGAGGCATTTAAAACACCTTTTCAAGGAAATCTGCTCCCGTAACCTACAGATTATCCACCCGATTCGGACTTTGCTTGCTGCCAAGGTCTTACGTGCTTGGTCAACCGCAAGATGTTGAGTGACTATTTGGGTACCACTGAAAGATTTTCTAAGACCTACAATGTTTGATTCCTCCACGTTTGACAGCCCTAGTTGGTCCTTAAGAGCATTACAGATATCCTCTTTTTTTCTCAGCATTAAATTGCTACTGGCTGGTACGTTTATATTCCTCTCGAATTCCTTATGCTCGTATCCGCCAGATTTAAGTTCGAGCAGCAAGCAGCCCGTCTGAGTCCGTCGAATGCGGGTCACGTTACCACTTAATTCCTTCAAAATAGGATCTGCTTGACTTTTGCTTGACTCCGTTGCAACTATTTTTTTGTTGTTGAAATTTTTGAGCTTTGTCCAATCTTCACTCTTTTGCTTGGCATTACCACTCGCTAGTTGCACAGGTTATTCATTGCTTTCTTGCCCCGGCTTGGCACTGGAAAGAAACTTCTTCGGTGTCCTAACCTATTTTTCTTTTTGGAGTGGCTTGTGGCTTGCGTAAGTCGGCAGCACCCTCTCGTGGCCGCTTTTACACTTCTGCTTTTCCTGCGAGTCGACCAGCACTAGTCGTGACAGCTAGCGGACTGGATTTTTCTCTTTGGTGTAGTTTGCGTACTTTGGCCTTCTATCTTGGCCTGAGCTTGCATGGATCTATGTGCCATTTGCTCATCTCTCACCTTCTTGTAAGTCGATTTTATTTATTATAATATATAAAAATGTACACTATATCCTTGACGTACAAAGATATCATGCTTCCTAGCATTTTCAACTGACAATGTGTTAAGCGGATTAGTCTAAAGTAATTAACGTTATGGCGATTCAGCTTGCCGTGTTTCGAAATGAAGACAACTCTTGCTTGTGTCAGTTGCTCGCTTGCATTAAAAACCACCGAAAAGAGCTGTTTCCTATTTTGGATTTTCTCATGCTCTTTAGCTACATGCGTCAGTTAATCATTTACTACATTTACTTTGTGGTTAAGTCAACTTTATATTAGCAGAAAAAAATTGCTGTTGTAGTTTGATTCTCGGCGATGTTTCCAAAGCTTTTATTTCTGTTGACCATCGGCTCAATTTCTTTTCAGCCCTAAGTTTGTGGTGCAACTGAACTTCTTTCATCATGTGTGCTGTTGGTATAAGTTTCGCCACCTTTTGGACATTCTGTCTTCTTTCTAGAGTCCTACAGGTATCGATTTACCATCTATTATTATTTCTTGCCATCAAATAATTAAAAATATATGTCATGGAGGCGTTAGTTTGGACGGATTATCTAACCCAAATAGTTTTCAGCGAAACGTTTACTGCAATATTTGGAGGGCTGTGTAAATTTCAAGCTCTACGAAAACATGCAATTGCTATGTTGCCATCGATAAACAATTTTTCATAAACATTTTTTCATTCCGCATCGTATTCACTTGTGCTTGCGTATCGTTTTCATTAAATGCTGACTTTGCTTTATCTTAAACATTCACTTTATTCAGATAAGGTGTTCTTCTAATTCCCCAAAAGTTGACCTATTTAATCGATTTCATATTATCTACTGTTATTACATTTTCAAAAGTATCATACTCATCCAGATCTTATACACTGAAAGAAAAACTCTTGGTTGATTCAACTATTTTAATAGTATTGCAACGATTCATTCAAAATCGTTAAATGAACTAAGGAAAATAGTTATTTTTACTATGTTAATATAGTTAATTTAACGATATAAAAGTAGTTGGCTCTGGTTATACAAAAAATATCGCAACGTTCATGAAATCAACTGTTTTAATTGTTTCATAACCACGAAAATTAGTTGATAAATAGAAAATATTCATCAATTCACTCAAAACTTCAACGTTTCGAATTATCAACAGTTTTTATGGTACTTAAACTACTTTGCAATAGTTGATTTCAACAAACGGAATTCAGTGAGCAACGTCTTTGGAATTATTCTACGCAAAGTAGAATGTTTTCAACATTTGGACGTTTTTCATGCTCCGAATGAAATTGTTTATCAACCACGCGTCATGGTGCATAAAAGTAATCAACGATTTTCTTATGGTTGTTTTAACTATAGCCCTAGTTGATGCAAAAACAACTAAGGATAACTGTTGATTTTTCATACTCCTCATACTCATGCTCCTATTCTATCATAGAAGTTTCATATGATACATGGCAAAATTGTGTTCGGTTTGCTGTCCGATATAATTCATATTCATGTTATGCTGTGAAGCCTTTATATTACGTTGTATGACGCTATTTTGTTCACAATACAGCGTATTCCGCTGTGGCAAAACAGTGGGCTGCGGCAAAGCGCAGTCAAAAAATTAGAATGCACTGTTTTGTATGGTAACGCGCACAATGGCTGCGGCCGAATTTGCGGCAGCGGCAGAAAATGCCAAATTTCTAATTTTGCCGCACCGCTAGCGGTGATACCTGCCATAGGTTGGCATCACCACTAGGTTGAATTACATCTGTTTGAATTAGGTTGAATGGTCTGGTGGAATAGACAAGCGATGGCTGATGTGTATTGTGATAAGCCAACCTAATCCTCGTACAACAGGATTTAGCAATACAAAAGAAAAAAAATGAATTTGGTTGGTGCCTTGGTTGCATTGAAAGCGACATTGTCGCTGCATTGTGTTTCACCAAATTCAACTGCGGCATTCACGCCTTCCCTGCCTATATTTCGTACTATGTATGGAAAAAAAGTAAGCAACCACAAACAATGGTTGGAATACCATTGTTTGTGGTTGCTTACTTTTTTTGCACCACGGACGTTGTTTATCAACCACGCGTCGTGATGCATAAAAGTAATCAACTATTTTTTTATGGTTGTTTTAACTATAGCCCGTAGTTGACGCAAAAACAACTAAGGAAAATTGTTGATTTTACCAAGATTTTTCTTTCAGTGTAGCATCGACATAATTTGCCTATTATTAGTAATAACCACATTTATTCGAACAGCATCAAAATCTCATTTCGAATCATTTCAGCAAACTAAACGCATCTCTCTGCTCAAACCAATTCTGCTTAACATTCCATTAGAGCCGAATCCAATTAGGTTAAGTCTGATAAATAGATCAGAGCCCGCGTGAATCATTCTAATGAGAGACCAGCGAACACTTACCTCAGCAGCTACAACATACCGTAACTCAGTAACTTTGTTGTAATCATTCCCTGTTTTATTTCGCGCCACGCTGGCATGTAACTGCTATTACCCATCTCCATCTTCAAGAGGCATATCATGATTGCCTCCTGTAGAAGACATGGAGAAGGAAGGTAGTGAGGTAAAATGTTAATCAGAAGAAATTGCCTCCCTCGGTGAAAAAGAACAACTGCGGGGTGGCCCACTGACAGCATACAGACAAGTTCCCCAAACGGCAATATTTCTCGACGCCGACGAGTTTCGGTTTTTGTTTAAAAAGGTCATGGGATTTCAACGAGAACCCCAATACCGTTCTATACGAGGGTAGCCATAGTTTTATTAGGTCGATAGGTGGTGTTCGTACAATGTTACTGAAACCGACCACCCGCCACTGGAACTGACTGAGTGACTGGCTGCCTGCCGGGTATACTATTTCCGGAATTGTCGATTTAAATTGCAAATTCAATTCGAATCCCCGCCTGGTAGATATTTTTAATCTTCGAAATTGAAATTTTCTGTTTAACACGAGACTGATATTCAGGATTTGAATTTAGTGGTAGAGTTTGTCTAGGCTATGTCATAACCAGTGAAATTGATTTGATTGAATTTGCATTTTGATACCGTTCCGAAGTGAATGTGTTATTGCAAGCTTTAATGAAGACTTGAAATGACTTTCTTCACTGCACGAAATTTTTCTATGCAGCCGCGGAATACGAAAAAGAATGAAGGAATACTAAAAAGAGGACATTTGTAGCAATATTAAATCATATAATTTATGACATCATCCAGTTTTTTAAAAAGAAACATCGAGCAATGTGGAAAAAATTGAAAAGGTTGGCTCTTGATTACGCAATTCAAAGCTTGTTCGTAATTCAATGTATCCTTTGAAGCTATATTGGTCCTTTTTTGAATATTCCAAACGCAAATTTAAAAAAAAAAAATCAGTTACAGAAAAAAGTTCTTAATAGTAGTAGTTAGGTTTAGGTTTATCAAGTACCAAATTTTTCAATGCATCAGACCCATCTAACCTAAACTTTTCTCCTTCTGATTCAGCCCGAACAGCCTTTGTCAGCCACATAAAAATATTACGTGAAGAAATAAGTAAATTTATTTTGGAGCTCATTGTAACAAAGATCATGGCCCTGGTCTTCCACGAACTTTCCTGCGAAAATGTGTAGAGCACCTAATAACCCCCTGCATATATTGTTTGACAGGTCACTTTCATATAGGTTTTTCGCATCCTCTTGTAAACTTTCATCACCAATTTTGAAAAATGGAAATAGACCCTGTATTTATCTTCGATTCAAAAACTCTTTGAAAATGTTGTTTACAATAAACTTTCTCCACTAGTTGATCCCTGTCTGAACGAGCAACAGCAAAGTTTTAGGTAAGGTCGTTCAAGTACCAGAAATTTGACAATTCTAGTTTCAGTCGTTCTGTGTAAAATGGACAAAGGTTACCAAATTGGCACAGTCTACTATGACTTTAGCAAAGCTTTTGGCAGAGTTGACCACTTTATGTTCTAGTCGGATCTTTATTTAGCTGGCTCAGTTCTTACCTCCACAATCGAATCCAATTCGTAAAATTTCCAAGAGTTTTATAAAAAAATATATTCGGTACCTCTGGTGTTTCATCTTGGCTCACTTGTTTATAACATATTCTATCTGGCGTCCTTTCAAAAATACCTCACCTACTTTGTACTTTTTGCCCTGAGCGAACTGTACAACCCTTATAACTTCGAAAATTTACACAAACAAAATCACAAATGTACCCGAAACTGCCCTCTTTTTCCTCCTTTTGCTACTTTTTCTCTCATCGGAGGAAGATCAAAATTCATCTTCATTGGTCTTTCATTTACTTTTGTGACAGTAAAAAAAAATCTTCAAAAGCAATTTACCGATTCAAACATCTTGTCAATCGTCCTTTCCAGGGAGTCATTTTGTTCATTCACCAATTTGAGCTGTAAATTTTTTATCAAAAATGCTTATGATTATTTTATCAAGCAACATTCAATTTTGTCGGCATTTTGGCCGTGCATGCACACGTTGAGTTGTTGTCGTTCAATTTAAGCAGGTAATTCTGTTAAAAATTTGCTATTGTTTTATTTTTATTTCCAATCATATACACTATAAAGTCTGTATTCCATGTTTTCCATTCCGTTACAATGTTTGGACAATCCAAATGCACTCAAAGGCTGGGGCCATGTCGATCGCGAAAATTGCTTCCTATCAAATATTTTTAAAAAACTTGATTATTCCGATGAAATTAACCCGTCGATCAAGGTTTAGGGCTCGATGATTTAATTTCTAGTGATATTTTTTGCTCCAGAATTTCACAAACAATGAATTTCATAGAACAATGCAATGCTGGATTGTGCTTCAGTTGATTAATAAAATTTCAAATATTTTCTTTGTAAAATTGATTTTGTTCATTTGCTGTCAAGAATTCCACTTCTGACACCATGTCAGCTTTATCATTTTCGTGAAACAAGTTAATTGCTGCACAGTTAAATATGGTTTATTTAGAACTTTTCATAAGTGTCCTTTCGCCGCTGGTTGTCGTTTGACTGAGGCATCTGTCATCTCTCACCAAAACCACTTCACCTGACATTTATAATAAGCTGACTGCTAATCCCCCCTTTATGCGAATCAGCTCTGGTCTCACCTACTTCTATCAGACTTCTATAGGCAACGGTTTTCATTCGCGATGTCACTTCTACCACAGTTACTGGATTTCAGGGCTGTCTTTTTCTATCTTGCATTATCTAGTTGTGCTAAGTTACTTGTTACTATAAGCTATATATATTATCGGAAACTAAAAATTATTCAAAATTCAAAAACGGCATCATATTACAAATTTGTAATTACTCTGTGAGTAAATGAAACTCAGCAGTTTATAACCCAAATTTGTATCAAATATACTAATTTAACCAAATTTGACGTTATTATTGTTTCAATCTTTAGTTACTTTTTTATTGCATCGTATCTTTGAAGTTAACCTGGAATATTATGCGCCTGAATCACTTAAAAAATAGCTGAACTGCGTACTTGCTTAACCGCAACGAATACATTTCTCCAACTAAAAAGTCCAACTATTTACAAGCTCTAATATTATTTTTATTGTTGTCATACTTGTCGTGCTCGTTTTATGTATGTATGTATCTTTTTTTCCTTAAATGTAAACACGGTGGAGAAACACTGTTTGGAGTTGGTTGCCATGAGTTTATAAAACCTAGAAACGCGAAAGTTTACTACGGATATGAAATTGAGGTCGTCTCATTGAAGAAGATGAAAAAATTGTTTGGGAAAAGTATAAGAGCGAATGACTGATAATGTTATATCATAATTCGGACTAAACTTCCATAGATTCAGTTAGACTATGCTGAAAAACAAGCAGCTGTGGCTCTGTTTCATTTAGAATGTTTGCTGCAGTTAAATGCGGATATTATGATTTTTACTTATCTTCGAAAAAAAAGCAGAGTTAAAATCACTTTGATCAAAAGTTCATATTTTGAAAATTATTTATATGTATCTATATACTTTTTTTTATATGCATCCGCATGTATATACATAAACATAAAAATATTATAGCATATTTTGATTTCAAGGGATATTGATGTACATAAGTTGCCACACTGTTTTTAAGTAACAGTAATAAAAATATTACGTGAAGAAATAAGTAAATTTATTTTGGAGCTCATTGTAACAAAGATCATGGCCCTGGTCTTCCACGAACTTTCCTGCGAAAATGTGTAGAGCACCTAATAACCCCCTGCATATATTGTTTGACAGGTCACTTTCATATAGGTTTTTCGCATCCTCTTGTAAACTTTCATCACCAATTTTGAAAAATGGAAATAGACCCTGTATTTATCTTCGATTCAAAAACTCTTTGAAAATGTTGTTTACAATAAACTTTCTCCACTAGTTGATCCCTGTCTGAACGAGCAACAGCAAAGTTTTAGGTAAGGTCGTTCAAGTACCAGAAATTTGACAATTCTAGTTTCAGTCGTTCTGTGTAAAATGGACAAAGGTTACCAAATTGGCACAGTCTACTATGACTTTAGCAAAGCTTTTGGCAGAGTTGACCACTTTATGTTCTAGTCGGATCTTTATTTAGCTGGCTCAGTTCTTACCTCCACAATCGAATCCAATTCGTAAAATTTCCAAGAGTTTTATAAAAAAATATATTCGGTACCTCTGGTGTTTCATCTTGGCTCACTTGTTTATAACATATTCTATCTGGCGTCCTTTCAAAAATACCTCACCTACTTTGTACTTTTTGCCCTGAGCGAACTGTACAACCCTTATAACTTCGAAAATTTACACAAACAAAATCACAAATGTACCCGAAACTGCCCTCTTTTTCCTCCTTTTGCTACTTTTTCTCTCATCGGAGGAAGATCAAAATTCATCTTCATTGGTCTTTCATTTACTTTTGTGACAGTAAAAAAAAATCTTCAAAAGCAATTTACCGATTCAAACATCTTGTCAATCGTCCTTTCCAGGGAGTCATTTTGTTCATTCACCAATTTGAGCTGTAAATTTTTTATCAAAAATGCTTATGATTATTTTATCAAGCAACATTCAATTTTGTCGGCATTTTGGCCGTGCATGCACACGTTGAGTTGTTGTCGTTCAATTTAAGCAGGTAATTCTGTTAAAAATTTGCTATTGTTTTATTTTTATTTCCAATCATATACACTATAAAGTCTGTATTCCATGTTTTCCATTCCGTTACAATGTTTGGACAATCCAAATGCACTCAAAGGCTGGGGCCATGTCGATCGCGAAAATTGCTTCCTATCAAATATTTTTAAAAAACTTGATTATTCCGATGAAATTAACCCGTCGATCAAGGTTTAGGGCTCGATGATTTAATTTCTAGTGATATTTTTTGCTCCAGAATTTCACAAACAATGAATTTCATAGAACAATGCAATGCTGGATTGTGCTTCAGTTGATTAATAAAATTTCAAATATTTTCTTTGTAAAATTGATTTTGTTCATTTGCTGTCAAGAATTCCACTTCTGACACCATGTCAGCTTTATCATTTTCGTGAAACAAGTTAATTGCTGCACAGTTAAATATGGTTTATTTAGAACTTTTCATAAGTGTCCTTTCGCCGCTGGTTGTCGTTTGACTGAGGCATCTGTCATCTCTCACCAAAACCACTTCACCTGACATTTATAATAAGCTGACTGCTAATCCCCCCTTTATGCGAATCAGCTCTGGTCTCACCTACTTCTATCAGACTTCTATAGGCAACGGTTTTCATTCGCGATGTCACTTCTACCACAGTTACTGGATTTCAGGGCTGTCTTTTTCTATCTTGCATTATCTAGTTGTGCTAAGTTACTTGTTACTATAAGCTATATATATTATCGGAAACTAAAAATTATTCAAAATTCAAAAACGGCATCATATTACAAATTTGTAATTACTCTGTGAGTAAATGAAACTCAGCAGTTTATAACCCAAATTTGTATCAAATATACTAATTTAACCAAATTTGACGTTATTATTGTTTCAATCTTTAGTTACTTTTTTATTGCATCGTATCTTTGAAGTTAACCTGGAATATTATGCGCCTGAATCACTTAAAAAATAGCTGAACTGCGTACTTGCTTAACCGCAACGAATACATTTCTCCAACTAAAAAGTCCAACTATTTGAAACAATCTTGGCTCTACATTGAAGTGCAGTTTCCCTCCAGAAAAATGATAAACTGTTCCTATTTCATCTTCACATCAATCTTTTGTAATTTTACCAGATCAATATGGTAAGGGCAAATGGGGACAAATTGCCCTCTCTATCACATAACTACTCTGGGCTTTCTGCTACACTGTAACCCGTACTAGATCTTTCCTGTGTTTTCATAGTACTTTTTTTCAAAATGAATTAAAATTTTTGCCGAATTTGAGTGTTTGCCCCCTTCATTTAAAATTCTTGGCACGACTATGGGTTACATTATCTAATCTATATATTATCGTGGGTCTTAAGAATCAAATTGTGTATTGAATCAAATTAAATTGTCTTTAGAATCAAAAGACCGAGTCTTGTAAGAAATTTATTCCAAAAGAATCCTCAAATTTCGGAAAATTTCGAAAAGCTTATTCGTATTTCTTTCCAAACTAAGTAATGGTTGGAGTCCAAGATTATTAATGGTACTTCACTTTTGGCACCAATC
The DNA here is from genome assembly GCA_963978885.1 of Nemotelus pantherinus. Lineage (NCBI taxonomy): Eukaryota > Metazoa > Arthropoda > Insecta > Diptera > Stratiomyidae > Nemotelus > Nemotelus pantherinus. Next base: position 4,203,212 of record OZ022263.1, read on the forward strand.
ATGACGTTATATTATATTATACGTTATATTATTTTAAGACTCAACAATCCAGCCGTATCATTGACGGGTATTTTATTTAAAAAAAAAAATTTCAAATTAAGTCTCATTTTTGAATGTTGGGAAAGTTCTTTCAGACTAACTGGCACTTATTGGGTATTGAAACTCTACTTGCAATTTTTTCAAAAGAAATCAGTATCTGTAACTATTTCAACATAAAGTCACATAATTCAATATTCAATGTATTTTATTGATAATAACTTAGTTATAATGATGAATTTGACAATGTTAAAGTTTAGGTATCGCGCTTTGAACAATAAATTAGGAACGATTTCAGTTTATACAAAACTGTAACAAATAAATAATAGACAATAGTAATAATAATTCAACAACATTCAGTCAGCACTATATCTTAAGTCTATCGTTAGTTTCACAACATTTCTCTGTAAGTATCATAGATAGAGGGAGTATACAAACTCTCTTGACTATAATCAGTATGTCTTTTATAAATAATCACAGATAAGTCATACTATCCTAGCACTATTGCATCACAGTAATATCATTCTTTGCGAATTGCTTGTGTTGTCAAAAGGGTTTTTTTTTTAAAGCAAGTAAAGTATGATTAGTTTGACATTTAAAGTATATTAGCTATTGCTAATGCCACTACTACCCAACAATGCTTCTTGATAACTTGGTACCGCTGCTGCCTCTTCGTTCTTTGTCATTGTTGAGCGAGGAGACATAGCTTCCTGGTAGGTAGGAGCTGGCATTCCACTGTTTCGATATTGTTGAATCATGGATGCGGAAGTTGCTGCTGCTGCCGCTGATGTGTTACTAACGTCATCCAAAGGACATAGTTGGTGATCTTGTTTTTCATTGGATGCGAAGATTTTGAAAACCGACGGATACAAAAGAAGGCACGAATTACTCGTTGCAGATCGCTGAAGTTGCTCGAGGGCTGCATCGTAGCTGGGCAAACCGGACACTAAAGTGTAGCTTGGCAGATCATCGTCTTCGATACTGAGTTTTACCGATTCCATGTCGTTGTTCTGTTGTATGTTGCGGTGATCTGAAATAAATGGAGAAAACAGATTGTTAACTTGATTTGTAAAAAAAGTGAATAAAAACGGCTTATTTTTATTTAAATTATTAAAATTAAGGATGATTATCATCAATATAATGATGAGCGTTTGTCACACATTTGCTGATGCTCTTGATAGGATTTACCATTAAATGAAATTTCGCGATAATTAGTGTTTCTTACTTGAACTTAATTGAACTAATACTGTCAAAATACTTAGCTTATCCGTTCTGGACAGAATAAAACAAAAACAGAAATCAAATAATTTAATTGATATTATCTCCAATTGATTTTATCTCCATACGTAGAGAGAGAGAGAGCATTTTTTTTTTGTATGAATGGCTGAAATGTATTTCTGGTCTTGTTGATTTTACATCTCAGTATACTATTTGGGCAACCTCGGAAAGTTTTCAAAATTCAGACACCTCAATTAGCTATGTCAATCTGAACATTGTATTGACGAAAAAATCCAACCCAATTCCCGAACGAACAAAATGCTCTAGCAAACAGAACTTGAGTAATTATTTAAGTGCTCTATTAATCTAAACAAATTAACCCTTTTAGACAGGTGTATCTTGTTCACCTCTAAAACATCTGCATCATATGCCGCATTTAGAGCGACAAGCGACCAACTGTACATCTCGAATGGCTAACCTGCTGGCATACTTTGAGAAAACACTTGAAAATGCAAAGGAAAAAGATACAATCTTTCGAAGACTACCGTCTGGAGGAAAATCTTTAGTGTGGCGTGGCGAGTGCACTCAGCACACTGTGTGCATGATGATGATGTCGTCTGTCTTATCAAAAGAAATTAACATTACATTAGCGGCATTTTGGACTACGACGTAGACGTAGTTCGAGACTTTTACAAGCTCTAATATTATTTTTATTGTTGTCATACTTGTCGTGCTCGTTTTATGTATGTATGTATCTTTTTTTCCTTAAATGTAAACACGGTGGAGAAACACTGTTTGGAGTTGGTTGCCATGAGTTTATAAAACCTAGAAACGCGAAAGTTTACTACGGATATGAAATTGAGGTCGTCTCATTGAAGAAGATGAAAAAATTGTTTGGGAAAAGTATAAGAGCGAATGACTGATAATGTTATATCATAATTCGGACTAAACTTCCATAGATTCAGTTAGACTATGCTGAAAAACAAGCAGCTGTGGCTCTGTTTCATTTAGAATGTTTGCTGCAGTTAAATGCGGATATTATGATTTTTACTTATCTTCGAAAAAAAAGCAGAGTTAAAATCACTTTGATCAAAAGTTCATATTTTGAAAATTATTTATATGTATCTATATACTTTTTTTTATATGCATCCGCATGTATATACATAAACATAAAAATATTATAGCATATTTTGATTTCAAGGGATATTGATGTACATAAGTTGCCACACTGTTTTTAAGTAACAGTAATAAATTTTAGCTTTTTTTGTGGCAGCGGACTCTGTAATGAATTTATAGGGCTCAGTCGACTTTTTGGAGTTGAAGCATAATCTACTGGCAAAATAAAGTCGCAATATAAATAGGGCCACATTAGGTCCCTTTTGTTAGGCAATATGGCGGCGGCTGTGCAACGAATATAGGAAAAAATTCTAAATTACAGAAAATCATAAAATACAACATTCACGATTATTGATAGGGAAAATTCTGTCGACGTCACCATCGATCTTTCTTCGGGTGAGCCAAATCATTGAAAAAAAAATGTTAAGTACAATAATAATTTTTGATGACAGTCGAATTGTACTTGGTTGTGAAATAAAGTGTAAATAAAGAAAATCTAACACTGCTGTGTGTGAACTTAAAATTTAAGGTTGTTTTGTGCAAGCACTTTACACTGTAAAGAGGCCTGGCCAATCAAGACGGTTATTTCGTAGAACCAGAAACTCCAGAAGCTTAAGAAAGATATCAGCAAACTCCTCGATGGAGCTTCTCAGCTGTCTCGCCTACAGAATCTTACAAATAACTTACACAAATTTGATGAGGACCTCGAAGAGGACATCATTTAAATCGTTCTTTAAGAGAATGAAAGGTGTAAGAAAGGTCTCAATGTCTTACTTCCCGGACACTTCGGTGACTGAAACGTATTCTGTGTCTCTGACTACACCTTCTGCTATAAGGCTCAGTAGGGAATGCTGGTACGCAGCAAAATCTGTGGTCATCAGAAAAAAAGGCTAGGGACGCAGTCATGTCCTTTGATAATTTCAAATCTCTCGATATGGAGAGAGAATTGACCACCTGTAAGCAGACCTGAAGAAAATCTTTTGGGCATGCTTAGCCTTGGAGTATGCTTCGTCATCTTGGCAATAGGTTAAGGTGGTTTTTATTCCAAAACCTCGGAGAAACGACTGTTCAGATCTAAGGAACTTTGGACCAATCAGAATCAGCCTAACATCGTTTACACTGAAATGCATGAAGAGCCTTGTTGAACGACACATACGCATCAGGGTGCTTAAGTCTAATTTCTGAAATGAGGAGCAATAAGCATAGCTGCAAGGAAAATCATGCAAACTTGTCCTTCTCTGGTTCCTAACGCTGAAGAAGCGATTTCTGCGGGAGAGTGTGCGATGGAGGTACCTATCGATATTGAAAGGACATTTGACTGCGTACCCTGTAAGGAGCTATGTGAAGCTTCCAAAGATGGACCATTCAGACACTTAAAACTAGTAGGCACTTCTCCCCAACCCACAACGCACACTCACTTACTCACCCCTATAATTTCCGATGCGGCCATAAGATCAAAACGAAATCACTAGACAGGTTGGTTTCTAAATAGAGCAATTCAAAATGCTAGCATAAAATTTTCGACCTGACGATCCGATCGTGAGTGCATAAAAGAGATTCACCAATATATCGAGCGTATAAAAAAAAAAATTTTAAATCAAACCCACACATTTCCTATGCTTTTCTTTGAAAATCAGTCTTTCTACCAATAGATTTTTTATTTCATTTTCTTCTCATTATGAATATCAAGTATGAAATATTTGTTCATCCAAGTTCATCCAATTTGAAGCCATTAACATTCACCACTAATAATACTATTTGCCTAGCTGTCATTCTCTGTCGAAATACTAATGATGATTATGATGCTGATTTATTACAAATCGTTCTAATTGAAATTCAATTAGGTGCTGATTTTTCGTGTTCTCACTGTTTGCTGAGCGGGATTGTCGTTGTTTTGATAGTGATGGCCATGTCGGTCGAGCAGTGCAAATTTGAAATGATCTAATTAAGAGTACACGCAGCTTGGCTGATTTCGGTTCATATATTGAAGAAGCTAGCAGAATAAGCGGCTGAATATTTACTGGAAAAATTTAAATAGATGTATCGCTAATACCGATTTCACCGCCGCAATCGATAAGTAGAAGATTGTAGAACACAAAATAGATTGGTGGAATCGAAAATATTACGTCAATTTCGCTGTGGTTTCAGTAGTAGGTAATAAACAATGTTTATAGTAATTTGAGCTTGGAAAATGGTATAAAAGCCATAACGATGTTTGAATGGGAAATATGATATTGATTGATTGAAGTTAGTTGTGGAGAGCAAGTGAAATATTGTTTTGTTTAGATATCGTACTATTCTAACCCCAGTAGAAATATATTTAAAAACAACGTCAAACTTCTATCTATAATCAGTTAATATCAACAAATGAAATGCATCTATATTTCATTTAACAACCGCCCAGCTAGGCGATCATAACCCCAAACCCAACCAATTATCCAAATTGAACCTCAAAACAATGCCATGACCCCGTCGGTATGTGTTATTTCTTTATGAGTTTTCTTTGGGAATTCTTTTATTTCTATTAAAACACAATAGTTAAAATGAAATGTATTTCGTTATCTAACTAAACAAATGCTTGCCATACTTGCCAATCTCTCAATACTGCATTAGTAATTTATTTATTTTGATGGCAATTAAACGAAACAGTCGCTTTCAAACAAAAACATCAACAAGATATCGAAAAACAACAACAAAAAACACTCCTATCGCTATATGGAAAATTTTACCAATGTACAATAGGAAATAAAACGTATTTCAGTGAAGATTACGCAAACAGTTCGCGGTTTTTTACCATCTTGCAACAAATTTTCCAGAAGTCTTAAAATCTCGCATCCGATTTCTTCTAAAAGCTACACTCAATTGTTCAGAATATCTTGATACGTGCAAATATCCAAGAGTTTAACCAAAAAAGCGCACACGATACGTCATCGTAATGCGCACATGACCGTAATTAAGTATTCTGCTCACGAAGGCGGCTCGGTTGAATTTAAAATAGTATTTTTCTACCTATGGCCATGTAGAGATTCTATAAGAATACCGTCAAGGTTAATGGTACTGAAGAGGTCCGATGATCCGTAGAGTGGCCGCAATAAAAAGCAAGTTAATGCCATTGATTGTGTTTTTCTTCTTCTTCCAAAAAAAAAAAATCGTAGGAATTCACGAAATTCAACTATACGAGTATGTGGATGTGTACAAATTCAATAATCAACATCAGCACATTTTCGTACTGTTTAAATAAAGTCATATAGTCGAATAATGACAGAATCAATTTTCTCAAATCGTCTACACAACAAGTCTCATCGAAAATTCTAAAATCTTAACGTAGGCCAGATCGGATAGCAGTCAAATATCACATTATATTTTCAGCAAAGTGTATCTTATCGATTTCTTATTTACACTTGACTAATAGATGCATGAAAATTTGCGACAACCATAACACTCAAAAGCACTTCATTGCTTGTTGATTTCTATTTGTTTCGTTTGGTGCAAAAAAAAAATCATCAAACTTTGCTTTACGGAAACAAGTGATTGCATATTTGCATATTTCAGATATGTATGAAAACAATAAAATTATATGAAGGTACTGCGGTAGATGGGTACTAGTTAAAACGATGACTGAGAATTGTTTAAATTGCAAAGCTTGAATGACGTTGATAGTCAGTCATCATTGCAATAAATTACAAATAAGACAATCAATTATAAATATTGCATTTGCTTTTTCGTATTTTGAGAATCCGAGAGATTTAGAAAATTTCTTTCATACAATGTATTGAAACATAAACATTTTAATATATTCAGAACGTGAAAGTGATTAAATTGAAATACATGGATAATTCATTTATATTATTGCTATAGCCCCAATTTGTTTATTTTCAAGTAGATCGTGATTAAATAAATTTTTATCGCATTCGGCACAGTTTGACTCATTTTAAAAAGCAAATAAAAAAGAACAATAACAAGATATTAATTTCTTGGCGCATTAGATTATAATAATATTATTTTTTGGCCTGAAAATCAAACATAAAATAAATTCTGTGGTAAACAATGCAATAATTGTAGCGGACTCAGCCGATTCAACATTAGAAAATGCGCAGCTTATTAAAAAATTATGTTGCTCAACTCAAAGGTCCTTAAAGTTGGAAAAACGGAGAAATATTTTTCAAATACACTAAACAAAAAAAGAGAAACCTTTCAGGACATTGTCTTGATTTTGAGAAAACTTATTCACTTTGAAAAGCTGCAGATGCTTTCAATTACATTCTGTTTCATTTTTAGATACATCAAATGCATGGTGAAACGTTTTAATCTACACCTACGACGGTCTGGCAGTCGTTGGTAGGGAGGGGGATGACCCACCAGGTCTTGCTAAGAACATACCTAGACCTACGAAAAGGAGATCTTGAAAAAAAAACTAAATGTGGAAGGCAACACTGGAGCTACAATCACGTTGGATGGAATCGGATACCAATTACCGGATGTTAATACTCCACCAAAGATAACTTAGTGCTCAAAGGCTCTTCTTTTGATAATAAGTTAGAGAAGAGTTTGACTAAGAAGTTAGCAGTGAAAAGGTAGAAGCCCGAAAAGAGTGGTAAACCTACTTCAAAGAGGCCCAAAAGGACAATGGCTGGCAAGAAGTCCAACATTTCTCCATCTCTAAACCAAGAAGGGTCATAAAGAGTTGTGATGAGGATTAACAGCACTTAATTGTGGTAGTGATTGACCGTAGCAGTCTCATGGGAAATTGCAGATCGTAGAAATTGAAGATCGATGATTAACTAGAGAGCAAAATGTCCTAAACTGACCTTGCCCTCGTTTGATACGGCAGGCTAAGGCCAATGACACATACGGCGATTTGACCGAAACGTTTCCCGAGAGGTAAACCGAGTCGGTATAGTCAAGCATTACTTTAACACACCGCGGTTTGGGCCGCCTCTCGGTTTTGGAACCGTGTCGATAGACGAGAGAAATGACTCACCGACTCGGTTCATCGAGCGTTTTTCGATTTTCCCATAGCTGCGAAATCCGATTCAGCTGAAATTTTCAGGATGCATTAATGAATGCATGGAATAAACGCTTCTGAAAACCGCTGTGTGTGTCACCTTCGAGAAACCGACTCGTTAAAAGCTTCGATTGAACCGCCATGTGTGTCATTGACCTTACTCAAGGGCATTAGCATCATCAAGGGCAACGAGGAGCTCAAGCTACGCTGGTGGTGCAAAGCAGTAGCTCACGAGTCCTCTTAGAAATACGAGACAGAGGGAGCATTCCGACACTAACCATAGCGAAGATAGCTATACGGCAGTAACCTTGAAATTGCCTCAGAGGCAGAATTCGTATGTTAGAAAACAGGATTTGAGGGTCCTGGACGTTAAGAAGCCGGTAGGACAAGACGGAGGAGGTTTTTGTACTCCAAATCAATAAAAACCTGATGACCTACTCTATCCGCGTTGTGGCAAGATGGCCTCAAATGTAATAAGCGTTCAACTGCGCCTGAAGAAATGTCATCCAAAGGATGATAGCATCAGCAGATCTGAGCATGGGTGATACAGGGAGAACAACTGCGTATCACCAGCAAGCTGAGTTACAGGTTAAGTTGCAGTCAATTCTGAAAATCGTGCTGATACGAGTATATCTGCAGCACTGTAAGTTGGATTCAATCGAACTACTAAGACTCTACACGGTGATAGCTTTCATGTGTCACTAGTTCAGGAACCTTGATTGAAATCTTGGGGTTTCAATCTTTTCTTCACCACTGCAGTGACCAAAGAAAAAAGGACTATACTAATGAGGAAGAATATTTACGTATATCTTCTTTCTAACTTCAGTACTGATGGTTTAACTGTTGGGCGTGTGAAGGAAGACAAACATTTACCTACATGGTACATGGAAGCACCGCTCTGCCGGAAGAGGTGATAAAACTCAGCATAGAGTCGCACAGAAATAATGAAATAAGATAAAAAGAAGTGAAACTTTAAAGAGTTCTATTATAAATCATAGTCTTGTCCTAGCAAATCGACGGAATGCTTCAACTTATAAAGAATGGATACATTAGTTTCACTCTGAATTTCACTCAACCTACAATTTTCAACCATTTCGTAATCCCACACACAAACTGAGACACCTTCAAACGAGTAACTACGTTTGGATTAGATTCTCCCTCAGTACCTATTCAGTAGCAGTCATGAAAATAGTTGCAAATATACCTACAAGAAAACTCACGATACCTTTTAAACGTTCCTATCTCACAATTTATCCCAAGCGCTGCAACAGCGATCTGGGATATTGGAAAATACATTTACGGAAACTGTTTAAATAAGCCAAACTCATTGATTACTGGGAATGCTAGGACGAGCACAAAGACGTTTGAAAACTCTACAAATTAGAAATATGGAGTCACGTAGGCCTTCTGGACGAAGCTGTGTGACAGAATTGAAGCCACTTCAGAAACAGTGTTACTTAGGAAACTGCACGCTAAGCTTAGTATGCAAGCCAAATGTGAAATTGACAAGTAGTAGCTTGGTAGCGTTGAAGATTATCGCATATACTCTCTTCCCAGGCTGTTTAAATGACTCAACCCTCATTTCCCCTGGTGGGTCAGATTCAGATATTGCTGGCTTTCTTTACCTCTGGCGCCTTAACAACGTTTACTTCGTATGCGTTAAACGACCTGCTTTATTTTCCCGTTTAACCTCTTAGTTAGCAGCGCTGCTGCAAAAACTGCTGTCACGCTTCAAGAATCGGGACACTGTGAGTCAAGATCATTCGGTCACAACAATATTGGTCAGGGATACGCAACATGTATTGAACTGACTACTTGGTTCCCACTACACTGACGGATGCAGACCGACTGCGGGATTAGGTGCTGCGATATAGAATCATCTTTTGGGCTTCATTCTCACTTCTTCACTCATTTTTAAGGCGGAGGTCGTGGCGACACGAAAAGCCTTAAAATTAATATACGTTAAGGATACTGCAAATGCTAGGATGAATGTGTCCAGAGACAGTTAAGTTGCGGCAAAACACTAATGTCTAACATATATAAATTGAAATACGCCAGTGCTTGAGCTCCGCTCCTGAACAGTCTAGGCAACAATCTAGATCGCCTGTGTTGCGAATCCAAAGGGCATTGGTGGGAATCAGAAAGACGACGCATGCAGAAGCAGAAGAATGGAGCTCGTCGTCCCCTAGATAGATCGCCAGACATTCTAATTCTTATCCAAACGGTTGAGTGCTTAAATGATATGATGCAGGTTGCGTTGTGTAGATGGCGTACAACTCAAGCCATCAAGATAACGAAAATTATGTGGGGGGTTATACAACCTCGCAGCTACTAAGTGCCTACTTGAATTAATCTGGACTGATTGCAAACAGCCGGTCGGAATCGCTACTTGCCAATCTAATTCGCAGCTAATGCCAAGAATTTACGACTCCTAGCCAATGAAACCTGTGGGCAGTATCAGGCGTCGGAAGTCTCAGAAACAATTCAACATCTTCTGTGTCACTGTCCGGCGCTGACAAAAAACCAGACGACGCTAGTTCGGTGGGCATTGCAGAGCAGAGGTCGAAGGACAACCTTCAATTAGCAAAAAACGTCTGGAGCCTTTGATGGTCAGTTGCACTGAACCTTTAAACTCAAAGTCTTCCTATCTGGTAGGCGGCTTATGTGCAACCTTGTGTCAGCCAAAAAAGCCTAACCCATATATTTTGACAAAGCTCCAACTTTCAACAAGAACTCATCTTCTATGGCAAATTTAAGAAGGAGCGTGGAATTGCTTACTGCAACTTTTACGTAATTAGGTTTTCAGAGGTACTTTTTTCGAATCTAGACTAAGAATTTGATTTTTGACAATAGCTTTTTTTAACATTTTGACAGTATTTTTAACTATTTACAAATTCAAATGCTAAATCTGTGCATCACTTCAATTTAGATGTTAGATAAGAGCGGAATCAGATGATTCCGATCCATAGGTAGCTGTTTTTTTATTATATCTAACAATACCGCAAGTTTTCAAAAGACAAAAGCCAACCGTAGTTTGAAAGTAGTTTGAACAACTTTTTTGAACAACAACGCCATGAAAGTAGTTTGAACAACTTTTGGTCCATTGATGCCAACTATGTATAGAAGTCAGTTGTTATCTGCTATATATACGAAGCACTATCACATCCTGCACTGAGCTATTTATATTGATATTTTCACTTTTAACTTCAGTTAACACACATATCAAGCAATTCCATATACCATACTAGAAAATGTCACACTTTAAAAACAACACTTTTCTTCACATTAGGTCAAAACCGACCATTGAACTCCTCTCCCATGCAATCACAGAAAAAAAACTAGTTAAATCCATAATTATTGCTGCCGTTTTCATTCAATTCGATTGCATGATAGACATCAGACAGTTGCATTCCAAAACATCCATCTATCTGCGATACATGACTTTCGCACAACCATTAACAGATTGCAGAGCGCGTTTCTTTTTCCAGCGCGTTTCCTATGAGTTCAGCCACAGACCAATAAATATTATCAGTGTTATAATGACGCACTTACTGACAATGATTGCTCAATTTTTTAGGCCCGGTTTAGCAGCTCATTAAAGTCTATTAATATATTATATACATATTTCAAAAGCAGCAGATAAGTTCTTCGATAATTATGATGTTCGTTGAAGGTTCTCGCGTATTGATGCGAATTTTTTCCGTTAACATAGTGTCTGTATATTTGTGAATTGGTAGATAAGTTTGAGATTATTTTGTTATGGTTCCGTTAATAAATGTAATTCATAAATTTTGAATGACAATAAGCTGTTTTATATTGATAATTTTAAGAAGAAAAATCAACACACATTTTTCAAAACAATGTCACCCATATACTCCGATTGTTATGCTTTAGGCAAAACGTCAAAAAAAAAAAACAGTTTCTCGTTATAAAATGGAAAGTATCTATTCGACAAGTAATTTAGATTGCTTCTCCATATGTGTTAATTAGCTTCTTGAAAACAAATAGTTGAAAAAACCGGTTAAAATTGATGTTTGATATGTATTATCACACGGGCTATTGCCGATAAGATACTGGGTCACAACGCAAAATATTATAAAACCGTAACAAAAACAAGCGGTTTTACGTTTGGTTGACTATGGGCGGGACGACCGGTGTGTGTTCGAGTTGAAAATGAGAAAAGCCAATAGCGTGAATTTGGAGCAATATTTCTGCTATTGCGATGACAGTAACATTTACCAATTCTTGGCAATATATTCTACTTGAACTTTATGGTGGAGCAGACATTGCTGTAGAATTAATGATTTTCGTTAACGAATTTGATCACTGATCAGACATTTAGAGAAGAGGATTAATGCATTATTTTAACCGCATTGATGAGGGGATTGAGAAATAAAATCCAAGCCGTTTCAAGGCATTCTTCTCAATTAGATTCTCCACTTCGAAAACCCCATCATCCATTCGAATAGAGTCACACAAAAAAAAAACATCTTAACATGCATTCCTAAAATTTCGGTAGATATTGACACATGAGCTTAACGCGCACATATCACTCAGCACTTGATATTGTGCTAACATAATGTTGACAAAATATAGGTATGTATCTAAATACGAGTTAATGTGCAATGTAATCAAATATGGGTTTCGTTTGCGAGTATTTTGCTATAAAAAATAAACATATCGTATTTTAAACAATTAATGTCCGGGAAATTTCAAGGTGAATTATTTGCAAGAATATAAACAGTAACAAAATTTCGTCAAAACATGGGCGGTAATATGTAGCGTTGAACTTTGCTTCCTACATTGGGCACTTTGTAAAACAAAAGTATTGTATGTATGCCGAATTTTCAAAGGCACATCTTCGCAAAGATTATATATATTCTGAATCATAAATTAATATTTTATAAAAACAAAGAAAACTAATTCTACTTACAATTATTTTTCCACTGACGAAACTGATGATACAAAAAGCACGAACATATACAAAACACCATCGATATAACAATCAGCGTCAAAACAATCCCGATCCAAATTTCATTCATAAATTTATCATATTCAGCCTGTCGAATCCAGTCTTCGGAAGGGAATTCATGGAAATCTTCAACACTACTACTACCGGTACCATTTAACACAATCTGATTACGTATCGAACTTAACGAACTATCACCAGCACTTCCTCCGACCCCTGCAACTCCACCAATTATCCCGCCACTCTTCAATCCACGTCCGATTTGCTCACTCAATTTACGTAAAAGTTTTTCAGCAGCTGTTGCCTCAACCATCGCAACCGAATTATTTCGTTCAGTATTCACAACCGGTAACGGAAATTTGGAGAAAGTATCAAAATTTAAGCTAGATGATGGTAAATCGAATGTCAATTGCGGTGCAAATCGTTCCATAGTGTTCGATCAATAAATGTTTTTATTTACAAAATTTGAATTGAAACGATTATATCATCGGTAAGGCGGTCGTCAAAACATTCAAAGATAATAATATTTTGGACTTCAGTTTTATAGATAAGACATTAAATTTTTATTTGTGGCACTTTCACACAGGCAATATGTCTAAACTACCAATTCACTTTCAAATTCAATTCAAATAACCGATAAACACTTTTCTGTGGTGATCTTTAGGCAAAACCCACAATATTCTTCACAAAACGTCTTTATTTCACTGTACCTCAACAAGCACTACACGATCGACCGAGTTACTAACTGACTGACTTCAATGTATAGATACAGTCTTCTTAAAAACTGTTTCTTATCGCACTTGCTCCGTATGTTGTCCGTAGACTATCGTTTCTTTGAAGCAACAAAACCGTACTGCGAGCTCTATATGGTCGTCAGACTCAACAATATCTTACCTGCAGCAAGCAACAAAACCGTAGGTAAACTCTGAGGTGTTTTCCGAAGTAGATACATATATACAGATACAGATATTCGTAAGTAATATAGGCTGTGTGATACGCGTTCGCTGAGTGAAACCGGAACGCAGATACTGTTCATCACTCGATTGAAAATTAATAGTAACGATTGTCGTACAATCCATCATATAAATTCAACTGATCACGTAGCTTTCTATTCGATCCCCATTTTTTTTAGTATCTGCTGAAATGCAAGTAAGACACCTGTCCCCAAGCGATTGCCAACCGAGAAAAACTTGCGGTCTGAGACCAATAATCGCGCAATAGTGATTTCATCAGCGGGAGTTTGAACCTTCCACCGACTCCATATCATTTCCACACTTGAGCAAACTCTCACTGTGATCCCAGACAGTCTTATCATTGATAGGTGTCTTTATTGAAAGACATTGTGTCTGTTTATAGTACCGGTACTAAGAAATCGATCAACGTTTTTGTTGCGTTGCGAAAATGAGTAAGGTTTCTGTTGCTGCTGTTTAATCGCACGTATGCAAGTTCGTCTGATGCGTCAGAATTATCGTAATGCAACTAATAAGGATGTAACTAAATACGCGTGCAAACCTTAACAGAAAAACTTTTACGCTGCGCATCAATACGTGCGTAGTCGATTGGAGGAAGCTCAGCAAGACACGATTTGATCGATGGTTTGGCCTTATTTTCATATCGTGTTTAGCATAGTTATGAACTTGAATGAGAATTTTTTGATGGCATTGCTACTAAGTTACCTTGCAAATGTAACTACCGGCGTTTTTTGTCTATGTTTTTTATTCATATATCCAAGTAGCAGCTATAAGTATGGTAAACAGATGAGTTTGTCAATGAGGAAATGCAAGCGTGGTAATTTGCATTCAGGTTTACGATGATACTGACCGAGTTATGCTATCGCATAGATTAGATAAGCGTTTGGATGCTGATGCTGTATATAAAAGAGATGAGATGAGATTGAAACATAAAACGAGATCTACTTCTTAACCGGATGTAGCGTTTGCACGTGGCAAACAGCTGGGTAATTGATAAGGTCAATTCATCACCAGATTTGATAAAATTAGAAGATAACCATGACTTTGCACTAACTAAATTCAATGATTCTATGTAAAATAGGTAAATGAATGTTCAATTTAAAGATGTTGATTATTTTTTTGGCAATTGTGTGCTGTTAAAAGCTTAATGTATAATTAGATTATCTGTTTGTTTTACAGTTGCTTAGATATCTGTGTTGAACCCCTTAGATCTTGATATATTAAAGAGAAGGAAACAATTAGAACTTCAAATGTTTATTTAGTAAATGTATGAATTTTAAAATGGTTAAAATGTATGAATTTTTTCTTCGTAACAGCTCTCTGGAAAACGGTAGCCTTACTTAAACCTTTTAGCCCTCATAGCCCTTATTTTTAAGATTACCTTATTCTTCAGCTTGCTTTTTTCGTGCTAAAAGTTTGCTTACATCTGGACCATTCGTAAATCTTTCGTAAATGTATTTTACAATAGGCTGTCTTTCAGCCAATTCATGCTCCTGAGCAAAATGGGTTCATTAAAGGTAAATTTCCAACATATAATCTCATAAGCTTTATCAACTGGGCTAAGGCTGGCACTGACTTAATCGTGAAGCTAAATTTTGACAAGTCTCCATTATCTGATCATTCTTTGCAGTGAAATTTTTGACAGTGGAAAAAAGCGGAGACTTTCTTGATTTCTGCCAGACAAAAAATCAAAAATCTCAATTTTCGACAAGACATTTGCACAATTCAATTTTCAAATTCAAACACTTTAACTCAAAAGAATAAATTGCACATACTTTTTTGACTTGATCTTGTTTTGTCTAATGTTCCAGAATCCTTCATCATGTTAAATACAGCCCTTTTTCCTTATGTACCTTCTGACCTCCACCTTATTCAACTTTGCTTAACACAACATAACCGTACGCTAAGGTAACGGTTCGATTGGTGTAAAGCAAACTTTTTAGCTATGGCTACCAAGATAAATGGAACTAAGTCACTATCTTTTTTCATGGTGCTTTACAAATATTTACTGCACTCCTTTTCAACCTAGTATCGCATTTGACCCCAGTATACCGCTCGTCTAAGACAAATGCCTCTGCCTGGTTTAAACGCTGACTCTCGTACCGCTCTTAAAGCAAAAAATGCTGCCCGTAGTAAATAAAAAATAACAGTTTCTCAAAAACACGCACATGAGTATAAAGAGCTACTTTACTCAACGAAAAAAGTGCAAAGCTCGTAATGTGCTCTTACATCAATTACATCAAAGTATCTATCCAAATAGACCAGCCTAAATCCTTTCGATTGAAAAAGCTCTTCTAGTATTCCTAACTGTATAAAGTGCAACGATGTAACAGCCTCCAAAATCAAAACAAAATCTTCCTTCTTCCGCTACTTCTTCTCTCCAATACTCTCCCATATTATCCTCATTTCGCATAAACCTTATTGAATCAGAATCCTTAATGTGCTGCCGTGATTGAATCTTTGGCTGTTGTCTCGATTGTATTCTGGATTTCTTGGCTAAGTTTTTATCTTTTCGCTTGTGAGTTCCTTTCAATAATCTTCAACCCAAGTATTATTTCGGATACAGTCTCTTCTGAGTGTACCTTCCTGTACACAAAGCTAGTGATCCTGTTTTGATCCCCAATTATCACCCATTTTCCTCTTTTTCTACTTCAATAAATTATTTCAATGCGTGGTTTATACTAAATACCACCCGTCCATCCAATTTTTTCTAGCTCCAGACCAACACGAAGTCATAAAAGGCAGATCCACATTGACTAACTTGCTTTCTTTCATCAATGGGGTTGCACCTGCCTTGGATCAACAAAAGCAGGTAGATGTAATATTGACTCTGTGAATTATGATATTCTTCTTCTGAAGCTTAAAATCCATTGTATTTCTAGTTTTCTACTCTCCTGGTGATCGTATTTGTGTCGTAACTGTCAACGTCTACTGCTCTGGTCCATTTTATCCTTCCTCAGGAGTTCCACAAGGTTTCATTTTTGGACATTTGTTGTTTCTGTTGTTTATTAAAGGTCCGTCATCCTGTATACGTTCTCTCTAAAGTTGAGAAGTGCTGCCAAATGTGTTATACGTATAAAATGGCATCTGTCATCTTCTCTCATTCTGTCTTAAATTCATTTTATTATTAAAAGCTGGACACTCGCAATGAGTATTCTAAATGGCGTCCTCTTCCATCTCGCATCTCCTATATAAGTTGTTGGTTGTCTGTCCTACACGTTTCGCATGAGTTTCGCATGAATGCCCTGTGAGCAGGCCAACCGTCGCTCTCAAGCAGTTTCTGCTGAGTTTGAGTAGTTTTCTGCTCTTATATCAGGTGATGGCCATAGTGTCCTGGCTACCCTGCAGGTTGTCCTGTTCGTCCATTCGAACTTCAGTTTAGTACATATGGCCGCGCTTAGTTTGCTTGTGACATTAGCAAGTGACCGCATTACCTTAATATAGGGACTGTTTCTAGTCCCTGAAACTCTCTGCACCAATTCATCAGATTTTTCGTTGTCACCATTTTACCCTGGCACCCATATAATCCAGATATAAATATCCCTTGCCTCCTCGTTTACAATGACTCTGCAGGCTCATAAAAGTGCAATGGAAAGTAGTGCAAATCATAAGGAAGGTTCACAGGGGCACAACCTTAAGTGAAGATATCTCATCTCTTGTGGCAACTGGAGACAAATACAATTTGAAAGACGTTGGGGTCTTCACTAGAAAATGCAAGATTTCTGAAATAGACCCTATCAGGTTAGGCGGAACCTAATTAAGTCTCAATCGCAGACTAAGAACCTGGGTCTGAGTCTGAAGAGCAAGGTCACAAGGAAGAAGAATCTGGAGCAAAAAAAGCAAACAACGGGATTTACACCAGGAAAAAGATGCAGGATAAAACATTGGGCACCAACATTCCTCTACATGGCGATATCAAATCCGAATTTTGCTTATGGCTGCCTGATCTGGTCGGCAGTGAATAAAATCTCCTTCACTGACATGGCGAACAGAGTTCAGATATTGCTGGCTTTCTTTACGTTAGGTGCTTTAACCACCTTACTTCGTATGTGTTGAACAACCCCGTTTGACCTCTTACTTAGAAGCGCTGCTGCAAAACCTGCTGTCACGCTTCAAGAATCGGGACACTGTCTGTCAAGATCATTCGGTCCCAGCAATATTGGTCAGGGATACGCAACATGTACTGCAGAACGACTGCGACATAGAATCAGCTTTTAGGCTTCCTTCTCACTGTAGCATTTTTGAGGCGGAGGTTTTTGCGAAACGAAAAGCTTAAAAACTAATACACATGAAGGATACTATGTACAAATGCTAGGATGAATGTTTCCAGAGACAATCAAGTTGCGGCAAAACACTAATGTCTAACATAGTTGTTTACAACGACTCTGCACGCGCCGACAGAATCGTAGTTGGTTTTGTAGATGTTTCGCTAATAGACTCAACTGTCATGCGTGTGGCGTGTACTTCAGACTGAATAACGGTAGCATGGTCTGACAATCTATACCACAGGAAAACGTCCGAGCCGACTCCTGATCCATCTGTGTAAGTCCAGGCGTGTAACTTACTTTTACTCACCGTTGCTGGGTAATGCCAAACCCGACAATGATTCTGAAACTCGATCCTCTTCCGTTGGCGTTCTTTGTACACAAAAAACTTTTGAAAAATATAGTCTCCAATTATGTATAATATCAATTTTTAACTCCATTTTCAGAACGTGTTAAATTATTAATTTATAAGTTTTTAATGTATATCATACTCTGTTCTTAATCTACAGTACTTTTTTCCTTTGATCATTTTTCTTTCATCTCTATTTTCTATTCTATAATTCGTTGAAAGTCTGTCATATTAGAAATTTGAACAAATATACAAATTAACATGCATTCAACCCCTCCACGATTCCTCTACTTTTCTTCGACTATCCGTTTTTCTAGCAGTTACCATGCGCTAAAGTTTTTTTTGTCGTATAGAGGTTTGTCTAAAAAAAACATAATAAATACCATAAATTCCTTGAAATATTGTGCCATATATTATTTCTTCCCTTGTACGATGTGTTCAATTTTTTTGAGTAACGAATAAAAACAAGATTGCATAGCTAGTCCGTTAAATTCTGTAAACTTTTCAGATCCGCGTTCATAAATGAATCACTCAACATAAGATACATTGAAAAATGCTCCTGTATATTTAAGTACTTTTCGAAAAACATCCGTTTTGTATTTTCGCAACAAGCTCGCGAAAATATCAAGCTCGCGTAATAAAGCACGTACCCCGAAAATCTCTTCATTTGCGAAAAATGACTTGCCAGCAAACAATATTATACTGAATATATCACTTAATCCTTTAACAGCAAAACAGTAAACAAAATTTTTCCTTAAAAAATTGAAACAAGAAAAACGTTACTACCGTAATATAAGCAATTATGCATAAATTGAGATGTAAATTTTTTTAATCTCAAGCATGAAATTAGTCAGCTTGTCTATTATTCACTGAGTAAATATCTTTTTGAAACATTCATCGTTCTATTTGTTACAGCTGCGAAATAATTGCAATTTAATTTGACTACGTTGTTATCAAATGAGACAACTGACGCCCAAAAGTCGACTTCGAGCCTTTGAATGAATCAGAATTAGTGTGAATAGTGATTACATCAATGCAAATAGGCAAATGCTTTTCATCATAATAAAAGAAAATTTTATGAGACTTATAAAAGTTTATTTTATGACTAAGGTGCGAATAGCACGAGATTAATTTTTTGTTAGTTTTTTATCTCATTATTACTGTAATTGAAACTATGAAAAGTTCGAAACATGCACTTGTGTATGGAACACCATATCTGTGCTGTACACGGATTACATCAGCATGTGAAATCGTCACTTGAAAGTTTTTATTTTTATTATATAATATGGTAGTAGTACCGAATTCTACTTAATATAATAGCTTGTCGTACAAAGATATTTTGCGTGTAGCGCAACCCGAATGTTTAACAGATATTCTTGTATGCATGTTTCACAATATGTACTGGCAGCTGACAACACAACTTTGCTTAGGATGTTGAACTTTGTGATAAATGCCTGTTGCAGCAACTATGAGAAATAAATGTGATCAACTATATCTTGGGAAAAACTTCATATGAAACTAACAGTTAAGTAAAAGCATTCAAATAAAACAGTGTATATTTCGATGTTCGATGGCAAAATTCTACATACAAATCAAAACTTAAATCGATTGTTTTGCTTATGAACGAAAAATTGATCAAAAAAGATTAGAAATTGATCAGAAAACGATACAATCACTAGTAAGCAGAATTATCTATTTTGCACAAACATTCTGTATAAAAATTTAGGTAATCGATACAATGAAATGTCGTTCTATTTTATCGATGTCAATATTTGCAGTTCACAAATTAATCTTTTTAGATTGAAAGAAATGGTTCACCTGTTCACACAGTGTGCTATCAAATTCCAATACATAATAAATAAGCTGATTTAGGTGAAATAATTGTCTCTGGGAAATACCAGTATTTATTTAAACTGTTTTTTCATGTTATGCATTTAATGGTTAATACGTAGCGTTTTGTGCATGAAAATCGATTTTGTTCTAATAATACGTTTTTGAAAAATGATCTTCGTCCGTGTAACAACTTAGTCACGCTTCTTTCGAACATTATCGAAAACATATTTTCATCATCATATTTCTTTATGCATCGATCCTTCTACGAAATGCACCATCATGTAAACCGATACTGAAAATACGAACATCTATAATCACGCCTGTGACCGATCAACCATTTGACGATTTTCCAAACAGCGGGATATTTTTTCTCGAGACGGCATAGTCGTCACCACACAGCGTGGTGGTATTCATATGATGTCCTTTTTTGATAATGATAGCTGATACTCTCGAGTTTTTTTTCTCCTGAAGGTTAAGTACTAGATGCCAACCTTCATACTTTGTCGGCCATTAGACGGGAACTGCCTCTTTTGATTTACAGTAGACGTCGAGAAATTGAAAAAGATCATGAGACTTGTCCTTCCGATTATTATTGAAAAAGAACGAACAAAGTATAGAGTTTAGGATGCTATCAGTAGTTTCTTAGTGGCAGGAAATTTTCAACGAATGCGGGTTGCTAATAGAGCGATCGTGCAATATTCGAAATAAGCAAAAAATGAATTTTTTTCTCGTTCAAAGAAAATTGCATGTGCTGTCTTTGAATTTGAATAGTGTGACTAAACTGTGTTTTTGGTATGCATGAGTTCAACGGATCGCAAGAAATGTTGATACAGCCGCTTGTGAGGCATTTGGGTTGAGTTTAATATGTAAAGATGTGATCATACTAATATTTCGCAAAATTGCGGAATAGGTATCTATTAGTTAAGCGGTATTATAATAGCTTAACTAATATAAATAGTTCATTTATTTTAAAAATCAGTAATTTTGTCATATGCGTGTTTTAGGTTCATAGCCACAGACTAAAGAGTTTAGCCGAGTTTTCCGACAAGTTCATTAAGACTTAACGTCCAAAAAATATTATGCACCTTCCATATCTCCAATTGCAAATCAAACAATTTAAATAAGTATTCCGTCATCATCACCGTTAGATCCTTTCGCTCGCCTATTTTTTCAGGAGAATCGATGGTCTACAACTGAGACTACAGGATAGACTGCATACTAACCAAAAACCAGACAAGCATTTTTACTAATTTTCGAAGAAAATTAGTATTAAACTCGTTTCGCCGAAAATTCATATTTCTTTATATATATATATGTATATATACATATATATACATATATATACATATATATATATATATATATATATATATATATATATATATATATATATATATATATATATATATATATATATATATATATATATATATATATTTATATATATATATATATATATATATATATATATATATATCAGCAAAATGATTAAGGGAGATAATCTCTGGAGTGGCCGATCCGATTGAGCTGAAATTTCCGAAGTATATAATAGGTAGGTCCACGACTTGCTAAAATTTAGATATCCTAAACTTTTTGGAGGTGGATGTGTCATTACTTCTGACAAAAACATTGGATCATCGTGAAAATTGTAAAGCGTACTGATGTTGACTAAAATTTAACACACATGGATTTTCTAGATATTGCGGGTAACCCTGTAGCTACGGCAGGCTCCTGAAAAAAAATCCTTCAAATCAGTGACCCTCCTCAAAAATTTTCGATTTTTAACAAAAAATGCAAATCATTGATAAATTTTAACCTTTGTGCATCATGCCAAATTGAAATTTTTAAAATTCCGATTTGCACAAGAACGGCAACCCATCACCAAATTACCTCTATTTTCAGCACTCAAAACTTCTGTTCACGAGAACTGACGACCGGATAATGCGATCAATATGAAATTTACAGAACACGTTGGTATTAGCTAGGACCAAGTCTGATAGAAGTGATTTTGAAATACGGGCAACCCTGTGGCAGTGGTACCATCTTGAAAAATCACTGAGAAAAAAACAGCTTTTTGGCCTATAGCTTCCGTTTTAGCCACCAGATTTTAACAAAATTCACGTAGTAGGTGAACCTTACTCTAAAATAGATTTCATAGAAATTTGGTTGAAAAATTAGTATAGGGACGCCAGCTATGACAATTTTTGTCTCCTAAGTATTGTAAATTTGCTCAGGAAAATAAAGATTTTTTCCCTATAACTTTCGATGCAGTAACGAAATCCAAACGAAATTCATGTCACAAGTGGGTCTTATTACGTTTCTAATTCTGTACGAATTTCGTTGAAAAATGGTGAAAGTGTTGCCAAATATGATGAATTTCGTAATTTATTGACATTTCTTGATCGAGCGATGTTGTCATAAAATTTCCAAATGGGTATGATCCTGCAATGATAATTAAACACAAATATTTACGTTTCCAAATTTGAATAAGTTTGGACGTTGGTAACCCTAAAATTCTATTCACTCCTATAACTTACAGCGCAGCCATTCAATCGAAACGAAATTCATAGGGTGGGTTTAACACAACGTGAAGCAGCTATGTTGTTAGCACATGATTGCCAGCACCAAACAATTTCGTCAATATTGCACCAACAGATTCTACCATTTTTTATTCATAAGCAAAGCATTTACAATAAAATTAACAACCGCTATTTAAATTTTCTGAGTTTTGAAAATTTTTCGGAAGGCAACCCCAGATATATTTTAATCGCTGAAACTTTCGATGACATCCTTGGATGAAAACGAAATTCAAAGGATAGGTTGATTAAGCACGAGCATGTTATGGTAGATTTATTGCTGCTCTGCTGTGTTGGACAAATGTTGCCAGCACTGAACATATTCATCATTTGTGTTATAGGAAATGCTGTCAGAAAATGATATTTGTTCCTTTGAGTAAGAAATGGTTGATATGAGACTACAAAGAAGCGTATAACGTCTTCACTCATTTTTAAATCCCTCAATGATAACTTCTTCGAAAATTAGTTTTCTAGCGGTTCTGATGCGCTAGACTTTTTTTTATTTCTTTTCTTTTTTATGTTTCATTATTTTTTCCTTCTTGACGCTGTAATTGAAGTTATATCTGTAGCGCAAGGGATACATAAGTAAATTAAATAAATTAGATTTAATTTACTAAATTAAGTTAATATTAAAGTATAAAATAGCTGAGTCAACCCCAAGTCATAAACAACCTGGGTAGTATTTAATAAGTGTAAAAATCATAAGCATCCAAAAAGTGCCAGCAGGCCAGAATAGTAAAGCCGCTAGATATAAGAATTTTCATATTAAATTCCTCTTATGTTAAGTTATGTGTGTACAATTTAAAATTAATAATATTCATTAATTAGTTTATCTGTAAGTTTCATCCACAACTTGCGTACTGACCAAAACCTAAACTACTGTTTGAACATACAAATCCTAATGAACGAAAATTTAGTAGCCAAATAAATCTGCTGAATCACAAAATTCACCAATTCGGATGATTATTTACTAATGATAAGTTTTCAAACATTGAAAACATCCCAGAAAATACATTTTTTCGAAACAAAAAGCGTGTAGAAAAAGCTTGTTTGTCTGTAGAAGACTAAAAGTTTTGTTTCCCAAATATTTTTATTACTAAATTACTTAACATACTTATAATGATATATGATATTTACAATATGTATAATATATAATGATATTTACAATATGTAATTAATAAAATAATGTCCAATATATTCTACCATCTTCACTTCACCACGCCAAAATTACGAAAAAAAAGGAAGTCGAATAACCGATTGCAAAATCATGTATACGACACTTTATCGCACTTTTCGAACAACTATGATTATCAAGAGTATCAGCCTTGAATGGTATTTGAAGGTTTTTATTTTCAACTAAAAAAAAAATGTAAACAAAACCTTGATATTGGATTTCATCATAAGTTTTTGCTCGAAATTTCTATGAATACAAATTTTACCTACAACTTGTAATGTCTTCATTATGCATATACAGATGAAAACATAAAAATTAAATGCAATGAAAACCAGAATTTATTTGCTTTAAGTATCACTCAAATGTGTCGAAAATTTCAGGTCAACTACCTATGAAATGATATAATCAATGCCATCATATGCTGGACAGCATCGTTCGTATTTTGTACGTTTTGAAGAGACAGTGATCTTAAGAGCAGGTATTAAATTTTTCAATTTTGAATTTAAATAGATTACCTTCATTCGGTTCAACATATCAGTACCAGTATGATTAATTCGAACCGACTGTTGATCGATGAAAGCTATTTTTAGAATTAAAGTTTTTTTTAACAGTTTTTCGGTGATAAAGTAATTTTAAATTACATTTTTTGAGTGATTTAAGCGGTATTAATTTATTATATTTTTTACAGCAAATTTTAATTCGTCCACACAATGTTGATAAAGCTCAAATCATACAAGCGTTGATCAGTATCGTCATTACCACGCGCATGCAGAGTATGTATGACCGGTACGGTTTAAATGGTTATTAAATGAAGTAAGGTCACGGCATGGTCATTTCGTTATCAAAATTTAGTTTTTGTTGGATTCTACATGAGATAGAAGCAAGCAAGGTATGTTGCAAAATGTGAATGTTGAAATTTTACTTGTTATGCAATTAATTGAGAATTATATATTTGTATCAAGAATATTGAAAGCTTTCGTGACTTTATCAAATAATCAATTTAAAAAAGGGACATTATAAGACAGTTAAACATGCAGTAGTCCAAGTAGCTTATTTGGAAACAATTGATGCATCATTTGTATTTTGTTAATATTTGGGGAGTATGCGAAATGCAAAAATAAACCAACTGGAAAATTTAACCGAATATTTATGAAAAAAATGAGCGATGCATAAATTAATGTGGAACAACAATTAGGATATCAATTGAAATTATTTAGAACAGTTGATTTACATATAAAGAAATGATAACACTTTCGCTGTAAACAATTTTCAAGACACGCTAATAACCAACATTTCACACCCTCCATATTATTATGATGAAATTTAGTGCACTCAAAGCTCAGGTATGCATGCTTGTTTGTGTTTTATTTGCGGTAGTGCATTGGGTAACTTTTATTATGTCATCACACGTCTGAGTGTGTTTTCTTTCACTTTTATTTCAACCTGACATACTACGGTGAACGGCTGTATGATTGAAGTGAAAAAATGCTGAAAAAACAATATCGAACTTTTACAATCAATAACGTTAGAAATAAATATCAAAGGATCCTTCGAATGCCAGCTTAAACAACTGTTCCTACGAAATTCCATTTAGAAGTCTAAACAAATAACACTGTAAGCACATTTGTTATTTGTAATGTGTCTTGTCGCTCATAAAATAGTTACCATATGTGTTTCAAGTGTCCAGTAGTTTTTTTTTATTAGTTTTCTTATTCTCAGCACTAACATTGTTATTCCTTTTTTACTATGCTGCTCTTTTATTTGTTTCATGTGCAGTTTTTTTTTATGAATTTAGACATATTAAACAAAACGTCTGCTGATTGACATTGTGCATGGCTTTAAGATTTTTTATCATATTGTTGACATGATTTTCTTACCTGTGCATTGTACGAGAAATGCCATTTTGTACTTGCACATCTCGACAATTTAGTATGTGTTGTGTAGCTCATTCTTTCGAGCTAAAAAGTGACATTTGATGTCAATAAGCTTTTAAATTTGAGAATTGAATTGTGCAAATGTCTTTTCGGTTTTTCAAACCAGCCAAAAATTCTTCAATTAACCAACGCTTTTCCCATTACTTCCAGATCGCCTTATCGTTATTTGTTTTTCTTTTATTTCCACAACGCCTCTTCTCTTGAATTTTACTTTTCGGTTCAATATGTACATGTGTTCGGAACACTTCAGGAATGACATTATTCATACTGAACGTTTATGTTTCAAGATAAAATCGGCTGTCGCACCATAAATCTCCCTTGTCTTCACATCTTTTTCTTTTCACTATCCTTTAATATATATTTTCATCAATTTTTGAACAAAAAATTTAAACATCGGCTGCCGCACCATAAATGTTCTTCAACAATCCGTAACTGAATCCCTTTGTCTTCCCAAATTTTTCATTTTTTCTTTCCAAGTACTGAAATTTTGAGGCATTTTCCCGCTTAAATTATTTTCCACATATTTCGGGCCACACTAAGTTCACTGGTACAGGTCATGGGTGCCCATTGTGTATGAGCTCCATGATCGCAAATTTCAGCTGATTGAACGTTCTCTCAGAAACATTTGCCGAAGAATCCACAATGGAATGTCTCGGCCGTCAGTCATGATATTACGACTATCAACTACCGGAATACCGCCGCTGTTCAGGTTTATTTACAGTTTTAATTATTTCAGCATCGACTTACCTGTATCATTAACCAGTTCATATGACACCTTGGCCAATCTTTCGCTTTACCGTGGCCTTTAAACATTTCGGGACTAGTTTAGTAGCGAAACGATCAACGGCACAGCTTAAGGTATGGTTTCGCACCTATACTTTCGACTCTGGATGAAGTCGTTTTGGCGGCTTCACAAATTGTGACCCTGAGCCCCTGTTTTACCCTCTAGTGTAAATGGCAAAAACAATCTGCTTACCAGATACCTGGGTTACCTATCACCAACGTATGTTGAGACTGCGCGCCAGTTCTCCTTGTTTCGCTGCGTTGCATCCACGATCGTCTCAGGCTTTACGAGACCGATCGTGTGGACTTAATTGTGTGCCTCAAACTTACGAATTGACAGCACATAAAGAATATGTGCTGAGCATCATCGAGCTCAGTTATACATTACCGGCAGCACGGTGTGACCATCTTACCCATTCTGTTCAGGTATTTCCTGAAGTAACCGTGTCCTGTCAAGAATTGACAGCACATAAAGAATATGTGCTGAGCATCATCGAGCTCAGTTATACATTACCGGCAGCACGGTGTGACCATCTTACCCATTCTGTTCAGGTATTTCCTGAAGTAACCGTGTCCTGTCAAGAATTGACAGCACATAAAGAATATGTGCTGAGCATCATCGAGCTCAGTTATACATTACCGGCAGCACGGTGTGACCATCTTACCCATTCTGTTCAGGTATTTCCTGAAGTAACCGTGTCCTGTCAAGAATTGACAAAGGTAAAAGTTTATCTCTCCGTGGCTCCGGTTAAGTCAAGATTCAATAAAACCAATTAGCTTCGCCGTCCAGCGTCCTTTATCACTGTCACTCCAAAGTGATAAAGGACGTCAAAGTTGAAGAGTCAGTGTACGCGCGTGCCTCAAAACCTCTGTTCTGTCCAGCTCTGAGCGAAAGAGGTAACCTTCCTTGCGTTCTCGCGCTAGCAGATCGATCGGGATTCCTCCCGATACAACCATCACAACTTCTTCTGAGTCCGTGCGGTAGCTACAGAAGATTCGCAGGGCACCCCTGCGCTGGACACTGGTAATGCGCTTTCGGAACTTCTTAGTTCGAAGCGCATCTCCCCAAATTTCCGCGCCATATAGCAAGATGAAATTGGTCGTCACCGTCTCGTCTCACTGGGTCCGCCAAAGTTGGCCATTAGCCTACTCAGCGAAGTGACGACTACTAGAGCCCTGTCACATGCCTTGCGGATATGATCCCAATACGTCAGCTTGGTGTCCAGGGTCACTACCAGATAGCTGACCGACTTGCTGATCTAGACCCCGACGGAGCCAACTGTTACGGGTATGGCGGTTGGTATCCTCCACTTCGTCAGCATGACAATCTCTGTCTTTGAGACTGCCAGCTGGAGGCCGTGCTCATTCACCCACCGATCCACTCTTCTCATAACTCGGTTAAGTCTAAGTTGAGCAAAATCGGCAGATCTGGAAGTGATTACAGCTGCGACGTCATAAGCGTAACCTACTAGGAACACATCCGCAGGCATTTCCAGGCGCAGCAGATCATCATACATGATTTTCCAGAAATCAGGTCCTAAGATCGACCCCTGTGCCGCACCTGAGATGACAGGCTTCCTTCTGATTCCGTCCTCAGTGTCATAGAGCAACCATCGGTCCCTGAGGTAGTCCCGCATCATGGCTAGCAAGTAGCCAGCGATACGGAACCTCCTCTTGAGGGCCCGAAGGATGTCCGTCTACCTCGCCGAGTTCAAGGTGTTTTGCACGTCAAGCGTTACCAGCAAGACGACCGGTCTGGCTTGATGACATGCCTCTTCCGCTCTTGCCACAGCTCCAAATACCTCTGAGATGGCATCGATTGTTGAATGCCCTTTCCGGAAGCCGTGCTGCCTGCAAGAAAGATGACCAGCTGATCTCACTGCTGACAGCAATCGCGGCCTTAGTACCCCTTCACCCCTTAGCATAAGCGTCAGCTCAATTTCGTCCTCAAAACCCTGTAAGGACTTCACCAGTGCATATTCGGAGCCATGACGTATAGGTTGATAGCCGAGCATCATTGATATATAGCGTAGTCAGGTAAAATCTTAAATAGTAACTGCAGCAACATCGTCATCGATCAACTGAAATAAAGCGTTAAGATATCTTATGCATTAGGAAATCTTATCTTATCACCATTAAATCCACTCTTTCAAAATATACGCATTTTTTTATTTGATTCGAGACACTTTCTTCGAGTACCTAACTTAATTTCTAAAATAAATATATAAATCTTCATATCACTAAAAATCGTATCAGGAAACATACATAAATAGATACATTTATAACTATAGTTCAATCGTTCTGCCACAGCTGTTGAATACAATTTAACTCCATATTTACAAAATCTCAGTATCCATCACGAAAACCGTAACGTCAAAAGTAAACAAATCACACACCACGGTCTACTTATAAAGTCTCCTATCTAGGCTAAGTAGGCCAAGTCCTTCATGCAAACAACTCATGAAAATGACATATCTACATATGTCGGTATGGCGGAAAAATCAGTCTCTGTACAATAGTGTGTTAATACTCTCATTCAATATGTAACTAGACTACAAACTTGTCCCGTGGAATCGTATCAGGATAAAACCACAACATCCGTCAAATTGCTGCTTCTCTCCGTACACTCCTGACTAGAACTAGTAACTTCGTCGGCACTACTGACAATAGTGTCGAGTGTTGTACTCGTACTATGATAGCTGTTATCACGACGATAACTTCCCTTTGCAAAAACTCTAGTAAAGTTTGTCCTCAGAACCGATAGAATGTGATTTGCGTAGCTTTCGTTTCCACATTTGCTTGTCTCTGCGTCGCTGGATGTGAAAGCTAGCTGTTCATGGAGATGTTGTTGCTGCAGCTGATGGTCCTCAAGATGTTGTCGACGTTGTTCATCCTGCGGCTGTTGCGAATGATTTCGGCATGACGGAAGCCACAGATAACCCAGTTGACGTTCATAGTGCTGAAGTATTAGTGCTTCGCTGTATGTCGGTAGTCCTGTTGCTATTGTGTAACACGGTGGCGACTCTAACTTGGCGTAAATATCCTCATGACCGTATGGTTGTTGTAAATCATTTGGAATTTGTGACTGGATATCCTTATCTGTAAGGAAACAAAAAAATATTGTAAGGAAAAGCGACATTAGGCAATCTATCAAAAAGTTAAAGTAAATATTTCAGTCAACACAACGTACACACATATGAATATTATTTGCATTTTTTCAAGATAAAGAAAATCGATTTTCTTCAAAAAATTGAATCGATTCGAATGTAAGCAACTGCTCCTGGTAAAATGATAACAGAAAGACGTTTTATTTTTCTTCCTCTTATTTTGCCCGAAAGCAATTCATCATATTCCTGTCATCGATTGATTTTACAAGATAGTGAGACACAATCACAGTCTAGTACTGGAGATGGCATTCGTGAATGAAGTCGGTAGAAGAAAAAGAAAGGCTTCGAGAGAAAATGGAATCGAACCGATACCGGGTACACGATTTACATAAAATGATGAACAACACATTTACAGGATCTATTGTGTTAGCCGTAATCAAAAAGCAATTTTTTCTGAACATCTACAATTGATGTTGACTGACCCTTGTGGAGAAGATATAGATAAACATGATGGCTATTGTTTGCTGCATGACCCAAGGGAGTTTTCTCTAGTGATTTCAAGGATATTTTTGATATTGATGGAAATCGGCGTGAATTTCGAAAGTGGATAATATTTCTTTTTGAACATTTTGATAAATGACTCGTTTCAAGACCCGAAAAAATATGAAAATTTAAAAGCCGATGGGAGTCTCAGGCAAATAAACTTAGTTTTTTTAGAGGAAAGATAAGCATTAGATAATCAACAAAAAATTTATTATCTCGTCTTATCTGACAAAAAATTTAATCTAAAAAGTTAATCTATGACATGGAAAAAAAATGGCAGGATATCCTAAATATCCTAATCATCTATTAAGGGATGGAAAAATATCAAGCTTGAAAAGGAAACTTAAGTTTTATTATTAAAACTGGAAAATATTTATAATAATCGTATAGTCATATAATAAATGATAGTAAATATTGCCAAGATGTCCCCAGCCATTCTACAGGCTGGGTATGCTAATTAGGGCGAAACCCAAACAATAAGATCTATAATAAATGTACCAAATTTCCCATCAAACTCGAACTGTTTGTTGACAGCTCAATGAATTTACTGAAGTCAATATTACTTGTATATACTCCGTAATGAGTTTCAAGGACTTTTTTAAAGCTTGACAACACTAAAATATTTTTCTTTCAGAGTGGTTTCAAATGGAAAGCTGATATTTCGAAAAAAAATCATTGCTCCTGATCAATGGTTTTAAGAGCATTAAAAATGATTGAAGATAAACTTCCAAAAAGCGTTTACCTCTGATTGGTCTGAAAAATGGTGTACTTATGTATTTTAACGTGCTGATTAAAATTACCGCAAATCGATTTTTATATACGATTTTTAATGTTTTTGCCATTCTCCCCAATTTTTCAATCAGCGTTAATTCTATGGTTCTGATCGATTTGAAAATTGGTGTACAGCCATGAAAATTACTGCAAATAGTTCTTCCTATAGTGTGTTCCATATTCCCTCCTATTGCCAATCAGCAATATCAGCGTAAATTTTATGGTTTTGATAGATCTGAAAATTGATGTGCTTATGTATGGTTGACCTGCTGATTACAAATATGACCATTAGCCAGTTTTTTTTTTAATTTTTGTACCTTTTTTCTTGAACCTTTTTTTCATCGATCCAAAAGTAAGGTGTTTTTTGTGTTTAAACTAAAAAATAAATAGAAAAAACGATTGCTGACTGGAAAATAGGAGGAAAATGAAAAAAAAAAACATGAAAAATACTAGAGAAAAAACAATTTCAGGTAATTCTCATGGCTGTATTCATTATCAGAACGCTAAGATACATAAGTACACCAATTTTCAAATCGATCAGAACCATAAATTTACGCTGATTGAAAAATAGGGGAAAATTGCAAAAACATGGAAAATCCTATAGAAAAACCGGTTTGCGGTAATTTTCATAGTTATATTAGTTAAATACATAAGTACACAAATTTTCAAACCAATCGGAGGTAAATGTTTTTTGGAAGTACATCCATGCTTGATTTTAGGTTAACTTTTTCTGTAGAATATCTATTCTTCCCTGAAATTATTTGATTTGCATTAATAATTACCAATAAATAATTTTATGCATGCATTATACGTATTAAGTATTACTGCTAGCCTCTTCGAATTGTTTAAAAGTATCATTCGTATGGTACGCTCACATTCTTTTCGTCAATTTGTTTTTACCGAAATTTGCCATAACATGTAACAACGCTTTCATAAATAAAATTTTCATTTCCCTCTTAAACAGTCTACTTCCAACTTCCAACCAAAAACTCAATTTTTTCCCTCATCTTCACATCAACATCCACATCACAAACCAATATTTCAAAATCATTTCCTTCAACTTACTGCATTTCTTCCATTCGATAAATTTCCGATAGAAATACACGGAGAACACAATGAAAATCAACGAAAGCACAACCAACGTGACAACCGCTCCAATCCACACATAATTCAAAATCTGATGAAAATCATCGCCACCACCACCACTTCCGTTCGATAGACTAGCGAATAAGTTATGCAATCCGGTGCTTGTCGCATGATGTTCATTATCCTTGAGGTTTAGCAGCGGCGGATATCCATCATTATGCGGAACACTTGAATATGCACTTCGACTATGAGCACCACTATTAACACCGATTTTTCCACTACCGCCCACACTCCATAAGGCCGTAAAATTCTTAAATCCCGTTATCCTCTCGAAATCCGAACTTGACGGCACGACAAATGTAATCCGTTCACTACC
This sequence comes from Nemotelus pantherinus, assembly GCA_963978885.1. Taxonomy (NCBI): domain Eukaryota; kingdom Metazoa; phylum Arthropoda; class Insecta; order Diptera; family Stratiomyidae; genus Nemotelus; species Nemotelus pantherinus. Next base: position 4,235,324 of record OZ022263.1, read on the forward strand.
GAAACTGTCCTGTCCGGGACCTGTTGATGGTTGTTCAACTTCCATTACGTTGATTTTATCGCGTTTTTTACAAACATATGATAAGTGGATTAAACAAATGTCTTCTCTCACACACACGCAATTCACGAGGAAATTATTTCGAGTTCATAACAAGCTGTCCTCCCAGCTCACCACGTCTTGTCGATTCGATGTTTCCCGAAAGACTGACGTGATCTCCTGCTTAGCAGCGTGTTTATGTTGAACTCAAATAGGGAAGCAAAGTGAACTGAATTTCCCATTTTCAGGTCACATTTTCGTTGTAGATTTCCTTTCGGCACGCAACATTCCCCTCCAGCTATGACAACATAAATAGCCAGCAGCATGTTCCTGAAACATGCATCCAAAGGATATTTCCGAATCAGCTGTTTTTTCTCGATTTCAGCGAAACGTGGGTATCTCCCTGCGTGTTTTTGAATGCCACTAGATTTGCTATATCGTACGGAAAGTGTTACAGCACTTTCCGTTCGTAATATCCTCTAAACGGAGCGAATGGGGTAGTATGTCTTGAGGAATAATTACTACACAGCAGCTATGAACAAGTTGTATTTGTATATTCTCCATTTCTTCCCATCTCTTGGCTGTTGAATACCACGGGGAAAATGGCTTCTTTATTTTTCTGTCTGCTTGTTGATAGCGTACATTTTTTCATGAAATTCGCTTATGAAAGTGAAAACAGATTTTTGTTGACGATGCATATGTTGGAATTTCAGTGGTGGCTATGTTGCTTTTGCATTGGAATTATTATTGTTGATAGGTACTTTGGATAAGTTTTATTTTTGAGGGGTCGTACAGCGAGCGGTAGATGCATGATGGTAATTTAAGAAGGCAAGATTTTTATTGCTCCGTTGGAATTAGTAGCGAAGAGTGAATTGAGTTTATGTAGCTTCGGGTTGACGCAATTTAAAGGCGTGAAAGATAATTTGATGAGATGAAGCTATAATTTTCTGTTAAATCTTTAGATGTATAAACATTTCTAGAGCTCTAGGCAATAAAGAACTGAACTTAGTACCTACTATGAAGTTTTCATTTGAGAAATGTTAAATCAGCTTATAATGCAGTTAGATTAACCTAGCCAAATTGTGTACTTTTTTTCTACGTAGTATCATCCTGAAAGAAGGGTTTTGTATGTTCTCTTTAGTTTTCACTTTATAATAAAACAATTGGTATTCAATTATTTCAAGAACATCTGTATTGTTCTGTTTCTCGCTAACAACTAACTATTACTTACTATATTGAATACTATGAGAAATAGGTTGTACAGAATAAATGTTGTTTAAGTACCAGGCTACATGTGTTTAAGTACTAGACTACATAACATCCTCCTTCTTAGAAAAAGTGAAACATTTTGGTACAAATTCACTTTTCCACAAAATTTCAAAAACCATTCATGTTATAGTTCAAAAGCTAATTCATGTTTTCTATTTCATTCATATTTCCACTCACAAATTCATTAAATTAGATTTAAGTTTCAGTTTAAAATTCATTCAAATCTTTAGCGTTGTTCTTGATGTTACCCGTCATTTGGATTTGCTTCGCAAGTTGGTGTATCGTTTCCGAATATGTATTTGATTACGACGATATGTGCCACCTTCATCAAGCTCCACCATGAATTACCTTGGGCATGAGTGCTGTGGATACCATATTTTATTTTGGTTTATTATTTTATTTTATTTACCTGGATACCATCTTTTATTCTCGTTTTGAATCCATACTTCGTCTCCTTCGTTTAATACTTCCTTTCTATTGTTGTTCCTACCATTGTAAAACTTTACAAATTTTGTCTCTCTGGGCTAAGATCTTTTTGTATGCATCTTGCGCTATCGCAGGTTTTAAAAGATTATCATTAATATGAAGCTCGGCTCTTGTGCGTCTACTCAGCAATAGTTGTGCTGGAGAGAGTAATAATCCAGTCAAAGAAGTGTTTCTATATTTTAGTAAAGCATTTTCAAATCCAATGGCTGAAGATTTCAATAGCAACTTTTTACTAATGTCAACATATATTCCCGCAAGCCCATTTGATTTGGGATGATAGGGACTGCTGAGAAGGAACCTAGCACCAATATTTTATGCAAGCTGAAGGGCTTCATAAAAGTCAAAGGGAGAGTTATCAGTAATTATCTTTTTTGGGTAGCCATGCGCTGCAAATAACGTTCTAAATTTTTTTTATGATTTCACCTACAGATTTGTTATTCAATGAGAGTAATAATCTACTAAAACCATATAATTTTTCTTGTTGATTTCAAACAGATCTAGCGCAGTTTTTATGAACGGCAAAGATGACACCTCGTGAAGAATTAGGGAGTCTTTTCTTAAAGAACTTGACAGACGGTATAAGCATTTATTAAATTTTCTATATCACTCTTTAAAGTTGTCCAATATAAAAGACTTTTGGCTCGTTCTTTGGTTTTCAATATTCCCAAATGACTTTCATGAAGGAGGTTTAAATATTCGGCTTGTAAACAACATGGAACAATTACCCTATCTTGATAAAAAAATATTCCATCTTCTAAACAAATGTCTTGTAAATTATAAAACTAATTTTTATCATCATCTACTTTGCTTCTACCTCCTACCCAACCCGTTGCTATGGCTTGTTGCAGTTTGTCCAACAAAAAATCATCACTTGTAGCTTTTTTGATTTGTTTTTGTCTATTTTCACTAATATTTATAGTATGAATAATTTCATTAAAATTATCATCTTCATAACTTGTAGTACTGTTTAATGCTCCACTGCTACAATCAATTATTTGAAAATCAGATCCTGAGAAATGTAGATCAAAGAAATGACAGAATGAAGCCAGAATGCTGAAAATGGCAGACAACAACTGCAAGTTCACACACAGCATGAAGCAATATCGAACCCTAGATTCCACGGATGAGAACTCAGAGATACTTGGCATTCGGTCATCTAAACGATCAAAGAGAACAACAGTAACCACCACAACAACAACAACAAAACCTATCGCAACAGGATGACATCTGGATCACCATACCATATCTCCTAAATATGGGTGAGAAGATCAAAAGATTTATTGTCCAGAATACTAGCCAAAACCTCATTAGCTTCTATGTCCCGCATAATAACAAATGCCTTTTCTTCTCGGCGATTAAAGACAAAACATACAAGCTGGATAAATGGAATTGTCATTGTATATAGTATTGGGTCGTCAGTCATATTGATATGAATTTGTATGAGTTACTCATTTTCAAATTTGAGGTGGTACAATGTCATACTTCAAATGAAGTGTCATGTTGCATTCCTTCAATTATGTATAAGTTTCCAGCGCCGCTGGCAGCCATACAGCCCCATACCATTACGCCGCTGCTACGGTAGGATAGAACATTTATGCTAAGTACTGGTTACGTTTTTTTATAGATGGGGGATTTTTCATTATTGATTGTAGCATACTTCCACAAAAGATAAGATTTTCATATTTTGGAGAATGATTTAATAGAGTATGTAGTAATTCGGCGTTAACTCAAAAATGAGAAAAAATGTAGGTAAAACGTTTATGCTAATGAGAGCAGTACTGTTACTAATCTACTAAACAATTTCCCAAAAATGGTAGCTAATTACCACCAAATTTTTTGTTTAAGTATCGTGCAAATCAAACTCAAAACTAAACTCGCATGCATACATTTTCCCCTTGTACAGCAATCGATGTGCCTCAACTATCACAAGTCAATCGCTTCAAAGTTGAGCAAAGCACATCAATATGACAAAAAATGAGGTGGTACAAATCAAACTAGTCGCGCGTACATACATTTTCCATTGAGTATTACAATCGCTGCGCCTCAAGTCAATCGCTTCACCTCAATATGACAAAAAAAATGAGGTGGTGCAAATTTGAAGCTTGAGGTGATGTGACATTTTGTAGATGTGAATGGGACATTTGTCATGCATCTTGTATGAGTAACACAACACTAATTGTATATTGGAATGCAATGATTGCAACAAAATATTCAATATTTATGTTGCAGGTCCCTCGGTGAAAATTTCAAAGATAACAAGTCTACAGTTGGTAGACATCTCAGTACCCTAAATCATTCCATTAACATGAAGAGGGTACGCACTAAGAAATTCAGAATTGGTCACAGCATGAGTGGTCTGAACACCACCACTAGATGTCGTCTTAGGGTCACTAACCCGAATCAGATCATAACCAATCAGAGAAATGCCGGAAGATCCACGGAAACTAAAGACACCATGCTTAACATTTTTCGTAGTCTCCAGACTACATACAAAAACACCAATCTCCCATGGCCTACTTAAACTACACATGTCTCATGATCCAATGTGGACAACCTACCACTATTTAAATTACCTCTACGCCTCTCCTCTCCTGTCATATCATGACTTCACTGGCGGTCACACCTGACCCGCACAACATCAGTTGTAGAAACCAGAGAATAGGTACCCTGGCCCCAGCAAACTTCAGAACCCACTGCCTTATTCCCAATTCTTTCATTTGCGGTAAAAATAAAAAGGAAAAGTAAAAATAAAATACAAAAACAATACCTATTTCGCTAGCGAATAGCACGATTTGACGACCACTTAATTCTATTTCCTCCAACATTCAATCTTATCTCTCCCCTCTCTAACCCACACTTAACCATCGTACTTAAGTCCAGTATACACTCTACTGCTGGTGCAGACCCCAACATATCATAATAAGCCAAACGATACCTCATTTTAGGCCTTCCCCATCTTATCGGGATATTGCCACTTCAATCAATCCTCTATTCTTGGTTGCTGACGCATACTTCCGTGGGCGAGACAGCATGATCTCATGCCTTTTTTGCTGTTCCCACGTCTCTGCTCGGTTTCTTGCTTTCCACCCTATCCTATACATGGCGGTTGTCATAGCCATGATACAATGTGTCTCGTTGGAGAGATCTAGAAGAGCAAATGAGGTATCGCTACTATAGGTCTGTTCGCGTACTTTGAGTCACTGAATTTTACTGAATTTTCCTGAATCATGTGGTGGGGGAAATTCATGAAAAGTACGAAAACGTTCTCATTGGCTTTCCTGAAAATTGACAAACAAAAGTGTCAGTTGTCGGTTTTTGGGAGAAGAATAGTGATTATAAAGTCATCCTAAGCGGTGATAAATTATCGCCACAAAAATATTCGTCCTTCATAATAACATTACCCCAAAAACCGTTTGACAGTTTTTAGTAATTTTCAGTAGCTCAAACCCTACTGAAATTTACACTTCTCGGAGAATGATAGTTTCCAGCTAAAACATTGCATCAACTACCTATTGAGACACTCAAATCTCCAGGCACGAATGATTTTCTTGCGGCTGACATTTAGCAGTCTATAAAAGTGACGCTAGCGTGGTTTCATACGTTCACATTGGCTCTCAAGACACAAGGGTTTTGATCATTTCCAAAGCAGCAAAAGTTTCGCATATTGTGTTTAAGGAATGTCGTCCATCGTGTCCGAGCTCTTTCTCGTTAAAGATTCTGGAAAGCAAGATTGGCTATGATATTAGAAATTCCATTGATCCTATTTTGTCACAGTATGCTTACACCAAAGTCATGTCTGTTGAAACTGCTGTTCACATCCTCATTAGGCAACATGAAAAATTTCTCGCTTTTGAGAAACATAAGCTTGCTGCCTTTGTAGACAATGAAGTGGTTGTCAACAAGATCGAGTTTGATGTGATTGTGGAAGCACTTGCGGAGTTGGATGTTCATACGGAGCTGAAAGCTGTTACCAAACAGCTTCTCCAAAACAGAGTGGTCTCCTCTTCTTCTCTTCTCCAACCCCGCTATGGAACATTACAGTAAATACTCTTCTCAGGAGGATTGCTGCAAAGTGGCAGCTAACACAGACGACATAGCTCTAACAGTGCAAGGAAAGCATGAACTTGTTACTTTATATCGCTGTGGTTGGAGGCAAGGAAGCTTTTCGTTAAGAAAATGCTCTAAAGTTTGCCTACAAACTGGGGCTTGAGCTATCAGATTAGCTGCTTTTTCGACTTTAAAGCTAGAACTACACTGGTCTCACGTAACGTGAGCTCACGTGTGGTCACATCAGCTGACCATACGTGTGATAGATCTGCAGTACCATTTTGTATGGTTAGAACTACACTGACGACACGTCACACGGCTCATGTGAGCTCACGTGAGCTCACGTTTTTGATAATCTGCAAATTCAGATTTTTGAGCTCACGTGAGAGCACGTTTAGCCAATATTTTTACCGCATGGTATTTGATTTGTTTGAAATGTATAATGTAAGTGATTTGTTGAAAATGTATAAGCATGAATACTTGTGAAATGGCGAAATACATTGATGCTGGTAAATTGTGGGAAAAAATTGTAACAGAATTTTTATGTGCGCAGCGAAATTTAGTTAAACCTCAAACCGTCGATATGCAATTGCAACACACGTGAGCTGCTAGCATGAGACAAGTGTATTTCCAAGCGTGAGCTCATGCCTCCACACGCATAACGTGACGACACGTGAGCTCACGTTACGTGAGACCAGTGTAGTTCTAGCTTAAGAGTTCATCGCATTTCGCCACTGACTAGAATAGAGTTTGTTTATGCTAGAATTTTATCTGAGAATTAGAGACGATATACGTTGTCTATGCTAATTTATAGACAAGAAGGGAACCGTGTTCACAAATTGATAACCTTTACGAGTGAAATGTTGATATCATCCTCGAGAGTAGGCTAATCCATGGTTCACCGATGGTTCAAATCGGAACAATAAAATCGGCGGCGGTATATGCTCGGACGATTTGAACTGATTGTTAGCTTACCTCTTTGCCCCCAGAGAATCCTAGCGTTGTCTAAGTGAAAGTGATGGCGATTTTTCTTCTATTTGACTTTAATGTGACCAAATGCTCTGAGTTGATATTGGTCGGTATTTTCATAGATAGTCAAGTGGTAACAAATTTATTTGCGAAGTTTTGTGCAGTGTCCAAAATGGTTGTTGAATGCGACATGTTGCGATATTTGGCAGTGCAATTGATTTGAGTACTTAGACATAGGGGTTCCTAGATAACTGTGTGGCTGACGGATTGACAAAGCTTGATAGCACGGTGCAAACCTGCCAGAATTCTCATGTCCTTTCCCTATAGTCCTAGATTGAAGAATCATCCTGTACATCCAGAAATCATCTGTTAAATTTAGTCCGTATTGTCGTTCACTGTGTTATGTCCGTCCTCTCGGGCCATTGTCTCATAAGACCAGCTCATAGGTGTTGGTTCCAACAATTTCTTTAAAAAAAAAATTTAGTGTTATTGTCAGTTTTTTACGACACATCACGCGTTTTTCCAAACAAAATGCAAGATTTTTCAGTCATTTTTTTTTTTAACACAAAGTGATTTTTAAATGTAATTTCATTGATTTACGAGCCGATCGATGTGGGAATCACACACTACATGAATCTGATCTAATACTATTTATCCTTTTAAGCCACGTCATAATCTATGAAACAAAGAAATACGACCTATCGAATAATATGAAGTAAACATTTTCGTTATTTACCAACACTAAAAGCCACCCCACGTTTACTTACCAGAAGCATTCTCTCAGTCATCACGAAACAATTTACTTTATTTGCTCCCAAAATCAACAGGCACTTAGCCGAAAAACGGTTAAAAGACACATTATCAGTACATCTACTACCCTCATCAATTCCCCAAACAATCATGTTCACCTAAGTGGTATAAAATTACTCACGAAATAAAACACATTCATGAGAACTAACGCCAGATAATTGATTTTTACAGTTTTATTTTGAAACACAAACGTGGCTGCTCATCAAAATCTATTTACGACTTTCATTTCATTGTATTTTTACTATGACAATTGTCCCGTACATCATCTTTTAGAAAACTTTAAAATTACTTCCAAACTATTTTAATTTTCTTCAGAGAAGTTTTGATTTGAACGACAATAATAGATCTAAGAATGTGAATAGCACACTTCCAACAGATGGCCCGCATTCAAAAAGTAACGAGATAAAATTTTGTTTGAATTCGATTCGACACTAATCGAATTAATTGAATAATGGTCTTAACGAGAATAATTTTATTTTTGAATTATATACAAAGAAATTTCAACGGCCAAAATTGATTTCAATAGGGAAGACATTCATTTCAATGCGGATATTATATGAAAGAATCGGCAAATCGAAAGTTGAAATACGAAGATGTAATAAATTAACGAAATCCTGAAAGTCCAACAAAAATAGACCACCCTCAGGGGCCGATAAAACACTGGTTTAGTTTGAACTGTGAAAATAAGAGACACCGTTCAGTCTATTTGTCGCTTATCTACTTCTCCCAGCACATGAAAGCCTGCGAGCGTCTTCAAATTTCATGAGGGCCCCAGAGATAATGCCATCGACATAACGGGGACAAACTTACAATTTCTTCTGATGAAAGTGTGTAGTTGTCGACACAACCACTTCCTACTTAGAAAGGATTATCTTTCATCAGTCCGGTTGGACGAGGACAGCCCTAAAAGCATCCCGACTGTGTGAAATCGATCCACGGCAGTGCCCGGAAGTTGTAAAAAAAATAAGAAGCTACTTAACCGCTCTTTTGTCACAATTTCAAATCCTCGTGCTTTAATGGCACCTGAATAGACAGGTTATTGTGCCTGATTTCTATCGCTGCGATTAGTTTGACCACTTTTCGGTATTTTCTCTCTCGCCAGTTTATCACCACAATACCTCACATCTATGCCGAATCTCATTGAAAAATTAATTTCAATTAGCAGTAAACGCAGTCCGGCGACATAAAAGACAACTGTCATGCAATAATAAAGTCGGAAATGGTAAGGAGGACGCTGGTTTAGTTTTTTTTCTGGGTCTGTCATTCGTTCCGACATTTTTCCCCTGTTCGATAAGTTTTAAAAGGAAATTCCTGGCATGCCACGGTCTATTATATGCGTCCGATAGTCATTAAGGAAGTCGTCCTTTTATCATTTTGTGTGATACCAACTGTTCAGTGCGCTGTGTCGGCGTTTCGAAGTGGTGTGGTAGACATTCTCGATGGCATTGTTGGCGGTAGGATCTGATAAATTTTTAGTTATAGGTGAGAATGGTTTTATAAGGTGTTTTTGTGTCATAGAATGAATGTACTTATTTGGTACTTTTTCATTGCATGAGTTAAAGTAAAAACTGATTTTCAAGAATACTATATGAGTTTTTGATGGCGGTCTCTACCTGAAAGTTAATGATGTACCATTTCACATTTTACATCTTGCATCTTTTTAAATTAAAATTTGTCTTAGATTTACAAAACACGATAGTATTTGCCTGAAACAAAATAAAAATGTAACTAAAGAGAATTGAAAATTACTATGCTTCCTCCGGATTCAACCATTCTTTAATTCACCCTATTCCCCTATACATATCTGAAGTGATTATAAAATCGCTGGGGTGGTAAGGCACTACTTTTCTGAACCAGTTGAATGAATTTTATAGTGTCGACCGTAAAATCAGTTGACAGAACGAAAATCGTGTTAAAAGTTTTGTTGGCGATTAGGAAGTTAGTTTGTATTGTTATGATTCTGCTGCCAAACAGCGCCCATGTGGAACGAATTTATTGAAAGTACAGTAATTTTGTGTTTGGCTACCTCGTTTTATTGTACTCGTATAATATTCATTGTAAGTGTATATATATCCAATGAAAAAATCCTTTTACATGGTAACTGTTTTTGCATTATATAAATTGTTATTGTAGGTTGACAATAAGGATTTGCCACGAGGAAAAAGTATGTGGACGCTGTAAAATTTTCGAGCCCCAGGTTTTGTCTTTAGATTTAAGTCAGTGCAGGTAATATTGTATTTGGGATGACTTTGGAAAATCGCTTTATCTCAGAGAGATTTCAACTAGGAAATGAATCAGAATGGAAAAAAATGAAAATTCACGAAAAATTTGTTGAATCAACAAACCATTGGTAAAAATATATGGAATCTCCTTTTGCTTCTCATTAAATGCAACATTGAAAGCCGTTCAAAAATAAATCAAACTGCTATTTTACTTATTTATATATTTGCTGGCTAAATTAAAGAGCTTAAAAGTACTTCTGTAACATGATATATTGTTATATACATATATACCATTAACATTTCGTCTTTGTTTTACTACTTTCACGAATTTTAAAAGAAAATTATTAAATAAAATGTCAATGTATTTTAATGCAAAAAAAAAACTATGTGTCAAAAAAAAAATCCCTGTAATTTTATGGCAATAGATGAGTATGTAGTGGTTAACAAAAAATAGGGTGCTTGGCAAGACGCCTCAACTGAACCAAAGCTAAGTAGAGAGCCTGCCAAGCAGATGGCAAACCATCAAGTGGGCAAGTCAACAAAAAAAATATGCCCCGGGAGCAGGGTACCCTAGAAATGGCCGTGAAGGTCCTTCGTCCACATTAGCGGAGCACACTTTTATTCGACCCCGACAGTTTTTTTTAGTTGACCTGCCCTCTTGGTGGTTCGCCTTCACCTACCCTGCTCGGCAGGCTCTCTACTGGACTTCGGTTCAGTTGGGGCGTCTAGCCAAGCGTCCCATTATTTGTAAATCGCTACAAATGGCGCCCAACGTGGGGCCCTAAGACTTGTTTTGAGTGACCCTACCCAAGTGGGAAAATAATTTACGAGCATAAGCTCATGACTATTACAGCTTATTGTCTGAATCCGTCATTCCATTCCCACTAACATGTCTTTGAATCGCCTCCCTTGCGGTTCTTACTTGGTCCAATAGGACAGTTTAGCTCTCTCTTTAATAGAATAGTTTAGCTCTCGCAGACATATCTTAAAGCTCTATCTCCTTCTAGCCGCAAACTTATCTCTTCCCATGCCTTCAAACTCAATTCCTGTTAGTTTACCATTGGTTAGCTTCCGTTATGTTGTGCTTTTCTAGCTTTTTGGCACAGGGTGCAACCTGGAGGCTGACTTGGTGCCTCCAGTTTGGTGATTTACCAGCATTACCAGTCCAAGTCATTTGAAGGGACCCTGCCCCTCTTTGCATGGAAGTTGTTATACCATTGTGTTGACTGTTTTTGTCCAAGGCCAGACAATTTTTCCGGGTTTTAGCTCAAGCTGTTAGCGAATTACGTTCAATTTGCGTGGTGCTCCACCATATCTCTTCAGCTTTACGAAATTTCAGGGGAATTTTTGGGACCGAGCCTAACAACAACTTATTCTTTTATTCCTTTCCCTCCATTCATTAGTAGGTTTGAGTGGACAGTCAGCCCTCTCGATATTGGGTGTTTCCCTTCTGGAAGCAACCCAACTTAGATTTTTTATATTATGTAGATTTTTTATATTATGTCAGCCAGCGGAGCTGATTTGGGGAACTCCGACCTAGACTGACGCCAATAAGAGGGCCAGTTTTGAAAATTTGATATTACTTCTTTTTTTGGAAAATTGCTTTCTGTTAATTTCGATCTCTTAAATATTGTTAATTCACTTTTGCGGTTCGACGTAGTTATATTTGTAAATTTAAATTTATCCTATATTCCTACTTGTTAATATGATTTCTTTTCTTTAATTTCGGAAATGTTAGTCACGCCAAAGTGCGTGCAATCCGTATAATTTCTACCTGTTAACAGGCTTAGTTCATAAGTTATCTCAATATAGTTTTTAGAGAGTTAGACACGGGGAAAAATACCGTGCACATTTATTCAATTCAGTAATTTTCTTTCAAATCTGTAATTTCATTGATCAGACCAAAATGCCACTGAGATAGAAGTCTAGAGAATTTCTCTGGCGCGGCTGTGGGAGTGCAGTGCACAATTTGCCAACAGACTCTCGCCCGCTCACAAGTAACTTATATCACCAAGTATGAACGTTAGTTCCACAAAAGCTGTCTTGAGCAGTGGCTGCAAAATACTTCAGATTACCCGATGAACCTCCCTCTTGGTGCTGGTCAAATCTCCTCGCTCATAGAGGCCGAACACGAGGAGCTAGGCCTGAAACCACCAGGTCAGGTGCAATGATCGGGGGGATGGAACGACAAGATCATTAGAAAAAAGTTGTAGGCATTTTCCAGTTAACTTACGAAACTTAAGTTTTTATGCTTCTCCTTCGAAGATGATGAAAAGCTGTTGTCTTTAAATAAGAGTTATTAAAGAATTACGCTGTGATGTTAACTCAGGTTTGAAAAAACTGGCAATTTGGAATGAAGATTTGGATTATTGGCTGGAGTGAAGAAGATTCCAAAGTACTACTAAATCTCGCGCTCACTGCTATGCTCAAAAAATGTTCGTATGGTTCTGTTTAGAAAACCAAGAATTTTCACGATGCAACTGAACCTAAAGTCAAGGGTGTGGGGATGAGAACGATAATCAGGCCGAGGATTGAATACTGGGAGAAATTTAAAGGCTATCAGGCTGGAACATTTTCCACAGAAGTATCGGTTTTCAAATGAAAGACATCAAAAGCCATCTTCGATGTTCCCAATTGTTAAGGGGGTGACTGGTCGCTACATACTCCATACATAACAATCAATGTGGACGTACCATTTTCTCAGCATTATCGTTTTTTTTTATTTGGTTGCAATACTTCAAATTTTTCCGTTCGCAAATTCAAAAAAAAAAATTAAAATTAATTATCATTAGTTATTAATTTTTGCAATTTTTATTTTGACTTTGAAAAGACCTAATTATGCCACTGCTCAATTTTTTCTAAAAACCCAACGATAGAATCTTAGTCCATTTACTGAAAAAAAGATTCATCAACGTTTTTCAAACCACTACTGAAAAAAGGTGCATAAGTGCAAAAAAAACATGATTTTGCAAGAAACATCACCAAAGTTTTGATTTTACACTAAATATTGTAGGCTAAAGATAAGTTTTTTCCCAAAGTACGCATCAGATGATGCTTGCAGTGCAAGAAGTAAGACAAAAAGAATGTTGGAAGCGGAGTTGAGTCGGTAGCTTAGCTCGCTAACGCGTCAGTCCGAAGCAGCGAGCTACTGCCCGCGGGGTCGAATCCCGCCGTGTCCATGGCTGTATTTGTTCGTCTTGTGTTGTCTTTAACAGTCGGCGACTGGGCATAATACCAGCGCTCCATTAACTAAGTGCCACATTAAAGCTTTAGTAGCGACTAGGCTAGCGCTTTAGAAAATAAGAAATAAATGTGGAACTTAAAAAAAAGAATAATGGAATAATTGATATCGGCTTCTCCCATATGTGTTTCTCTACCACCATCGCTAAGCATTCGCTTCAAAGGGCAATCCCCTGAGCTTTGGCATTATCATAGAAAAAAAGGCAGAAGGTACACCATATGAGGCAGGGGGTAACTAAATTTTAAGCACCTATTATATTCAAATTCATTTTTTTGTACACTTTGTCTCATATGGCTATCATGCTTAAAATGATCATAACATATCAATGTAACATAAACCATTAAAATCTGATAACATAGGTTATTTTTTAATGTTTCGATCAGTTTGGGAAGCGATTGATTTGTGTTTAATAGGACTCTCTTCAGAAAACCTCTCCCTTGGACTCGATTAATTCAATTAGACCTCATTGCTTAGCTTAATAAGGAAGTGCAGGCAATTTCGATTGGACAGAGCTTTGTGTACCGTGACTCAAACTACAGAGCACTTTCAACGAAATTGACATGTGTGAAAATATCATACAAATACTTAGTGTGATTTTACATTCAAAAGTGCCGTTCCAAAAATTTATCCCCAAACTCTCTATGCCTCTCATTCGAATTTTTTAACTACAGTATTTTATTTCTTTTACAAAATTTCACACTAGATATCGCAGTTGCATGAAAGAAGATCTAGAACATAAACCAGAACATCCGCAACAACTGCAAGTCATTTAAATTTAAATAAGTTTACGTTATCTGTCGCCCACGAAAGGGCATGTGTTTTCTTTAGAAAGCGACGAAATTAAATGCAGTAGACGCAAGTATACTCGTATCGTTAAATAATTTTATCGAAAGCGGTACTCATCATTAGATAAATACATAGATCAGTGTACATGCATGGAGATTTTTTGTGTGCTTGATATAAATTCGATTTAGTCAAATCTTTGAACATATCGAAGTATTTTGTTTATTACTAAACTAATCAATTAACACATGATCTGGATAGTGCAGTGAATTTCCTGAGATAAAAGGTACATTGAATGCAATACGAAGCTTTGTGAGTGTAATGTGTATACGAAACGTTCAAGTTCAAGATTCAAATACTAAACTGAACTGGATGCATGGGAATGTTGCTATGCGTAAAAAATTGTATGTAAATTGTTAGAAATTGCTTTTAGATACATTTGAAATAAATCATGGTAAATTTCCTGCATTGGAAAGGAAACACAAGCAAGCCATTAATTTATTGTCTACTATATTTATGTTTGTTTATTTCTTATGTTGAGAAAATGTTGGATAGATTAACTACGTTAAGTTTATTGATAAGCCTTTTTGGGAAGAATAAACTCAACGTCTTAGATTAAGCCAAAGGCAAAGAGTTCGAGAGGATATCTATTGTTATAACTAATAGTATTACAATAGTACACATAAACTCTTTGAAAACTCATCCAACCGATAAATCAATTATATGTTTGCGCCAAATTTTAAATTTGGGAAAAAATTTTGAATTATTTACCATCTTCACTTTATCCCATCTCCATATTTACCTGACACTTCCCCGACACCTGACACAAATCTCGTGAGCTCAACAAAAACTAATAATTCACTTGCAGTCTTCATATTTAAAAATTTCCTCGAATTTCATCAATTCAGTATCTATCACGTAGAAATTTCATTAGCTTGTCACATCCTACGCTACACAGCAAAAACGTCTCGGGAATAGTTCTTCAAATCATAAAAACTTCATCGAGTTCTTTCTTGTTTTGAGGCACTATGAATACAATTTATGAACAGAGATGCTGTCTATTCGCCTCTGAGAAACCATTTTCTCCGGTGTGTTTGGAAGAAAACGGTTTTGGGCTTATGACAGTTTTATGATCTGATATTCCAGCAACAGTTAGTCGAACGGATGATTTATTTATCCTCCTGTGTTGTACCTGATAACTTGATGGTTGGCTGCAAACAAGAAACTGAATGCATCTATGGATGAGAAACCACGTCATTTCAACATTTTAGGGAAAGTCTTCGACAGGGAAATGATGGTTTCTCAGAATCAGACTGGAACGTGCTTAATCGATAGACAGACAGGTCTGACCAGACGTGTTGTATAGATAGACAGACAACCTAACGTATAAACTCTCCGAATGGACATCAGATCAACTAATCGATTGGACACAAACCGTTTTCCTTTCACACGTATTCAAGTAAGTGAAGTGTTGTGACTTGTAACGTGCTGGCTTATCAGATACCCGTAACCAGCTGAAACTATGTTAGCTTCGTGTTGAAGCGTTTCGCATGAGGGGACAGCGTAATTGAAAATCCAATTTTCTCACACAGAGCGAAAATCGTAGTCGTCATCGTCCTGGTCCTCGATACTACCTCTTTTTCGTATGGTGTTAGTCAGATGCTTGACAACATTTCACGCCTGAAATAGCAGCGAACCTCAAACATCAATTCCGGAATGGTCGCCCTCGACTTTATCTCCTTCCTCCCACCAACGTGTCGCAAATAGAAATTCACTTTTCCGTTCGAATATTTCCAGCGTTGATGTTACATATATTCTGGATGTACATGGGGTTGAGTTATTTGATGTGCGTGCATATGCATTCGCATAAAGCGATTTTCGATACTGTACTGTTATCCTGCCATAAATTATCGAGAATGAGGTAGATAATTGGGAAAATTATTTTTCAATTACATCAGGATATATTCGAAACGATAAAATAAATTCATCAGACCATATCGGTCGCAGAGGAAAGGTGAAACAGAGAAGCCAGACTTAGTTGGGTGAAAGAACAAAATTTATCATGTATCTATCTAAATTTGTTGAATTCCTCGCTTGATCATAACAGTCATTTGCTTCTTTTATACAATAATCCAAACCATTAATTTATTCCATAACTCTTGGATTTTTCTCCCTTAGTAATAACAAGCCGTACAAAAAACAACTAAAATTAAATCCTACGAAAACTGTTATTTGCCTCCATCTGAACATTCACTCACAAAACATTCTATCAAAAGGCTTAACTAATCGAAAAATCTGTGATTATTTTATGTTTTTCTTCCATCCTAGCTATGATCATATTTTACGGGTGGTTGATTTTTCTGGTTTTTGGATTTTATTAATCCTTCGGATCATTCTCGGTCTATTTGTACATGAAAGGCATAATAACAGAATCTTATGCTGTTATGTACATATGTTGGTTGAATGAATAGTAGATATTGTTGTTTTATTTCGGCGTATCATAGATTAAGGTACCATATGGCTGCTGTTTACTTATGACTATCTTCTGTGAGAGAAGATGTTTAGTACGGTACGGATTGAAATAACTATATTGATTTTGGAATAATCAACTGAAAGAATAAACACTGAATATTTGCTAACGGAAAGCAAAAAATATATACATACGAGTATATACGTAAAAAAAATGCAAATTAGGAATGATGTTTGATTTAGCGAACAAGTAAAATAATAAATGTTCAATTTGAAGAGTGTTAATGTATCGATATTATTAATTTTGGATATTTTTGAAGAATAAAATAACAAAACAAACTCTGACGCATATGAACTACTAAATAAACATCTGAGGAAATTTGTCGATTCCGCTTCACATTGCATGTGGCTGTAAAGTATATAGTAAATAGCTCTTTTATTATTATCATTATTTTTGTTCGTACAAGTTTCAAATTTAAATGATACGGACCTTAAGTAATGTTTAAGCAAACTATAACCAGTGTAATCACAGCTGTTGTACAGGCTGGGTAATATCATTAGTGTGTAAGAAACAAAATTTATGCCAATAAAAAACCAAAAAAAAAAACTATAAGAGCCAGCAGGCCAAAATAGTTTAGCCGCTAGATTTTAAGTTTTTTTCTTGTTAATTAAACTGTAAGTTAGATTAAGATTGTGCTAATAATTTATAATAAAAATATTTTTCAATTTAATTCAAAATGATACGGACCAGTATCTTTACATATTTCATTTTCCTAAATCTAGCTCGTGCTGTGTTTAATTTCTAATAATTCATCGAGTAATTTTCACAAAGAAAATTTTCAAAGTAAATTAAAAACTTTGTACACGAAGATGCTACTTAAATTTACTTAAGCGAGATAAATTTGCTGCATATAAGAGTGTTTGATGAGAAAGATGCAAAAAGAATTTTTTTTGTGGAAAGTAATAGTTGTTCTTTTCACTAAAAAGCTCTTCATTAATTTTTATTTATAGAAACTCTTTTCCCCACTTGCAATAGTTATTGGCATCAGCAGCAATATTCTTACAGCAACTCTAAGGTTTTGGGAAAAATTTAACATTGTTATTAATTTTAGTACATTGCCCAGGCTTTCTTCTTTTGTCCACAGATACCGCAGAAATTTCCTCTGATAATTCTACTCCGTTTATTTTAACATAGTCACCATCAGTTAAAACATTTTCATTTCATTAAACATAGTTTTAAATCATATATATTATATAAGAATTGAAAGTAGTCACTACGGTGTCTAAATTGATAAGATCTAGCATCTTGTCAATTTAGTACTCAGTCAATTGTAAAGTAGAAAAAGTCTAGCGCATCAGAACCGCTAGAAAATTGAGTTTCCAAAAAATTCTCTTTGAGTGACTTAAAAATGTGGAAAGACGTCATACATAACCATATCTTATTCAAAGTAACAAAAATAATTTCCTGACAGCATCTCCCATAATACAAATCATGAAAATGTTCCGTGCTGGAAACGTTTTTCCAACGCAACAGTAATAAATCTACTATAACAAGCTCGTGCTAAAATCAACCTAACCTCTGAATTTCGTTTTTATCTGAGGGTATCATCGAAAGTTGGGGTTGCCATCCGAAAAATTTCCAAAACTCGGAAAATTTAAACTGATGGATCATGGGAGAGTTTTCTGCTCTCACATGTAGAAAACGTCCACAAAGTCTACAAAATGCTTCAGAGCACCTGTTTCCTTGAGTGGACCAGGACCCACATGACCAAGTCTACCAGTTCGTAGCCCCACCCCCATGACTTCCAGTTCACTTCATGGCAAAGTGATTGCCATATTTTTTTCCTCACCGCGGCAACTTTTCCTTGCTCTTTTGTCGGAAGCTTGGGATGCTTTTGCTCTACCGATAAATTTCGAGAGCTCTTCGCCTCAGTTCCGATATCGCTTTGGTACTTCTAGATAAAAGCCATTTATTGACAATATAAGACTAGTCAAAAATAGGAATAATCCAAAATATTATTAGTCAAAAAAGAAGTAATCGACCACAGAAGAAACTACAAAAGAGTATTCAAGAAAAGGAGTAGACCCAAAATAGGTAGGAAAAGGAGTAAGCAGGAAAAGTTTTTGGAAAGGTACTTCTGACAATTTGAATTAACCTTTTATCTTAATCATTTATTAACTGTAGAATTTTAATATTTATGCATATTTTAATGTTAACTTTTTATTATATAATTTACTACTTTTCATAAAATTTATTTTATTTACAGTAGTAAAATTAATATTTTTTCTTATTGATGCTCATTTTTGACTTAATTGGAGCATGTGCCCACTCATAGCTCTTAGTATATTTATAAAGAGTGATTTATAAAGGTTCATATCCTAAAGCGCTGTTTAAACTTTGATTAGTGCAAGTGTTAAGTAAATTTTCGCAAGTATTTAGTGCGAGTGTAAGTGAATTGTAGTGTCCAACAGTGTTAAATGGAAGTGATTAGAAATATTAGAATATTGATCGAATTCAGGATGCCACACAATAAATCAAATCACCTGAACTTTGCGATATACATATATACATATATCGGCAGTGGCAGCACCGGACTTTAAAGAATCTTTCACTTTTTTTAGTTCTTGAGACTAAGTTGATTTTATGCTTCTTGTTTTATTATATATGTACCTCGTTTCTTCCAAAATCAGGCACACTCGTGATTTCGCTTATTTTTAATAAAGCTGCGTTTCTTGTATTTATAGTTTTACACGACGGTACTTTTACGTCGTATAGGCACGGATATTAAATATATTCTTGAACAAACTTGTAGGTTTGTTCTTCCGCCCATTTCACATGAATTTTTTTTTAAATCATATCTCCGAATCTGACATATTAAATAAAAACTTTTTATTATTTATCAATTATTTTTTATTTATTATTATTGTTAAACACGAAAAAGTGCATCAACAACACACAGTTCAATTGAATTTATGATATGTGTCTACTTGCACCTCAACTAATCACACCACTTGTGCAAGTATACTAAACAGTTCACTCGCAAAATTACTTAACTCTTGCACTAAACATATGGTGTCCAAACGCATTTAGTGTTTTTACTAAACACTCGCACTTGCACTAATCAAATTGTAAACAGCGAATGAATTTTCAATAGGGAATTGTGTAAAATGGATAACAATTCTTATCCCTTTGAAATGACTCGCACAAATATAACCAAAAGCAAGGTGAGCAAGAAATCGAGTTATTTTTGCTAAATGTAATTGAACCGCACTAAATATATTAACACATGGAGACCAGAGCGCATCACCATAAAAATCACTGCCCTTTTGTTGAAATTCTACAAGTTGCATTAGGCAGACCCTATAGAGTTAGAGACCCTATAGAGTTAATTCCATATGGGAATACCCTGCTTGCCGATTGTTTTGTACTAACCGCACTTCAAATTTTTAGCTGCCCGATTTACTTTTTCATAGTTGATTTATCATTCAAGTAACAAAAATAAATATTGCGAAAAATATTTACGTTTTCAAATTCCTCCAGAACCAAAACATTGATGTAGTATTTGTGCAGCTATTTCTAGGTACATATTCATTCGTATAAATATTTACCAAATTTTTTTCGCGACTGAGAATAATTTCGAATTCGACACATGCAGACATGCTGATATCATTCCCAGCAAATTAATTCTTGTGATAAGGCAGCAAGTCAAACGGGGTGATTTCACCTAATACTCTGTTGTTATTATGTTTTCGTTGTTCGTGTGCTTCACGAATTTTAATATGTTTACGGATGTGTGCACTGAATTCATCGAATCGATTGTTACTTGAGAATGTACATAATTTGAGCTGAATTTTGTTTCACCCCTCCAAAGAGATAGCGGTCGTAAGTAATAAGTAAGAATAAACAGAAATTGTTGTGCTTGTGGCAAAATCTACTGTAATTTTCATATCAGATTGCAAAAGTATCGAAAGTTCATTAGCAAATATACTCGTTGCGAGCGGCAGTATTATTTTCGTAAAGCAATACTTTCGATGCAATGGACTAACCATTGTCTTGTCCTTTAATAAACAAGCAAGCAATTTCGGTCTGGTCAATTAACACTTGCGGTCAACATTTGGCTTCGATCATATTACATTTCATATTTTCAGGGTACCCATGACTGGCTCATATTCCTGCAAGGAAAATCGAATAAGTCCTTCTTGTCTCACTGTGTGTGTAATTTGATGCTTGAACAAAGTTCTATAACCACTCGTCAAAACTATACCATGTACTCATTATTCTGTATCTAAACATTTGCTTCTGATTTTCCGTAATCCTTCGTTCGAAGAACGTATCGAATAAAAATTTTGCGAAATTCGTACCTTTTTCGGCCAGGCTTTATCCGAAATGAAAACAAATGTTCACTTAACGGCCTCGACGACATATTGTCACCTACCGAATGGGTAATAGGGCTGTCAAGTGAATGTCGGATGGGTTCATTGTTCAAGGCTGGACATGCACATCCATACAATACAATGTGAGGATCAACAACCATGCAAACATGGAAACAGTAAAGAGCTTAATGTCAGATCATTAAAAGGGCTGCAAGTGGCCTGTAGAATTGTGAGTTTTGGCATTGAGAGCTAATTACCTACAACGGGAAAAACGTGTCATATGTTAAATGGAAGGTTATGGGGATGAAATCCTCGAGCACAATCTGACGTAGGCAGTGATTTCAGAGATTGTTTTCATTAACAAGGAAATAAAGATAAATTGTTTGTTAGTTTAAATAATTTTTTCGTTAGTTTTATTTTATTAAATTCAACTGCTAAATCAATTGTATTTTCTTTAAATTTTCTAAAAGTAGCATATTTCAAAGGTATTCTCTGCAAATTTCAAACGAATCGGACAATTCTTTATGGAGATAAATAACTTTGAATGAAGTCGTCTCTATTGCATAAAGCGTTTTTCACATGCTTTAAAGGCATGTTTTCGAAGTCGGTGATCACGGTAAGTTGAAAACGGCGTTATCGATCAGCATGAAATTTTCCTCACTTATTTGATATGTAATTATCCTCCGTATGAACGAAGGATTTTTCGATTGGACGATATTTTTTTCAATAGTCGAAAATGTGAGTGAAATTTTGGTCGAAAATACAATTTTGAATTTCAACAACCACCATTTTTCGAAAAATCCAAATCTGCCAAAGTCCTTCGTTCATCCGGAGCACTATGTCATTAACTAATAGTCCCCGATTTTTTTTTATTTCGGCTGATTTAGTGACAAGCTACAGTGATCACGGCTAAACAATTTTTTTGTTGGACCCCTCGAACATTTACTATATTTCGACTAATTTTCAACCTTTTACCTTAAAAAAAATTGCTATGGCTTCTACAAATATATATCTTTCAAGTAAAAAAACATTTTTATTAATTATTTTAATGTGTGTCTAAAAAGAATCCTAAAAGAGAGCTTTTTTTGGACGTCCCAAATGTTCCTAATCCCTTAAGCTGTTTTTTAAAGTGAAGAAAGACCGCAGCTTTCTACTTGCGCTGAGCTTTCTAGGTGTTCAGCGCTGAAATTTGCCAATAAGAGAGCTTTATTTTTATGCACGACGTGTACTAAAAAAGAGGAGCAGCTGAGTGCATTATGTGGTTTAGTAGCCAGCTTGAGAAATGAAGTAAAAAGCCTTAAAGAACAAGTTAAATCTCTCCTGGTATCTCAAACAAAGCAATTTACTATGGAAGACGTCATTTATGAAATCGAGGTGCGCAAACGCAATTCATCAAATCTTATATGTAATCAGTGGTGTTCCTGAAGTCAACCTTGATGACGATCTTAAATCAATTTTAGAAATTCTAAACAAGGTGCTATATCCACACGTCTTGCTTGGGTAGACCCAAACCTTTATATAATCGCATAATTAAGGTGATTATTCCGTGCAAAAATATTCTACTCGATGTTGTTAAGAGAAAGCATACACTGAGCGAATTTCTAAAAAGCAGATGCTTGGCGATAACACGTGATAGGACTATTAACGAAAAATATGTATATATAACATAACAAGAAATACACAAGAAATAATATATATAACAATATGTATAAAACATTTATAAGCAACTTGAGGAGGAGGAAAAAGTCAGATTCTTGCTATTATTAAATACATAAACGATATTCCGAAAATTATTGACCCGCACAATGCAAAAAACTAGAATCACGATTGATTATTTATGATCAAAACACGCGAAGATTACCAACCAAATTATGATGTACTCCAGTTGCTAGTTATTAATAACTACAATGTAATCTTTTTTACGGAAACATTGCTTAAACCATATCACAAAACTATTTAGCTGGGATTTAAAGGCTACAAGGTTTATCGTTGTTATCGTGATGATATTACCTCCAACAAAACCAAAGGTGGTGGTGTGCTGATTGATATATCAAATAACTTCCGATCAAGTTTGATAACATCTAAAAAATATTGATGTAGAGCAGCTGTTCGTATCGGTTAAAGTCAACAACGAAAGATGAATTATTTCAACTCTATATTTACCACCGGATCTACCACCCGTTTACCAGACGTTATATACTGTTTTTATCAATATCCAACTCCTCAATTCATCATTATTGCCATTTACTATTTGCCTGGAGTCAGCTGTGATCAACAGAAATGGACATAACGAACAAATTGTCAGAGCACAATAATTCCTTTTCGTGATTATGTGCTCAGCAAGCAGTTTCCCAAGTCCTATTTTATTCGAAGTAGCGTCAATTTAATTTTACTTAATTATGTTAATTTTATAATGCTTAACTTAACGACTTAGTTGATATATTTTACTTTAAACAATACCCGTGATCAACTTTCGACCCAGCATTTTTCCTGATTGGTTTTCTATGGGGTCAAAAACGCAAATTCCGAAGAAGAAATTTGCTCACTTAAAATATATAAATCTAATTCTTCAAATGATTATAATAATTTTTCTAATCTAAGAGCTGACTGTAAACGATTACATACATAAGACTCCAAAAGCTATTTTCGCAAATTGAAATTATTGTAACGGTGTAACAATGAGGGCCAGCAGATACCCACGATTTAAGCAGAAAAAATATAGCCTTCCCCGGGGACTAAGACACCCCGTAGGCATCTAATAAGTGTTAGGCATAAATCTAGGCGACTATGAGTTTAGCCACGAATGCGTTTCATAGACAACCACATCTCTAAACGATTTGAATGCAAATATTGAGAATGTGACGAAGCAGCAAGACACTAGCACAAAACATTATCAGTTTTCATTTCCAATACTTCCTATTAACAAAAAATTCCTATGTGTAGAACATACATCTAAATTCACTAAAATGCCCGCCCTTTGATATCATAATTTTAGATAGTCGTGAACCTTTTCCTTAAATAAATCTATGTATGTCCTCCGAAAAATTGACAAAACGACTGTTCCACAAATTTATAATTCTGAAAAACAACGGAATAATCAAGGTGTCTAGCGGATGAAAAATATCACTTAGTTTCTTATCCAAAAAAAACTTTATTGCAAATAAATTCAAATAACCAAAAATACAATAACTACTTAATTAATTTTACACTTTCATTGAAATCACTCAATTACAAATATGTCTTTATCAAACTGGTACGAGATGAAAACGACCGTTTGTATATTGTATGGTTGATGAGCTTTGTAGCATACCAACATACCATACGAAACGGTAATTTCTTGGTGTACCTTACATTAGCACTACACAACTTTTAATACACGTGGTTTTTCTCGGCTTATTTTACTACACTTCTTAGGTTCTACCAAGTTTTACAAGTGAGTAGAGCTGGAACTTGAATGTTGTGTAAAAATAGCCTTATCGTCATGCATTTACACCTATTCGAAGTTCCGAAAGAAAAGGTTAGCAGAAAGATAGGAAGAAGAATACAATTAGCGCAATTCCTCTTAGAATTTGTTGCCTGATATGAGCCTAATCGCAAATAGACTTGTCGTAGAGTTGGCTCTGCCTTTTATTGTGTTTTTTCAGTTCTCCAACTTGAGTGGGGAAATCCTCCACAATTATGGTAATCATGAAATTCGAATCTGTTATTATATAATTATTATTTCAGAAGTTGTTGAATTTAATTTTCATTGATTATAAAATGAGTGACATATTAATTGAATTCTTTTGATTGGAATTGAATAAAATTTCATGTTTCCCATAATTTTATTCTCACAATAACTGGCGGCATGGTTTCCACTTTCGATTTACTATAAAGTTGGCGGATTCTTGTGTATTTCTCTTCCCATATGTTTTTATGCATGATTTAAGGCGCCATATTCAGTTTAAAAGCAAACGATATTTAGTTTATTTTTGATTTGTGATTTTAGTTTGTATATTTTCTTAATTCCAATGTGTTTTAGTATAAGTTTGATAATTACAGTAGAGACAAAAAATAATATTCATAATTCCATTGATGTCACTAGTGGCGTTAGTGAGATATATGCATCAAATTAATTTTCAAAACGTAAGTAATATAGTTTTTATTTTGTTTTGTTTACTATAATTGTTTTTGTTTTATTTTAGGGAGTTGCTGCAACAATGACTTTAATACTAATCGTCTTCTAAAAATGTGTTACCTCGTTTGAAAGTAATCGCGGAATATCTCATGGTTACCCAAAAAATTTGCAATCACGTTCTTAAAGCAATGCCAAGCTGATATTTCTAAAACATTCAATGTTTCTTCGAATTTCGCATCTTTTTTAATTCCCTGATTTGGAAGTCCTACGAAAATTCCCTCTTCGTTAAAGTGTCACTTTTTCTGAAGAATTTCTCTTTTAAATACAACAATCCATTTCTATTGCAATCTATCACCTTTACAAAATTATAAATAATACGATTTCGAAAATAGCTTATTTTAGTTTCATGGTGTAGCAAATTCCATCCTAAACTCAAATCGCGAACCAGGTCATTTAGGTCTCCTTGAGCTATCAGATGTGGCTCATCTTGAATTTCTTCAAACTCGGAATCATCATCGTCGTCAGTATTTTTTGACTTGGATTGGAGAGCTGTGAATTGTCAACCTTAAACGAATTAGATGGAACTGGTACAGGTAAATTGTCATTATGAGGGACAGGTCTTATTGCTGTAGATAAATTAGGGTATCGAACTGTGTGTTTTGCCTTTAAATTTATGCCTTTTGTTGGAGTAACACAAAAATAGCAGTATGTAACATGATCCATATCCTGGGAATGGCAAACGGTATATGACGTGATCCTTTCTTCCAATCAGTTAAATTTTGTACACATTATATGCAAGAAATATGTGGGGCCTAAGCTTTGTCTTGATGAGCCAGCGCAAAACTAAAATATTCGCGGTAACACTTAAAAATAAAATCAGAAAAATTTCGCCTTTGATTTTTGAAAGTCAGTTCACCACAAATATAACAAAAAGAGCGAGGATCGTCAACACACTTTCTCGACATATTCGCACAACCACAGAAGTTAATTAAAACCAAAACAATTGAAATTAATAGCGAAATCAAATATATAGCACTCGTTTTTTTACGGCCGATCATATGCGTTTATCGCTACAATACCAAAAATGAACTTGACCTCATCACAAGAAAGCTGAGGGTGATTGAAACAATAAAAGTGCGTTTTCGTAATGAGGGTAAGTGTTCAAAACACGATCACCTATCAGAGTTCGTCGGACATGACCACTGTTGATCAGTGTAATCTTATATGTGGCGACATTTATCACCAGAAACATTCGATTGAAATTCTCTGCTCTGGAATTTTTCGTAAATTTTCTTTTATATTATTCTTACTGCAAATATTAATGAGATACAAAAAACCCTCCATCTCCTATGCTGAGGCAGCTTATTACTTTTCAAGCAAAACGATATATTTTACATGTTAAAAATAAAATTTATATCAAATAAAATAATTCGAAGGATTCCGAACATATTAACTTCAGCATCATATGTAATCGCTAAGTTTTAATCACCACCTTACCTACCATCAATTTCGACCAACAGGGATCATTAATTTAAGAATTTCGATGATTGATAGCCTGACGGCAAAACACTTCACAGCTGTGGTATCAAGACCATCAAATGATTCCCAACCATCGGATTGCATTTTATTCGATTCGTTCTGCATGAATTTGCACATATCACCTTCTGATGCTCGTTCGAGTACTTAAGAATGCTTACCATCGACAACGACAGATTTTTCCCGTTTTATGGAAAAAAAAATCCTGGGGAGACGTTGTGGTAGACCGTCCATACACGATTCACAGCACTATCCATCTTCTCACACCCATTCAACAATTGATTATGCTTCTCCGCCTCCACATCGATAAGGATATGGAATGTGCAATATGTGAGTCTTTCGAATATTTCATAGAATTTATTGATCTCACGTTAATCATCAACGTAGCTTGCTTGCTGCTTTAATACATACGCGCTACTCCCAAGCAAATGACCCCATATTTTCATCATTGCGAATAAAAAGGAACGAAAATGCTCAAGCTCCATTTTGCAGGCACAAATGGACAAATGAATTGCTGCTTTTCATGATGGTTCCATTCCAGTGTAAGTAAGTTAAGGGAGTGCCCAGGAGGTTTCATTACTTTTATGTAGATTTTATTTAGCACCGTGCGGCGTGAGACGTCCAATATAATTGCAAATGCACTCTGTCGTTGTGACAGTGCATGATTTGCGAGCTGTGAGTCACAATCGTTGAAGAACGTAAAGGATATGATTCAGTAAGTTTGCCAGGCAGACGAGGTTGAAGCTTTCAGATTTAATAAAATAAATTGAAGTTCTGGTCAGGCTGGATGATGTTTCTGTACATTTAGTTTTAGGGACGTCAAATTCAATAACTCTTACCCAAGTTTGTTATTTTTTTGTAGAAATATTTCAGAATTATCAACCTCAACTTCCTTAAATTTTAAGCTGGTTTCCTTCATTGAGAAAATAATCAGACGAACCTCAGCTTTAAAATGTAGGTGATTTTTCTTTCTTTAATGTTTTTGTTTATTTGCTAGTAGATAATGCATTCTCAAATATTCAATTAAAAAGGTTATTTATTAAAAGCAATCCCACGACAACCCTCGTACAGGTCTAGGGGTTGAAGCTGGTAGAGAGCTTCATTACAATTTTTTTTAATCATTGTGGATACGAGTGTGGAGTGATTAGTTCCACGACTCACTTTACCCCTGATTTAAATCAGGTACCTAAGCAAAGCTAGGTGAACTCAAAGCTTGGTGCGCGGACCCTCGTCCGAACCTGGATTCGAACCAGGGACCCCACACGCAAGAAGCCAGTGCTCTACCCACTAGGCTACTCAAGCGCTTATTTATTATAAAAGTTAATTCTACTTTTAAAATTTCATCTTTCTACTGTATCTTTATGTCTCAGATCGAATCCTATCTGTCCATGTTGGGTTTTTGTGTATATTCAAGTTACATACTCCAAATATAACTTTCCTTCCTCTCAAATTTGATGTTCATTGCATACTGATGACTTCATTGACGATGCACCTAAAACCTTTTTCGTTTCTCAAACCACTATACATTTATCATTTCAAACAATTTTCCTTTATCGCTTGCAACATTTTAAGTAGAACATTTTCTACCGCGATTATCAATTCAATTTACCGCTGTTGGCCATTGAAATAAAACACAAAGATAACGTAATTGAAAACTTTATGATGTACATTTAAATATTTTGTAATGCCAGCTATTAAACTTTCATTCTCTGTCTATATTTATACTTCCTGTTTAAGCTCGTCATCATAATATTATATGAAGAGCGTAACCGACGTCACACAACAACATTTTATGAATTCATAAAATATTTAAATAAAACGAAAGTGATTTGTCGTATCAAGGGATACAATTTGTTTTCGAGAACTTTGGTCGATATAAAACGCTTATAGGTATTTACATCCTTGGCAAACAGTCACATCAGCTCATCAATACTCAAAACGTTATGGATGATAAACCGAAGAAGGTAGACAAATTATTCATTTAATATTCAATTTTCTTATCAATTATTTCTTAGCTATCACGGCGTCTGGCGTTTATTAGATTCATTGGGATTTTCGTAATTGCCTGTCGATTACAGATACCAACGAAATTAGTGATTACGAAAATGATGCGTAAATAACAATTTTGAAAAAAAAATATTGCCATCATTATCAATTATGACCTGCCTACATACAAGACGATGCTAGTATATATTTATAAATCTATTATCAACAACTTGCTTTGTTTACTATGCAAATGCGCTTAAAAAGTGTTGTTTGCACTGGAATAGAGTTCAAAAATTCTTATCAGTATTCGAGTGCCCAAAATAGCAATGTGAATAACAACCCCCATTGTTTACGTATCGCAAAGCATTTTGGTGAGTGAAATTTTTCGCATTCGAAGTTGAATTAATTAATTAAAAGTGTCATAGTAAAGCTATGATAAGTCTTGAATCAGTCTTGCATTCGCTTCCATATAATTTTTGAAGCTTCTTTCTAAATGTTTCCCACGTTATTGAAAGCATTATAGAGATTCCGCGCCGATTTACTTTCAGAATCGGTGGTTTAAATAATTTGATAAATTTTTTTTTCGTAAAATGTGTCTTAACTGTTAAGTTCCAACGTTTTGCAGTAGTATTTAGGTTTCAGATTTGACTATTATTACTCAATTAATTTATATTTGCTGAAATTTGGTACAGAATTATGGAAAATGTAGAATAGATAACAAAAAGTATTCTTGCAATAATGCCCAAGTAAACAAAATGCTAAATAATTTTCCGGATCTGAAGTGTCTTAGAAGAGTAGCTCATTCAGTGATGTCAGCTTCCCCACAATGCCGATTGGGGCTATCTTTTTGGTTGCTTTAATGGATCTTTTGGCGATGGATAAAGGTTTCGCATAGTCCACGGGTAATCGAGCCGTAGCAAATGGATGATAATGTATCACCAGTAGAATAGTATTGTTCATTATGTGTCGATTTAGAAAGCGACTTAAAACTAAAACCTTAAGAGCCATTAATTCCATACATATACTTATCAAATTTAGAAATAACATAAAAAATCACATAATTTTAAATGATGGTAGTTACTTCAAATCATCCTCACTTTATGAAACGCTAAAACTTCAAATTTCCGATGGCTGTTACAATCGTATCATGCAATAACTTTTTTGAACGTTGCCCGATTTCGAGGACCCAAGGAGTTGGGAAAACAAAAAAAAATTCAATCTTGCTGGAAGTAACCAGAAACAAGCTCTCCTGCTACGAATAAACGGTTATGTTCTTTTCCTTCCGACTGAACAAATATAATTTTGTCAGAACTACCTTGCAATCTTAAGCAATTCAAATACTATGGTGTGGTTTGTGTAACTAAAACAGTTGAGTGCAAACATACATTGTATGCATTGAACTGGAAACGAAAACTTTTCCACGTATAGATGTAGAAACATTTAAAATGTGCGATAATCAGTTTAAGTGTAGAACATGGTTACAAAGCTATCAGTTTGCGTTCCATGTGAGTTTTGAGTTAGAAAACTACTAACGCTGTTGTTTATTTGAAAATGGAAGTTAGACTTAGCCGTTCGCTTTTAGGATTTACTAAAGTACATGAAAAACTAAAAAACTTCAAAGTGTTCTTGGATTATTTTTTACGATAATTGGATTATTTTTTAAACCATTAAATTCGTATGCCCAAGTTTAAATACAAATTGTCGATCAAAAATTTGCTGTCAAATTAGTTTCTTCTTACTTTCAATATCATAAATCAAACTTAAATAAAAATTTGTCTATTTATATGCACCGAAATAGATTTAAATAATCATTGATTGATTGGAAGACATTAATAACTCCATCACAAGTATTATACCTGTGATGTTACTCCGTGTCGTTGGTGACTACGCACTATCTTGTATAAAACTCATTTTTCTTTGAACATGATACCCTTATCCAAAACCGTTCTAGCCTGCAATAAATCATTCGAAAAGCATTTTTCACCCTTGATGCATTACATTTTGTACCAACCATTGGACTTATTCATGTTGTAGAATGTCAGTAAGGTCATACATTTCAATGCGATTAGCGCATTTGCATATATTTATTTTTAATTGAAATGAAAATCAATAACAACGTTTCAAGTGTCATTTATCTTTGCTTCATTTCACAATTAGGATTAGATATAAGACATAAATATTGATAATCGTTACGAAATTAGGTAATAATATTAGGATATATCTGTAATATCTTGATGTGCCATATTATATTTAAACATATGTTTTGGAAAAAAATCATTCGTTTCAACCGAAAAGTATCATACAATGTCCCGGAAGCATAAGTGCCACTTTCGCGGGTTGCATAGCATTTTCGGATCAATATCACTATATAAATTGCTTCTTTTGCGATGTGATGTGTGGTACGTGCATAATATTTTTTTCGGTACCAAATCTGGGTGAACTTGTCAACAAATCAACTAAACTCTTTCAACAGTGGTCATGACACGATATTAGTAGCACCGATTATTAGTGATGTATCGGTATTAGTTAGGATATTAGAATACCACTTAAATAATGTATTTATATTTAGATAATATTGCGAAATATTAGTACCAAACCATTCTTGCAAACAATCAACCAGAGCAAATGGGGCAGTTCCTGGAGGTCATGCAAGTACAACTTCATTCAATGATGAAGGACATATTAGCGAAAATGGTTTAGAGCATATTTCCCATTCAAACACCCCCAGCGTTCTCGCAATCATCTAAATGAAAAGAGACGATCGAATTTCTATCCTAACATAGAATACAAATTCCACTTTATCCAAAAAAAGGCGAGCTATTGCAATTCCTTAGCAAGCGAAGGATTGACATCTTACTCATTCAAGAAACCTTTCGCAAACCAAGCAGACAGCTTTGTTTCCCAAACTATAATTTGTACAGAAATTATAGACTGACAAGCAGGGTAGGAGGCACATCGATTCTCATAATAAGGAACACTAAATCATGTTTTAAGTATCCCAACCCTTAAGAGTATGTAAGCAACTGCGATTAAAGTGCAAACCAGCTTCCTTGATTTTACTGCTGTCGCCGCTTATAGACCTCCCAATGCTCAATATTTTACAGAAGACCTCAGACTACTCTTCGACTTTGAAGGCACTATCGTCCTAGGTGGATATCTCAATGCATACAATCCCCATTGGGAAGCTGTTAGAAATAATATTGCAGGGAAAGATCTATACAGGTTTCCAGCAGGATCCCACCCACTTTGGTCCATTGCTCAGTAATATAATAGATATCAGGATTTCTAATAACATCTTCTATAATGTCTAGATCAGTGTTCTTAATAAGCTGCCATCGGATCATAAGTCTATGCTCTTTCAAATTGAGAACGTCTTCATTGCCCTTCCGAAGAAAGAAAAATTATTCACTAACTGGCAAGCATTTCGTGTCACCTATGTTAATGATAATAGCTTCATTATGCCTGAAACAGTCTGTGATCTAGATAGGTCAATAAAAACCATTACCTTAAGCATTTCCCAAGTAAAAGACAAATATAGGACTAAAACCCCAATTAAGGATAAACAAGGTCCTAGTGAACTCCCGCACTCCATCGAAATTCTCATTAGAAGGAGAAGTCAAATCAGGAGACGTGCCAGAAGCACGGAAGACCCAAGATTACATACAGAGGCAAACCATTTAACAAATGTTATACGCACCCAAATCAACCAATTAAAAAATGAACAATGGGAGCTCTTTATGATGAGTATTGGATCCAAAAGTGACTCATTCTGCAGGTTGTCCAAAAACCAAACCTTCCATGCTTCCCATTCATACAACAACTGGCCTCTTCTTACCGCCAGCACGTTTTGAGGATCTGCCAGTAATACCGGCTAAATTTCGCTACGATGGCGCAGGAATCGTGTTGTGACTATTTGCTGGAGCATCTTGAGGATAACTTTTGAGCTTTATTGTAGTCATAACAGCTTTGTACGCTCCACTCAAAGGGATCGGAATCGGCTTCGTTACATACTTCCAAAAGTGCTCCCGATTGCTTTTAGCGATCGTAAGTTGGAGGTTCTTTCGGGCTTTTTTATACTGGCTCTGCCAGTCTTCGTACTCCGAGCTATTCCTGCTACGCTGGCTACAGCACCTAGCTTTGATATATTTTTTTCGGAGTTCCTAGATTTCTGAATTCCGCCAATAATTTGCCTTCCTATTCTCGTGAAGGGAACGTCGTGGTACGGAAGTGTTACACGCCTGCTGGATATCGCGGACTATTCGCGTGGCCTTCATCGAAGCAGTTCCGTTCAGGGGTAGCATTTCCCGGAACATTTTATCGTCTAGCATTTTTGATGACCAGCCAACCATACTTTTGTTCTGGACACTTACACTCGTGTTTTTGTTACGAACGCCGTTCATAGTGGCTATTATTGCCTGGTGGTTACTATGCTGCCTTCCTTAGCAAGCTTTGTGCGCGGACCCTTTCCCGAACCTAGATTCGAACTAGGGGCCCCACACACAAGAAGCCAGTGCTCTACCCACTAGGCTACCCAAGCTTTCATATATTGTAGAATGATGTAATAGAATATGTAGTTTTCAAATCGGGTGCTAACTCCAAACTGACAAAATGTCAGATAAAGCGTTTATGCTAAGCACGGCAGTATGGGTGTAAACATGGCCATGTTTAGAGTCAGGGTCATCACGCCGAACAGCCACTTTGCAGTAGAGCTATTTTCTACATGTTACACCGTATATGTCACACCTGCATCCCTGTATACGTTATACCTATCCTAGGTGATGCTCTAAAGCAACCGTTTGGGTTTCATCAATTTCTCCAATCACAAAAAATGCATGTCACTTTTGGAGACTTGTCATTCTGTGCTGTTTATAGATTATAACTATTTGATTCCCGATCTGAAAATAAATAACTGCATCTTCTTCAAGAATAGTGTGGTATATTGATGCCATTTTTCGCTAAAGGTCCCAGTTAGACGTACCATCAAGAGTACCTCCAGCAGCTTGAGCATTCGCACTTCTTTCGGTTAAGTTCTGCTTTATAATAACAAGAGACTTATATTCATTAGCTAACTTTCTTGGCCGCATATCCAGAGAGCTTTTAAACCAACATCAGCCTTTTTACCTACGCAAACTATTATTTTAGCCGAAGATGAGCTGTAAACTCCGCATATCGACAGTAGAATACACACAAATGAATAACTGAAATGATAATGAAAAAAATTATTTTTGCATTCTTCTAGACAAACTATTGTAACAAAAACATTTTTCTTCATATCGTCGCTGTGAAATCAAACCGGCATATCTGCAAAAATTGAGTTTTTGAGTTTTTGGTATCAAAAAATTCCTTATTTTCCCCTCTATTTTTATGTCGCACCGGCATATCGTAAAGTTGAATAAAAACCCGTCTAATGGTGTTTTGCCGCTTTGCATTCACGTGAAAATAGCCCACATGCGAAAACTTTAAAGCGCTCTAGTGAAGAATGTGTATTTTGCAGATATGCCGGTTTGATTTCACAGCGACGATATGTACATCAAACTTCCACATTACAAATGATTCATGACAAACTAGGAAAATATCGATCTTTGAACATTCCGAACGATGTGAAAAAAATGCTTAAAACGAGCAGACTACTCTTGAAACACCGTGAAACACCGTGAAACTTCTTCGTTTCGGAAAACCCAAAAGAATTACGATTTGTTGACACAGTGATGACTTCGATTCTCCATAAATTTTCATCGCCACCACCACTAAGTCAATCCCCAAATGAATAAATCTTTTGCTTCTTACAGAAACATTCTCACAGATACAAGTACCTGTAATGTTGAAAACCCCTAAATCCACTTATTTACGATAATGCGATCTACTTCCCTTCCGACTTCAAAATCATTAAAATTTACTTGAAATTAGTCCCAGCGGAATGTATCGTGCATTTTCCGATGGATGCGGGAATGGTTAGCATAAACTGAAAAGCAAGGAAGGGAACAAATGTTTCCAAATTTTTATCAAAACACTGTATCGACCCTGGATTGTTGTGTATGATGTACTAATTTCTAATTAATCTTGAAAGATAATTACATTTACTCGCATCAATCAGACAACCAAACAGCACGAAAAGTTATTTGGTTGATTATTTTGCCTGTAACATGAACGTCTGTGTTAAAAGAAAGTAATCAGAACTAGAGGTCCTAATCTCTTTATTAACGGACGGATTTATTGATGAATCAATAGATGAGGGTATACCCCGTGACTGACAGATGACCTCAAGTGTGTGGGTGTCGATAATGTTTTTCGATCAAGATATCGACGCCAAATCATTTGAAAATGTGCCTATCAAATTAAGTAAAGAATTGGATTGTCTGATGGCCGTTGGGAATTGATTGTATCTGAATGGATTTCAAGTAAAAAAATCTTTTCCTTCTACGGCTCACTAGATACCCATCTAATTTAAAAACTGTAAATCAAAACCAATCAGCCAGCATAGAATGCTTTATTCATTATCAATTTAAACAGTGTCAATTTATAGAGCATTAAATTCCCGAAATTACCCGTGCTGTGCTCGTGCGACCACCATTCAAATTTTCCTTGAAATCAAAAACCAATTTTAATCAAATTAAGCGAGCCGCAATTTAAACTGATTTAGTGTGACAAACTGACAAACTTCTTAGCAGCCGAGTACCGACAATGTACTCTTCATTCGTTCCGATTCGTTGATTCACTTTCAACGAACCACATACAGAAAGAAGCTACTTCTCCTAAGCAACCGCAACGCATCGAGTTGGTGAGAAGTTTTTGGTTCCAGCTTGTGTTGCGATAGGTAGATGAAATGCGGAGAAATATTTTGTCATCATTTTCTAATGGTTGTTTTGAATCGGTGTGATGTGATGGTGAAGCGATGTAGTGACACAAATGCCATAAAATGGATGACATTAAATTATTTTTGTCATTTATTACAACGCTTTAAAATGAGTTATGTTTGTGCATCCGTTTTCATTCGGGAATACTGAACACCATTTTCAAGTTTATATATAGCGATTGGTAAGCTGATTCCCAGTTAATTAGAATAACTCGAAATCTGATTATAATGATACGCAAAGGATTGGCCAGAATTTCTGGAATTTAAAGCTCTTTGGAAACAATTTTTACATATATATAATACGTTTGTAGTATGTTCAGGACACACATGATAAATCGAGCTGATGATTAAATTAAACAACGATATTGATATCTTGGTTATCGTATGAAAATTATAAAAAATCAGTCCAAAGTGAAAAAAAAATCAAGTGCATCAGAACCGCTAGAAAGCTGATTTTCGAAAAAATTGTCTTTGAGTGACAAAAAAATGTGGAAAGACGTTATACACTTTTTTGTAGTATCATATCAACCATTCCTTATCCTAAGCAACAAAACCCAACTATAACACAAATGATGGAAATGTTCTGTGCTGGCAACACTTTGCCAACGAAGCAGCAATAAGTTTACCATAACAAGCTCATACTTAAATCAACTTATCCTTTGAGTTTCGTTCTCATCGCAGGATTTCATCGAAAGTTTCAGCGGTTAAACGTTGTTTGAGGCTGCCATCCGAAATATTTTTCAGAAATCGTAATATTTAAAAATTGGTTCCTTATTTTTATTGCAAATGCTTTGCATATGAGTATGTTATGGAAGCATCTGTTAGTGCAATATTTACGAAAATGCCTGATGCTGGTTACCCTGTGCTAGCAGCAAAGCAAAAAATATACCAAATCTGCTTCATGTTAAGTTAAAGCCACCCTGTCAATTTCGTTTCGATTGAATCACTGCGCTGGAAATTATCAGGGTAAAAAGAATTTTAGGGCAACCACCCTCAAAACTTTTCAAATTTTCAAAACGTTAATATTTGTTGCTACTTTTAATTGCAGGATCATTCCCATTTGCAAATCTAATGACAAAATCGCTTAGTAAGGAAATTCCAAAAAATTACAAAAATGGTCATAGTTGGCAGCCCTTTCATGATTTTTTTACGAAATTCCTACAACATTTGATTTACAATAAGGTCGATTTACTGCATGAACTTCGTTTTGATTTCATGAGTGAACCGGAAGTTATAGGGAAAAAGGCTTTATTTTGTTGAGCAAATTTACAAGATTTAGGAGACAAAAATCACCATAGCTGATTTTTCAACCAAATTTTCACCAAATGTTGTCTAAAGTAAGGTCCAAATATTGTGTGAATTTTGTTAAAATGTGATAGCTGAATCCGAAGTTATAGGCCAAAAAGCAGTTTTTTCCCAGTGATTTCAAGATGGCAGCACTTCCACAGGGTTGCCCGGATTTTAAAATCACTTCTATCAGACTTGGTCCCAGCTACTACCAACATGTCCTGTAAATTTCATGATGATCAGATTAGCCGGTCGTCAGTTCTCGTGAACAGAAGTTTCGAGTGCTGAAAATTAAGGTAATTTGGTGATGGGTTGCCGTTCTTGTGCAAATAGGAATTTGGAAAATTTCAATTGTCAAAAAGCAAAAATTTTTCAGTAGGGTCGATGTTTCGAAGAATTTTTTTTCAGGAGCCAGCCGTAGCTGCAGAGTTGCCCGCATTGTCTTGAAAATCCTTTTGTGTTAAATTTTAGTATACATCAATACGCTGTGCAAATTTCACGATGATCCAATGTTTCTGTCAAAAGCGATGACAAATAAAAATTAAAAAAAAAATCCTTGTCTACTTTTAGGCACTCAGCACCCACACACGGCTCAAAATTTCCAATTATGTATCCTAGGCAAGCTTCAAACAAAATAAGTTTTCATTCCCAATACTTTTTTTAACAAAAATTTACACTGCATCGAAATATAGAAGTACCTGAAAATTCACTAAAGTACCCGCCGCCGTCAAAGGGTTAAAGATGTCTGAAGTCGTGGACCTACCCACTATATACATCTATGTCGTCCGAAAATTTCCCATCAATCGAATTGGCCACTTCTGAGATTATCTGCCTTAATCATTTTGCTGATATTATATATTATATATTATGTTATATATATATATATATATATATATATATATATATATATATATATATATATATATATATATATATATATATATATATATATATATATATATATATAGAAATATGAATTTTCGGCGAAACGAGTTTTATATTAAATTTTCTTCGAAAATCAGTAAAAATTATTGACAGAGGAACACACAAAGAAGATGAAAGTGATTTGGTGAAAAAATTCGGAATGCCGTTAGCACCGATGCTAGACTTCCGTCGAGAGAACACATTAACAATTCGACTTCCAAAGGATTAGTAAAAAAAGCAGAAAGTCTACAATCAGGCGTGGGAAAAATGGTTGATGGCGAGGAGTTACTGTGATGGGAGGGGAGGTAAAAGAAGAGAAAAATTGACTAAAGAGCTCACAAGAATTTTGTGGTTAGGACGCAGGCTTATCATGAAGATACATAACAGAAGGAATACCAGAAGAAGTTTTAAGGAATTTAATGTAAGACCAAAAAGGCTTAGGACTGTCGGAAGTAATACAAGTTTCGGCATGCTCAATGTAAGCACGCATTGCGTCAATGGCTGACTTTGTAGCAGCAGCCCGTAACCTTTGAAACTTCAAAGGGTCATTAAGTGGGCCAGACCTTTTTTATTTGCCACGCGCAGCATCTTTGGCTCCAAGAGCAATCGCGACATCGACTGTGAACCATGGAGGATCGGAACTTGTTTTACTGCGGAAGAAGGAGTGTAGCAGGAAATTAAGTTGGACAAGAAGAAATAAAATTTGTAGAAAGCATCATCCACACTTAGACCTCTGAAGAAATTATACCAGCTAGTAACATTTATTTCATTGGACAGCGAAGAGTAGAAGCCGATTTGGCTTTAGACAAACGGTTAAGAGTTAATTCCATAAAAAGAGGAGGATGATGATGAGGATCAAGGCGCACATACGGAGACAGAGAAGGACTCAAGCAAAAGGAAGAAAGGTGAAGATTAGTGAAAACGAAATCGAGAATCCTGTTGTTAGTATTGGGTACGTTGTCGAATTGAGAAAGTGAGCAAAGGGACATAAAAGAAGAAGTAGTGAGAGACATATTGCTTGACGACAATATACTCATGCTAATCCAGCGACGGCATATTAAAGTCACCACATAAAATTAAGGAAGCAGAAGGGAAACGGCCATTGACGTAGGCCGAGAGTTCCGTAAAGAAACGTTCATATACCAGTACGGGGCTACTACACGGGATGTAGATTGAGGAAACAAGCAGCACTGAGGACGGTGAAGGAGAAATAAGAATAATCGCACATTCAACCGGGGCAGAGATAATGAAGTCACTGCGGAGCGTTCCATTCAGAGATATGTGTATATCAATTAAAACACCACCTCATAATGAAAGATTACACACAGATCGATTCTGATCCGTACGAAAAACAGTGTGAAGAGGCAAAATTTCATTGCTACATAATATGTATTATTGCACAATTGTATAAATTTGGTCACAACCAAACTAAAGGGAGAATGCCATAATGTTAAATTTATTTTAGAGAAGATTTCATACGCATAATATCAGTGGTCAGTATGCGTAGACTTGTAGATGATACATTTTTTATTAAGTCAGCAACGATATGGTAAAAATTCCTCTTTCCTTTTTTCTATGGGATAATTGCAAAAATGTTGAACATTGGGTTAGAAAGGTCTGGCCTTTGAGCGAAAATATGGCGGTAGGAAAAGCAAATATCGTTAATGTGCGAGAAAAAATCATTCCTCCACCACTTCACATCAAGCTTGGGCTACAAAAAAAAAAAAATTATCAAAACCCTGGCTAAGACTGGTGACTGTTTTAAATATGTTTTGCAAAAAATGTCAGCCCTAATTGTGGAAAAATTAAAAGTAGGTATCTTTGATGGACCGCAAATCCATGCCCTTATAAAAGATACCGAATTCACAGGCTATATGACACAGATCGAATTAGAAATATTGCTAAACTTTGGGTTAGTAGTCAGACATTTTTTGGGGAATCATTCATCACCAGAATATCCAGAACTAGTGGCTAAAACGCTTTAGAATCCGCTTAAGAGCGAATGAGCATTAAATTTGATTTTTCGTATAGCCATTTGGACAGATTTCCAAGCAACCTAAGTGATTACATAGAGGCACAAAAAAAACGGTTTAACCAGGACATATGATACTATTGCTGAACTTAATAAGGTATTGTCCTGAGCAAAAATACACAGAAAAAGTTTTTTGTATACTTTTTTTAGTTATTTGTGTTAACAGTAAATGTTTATAAAAGTGTAGTCAGTATGTAGTCGATATCAAAAATATAGATTTTAAAATGTAACATATATACCTTTTTTGGATATTTTTGAGTCAAGTAGTTAATAGTTCATCTCATAAACTAGAGTCAATTTGAAAAATCTGTTTTTTTTTCTCGAATTCATCATACTGAACGTTTACGAAATTGACTTCAACCCACCTTGCCGTAAAATGACTGTTCCCCAGTGCTATAATTGACATACTTTGTTGATGAAAATCACAACATTTTTGCAACATATTCGTATATTGCTCATATGTATGTATATGTTCGATTACCCACAAAACAAACTGCTGTGCACTTGTTTTATTGTTTTCGAACGTAAAAGAAACAAAAAGGCCACATGATCAAGTCCATCCAAGTTATCCTTTTTGTTCAATTGCTACATTGAAAGAATATCGTGGGTGAATGAAAAACAAACGCAAGATAAATGCAACGAGATGCTGGAATATCGAAAGATCGATTCTGTGTATGTAGTTAGAAAGAGTACAAGCAGACCATCGATGTCGTACAGTCTTGAAAGTTTTCGAAACAAATTGCAAAAGGATACATGTCTTGACCTATCTTTTCGTATCCTCTGTCTTGGATACAATGTATGTTCATTCCACAAATGTACTTAAGTCTTAATAATAAATTACATGCAGTTTAAAGGACGATTTGTGATAGGGACTTTATCCAATTTTGTGAAATGGAGATTTGTAGAGCAGAAGAAAAATGCATTTAAGATAAAAATATATTATTTGATTAAATGTAAGAACATTTTAGGATTTGTATCTATACTACTGAAGTAGTCTCTGAAACATTAGCTTAATTAATTGAAAAACCTAGGAAAAAACACACCTCTCCCAAAAAGGGCCAAACCGCTTAATCTTATCCTTTTACCAACGACTCACTCTAACAGACAAATTAATAGACCGTCTGACGCTGATTAAATTCATTCCGTACAAGAAAATAACTTTCCCTGTTTCTAAAAACAATTCCAAGATCATTACCACTAGTTGACAATAACATATTTTCGTCCATCTCTCTTTCGCCACAAGCGGTGTGGCGTTTTTTCCTAACCACTTCTTTCCGACCGTAAAAAAGAGAGAATAATCACTCGGAATAGCGCAGAAAATGTCAACTCGTTGTTCATCTTGTCTGCAGTTAATGAGTGACAATTTTAATTAAAAACAACACCAACAGAAAATATATCGTCTCCAACTCAATTGGACGTCTCCAAGCCCAGAGCATATCGTGCCACTGAAATAAGAAAACGACCAAGTAACGATCGAATATTTATAGTTACCTCGCGGAACTAAGTCTTCTGTCTCGAGAAACGTTGCGGTTAATGGCTACGGATGATTCCTACTACCGAAGAAACAGGTCGATAAAGTCCATTTAAGAAGCTAGTGCACTATTAAATTGGATATGACTGACGGCTATATTTTACGCGGATGACATCTATGTCGGTACACACGGTACAGTACGGAGTAGGGAACTGGATCGCATAGATCCTATAGCGCGATGAGATGATTTCGAGGGAGTCAACCGAAAAAACATGGTCCTTTTGCTTTGATTGCTTCAGTACGAGAAGCCCAGTCGTACTATTTCGGCTCGACGGCAATGCGCCAGATGTTTAAGAGATGAATTCATTCCTAATTAATGGTAAAAGTCATTCAACAGTATTGCTAGCATCTTGTTAGGAACAAGATGTTGATTGGAGAAAATAGGGACCTTCGACATGTGAGCATTCGAAGAGAAATTATTAATGAAATATTCGGTCGTGGAGGCGACATTCATATGTCTCATTTGCACGAGAACGGAAGTCAAGTTTAGATTTATGGTTGAATGGAGGAAATATTCATGTTTGATGCGTAAAATGATATGAATTACCGTTGGAATAAATCAAAACATATTTGAGTGTAAAATCATTCATTTAAAATTCTCACAAACGAAAAAACATCAATTTTCCCGTGCCTATATAATCAAAATTTTGTTCAGGTGACAATAAAGCTTTCGAAACTCTTTCAATTTCTTTCCTTTCACTATTTCATGCCCAATAAATTTACCATTGTTCGAAAATAAATTGGTCAGTATTGTCAGTTCATTTCTTTGGATAAGTACTTGTCCTTTTGATTGTTGCTCTAGAGGCTGCAATTTCGTGAAAATCAAACTCATTTTCGTCCAGTGAATTGAAATAAACGCATCCCCTATATCAAACGTGCTATAATAAAACCACATCTAGAGCGGGCGAACCTAACTACCCCGAAGGAATCGAAATCTCATTAATAAGTGTATCCTTTCCAGGAGAAAAAAATCAATTCATCAGTTTGGTTTAACCCTTGAGTTCGATTTTATTTATCCGTTCTAGGCAGTGTTGTGAGAACATTGATTTCTTGTTTATTTGAATGGAAGGCAGGCCAAAAGATAAAATAACAATAACAGTAATTTTCGTATGAATGTTTATCCGATTGTGTTTTGGTAAGAATTGAATTGAATTGAAATTGGTTTGGAGATGAATAAGTCTGACGAAAAAGAGTGCAAATTGATTTTTGATTGTTATAGTTTCGTGAAATGAAATAATACATCAAATGATGCAGCAGCTACGGGAGTCATGCCAACAAATACAACGTATATACGATTTTGCTTACTACTTGCAAATATAAATCTGTTGAATATTGTAGGCGTGATTATATTTACCTATTAAAATATCATGATAAAATGAAGGAGAAAAAATATATAAATAAAACCATTAATCATAGATGAAAAAATGAAGCATGAAAGTTGACGTTTTCATGTTGTTTTATTTCATTTAAATATTTCAACTTCACCAAGCATAATAAAAGAGCTCAAGCTAAAAAGTGGAGATGAAATTACATCAGACATGGCATCCGGCACTTAGCAAGTCACTATATCCACCATGTAGTCTCTTGCTAAGTAACGAATTCAATGTCTGATGCCTTGAACTACTATGTTTCCTCAAAAAGTATTGTATTTGGGGCATTTCACGTGAAGCGGACAACAAAAAAAGTTGAGATTCTAG
The DNA here is from genome assembly GCA_963978885.1 of Nemotelus pantherinus. Lineage (NCBI taxonomy): Eukaryota > Metazoa > Arthropoda > Insecta > Diptera > Stratiomyidae > Nemotelus > Nemotelus pantherinus. The sequence goes on from OZ022263.1 coordinate 4,277,993, forward strand.
ATTTCGTTCATATTGTGCATAATGGTACTTCTAGAAGATATAAACGTGGATGCACAAGTTCTATGAGGTTTAATTACCGAGCTATGGGCTTCTGGATTGACGAAATTGATGAAAGGTTTTTTTGGAAGCGGATTCTGAGATTCAAAACAAAATCTAAAAAAAACATTAAACATACTGATTGGTATAGAAAATAAACTGTTCTTTTTAATTTTGAAATTAGAATTGGAAAAATTTTTTTTTTCCTGTGTGAAACACTTCAACTCGTTATTTGAATAATTTGGACCAGGTCAATTTTGTTTGTTTTTATAACAAAACAAAGCTTAAAATATATTATTTTACTATAAAAATATATTATAAATATATTATTTTATTATATGTTATTTTATGAAAAAAGTTTTAGAATTGATGGCCAGGAGTTTAGGAGGTAGGTGCATTTTAATGCATAGAAGTCGCATGGAGCGTAGTACCAAGAGCTTGATTAGGATAGCTAGGAAAAGGGTCATCACTTTCGTTGAGACAATGCTTACAGAACTTCATCCTGACTTGCCCCATTCTGTGAAGGTATTTCCTGAAGTTTTCCTAAAGGTATTTCCTGAATTTTCCGAAGAGATTTATTTCACCGTGGTCACGATTATGCCACGGTTTTAAGGCGCAAATAAGTCTAATGTCCATTCCCCTTCGACCTCATAGCCCAAAGTTCCTCCTAAAGCTCAAGCATCCACGTTCGTGCTTGAGCAGCTAATACTTCTCTCTCTCCGCTTCTGCTCTGTTCCACACCTTCCTGCGTTCGTTCGCCAAGAGCCGGTTTAGACGAGCGGTTTTTTGCTGGATCCAGCACGAGTTTTTAGGAAAGAGAAGTGAAGGATGGAACGGAACAGCGAGCACGAGTGATATAGTTGGCCTTCTGATGTGGCAAATAGATATTGCCGAGCCCAGGCGAGATCTGGCGAGCCCGAGTGTGTGGACGGTCCAGACAAGCGACTTTGACAGCACTCGCCGGCGCTCGTGCGACTTCCGATCGGAATGGGTTTTGGGCACGAGCCAAGGCGATTCGTGACGAGCTGTCAAATGCCGTCCACATGTTGGCGGCCTCGTCTGACTTCGGCTCGCTGGGCCTCGGCCAATATTTATTTGCTACATGACATTTTCTTAGAAATAATTTGAGGCTCAGATTTTTTTGCTAGAAAGTTCGATTGCTAGGAACATAAAAAACTGTGTGCTAGCACAGCAAAACTAGAAAAAAAACCCTTGTACCAACTGTCTAGAAAAGCTAGAAAAAAAACTCTTGTACCAACTGTCAAACATGGCGAAGGTGGTCTGATAGTCTGGGGGTGTATAGCGGCGGTATCACTTGGCAACCTAGTTTTTATAGAGTCAAAAATGGATCAGTTCGCTTATCTAAATATTTTGAAGACGACTTCTCTTTCCAGCATGTTAATGATCCCAAGCACGGGGCATATAGTGTCAAGCTTTGGTTGCTCTACATCACAAATCATCAGTTGCGTACGCCACCTTCATCTCATTGAGCATTTGTGGGATTTACTAGAGCGCAGGATCCGTCAGCACAGCATAACTTCTAAAGAAATGCTTAAAATGTCATCAATGAATGGGGCAAAATTACTGGACAAGAACCTCCAAATTGGTCCACTTTATGCCACATCAACTTAAAGAGGTCCTCAAGCGTAAAGGCTATCCCACAAGTTACGAAACCCTACTATTAAAAAAAAACAATTTCAATATTTTAAATTATTATTGCTCTGTACTGATACTTTTTCTGCTTCATTTAAGTAAACTTGAGAAAAAAGTTGATAAATTGTTGATAAAACATTTAAATGTAATAGTTTCCTTAAAATGAATTGCTTCATTATATTGTTTCCTGTTCATGGTATACGGATACTTTTTCTGACAAATGTATACCTACGTACGTCTCGTTATTTCAATTGAGCATAAAGTTTTAGATGGTGTAGATGTACATGACATTATTTCCGAACTTGCATACACTAAGCCAAGGTAAGAGATTGTTAGAACGCGAAATGTATTTAGATAAATTTCAGTTTCAAAATGAAGATAAAATATGATACGAGTAGCAATCAGTGTTCTTAAAAAAGGTACAGATCTGGCCTGCTTGCCAGCATAATATTTAACTTTGTGTCCAAGTTTACATACTCTGAAAATCTCACTCAGCTCCAAAGTTAAATTTGCCATACATCAAAGCTGAAATGAAAAACAAGCCGTATTTGCAATAAATTAACAATGGACAAGTTTTGGGCAAAATTTATCTGTGGATAGGGTACATGTTATACACTTTACGAATATCAAATGAATTGAAACACTTGTAACTACGTACATAGGTGCACACTCTGAAAGTAAAAACTCATCGTCGTAAATCATACCACCTTGCTCCCAAAGAACTAATTGGTAGGTGTAAGCTTCTCGACAATACCAAAAAAAAAACATTGAAAAGAAAATACATTCCGTATTGAGAAGGCTTGCAATAAATCATAACTTCTGGGGCACGAACCATTGTATGATATACGATATTCCTCCACCTTACAATCAAATCGATTATCCCTGAGCATACGCGTTACTTCAGCACAAACTGTTGGTCAGCATTTTGCTCTCATAATGAAGCGGGCGTGTTAGATAGTTTCTACTAAACTCTGGTTCGTGTGCATCTGTATTTCGAACGTGACTAATGCGAAAAAATATTTCTTATGAAAATCCGCTTTCGATTTTTATTGCTCGAGGAGCCACCTTGTTCAGTAACAAGCAAGCATGTGCTATGCAGCATGCGAACATTTCTCCCCTTATCACTCCAAAAGACGTGCTCTTGTGTTTGAACATGTGTCGAACATACTCTTAGTCCAACGAAGGGATTTAAGCATGCATGTTCTGGAGTGCAAGATTTGGGTACCTATCACATAAAGGAGCAACTCCCTTTGATTCGATGCGAAAATCTTCAATTAAAATGCATGAAAGTGTTTGGGAGCCGAGCGGATTCTCTTTTACCGTTTTTCGCTGATAGTGGACACATTTTGAATGCTTTTATTTTAAGAGGAAATGATGGTGATAAATTGAAGCGATTTCAATGAATTACCATCATCCTACCACACATTATTCAGCACCAGACAGTTCAGCATTGTCATACTTTTGCATTGTTTGTCATTGTAAGAAGACAATGGTGAAAAAATAGACGAACATCATCCTACAATTTTTCGTCCGAACAATGAAATCGACACGGGTTTAGTTCTTTTGACGAAATTTCAAATTCCATCAAATTTCAACGGCAAACACACAAAACATTAATCTGTCCACCTTTAACAACTTACTTCAAGTCCAATTCTTTCCAGTTTGCTTCCACAGAAGGATTTCTATGGTGCAACAATCAATAGAAAACAGCAAAAATTCTTTTAGCACACATCAGATTACTTACAGAGCAAATAAAAACAGCAAAGACGTTAAATTGCAGACAACGAGCACCATTGTGTGCCATTTCGACCGTACGTACTTAAGTTGCAGCAACCCGAGAAACGAATAAAACGCAAGATCAAGGACCAGAACAGACCGGGCAGATGTCCACCAAATACTTTGTCCTCGTACACAATGCAGGCAAGCCTCAAATAATTGCAATTTTCTACTATCAACAAATGAAGATCTCTCATACTCCCTGCGAACATGTTCAATTCAGACGAGTACACCACATCTCCTTGTGCAGCAGCAGCAGCAGCCACTTGCATGCTCCTGGCTTTTGTCATTGGCGGTAAATCCTATTCCGCATCATCTGAATGCCCTTTTCATCTTGATATACTTATTGTAAGAAAAACGACAATGTCTGACCGTAACTACCTAGTTTTCTTCAGGTAAATTAATTTTGCATTCACTCCTCTTTTGAATCTGCGGGCCAGTGGGCAATCAGCAGTCGAAAGTGTCTGCTTTTTTCGGGGTTCGCCCAAAATGAAGATGTTCTTTTGTATGATAGGATTCATTTGCCGTCTTTTTTTTTATATTTTTGCGGTATCGTAACTTATGGAAAATGTAAGGCGGCAGGATTATGAAAAAGACAATGTGGTCTTTGAGGGAAGCCACCTAGAGCGTGTCGATTTAAATGGGTTTCTATGCGAATTGATTGCTGAATGTACCGAATGTACATTTCGAGGAAAATGGTTGCACGGAATTCTAAATACGATTTTGAAATTGTATCTTATTTTATCAAATGCAGATACTTATGTATGGTTGATAATATTTTTGTTCTAAAACTTAGGTGATTGTAGAGCTTCTTGTTTTGAAAGCACCCCAACTACACAGAACTTGTGGTATGTATGGGACTCTTTTACAGAAGTTAGAAACTTTTTCAAGAATTAGAGAACGTTGGCGTCGTCTTTATACTCTTTTGTCATCCAGTAGATTTTTTTTTGCTTCTCTAATGAGTGTCATGCATGTAACGACTATTTTAACATTTTGTTCTTCTTGTCTCAGCAATTTTACTGCTTACTAACGTTTTGTTTCATATTATTTAAACCGAATCCTTGTGGCTCCATATGAAACAAGATTTTAGAGTAAAACAACTGTTATGAATGGGAAATAGTATAAATCTGGCTGGAAAACAAATCCACAGTGTGACAGCAAAAAAGAAAGAAAGGAATGCTTTCAAAGCGTTATTATTAACATTTAACTAATATATAATATTATTAACATTTAACTAACATATAAGGTGATATTGATTTTTCTGTTTAAAGCCTGAGCTAAAAACAAACTATGAAATCATTCAAACATGAAAAAGAAATAAATTTAATTTAAAGTTTCTACTACTAAATCTATATATCGCAAGAAAAGAACTCGAAAACAATTGCAGTGCATTTTCAAAGCAGAAAGTAATAGAATTTATTGGACTTTATGACCATGGTATCGATACCATTGTATCAATGAAACCAGGTTTATGGTATCTGAAATTAGGAAGAGTGATACAAATCCTATATACCATTACAAAGCCTATATACCATTTTCGAGCCGAATTCATAGATTTTTGGTACAAATTCATAATATTTTCGAGTCTAATTCAAATTTTTCAAATCAAATTCGTAAATCAACACCAATTCATAAGCTTTCGAGTCAAATTCATAACTTTTTTGAGTCAAATTCAAAATTTTTTCGAAGAGAATTCTAATTTGTACACGTCAAGATCATAATTTATGAATTTGAGGCGCAAAATATGAACTTATTCAAAAATGTATGAATTTAACTCCAAAAAATATAAATTTCACCTGCGAAAATTATGAATTTGTCTTACAAAAGCTATGAATTTAAATTTAAAAAATTATGAATTTCACTCGAAAAATTATGAATAGGTATCGAAAATTGATGAATTTGATTTGAAAACGTATTAATTAGACTCAAAAATATTATGAATTTGTGTCTTAAATCTATGAATTTCATTCAAAAATGGTATACTTGGTATAGTTTGATCATCGCCAAATGTACAAAATGACAAAGTGAGTACCAATTTGAATGGGAAATATGGGAAAAAATGGAAAAATTACGACGTCTACACGTCCAATCTAAGACATTAAATTTAAACTTAAAATTATCCTAATACCATCAGCTAACATCTGCCAATGAACGATTTGGAAAAGTTATGTTATTCTTTTGAACACTGGCTGAAAAAGATCTCTGCTAGCTGCAAAATCTTCGAATATAGCCTAGACATTCTGCTAGATAAATCAATTTTTCTTCAAAATTTTAACATTCAAAATGACGCTATGGTACGATTGCGCTCTATGCACAAGAATCGACCAAGCTCAGCGTAAATCGACTGTTTAAATGGTCTACTCTGGTTGGAGAAAATGTATTGGGGAACTCCGAATCGAGTAATCCAGGTGCCCAGTAGACCAGAAGTACAGTCATTGGCAGTAATGTTGGCCAAGGAATGGCTTCAGGCCAACGCGTGCAACGAACGATGATTGTCAGCCAGTATAAGTGAATGCCTTTGAGTTTGCTAGTGCACCTACTATGGGCTACCTACTATCTTCGGAGATCAAGGAAAGGTCATACAGGTTTGCTCACACGTCGGGTTATCTTGCATTTTTGTGAAGATAGAAATTCTTGAACCCAGGTGGCAATGTCCTTGTTTATCGAAGGCCAACAAAAATTTGCTTGAAAGGTACTCGCTTAGAACACGAATACTAGGGTAAGCTAGGCTGTGTTCCAAGTGGAAAACCTGTTCGTTGATCTTGAGAGGGATGTAGGCCAGGCATTCCACAAAAAAGTCGGAGCTAGTGCCAAAGATTGTTTGTTTTTGAAGGTGTATTTGGAGTTTTTTTCACCTGCCCTCTTCTCTAGTGTGTCTTGAAGAGGGCAGACTACCCTCGAAATATCGGTATATGCTAATATATATGTATCAAGCTTATAAAAGAAACATTGGACGTTGAATAAAAATATCTGATTTTGTAATGCAAAAAAATAAGTCAGACGAAATTGATCAAATCAGTTTTAACTCTGTACATCATTTATAATTTATTTACAATCCAATTAGGATGCGTAAGCTTAAACTGTAATCAAATTAAATAGTTTATCATTCTTTTTGTTAAAATTCCATTTATTGATAATTATTTTTTGAATTACATATCATACATACTTCTTATAATTGGAATTTCCATTAACGGGTTTTCTAACGTTTCTTATTTTCTTTTTTTTCCATTAATTAATTTAACTATAGACATCTATTCACATGAAAAGGAATATGAACAACTTTGTCGGTTTTTTTTGTAACACTTTCTCTTAGTTTTTCTTCGTTTTCATTAATTTTAACTTTTAAATTTTACATCATATTGTGTTGTTATTTATTACACAAATTCTTTTCTCTCTCGTCTAATATATTTCTCTATTGCATAACTCCTTAACAATATAATGATGTAGTATATTAATTCATAGGTATTTATAGTATTGTGGGTAGTCAATGAGGCGAGTTTTAATCCTTAAACTCACTGATGTCTACAAAACAAAAACCTTTTGAACTATACATTTGTAGTTCATAAATGCAAGAAAATGGATTTAGAATATTTTTAATGTATGTTTTTGATGTGAATACAGGATGATTACAATTGAGCTAGTATATATTTTGAATGCGACTGAAGTGAAGTCAAAAACTCAACTAATCAGTAATAACGATCACTTAAAACTGATTTAATGTGCTTATTTCTAAAATAAATGGAAATGAAAATCTCCCTTTTATCTTTTCTTGTATGCATTTAGCATGCACTTGTAAAATTTTGAAAGTATTGAAAATAGATTGTTGTCGTTGATTTCGGTACAACTTCTGTTTCAAGGTTTTTGCACCTCACTTTCATGTAACACATCATTTACGAATTAACAGAATCATTCACCGGAATAATTCAGGAATCGGCTCAAATTGACATTTTTTTGGTATACCTAAATGTATAATTATAATTATGTGTGGGTATGCTTTTATGGATGGCAATGGCTAAGTTTGTGCTGCTAATTATTTATAATGTTCGATTTTCGGAACACGGAGCAGAGAACACGAGGATTTTTTTTGTGTAATTTAATTAAAAGATTGTAGACAAATGATTTTTAAAAATAGCGTCTTGCATCATATGGTTTAAAACAGAGCCTACAAGTGCTACGAATCGCGCACTTAAGTCAAGGAATTATTAGCTCGATCCTACTTTCCTACCTTCTGTAGTTACCAATTCACGTAAATTTTTTATGACCGATGTTCGTCACGACTGAATTGTTTAGGGCTGGGACTGAACAAAGGTCTAATTGCAAGTCCAGAAATTATGTATGAGTATTGAATAGTGATAAGCTATTCTTTTGTTATGTTTAAGTTTCGTTATCGGTTATTCTAACTGCATCCCGATGAAACATATCTTAATTATTCTTAGGACAATTTCGCAATTCTGGGCCTGTACTAATGCAATTATGCAAAAGTTTTTTTTAATGTCTACAAGCAACAAAAAAAGATGTTATGCTGTTAGAAGGAATATATAATGTTAAGGAAAAATAAAAATCGCAAATAAAAGTTGAAAATCTGTTGGGAAAAAATACTTTTAAAACGTTTTAATCATTTGGCTACAGCTTGCCGACTTTTTAGTTCATTACATTAAACAGTAAAATTTTTAGAATTTGGCATCCGGTTTATTGATTTTCAAATCAAAATTAATGAATTATACATATCTAATAATCAATAAATCTCAAGCACTAGTCAAATTTCTACAAGATTATGCTCGTAAATGGTCTGCCTATTCGTTTAAGGCTTTTCTGATCTTTGCTTCGTTACAAATTATATCAACGTCGTGAGTTTTTCGCATTCTCAAGTTCTTTTCTGTAATATTTTCAATCATCTCTAGTTCCAAAATATACTCCTCTGACAGCATAAATCCATTAAAAACTGTTTAGTAAACGGCATATCGTCAACAAACTTGTTTCATAAATTTATTAATTACATTAAATCTAGTACTATTTGCATGATTGAAAGATTAGAATTAAAATACATATGCTGATGAGAATATTGTATTAAGCCAAAGAATATATTTTTTTACAAACGTATCATCATCATCATATAATAATATTACCATATAAATTACAATAAAATATCATGTATAAAATAAATTATTTCAACTTAAATTCTAAAAAAAGAAAGCGACAATAACATCATCATACCACCAGTATATTCATACAGACGACGCAAATAAAACAAATGAAACAAAAATCTATGTGCGACGCCATTCAGTAAAATTTAAGCGAAAATTCCCATCTAGGAAAACTCAAATTAATAGTATTAATCTCTTGTATACATTATGGAATATTTGCTAGATATCTTTAATTTCTAAAGTAATTTTTTAAGTCTCGGCCAAACTTACGAAAAGTTTCTATCGTATAATGTGCACGTTGAAATGTTGACTTGTTTTAATTAGACTGAATTCAGTCGGAGCGTTTCACATTGATCGAGACAGCGAGAAATTGTCTATTTTTCTGAAATGTTAACATACGATATTTTTTATTATAATATTTTTTTCTTTTTCTCAAATATATAACTTTTCTGCATGTATAGTACATATATATGTTTTTTTCATCTTCTACAACCTATAGGCGTCTATTACTTTCTTTTCGGCAATATGTATAGTTTAATTTTCATATTTTATAATGTTTCCAAACATTCTAGCTTCTTTGCTACGTACTTCATATTTCTATCGTAGTTTTGTGGTAGTATGAATGTTTACAATTTCAATAAAAATAGAGGTTACAAATAATAGCATATGTTCGAAACGAAATTAATTCGATTAAAAATTTATAATTTTGGAAACGATTTGACGTTTGCGTCTTGCTTCTCCGTTTCTTCCTACAAAACAAATGTCTTTTTCGTCGGTGATGTTCATACATAGTATTTTGCTTAGTATTTTGTTAAATTATTATAATCATTTCTTGTTTTTGTTTTATTTGTCTATATGTATCAGTACTATACTTAAGATGATCCACATATACTTTTGCTTATTAGATAATATGCAAGTATGCCACATTTTAGGGACATCTATTTTCTATTGTTTTTGTTTTTAGAATTGATTATCTATCACACATTGCTATCAGTCGCCACGGCACCGGTAAACGAGAATGGTTGCGCATTATTTACAATGCTCGCACGGTCACTAGTTGTTGTTGGTGTGCCGTTAAAGCCAGTTTGTTGGGCTGCTGCATTACGCATTTCCTCGACTGTAGCTCTAAATTGTGCAAAGAAATGAGAGAATTAGTGATAGATTAATTGAAGGATTTTTCACATATAAAAATATAATGAAAATGTCTAAAAACATACTGAAAATATGGCATGCTTTTTCCCCAAAATAAAGTAGGAGCTAGTCTAAGCGAAGTAGATGAATACAAGTCGAATTTAAATATTTAAACACATACTTATATAGATATCAAAAATTAAAAATAACAAACTATATATTTATATCAGAGCTGAACAAAGAAAACTCATTAAATTAGTCGAACAGACAACTTATTATTTCCAAGTATTTTTTTGGTGTTATATGATGGTTTTTTTTTACAAAAAGTACGATCATGCTTGCAGTATTTAATATTACTTTCTTACGCATTCATTATAATTAACGTTTTTAAGTGCAAATGGGAAGCTTTTTACTAAAATACCTTAATATTGCTAAATAAAAAACTAGTCATGTAAAATCACGGATTCAAGAACATGAAGTTTTCAGTATGATACAAAGAAAAAGTTCAGATAATAGAATGCCTGTAATTAGACCTTGGGTCCAAATTTTGTATTATTGGCTTTAAAGTTAATGCAATTTACACAGCAAGGCAAATCAAAACGTAACATGCCGATAAAATGGTTAACGAATAAGTCACATTTAGGTGTAACAAATAAGGTTCTTCTTGACGGTGCTAGCATTTAGGGAGATTGCTAGAAGTGCGCCTTGGAGTTTTTGGAGAGTGCTTTGAATCCAGCGCGTATCACCTATATCAGGTATTACGATCGATAAAAGGTCTATGCGTAAACTATATTAATATTTGTCTCAAAATGAGATATTATTGAATATCCAGGTGAAGTCACACGCATATCGCCAATTTTTCATAACTGTACGGGGTACTTAATTAGAAGTTAATAATTCAATAATGTTAATAATTTAACATAACATATAACGACAGAGGACCAAGCTTAAGAGCATTGCGCTTCCTACGAAGACGTAGCAAACATTAGCTGAAGGATGGTGTTCACAGCCCTCTAGGATCCGATTAGCCTGTATCCAAAGAAGGCCCGTACTTAGGGCATCACATCTCAAGAAGCCCTAACTTCAAAGCGCAGAAATGAAAGGAATTTAAAAATCCGAGCGCATATTTTTCTAATGTAGTTAATTGAACTGATCATCATAAACCCTGGCAACACCCGTCACGCGGGAGTTGGGAGCTGAGGCACACACAGAGCTCTTCCATGCCGGTAGAAAGAGTTGTATCAATTAGCACCAAATTACCGGACCATCCGTGTCATTTTTTTTGCTTTTAATTTCGATGCGTGAACTATGTTCGCTTGTAACAATCGTTGCTTTAATACCTTACATGCCACTGACAAGAATTCGCGTGATTTTACGACTCGGTTGAACGGCAAATCACGCATATACACGTGAAACGCTGATTTTTTTTCTATTGGCTCTAATTGACTCACCTTTGCTGACATGGCCAACAGAGCTCAGCGATTGACGGCAATGTGTACTATATGTGCCTTAATCACGCCTTCTTCGTTTGCGTTGAACGTCCTGTTTCATCGTTTCCTGCTTGACCTCTTTGTTAGAGGTGCTTCCGCAAAAGCTATTTTCGCGGTTAAAGAATCGAGTCAAGATCCTTTGGTGACAACAATATTGACTGACTACTTGGTTCCCAATTTTTGTTTCAAACGAAGATGTCGAGCGACCGTAGGGGATGGGCAGGAATGGAGTCCGCTAACGGGTACAGCAGCCTTTAGCATTTACGCCGACGGATCCAAAACGGTAGCAACAGTAAGTGCGGCAGCATACTGTGCAAACCACGGCATAGAAGCAGCTTTCAGGCTTCGTAATCACTGTAGTATTTTCCAGGTGGTGGTCTTGCAATATGAAAAACCGCTGACCTCTACCTGGAAGACGAGATTGTCACAGACAGTCAAGCTGCGATGAACGCACTGATGTGTCACACATATAAATAGAAGTGCTTACTTCACTAGGCCCTGATTAGGCTACGTAACAACCGAAGAGTCAGAAGCTTATGGGTGCCCGGTCACAAGGGCATTAATAGGAATGAGGATGCTTTAGACAAGCCTGGGCCAGTCTTCCCTTATTTGAATCAGCAGACATTGCAATTCTTGTCCAAACGGCCATGTGCTTGATCGACTCTAATATGATGCAGGTTGCAGTGTGCAGATTGCAAGCAACTCAGACCTGTAGGGTAATCAAAATCATGTGGGGGTCATACAATTTCACAGCTACTAAATGCCTGTTTGAATTATATTTAAATGAGTGGTCGCAGCCGTTATTGCCCACTATCTTGTAGCAGCTCGTGCCATGGAACTGCTATCAGTGACACCTGTAGGAGCTGCCAAGAGCCAGGAGTCTCAGAAGCAATTCAACATCTCCTCTGTCACTGCCCGGCACCGAGGAAAACCAGACAGCACTGCTCCGGTGAGTCCTGATTGATGGACCACGTGCAAGAGGTGGAAGGACATCTTCCAATTCGCAAAAAAGTCTGGGGTCTTCGATGGCCACTAGAACTAAATGTTTAAGCTCCAGGTCTTCTTATCTAGTATCCACTAAGGTCTATTCGTGAACTTGTGTTGGCGAAAAATACCTAACCTAATCAAACGGCCATTCGGTGAAAATCATCATTTTGTTGGTAACACGCAACGTGTTAAACAATTAAACATACGGAGACCATTTAAGAGAATCACACTATTTCATTATACAAATTTAAATTATTTTATATTCTTTTCAACTGTCAAATTCAATGAGTAATGTAATAAGACTTATTTAACTTTGAAAACAAGTTTTAGTCTGGTGGGCTCATGTTGGGACTAACATCCAGGTTTTGAAGAGCATTTACAATTCCCTGAGGACGCGCATTATTGAACGCTCCCCGGATGTCTAGAAATGCACCTAGCTTGTACTCTTTGCAAGCAAGTGATCTATCAGCATACCCTTTTTGGGCCGCTCATATAAGCGTTTTGTGATTTCCAGGTCAGAGTAGAGTCCCAGGCACTGGTTATCTAATACCTTACAATTCTCTCTCAAATCTTCAATAGAATAGAGCTGAGACTAAAAGCAGACATGCAGTATAAATCGTAATATATGCAGTTTATCACTGGATACGCTAGAAACAACGTGACGATTCTCAATACAATCGCAGTATCAGTTACAAGATAGAGATTACTGAGATAAAGGAACACAATACAAACGCAATATGACATTTCCCTGGTTCATGTATAAGATTTTGTCCTCCATTTGGCAATGTTTAAGCTTGCAAATTAGAGTTGTGGACCCTGCGTTTTTACTTGAAAAGTGGAAATTTAATTCGAAGTGGATAATGAATCAAGAAAATCAATATAATATTCATGTTTTTTTTAAGAGAAACAATTGAAGTTTGCCTATTTAATATAAATAGAAGCAATAACAGGAATAAGTCAATCTCATTCAAAACTTTGTTAGTAGTTTTATGTCTATATATTTATTGATGTAGGATATGTTTCCTATTAATATTAAATGGAAAAGCAATGATGTTTATGAATATTTTACTAAAGATTTCTCCATTTTCAAAAATACTGTTCTAACTGACATTCACGATTTCCCATCAGCTGTTTTTCGATACTGCATTTTTTTATGTGTGACTAGGTTCTCAATAACTGCATCTTTCTCTAGCTTTAAACAAATTGGTCTATAATCTTTTGGTTTAGCGTGCGAGGCTTTCTCCGCCTTAGGGATGAATGCAACTCTTGTTTCCTGCCGACTGATAGGAATATACGAAAGTCTTAAGTATGAGCCTCTAAGCCGCATGAGCCGCACGAAACATTTAATATGTTCCATTCGAACGGATTCTTCAAAGACTCCTTAATGATTTTTTTTAAAGATCCTTAATAATTGGCTGCTATAAAGAGATACATTTCGCAAGATATGTCTGTTATATCTTAGGAATTAGGGAAAATTTATTCTGTAGTGGCAAAAGCACGGAGCTGCACGTAAATTGCTTTGAATGATTTCAAGCACCCACCTCTTTCGGGCGACGATTTGATGGCAGAAGATCTCTTAAACCGGTTTTTGAAGAATAACAATGCATCATTTAATTTTGGTTTTGAACATTTAGCCGCAAAACATGTTTTTAGTTAGTGTCTGCTTACTTTTTAATGAAGGTTTCATCTCAGTAATAGTTATGGCCGCCATGGGAATGACAAAGGTAGTCCGGGAATGTGACGCAACCGATGCCACCAGGCAGGTTAGAATCGCACAGAGAGACGAACAAACTCATAAGATCTCAAAGTTTCCCATTTTTTAATCTTTTTTTCGATGCTTTTTCGAGACCATCAACTTTGGAGTCCACAGTTTTTGTGAATTTTCGCTCAAAGAAAACAATCGTATTTTATGCTAACCTCTGGAATACAAGCAGAAGAAAGCCATCGTAAAAATGAAGAAAGCAAAAGCTGTGAAACTAGTTGATATTCAACAAATAAGAATTGGTTGAGTTAATGCTAGGGTAAGGAGGTGGCCTGAAGCTTTGCATGGGGTAAAATTAAACAAAAAAGGTCTGCAAATGACCAGATCGTAGCAGCAACTGCTGGAAATGCGAACAGGTCGATCAGGTCCGAACAGGTCCTTTCCAAGTGATCATTCTGCTTGCTGTGCAACAACTATGTCGCAACAAGATAAAACAAGCGTGTTCTGGGGTCAGTAACATGCAAAGCTTTCCGAAAAAGCCCTCGATGCCAAGTGCATAAATGAGTGATCTCCATCACTCAATCTGCAAAGGTGCCGCACTGATGACGACTTGCTTACCCAGCCTATGTAAGATCTCAAAGACCAAATTGCAATGATCAGCTAACTATATTGAAGGAAAAATCCAGAGACATGGTATTCAGACTCTTCGGACTATGCAGCCTTATGGGTTTCAAATACTCGGGAGGTTCAGGTTGATCGGCGAGGCTCGGGTGATGGATAGGCGTGGATTGAAAACCAATGCATCTGCTATGTCAATTGCTTTTTTTCATCAAATGACCAAATAATAGAATTTCGTAGAAAGATAGAAGTATTGAAAGACATTTTTCGAGACTTTTCGGGCAAACTGGGTCTAGCCGGCGACATGAGTGCAAAAACGCAAGAAGGAAATTAATTATGGAAACGGGGTCCAGGCTGAGTTTGGACTTGATGAATAAGGGTTCCACACTAACCTGTCGCAGACCGGGCTTCTGCGAGTCTATACCTGACATAATTATTGCTTCGAAGGTACTGTCCACGTTGACAATTGACTGAATGGTGATAGAGGAGTACGGTGCAGACCACAACTACATCAACTTCTGACTGTTTGAGGAAATCCCAGCCCCACAGAGTACTAGCCGGAAAATACTTGAATAATAAGTTGCATAAAAGGAAGTTCTTGGATTCGTTTGACAACATCTTTGCTGCTATCTATTGGTGCACCTTAAAAGCATCGCGATGAACCATAAATAGGCAAAAAAACTGCGAATACCTATAAAGCGGCGAAAAAAGCAAATATGGCAAACTCTTTGCGAATGGCTGGTCTAAAATAGTATCCGGTAGGCTCGGCCGCATGGGCATTGATCCACTCTTGATGGCAGATGTCCTGAGGCACAATCAGCGAGAGGCAGCTTTCAATTTGCGTTTCGCATCAAGTTCAAATAAGCAGATAGATGCCACCAGTATGCATTTTAAATACCATGGTTGAAAATTCAACAAAATACACGATGTGTTGTCCTGGATTGACCGATTGAAATAATTTATAACCATAGAAGGTGAACTGATAACTGAAGAAGAAATTAAAAGGATTTGTGTGGCCAAGTTACAGAAAGGAATGTTTACAGTCAGTGGACAACAGCTTTTAGATACGGTGCAGCATTTATTACAACTTATATAAGCGATTTTCAATATCAGCACTTACATAAAATTTTATGCTTTTGTGGGCTAAAAACATCTTTCAATATGAAAATCCGGCATTTTACATGCGCAATACTTGCGTAAATAAGTCATCTAACACTTGTCGAGAAGGTTTTTTTGGATTCTCATCCAGTTTAAAAATTAGAATTCGTTTTATTTAAATCAACATTCTTTTATAAAATTATATTTATAATTAATGCATACATCATGCTGATGAGAATTCTAAACACTTCAAATTCAAATATCAGTCGAAACTATGTTTAATAAGGAATATCATGCTTTGGAATAATATCATTGTCTTAAATAATAATTCAAACCTTACTTTCAACATTACTTCTCTACATAACGGAAAACATTACTTTTTATTAATTCTACATCAATTCTAAACGCACTAAAACTATACCGCATGCAATCCAAACACACTTATACAATGTCGATGATTACAATGAGAAAATTTTAAGATGATCTTACGCGATATATTCGAATAATGTAGGCAATGTTGATGGATTTTCTGACTGATTGATAACATAGATAGTTCAATAGTTATTTTAGCACACTGTTTTAGTAGGAGAAGATGATATAGGTACTATCATTTATTACGATCGAACGTAACAAGACGTCGTGACATGATTTGACTTGATGTTGTTGGTTTTGTTCACAAATCGTACACAATTTTGCTTTAGACATTTGTGGGAGGTATAAAATTTTCCAGATTTATACGATTAGACTGATGGTTGCTTAAAAATCGACTGAAATATTTCATATGATATGATGACATGAGATTCATTTCTTTCACGTTTAAATATTAATTCAATTCATAACACTTTTTTGTATTAATTATTTTAACTTTTTTTCGTATGTGGGTGTTTTTTCTTTTGTGGACAATTCATTCTGTTGTTTTTCATTGTGAAAATTCACCGTATATATGAGCAATTAACTTGATGTAAGGTAATTAATTTCGAACACGTTTGGAAGATATATATATATATAATTATCGTGTGATTGATTGATATAGGTGTGGAAATTAACTATACGATATATTTATAATGTATAATATTAGGCTGGTTCACGCGGAAATCGCGTCTTTAATGTATTGAATGAAACCAAAGAACGAACAATCAAACGAGCGATTAATGGTGGATTGATTTGCTAGTCCGCTTAAATTTACGTTGGGCGCCATACATCAGGATCCTCCATGAGCGTTGTATGTTGATCGGTCGAGGTAGGACCTTGTCCCGGTGACATTGTTGTAGGCGAAGCAACTGCAGCCATATCGGCACGTGATCCTCTATACTCATAGGTGTGCCATCAACAACATCCACGTCAATGTGTTTATTGATGTTTTGTTGTTTAATATTTAATTGATTTTGTTTTTGTATGTTTTTTTCATATTTTGTAGTAGTAGTTTGGTTAGTGAAAGCATGAGTGGAAAGAAATGTTTGAAATATTTTGTTAAGTTCACGGTCATGTCAATGGTTCTTTTTATTTTTTAGTGAATAGCATGTGAAAATTTTATGATATGCTTCATCCTGAAATCGAACTGATGTTGTGTTCTCTTGAGTGTTTCTCATTTCAGTTCGTTTTCAGAAGTATGTTACATAAATTTGAAAGCACAAAGGTTACTCTCACTTGAAAAAAAAAATCGACTATACTAAATAAAAATGCTACTTACTTTTTCCCTATGCCCATCATTCCATAGACGGCTCCAGTCGCGAAAATTAATCCAGAACCGAAAAGACTGCCCAACCCGAAACAAAGTAAAATTGGTGGCAATGCAATTCTATAGGAGAAAAAGATCGATAAGATTTATATGAAATCAACAACGGAAAAATTATATGTAATATTATATTTGGTTTTTTTTTTTAAGTAATAAGTCTAGATTACATAAGATGCAAGTTTAAATTTTGAAGAAATTAAATTTTTGTTGATTCAATTTTTTCAAACAAACCATAGCTTGTTTGCAATTACAAATTTAAAATGTTGGGAAAAGATTTATACATAATAGGTTCAATAAGCAATAGATATTAACCGGCAAAACTCCAAGCATTTTTTTCGAAAATTACCACGCTTTACAATCAGTTGGCAGATGAAATATATTTAGTTGAATCAATTCTTGAAACCGATTGGTACTATTTTTCAAACCGTACCCATCGGTTTCACGTGTGCAAAGCAAAATACTTACACGCAATAAAGTGCTGCTCTATTCCAGTATGGTCTTTGATCGGCTTTATCAGCCACCTGTTGCACGAAATCTATAAACATACAACAGCACGGTGCTTCTATTGCCATTACTATAAAGCCAGCAACCATTTGCAGCATACCGGATATAAGGCACAAATAATTAAATGTGATTATACCTAAACAATTGTATAGGCCGAACAGAATTGCAACTGAAATGAAAGGAAAGTATTGGTGAGTCAAAAGCAAAATTTGATGGCCGTCGTTTTATTCTGGAATTATAGAGGTTGAAATGGGAAATACTTACATAATCTTTTACGCATAGTATTATTTTCTTTTGCTATTGATAGCTCATTTTACAGGGTGTTACCTGGATTATTACGTTATGTATCAGCCACCGTTGTCGATGTTGCTACATACTGTTTCTCTTAAAACATCTTATGTATCTGTTGAAATACTTTTACATAACACTGTAAAAATGCAATACTACTTCTAAACTTCCCTTGCTGATTCTCTCATACACCTATACATGCATATCTGATTACTGTATTACAACATTTTTTCCTGATCTCATTTTAGGCACCTAGCGCACACACAGGGTTAAAAATTTCCAAACCTTATCAAATCTTTTTTGAGAACACGTTCGAAATTCATTTCGCTAACTTAGTTTTTCCGAAAACTATTTTTTTTTATAGAAATCTAAAATATCACTAAAATGGCCGCCGGCGCCAAAGAGTTAAATATAATTAACATTTGGTGAGACCTGGATCTATTCTGCATATACACAAATGTATCCTGAAAGTTTCAACTTAATCGGATGGTGCGTCATTGAATTTTTTTGATTATATATGTATGTATGGAAATATGAATTTTTGGCCAAATCGATTTTAATACTAATGTTCTTCAAACATTAGTAAAAAAAACTGAATGATGTCCTTAGTAGCTGTGTTAGCTTGGAGCACTATACATGTTTGGTTCAAGTCAGAAAGAACTAAAATTTTATCGGTCTTGCGTTATGACAAATCTGATTAACTGGAGAATCCCTAAAAGCTCAGAGTTTATAATTGAAGTTTTCTGTTTATGATGAAATCCTTTTACTGTGTTTTTAGCAGGTATGCTGCTAGCGCTCCCTGCCCTAAAGATGATTTAGCTCCATCTGAGAGGATTGCAATCAATTTAACATTGCTTCCCTCTGGAAAAGTATTATTTTAAATTTCAAGCACTAAATCTAAGTTCGTGGTATCTAATAATCTAAGGAGTCCTTTATTTTTGGAGATGGTTATGTGTTTTGGTTTGTCTATCGGAGAGAAATCATGATAATCCAGGGAAATTTAACGTGTTGCTTCGGAAAAATTAGGGGAAAGCTGAATTTTGGTGTGAACCTTGGTACTGGCGTGTTGAAGAAAATATCAAAAGTCCCCATCCATCCGAGTGCTGCGGTCACTTTTTATACGGGGTCAAAGGTCACCAAAAGTGATCTTTCCTAAATATCACAGTAACGGTCACGTCTTCAGAAAAACAATGTATGACGAATTTGTACCTTAGAAAATGTCCTCCACAAAAGATTTTATAACTTTTTTTGTAACCATAACTGTTTTTGAGATATATTTTTAACATTTGTAACCAGCAGTATATGGGTGGGGGCCCGGTAGCTCTGCTCGCTAAGGCGTCGGGCTGAAAAGCAGCGTGCTACGGGGCTTGCGGGTTCGAATCCCGCCAGTGCCATGGCTGTAAGTGTGAATGCGTGTGATTGTCTATGAGGGTGGCAAATGGGCCCAAACTGGTGGCCTAATGCTGGCCGCGTTCCCGGCAGCCCTCTTCACTAACCTAACCTAACCTAACCAGCAGTATCCTCTTTCTCAACGGCAATTTTATATTATCCGATTTTGATTACGACTTGGAATATTTGTGAGTTTGTTTCTCTATGTTCAAGATGTCCATAAAAAAAACATATAAGCAAACTTATCTACCACACTCCAGGGTAGGTGGAAAAGTGTGCTTACGTCGCCTACTCTTTTCCCTTAACGTAAATCGTATTGCGAATTTAAATTCTGGGATTATTTGACTGTCATCTAAAAAATTTGCCATGCGATTTTTCAGACAACTTTCAAATATTTTG
Organism: Nemotelus pantherinus; assembly: GCA_963978885.1. Taxonomy (NCBI): domain Eukaryota; kingdom Metazoa; phylum Arthropoda; class Insecta; order Diptera; family Stratiomyidae; genus Nemotelus; species Nemotelus pantherinus. Next base: position 4,297,943 of record OZ022263.1, read on the forward strand.
GCGAAGGAATTCGTAAGGGCTATAGACATGTAATTAATGACAAGAGTCGAACCCCAATTTTTGTAAATCGCGAAAATATTTGATTTGTTTTTGCTCCCAGATTTCTGCATGCGTTGAACAGATCTGGAAGTGATCTTACGATAAATCTTTTTATGACTTTGTTAGTATCCATGGCTATCTCATCTTCTCCCCGAGCGATTTTCCTTTTCCAATTTCCTTTTCTATTATTTTGCTAAAATGTATTTTCGATGCATTGCTACAAGAATCAAGGTATATTTGCACTTGATCTGATTTCAATTTTGTAGGAATGTTTTTCCCAATGTTCGTAAAGTAGCGATTGAACTCTTCGCTAAATCTTTCGGATGTCTTAGTTTTTCGATTTAACTCCTTTTGCATAAAGACCATCTCACAAGTTTTTATTGTTAGGTTTGATAGTTAGCCCATTTATATTGTTCCAAAACTTTTAAAGATCGGATCCAGCTTTAATAATTTGATTTTTGTAATATATTTCCTTGGCTAGTCGAATCATTTTGGTCAGGTGATTTCCATATTTCTTATACTTCTTTTTTAATTCTGTGTTTGTCTGCTGTTGTTCAATTTTTTTCCAAGCTTGTCACGGGTTTTTATTGATTTCACAATCGACAGTGTGATCCATGGTTTTAGGATTAATTTCTTTTTAACTATTTTCATCGTCTGTGCGAAATTAGTTAAATTTAAAATATATGATCTATACATTTTTCACCATTATTTTGAATCCTTGTTGGTTGGCTAATGTATTGTTGATAACCCTTCAAAAGTAATGTCATTGTATATATGTTTTTTTCTTCATTAAGGCTATAGTTTGTTTCTTCACTAAGGCAATTTAACAAGTCTATTTTTATATATCCTACTATAATATTTATATTCTGGTTATTGACGATTGTAATTTAAAAAATGTGAACGTATTTACATCTCGAAGGTGCAAAACTGACAACAGAATGCGATGAAATTGACGAAATAAAACCTACATTACAGCTCCCTAAAAAAAGCTTTCTACTTCGTTCCGACTACATATACTGAAGATCAGCTGTATATACTGTCAAACAAAGCCTCAACTCTATAAATCAGTAATAAAATCACTGTTGTATTATGGATGCGCAACTTGGACCCTCACAAAAGCATCCGGAAACATGTTGAATGCCTTCGAAAGACGAAAACTGAGGTGAATAATTGGAGTAAAACGGAAGAGCTACAAATGGCGAATAAGATATAAAGACGAGCTGTACGAAACATTGGACGATCTAGAGGTCACTACAATCATCAGACTGTGGAAGCTGCAATGATCTGGTCACGTGCAGCGTAGGAGCGAGCATCGAGTACATAAAAATGTATTCGAAAGAAAAGCCGAGGGGCGAAGGCCAGTGGGAAAAACCCAGGAAACGCTGGTCTGATTCTGTCGACAAAGACGGCGCATAGCTCCAATTCAATTCAAAGTGCCATCTGTTATAAGCCAAAAGCAGAGACAGGTTGTAGTGCCACGTCGACGTCCATAGCTAAAGCCTGCAACTTTCCTAATTATTTATAAACAACTACTTAATGCATGAAATATGTTGAATGCAGTTTGGCAATTTTTTTCCTTTCAGGGGAGTGATAGTTGAATTGCCTCGATAGAAAACCAAATAGTTTAGACGGACCACAAACTATAGGGTTTTTTTTTATTTAGAACCTTGCATTTAAGATTTGTATTTGCATCGAATTCCAGCCGACATATCATTTGCTGGTCATTTACTTTATCAAACTACATTAACTGGTTTAAATAATTTATATTTCCTATTCAAGGGGCAATCAAAAGCAACACTGACTATAAAGCATCAAGTAGTAAAATTCAATTATCCAGCATGAGGTCGATTTACTTAGTTTCCTGTCTGCCAAATGATCATAAACTCGTAGATCTTCTGTTACTCAAAAGAAAACAATAAATACGCAGCTTTCGTTCGTATTTTACAACAGGCTGCTGATATACTGTTGACTCATTCATTCAAGTACTTTAAAAACATTGTTTATTTGGCATCGCTGTTATCAATTTGACGGGGCAATGGCAGCTAGATTAACTTAATGCAATTTTGCTTTATATTCATCGGTTGGAATCTGAGTGAATCACAAATCCGAATAGTTTACGACTATTCTAGATGGACATAAATTGCATCGAAAGATGCACAATAGCCACCGGTATTGATAACTGACGGCAATTACATAAATTCATCCCATTGAATTAGAACGGATTGAGACGACTGATGATTTCGATGGCGACTCACGTAGGCATTTTGTTCAGAATGTGGACCAGATAACGTTACAATAATCACGCACTGATGAGATTTGCCACGGTTAAAGGTTAGTACGCTGGCGAGCCTGAATTCCGGACACTCGTTGTGCTATTTATTTCTACACGGAAAAATTTTCGTGTAGAGAAGTGTAGAATATTACAAAGTGACAGTTAATTGCTCTCAACTTTGGCGGCATGGGATTTAGAAATTAGCTTTCTTTGAAAATAACCTTTACAATCTACCAACTGTATGTGAAATACTATGTTACTATTCCATCAATGCTTCTTTCAGCTCTTCAATTTTAAATTCATTCAGGTTTGCTGCCTCATCATACTGCTATATTATGAACCAAACCAAAGTTTATGAAAGAAACCAAGTTCTAGTAGCAAATTTTAAAATCTACTTTCACTTTAAATTCAATTAGACTGAATGAAAATAGGCGTAGTTTTTCGAAGTAAAACAATTATGTAATCTATTTAATAATTGTTTATTTGATATATATTTCCTTCACACGAATACATAATTTCCATCCATGCATTTCATATCGCGTACACATGCGGTGTTGAAAACTTTAGGTCTGTTCGCGTACCTGAATCTATTATAATATATTCAAATAGATTCGCATAATTGCTTCAAGCCAAATTTTGCAGCAATAAGAAGCCAGCTGCCAAATTATGTTACTGCTGCAGTTTGCTGAAGTACGCGAACATATCTTTTATAACGTCGCACTAATTCAATTAACCAACCAGCTAATTAAAGTGCTTCCTAGCAAACGTATCTGCCAAAAAAACCAAATGTGTTGGAAAATCATTGCTTCAAGTTCTGCACGAACTATCCTACGCATAAAATTAGAAGACAGAAAGTTCCGACGCACAACAAATTTCAAATTTTCAAACAAAATTCAAATTTTCAAACAAAATTCAAATTTGACGCGCGGTCAAAATGGCCAAAATGATTGCTTTCCGTGACCAAATAAATAGCAGACCATTTAATTCAGGCAGCTCGTGCCTGAAAAAACTCTCCACTTGTGCTGCAGAGCCACCTACGAGCGAAGAGCAACACTGAAATTCTGACACTTTTCAGGCAACGTTTCAGGACGGGCAGCGTACCGATTTTCTCGTGTGACCTGAAAAAAAATTCAGGTCCGGAATTCCGTCACTCTCTTCCCATGCATTTTAAAGGGAGACAGGAATTCAGGCTCGGCAGCGTACTAACCTTAATTCGTTGTTAGGCTACGACCTGACTCACCGCTCATGCAATTCAAAACTTGAGTTTTTGCTTTCCCATTCGGCCCGAATAAACATGTTGACGTATGAGCTAACCGACTGACAGCCAGTTCAGAGATAAGGTAGCGGATGAGCAGTGGGCGGACAGAACATCTTGAAACAATGAAAAAATCGATCGCTTCAAGGAGTAAAGTTACAAATGCCATTGTGCTCCCCATATTATCATCAGTGAGATGGTCACTGCTAGCATTATTTGATCGAGCACCATGAAACAGGCTGTGCGATTCCCCAAGGCAGGATGATAGATAATTGTCAAGACAATGCAAGCGAATCTGTGCCTGAAAGAAAACATACAACCTAATTTTTATCACTTACAAAAGCCGCCAACGATTCCCAATCCTCGTCCAGCATATTTCAGATACCATGGTATATCGTCGCGCGGTACTGCATCCTGATTTGGACGGGCCATAAGACCGGCAATTTTCTCGGCAAAAGACTGCAATGGAAGAGAAGTTCGATTTTATCATCGGATCGATTCATCGTTCAGCCAGTTGGTGGTATGGCTACTATTTGTCAAGTGTTTTAAATCGAATGATGCAGAAGATTACCATGATTCCGTTAGTTCACTAGCGTTTCCTTCGAACGACCGTACACACAAAAAACTGCAAAGATAGCGAAAATCCACAGAATAACAACGAACGGTTTTGCGAATTTCACGCTACGGTGCCAGCAAGTTGTATTCGAAGTCTTTTTCGACGTCTTCGTCGTCAAAGCGATGAGAGAACGAATTTGACACTTTGAATATGAGTAAAGTCCATACACCGACGGAATTCGCTGTATACGTATAGGAAAATTTAGGCGAAAAATTAACTGCAACAGAGTGTGTGTTTCGCCGCTGGGAAAGTGACAACTCGATAAGTTCTAATCGAGAATTAGATGTGGCAATGCTTTTGATTAGCAGTTGTGGGTCCTGCTGGTAGAGGCGCTCTGTGTTATTTGCTTGTCATTTTGGTTTGAAGCACCGGTAAATAACGGTTTCAATCAAATCACTGCGATTTGCTGAGACATCAGTGAAACAACTTGCAGGGGGTAAAATTCATGTGGTTTTTTAGTTCAAATTCAATTTATTCATTCGTTTGAGCAAACAAAGCTCTCGCTGTAAATTGTAAATTGAGAATGTTTCAAATTAAAATCCGGAAATACTTTCTCGGACTCACGTCGGGTGCCTTTTCGTTCTGAACCGTAAATAGCACAGAAGGATATACTTAAAAACCTGGTCATCGAACCAAAAGGCTTTGTACCTATGTTAATTCACTCACACAAAAATGTTCAGTCTACAGATTACAACTGATATTTAAGTTTAAGTGCAGAACATTGCTGATCTACAATCTAAAACAGGGCTACGTATGGACGAAAAATCTTTTTACTATACTTTATATAGAGAACATAAACTTATATATGTACATGAAATCATGCACAACTTTGACCTGGTATCAAAAATCGAATCACTTCAACAAAAAGCAACGAAAATTTCGTCCCATTTTATAATTTTACATCATTATTTTGACAATTGATTGGAAATATCTTGGAAATATGAAATCAATTGAACTTATTCGAATGAAGCCGACAGCAGTTTAAAGGGGGAATTACACTTTGATTTTATTATTCATAAATTTCTTAGAACTTCTATAGCGTATTCTATAATTTCTCATCTTAAAGCTAATCAGGAATATCCAGCGTATCTGTGTATCTGACAAAATCCTTGTGATGATCACCAGAAATCTGTGATATATCATTGTTAGCCTCACTATTATCACGAAAAAGATCACAGGTACGTTCCAAATGAAGTTCGCCGGAATTTTGAAGATTGAATATAACAGTTTGAATGGTGTTCGCAACAGAATCACTATTACCGCTCCCCATGAACATATTTGTTGGCTGGAACTAAAAATACACTCCTCAAATATATAAATTATTCAAAGCATATCAAATGATTTTACCAATTGATTTTCATGGACTGGCTCGTTTAAAATCACTTGATCTAGTATTTTATGTTTACTGTCTGTAGAAGTTGGTGCCTGCAAGTAAATAATTTTTTGAAAATAGTTTTAGAAATAGGCAAAATACACCTACCGAATTCTCTTGCACAACAAACAATGTGATTTTTCGTTTGAGTGGGTCTTCTGGATCTTGATAAGTAATATTGACAAGTTGCGAATTCCCTCCCATGTCCGGTGGTTCTATTCGTTCTGAAGTATCACCTCTCTCTGCACAACCATCTTCTTCGATTAAATCCCACATTGAGCTGTCTTCGATTAAACTATTCTCGTCTACTGCATTCAATAAAGAATTCTCTTGACGAATGTCTGGCGATTCCACGAAGCCATCCAATGTTCGGTCATTGGAATCTTTCAAACTCATCGATGCTTCGATTTCTCTCCGCTTCCTTTCGTGTACTTTTCGATGCTTCTTCAAATTTGACCTATCCGCAAATCTTCGTTGGCATTCTGGGCATGGATAGGGTTTTGCGCCTGTATGGCTGTGCATATGCTTTCTAAGTGCGCCGGCATCAGTGAAACTTTTGCCGCAGATCGAGCAACTGTACGGTTTAATGTTGTAATGGCGTCGCTGATGATTTTTCAATTCGGAATACTGAACGAACGTTTTATCGCAAATGTTGCATTTGAATGGTCTGTCGAGTCGGTGACGTTTTGTGTGCATTCGAACTTGAGAACTGGTCTTAAATTTACGGCCGCATATCTTACATTCGTAAGGACATTCGCCGGTGTGGATTCGCATGTGTTCGCGCAGATTTCCATGCTGTGCAAAAGCTTTGCCGCACTCCTGAAATGAAAGTTTAATTGTTCTAATTTAAAACCAGAATGAGTATGTCAACAGTTAACGAGCAAAGCGATAACATAGCTGATTGCAACTCTTGCAAGATATCATCAGACTGCAAACTGTACAGCTTCCAGATAATTGTCAAGGAGAGCATGTAGAATTTTTAAGCTTGAGCTAGGGAAGTACTCAGCTTCATCTGGATACTAAAGCAAGAAAGTAAAAGATCAGAGTTTGGGTTCTTTCGGTCGGAGTTTGAAATAGAGGTTGAATTTCACTGATAAATTTCGAGCTGTGCGAACGGGCGTTACATCTTTCAAGTTTTGAGAAACTGTATGATAAATTTCATAGTAAAAAGAGGACGAAGGTGTGATAGATGCGAGGTCTGTAGGATGATTTGGAAGAAAACCGAGCTAGAATCGATTTGAGATTAAGAATGGGGAAGGACGCCTGAATCTAGCCCGAACAGAGATCCAGCTAGTTCGCGAACGGAGATAAAAGCCACTTATCAGGTTCACGGTGTAAGTATGGCTAAAAAAATCTCAACTGGGCAACAAGCGAGGCTGATGACAATAGCTTTATCTAGAAAAATCAAAAGCAGGCAAAAGAGAATGTAAACACCTCGGGCTAAGAAGCAAGCAGTGATAATAAAGGCTGTTTCTGGGAAGACTTACGCAAAGGTTAGAAGATCGGCGGAGGCTGGAGCCCAAGCAATGCAGGGGCCCAGGTACGACAAATAAGAAAGAAGGTGCGCGGTGCACTGCTGATGACGCTCGCAAAACGCGAAGAAATGGGGAGATTCGATGACACAAAACATTGGTCGGGGGCCTCGGAGAGGTGTAGAAACTTACATTTCAAACCAAAAACAAAATCTTTGGTCTCAACAGCTTAACAACCGAGGGAGAAGCGGTCGCATGGGTCCGGAAACGAGAAATTGCGGATGTTGAAATCATGCAGAGAAAGGAGGCGATCTGAAATGCAAGCGCATTAGCGTGCAAAGCTTTCCCAGAAGTGTTTGATGCACAGAAGAAGAAGTTTCGTAGATGAGAGCTCTCCAAGGAATTGCACAGAGATGTCGTACCGCAGCTTGTCTATGAATCCAGACTCCAAATCACAATGATTAGTGGACCCGATTGAAGCAAAAGTCTAGAGGCATGTTATACATTCCGAGAAATGAGCCTTATAAATCACCCGCGTTAATTGTTTTTTAATGTTTGTATTTTTCGTAATTTAGGAGCATTGTAATGCATCACGACGCTTAGTTTTATCGCGATCTGTTATTTATTTGGATTAATAGAGGCAAAAACAGAAGTTGGTTCACTAAAGTCTGGTCAATATATTGATCAAAGATTTTATTTGAAACTTGTGTGCGAACGAAATTCTTTGTTTTAAAGTGTTGAAAATATTGAAGGAAGACTTTGGTGAGCGTGTTTTAACCGAAACAGGAGCATTTGTATAGTACAAAACATTCAAAGAGAATCGTTGACGATTTGCCTCGTTCTGGACGGCCTTTAGCCTCAAATAATGTAGAAAACGTCAATAAAGTGAAGAAATTAGTGTTGTTTCAGTCTCAGAGAGCTACATTGTGAAACTAACATCTCTTGTGAATCAGTGCGGAGTATTGTGGTTAATGTTTTCGTACCGCAACCTGACTTGTTCCAATAGACCTCAATTTCCTTCAATGGAGTTTCGTAATCGAGTGTATAAAGACATGCTAGAATGCTTGAATTTGGAGCCCACATTCATCTCAGGCGTTATTACGGGTGATGGGACTTATGATTCACGAGCCTATATGGTACAGCGGGTTGTTTAAACCCCACCCTATAAATAAAAACTGAATCAATTACATGAAGTAATAAACCAACTTTGTTAAATTTAGGAAAACCAGCGTAAAAAAATATCCGCACTTCAAAGAGTTAAGTATTAAAATTATAATTCAACGACGAGGCTTTGCAAGCCAGATGCTGTAGGTTATATCAATCGAATCAAAGGAATCTTTGGACCCGCAATAGGTCAAAAGGTCATTAATAGCTTCAAAAGGTCATTTACATGCTTAAGAAGCAGAAGTTCCAAAGCAGCGGTTCCAAACGGTAACAGGAGCTTTATTTTACCAGCAGTCGACAATGCTGAAAACACACACTTTTTTGCTCATCACACGCCAGAGATAAAGTACTGGGTGTGAAGATCATAATGATAACGTCTATATTAAGTGTGGTTGATGACAGACAATACTGCCGTACTAAGCGCAAAAGCGGTATCTCAATAAAAGCGAGTTTCGAGATAATTGAAGTTTTGTAAAAGTAGTAATATTGATATACCTCTAATTTCCTTAGTGATTTAGGGTAAAACTGAGATAGGCCACGAGGAACTGGGTTCGTTTGGAGCTGGTGGAGGATTCTCCTTGCTCTACTTTTCTCGGTGAGCGGTCTTCCGCTCTTGGATACATCGGGTATTTAGATTTAAAAAGCTTTCTTAATGTGTTTTCCATATGTTTTAAATAAGATACAATTAAAAGGCTTAGTTCATTAGATGCGTATTGTTTTAAGCTTTCTAATGTTATAAAAATCAGTTTTTCGATTTTTTTTTTTGAGATGCCGCTTTTGCGCTTAGTAGGGCAGAATACCGGTATTTTTTTTTCAGTGAAATTAATCAGTTTAATTTTTTTTTGTTTTACAGATTCGTCTTTAAATTTAACACAAAAATGGGCGACTGTGATAATGAAACAAGAATTTGGATTTTGCGCCACTATTACGCATTTTACTATGTGATTTTTAAGACTCATTTTTAACTCTTTTCACTGAATCAACATTTTTCTCCGCTTCTACATTTTTTCCCGCTCTAGTTCAATGGCATTTATTTAAATATCTCGAATAGAGCTCAATACTACCTGTCCTTATGCCAATGAATCTGTCAAGTGCCCTGTGGACACTTGTAGCGATTTACTTAATTTAGAGAGCATTGAAAAAATCCTTCCGAAAAGAACTGGTGAAGCAACCGTGGTAGCGTTAAGCAAAAGACCATCTTGCTTCGGTGGAAAGATTTCCAGATTCCACATAAAGATGCTTCAGAGCAATGCAAATGGCTGCGTGATGTTTGAGGACTATTTCAATACTTCCATCTTATGAAAGCCAACTTTTCGGACCGGGCTGCATGAGCTTATGACACTCTCCATCTAAAGCCTTTTTGGTTTCGATTAGAACAGAAAACTTTTCATGACTACCTTTAAATGTGGTATACAATGAGTCTAAGGCGTTTAATGCTCTTTTTACTCGATTTCTGGCAACACTGTAACAATCCTAGCTACAGAAGTTGAAACCGGCAGTAGTCAAACAGTTAATTTGATGAGTGTTCTTTAAGCTTGCCATAAATACCATTTGATTTGCTACTAAAGCTGGCAACACGATCAAAGGACATACTTTTTGGGTCAAATCTTATTATCTGGAGCTCTCTAACTAGAATTTCGCAGATACGCTCTCCGGTTGTTGAATGTAAATGGTTGAAACAAACACTTCTTCTACATTCGAAGTAAAGTTTTTCTTTACGATGCGGCTGTAAATTACGCTCAGTAGTTCACGCCGATTTATGTCGCGCATTACCAATATAGAAAATATATCCCCGTTTCTTAAGTTCTATGGAATTTGGTTAGATATCGCTTCTCAGAAAGATTCCAGCAAACCTGCAATAGACTGCGCCGATTGTATGTGGGCGTTCGCAGGGCAATTATTTTATGTAAAATTCCTGATTTTTCAGTAGATGCGATAGTAACAACGAACACTGGCCAGTTGAAAGCTGTATGTGGTATTTCCGAGCGGAATAAGTATTAGACCAAGCGCAAAAGGTCTTTGAAGAAATTAGCTTCTTCCTTTGTTGCTGGTTTTATGGATTAAAAATGTTTACATACATGACCATGAGTTCCTGGACCCAGTATTATACTGCAGCAGCGATTAATTTCATAGACTACAGGTAGCACATTTACTGTTTACGAGGCTCCTATCAAAAATACAATGCTGCCCTATTAAGCATAAAGGTTCTATCTACATTTTAGTACTTTCGAGATATTCACTGATTTATGTTTTGATTTTTAATGGAGGTATATGGAGAGTGCATTTTTCAATATTGATTTTAACATACTTCTAAAAAAGAAAGGTTTTTCAAATTTTGTGGAATTATGCAATTGAGTGTATAGTTTTCGAATCCGGTGTTAACTCAAAAATGAGAAAAATGCAGATAGAACCTTTATGTTTAGTAGGGCAGAATAGCCTTACACTACTTGTTCCTGCTATGTTTTTAAAGAACATATAGTGTAAATTTCATAGTTTCAACAAATATGTTTCCTGCAGAGTTGCCGCAACGATTTTTAAAAGGTTAGTATAATCTTTCTATATTCATTTTTATTCCGTGAATGCATATCATTGAAAAAGTGTAGGAAAGCGTTCCTTGGGGATTGTAAGAAAATATCTGACCTCCAGATTACTATTCATCGGAGCATACACAAGCTTGAAAAGTAATTTTACTTGACTCATCCTCATCTCGATACCTGAACATCAAGTGAAATAATAGAATGCTTTGAATGTCAAATAAAGATCAGTTTTCAGAGAAAAATGTGTGAACGGGTGTTAAATATTTCAGTTATTTAGAATCTGTCTGATAGATTACTTAGTAGCAAGATGACTTAGCAGTTGCGCAAATAATAAAAGACCAGGGCGTGCTTAAACTTAGCATCATACCACTGAACTTTATCTTTGTATGGGCCTAATTACTACTCTTTAGGCTTTATTACTTTAAATAACAACAAGAACCACTAAAGACTGAGCGTTCAGCAGCTTTTTTTTTTTTGCGTTTTTACGCTAAGCACGTCTGCACTTACCGGACATATGTTTGGTTTGAATCCCGTGTGACATCGCATATGCAAAGTCAAACTATTTTTGAATGCAAAAAAGTTATCGCAAACCTTGCACTGATACTTCTTTTCACCTGTGTGAGACGTTTTATGGTACGCGAGATGTGTTTTCGTCTGAAAGAGAATTCGAAAAACACACATTAAACTATTACAAAGATGCTTCTACGGTACTTGACTATAACTCACTTTAAAAGTAGCTTGACAATATGTACAAATATGTGGTCTGATGTTTGAATGGACGAGTTGATGGCGCTGCAAAAGAGTTTTATTTTTAAAGCACTTACTGCACTTGCTACAAACGAAACGTCGATTTGCGTAATGTACGGGGTCTTTATGGTAGACATATGACTGAGAGCAATTAAACGTAATATCGCTTATATTACATTTCAAGTCAACTGTTTTCGAAGATTTTTTTGGACTGCCATTTTCAGAATGATTTTCTTCTACAATTATACTTCTTTCATTCATTGAAACTTCTATATTCGTCTCATCACTCTTAATCAGATCCTCGACTTCCTCAATAAGACCGTCCAAAGGGGTATCTTCTTCGTTGTTTAAATTATCCGTGGGTTCGTTTAAGGATTCTATTTTGCAGAGGACATCATCGAGTCTATCAGTTTTGTAATCGGAGATTCGATCTGTGTTGTGCAAATTTGAATTATTGATTGAAATTTCAGTGCTGGCCGGTTGAAGTTGTTTGATTGCCTCGTTCTCTTTGCTGAAGCTAACTGTTTTTTGTAGCTAAAATTTAAAATAAATCAAATAAAATTTAGCTAAGCAAATTATATTTACTAACCGTAAAATCTTCTATCAATCCCTCGCCCGCATGTTCTGTTTCACTTTGATGTTTCACTAAACCGTTTCGGTCGTTGAACCTTAACAAACATTCTATGCATTCGAATTGGACGTTGTGATGTGAGAGTCGGTGTTGCAGGAATTTTTGTTCGTAGCAAAACGACATTTTACATATATCACACATGAATCGAGTTTTCTTCGCATTCTTCTTCCGAAAATTTTCATTTCCCCCATTGATCATAATCAAATCACCGAGATTTTCACCATCATTATTCTGCACGTAACCGATAAGATTATCGGTGCAAATTCCATCTAATTCGTCGATAAATGATTTATTGTCGTTCTGATCACTCAGCCCCGACTCGATGAAGGCTCTATCTAGCTCTTTGCCTTGAACAGTTTCCCGATACCTCGAAGGTACTTTGATTTGCCGCTTCCGTCGGCTGGTGCAGAATTTTTCTAGTCCAGGTTGTAGCTCAAGTGTTTCGGTATGGTCGATGTTAGGATCGGCAACGACTATATCAAGTTCAGCTGTTACTCCCTGTAGTTGTCGCTTTGAAGGACGACCTCTTTTCTTTTTTGGTTTATCTGGAAATACCTCTAGATTGTTTGTAGTGGATATTTTTTTCCTCATATTTTCGGGATAGAGTAAAGATAGTGTGGAACTGGAAACATCCGAAGGATTTTCTGGATACACTGTAATTTTCACGTCGTTTGAACGCTGATCGGTCGAATACCGATTGCATAGATTTTCGAGAATTTTTTGGCCAGACATTACTAAGTCGAAGAACTGAATCGTTGATTCGACTTGAAGATGACATCCTGGACAAATCCATTTAGGATATTTTCCGTCGTCAGTTACCTAACAAATTAAATGAAATAGTAAAGAGAGTAGTACAATTAATAAGGAAGCATAAAAGTATAGGGGATATAAGTATAATTAAAAACGGTGTTTATGAGCAATGAGCCGCAACGGTGTTTGCAATTTTTACTTTAAACAATGAGTTTTTATTTTACGTTTCAAAACAAGCCGTTGGTTTTCCCAACGACTTTCAGTCATATCATCTAACCGATTTCGTACCAGCCAACTAGCCGATAAAAGCAGACTGCTTCGTGAACAACAATCATTAATAAACAACTTAACGATCCGATTAAGTTATGCTTTAAGCAGAAAAAGAACGAACGAGTTCTGGTGCCAAACTGTTTTCTGCTGCCAAATAGTCGGCCGCTTTCAAACTGTTTTCCGAAACCAAACAGTTTGCTGTTACCAAACCGTTTGTTTAAAAACAAAATTTTTGTGAATAAATTTTAATTTTTGTGACAAACTGTTTGCTGTTGTGAGTCCATTACTAGTTTTGATCGTGCGACTAGCTATGCGAATTTTTTGTTAAACTATTGCCTCTATCTCAAATTATTTTGCTTTACAGGTAAGTATATAAATTCGTCCACATCTTCCAAATTACATTCATCAAGAGCTATATTTTACTTGTTTGCATGAAGATTTTCGTTTTTGTTGAATTGTTTTTGAGTCCCAGTTTTTTTTGCTTCTTGATAAAGTTTCAGCAAGAGTTCTTGGTGGAGTTCTTCTTCAGTGAACAAACGTGACAAAATGATAATATCATCCGCATAGGCTAAATTTGACTGTATTAGAGAGAGCGTATTCGTTGTGTAAACAGGCAGCTGCGTAATCCTCATCAAGATGCACAGCAGAAGGGCTACCCTATCGTCTTGCTTTATTATGACTTTGACTGAGACCGGGCACATTTTTATTTTTGAAAACAGATTGTTTTTAATTTAATTTCATTTGTTTTTTCAAATATTTTTCCAAGCATACAAGATTGTGGTTGTGGAAAATGTGTAGGAGCATGATACCTTTCGAATTGTTTTGATGGTCACCCCAGCATCTGTCCCTAGCATTAAGGTCACCTCCAAAGATGAGATTTCTGGTGCCCGAGGCTAAGGTAATTATTTTATTAAGTACTCTATAGAATACTTTGTGATTCAATACTGGGGGCAATAGATAGAAAGGATGAGTAAATTATCTCTAAGGTTGATGGTAGTGATTTCTACTACTTCAAGAGAAGAGTCTATTGGAATTCGATGCTTTTTTTAATCAGTAGACAGACACAGCCACCTCTGTTAGTGGATTTACATGCTTTAAATTTCAAAATACCGCTACAGTACATCAAATTTCGCAAAACCGGAAATATTCATTGCCCCGCAACTTTTTAGAATTTTATAAAATACAGACTACGACATAGATCAAGTTCAAGTCTATCTTAAAAAAGTCAAAGGTATGCTAGTATTTATGTATGCACTAATACTCACCTTGAAAGGCAAATATGAATTAATTAAGTCACTCAAATTACGCTCATCGTTTTTGGTCTGGAAAAGTGGATATCCTTTGGGGTTTTCTTCGGCGCAAAGTCGGCAAAAATGTGAATTATAAAGGGAAAAATTATCTTGTAATATGATCTCCGAATCCATTTTTGACGTTTTCAAGAAATTGTTTTGACAGACAAGTATGCAAATCAGCTGACATTGACAGCAGTCGGAAATACCTACACTGCTATCCAGCATCTAGCATGTTTTATAAGTCAACGTAAACAATTGACCATGGGACGGTATAATCAGGTGCAATTATTTCCACGGTAATAAATTACAGTGCACTTTGGAAGTATTTCAATTTACTTAGCTTGATATGCCTAAATTTAAAAGATAATTTGGTAGCTTACTACAAATTTTCGAGCAATCCTAAAGTAGTCAGTACAGAGGATATTGCCGGAAGATAAGCTACAGGCCTAATATTAGAGGAACATTGCTCCATACATTTTGTGCAGCATCTTTTAGAAAAAAACAGCTGGATTTTCACGGCAAGTAGATGCATTTTCAACGAATTTTCTAAAATACCGATAAACTATGGCACTACCATTCCCCCTATTTTATGCCTACTGTCATCGTCGTTGACATCATTGACGTTCCCATACAATTTGACAGCAAAGTGCACAACACGGAATAATCGGTCGAGTGAAATTGCCTTTTTTCTCAGTTTGCGGCAAAATTACTGGAAAAGTTTTTACCGGTTTTACTATATAGTTTCGATAAATTTACGTCTATTGTTTATTCATAAGTTCGTGCCTAAGAAATCGCTTTAAAATGGAGGCTGTTCCGCGGCTTCCAATGATATGTTTCCCATTGAAAACAAGCCCAGAAGGAACGTCGTTCATTAGCTTGAAAAAGGTGTGTACAGAACTGAATTCATTCCTTAGAACTTTATAATCTTCTGTGGGATGAATATGTCGGTTCACTACGGTTTTTCGGCATTAGTAGTTTGGGTTTGGTAAGAAACTTTCTTGTCGCCGTCATAAAAGTAGTTCGTAGTATGAGAAAAATCGAATATTCTCCAATTGGTCGTGAGTCATTGTTGTCAATTAGAATACATTCCAGTACTAGACAAGGGAATTTAGCATTACATTTGGGGTGCTTGTTTGTTTTGAAGTCGCAAGGTAATTTGTTTGTTTTTTGATTGGATTACGAAAAATTGATGACGTATAAAGGGGGTTGATTGTGTCAATGCCTCCATTGTGTCCACAGTTCGTTGGCTGATTCTATTGTTTGAATATTAAAATTTTATGGCGTGATGAAGCAGAAATAAGTCAGCTGACTAGAATATAAAAATTTGAATTTCCATCGAAATTTAAATAGAGAAATAAACGTATAAATATTATCTTTACCTCCTTTCTTCTATACCAATGAAACCAGCGTCTAATGTAGATGCAAAATTTAATAGTCTTCATCAAAATACCAACAATTCAATGTAATGTTCGTGCTTCAAATTAGCATTAGGTATGTTCCCGTACTACGATTAATTGCAATTAATTGCAATGAAACGTACTAAAACGGACTAAAAAACTCTGTTTTAGTACGCTTCATTGCAATTAATTGCAATTAATCGTAGTACGGGAACAGACCTATTATTATGACGGGTGTGCGTGCACAAGATGCATACTATAGCTACTGTGGAAGTATAGCATAGCATCACTTTAACAATAGCCTAAATCCACACTAGCAAGGCGAAGCAGCTATGGGCTTCCTAAGTTGGCTTTTACACAGATAATAATTATTCTGTGACTGGAGAACAGTCACAATACAATTTAAACCAATATAATGGTGCTCTTAACCACTCTATTAGGATCCTAGATCTCATTTTCTTAACTTATCGGCTGTTGAAGTCGAAAAAAGAGTAGATGTTTTTTGATCTGATCTGATCTGAGGTGATTTTGAGTTGATCTGACATCAAACATCTTCATGGAAATAATACTAATTATCATGTAAGAATGCATTTGAATGGAACAGCGTCCTCCAATAGATCTTCTATGTGTAATATTTTTGCGGCGGATTTTTTTAATGTCTTTAACACATACACTCCAGCAAGCATTTGTAGAGTCAGAGACCTCCCCACATTATATCAACCTTTCTACATTACGTTTTGAATTTGAAGTTATGGTCGAAAATCTAAAAAGAGGATGTAAAGAAAAGTGCTGGACCAGAGGGCGATAAATCTGATCGGTCGAATTATATACCAATATCTATACTATCAACATTTTTGAGTCCCTACGTTGCACAAATATAAAAACTAACTAATTGGAATATAAAACACTTGTAAATGGCAAAAACATTGGATTTGTCGAGAATCGATCTACTGAATTGTGGACTGAATTTCGTAGACTCTTTAGCACGATCTTTGTGTAAGAATACGCAAATAGGTTATATTTACACCGATTTCAGCAAGACTTCTGATATATTAGATCATTAGATAATCAGAATTGCCTCAAGGTTCGGTTCTGGGTTTTGAAATTTGAAATATTTACATAAATTACATTACAGACGCAAAAAACGTAGAAGTGGTGGTAATTACTGTTGGTTGAAACCTGCTGCTCATCTGGTTTAGATATTTTTTTCTCGTTTCCAATATGAGATGATAGGGGATTTCGCCATCTTTTGACTATATTAAAGTAGCAATCGAGTCTCTTTTTCGTCTACGCATTTGAGGTGGTTGAAGACTTCGCCTCTACGTAAGCATTATATACCGGGCCATTTTCATTTGTCGTGTTCCCAGCTATTATACCTAGCTACTTGCTAACCGAATACTTACTTTCTGCTGCATACTGCGTACGTAACTTCCTTGCATTCAGTGGAATTAAATTTTGAAAATTTATAGTATTTTGCTTCTATTTGTAAACAATTAAATATGCAAAAATGTTTAACTTGCATATCATTTCCGATATACAGCCAGCAGCAATTATGAAATTATTATTAACTTATTTTTTCTCATCGTAGTATATCGCAGAATGCTATCAAGAAAATCCCGAACTCTTTGCGAAAGAAGTTTATGCCCTGGAAACGCTACGCAATGCTGCAATGCATCCATCGAAAGATGTTGCTGGCTGTGCAACTTTGAAACGTTATTATTGCCAATTGAATTCACTGGCCAATCGATTCCCCCAGGCTCTGGAGCGAAACCTCTTCACGTTCACATGGAAGGACTTGCACGCAAACAACACAGTGGAAGTTACAGATTTTCGCTACGAAATGGCTGCCGTGCTTTTCAATATTGCCGGACATCATACGCAACTGGGTGCGTCAGTTGATCGTTCCGATCCGGACGGGATGAAATTGGCTTGTACTCATTTTCAGATTGCCGCCTGGTCGTACGGAGAGCTACGTGAAAAATATCAAGGTATCAATGGGAACAATGACTTCATGACGCCGGAGCTACTACTGTTCATGCAGCAGGTGTCGCTGGCTCACGCTCAAGAGTGTATCCTGGAAAAATCCTTAATTGATAATCGGAAACCGGCTATTGTAGCTAAAGTCACCGCTCAGATTGTTTGCTACTATGGCGCCGCTTTAGCTGCCATGCTTTCGGGTGGAGATGATGGGACGATTGCAGATGTTGTCGGCAACAGTGCTTTCAAGCTCTGGAAGAAGTACGTTCGCTTTAAAACGGCTTATCTGAATTGCATACTGTTCCTATACCAAGGCCAGCAATCAGAGGAACAGCAGAAAATGGGGGAACGAGTCGTACTCTACCAGGCCGCATGGGACAATTTGGAGGAAGCACGGAAGGAAAGCAAAGGACTACTCAGTCAGAAAGAAATTGCAGAAGCTCTCACTTTCACTGCAGATGTCGTGGAAGGCAAAAGAAAAGCAGCCAAGAGTGAAAATGAATTTATTTACCATGAAGCTGTCCCAGAGCTAAAAGACATAACAGCCGTGCAGGGCGCAAATTTAGTTAATGGAATAAATTTCAGCGTCACTGACCCAGAAGTCGCAGGGGAAGACATATTCGCTCGCCTCATCCCAATGAAAGCCCACGAAGCCAGTTCGATGTATAGCGAGGAGAAAGCTCAGCTTCTAAGAAAAATTGGAGGTGAAGTGACGGACAAAGACAACGAATTGAACAGTTTTATGAGCTCTCTCAGCATTGATAACTTGAACGTGAGCGAAGAACGTGCCAATAAAATCCCTCAAGGCATCGTTGACAGATGTGCATCGATCAATGCTAAACCCAACGCCATAACTGATCTGATTACATCCATGACTAACCTGGCTGAAACATGTGCTGATGTCGAGACGAATTTAAAAGAAATCCGGGAACTATTAAACAGGGAAGAAATAAATGAAAAGAAATACCAACAGGAGTCTGGAGTCCATCGGACCAATACGCATTTCGCAGAACTATCGAGAGAGTTCCAAAAGTACATGGAAGCGCATCAGAAAGCTGGTGACAGCAACGATACTCTTCGGCGAGCGATGGAGCTGCACGTGAACAATTTACGGATTCTGGCGAAACCGTTGCAGGAGATCCAGCAAAGCGTACCGAAGTTGAGTGGTGATATAAGCGAGAATATTTTTCACGACCTTAAGCTGGTTCTTAATAAAGTGAATGAAATGAAGGCGCAACGAGCGCAGTTTTGTGCAGATTTGAGAATCGCCATTAATGATGATGATATAACTTCGAAGATAATTGCCTACGGCGAAGAAAATGACATTAAAGACCTATTCAAGAATGAAATGGGAAAGCATGATAAGCTAGTTGCACTCATCGAGCAAAATCTGAAGGCGCAGGAAAATATTCTGGCTGCTTTGACGGCCCAGTACGCAAAAGTTGCGCCAATTTTGAAAACAATAAATGACGTCAAGCACAAGCGAGATAACTTCTTTTCGTCGTTGGCTGCTTCGTACGATGTCTATGAAGACCTTTTAGCGAAGAGTGCCAAAGGATTAGAGTTTTACAAGAAGCTTCAGGGGAATGTACAAAAATTGCTGGCTCGTGTAAAGGCGGCATGTGATGTTCAAAATGAAGAGCGGCAACAGAGAATGAATTCGACTAGATCCAGAGCAAGCAATTATGCTGCCCCACAAAATCATGCAATCAAATCTACTACGCCAAAACTTAAAGACTATTTGAAGGCGAGCAAGAAAACGAGCACAACGGATACGACGTATATACCTCCAGTTCGTCCCAGTCCCCTTGGCTCTGAAGCAGCGCCACCGGCAGCTTGTATCGCACCAACGTCATCATATTTCCCCGCGCAATCCCAAATGCAACCTCCGACAAGTGACTATCCGCCACCACCATACACTCCTCCGACGCAACAGTATTTCGACACAAATGGATACACTAATCCAATCTACCAGAACAATTCAATTTCCTCGACTGCAGGCATGATGAAATATGACTACAATTATGGTGGATATGATCAGCAAGTGCAGTATCAAAATCAAATACCGCAGTATCCTAATATGCAAGGAGTGGTTGGGTCGTCGATGACTAGTCAGCAATATTCCAGTGTACAAGGCACTGGAAGCACATCCATATCTAGTCAACAACACCCCCAATATCCCAACGCACACGGAGGTGTAAACTCGTCGGCCTCAAGCCAGCAGCAGCAGTATCCAAATGTGTCCTCAGTTGCAAGCTCGGTTTCGAATCATTCCCTGACGCAGCAAACTGCCACTACGTCTCAACAATCAAGCCAACAATATCAGTATCCTGTTGCCTCTGAGCAGACACCCAGTGCAGCATATCAAACAACCCCTTTGAATTATCAATATCCTCAGCAACCTGTTAATACCTCCGCACCATACTCTAATCAAACACCTAATTACATGCAAACATATTCGCCTGCCATCCAGCAACAATATCCGCAGACAAGTCAACACACTCAAGTGGCACAATCAGAATCCAGCACTCCGTTGCCGTCATCTGTGCCAAATTCAGCAAACTTAGCATACACACAGACTACTTGGCCTTCTCAGACAGTAAACACTGCCTTTGAGAATCTCTCCATTGCAAATCAAGGATACCAACAACCTACCACCACTGATTACAGTTTGACCAACAATGTGACCCAACAACCTACAACGAATTTGTCTTATCAGAACAATGCGAATGCAATAGGTCCTGTGTATCCACCCACTGACAATTGGAATACTGCAGCCAGTAGTGCTCCAACTCAATTACCAGCTCAAAAGACGACACTTAGTGCATATCCTGACCAACAAAATTTGACCAGCCAAACATCGCCAATGCCAGACACGACAACGGCTGCAAGCTATCCGACCCAGCAACAACCTATTGACTATGTACAATCACATGCGAAATCGACTTATGGATCCGAAACGAGTCCTTACTTGACTCAATACAGTGGCGTTGGGTATCAGGTAAATGAATTCAACATTGGGTTTTTGTTTTCAATTTTATGAACATTGTATTTTAGCCAACTGCAAGTGAGCAAACAAATGCGTATTCGTCGCTGACAGCACCGCCAGTTACTAATGCAACGCAAAGTGGGCAGAGCGGCCTAAATCAGGTAAGCTAGGAATAATATTTTTCCTGGGTGTTAAGCTCTTTTAAGACATTTTGACGAAATTCTGATAGGATTTAGAAAACATTACATTCTTTTGTCTTTTCCATAGTCTTTCTTCTTTTCATATCGCCTTATTTTATTTGTGTATTTTTTTTACATACTAGATTTCTATAATTTTCATTCGTTCTAAAGTTAAATTTACTTAAGAGCGGAATTTAAGGATCAATGTTTCCTTTTCGGGTTAGATATATCTCTGTTTATTTCAATCAAAATCGATATTCCGAGGACAATCTGAAGATTGCCTGATAAGTATTTGAAATATATCTAGCTTTTAAAAAAACATTGGACATTGGTATATTTGATATTGAAATCTAGAAAGAATAAAATCACACTCAATCAACTGATTGAGATTTTGTCGATACACTTTCAGAAAAACACATCTTTCCATATACAATTCATACACTGTACACTTTACCCGTTCCGCTTTAACGTTTATGTACATCCTAGCAATTAACTTATTTGGTGTTTTAAGTCAGAGAAAAAAAAATAAAAATATCAGTTGGAAGCTGGTATTTACTTAGGAAAGATATATGTACAATTTTCAATTAATGGTTAGATGGATAATCATCTTTCTATGGCTTTGTTTCTCCCGATATAATTTAGGACGCTTATCTGATCCAATATTCTCCGGCGTAAGTGCATACACTGGCCCCGGCAGATGCCCAATTAAAATTGTGTTGTGGGATTCTGCTAGAAAACATCTTTCTACTTGAGAAGAACCGATTATTCACAAGTAGGAAGAGCACTTAGTTCTTTGATGTGCGGAACAATGCGATATGAATTTTACTCTACGGAGTTGTTTTTACTTTTTTGGGCTCAGATGCGACTTGGGCGACAGCACTGCTCTCGGAATCGCCGTCATCGATATACGCCAATGGCTAGAAATAATTGTTTGAATAAGCCAATAATGCATTCTTAGGCTGTGGTTACGAATCAAGCGAGTAGACGGTTGTGGCTAGTGAGAGTGTACAAGAGGGTTTTTAAATGTACGCGAAGTAATGATAGTGGCTATGAAACACAAGTTTCAACAAGCGCGTGTATGAGTATATTTAAGAACCCTCTTGTACACTCTCACTCGCCACAACCGTCTACTCGCTTGATTCGTAACCACAGCCTTATTGTCTTTCAGGAGTTTTAAGCTGTCTCGTAGTAAGAGGCGTTTGGGAGAAGTTTCCCGTCCTGAGCTATCTTGCACTGAAGTTCTGGTTGAATTTTATTTTCTGGCCAAGCACTAGGTCCAAAAACTTAATTGTGAGAAAAATTTATATTAAGTACCGTTTTATTCAAAGTCACAATATAACGTGAATTATACTATTCAATTTTGCGGAAGCTGCGTCTCAATCAATTCAATTTGTCCGCAATTGATATCAAGATAAAAGATGCCTACTAATTCTACATGTTATAAGCAACCTACAACGAAATTGTAGAATTTATTTGCATAATTACTTTATTGGATCCGATATTACTGCAAATTAATTTTGTAATAATCATCCAATTAAAAAGCTCTAATCTGCCCCGACATAAAAGTTCAATTTTAGACATTTCACCTATATTCATGTACGTTTTTGTATGATTAAGTTAAAAAGAACGGTATATGCTATCTATGCAAGTTCCTTGTTTTTTTAAATACTATTTAAATTTTATTTTGTTTCTAGTATCCCGCTACAGATAGCAACGCATCCACGTCACAAACATACCCACAGCAGCTTCAAACAACATTCACTCAAAATTCTGTCAGCAATACAACAGACTATTACACCATTCCCGGGTCTTATCAACAATCAAGTCAACAATATGGCATGCCTCCAACGGAAACAACACAGCAGAGTTACAATAATTCTAACATTCCGAATGCAACAAACTACATCCAAACAGTCCAGAACGCTGCAAACTATACGCAAAATGTTCAAAATCCAACAACAGTACCACCATCTGTACCAGGTAAAAACTTTAGAAATATCCTTAAACCTAATATTTTATGCCAAATATATTTTGTGTACATCGAGTAGCGCCAAAACAACCTACAACCTTACCCGTCAAAAAATCAGAATCCAAACCCAAGCCGTCCAAGAAAACTTCAAACATCGATCTGCTGTCGGATATTGACTTTTCAGCAAATCTCCCGACGCCTCCGCTGCAACCTCAAGTAGCTTCACCGCAGTCGACTGAAAATAGTATTTGCAACGAACAACTATCTTCAACAGCTGGCTCGATACCGCTTCAACCCCAACCTGCAGACCTACCGATCCTGCCAGCATCAGTGCAACAACCCACCGAACAACGAATCGCAGCTGACTCCCCGGCACCACCTGCACCTCTGCCAGCACCAATCGATCGTAAACAAAGCTGTGATAACATATCATTATGCTCCGACCTAAGTTCTTTGGCCAACGAGAGTTTTGACTGGGATAGCGTTTCGCTGCGAAGTGAACAAGTGCCGGCTGCAGTCCGGCAACAGACCTCTGATCACAATACGGCTTCGACCGTCAAAGCACGTAATCCTTTCGACGATCCAAAAGTTGTGAAGTATTTCCACAAGGAGGTTGAGCGCTACGAGAAAATGATCGAAAGTCTGAATGTTAAGATGTTGAACGGTAATACTCCTCTGGTGAATAAATGGAAGGAACTACAGGACTTACTCGTGCGTGATGAAGCGAAAAGGACGACGTCGATTGGGAGACTGTTCCCCGAGAAGAACCGATCGACTGATTGCATTCCCTACGACCATGCCCGCGTTGTATTGGAACGAAGTACGGATGATTACATAAATGCTGCTTATGTGAAGGTAAGCTATGATTAGTGTTTCCGCTTTTATCGTAGGAGCTTTTTAAGATGATTTCCTTCCGTGCGTGTGAAGTGAGTGTATTAGTTTGATAATTTCCAAGAAAAAAATTGAATGCAATTTTTCGAAACTCATCAATTCACGATTGATTTTTTTATTGTTTTTATCAAAGTTCGACACGGATACGATATTGGTGAGTAGCATCTTAGACGTATAATCGAAAATTTTTGCACTGACTTTCACATGATTTGCCATCACATCAACTTCGCGTCACTTGCAAAAATCGTAGATATTGAAAGATATTTATTTCTAGGAACTGGGACCCGGTTGCCCGACCTTCATTCTCGCTCAAACACCTCTGCCAAATACAGTAAATGATTTCTGGTCAATGATTTGGCAACAAAAAGCACGAACTGTAGTCTGTTTGCATACGCCGAATGAGGTATGGGAATATAATCAGTGCATTGTGTCGTATGACGTCATTTTCTTCTTAATTTGATAGATCCTAGATACATTTTGGCCGGGAGATCTCAACAAACAAATGCATTTCGATGACTTCTCGGTGACTTTGGTCAACCAATTTGATCTATCGCATTGCACTGAGGTAAATTTAAAGTTGACAATGCACGGTGCTGATGCAATTCTTGACTTGTCTCTGATTCAAATTAAGGCATGGACCAAAAGGTATTTGTTATGCCAATACATTAAAGAAAGGTTTTACTTACTTTATTTGATTTTTATAGCTCGCCCGTACAAATTCTGGGCATTGCACAGAACATCCTTGTGGCCTACAAACAACGCAGCCAGGAATTCAATTCGACGGCTCCGCTAATTATGAACTGCCTGACGGGCTCAGAACGATCAGGACTCATTGCATTGGCGATTTGTGGTATTCTTGCGACGCAAACCAAACGACCAATTCTAATAAGTTCGTTAAGCTTTATGCATTAAATTACCTATATATTACACTTTTCTCCCATAGATGTCGTCGATGTATGGTACCGGATTTGCTCCCAGCGGAAAAGTGCACTACGCGATACAAACAATTTGGAACTTTCGATGCAGATCGTACTAAGCCATGGTCACGATCTGCTTAACAAAAGTAAAAATCATAATAAAATATACCGAGGTACATGATGAACGTCTAAAATTCTCTTTCTTTTAGGAGGAATTATGACATCTTATCAAATGAAAAATATCCAAAAAACCACATCTGTCGAAAAAGAAGAAGTAAAAGACCCATTCAGCGATCTTGATCCGCTCTGGAAACTAAAACAAAAACCTTAAGAAAACTTAATATTTTTCACATTACAAATCTATGAAATTGAAAATATTACTAAATTTCATATAAAGCCAAGAAAAAATCGTATTTTTAGTTTGCAAAATTATCAAATAACTCTGCTGCTACTAAATTTATCTAAAAGAATATAGAACAAGAAAACTGACTGCTTGACAGTGAGGATATGGTGATATAAAATGAGAAATTAATTTTTAAATCTGATTATATTAGAATGGGTTTCTCGTTTCGATGTTAATTTTGTTGTTGTATCGTTATGCATTAGATGTCTGGATACACAGAAAAAAAATAAAATAATACTAGATGATTTATTCATATGATTATTTAATCGATTTATCTATACACACAAGCTTAGAGGGGATATAATATGAGAAAAGACTACTATTGAAATTTACACAATAGAAAAACACATTTATCTAATATGTAACTTTAAAAAAAAATTAATAATAAAAACATATTCTGTACAAAATGATTTGTTTAACATTCGGCGTTGGAACGGTTTTACTCGCCTAGAATGAGTTTTTGAATAAAGCTTCATTTGTACTCACTGGTTAGTTGTTGAAACTGGTTTTGAGTAATTTGCAATATATGTATATTCGCAGATCGTGCAGCCCGGTCCTCTGTAGAGATCCAAAGTCCCTGAACCAGCACCACGTCAAACTTATCTTCGTGAAGTGCTAGCAGTATTTCGGTAGAAACCAACTTACTTTGATGAATCTTAATATCCATGGTCTTCCAATTCTTCATTGGAACAGCCGGATTCTGCCTCTGCTGCAATTGAAGGTTCAAATCCAGTACACCTCCACTGTAGGCAGTATTGGGGCTCTCTCCTTGACGACTACTTTAAATCAAGCTCTTTCCCATATATCAGGTAACTCCTGGACAACAGCTTCACACCAGCGCAACGTGAGCTCATCGTTGCACTTAATGATTTTAGCACACTTGAACTAGCCCGCCCCGTCAAATGAGGGCATAGTGCTTCTCCATCCGGTCAATCATCGCATGGAGCAGTCCTGACCCTACGATCTTCCATTTCTCAAGCGAAAATTGACCCAAGGGGCTGCCACGGTTGGACCTCTAGCCGACAGTTGTCATTTTTTGGCTTCTTGTTCGCTGGTTTATCACTCTCAGCGGACACCTACCTTTTTCTCCGCTAGCCTCTTAGACATGCTCTGCTTTAACTTGTTACTGAATGCAGAGCCCTTAAGAGCTAGCTTTTCCTTGCCACCAAAATATGCGTGGCCTTTTGCCCCTGTCGTCTGGGCCCAGTTTAGCCGATCCTTCACCTCCGCAAAGTGGGATGGATGATCATACATTCCGCCAGCGCTTTTCTACCTTCTTTGCTTGGTTTGGGTCTGGTTCTCTTCTGGAGTTCAGTGCTTTGGCTTCGATTATGAAATTCCAGTTCTTCCTCTGCTTCGGTTGAAACCATGCTTTCTGAGCCCCATAAGCCTCGAGCGAAGGGAAATTTGAGAAAATTAATGCAAACTGCCTGAATTGGTCCTCAACTAAGAACTTCAACTATCGTTCATGAAAACTGAAAAGCCAACATTCGGTTATTTGCAAACCATTATTGGCTAAATTGAACTCAAGTTACTGCTTCCATGTGGACACAAATTAAATATATTTTGCTTTCTGTTTGCTCATGATTTCACTGAGTGTATCACATACTGCTCGATAAAAAAAAACCGGAAACAAATTCTTCCTCTCAAAACCACTCGACAATTCCAAACTCTCCCGACATAAATTATTACCATACTCTGAAGTTTCGCGTGGTTCCAACGAAATTATAACCTCATGATTGATGTTGCACCATCAAACACGTAAACTGTTTCTTTGCCTCGCTGAACAACGAGATAAACTACCAGCTCCTGGCTCAGACAATACTCGTACAGATCAGTTCCGTTTGTTTCATATCCAGCGAAACATTAAAATCTTCACACAACCATCTGAAATTCCTGCCACGCTAAAGAGTATGCAGCAGCGAAAGGTAAATATCGCTATGCGCTCCTCGTTAGCTCCCATCATTTGTCCTGTCTTTCAGCGTCTTAAGATCTTACGACAATTTGTCTAAGTATTCCCATCAAACCACCATATAAGCTGCACAACCGAACAACGAATCCTTCACCTCCCCCTCTACTCGGCCATACAACGACAACACACTCATTTTCCACCCGCACATGAAACAGATTAAGCTGATGGAAGAATTTCAGGCAGGAGCTTAGCCAAACAGCTATATCAGATGTAATGTTAAACGAAATGGACAAAAAATAAATGAAGGACGAAAAAAATACCAGGAAATGTTAATGTGTGAAGAAAAAAACTCGTAGGAAAAGTTTAAGGAGACCGAGCACATATTCGGTTTGCTTTAGTATTTATCCAAGAAACAGGATATGCTCAGTAATGACGCCATTACGGATGTGACGTGTTTAGCTATGGGCCACGAAGAGGTCGACTTCCGGCCAATCCCCAAATCGATTAAAGAATCGCCAGGCCACTTAATGACTTCACTTCATCCTGCACCTATCCACGAAAATCCTATATGGACCGTCATCCTCCCCGTCACTCTCCACCATTCTTCCTGTGCCGTTAGTGAAAATTTCATTCCAACCTTTCAATTTTATGGCTTCGTTTAGAGATTAAATTGAATTGAAGAAAAATATAAATGTGATTGTAATCATTGGGAAGATTTCGTGGTATCATTCAAACACCGGAGGGCTTCACTTGAGTTTCCTTTTGGCATTTCAATTCAGTCGCGCGTGCAAACATCAGCAATCAAGCTAAGGTATGGCGGGTTTCGTCTTCAATAAATTTCATTGATTTCATTTTTTTACACTTAACGAAATTAATGACGCAAATAAATTGCGAAGGAGAAGTAACAGCTAAGGGGAGGATTTCTGAAGAATTGGCAGAATAGATATTATAAATAACGAAAAACTCGTGGATTAAATCAAATGATTTGAATTTATACGGACGAGATTGATTTTGTTGTGATAAATTGGAATCATCTCGGAAAAAAGGAATTTGTTGATGAGTGTTTGGTAAGGGGATAATATCGATGTAGGCTTTTTAATGTAATTAATTGTTTAGATAGAAGTCCGATCAGCTAATCGAAGACGAGGGAATGTAAACATTTGGCCAAATTGTGTTTTAATATGACAACTGATTTAATTGTTTACAAGAATATGGAAGCATTTGTGTCTCAGTTTTGAGGATTTTTTTTAAATTTGTTGTACGGTGCCGAGAAAAAGAGGTAAAATCACAAAGATTTCCAAGTTCAGTTGCTAAATTACGAGCTTATTAAAAATATAACTTGAAAATTAATGGCTCATAGCATAGTTTGATATGATCGACACTTATTTCAAATAATACTTTCAAGCTTGAATAGCCTAGTGGGTTCTTTTGTGTGCGTTCAAATCGAGGTTCGAACTTTGAGTTTATCGTGCTCTGAATATGTAGGTAGGTACCTGAGTTAATCTGAGGTAAAGTGAGTCGTGGAACTAATCATACCAGCTTCAACCCCTGGACCTGACAAAAGATTGTCGAGGCAATACTTTGGTTTTTAATGAAAACATAAATTTTAGACTCTAATCGGCTCTCCGCTAAAATTTGGATTCAAAAATGAGCCAGGAAAAAGTTATGCATAATTTGCTACTTAGTGCAACTAAATCATCAGAACGCACATTTGCGGATCTGAAATAATTAATTCATGTCCAATTGGTTATTGTTTCCAATCAGAAGGTTATATTTAAGAGCAGAAATAATTACTGAAGTGTTCATAAGGTTTTGTATGAACTTCATTTTGGTATTAATTTCCAAGCGGAAACGAATTTAAGGAGAAAAAGATTACGGCTACATATTCAGCTCGTACTGTATAAATAGATTAAAGCTATCATCAAATGGTTCATTTCAACCATTTGAAGGGTCATAGATTGTAAAAAGCAATTGGTACAACCTCATAGCCGAATAATTAAAGTTCAAAAGGATCCTATTATATCTCTAATAAAACTTATCGCAACACTAAAATCTTTCTTGACAAAAGATTTTGGGGTCCATATAGTGCGATATTACTTAAAAAAATAAAGATACACGTTATTTATACCGCTCAGCAAATTTTTTGTCAGTGAATCTAAACATGAACATAAGGTTGATTTTTTTCTCTGCAATATATTTGTATATATTTTCTATTTATTATATATTTTCTCTGCAATATATTGTTTTCTCTGCAATATATGCACGTGCGTCAAAGCCCCCAGTTCAGTCCAGCTCTGAGCGAAAGAGGTATCCGTTCTCGCGCTAGCAGATCGATCGGTATTACTCTCGATACAGCCATCACAGGGCACCCCTGCACTGTAAACTGGCAATGCGCTTCCGGAACTTTCTAGTTCGAAGCGGATCTCCCCAAATTTCGGGTCGTCTCACTGCGTCCGCCAATGTTGGCCATTAGCCTACTCAGCGAAGTGACGACTACTAGAGCCCTGTCACATGCCTTGTGGATATGATCCCAATACGCCAGCTTGGTGTCCAGGGTCACTCCCAGATACCTGACCGAGATGCTGGTCTGGACCCCAACGGAGCCAACTGTCATGGATCTGACGGTTGGTATCTTCTGCTTCTTCCGCATGACAATCTCAGTTTTTGAGACTACCAGCTGGAGGCCGTGCTCAGTCATCCACCGATCCACCTTTCTCATAACTTGGTTAAATCTAAGTTGAACAAAATCGGCAGATCTGGAAGTGATTACAGCTGCGACGTCATCAGCGTAACCTACTAGGAACATATCCGCAGGTATTTCCAGGCACAGCAGATCATCGTACATGATGTTCCAGGGGTCAGGTCCTAAGATCAGCCCCTGTGCCGCACCTGAGGTGATAGGACTCCTTCTGACTCCGTCCGCGGTGTCGTAGAGCAACCATCGGCCCCTGAGGTAGTCCCGCATCATGGCCAGCATGTAGCCGGGGATACGGAACCTCCCCTCAAAGGCCCGAAGGATGTCCGTCCACCTTGCCGAGTTGATGGCGTTTTGCACGTCAAGCTTTATCAGCAAGACGACCGGTCTGGCTTGATGACATGCTTCTTCTGCTCTTGCTACAGCCACAACAACCAATGCTTGCTCACACGAGCCAAATAGCTATCTATGGGTTTGAATTTTTCAGCATTTCGAACTGCAAATGATTTTTATAGACGATGTTAAGTGGTGTACGTTTTTATTTATGGTGCGCATTCTATTCGTAGTTCACTTGAGTAGGCTGAACTGAATGGAACTTGACAAAACCAACCACGAAATACATTATGGCTGAGTCAATTGGTTTCTATGTATTTGAACATCAACTTAAGTTAATTTAAGCTCATTTAATTTCATTATAGTTTGGACTTTAATTTTTAAGATTTCTCCACTTCAACGTTTTATTGATGCTATTTGAGCCTGTCCTCGTATACAAGCATTCATAACTTGTTTAATCATCATCTGTCACAAATTTTGACATGACACCCAATGGTCTTCTCAATGGATGATGCTAGGAGAAAATAGGGAACGCGCAGAGCTTCTTTGCATCGAAGGCTGCTCAATGTCAGAAAATAACGCTCTTGATATTTACTGGGCATATCTCGTTTGCCAAGGCAGTGCCAAAGTCGAAGTGACACGTAATACTAAATTAAAATGTCCTCAAAGCTGAAAGACATAGAAAAAATCACGTCACAGTGTTAATAAAGGGTTTCCTTTCTTCATTTTCTATACAGTCTTTCGTTTTTTTGTCCTATTTCCTCACAACCGGGATCAAAATGTGAAAACTCAGGCGAAAGTTCCTAGGCGAGAATGAAAAATGAAGAAAAATTCATTTAAATGCAAATTTCCGAGTTGTTGCTGCTGCTACTCAAGTTAGATCCGGCTGAAACAATTCCTTAGTTTTCGCTTTTCCATTCCCATATAAAACAATTGAAGTGCGGTGGCCGAGCTATGGCTCACAACAGGCTGAAGGACGTGCGCCTTTACTTCTCTGACAACGGTACGAGTCACGTTGCCGAATATTGTGTGAGTGACGATAATCTAAAGTGACACGGAAGAGCATTATTATCCTTTTTGTAGTAGATAGATATAAGGCCTCACTTGTATCCCACTTCATGCTCTGTTCTCTTTCTCAAGTCCATTGCGAACTGCTTGTCTGGAGTTAATTAAAATCAATTTATGTCATGGCATTGCGCTGTTTCGGAATCAGAGAAGAGGAACGTTCTCCTAAAGTTGGTGTTAATGGTGTCGTTAGCCGACTAACGTCCTGTCCGAGGCGAATGTTAAAGTTTCGGATTAAAGAGACGAAAATAATGATTTGCATAAGGCCAATTCCAAGCTAGGAATTGGAATCGCACGGCACGACGAGGAGGAAGGGGACGTGAGCTTCTCGAGGATAGTAATTTCCTTTGTGCAAAAAAATTAAAGACAAGGGTCTGAATGAAAAGCATCCGTTTTGTAGGATTATCAAGTGAATGCGTTGGGGAAGTTCAGAGTCAGGTAGGCGGAACATACAAGGTTAAGGTGTATGAATCTTTACAGCGTTTAGGTTTAGGAGATGCTCGGTTTCTTCAGGAAACTTGAAGAAGGTACTTAGGATACTGATGTCGATTTTTATGGTGGAACATGAACATTTGGCTGGGCTGCGGAAATTAGCATAATAATATGCATATTGGCTATTTAGAGGTTCAGCAGACCATAATGGCCCAGTTTGCCATAGAGCTAAGTGTGAACGGCATTACGAGGGCATTTAAAAGTATAGCTTTGAGAGCAATGAAATTACATTGAAATTATTGATCGTTTCAGAGCTATGCATTACATGAATTTGTTTGCAACAATTTATTTATATTAATGGATGTAATTGGAAGATTGGTTTTTTTGGGAGATATGCGTATCTTTCTTTGTATTTTGACGAAGTTGTCCATTTTGAGAATTTAGGAAGATAGAATAGAATATCATAATTTTTAGCCATGGTTGAAAGATGTTAAGGGTATACTACCCTGCAAAGCAGAAATAATCTTTGAAAACAGTGCAATAACGTTATATGTCTACAAAGCATTAGTACTTGATGTGGAAAACATTCATATACATTTTTGAACTTGTTGGCTGTTTCTTAAAAAAATAAAAGTAAAAGCAAAGTTGGCTCACTGCAACTCTTTTAGTTAGTGTAAAAGTTAGTAGGCATTTGACTCACAACCAATGTATAAGACAATATATGAGATAAGTGCAATTTCAAATCATTTTACCGCTGGCTTGACTCATAAGTAATTACGCGCGATCTGGCTGGCCAGTTATAATTAAACATGGGATTTTCAGCTAACTTCATGTTCAAGTAACAGAGTGCTCGGATGCTCCCCTAACAGCTTTGCTATGACTATTTAATCTTTATGTTTGTGTATCCTTTTCAGGAAAGATGAAAAACTTAGCTCTTTTTCAAAGATGATAAATATACATATGCATATTAAAGTCAAATTTATAGCGAGCACTGTTAAAATTTATTTTTATGGACCAAACGGGCTCATTGATGGCGTAGCTGGTCCCATGGGAAAGGAGAGGTAAAATACCACCGTGTCTTATTGTGTGACACTTAGTATTGAGACATAACAAACTTAAAAGGTGTTCAGAGGATATACTCCCAGTGAGGAGCTTAGCAGCAAAGATGGTTTTGAAATTTTCTCGTTTGCTTTCAAGCGTATCTATGGCCAGTAGCATAAGTCAATTAATAAAAGGAGGCAAGCGAAAAGGATCTGACCAAGAAAATTCACGGAAACAAAGCCTTAGAAATCTTTTCTGAGCTCGATAGGGTCAAGATATACCACCTAAACTGTACAGGCATACTCGAGTATCGGTCTAACTAAAGCAAAAAATAGTATCTTAGTTAGATGTATGTCATGAAACTCCTTACATCGCCTCCTCACAAATCCTAGAGTAAAAAAGCTTTTACTAAGATGGTGTTAATATGATCGTCAAAAGTGATACCATTTTTTAAAAGTACTCCTGAATCTAGTACTTGGTCAAAATATCTTAAGGGAATACTATTCAAAGAGTATTCAAAGGACTAATTTTACGCATGTACTTGTACTAGTATGTAATTTGTTAGTATCACACCAAGTTGTAAGGTTATTAAGGTAAGCTTGAAGTTCCAAGCAGTCACGAATATTGGATACCTTTTTAAAATGTTTGGCGTCATCCACATAGAGTAAAATTGAAAAATGTTTCAGGACAGATGGCAGGTAAATTAAGTATAAAGGAAATAGTAAAGGTCCTAAATGACTTTCTTCAGGAACACCAGATATGGCAACAATATCTGATAAAAGCGTGCTACGAAAAGATAAACATTGGGTACGGTATTCCAAATAAGAAGCTATCCAGGTATAAAATAGGTGTGGAAAGTTAAAAGAAGACAATTTTTGCAACAGTATGGAATTATCCAGCTTATCAAAAGCATTCGTGAAGTTCGTATCAATACAGTGTATCTGAAGTCCTGCTTTGATTAATGGAATAACAGTTTTGGAGAACTCTTGCTGGTTGGCAGTTGTGGATTTGCTTTTCATGAAAACATGTTGTGAGTTAAGATTTCCATATCAAATAATAAAAAAAATTCAAACATTTTATTGAAAATATTGTACTTCATCAAAAGTAAAAACGTCACAAATAATTCAATAATGTTTCTTTATTTTTGAACGGTAATATTGCAGGTTAGTGTATATGTATATTTCGTCTACATTGAAGCGAGTCTTTCCTCAAATACTAAAAACTAGCAAATGATTTCCTTACACTTTTATTCTTAAGGAAATTTCGGCTTATATCCCTCAAGACATTTGTGATTTATTTGCTAAGCTCTTTACTTCTTCATTTTTCTCTCCCAACTTTGCTTCAGGGAGCTCTGCTGCGGCCGTGTTTTCTCATGAAAATTTTGTGATGACTAATCCTCTGGAGGTGAAAATCCTAATATCCTCGTTGGGTCCCTCAGCAAGCAGTGGCCCAGATGGCATTCCTAATGTGTTTGTCAAGTCTCTTGCATCTTCCTTATGTGTACCTTTGTCGATATTATTTAATTTCAGTTTGTCTGTTGGTGTTTTTCCTTCTACCTGGAAAGCTGCCAATGTTTTTTCGATTTTAAAATCGGGATACATTGGCAATGTGGCCAACTACCGTGATATATCCCTCCTGTCTTGCTTTCCTAAGCTGCTTGAGCGGATTGTTCATGAAAGACTTCATGGTGCTTTTAGTCACTTATTTTCTGTAGAGCAACATAGTTTAATCAGAGACGTTCAACGACTACGACTACACTAACTTCGTCGCGTGCACTTTGGACAATGGTCTTCAAGCTGATGTGATTTAAACTGACTTCGTGAAAGCATTTGACAGGGTAAAGCACTCTGTGCTGTTAGATAAGATCTGTAATTTTGGTGTTTTCAGTTTCCTTACAGCCTGGCTTTCTTCCTACATCCATGATCGCGTCTGCCGTGTTGTTTATAATGGTTGTTCTTCCTCCCCTTTCCATCCTACTTCTCGTGTTCACCAAGGTTCCATCCTTGGTACCCTCCTTTTCACGTTGTTTATCAATGACCTTCTTTGTAACTTTCAGTCTGACTCTCTGTTGTATGCTGATGACCTTAAAATTGTCCGTGCTGTCGCTTCGCAAAATGATTGTTGTAAGTTACAATCGGATCTTTTCGTTTTAAGTGGTTGGTGCTCTGCGACTTCCCTTGCTCTTGATGTTTCCAAGTATTTTGTGATGTCTTTTTCCAATAAGCCTAATCCCATTTGCTTTGAATATTTTTTGAGTGATAGTCTTTTGAGGCATGTAGATCAACATAAAGAACTTAGCATCATCTTTGATCCGAAGTTAAAATTTGATCTGCATATTTCTTTTGTTGTTGCTAAGTCTTCAAAAGTAGCTGGTTTTGTTCTGCGCTGCTCTCGTTTTGCAACCAATATCAATACATGTCTTCGTCTTTTTTATTTCCCTTCGTAGGATTGTTGAATATTGCTTCCAAGTGTGGTATCCTAATTTCGTGCACCTGTCTAATGCTGTTGAATCCGTTCAGCGTAAGTTTACTCGCTGCCTTTTGTACAAGTTTAATGTTGTTTAACGTCCCTATGATGACCGTCTGCTTTTCTAAAATCTATATTTGCCGAGAACCCGCAGAATATTCCTTGATGAATGTTTTCTTTAGAAGCTTTATCATGACTTACTCTCTTCCAACAGTCGCGTGTGTCATTTCTTATGCTGCCTCCTCATCGGCTACTGCAATGGTCGCAATGATCGCCACAATTATGGTCACCATCACAAATTTGCCTCAACACATTGGGCTGCTAGATGGCCCAGTCATGATTTTTCGGTTGCGCATGATGGCCCGCTTTGATGTGTGCGAAAAACCGCTCCGAAAGCCATCCTCGGCCATCGCCATTTCCATGCTTCGCCAATGTCGGCCACTGCAAGCCATCGCCCGTCTACACAATGCGCCACATGATGACCCACAGTGAGAAGGCAGCATTACGTGTGTCTGATCGCCCGGTTAGAACTCAGTCGCTTTTCCTTACTCCCTTTGCACGTACTCTTGTGTATTTTAACTCGCCAATACCTGGAATACTTAGAAGCTATGATGAGCATCAGTTTGGTTCTTTGTCCATGTCTTTTCAATCTTTTAAAAAACAGGTTATTGATATGTTAACGTAGCTTCTTAGTTGTTTTTATTGTTTTTTTCTCTCTTCACTTTTTCTTCTATTTTTATTATTTTTATTCCTTTGTTTTGCTTTATATTAATGATTTGTGTTTTTTTTGTATCGCATTTTATAATTGGATTATCTGTTAAATGAGATTTGAATAAATAAATAATAAATAAACAAATAAATTACAAGACTAATAAAAAATTGTGGAAAAGAATATTGAATTGGGGCTGAGAAAAAGGTGCATGAACATAAATAGTTTTTGTGGGCAACCAGCCACTCCCTTAAATTGATTGATTTGAATAAGACGAACGAAAAATACTGTCACAAAATGTTCCAGCATCGAAATAATTAATTTAATCTACAAATGTTCAAAGAGTCTGTTGTCTATGAAAAAAAAGCTTGTAAGCTATCAAATATCTCAAAAATAGAGGCAGATGTTCTGGAAAATTTATGAAATAGGACCGACAAATTACTTGCTAACTTTGCCATCTATCATCAAATAGTAAAATCACTTCAAAAAGTACCACTTCGGTAAATTTTATTTATGAATGAAATATGCGCTCAATTTCCAGTCGAAGAGAAGGTCCTGCGCAGCAAATAGCCGAAAATATCCCCTATTTTAAGCTCTTTAGTACCATATTCTTTTGCTCGCTAAACATAGTCAGTAGCAGTCCAGCTTTTGTTCCTACATGAGAACTTCAAGCGTCCTTTCGTTGACTACAAATTCCCTTTGAAAGGCAAACATCTTAATTAGTCGTTGAGAGGAAAATCTTTTTGACGAACATTTTGTAGCTATTAAAGGCAACGTCGAGGACAATGACGATGAAGTGACGGGTTGGTATTTGCTTTGTTTCAAGATGTTATATCAGCACGGGGCCAACTGGTTGAGTCGTATTATTGTTCTGCCCCAGCCAGTTCCCTTCTCCTCTGGCGCCTACTTGTGGGAAAGCAATTACAATCATGTCCAACGTTCGGATATCGTTTGGGATTATGGGAATTCATTTAAAGTGTATATTGGTGAGGCGACCGAGGGCGACCAGCAAACTTGATGGCTAACTGACTGGCATGTTGCCTTAGGCTCGAGTCTAGAATGCGGTTTCGTCCTGTCGTATTTTTGGGAACAGCAAGCAGCAAGACTGTCTGTTTGACTATATGACTAGTTGGTTGGTCGGCTGGCGGGGTCGTTTGGTTGGTGGCCTCAACCTTCGACAGTGACTGGTGTGCCCGCGTATGTAGAGTGGAACACAAGTTTCATCATTAATCGTTCTTGTATCAAATAGACACCATCATCGCCTGGACAGACGGCTTTGTCGTCATCGAAAACGCCGGGCGACTGCCACTGGACTACTCTCTGTTGTGCACAAAGCGAAAGACGAACGAGATTGGGGATGAGCACTGCATATGGATGAAAGGATTTACACTTTGATAAGGACAAATGCGCTCTTGTCCATGTGATTAATGTAGGGATATTTATTTAATCCGAAAGTTTGTTTCTTATTGTTCGGGAGAAGGATGAGTGTGGCGATTGGTAGCAACGTTTTCTAGAAAGAAAATCAACATCAGAAACCTACATATTTTGGCGAATGAATGTGTGTGACCGATCGTTTTCAGTCCTGGCTCTGACACAACTCGTGGTTCCGGTTCATTTTCGTATTGGCACATACCTTTGTGGTGCTTGACAATTTTTATTCGGAAGCTTTGTACCAGTCGGTTTGATAAATTGACATTTCTGTATCATCTGTTTTGTGCGAATAGAAGCGGTGTGGGAGAAGAATTGGATGTGTAGAGATGGATGGATTGTTATTGATGGTTACCTGGGTAGAATATGTAGTATAACGGCGGCAACGACAACACGTTGACAAAGACCGTAGGCAGACATTAATTTTTTTTCCTGTTGAATAAGTAATATTCGACATCATCGATTTCAAAGTTTTCGTGTTCGTGATGGATACTTTGTCTGAATAGAGCTGAAAGAAGGTGGAAGTTTTATCGAGATAAAGTTTGGAAAGTACTTTGAGTTTCAGTAATCGTACTTGGAAAATAGGCAGAGGTAATCTTAAAGTCTATGACCCAAATTGAATTCACTTTATTAATGAAAAGTGATAAGTGTAGTTTTGGATTGTTCGAGTATCTACTCGTTCTTTCACGAAAACTTCAAGCACCACCGGAACTATGCTTGATACACACTTAACCATAATTAAATTATTACGCCAGGAAAATCACTAAAATAGTCTGAGCATAAATCTTGATGCTTACGACCGAATACCTACCACGACTGACGAAGAAGCAACTAAAAAAAATCCAAACTGAAAACTTTGCCATAACACTATTAAAAGTTGGTAGTCCCTTTTTCGCTTAGTTGCCCACTTTTAAACTACTTTTGAACTTCGCTCTAATTGCATTCAGAACGAGCATCGGACATTGCAATATGGAGCTGTTCAATGGAACTCAACTTGACGGATACGGGGCTCCAGGAACAGCAAGAGGAGCCACGCCAGCGAAAGCTAGTCAACCGTGTCTCGTAGCTTAACTGGCAGGCAGGCAACAGGACACCAGCTAGCCTGACTGCATCAAATACTGAGCCTCTCAGAAAGCAATGATCGCTTTAAATACCGGGGCGGTGCCAGTCGTATCGAAACGAGTAGATAATGACCCATACTCGTAGTTTTGCATTGTTGGGAAACTTTTCGAAAATAACACTTCATATCTTAGCACTTAGGCCAAAGACTGGCTTGATGTGAATCCAACTGCACACTAAAAACGTGCAATGTCTCGCATCGCCCGGAGGATTATTTCTTTCTATTCGAAGCCGCGTGTGGAATTGATTGCGAGTTCATAAAGGCAGACGATGAAAAACTTTACTCTATTTCCACTTCACTGCCATTCAGAGCCCGACGTTTACATCAGGCTCTGTGTGATGGCATTTCGATTCGGGACGAAAATTCATGGAAAGTATCATCTTTTCATCGCCTGGCACCCAGTAGAGATGCATCTATGAAGAGAAGAGCCCTTGCAAAACATTCCCTAAATCCATCCACTTAGACGAGCAAAAGGATAAAAGAAATGCAAAAGAATTTCCACGAAATAAAAAAAAAAACTTGACACAATTTCGCCCGTAAAACTTTCATCCTCGGCTTTTATTAAGCGGACGCCGCTGCTACTGTACTCGCCACTATGAATCCTTGCCTTGTCGCACTGGTTGGCAGTAAGTAGAGCTGCTTGCTGTTAGCTATAGAAGGATGACACTGGTGTTGGTCTAGTGAGTATTTGCCGGCAATAAATTTTCGTTGTCGAGGAAGACGTAGCTTTCAGCTGGTGTGTTTTTAAGTAGGATTCATGGGAAAGTATGTTTTAAGGCAAGAAAATGAAAGGAACTTAGTGGTGCATTTTGCATAGGATTGACTCTATTCTCCATGTGCCTGGTCTCGTCGCGACCGATCTATCGCTGAAATCGTGACTAAGAGCAGCTTAGCGCCATAGGAGGCTGTGTCTGTTCGTTTATCCGGTTCCATTCGACGGGAGTTTTCCCAGGCTGTACAACGAAAGGGCATTAAATAATAATTGTATGAATTACATACTGTAGTTCTTCGTGTAGAACAAGGAATTTTATTATTCCTATCGGCTTGTGCTGCTGACCGTCTCGTCGTTGCCTGCCTAAGGGAGGATTGCTTCTTCTTCGAAGATACAAAATTTTTGCTGAGTCTGCTCTTGCATCGCGCACCGTCTGGCAAATGAGGCCTAAACGACATTGTTTTTTGCTTTAGATGCCTTTGCACTAAGGAAGGTAATGATGGCCATTAAAATGAGTAAAACAATCTAAGGATTTTATTAAATTTGAAGATAATGTAAATCGTCGTCGTAAAAACCAAAGTGAATGCAAACACCTCGTAATGAAAAGTACAGAAAATCCACGGAGCCAACGACCAATCGAGTTACGGGCAATAATAATGACGATATTGTTACGGTCGTAAAAGACAAAGGGTCGGACGGTTAAACTATACGTCGAATTCGGAAGGGATGATAAAGTTTTATGATGGAGAAGCGTATAATGTTTGGATGGCTAATCTGGCGTTAAGTGCTTTTGTAAAATTAAACTGAAGTTTTTCTTCTGATTTTAATCGCAACAAGTGGGCGGTTGAAGCGGAATTATTCGTAAGGATTGAGCTAGTGGCAATGATGCTGATGAATTACTCTGATGTTAGTTGACCGAGGCAGGAAATTATCCCAGATCATTGTAAAGTTTGTTTATAGTTTAAAATTTTGGGAAGGGAAGTAATGGTAATTGAGATAACTAAACGACCGCTCGTTCGATTCGTTAGTACACTCAAATATAATTTTGCTATGAAAATAATCCTGGCCAGACCATTAGAGTCAGCAATTAAGTTAAGCTGATTTATAATTCATTTCATTCCTATCGCCTTGATTAAATGTTTTAAGATTTTCGATATTAAACTTTAATATATTTCAAGCCTAAATGCTGCATCGTCATGAAATCATATCAATAGAAAAATTGCTGCTTATGCGAGGAGCTACCCAATGTTTACTCTAGTGCTGAGTTTGGATTCTTGTATGTCCTTAAATGCCAAATAGAAGGGCTAGATCGGATTTTCTGGTCGCCAACGATGATTTCTATCATCTCAGCTTTTCGATTGCTATTAATTCTCTACTCTTTTATCGAATTTATTGCTTCGTTTGCGAAAAGCTCAATTTATTCTGATCTTCGGCTAATATGACTCCGCCTAGGTCGTTCGAAGGAACTTTAAGCTAAGCACGTGATAATATGTATATGATAATTTAAAACAATGGTCTTAGAACAGAATCCTGTTGGACACTTGCTGCAACTTTGTAGCACCTAGGGGCGTTGTTGGTGTAGTATTACGGTACTCCATCCATGAAGTAATTTCATATTAATACCGCAAGGCTCTGAGGTATATCAAGAGATCAATCAACAAAGCCTATTCTCGTCGAAATATATTTGTAAACCTGAACACGCCCCCTTGCGAGATGAGATTTTCGCTGATATTTTTCTCTCTAGTCAAATTAATTCACATTTCAAAAAAACGTACTTTAATAGTCTGTTATAGTATGTTCTGAATTTCTATTGATAATGATATTGCAAGCGCTATATTTTTTACATCCTACAAGTTTATCAATGATTCCTTACCGGGTCTCCACTTCAATATCATTTAATATGTGTAATATAATTAATATATTTAATATAATTTCTACAAACTAAGGTACGGTACATTACCTGGGAGGCTAATTGAATTATTCTATCATAACGCTAAATTAACTCCCGCTTCTTTTTTCGTATGTTCAACACATTATATCACGCACGGCTTGAGATCCTTAGAATTAATTCTTAGTGCCAGCGGAACTACTTTTTTTTAGTTTTCTAATTCATAAATCGATGGTGAAAAAATTTTGTTAGTGATGAAGGGATCTATGTACTCTGGAGCTTGCTTTGCCGAAACACGATGTACAACATCTGACAAGACATAATGATGTCTCCTTACGAAAAATTCAACCGGTCTCCTTCTCAGATCGTAATGGTGTTTGCCTTTTTGGGCAGCTTGTTGAGGTCGATTATGTCTGATTGTCTGACTCATTTTAAGACTTTGGCTCTTTGCCGTAGATCGATATTTTCTCGTCATTCTACGGGTGTCTGAGCAAGCTAATGCTTGGTTATCAATTCATACCTAAAGCAAAGCATACAGACTAGATAGCGTGGAAAGAATGCAATTTTCGGTACAATTTGTGATATTTCCCCACTGATCGCGTGAAATAGATACCAATATCCAAGTCGCAAATTGAAAAAATGCAAAAAGTACCCCGCCAGCAGCGCTTCTACAATAAGCTTACATGTGCTTTGCCAAAAAGGCTCTTTTAACGAATGGCGTTTTATTCAATATTGATTTTCTTAAAACCTATTCTGATTATTTAAATGGTAAGCGATAAAATAGTTAATGCGGAATACTTTTCCGATACCATTTGGCGAATAAAAAGAATATCTCCGACATTTTTATGCAGTCCACTACCGACGATTTTGTTTGTTGTCAGCGAATGTTCGCTGCGCTTACTGTTGCTTGATGGGATCATATCTCAGAACAGAGATTTAAGGAAATGGAATAAGCGTATACGAAATTTTAGAAAACATCATGCTGCAATTCGGAATCCCAGCAAAGCTGATACGATTGGTGAAAATGACCATGACTGACTCCACATCACAAGTGCTGATTCAGAATAATATGACCAACTCGTTTTCAACGAATACAGGGCTAAAACAAGAGGATGGATTAGCTCCTGAGCTCTTTAATTTAGCACTTGAGTATGTCATCAGAAAAATGCCCGTTGACACGAGAGGAACTTTTTTATTTAAGTCGACACAGATAGTAGCGTACGCTAATGACATCAATATTATGTCACGTTCGTTCAACGACGCCAAAGAAGTATTTGTAACTCTAGATGAAACCGTCAAAGAAGTTGGTCTTCAAATTAACGAGCAAAAAACAAAAATTATGACCCAATCAAGGAAAACCTTGAAAACGTAGACAACTTCGTGTACCTTGGGACGAACCTCTCGAAGGATGGGAATAAGCATGACGAAATCAAACGACGGATTCAATTAGCCAATAAGACATTCTCTTCGGTGCTTCGGAAATACGAAGGTTTGCATCTGCAAAACAATTATTAGACCTATGCTATGACACGGAAGCGAAACCTGCACATTGACCCAGACGTCTGAAAAACCTTAAAGACGGATGTTGCGAAGAATCCTCGGTTCAATATGGGAAGAAGATGAATGGCGAATCCGATACAACAACGAGCTGTAGACCATATATGTTGAGCCGGAAGTCTCTAACGTCATACGACTACAAAAATTGATCAAGTCGAAAAGAGCGAACGGAGCCAGGCCAGTCGGTAAGCCACACAAGCGCTGGGAGGATTCAATAGATGCTGAGAGCAGGTCGCTTTTGGGAGCACCAAACTGGAGGATGCGGTCACTGAAGGGACACGAATGGAGGCGGAGCATTAAGGAGGCTAAGGCTCGATTCGAGCTGTAGTGCCACGATGATGATGTACGAGATTTATTGAACCAATTTTACTACAAAAGTAAAATCTAGAATTAGAGCAAATCGAGAGAACTACCACCTAAGGTATTCCCTTTTGTATCTCCGATGCATAAGATCTGCTAGCTTTTGGTTATAACGTATCAAATGGCCTACTATCTCTATCTTCCTGTTTGCAGGGTAAAAGTCTGTCAAGTTTGCCCATAGTGCCCATAGTTTTCCTTCACTACTACTAACGTTTCCTTATACCTCGCTCTTCTCAGGATCATATGCACACCAATACAATCTCACCTATAAGTTACACGGATATATACATTCTTACCATTCGTTTGAGATATGCTTCTCTCACTTTTCATATGATAAAGTGAACTTGTTTGGCTTGGACTCTTTTTAGGTGCCAGCTGATGGTCGCACAATACCGTTCTTTCCCCGCTTTCTAGTCTTTACGTTCTGCCCAAAGTGTATGCCTAAAGTACTCGAAGTACGGTAGCTGCGTTCGTGCTGGTTCGTAATGAGTAACCTATTTCAGTCATATGGCTGTTTATTCTGCGGCGATTGTCCGAGACGTAAGTACGCAGCATACGCTTCAGATTTTGATTCAGTCGTTCTATTGCGTTAGCCAGCAGATGGCCAAGCACTTTTTATTTTACTTCGGGCTCGTATGAGCGAGCCTGGCACTGCACTCCATTTTCACTAACGATAACCTTTGGCAGCCCGAAGAGCAGGAATACTTCCTCCCAGCTTCCACAGCATCTTAGGTTAAAGTGGCTACCCCGAAACTCTCAGTCTCAGTGGCCTACAGAAGCCGTACCAGTACCTCTTTGGACTGAAAGCATCACGCGAGAAATTG
This sequence comes from Nemotelus pantherinus, assembly GCA_963978885.1. Lineage (NCBI taxonomy): Eukaryota > Metazoa > Arthropoda > Insecta > Diptera > Stratiomyidae > Nemotelus > Nemotelus pantherinus. The sequence continues at coordinate 4,341,624 of OZ022263.1, forward strand.
TATCTGGTACTATACGATCTTTGCTGTTCTTATGTATGATATCAATGTCGTATTGTTGCAGTGTCACCGAGCCTTCCTGCAGGATCCTTCATGCTGCTTAAACACATGACAGAATCGTGATCTGTTACCTACCACCTTCAAGGGAGTTGAACACTAACAGAACTCCCAAACATTTCTTTTGGACAGTCGAGTACTTCTTCTCCGCAGATATTAGTTAGAGCTTCATGCAGCGGATTGCTTTCTCTCCATTTGAGTGACTCTAACTAACTTGCAGTCCGCACATGTAAGTACCGGTATCGTTGACACTTTCACCTCTTTCAGGAAAACACGCTCAAATTCATCTGACCAGACGAGCGTTCGATGCTTCTTGGCAGTAGTGCGACCAAACGAGCCAAATCTGTTATCTGTTTGTCACTTAGTTGGATAATTCTCGATTATCTCTTGGTCCAGCATCTTCTCGAACTCTGCGTCGATGCGCCTCTTTATGACAAGAGAAATAGGCTGGTAGCACTGTGTAATGAAAAAAGATGACATTTTAATCGCATACTCTACTTAAAATGGGCATCCAACGTTTACGCCAATCAGCTTGAACTCCTTTTCTAGTAATGCTGCCAACTTATTTTCTTGCCTTTTCGTAGCCCATGGATGTAATTTAAGCTGCTCCAACATCGAAGCAAACTTCGAGTAGGTTAAAAACTATTTCAAACTCTAACAGATAAAATCCACTCTTAAAGTTAAAAAGCGGAACAGGGCCAGCACAATCAAAGCTTGTTGCCATTTCCACTCTCTTTTAAAATGAAATGGTGCATATGCGCTTCCCTAGCAAGATACCTTTCAAATTCCCAATTCATCATACCTGGAACATATGGTTGATTTGCCACACGCACAGTTTATGTAATCGTCTGTTAACTTGTTCTACCTCAGTTGTTCTACCTTAGCTTGTTCTACCTCATTTCGAGTATTCGTTCGAGTACATAGTTCTACTTGGTTCGAGTATTCACTAAGTTCGTCGTGTCGTAGAAGGTGCTTAAGGTGCATTCTGAAACCCGTGTTGCACCGAAAGTACGCACAGCTTAAAAAGGTCTGGGGTGGTCTCAATTGAGTCTAGTAAAAATGCGCTAGATTTAATTGAAGGATCCTTTCGCCAGTAAGAATGACCGGCCTTTTGAAAATACCTTCCATCAATGCTACGTATAGTTCTACTGCCCCGATTTTTCGCAAACAATTATGAACATCAACTGGTAGAAATTTGGCAAGTGGCTTTATAGCCACATCAGACTAATCTTTCACAGTTTCTTGGTTGGCCCAAGACCAGATGAGTGAACTGCTTCAACAAGCTGCTGTCAGTCACTCAGATAAACTATTCGTGCCCTACGGAGCTCTTAACTCGCTCGGGTTCTCCTAAGAAGTTGAATTTTCACTTGTACAACTCTGCTCCTTTGCAAGTTAGTGGAGCTGTTACTGATGTAGAGTTGTCCTCATCACCTTGTGTATATAGCTGACTCAAATTCGATGAAAATTCATCCCGTAGCTGCTATCTCACTACCCTCATAAAAGGTTTTAGACGCATTTTGAAGTGAAGCAATCTTAAAGTCAATTTACTGCTTTCAACTGCTTTCTTTTTCAGAACGCCCCGAGAGTGTTACGCAGCACAGTACACATGGTGTCCACCGATCCTGTTGCCAGTCTTCGGTTCGATAGTTTATACAAAACTCCATCTTTGGATAACCATCCCACCTGAATCTTAAATTTCTCTCGACAACAATTATGCAACTGAAAAGAGGAAATTTAAAGCTACAAGAAGCGAAGGGAGCTCTAGGACTTATACTACGAAGTGTGCGAAAACTTTCTCCTTCTTCTATAATTGTAGAACTAAAGACAATACTCTCTAGACCGACATGTGAACGGACAGATTCGGCCATTTCAGTCTACAGGCTCCTCTAAAAAATCATGTATGCGCCCTGTGAAGATTGAGTACCAACAGAAAAACATGAATGCACTATTCAATTATAGGTGCGTTGTTTTGCGTCTCAATCAATAGCAGGTTACAGTAGGCAGCATTGAAAACAACAACAATCCTGCCTCAGTTGTTGCTGTTTTCTATGCTGCCTATCCTGCCTAATTCTGAGTGGTTCGAAACCACTTTTCCTCTGACCTGACTCAGGTGCAAACTCACAGCCAGATCAAGTATTCGTAGATAATTATCTAAGGCTGTTAGAAATCAAATTCGATGGCAAATTGTAGATTTTGTCTGAGAAGAAACTGACAGAATATTCATGAATATTGGGCTTATTTTATGTAATTTAATTTGACTACAAAGCGAATTTTAAAATTCAAATACACATTAGAAAACTAAAAGTTGAAAAAGTAGACGATAAGAGCACCATACTTGCAAAAATTATTTATTTTATTTTTGTTATCATTTCAATGCAGGAACGAATTGCTAAATGCTCTATATATGTATATTTATTTCGCCAAATGAAGTAGGCATCACCAATTTCTGATTGAATAGATTAAATGATAAATTCTTGCATTTATTCGGTGCTCTCGGTAAACATTTTCAACATCTTCTGTTAATCCTATCCGGAACAGCTTTATTCAATTTTTATTACATCCGCTTCCATCGCAGAATATGTGTGTATAGTACATTATATCTATCTGGTACATATTTACACAAAGCGCCGCCTATATGCACTGCACTCATTTATACTCGTGAATTGTGCTTGCCCTTTCCCTTCGCTTTTCCATCACAAAACTGAACTTTCAATAAATGGCAATTTTCCGTTATTTGTTCGGAATAGACCCAGTAGTCAGTGGAAGCCATATTTAACTTTTGCCATTACTTGAAACTTTATCACTATCATCATCGACTGGAGTGGCCAACGTGGCCTCAGCTATTGGCCCAGGGTACATCAATCTGAAAATTTATTTTGCTCCTGCCCGATTGTTTGTTGTGTTAACCGGAAATGGCTGGACTTCCTTGCCTCGTTTCTATGATTTGTTGTCAAGAAACTTCTTCCTGGACAAACATTTCGAATCAGAGAGCAGTGATTTTCTATAGATACATTTATAAGGACCTAGCGGTCCTGAGCTTTGGATCGAAAAATATTGATGATATGAGCTTAGAAGAATGGTTATAGGTGAAATAAAATAAGACGAAATTGAACAAAGGTGGTGTCGACCTGCCTAAAACATCCAGGTTAAGGCGAGGAGTTTTGGCCAACGCCAAGACGTAAATCAAATTGAAAGGACATAAGTACGTTGGTAGGCAAACAATGTATTGCGATGAATTCTTGTGCGAAGATAAGTCATAGACAACACAGCAAGGACAAGGATACTGAACATTGATACTTCATAGGGCTGGATATCGTCACAGTGCAAGAGAAATATTTATCCAAGAAAAGGTTATACGTTTTACTATTCGCTCCAATATACTCATCGTGTTAACGCAGGTCACATTCCTGATACGAAAGATCAAGGGAGAAAGTTGAAGGTGAATTGGTTTTTCCTTGTGCTGTACCTCGTACACTACCTGACTGTTTTATAATGCAGGAAGTGGATACATACCTGTCCAGAAGCAGCTTAAATGGAATAGTTGGCGAAGCTCGAGATGAAATTGGTTTTGCGAGGTGTGAGAATACAGGCAAGTTCATCCTCCTTTCCCATCGGCTCAGCATACTCTGTTTATTCTTGGAGAAAAAAGGATAACGGAAAAGGTCATGCCATCAAGGCGGATATATTGAGAATATTAGGGTCCACGAAGGTGGATAGGCAAATATTTGCCATGTATGCTTTGACAGTGTGTACGTTGTTGCGTCTGTCTCCAATACTGTTCAGCACAGTGCTACTCCAAGTCTACTTAGAAAATGAAAGGATAACAACTGTATTGAGAAAAGCGTATTGGAACACGAAGAAATGCAAAGTATAGATATGTGTTTTGAATAATATCGTTGTACTATCATCACCGTTTATCTGAAAGGGGCTCATCTCATTTGAAGTCGATTGGAAACTATTTTCACATAGTACTTCGATTGCTGTTGTTCGACGAGCGGCTCGACAGATGGCTGGGTGGGTGTTGAAAAGTTGCCTGAATATTCATGTTTCGGATGTATATCGAAAGATAACAATAGCCAGTGTCAATATTGGTATGGAAAATGGCAATTTACATATTATACGCGTTGTCGAGTGTAAATGGAAATTTCCCGAATCGTTCAGGCCTTTGTTCCGACTTGTCAGGGTAGTTAGTTTGAAGAGTGTTTTGGTACGAGTTTCTTGTAAATGAAGCGATTAAGGTTAGGTTCAGATGAATGATAGTTGAACAGATTAAAGGATTGACAAGCTCATTTCATTGATGTGACTAATAAGAGTCTTTAGTGTAGCAAAAAGTTTTAGGGGGAGTAGTTCGGTCCATGTTATGGGCATGTACTAAATGAAAATGAAGTTGGTTCTGCAGTATGAGCTAAATTTGTATTCTTGTTAATCTTTTGATGCTGAAAACTGTTAATCTTTTGTTATTCATGAAAAATAGTAATAAACATGATCTAATGCAAGTCGAAACCAACGGGAATCGACCATCAATCTTTGCTCATCTACCTAGTGGGGAAAGCAAAAAACTGGGGATCCCAAGCTTAGAGTTGCCAATGATTCAATGGCCTCTGAAAATACACAAAGAATTGAGATTGTCAACCCAGTGAAGTCAGTCAAAAATGGAGAAGGTGATAGGATTTTTTTTCCTACGATGATGCCAAGGCTCAGAGGATGCCCTATTATGCCTTGGCGGAAGGAAATGATGATGAGGAGATAGCGATAAATTTGTGGCTTATGGTCGGCGGAGAAAACAGTAAATGGTAGGCTGTTCCATAATAATATTGACCTAGATAAGGAAGAATCGTGAAATTTAACGGTACGACTGGCACTGATCGAAATGGTAAGAGAGTGAGCGCGTTGGAAGGCTCGGGTGTTGTGTGTCGGAGGTGCTCTACACGGCAGCAGACTTGATATTCCATTAGAGCAAAGACCATAATAATGGCAGTAAAAAAGAAAAAGATTCAAAACATGCGGTAATATTTTCATCGCCAATAAGCTTGAAAGCTTTGCGTTGGACTTTGTCTAGTTCCGCTAGAGCAGTGCGGTCTGCCCCAGCCCATATATGGGAGTTGTACTCAAGTCTTGGTCTTACGAGAGTCTTATAGATGTGCCCTATGTCTGATGGTGTCAAGTATTTCTTGCCTCTCTGAAGAAAACCTAGGCATTTTATGGTATTTTTCGCAATTTGAAAAATTTGGCCGGTCTAGCTTAGTTTGCTGGAGTTGTTAAATCTTAATAGGTTTAGCGAATCATATAAATAGTCACACCATTGACAGAAATAGTGAGGCTTGCAGGAAGAGGGTAAGGCTTGAGTGAATGAGGGTTTTGCACGCATTAAACACAACACGGTTCGCTGAGTCCCAAGACATAATGTTTAATAGGTCCCTGCTTAGCGATGCAAACATTACTTGGAAAGGTGGCAAAGATAGAGGAAAATTAGCTAGTTGTATCATTTTATATCAAAACTTTATTTCTGAACGTGCCAGTAGAACAAGCACTGGGATCCTTTGCGCAGAGGGAAAAAACATAGCTACAACTTGAAACTAGCCTTGATTTGCTTGAGTCAAAACTATTTCATTTCCAGAAGGAAATTCTTCAAGGCTACTAAAGATTTCATCATGAAAAACTTATTCATGGACATACTCAAAAACAAACTTGAAGAAAAAAATGGAAGTCAAAAACAACATAGCTGATACTGGATTTGCTGATCATCAGAAAAAAGGTCTTTTTGAGTTCAATATTTACTAAAAACCTACGTACATCCAAAGAACAACACCGGCCACGTAAGACCATTGGTATGCCCGAAAATTATGACCTGATTTACCAGCTGTTGATGGTGCCCATAGACCGGGAAAGCTTCTACTCGGAGATCGAATATATTAAAGATACAGTTAGTAAAATGGATTTGATGAGATAATAGTAAAGAATCTTATGAAAAAGAAGGACAAATTGCAGCGAGGTCAGTTATCGAACGGTCAGTAAGAACACGAAATATCTTTGAGGGTTCCAATAATTTTTTCGTCAATTTTCAAGAAGGTGTGGCTAGTTCTTGGTTGCGTTGGTATAATGGAAGTTCCATAAAGTAAGACTAACTAAAAGAGAAGAGTAGTGTCGTCAAAACTACTCACTTGGAATGCAAGAAAAAAGATACATCGGTCAAACAATGTGATTAGTTAGGGTTAAACTGACTGAACATAAGCGGACAGAGGCTTGGGTAAGAGAAATAAACACTAGTGCGATTAGGGGAAGTAAGAAATATCCTGGAAGAGAAACATAGCATAAAACTGGAGAACGTTGAGGTTATTAAGGAGATCCAGCAGCTACAATAACTAGAATCATAAGGGAGCCTTAACACTGACCACATTACTGTACATCACCGTTGTTCATGCTGATTTGAGCCATTATTTTACTTATAGTAGAGAAAATAGATGCAAAAGGACTAAGAGTAAAATAAATACTTGAGAAGTTTTTGTTTAAAAAGTAATTGTGAGAGAGAAAAAAGAAAGAAGCTGTGAAAAAATAAAACAAGTGATATTGTGATTTGTGTTTTTATGGGATGATTGAAATTGAAATTTTTTTTTCAAAGAAGAAAAACCACTTAGTTAAATTTTTTTCAATTTAAATCATCCCACAAAAACAATTTCATTTGAATCTGTTTCCAGACGCTTATTCGCAAGACGATCGTGTTTCCCGTAACAATTATTCTCTGCTTTAATAAGCTTTAAAGATGATATACGTTGTCTATGCAAATTTTTAGACAATACTTCGTTCCAGCTTCTGACGACGCGAAACTGAGTTTTTTGGAGCTATTGTTTCTGACTCCACTCCTTTAGGTGGCCGAATTTGCGGCCAACTCAGCTCTAACCATCACTCGTTGATGTTTCGCACTAGGTAGTCTTCGAGTCGTTTGAGATGAGGATATATTTTTCGACCGGTATTATTCGGGAATTTCAGGATATGCTCGGGTACCTATTAGTTTATTGATTAGAGCAATCATTCCTATAGAGTCTTTTACTGTTAATGGTTAGCTCTTTAGCTAGCTCGAGTAGCTGGTATTTGAAGAAGCATGCATCTCAAATTCCAAATTGATATGGTTGGAGTATTTTAACATTAGTATAAGAGCCGATGCGGACTTGTTGATTTACAGCAAACTGGGTTGCTACTGGGCTAAGGAATTGGGATGATTTTAGCATTTTTTCAAGTATTAGGCAGTAATGAAATTTTAAAACCTGTTATAAAAATGAAACTAAATCGAACCGCCGTTTTCTTTCAAGCCTTTTCATCACTTTTTTGGCACTCCGCCTGGACCGAGTGCTTTGTTTCGCTTTAGATTTTTTGATTTACAATTGCCACTAGAATGGAGACTGGATTTTTAGGCTATGAATCGATCAACTGTTGGACGAAGCCTTTTTTTAATTGTAAATGTCGGCGATTATTCAACGTTTTACTTTGAACGAAAGACAACGAATTGTTAGAATTCAAAGTTCTTAAAAAAATATAGACGAGTTATCTGAAATTTTTGCCAATATTTGTAGTACATTATGTTCCAACTATTTTCTACCCCACAATAAACTCAAACCGTCCAAAAGAAATCAAACCGATTGGTCTCGAAAAAGAAAAGTGTACTCTCCTAAAAGAGCAAATTGAGCTTAAACGGCAAATGGCATTACTCATGGGGGCGCAAAATGTAGAGGGTTAAGCAAACGAACCAGCACCAATTTCAGTGACAAGTCCTGGCCTGAAAAAGTTACTATAATTACCTTTCCAACATCTTTCCAACATCTCTCATACCTATCAACTAGATAGTAACCGGACGCAACCGGAATATTTAACCACCGGAATATTAAAGCAACTGAGTGGTAGAGAGTCCGGGCTTCCGGGCTTAAAGGTTGGAGTAACGGACCGACAGTTTGTTCTCTGCAATGTTTCTGGATCTTTAAAAAAGGCTTCAGGTAGGATCGAACCAACAAAACCGACCCTACAAACGAAATGTGGACTACGCACTTAGGTCCTGGAATGTCAGATTGTTCAATAGGCCTGGTACTATTAAGGCGTTATTATAATAGGCCAGCAAGTACTAAAGCAAGTACTATTGGCAGCAAGATAAAAGGCATGAGGTTGCATCCAATATTCAAAAGTGGGAAGACTACAGGAGGAAGCGATTTTGGGGTGGGATTCATTGTCGATAGGGACTTCAAACCACACGTCAAAGTAGTAAGCAAACGATTTTGTGCGATCCTCAAAATTATGCCTGCTAAACGTCCACTCCCTAAGCGAATTAAAAGCCACCTGGAAAGATTATATGACTCGGAATACTCGGCGACTTCAATGTCAGAGTCAGGAATCAAGAGAGGAACGACAGAAGGGCACAGTCCTGATAGACTTTAATTGCTGTAGTTATGAGCTCAACACTCTTCCCACATCGACCCATCCACAAAAGAACATGGGCATCACCAAATGGCAATATCCTCAATCAAATTGTCACCAGAAGTATACAAATTTAAAACTCAGACCAAAAAAAGTACAGATTTTCCAAAAGGCCGTTAGTCTTGGGTTAGCACTTAACTAACCTTTAGCATATTCGAGTATTTTTGTTAATATCGATCCCTACAAAATTTTATGATATCCATTATCCTAGTGCAATTTTACCACTCGAATTAATTAAAATGCTTCAAAAAATTACCAAGTGAAAAAGTCACTTAATCTACACTTAACTATCTCAACCGAATCCAATTTTTTCCGCCAACACGAACTTCAACCATTAACAAACACACACGAAATTCACATGTCGGTTATTTTGCATGGTTTTAGTAATTGTCCACGTAAATTAAAAATATTTTTTAATATTCACTGAAGAGCCAATGATATGTAAATACATTCAATGTGGATCCGTTTCATTTGGCCCACAAGTTTTATCACGAAAATATTGAAACCATCCGCAAACATGTACGTCCGTGTGCATCCTGGAAACCCAAATGGATGAGAATGGAGTGAGCGAGTCTGCCTCATGCAGCTTCAGAAATGCAACAGACATACATGTGATGAAGTATTTAGCCGTATATGTAATATAGTCCTCACTACTGTCGAAAACCGAATTTTGTGGAGCCGTCAATAAACCCATCAGCTATCGTCCCGTTACAAACTGGCTGGAATCGGCATGAGGAGTTTGTGCAACTCGTTATAGCTTAAAGTAACGTACATGCTCGTATACCCCAGGCTGTAGTGCGTCACATGTATTTCGCTTGCACCAGAAAAAAAATTGGCGCTTGAAGGACAACGACTGCAAAAAAAGAAAACGACTATTGCCTGGGCTAAGCGATTTTTTTTCCGGAGGTTTATGTAGCCACAATATTGGGAATAGTAGTTGAAGGGTTTGCCATTTCTCTATGTGAGTTTTTTTGACATTTAACATTTTGAAATGTTCGCACAATTCAATAAATCTGCAGCTTAGTTTCGATTGGATTATGATGTGATTTAGTGTCAGTGTTGACCCCATGTTGATGATTTGAGTGTGATGAAAGTTGACAGTTATTGCACTGAAACGGATGAGGGTTTTTTTGATAGTGAGTTTGAATTTTTATAGCATGATTTTTTTGATAGATGAATTTAACTTGAAATTTTACAAAAATATTTATGTAAATGAACATGAAACTTAAAGGGAGACAGGGATCGATCCTTGTTTAGTCAGAGTGGATCTCTTGAACAGAACGGCCGTGCACGTAGCAAAGAAGTGAAACACTCGATTAATTTTTTTTCTACAGATCCTATAATTTGGAATGTCGGAAGGACTATTCCATGGATTGTGATGATTTTCGTTTGGCTTGGACACAACGCACGACCCATGTTCTCGTATGGAAAATGGGAAGAACACCCTTAAGACGATTTACTTGGATGAGAATTTCGAAGACAACACATTTGGGATGTTCGAAATTTCAAATGATAATCGGCCGCCATGGATGAACAAACACATGACGGCCTTCAATAAAAAAGTTGTGAAGAAGCTGTTTGAGCTTTGCCCAAAATACGATCAAAATGTGAAAGAGAATTTTACTGGCGAAAATCTCGCGGCCTAAAACGTATGCATTAAGTAAAATCGGAAAGCTAATTGGATAAATAAGGTTAAATCTTCCCAGAAAAAAACAAGAATAACGAGTCCTTTTTTCTTTATGTTTAACTTTGAAAGCAAATTTATAGACAGCTTCTCCTGCACACAAAAACATCATCTAGTTTTCAAGTTAAGATCCAAAGCAGCCAAATTGCTAAGTAGGAGAAGCGAAGTTTGATAGCACTGTTCGAAAAAGTGTCTCCACTACAAACATTGTTATATCTTCATGGCAAGAAGCGACAAATTTATTAAATTTGATGGCTTTAGATCTATTAATTATGCTTTCTGAATGCGAAAACATGTTCAGCTGCAATCGTAAACCTCTGGTAAAAAAGGTTTACCCCTAAGTTAAAAACGTTTTCTCTTCGTAAAAAACGAAATGCGTATATGGGCTTGGCACTTGCACTTTGTAATATAGATGGTGTCGATTAAACTCAGCTCACAGTTCCCTGTTTTCTCGTTCCTGTTTACTAAAAGAAGTTTGTTTAAATTATATTTGACGTCTGAGAGGTCCGAAATCTTTTTTGTTTGTTAAACAAAGCTCACATCTCAATAAAATAAACTTTAGCTAAATTCAACAAACTAAACTTTAAACTTATCACTAAAATTTGGATAAAACCCAATCTTTCATGATTAGAGTCAACTTCAACATGTATCAATTTAAGTGCAGGCACCATTATCTCTGTTGACATTTGCGCCAACCAAAAATTCTCAATCTCAGAGCTCATTGATGACCTCTACCAAATATTTTCTTCGAATTTAAACTATTTTAGATTTCGACGCTAGGTGTTCAGGTTCTCATAAACAACACTTTAAGTACCCTCCAACAGAGACGGCAGCAAACTAAATCTCAACAGAACCAACCTTCAGGAGGTCTGACAGTGCATTTTACCTTTTTCATGTTTCTTCACAAATTCTCAATAAAGTACCTCGTTCAATATTTAAGGCAAAATCCGACCACATTTTGGTTCAAATGAATTTTGAGGAAACTACCGGTCTTCATTTTCTAGCTTTTTTGCATCAGCTTTTCATCTTCTATAAAAAGTAAATTTTGAATCTTAGAAAAACTACCAGACATGTAGAGCTGTTTCGTTTGTGATACTGCTCAAAAATTGAATTTGCTAAGTTGTGGTTTCGAAGCTCATGGAGCCATGTACTATAGCCCTCCACGCCGCAAACATCTAAAACTTAACTATCCGATATCTTTTGAAATCGAATCTTATAACGGTGAAATCTGAACTTATGAAATACTAGTAAGTATGTCCAGTTCAATATGAAAATATTTTACTCCTTCTGAACGACCCTAAAAAGAACCATTCAAAAATTATATGCTTTGATGCCTGTGACAGTTCTTGATCATATCTCTTCATATTTTGAATAGAAACACAAACCGATTAAACTCCTGCCATCTCCAATAATCATTTGTTTGTCGTTTTCATTCATACCACATAGACATGCATACCTTCGAAATGTTTTGGAAAACACAAAGCTCTTTCAGCTTAATCCAACCACATAATATCAGATTTCGTCATTTCAACCTTTTGGTAGGTGCTCACGAGCACAAGAAACCGCATTCATCCTCTTCTATTCATTCATTTGTTCTTGTGATCCCTTGGCACTAGAGCATACTTGATTCTTTCCTTCATCCCCGTCCTATAACCAGTCTGTCGTCTGCATGTATACAAGCTAGAGGCAGCAGTGGTGGGTGTCCTAGTCGTCCAGCTACTTGGTTGCTTTCCCGCCTGAAAGTCCCTATCATAAATAAACTTCTGTCATGTATATTAAACGTTGGCCTTTGTTACAAGTACCGTGATTGTCTGAATGTCGGCACGGCTTCCTCCCACTACAATCTTTTGCTACAATTTTTTCGGGGCTAAACTCAGGCGAAAAAAGGGATTTTGATTTATGGGGCTAGTTTAGTATTTATTAGGGCTGGGATTAATATTTTCTACGACGGCTAAAAGGTAGAGTACTGTTCGGATTCTATACCGGTAGTTGGTGGTTTGATTCACTTAAGCTATTTCGATGCAACACAGCGACTGGAGGATGTGAGGTAAAGACGAGCTGACTTCTTAAGGAACTTGCTCGAAAAGCTGCTACAAAGTAAGACATGAGAGAGTTTTTCAATTGAGCTATACAATAGTATAGCTGAGCAGAAGGACAGAACGGGTGAAGTGAAGAGTAATGGATGAATGCGTTGTGAATTTAGATTACTGGTTTATGGTGCAATCTGTCTTGATGAAAAAGAGTGTCTGGGGAAGTATTAATAACTAGCGTAAAAATTATATTGTAAGAGTGTGAAACTCATGAATAAGTGGTATGGCAAGTCACATAGATTATACTGCCCTGCAAAGCATAAACGTTCTATCTGCATTTTTCTCATTTTTGAGTTAACATCGGATTCGAAAACTACGTACTATATTACATAATTCTATAAAATTTGAAAAACCTATCTTTTGTGGAAGTATGTTAAAATCAAAATTGAAAAATACACTTTCCATCTATCTACAGTTCAAATCAAAACACAAATTATTGAATGTATCGAAAGTACTAAAATGTATGTAGAACGTTTATGCTTAGTAGGGCAGTATAGTTCTTGCTACAGAAAGCAAACGTGCTGTTAAAGTCTTAAATATTTGTCGCGTGTTTTCTATCGAGTTCTGGTTAAGTTAGCAGCATTGAAAGTGATCAGTGAGCTGCTTGGGGCGGATTTTCCGAGCAACAAAACTTTATGAGGAAATGCTTTAAACAGTTGATTCGATCACTACCTGTCGCGGTTGCACCAATCAATGAACTTTCACATACAGACAGTTTGATGACGTTTAATCATAAAGCCAAGTAGGCAGTTCGGGTAGAATGTCAATTTTTACAAAAATTTTACTAGAGGTAAAATCCATACGCGTGTTAGCTCTTGTGGTGGAAGGTTGTAGCCGGAAAATTGCTGAAAAATTTTTTGTTTTTTTCCGAAGGACAATTTTTCTCTGGAATTGATAATACGTTTATCAACGTGTCTTAAACTGCGGTTTCGTGTTCGTTGCGTTGTTTTGAGTCACTTATGTGTTTGTGTTGTCTAGAGTAAAAATTTGAGGTCAAACCCACCATAAACGGGTGTTATCGTAAACCGATGGCTGATACGAATCGTCATAAGCCAACATAATCTTTGTCAAAAGGGATCTAGTATTTAAAAAAAAAAAAAGAGGTAAAATCAAAAGCAAAAATTTTGCTAATGATTTTACCACATCCACACGGAGTTTCAAGGCAAAACTTAATACCAATACTAGACTGTAATACATTGCACCATATAAACTTAACACTATTTAACCAGGTTTTTAAACCTGCGATGCAGTAAAATGGGAATGAAAGTTCGAAATTTAGCTAGAATTAAGTTTTTGTATAAAATTCATAGTTTTAAGCACTATCTATCTCTGTATCGGAAATTATTCTGCACAAATTTTACTTTTGTGACACAAAAAAAAACACACCTGGCAAGATATTTATTGACTACTGTCGCATTAATTCTAGCCCATAAATTCACCGTTATGGAGAATTCTATTCAATTTATCTGTGCCTATTATTTTACTGCTATCAAAAGAATTATTTTACTGCTATCAAGAGAATTCGATCTAATTTTTTACCGAGCCTCTGGACTTGGCTTTACCCTTAAGTTTTTCAACAAAATATGGAAAACAAGATAATTCCAAATGCAGCCTCAATTATCCTTCGCCAATTTAAACGGGTAGACTTTGGGGTTCAAATTATACCAAAAGCTCGTAACGATCGCAGAATAATCACGAAACTGTTTTAGAGCTTAAGCTAAGTAGGTACTGCCTTCGATTTCACGTGAAATTTTCATGCAAAATTTCATGTGAATTTAGCAAGAGGGATATTCACTTCATTGCGTGAAAATTTGCTTTTCTCCGTGAAAACACATGTCCGCTGTAGCGACCAGCGAAGTCGTAAAGCGCCACCTGGGCTGGACTGAAGCTTGAAACATAAGTAGCGACCTTTTTAGAAATATTTCTTTCTTCTAACATGTTCCACGAACGCGATCAGACGCCATTAAATATACGCTTGTGAAATCAAACTTAAGTTTAAGTGTTATTCATAAATAAACTATTATTGCAAACGCAAACAAAGTGTTCATCTTTATATTGAGACTCTATACCCCAATTATTCTACGTCAACTTAATATGTGCAATTCATTCTTTTGAACTAAAAAGTGACATTTGGTAACTTTTAGCACGGTAACATAGAAGGGTCCTAAAGTTCCCATCGTTGTGTTCTGGTTCGTCGAGTGATAATGGTCCGTGATCAATGTGACCTCTCAGTGCAATATCTTATCATCCACAGAGAAGAATTTTTTTTTTACCAAATTCAAAACAATGTTAAATTTTGATAGCAGCGTTAATTCACTGAAAATCTAGACCAAATATTGGAAATTGATCTCTTTATGTGTGTGACAAATTTCAGCTTGATAGCTCAAGGCGTTTTAGAGTAGAGTTTTTAATTTTTCTTGAAGAATTTTTAATTTTTTCTAAAATCTGCTACACACACACACCCATACATAAAGGGTAATTCGTATATAATTTTTTAGCCCGATATTTTTGACGAATTTTAAAAGTAGGTAAAATCTTAATGGCAGTAAAAATGTAACTAAAATTTAGATTGAAAATTTGGAATTGATCCGTTTATTTATGTGGGAAATTTCAGCTGAATAACTCGAAACATTTTCGAGTTAGAAAGGTGTAAGTTTTCAGAGCTGCTACACACACACATATACACGTACATTTAGACATTTTTTAAAATGTGTTCTGAACGTTTTGCCATGGTTTTGCCCATTATTTGGATACGCCACAGTGACAGCCGTTACATTATACAAAACAAATATATCAAATTTGACAGTTTTTGACTTCAAATTATGTTAGTTATTTTGATTACAAGCAGTTTCCCGGACCAAAAATACTTAATCTTAATGCAACAAACATTCGAAATGAGTTCGATATAATCCAAATAATTTTCTTTGCCAAGAATAATTGTTTACATTTTGGTCAGAACGCCAATAATATAACTAGTTATAAAAACTTTGAAGTATGACTAGTCTTTCGCTTTCAATATTTATATTATCTTAAAATTAGAACTATAACATATTTGCATGGCAAGTGCCCACATTGGGCGCACTTTACGGATCGGCTTAATCTTTAATAGGTACATAAATCAAGCCCGTTGAATGACTTAGAAAGGTTTTTATATGGCGTTTAGACTACATTCGAGTATGTTGACAGGATATCTTAAACTTATTGGGTCATAATCATCATACCAATTCGACATCATAAACGAATTACAATCGCTTAGGTTACGAAAAAAATATTTGAAAATCTCAAATTTGAGCAAGTGTCGTTTTATCTAGAAGTAAGCCCCAAAGAAAGAAAGGAAGTACAGTGAACATTCAACCTTTTTTCGTTTATCTTGAACAAATAATAAGTTATTTTTTTTTACATGTATAGACATCCTTCGGATACGCAATATATTATATGCCATTTATAGATTAATCTAGTAGTAACACACTACGCTTTCGAGACGTCACTGATATATTGTATTTATTAGTACTAGTTCGCCCATTACTCATTATAGCATTTTAAACGAACGTTTAAATAGATTCTTGTACATCTGTCAATTATATAGTACTCCATCATTCGCTCTGACATCAAGGAGGAGTTGTGTGCATCCGGAAGAGATTAAAATCGTCTAATTCGTATCTCATTGCACCTGCGAATACATCAGTTAATTATGAATGTATGTCAAGGAGATGAGCTCATTTTCAGACTATATATTCTGAACATTTTGAATAAGCTGTGAATTTTGGCACACTATGTATGAAATTGAAAAAGTATAACTTGAACTTTAACATGAAGTAAAGCATATAGTTTTCTCTTAGTGCTACTAACAATAAAAAGATTTTCATTTAATTTCAACGTAATGTTCGAGCCAATTCCAGCCGACATGAATTCTCTTTTGAAATACTCGCGAAAAAGTTGAGAAAAAGTCTTCTCTGAGGGACTTATCGACAATCACTTATCCTTATCGCAGGACAAAAAACTATTATTTTCAACACAAAGAAAAAAAAACATCAACCTCGGTATGCTTGTTTGTGGGACATGCACAAGGATGCACGATGAATGGTTGGAAATCTTTCAAAAGGAATAAAAATACATAAAAACTTTTTAAGCGAGCCCAAAGGTGGTTTCCCCTCTCTTCTCTTCTATCACTCTGCTAAGTCTCTTTGGATTGAAACTTTACGACACAATTTTTCAATTTTCAGTTTCCAAATTTCGAACGAGTGTATGTGCTGCGAAAAGAGAAAAATCATGTTTTGGTGACACTCTATATAATGTTCGTGTAGGTAGTTACTAATGTAAAACTTTTTGAGCAATCACCTACATAACCACATATGACACCATTTCGTGCCTAGGGAGCCATAGCAGACAAGCAATTGGAACAAAAACTTTCAACTTTTCAAAAACATTAAGTCAAATTTTCAGAATGCCAATGTTTTTTTTTTCTTCAGAAAATACTGTTTATTGAAGTGTTAACTTCTTTAGACTCAGTGTGCGTGCTCAGTCTTTCAATGGGATATTTTGTGGGGACAATTTATTGTTCTTATCGTCGTTGCCCTCGTTCTGGTCGGTATCGTCGTGAGTGCTTTGTTTTCTTTCGTGCCTATGGATACGGTGCTGCTTGTGATTGATATAATAGGCGCGTTTTTTTGCTCCTCTATCCAGCGGAGAGTAGAATGAGAGTAGAGTAGACGCATTGAAAACAACAACACTCCTACACCAGTGAATTCACTGGTGTAGGAGTGTTGTTGTTGTTTTCAATGCGTCTACTCTACTCTCATTCTACTCTCCGCTGGATAGAGGAGCAAAAAAACGCGCCTAATATGCTTTTTAGACATTTGACCGATACTTCATCGTTTGTAAATAAATCAAGATAATTTGTCAGGATCATACCTTGAATGTTTTAAACGGTCACGGCTCTAGAGTGTGATTGGCGGTGTAAAAGGTCAATAGACCTCAATTTAATTGAGTAATGAGAAAGTTTCACAAATTTGACGTGACTTCAAAACACAAATGTCCAGAGGTCTTTTTGATTAATATCTTGATTTTTTACCTTAGCAAGGTACTGATGAATAAGCATAGTTCATGAACTAACGTGGAATTTTATTATGATTCGATAGATTTAAGGAATCCACAGGATGTGTTTCGATATTTGAGAACATATTGAGTGCTAGAATGCAACGGTATAACAGATATTTAGCCTGAATATGTTGAAATTGATTTTAATCTTATTATCTTTCGTGAATCTCCCAAAGTAAGTGACGGTAAAGTTAGTTCATTGGAAAACATCCTGGCTTTTGAGACTTTTGGTCGAAACTTCTTTTTATATTCAATGTGTCCTCATTTTACTTCGGTTAATTTTCATGTTTAATCTTCCATTCCAATCAGGGATTATACACGCTAGTAGCCGGTTTTGAATCAGACTTTTTTTGAGCAGTCAATGCTTGTTCAGAGAATAAGATCAAATTTATTTATTTAAGTTGTAGTCAACAATCATTTTTACAGATCAAATAGTTGAAAAATAGTGAAAAATTTGAAAAAATATCATTTCATTCCATAGAAATAAATACTAAACTGCAGGAGTGGTTAAAACCTATAAACTACTCATCAATTGATTAAACTACTTATTCGCCTTGTGTATAAAAACCTTCTTTCATCAGCATCATTTCACAAACAATTTACCTATATGTATGTCGCGTCTGTATCTTCAATACTGAGCTGGTGAATATTGAAGAAAACTCTTTGCCACCATTTGTGGTGGAGAGTTGCAGCCTGTAAGAAAAATCATTTTTTCTTGAAGACTGGTGATATATTCAGATTTTAAATTATATGTCGGCAATGCTGCAAAAGTTGTCAAAAAAGTAGGTGAAATAATATTCAAAGTGCGGAAACGTCGATGACTTGCAGAACCGTGGGGAAACTAGAACAACCTCAAGCAAAGCAGATCAAGCGATATTGATTATGTTTGAGACGAATTCCACGCTACTCCTGCGCGTAGCTAAAGCTCGGTTGGCCAAAAAAGGTATTCGAGTTAGTATTAACACATTTCAGCAGCGACTGTGCGCGAAAAAAATTCAGTTTCAAAGCCCGAGCTTGAAAACCTTTTTATCTGAAACCCATGTGGAAAAACTCAGGGACTATGCTGCCGAGAATATCAGGCGTAATTGGTCGAATGTAGTTTCTTCAGACGAAGCTTCGTTGTGGTCCTGGGATTTAGAACATGAATTCAGCTGCCTAAACTTATTTACTGAGAGTTTGAATACTCAAATAATGTTGAACCAGCATGGGCCTCCTGAGGGTCAGTGAAAAAGGTGTTTAAATCGGGAAATGATGATTGGATTTCCCAAGAGGACAATGATCCAAAATACCGCAATCGATTATGCACGGAGTGGAAGAGGGAAACGGCATTAAGACAATAGTTTGGTTGTTAACATTGCAGGATGTGAATCCGATCGAAATCATGTGAAGGCTTTTTAAGTCTAAATTTAAAGCAGCTCACAGCACCCATGAATTTCGTAGAAATACTCGCAGAAAGTATGCAAAAAAAGAAGTGAAGCTATTCTGGGTAACAACAGTGATTTTATAGTGTACTTAGTGATAGAGAAATAGTATTTTTTAATAACTTTCAATCTCTCATTGAAAAAAATATCGAAGACACTATTTTCTGGAACAAACTGTTTGCTTAAATTCGTCATAGATCTACCGAATATGTTTAGCAGTGTAAAGCTTTTTCGCTAAAACATGAGCTTAGTTTCAGAAACACATAGTTTGGGTGCAATTCGGGAAACACATTTTACTTCGTATACAACTTGAAACTAAACTTATCAGCATTAATTAAGCTACCCTGCTAAATTTCAAGACTTTTATACATAGCGAAAAAAAAATGTTTACTTCAACTATAATCTCTCCTTTAAAATACGCATATAATTCAGAATCAGCACATGGGGTTAAATGAAAAAGTTTTATTTTATGCAACATACAGACCACTGATTGCAAGATATCTTAAGGGGTTAGTCCACTGTTAAACTGCTCCAAATGAACTTTTTTTTTAAACAGCTACCAAAACAAAACTATTCAAGATATCGATTTGAAATTTTACATACATCTTTATTGAAGTTTAAAGCTAACATTTTCATTGCAAAAAAATTATTAGAAAGCAAAATGGATCGCCGCAGCACCGCCGAAAAAAAAGTAAATTGCGCCTCGTAAATTCCTGGACCAAATAAGCATATGTGACCAAATTTCCAAAAATATTTCATTAGTTATGAGTATAAAGAACTGCACGGGCCTAAATTTAGAAAAAAAAATTTTTTTGACGATTTGGGAAACATTTTTTTGATTGAAAAAACGCGAAAAACTGGATAACCAAAGTTCAAAAGTATACCAAATTTTTTTTAATCGCTTAAGGGCTCTAAATTTAGGCCCATGCAGTCCTTTATATTCAAAACTAATGAAATATTTTTAGTAGTTTGTTCACAGGTGCTTATTTTGTCCAGGAATTCACGAGGCGCAATTTGCTTTTTTTTCGGCGGTGCTGCGGCGATCCATTGGGGTGGTCGCCATTTTGCTTTTTAATAATTTTTCCAATGAAAATGTTAACTTTATTCTTCAAAAAAGATGTGTGTAAAATTTCAAATCGATATCTTGAATAGTTTTTTTTTTTGGTAGCTGTTTAAAAAAAAAGTTCATTTGGAGCAGTTTAACAGTGGACTAACCCCTTAAGACCCCCATTCACGAGGAGTCCAAACGGCCTAAGTCCATTTAGCTTGAATCCGTTTGTTTTAAGTCCAATTTAGCTCACCATTCACGACAGAATCTCGATCCTGTCAGTCCATTTCATTTTCTTTCATTAATTTAGAAAAAAATATTGCAGCTACCTCTACATAAAAAAACGAAACCCAAAAAGGAAGTGGCAAAAAGAATGGCTTGGATGGAAACAAACGAGTCACGTAAATTTGGTAAAAGATATCACACTTGAGCCTTCTGTTTGGCAAAATTCTTTAAGAATGGATGAAACGACATATAATACGTTGCTCTGGTCACCCCATTTATCAAATCAAAGGATATGAACATGAGGCAAGCCATCACTCCTCACGAAAGATTGACCGCTACCTTGCGGTACTAAGCAAACGGTTGCAGCTATGCAGAGCTTAAAATTTCTACGATAATTTCATTAAAAAAAACAGCTTGCAAAACCAAATCGTGGCCACCACTACCCATTATGTTGACTTTTTCGATTAAATAAAATAATCACAGAAACAGTCAATGAACTTATCACAGATCAGCGTGTAAAGCAAGACTGTCACGTTGTTTGGACTGAGGCTTCAACACACACGACCAGTCCATTTTATGGATTGTCAAAACTCGGTCTACTATTTCCCCATACACAATAGAGCCAAAAAATTGCCCGATGCCCTGAGTCCATGGACTTTGGATTGATTGGAAATCCAATTTGGTTCCTTCAGTCCATGAGTCTTTTTTCCGAGCTCTCCCACACACGGTGAGATTTTGGCCTGGCCTCAGGCCATTTGGATTGATAGATTGCTCATGAATGGGGGGCCTTTAGACTGAAAATTTAGCGCTATGCAGCTACCTCCGCTCAAACCTCAAAAAAATCATTTACCTATGACTTAGTGTAGCGACATTCGATAGGTTTTCCCCGAACAGCTACCACACAGCTACTACTGGGATGAACCGAATTTTAATAAACCGGTCCGGGAAAACCTAATCGTATGTCGCACTAATTGCATTCAATGAGTTTCGCATTCTGTCCGTTGCAAAGCCGTCGAAAGCCGTTACTAAACGGAGGATCGCCACGGCTGCTTCCAGGCTCTGAAAACAATTCGGCTTTAACCTGAACGTATTTGGCAGCTAGCCTAATCGCTTGAGTTCCATTTAGTGCGGGAAAAGCCGTGTGGGAGAAACCTAATCCTGTGTCACTACACTTAGCCATTTTATGATAGGTTTTGTGTTTTTTGTTAGTATACGATTTTTGACTTATTGGCTTTATTCATGTTTCACTCCCCATTAGTTCTTTGCCTTAAACTTGGGCGTTAAACAAATTTGACTTGTGAATGTTATTGAATTGTGATCATGGTTCCCTTCTTGTCTATAAATCAACATAGCAAACACATCAAACCGATTGCTTACTTCATTTTCTACATGTTTTTGTCAAAAGCAAGCTCCGTGCCTGATTTTAATTTGTATGGGAGAGCGTGCGATTATGAGCCTGATTATACACTCTAAAAAGTGGTTCTATAATTAATACTTTGATAATAAGAAATATAATCATTTTTTCGTTTAAAATAACGAATCACAAATTTTTTTACATATTCGATGTGCATTTTTTGCTTTTACGTCATATCAGCTGAATAATACACAGCTTTTTGTAAATTGAAGCTAAAAGAGTGTAAATTTACTAGCTTGCTATTCACCTTCGCGCCAAAGCCATAAAATTGCATCTTTTTTAGGGTGAAATTACACGATTTGGTCGTAAAAAAAATATTCTGTTTACGCACTTTTGTAAATTTACATCTTTATTAGTAGGAAACCAGTTTCCTACTATTATAACGGTAAAATTCAACCAAATTTTTTTTGAGTATAGTCAAAATCAGGAATCGTGTCAAAAGCATTTGATTTTTTGGCTGATACATGATTTCTCATTCAAAACAAAAGAAAATCCCAAATCGACACACTCTTATAGCCAGCTTGTGTAGTCTGATATCTAGTAGACTGCACAACTTGCAGATCTTAATCAAAGTTTCGATAAAATTCAACACCGAATAAGGCTAACTTGATCAATTTCAAACAAAACGTGTACTTTATACCAAAAGTTTAGACTGTACACTAATAATTATTCATAATTTCCTCAATATGCAAAAGAGAATTAGTTCTCCAGAAGTAGTTATTTTTCGATATTATTTACTCTCAGCGAACATTTCACCCGGGAGCGCTAAAAGAAAAACTATATATTGAATGAAACTTGAAATGCCATTTCCGTCTTATTACTCACCTACCTGTTTGCCACTTTATTATGAGCAACTTTTGCACGTAGACACTGGCAAAACTCAGTGTAAAAGTTTCACTCAATTTTCTTGTTGTGAACACTACAGCAGCAACTAGAGCTAGAAAAAAATGTAAAGTAGATTCTCTACTCTAAAAGTTTTCTTCACCAGGTGTAATCGTCTTATTCGGAACGCGTAGTATTCCGAGTCCCGACCTCAACTAAATAAATTTTCTTCGCATAACCCGATCTGCTGTACCTGCGAGTAGTATCGTTTTATGAGAACAAACTTATTCGAATGGAGAAGTTTTCAATTTTTTTTCGCACTCTTGTCGTTGAGGAAAATTGATTGTGTATACATTTACCGCTTGCCAATATCGTCTTTCGCCTACTTCATTGAGCTGCTATCGACATTTTAGTGTAATCGTGGTATAGTTTCTGCAATGGGGAGCTCCAGTCGTTTGGTTATGGTGCGCAGAGTAGCTGCTCCTATGGTCCCACGTGGGCTCGGACGTGCAGTAGTGGTGAATGGGTAGAAGGTGCTAGGACTCGAACAGGAGAGATACGACGTGCATGTCTGCAGTGGCTCTGTAAATCAAAGTGTAAAACTTTTATTACACCGCATTATCGAAAATTTAGCCTGCTCATGTCGGGATGCTTGTTGGCTTTCGTCGATGTTTCGTTTCGTGGATGGTAGCCTAGGCCAGGATGTTCATGTTTAATGGCAAGAGGAAAAACGTATAGGACTAGTTGCAAACACGATTCGATTGAGTAGGTACTACTTGCTGAAGTATGAATGAGCGTGGAGCACACATTCAGATAAGAGTCCTAAAAAGAAACTTTTGTCTTCCGTTTAACATTCCTGCTTTGTCCTGATTTTTGTGTGCGGCGTAGCTATGTACGATCGGTGGCGTAAAGAAATTCGATAGAACTAATCAGATTGCTGGCGCAGAATGATAGAACTATTCGAAAAGAACAAACTAGAAATGGTATCGAAACTGCGGTTAGCAGAATAAGTTTATCGGAAAGTTCAAAGCGATAATGTCGTTGATATTCATGTTAAGTACAAAGGGAAAGAATTTGGAAGCTGGTCTGATCTGGGTGGATTTTTATAAGATTTGCACATAAATTGAGTACTCACGAGAAGATTCTTTTCTGAGAACTTCACAAGTCCCAGTTTAGCATTCCTAATACTTTTTAAAGCTTCGACATTTTTACACTATATCCAATTGATGATTCACTACCAGCTAGGTGGCGAGCGTAATTTTTCACACATATTTCATGAAAGCATAATTTCTTTTGAGGCTTAATTTAGCAAGAATAAACAATCACTAAGAAATTTGAAGTTCCTTTTTAGTTTTCGATGGTTCAATATTGTATTTAATTTTTACACTACACTTTATTTAACTGTCATATACTGACTTAACTTTTTGAAGAATTACCGGTGACAGACTTTACAGTTATCGCGTTCGAACTCTGCCTAGACACCCTACTACTACAATTCAATACAACAATCAACCATAACTTCTGCAATATGACAAGAGAATCGTTTTTGATTTCATAGCAATGAAAAATTATTTTTAGATATTGCAACTAAAAGACTCTAAATTCATTGTGACTGAGAGATCAGAAAAACAGCAGCTTGAGTTTTCCGCGAAAAAATTTACTCTGGTTGTTGTCCTTTTTGCTTATCCGCCAACTGGTGCCACCTGGAAAAATATCGTGCTCTCTAGCGATGTAAAAGGCTAGTCGACTTACTGAGCATCCGAGGTCGGTCTGAAAAATATAAACGATACATGTATCTATATAAAAGAATATGCAGGGAAAAATCATAAGACATTTGAGATAAAATAGTCTACTGACGAAGGTTCTGGGTAATACAATGTGAAAAAATAAAAATATAAAGGTGTAAATTATGAAAATACATAAGTATGTCTCGACAGTAAACTTGACTGATGCCACTTGGCCCTCGCCATGCTCTTAGTGCCATCAGCCGGATTGAAAAAATCCTCTCTCATCTGACAGCCACTTGACTGGAAATCGCTGTGAAGCATTTTAGATTTAAGCTCAATCAAAGTCAAGTTGAAGATTTTTATTTCTTATGACTAACAAACTGACAAGTTAAAACGATAAATGCTCTCATAAATTTCCATTTGAAGGATGATAAATTCTTTGGAAAAGAGAGAAAGGAAAAAAGAGTCAGACGTAATTGAGTTGGTTGACGAGCACGCTCAAGAGGCATATTATTGAAATAGCCAAAGTTTTTTGGAGGCTTTGATGTGAAATTGAATCATTATGATGATAATGAAAGGGTGTTGACACTTGATGTCATTGAATGTTTGCATAAATTTCGATTGATTTTTAGGGAAATGAAAGTTAGTGAGATGATGATCTCACTTTGAAATGTCGAGAGTCAGAAGAAAAATGGTGGGGTATTTTCTTTGATGGCTACATTATTTCACGGCCCCAATCGCTCTGCACGCACAAAATAAATAGAAATCAAATGTAAAGGCGGCTTTAGATTTGCGGTGTTTGTCAAATACCGAGCACATAGTTTGGCAAACTTCGCATGTGTGGTTGGGTTGCTCGCCTAGTGCTTGCCCTAGGTCAAGCACAAACATTCGGGTGCTCGCTATTCCCGTAGCTTGTGGAACTTTCAACCAAATCAAAGTAGACGAGCACTGTGTCGGATCCCCGCTGCTCGTTCATCTTTCAGTTTTGGCGAACATTCGGCAATGCCCGAATGTCTAATTCACTGTGTCATTCCGCAAGCACCAAGCCAAATTACTTGATTATGTGTTCGGTATTTGGCGAATAGGAGGTGTTTGACAAACACCGCATATCTAAAGCCGCCTTAAGGTTTTCGATTAGGGCCGCCCCAGTTTTCGACTGAAATTTTCAGCAAAACTCGACTACATACCTCCCAAGACAATTTTACCGATTGTGTTTTTAGTAATGTTCGAAGAACAATAGTATTAATATGACTTTGGCCAAAAATACATATTTCTACAATATAAAAATAAAGTTACTCCAAAATGTATCCGCATACTTGCTAATTTGCGGAAAGAACGTAAAAAAACTCACAGTATTAAATTTGCAATGGAATATATTGCATCACATGGCTATTTAGTACAGTATTATGCAACTATTATAACAAAGCCAAATCATTTGATGTAAATAATAATTAAACAAAAAAAAAACAACATTTAGGAACTATCCTCTGTTTTGCGCTTAAAAAGTATTCGCACGCTTCAAACTCTGAAATCAATTTAATTAATTTTTATTATTGTCGCTCTTAAATAAATTATTCGTATTTTGATCCGCTTTGGCGTATTACTAAGCATCCACAGTCTTGTGTTGAGGGCTGAATGCTTGAGACCTTTGTCTTGGGTGAATATAAAATTGTCCTTGACACCCATGTTCTCAGCACTTTGGTGAAAACATTGTTGAAAAATGTTTATTTACTTTTATACATTTTGTGGTCCATCGTACCGTCTAAATATGCAAGTCGCCCACCTAATGGGCACACATGCCCCCTCCATGTTTGACTGTGGGCTGAGAATTTTTCTCATCCGATTCAATACTGAACATTCTCCATACTATAGCATTTCCATCAAACCCAAATACATTATATTTGCTCTCATCGCTGAATGTAACTCTGTTTGAGAATTCGGGGGCACAATTTTTATATTGTTTCGCGAAGATCAGACGCTGCTTTTTATTCACCTTGTTGATGAACGGCTTTCTTCCATGAAATCCTGCTTATTTCTTATTGTACCTGGCGATACCTTTTTACCAATTTCTTTTTCTACTTAGCCAACGACTTTTGGAGCACTCATCATAGGATTTTTCTTAATTTTCCAATAATAACACGTCTTTCCTTTTCATTTAGCTTTCAACGTCGACTGGTCATTGCAGAAATTTTGATGAATTCTCTCTCAACGAATCTATCGATCACTCCCTTTACAGTTGACCACGACCGAATTACCAAAGATCCAGTTTCCCGCAGCAATTAACCTTGCTTATGCATATTAATTATTATTTCTCCCTCCTCTTCAGGCCTAGGAGTTGAAGTTGGCAGAGAGCTTCATTACAATTTTTCAATCATTGTGAATACGAATGTGGAATGATTAGTTCCACGATTCACTTTATTTCTGATTTAAATCAGGTACCTAATCAGAGCTAGGTGAACTCAAAGTTTGGTGCGTGGACCTTCGTCCGAACCTGGATTCGAACCTGGGTCCCCACACCCAATAATTACTTTTGACAAAAATGTACTCTGCATAGAAATATAGGGGTATCAGAGAATTCACTAAAATGCCCGCCGCCGCCAAAGGGTTAGAGATGTTTTAGTTTTAACAAGATATGGACCTACTTCCTATATACATCTATGCCCTCCGAAAATTTGAGCTTAATCGATAGATTATCTCCCTTAATCTTTTTGCTATGTCTATATATATATATATGTATATATATATATATATATATATATATATATATATATATATATATATATATATATATATATATATATATTTATATTTATATATATAGTTATATATGAAGCCATAAGGCTGTATATATGAGGCCATAAGCTCTCTTTCAACCTATATATTGTAATTTATTTCCGTTAAAGCTCCAAACTTCACCAAGTCTTTTCAAATGCAACGTGGTGTATTTGGTACGTTTCGGAAGAATCCATTTCAACCATTATTCGCCGAGTTGAACAATCATTGCTTCGTGCACTTACGAAAAATCCTTCCGTACCGTGTTCATCACAGTGTAATAAAGTAGCATTTGCAAGAGGTATACTTAAGGACTTTATAAGCTGTCATTGTTCTTGGCCATTGGTCTCACAGTCGCAGTTTCTTTAAAGTATGCTGTTCCTGAATTCGAAACATTCCTAAGTTGATTTTTTTTGAGTTTTTAATTTTCGACGGTCTTTTATCTGGTTCGTCGCTCATCCTCCTAGACTGCCATGTTCAAATAAAGGAATAATGCTACCGGCAACCAAGTCTATTGCTTTTGTTGTGTACATTAGCTTAGAGCCGGTAGTACTAGCTAGCGATGCTGAAACTCATACCCTTTGACTGACTTGTCTAATTTTTGCTCTTGTAATTTCGAGGCCGCATTGTCCTTACTTAGTAGAGTAGATCCTGCTAGCCTTCCCCATTATCTCGGATCGAAACAATGGTGACATCATTTCCCGAGAGGTTTTTTTCGCTTGCAATCGTTCTTTCAAACGGAATTCAACTCCGAAAGAGCTCAGGAAGCAGTCGCCAGTGGTGTTGCTGGTGGTTGTCGTCGTGGTCTTTACGTAGCTCCTGGCTTTTTAAATACAAAACTTTCTCTGTTTTTAATTTTTTGTTTTGTCTTCTGTTACGCGCAGCTCGTTTTGTGCAGGGGTTTGTTTTGCGAAAGTACACTTTTAATTAGTTCAGATTGTTCGAAAGCGGCAGAGGAGGTACGCCTCGAGATGCGGGAATATTATAGTAAGTGGCGCGCAGAGATGCGATTAGGAAATAGCGAAAAAGAGGTCCTGTCCGGGCTGCTAGGATTAATCTCTTACCGGAAAGTCGAAATGAAAGTTGACTTGAAGGCAATTGTTTGTTTTGTCATAAATTAAAAATGTGCTGAAAGCATGGATAGAGCGAAACAATTTAGATTGTCTAAAGATTTCTGATGGTGAATGGAAATAAAACTGATATTTGTGTTGGCAATCTTGCTTAATGTTTCTAAGGCTCGACTCTTAGGAGACAACGAAATGTAAATAAAATTGGTCGGATTTCTTCCGAAAAAGAGAATTTCTGTCTCTTTGCCTTTTCTTTTACAATTCGTCTACTTTGGCCAAAATTGGAAAACTAATCTATTGTCTTCTGCTCATTGATAGGACCATTTATTTAATTACCAATCTCGGTTGCTATTAATCAATAATGAAATTGCAGTCTTCTGCAGAACAATCAACCCCTCTGCTTTTCCTTCCATTTCGATCATTTCTCATTCTGTCTGTTAAGAATGTGGAGAGTAATTGAATTGAGTTCAGTGGAGCTTGACTTGAATTCGATGAGCAGCAGACCAGACGCAACCAAACCAAACCGGACGAAACTAAACCAACGGCAAACCAAACCCGAAACTTGTTGTGTACAATAAGATTTGATAAGGCTTTGATAACTGAAACTAATTTTCGATATTGAATACCGCACATTATTCAAGTGCAATAGGATAAACAAGCATAAGTTGTATGTGCCCATATAGCGTATAACAGTTGCATTCTATGGACAATGTTTGTCTACATACAAACATGTAGGTATACGATAGTTTTGTTCATGGATGTGAATAAATAGGTGTTGCGCTTTGTATACTTCACCAAATATTATGTGTGCACTATCTGGCGAAGTCTTATTCAATCAATTCAGTGTTCAATAGAGGATGCAATATACTCTTCGTCGCCATAGAGGTATCAGATGTTCAAGTGGTGAGACCAATAAAATGTCGAATACAATTGTATAATATTGTTCCCTGTTGGGTAAGGCTAGCATAGCTGTTCGATTTAGTTGGGTTTCTGTTTCAATGGTGATTTTACCACTTAACTTGATTTGTATTTATTCAACCGGATATCGGAAATACAACCATTGCCGCACGACAAACTCAATCAACATTTCTGAAGAAAATTCTCATTTGACAGAGAAATTTTTAATTTGAATTAAAGTGTGAACAATATTAGCTCATAGCCGATTGGTTTGCTCACATGGCACTGCTTTGCTGCATCTCACGCAAATAGAATAAAGCTGACACCCAGCAATTCATGTAAGAGGTGTGAGATGGAAGAGGACATCATCGAGGCCACTCTCTGCGATTGCGTGGCCCTAAATAATAAACGCCTCAATATTCTAGGTTGTTACAACTCTCAAGAGCTAGCAGAAGTGGTTAGTACCTCTTTTGAGTCAGGTTATTCAGTATAGCGGAGTAGTCACTTGACAGCTCTAGAAAACCAGCGGTGGGTGGCAAATGGGCCGGCATTGGTGGCATAATGCAAGCCGCGTTGCCGGCAACCCTCTTCTACAACCTAACTTAACCTAGTCGCTGCTTAAGTAGGAGCCGCGTAAGTACGTGAAGAATAATGCCTATAAGTACCCGGAAATCATCCCATAGCTCAGTTGTTTCTGTTTCTGTACTCTGAAAACAATCAGGTTCCTTTAATGAGCTGTGTAATCAAATAGCCGGGTGGATGACCCAGACCAGAGTAGAAGGGTACCCCGAGTGAGTTTAAGAGTCCATGCTGTACACTGTTTAGAAGGACGAGGAGGATAAGTCCATACAATTGCATATTCTACAGAAATTGTTACTATATAAGAATAACGAAGAAAATTAAGTCAGTTTTGATTGGTATGCGATCAGATACTACAAAGATATAATTTTTTTTTTGTTTAAGCTATGTAGGCTTTCGTTTGCATGCACACTACACGGCGACAAGTTCACCAAAGTAACAATAGCAAAACCACGCCAAAATTGCCCGTCGTCTGCATTTATGTAGTCAACGTCCGCCAGTTTTTGTCCAAATGTTTGATATAGTAGCCAATGATTCGTTTGAGAATCTTTAGTGAAACAGAACTTAGTCATGTTGAACGATAGTCTTTAGGTCTAACGTACGAAATTTGCCCTGTTTTAGGGATAACCAACACTCTTTTTTTTCCAATCGATGGGAGGGTATGAGAAGCGCAAGCGCGCACTATGTATTACCTTCAGCCATTACAGCTTTGCTTCTATAATCTGTTGGATGTTTAGCGGAAAAATGCGATCAGAACTTGGAAATTTGAATGCCTTCAGGAAGCTAGTGGCCTACCTCAATTGGGAGCTTGAAATCCTTAGATGCAACGCTCAGTTGATTATTCGCTCCGTTTTATGCCCCCTGTGTGTCGATGATTCTCCAAAAAATGTGAGTCCATAAAAACAGTGTTTCAGCGCTCGATTTAGGTTTTGGATGCAATTTTTGTAGGCTCTGAGCCTTAAACGTAACGTAAAAGGTTTTACTCTCTGAAACGCTATATGTTGCCACCTGACATTTTTCACCAGATTCTCTTCCCTGTTCGTACGGCATACTTGAATAGCTTTAGTTTCATTTTATATAATGTACACTCAGAGGATCTTTTTGCGTTATTAGGCACCTTCCTTAGCTCGCTCCATAGAGTGCTGATTTCTACATTTCACCTTAGGTGATTTGAATTTCTATTGGGTTTGAATGGATTGCACGTTGTTTTCTCTTCAGTGTTGAATGCGTCAGTTAGAGTGTTATTAATTTGATCCAAATCCTGGCAGTGAAGATCGGAGCAAAGATTGAAACTTCGTTCAGTTTGATCTTTTCCCATTAACGTAAACTATTGACTCACTTCGGCTACTCACATGGACGGGACGAGACGAGCAACCCTGAATAACCAGCTATTTATTCAGAAAATGCGTGTGCGATTCAGTGAGTAAAGTAACCTTAAAAGTTTCTCTCCGATTTGATGTGGGGAAGTTTGATTTGTTTGCACATTCGCGACCGAAAAGTCAGGGAAAGATAAAAGCAAAGCTTACCACACCTCAACCTGTTGTATTGAAGCTTTCCTATACTTCATGATGAGAATTAGAGTCAGTTTCTTGCGTCTAAAGCCACCACATACTTGATAATGTAATAGGAAGATACTGTGCCATAGCAGTGGGCCAGAAATAAAAAAAGTCTTCCGATCGATTTTCACATCAATGATTTCTTTTGCCTCCAGAACAATGAACAACAATACATTAATGATATTTTTCACAAAAAAATCAATCTAATGAAAGTTAGTAAAAATATAAGTAAAAATTGTCCATTTTTACCTTACATTTTTGCATTAGAGATGTTTCCAAAGTATTCGCAAATCTTGATGTCTTTAAATCTGTTAGATCTAGTAGTATTGCATCTATAGTTATGAAGCGCTAAAACCCATAGATATGAAAGAATATGGATATGAAATGGCTGTCCGTGTACCCATACGCAAGTGTGTCTTTTTTAATACATGCACAACATTGCTCTCTCACACAAATTCCGCTCAGTGCACCCATTTCTACCGCACTCACAACCTTCGGCATCAATTTCGTTTTGTGTTTGTGTGAAATCATAATTAATTTCATTCACAAAAAGCATTTTAATCTCCACGCGCCGGTTGCGTGGAAAGAAATGTCAAACAACGTTCAAAATGGCGATCTCTCGTGGTTTTTTTACATTGGCTTTGCCGTATGAACTGTGTGGAGCACACACCCGTACCTCATTCTCACACATCATTCTCACAAACAGATACTTTATGATGATAATGTGATTAATAATAGATAGTAAAATGTATTTAAGTATATAATCAATAGATAATTAGCGGGTAATTAACGGGTAATTAGCAGGTAATTAGCATTAGTAAATACTTTAAAAGCAAGCACCTTAAATAAGATATCTAAGCTATTTTAAGATCAGACCAAAAGACACTGAAGAAGAGGGCAGATTACCCTCGAAATATCGATATATGTCAAAATAAAAATAAATCTAGCTTCTAAAGGAAAAATTGGTTTAAATTAAAAATATTTTTACAAGCTGGGAAAAAAATTGGTACACAATAAAAACAACTTATCAATTCTCAATTGATGAGCTGTCTAGTTTCTCATAAGCGATTCAATAATAAACAGTGCGGCTTTGATTCTGGCCGGTCCGCAGTGGACTTCATGACATTTCTCAGACTGAAGTGGCATCGTTGCCTCCAAAATTTTGGTGAAGCGAAAGTCATTGGTCTAGATGTTTCAAAGGCTTTCTATAGAGCCCGGTATGCCACCTTTTTAACCAAACTTGATTTTTATTGCAATCTCATAAAATTGCTCGAGAACCTTCATGGAACCGAGTTAAATATTCATTTCATTGACGCCGAGATTTCACAGGGCACAGTATTGTTGTCCAACTGTGTTGTAAAACTTCCAAACCAATCCATAATTTTGCCGATAACAGCCCCCTTGATTTCACGTACTTTTTTGATTCGTTGGTTGACTCTCGCGGAAATGCCACTACCATCAATCGAGATCGAATGCTTGAATTATTAGGCATTGATATTTCATCAATTGTTGATTGGGAGCCGTGTTACGCTTAATACTGTCAAAACTCAAAGCTGTCTTATAAATTTTGTGCCCTATGAATTTTGTGCTCCTTACCCTTCTTAAAATATTTTTTGTTGATGAAGTATGTATTCCTGACTCACCCTCGCTAAATAAATTGAGTATTAAATTTAACTTTATTGTTGTGGAAAACCCAACGAAATGTCATAAGAAAAGGTCATGTCCATTCTCCATTTTCAACATTTACCATTTATTACACTCAACCTCAATTTCGTTAGCGTTCGTTTAGCAAGATAGGCAAATTAGGGTTTGCATACTTTCTAAAGTGCCTTCAATACGTATTTATGTCATATTTTCCATTTTAGTTTGAAAATCGTAAAAACTATTCAAAATTATCTTATGCGAGAGTAGAGTAATAAAAACCACGGCTGACTTCACCCCTGGCTTAACTAAGGCGCTTATTTAGAGCTAAGTTAACTTACCATCCGGTGTGTGACCTTGGCTGGATTTGAACCATGGGTCATATATGCTAGAAGCCGATGGTCTATCCATTCAGCTATTCAAGTCATTCAATCTATATTTTGTCATTCTATATATAAAAGTAAAATATATGAGCCGAAGTTTCCAGTTTTTATTTGAAACTTAATAACAAACTATCGAGTATCATATTTTTGCACTTAATTCACCTTTGGGCACAATTCTAACCTTCAGGAAGTTTTTCATTACGGCTGTTAGCTTACATTTCACCTTATATTTATTCTAGGTACCAAAATATCATTCTAATTAAGTTCACCAATTATTGTACATACTCAAACAGCCAACGGTTAACATAACTAATCAAGCTTAGAGTAATATCAGACAATTCCGAATAATATTGACTTGAAACATGCATAATCACTGGAATTGCATATGCCGGGAGGGGATGCAGATTTTCGTTACCATTTCTGCCTTACGTTATTATGCTAAGAATGGTTTTTGCTTTCGCTGGGGCTGACATTAGGCGCGTTTTTTTGCTCCTCTATCCAGCGGAGAGTAGAATGAGAGTAGAGTAGACGCATTGAAAACAACAACACTCCTACACCAGTGAATTCACTGGTGTAGGAGTGTTGTTGTTGTTTTCAATGCGTCTACTCTACTCTCATTCTACTCTCCGCTGGATAGAGGAGCAAAAAAACGCGCCTATTGACTCCTACCACCATCAGACAGCAAAATATTATTCAATTTCCTATTTATGTACTACTAGCAACCGAAATCCGCATCATCGACCGATATCACCAGAACCCTCACCACCATCTGACATCGAATTTAGTTTGGGAATGACTAATTAGTTTACACATTAAGGGTTATCTCAACATGAATTTATTACAAGCTACGACAGTGTCTGGGCTTTCCGCACACGGTACAAGTGCTCCTTTAAAGGTGTTCTAGCGTAGAAACGTAGACTTACCAGACAATTTGTAACAGTCTTTGCGCCGTTTGCTTGCCTACACGTTTGTAACAGTGGCGTTCATGGAAGCAAGGGAAGCATTGCTTCCCTTACATTTTACTGATATATATTTTAAATTAATTTATTTAAAAATCACGAGAAAAATCATGGACAGGAATTTTCTAAATAAATTTTCCCAAAAACTCATAGTGAACATCTTGCACGGCTAAGGTGGTAACACCACTGAATGAAAATATTGAGAGAACAAGACGGGTGGAAGCAACTAAAACATTGCTTCTACGAGCATTAATTTCATTTCATGTAGACTGCATTGTGACGTCATTCAAAAAAATATGCTTGTACTGGCTGTTTGGAAGCAATGCAGAAATTGCTTCTTAGGGGAAATTGTCGTCTCAAGCGAGAAACTGAGAGAGAAGCCGCGTACGTATGGTTGCTGTGGAACTTATTGTGACGTTCCCCATATAATTTGCTTGTGCGTATTTTTTTTTTTTTTTGAATGAGAATGTTTGCTGTAGTACCTACACACTATGTGAATTTTTGAATGAATTTGAACTACGAGATGTTTTAAGGGTTGCCAGAGACTGCTTGAATGTAGTTCGGTAGTGAAATTTGTGCTATATTTTACATATAAATTTGGTGAAGGTATTTTTAATTGGTGAAGGTAATTATTTCACCAATAGTTTAGAGTATTGTTGTAATTAAATTGATTTGAATTGTTAAGAATTGAGTGCGTAGAATTACTTTCTGGAATCGCATGATTTTTTAATTTTATACTTAAAATAGTGAGAGTGCAATCAAAAGGTTAATGTATTTATTTGTTCCGTAAATAGCATGGATTATAATTGCATAATTAGTGACCTTTTTAAATTTCCTTTTGGATCTCGATCTTTTGCGGATAAAAAGGAACTCATTGTTTTTTACTCTAATGCAAATTCACAGAGAAAGTATTTTTGAATATTCTATCAACAATAAATCAGAAAATAGTTTAAAACAATTTTATAAATCAGTTTTTTTAGTTCTAACATTGCAAGTAATGAATGCAAAAGAGAATGTTACAAGAGCGCCCGCAGAGCGCAGTTTTTCTTCCTTAAAAAGGATTAAAACTTATCTCAGAAATAAGACAGATGAACAGTGACTAAGTGACTTGGCAATACTTTCCATAGAATAGGTTTTCTTAAAATAATGTTTGAGCGAGTAAAGTTTTCAAGACGTCATAGATGAGTTTGCAAAAAAAACAAAGGCAAATTGCATTAAATTTAAAATAGAAGTATGCATGAATTTTCTTTTCAAATTTGATTTATAATAGATTTTTTTTTTCAGCCGTCACTTCATTTATTTTAAATTTACTAGATTTTTTTTCTAAATATAAATATATATGTTATTCGTCGTGGGAATGTTGTTACTTTACTGATATTTTTTATAAGTACTAGAATATTGAAATTTTCTTTATGCGTATAAACATTTAATTTGCATAATCACTGTGGTTGTTATTGTTGCCGTAGCTATATTTGCAAATGCTTTATTTACATAGCTTGCTGTTGCAACATCGCTAATTTATATGTTTGCCAATATTTAATTTTTGCAAATATATATTTAATGAAAAAATTATTATATATTGGTAGCATGCGAATTAGTACTGATAACAATACAGTATAAGTACTCTCACGTCCATGCTCGTAATTCATGGAAGCTTTTGTATTTGCAATGATAAAAGTAGCTAACAAGAGGGGTTCCATTAATACGTAACAAATTTGAAGAAAACATAGCCAAAGTCAGTCATCGAA
Source organism: Nemotelus pantherinus (assembly GCA_963978885.1). NCBI lineage: Eukaryota > Metazoa > Arthropoda > Insecta > Diptera > Stratiomyidae > Nemotelus > Nemotelus pantherinus. The sequence goes on from OZ022263.1 coordinate 4,377,268, forward strand.
ATGAACTAATTGCTTCCCTAAGGTAAACTATCACGCCACGCCACTGGTTTGTAAGTTTGCACTCGCGTTCACGTGTACGTATAGTTATAGTGAACTATGCATACTGCTGTAGAGAGTACAAGGAGCAAGCAAGCCTGAAGTGGTACTGGCATTAGCACCATTCCGTGCACTTGCTGTATAAACAGCTACGGGAGCAATTGGTTATTGTAGGACTTGTGGCTTTTACCCGGTCACCTAATTCCTCGGTATACCTCATTGTGTCCGCACATAAATTGTTTGATCCCCCAGGGACATCAGAAATTTGTTAGAGGAAATTCCCTTTATTCTTAATGTTCCTGTTTTATAGGTCAATAGTAAGGAGGCGAGATCGAATGGATGTTGGAGAGGAAAGATATTAAATGTCTGGGAGCATTGATGCAAAACACTATTTCATAAGGTCTGTGATTAAAATTTCCACATAGTCCTGAATGCAATATATTGGCAGGCAATATTATCGGAATTTCAGTTTCAAGCAAGAATAGTGCGGAATGAGATGAACGAAGAAATCGATTAATAGGAATCGAAGATTTTGTTTAGATTATATTAATCTAAAGAAAATGTCAAATAGGAAAATTCGGCAGTAAAATTGTGATACGTATGGGCCATGCTATTCAGTGATTTCAAATCTGTAGAAGACCTCCGGGCTCTCGATCTACATATAGTGCAGCAAGACAGTTTTGATAATGCATGTTTTTTGTTTTCTCAATTACTATATCAACGTCTTAACATCAACATTTTGCTAAAATATTCTTTACGTTGAACTTTAGTCGTTATTCTGGTTTCGCTTGTTGAAAACGTTTATTTGGAGTTTACTCTGCGCATATATGTTTGTAAATTCATTTTGTTTCTTCCCAAATTTTATAGATTGATTCAGACAGATAATTCCTATACAAATCAATTCCAACGAATGTGGTGAAGCGTTTGCCAGGTGAGTCGCTCTCCGTTTGACCAGAGATCAGAAGTTGAGACGTGGAGTTTTGTTGGACACTTACAGCAAGGTTTGTTGAAGAAGGCGATGCATCTTTGAGTTGGATCATCACTTGTGACAAAACGTAGGTGCATCGTTACAACCCCAACTCCAAAAGAGTCAGTACGAAGTGGCGGAAAAAAGGGAAGGCAGCCTGTGAAAGCCAAGACTCAACTCTCCGCTATGAAAGTTCTAGTTACAATTTTGATCATTGTTTTTTTGCATGAACAAAGCACAATCAATACTGCTTACTACTGCGAGCTTTTGGACAAAGCGGAGGCTGCATATCGGCGTAAGAGACGAAACCAACCGATTTGAGGTGTAATTCTTGTGCATAACATCGCTAGGCCCAATATTGCAACTCCGATAGTCTCAAAACTTAACGACATGCGCTGGACTGCATTTGATTTTCATTTGTTTGAGCCGCTTAAAAAAGCTATAGAAGGGAAGCTATTCGAAGATGATGCAGGAGTCGAATGGTTCGTGCGCATTCGGTTCCTGATGAAACGAGCTTCATTCTACGTTGCTGGAATGAGCATATAGAAAATAAATTTTATAAATTTAACTATAACAATTTTTATTTTTTAATTAATAATTTTAAAACTTAAAATAAATCCCGTTTTCATTTGATCCACCTTTGTAGTGCAGCAGAGAAAATATCTTAATGTTGAGCGAAATCAGGATTCGGAAGATAATAAATCGCTTCTAACGCATAGTACGTAGATTCGGTAAAGAAAAATTGGACAGAACTCTCTCAATGAGAGCAATAAAATACTGGGCACAAAGAAATTTTCACTAAATGAAAATAATAAAAAATAGTAAAGAAGTGTAAATTATTTTCACGAAGTTGAAATATTTCACATAAAATTCATTTTTAAAACTGTTGATGGCAGCTTTGCTCTAGGTAAATACCAAACTTTTACTCCCATTTTAATGCAACGGACATTAAAAGGCCTGGTTAAATAACGGGAAACTTGAATTGCTTCATTTGTTACAATCTAAGTATTATTGCTTAAAAGCTTTTCCTCGAATATCCATACTGAACTGGTAAAATCTAGCTAAATTTATGTGAAAATTGGCATTGTCGCACAGGGGGACTTACATGTAGTATATGAATACATGCACGTGACGTAACTATCTCAACAGATGGAAGTCTGATTTTTACCTCCTCGCGGTAAGTGCAGGCAATCTTTCTTTCAGAAAAGGTTGACGAATATTTTCTGGTTAGTCTCTTGTAAGTAAGGTTGGCAAGATACCAATTATCTCTCCCGGAAAATGCTTTCCGAAGCACTAATCCCGAATCCAACAACAAGTATTGGAACCAGATTGATACCAAAACGACGACCACGCCAACAAAAACGACTAACCGATTTGAAAATTTTCTCTTGTAACGTTGCTAATTTGCTGCTTCTTCAGCGCTGTTTACGGTTTGGTTTCTTTGTTTTTTTCAGTCAATCGTCTACGAAGACTATTGTCAAAAAAAACCAACAACACTTTTGTTAAATTGACTAAGACAGTTGCTTCCAGCTGGTATGATCAGTTGCTTCCAGCTGGGATGATCTGATCATCTGATCAAATCAGCTGTATCCAGAACCAGACTTTACCGGTCACCAAGTCCAATGCTCCCAAGCAACTTAGATGCATCATATGATTGATTTTTGGTGGAAAATCTAATTTATGCCCACCACACACAGGATACAAAAAGTACTATCACACTGCAGTTTCGAGCATTGTTTTTCGAAGAAGTTAGTCCAAATTTTTTGCCAAACGTTACCATTTGCCTTTATTTACCGTCTTTATTTATTTTTATCTACTTTTTCGGAACTACAACTGGATCATGTCAATGGAATATTCCAAAGTTGAAGTAATAAGATTTGCTAACCTAGATTTGTGGAAGATGCAAGTATCATTTGCGAACAGTGATATTTTGAAAACAGATAATGTTGTGATCTTTGCTGTTTCCACTAGAGATAATAAAGGTAATCCTTGTGGGCGTCAGCTCTTATGCGTCACCGTAACGAAAAATGTATGTCTATTCTTATGTAAAAAGTTTCGCAATTAGGAAGGATCCAATCATTTGAATTAGAAGTATTTAATGTAAGGTAGAGTTTAAGGAAATTATTCCCAGGGTAACCCCAGCTGCTGTACAAGCTGGGTAATACCATTAGTGTATTAGAAACAAAATTTGTGCCGAAAACTAACTTTAACAAATAAACCAATAAGAGCCAGCAGGCCAAAATAGTATAGCCGCTAGATTTTAAGTTTCCTTTGTTAATTTAACTTTAAGTTAGGTTAAGAATGTACAATTGATTTATAATAAAAATGATTTTAAATTCAAATTCAATTGAATTTGAAGAACGGGGATTTAGTTAGCATGTATGCAGCTAAAATATCAGCCATACGTGCCAGACTTTGTTAAATGCCGGTCCAAACATAGCCAAGCCAGATAACTTTTTATGTATTAGCCGTTTGCCAATTTATTGGGGCTAAAGCGTGGTTATGGCTTCATAAGTGCCCAAGTCGCTAGCAATTATAGCACTGAAGCACTCCTGTGCGAAGTTTTTATGACCAAACTTGACAGACTAAGTCGCAGATGACCTTAACGATATAAATATATTTGCCTACCTTTAACAACCGCACCTTCAGTAGTTTCAAAATTTTTTCTCTAATTTTAAGGTCAAATTCCTCTTTGAAGTTGGAGACCTAGTGTTTTTTGATCCACACTTATCTTTGCCGAGTGCAACCGTTAAATTTTTTGTCCTCAGAATGTTAGTATGTGTGATATTATATTTTTAGTTCGTTGAAAACCTTACTGATCTTCTTGTGATCTTATATTGTCGTAAGCAAAATGTGAATCTCCCCGAAAACCCGCATAGCTTGATCAATTTTAGCGTTTATGCCGAGATAAGCACCACCACTGCTCTGCCTGCCGAAAAATTATTGGTATTAGGCTGTTTTCTTTCGCCAAGGATGAATTCGAGGATGAATTAGGTTTTGAGTCTGTTATGGGTTTTCTTTATTTTCATCTTTTTCGAAATCTTGTTGGTAATGTTTGTGATTGCGTGTCAGTCTGATTGTTTACTATGTCCATAGGCTCAATATCTTTTTATTCGAAGTCTGAGAGCTTTAGATTGTCATGTAGCCTTCAGTCGTGTCACTTTTTACAAAAGCTGAAGAATAAATTGTTGAAGTATAAAATGCGGATTTTGCTCGTTTCGTTTTGCGCTTGTTTGGTATTTTTACTTGGTGTTTTTTAGCTTTTAACTTACTGAGTTTGCTGAGTAGCTCATTCTTGTACTCTATAAGTCCAGTTTTGACTCTCTTCGTTCATCTAAGTCTGCTTGTGTACTGAGCAAGATTGCTTCGAACTTCAGAAGACTCAGTTCGGGGGATTTTTTCTCGAAATTGAACCAAGTAATAGATCAAAACCCTAAAACGTTCAATTCTCCTTCCAGCACTGGTAATTCTTAATGCAATTTGGGATTTTGATATTCACCGCAGGAGAATCGCACCCACTATCGCATTTCAAAAAGTCAGATTCACAATAAAAACTGTCACCAGTTAAATTTATTTTGTAGCGAGGTATGTGCTTTTCTGCAATTACAGTTAATTTTGCATCGATAACTGTTTATCATTGACTGTGCTACGCTGATAATTCAACATATTGATAAACAAGTACTGCCGTTTTAGAATAATAAGCAACTTAAAGTTTAGCATCACACTCTGCGGCCATCAGGTAATTTATATTGCGGAACTAGCTCCTGAGTGCTACTATAATCAGTATCATTCAGTGAAGTTTTAATACACCATTTTGCCTCCGATATTTTCTAAATCGCATTTAGGATCTATTTTTCTATTGGTATTCGATCAGCTACTGAATATTTCAAATGGTGATGTAAATCAATAGGCAAAGGTATAGAGTATAATCAAATTATCACATACCATGATCGAAAGTGGAGACTTAAATTCAGAAAAGATAAATATAACTCTGACGCCAGTTTTGATTCGTACGTATATCCTCTCTTTAATGACTGTGTACACGGCCTCAAGCGGTTCAAATGGCCCTAAAAAGCACTTGTTTTGTGGTTTTAGTGAATTTTGAGTATAGTGACCAAACCGGCACTGACAACAATCCTGGTCTGCTAATCAGAGTCAACCGATGCCAGCAAAATAATTCAAAAAACTCTACTTTATTCGGATTTTGATTTTTTTTTTGCTTTTGATAAACCATATTTTTACATGTTCTCAATCTTATGTTGGAGTTACAATCAATGAAACACAACATTTGTTGCCATGCTTTGTCGGTGGTGGAACGAGTTAAAATCAATGCAACACAACATTTACCGTCATCTGTCACTGGCTATATTAACGAAATTGTTGTTTGATAATATGGATCCTTTAAAGTCTCGGAAAGTGATATCTGTGAGTATTTTATCCTTTGAAAGCTGCAGAGTATATTGCAAAGCAAAAATGAGTCAAAAAAACAAATTCTGATTTTCATTTACATATGACATTTTCCATTTCCCGGACGTTCATAGGAACTGGTGGTATTGAATATTTTCTAAAATTTTGTTACCATGCCAAGTTTGAGGTATGAACAAACTTTGCTGCGCAACAAAGTTGTGTTGCATCATTGTATCTGCTCTGATACGTTCTCATGTGTTTAAACTCATTTTGTTGTGCAACAATGTTGTGTTGCATTGATTGTAACTCCAGCTTTATGGTTTGAAATTGTTTCAATTGAGAATTTTCAATGTGAAATCAAAAATGTCAAATACTAGAGCATCAAATATATTGGAGCACACTTGCCAAAATGGTGTTCCTTTGAAGTACAAATCCTTATAAGTACAAACTCTACAGGTGGCCTTGGTGGATGGTTCAGCGCAGTCTCATCATGAGAGTCAACGATCAAAAACATCAAAGGAAACACTGAAAAATTTCATACATACATGAATATATTACAAACCGCACATTCAAATGTTTTCAAAACTCCATCGTTTGACTTGAATGATTTAGATGTATTCGAAAATATTTAAACGATAAACAGCATGAACATGCAAAGCTATCAACCGAAACATCAAACAATCGCATTTATTTACTAAATTTTCTTTAAATTGCTTCCCGGTATTCGAAAAACTTGATTAGCTCACGGAATACAACATTTAGTGCCCATCAATTCAAACACAAACAAAACAAATAATCAAAATAACGTATTGTGTTTGTTGATTCACATTGCTCATCAGGCATCAAGCCGACAGCATCAGTCAATATTTGGCAAAGCTCAAATGTGATTCAATCTAATCCAGCCTGGAATAGCCTCACTTCTGCACACATAGATCTCATTTATTCACTCACTCACATCATCTCCTCCAGAGACAGCATGATGATGAACAACTTCTCTACAGCAACTCACCACCGTAATCGATACTGAACCACCTATCCTCTCTAACTGATATTCATCTAATAAACATGTGAAAACAGGACGCTTTCGATTTGAAGCTAATCAATCATTTTATCCTCTATCTCTGTGTGGCTGTATCGATGATTTTCTATAAATTCGATTTCGTATTATTGAAATGGCAGAGGATTTTGATGAGCCCGGGTGCTTTGCATTCCTGTTTCGTCGAATCCTTTGCCAGGATAGCTGAGCCGTATGCATGAATGAAACAGTGGGTGGAGGCTTTGATCGGGTTTAAAACGGATTCCCGGAATGCTTGATGCCGAAGAAGTCTCCTATCTGGTTAGACTGTTGAAATGTAAATTATGGACTGATAAAAAAGGGTTCTATTTGCAGCACATTAAGCCACTCGGTGGTATGAAGCAGTTTTTCTTTTCGGTAGAAAGTTTTAAAAGACTTGCGCCAGACTCTTCCATATTTTCAGTGAATCCTTAATACGAACGGCTTCCGAAAATGTTGAAAGATGTGGCTGTGAATCGCTTCGATATGATTGTGGGAAGAAAGAAGTCACGTCGGGGCTACTTAGTGAGAGAACAACAACAAAAAAGAGATTCGAAAAAGAATGTTCGCAGTGACCATCTTTTCTCGAATATACGATGAAAGTGATGCCCGGCTAGCTATATTGGGAAATCACGAGAGCTTTCAAGGCACGAAAGGTACAGAGGTACGAAGAGGAGACTATAAGGTGTCCCAGGCTATGTTGACTCGTTGATGCATTAGGTGCTAGCACTAGAGACAAATCCATAAATCTCTTTCAGGATCGAAACCGGTAGCAGCGTTAATCGATTGTGCATTGCACCGTTTCCATTAAGTGAACGAGCAAGCTGGCTGACTGTTCGAAATGGATCAACAGGTGGTGGATTTTGCAGTATTTTATGAGTTCTTTTTTAAATTTTTTTCTGCCTGTTGACAGTTTCCGCTTTGCGGATAGAATTGAAATAATATTCACACTGCTGTGAAAATCATAAATCTTGACAGTGTGCTTTAATCCTTGCTGTTAAAGAGTAGCTTTAATGTGTAGCTTGGTGAGTCTGGTGATAAGATTAAACGGGGTTTATTAGGTAATTAAGGTGGTGATGGATCATCACCGCTAAGGTGGTGATGGATCAGTGGATATAGCTGCGTTAGTGGTAGCTTACATGATAATTTATCGGTTTACGTACCTGAACTGTCAAACTTTTTAACAAAATATCCTATTGAATTTACCACTTGTTTTTCTGGAAGCAATATCCGAATAGGTGACCACTGAATCTTCTTTTCTTAACGAAAATGTCCGGCCCCTCACATTTGGTATGATCTACATGCCGAAATTCACTTGTTTCCAACTTAACCTGGAAACTGGCCAGTCACAATCGAGGAACTGACAAACCGCTATTTTAGCGGCTTGGTGGCGAAAGCGCGTGTTCTTTCTTGGTCAGGACACGGAGTCGGTGGAGATTCATGGTCGGTGTGTGACTCGTAAGTGCCAATTATGCTATTCGCGTCATCGAACGTCCTAAAATCATAGATTAAAATTTTGCAATTCCTAAGTCTGTCTTGAGAATTGTGTCATCTTGCGTCTGTTCGTCACTGGCAATCAGTTTCAGTGCAGTGTTTCTGGCGATAAACGAAGTTCGTGCGTGTACTGAATGAAAGACTGCCAGATTTGTACCGCGTTGGGATCCCGATCCATTGTCGTTGGTTCCAACGTAATTCTCGTGAAGACATTCGTCCAAATATTTGAAGTGTACATACGTATCATTTACCGATCTATAGTAATAGTGACGGGCAGTTATCGTTATTCCTTCATTAAACAATGTGTTTAACGGTCGCTAAATATTGTTTTTTGGAATAAAATTTCTGTGCACTCTAGCATGAACGGACTACGTTTCCAGTAAATGAATTAATAATAATTTATTGGCGAAAGCCCGTAAGGACTTTTCATTTTTATATTCAGCGATGGCCTGGCTGGCCTCTGTTTGAGTTAGCTTGTTATTTACTTATGAAGGGAGGAACATCGGCCACTTCTTATTTTTTTTTAGGCTGAAGTCAGTGGGTGGAATGGCCCCGCAACATCAGGGGCCGGAGCCTGCCGGCCTCTCCTCAGGCCTTCTAAATGGTGGCATATTTCCTGGCTATTAGGTTCTTTTTCCTGTCACTTTCAGCCCCCTTCGGATGCTAGCAACGTGCTTTGACACGTCTCGGCTGGGTCTGGCTTTCCAGCCTTTTTCTGAGAGCTACTTCAAGTTCTCTACTCAAAAGCCCCTTCCCTCTTTTGTCATTGAATTGCAGCTAGTATAATTTCATTGGCGGCTGAACTATACGTAGCGTCTTTATCTTTTCTAGTAGCGAATCTACCCCATTTTCCCACGACCCACCCCAGCTACATAGACCAAGCAAAGCGGCACACCAGCATCCGTAAGGGTTGGATTGAAGTGTGCTCCACTAATGCAGATGAGGGCCCTTCACGGCCATTTATAGGGTACCCTGCTCCCGCGGCACTTCTTTTTTTGACTTATCCTGTTGATGGTTTGTCATCACCAAACCCGCTTGGCTGGCTCTATACTGGACTTCGGTTCAGCTGAGGTGCCTTGCCAAGCATCCTCTCAATCTTCAAAATCGCTACAATCGCTCTAACAACTTCCATCACTAGGCTACTAGAACTGCGACAACTTTACTTAAGGAAAATCACATAATCACGAATACATTCGCAAAAAATATGACTTAGATTTTTTAAATCTAGGTTGCTTCGCGTATCTTTTTCTGCTTCCAAATATGTTTTCCCTAATCTATTTTGCTATTCCATTGACACTTTTTACCATCGTGGTATCCTCTCAATCACAAGACATCAAACCATTTTCAACATTTGACATTTTCTAATTGAATTAAGCTTTTATTACGATGAGTACTTCTCGCAGCATGACATACCAACCCGGATTCCTGTCACGTACCTAACAAAATTGTATTGCACTCCCATAAGAATAATATTTCTCGAACAATATCGGAAATATAAGTAGTCGTCGTTGCCGTTTTCGTCAGTATATTGGTTTTCCTTGTTTGTTATCTATCAATATTCACGGCGAATAGAGACGACGAGCTTATGATAAACGTGATGCCATGAGCTATATAATCAGAACAAATAATTATTGAAAATAACACAATGGGGTGAATGTGAGCAACGGGAAAGACGACTCTTGTTTTTTGAGAGTTTCTATCGCAACAGGAAGTCCTGTAGAATTTTCGAGAAATAATACTTTTAGCTTCGGAAGTTTCTTAGCAAAAATGTTTCATTAAAATAAAAATAATAGAAAAATCAAAATGGCGAAAACTCAAGGGTTAGAGTATTCTGCGCTGACTGTATCCCGTCGTGGCGGAACCTTGTGTTCTTTTCGTTTAGTGAGACGAAACGTTTGTATGCAAATCACGAACATAAGATAAAATTTACATATATAGGATTAGAGAGAATATAAAGCTGAAATCATATTTGAATGAGCTTTGTAAGGATGTTTCTGTGATTCTTCGCAGTTAGAAGAAGAGTGTTTACTTGTTGAAAGATCAGAGTGTGTTTGGTTCGTATTTCATGTAGGCATGTTTCATTCCAATAAACATATGCATAAAAATATATGTGCTTCCTCAAGGATCGTCGAGTTGTATTTTTAGACAATGAGTATACTGTCTGACATTGAAACTTAAATATTAGCCGTGTTTTTTTGCGCCTCTGTCGAGAGCTGGTTAGGGCAAGTTGCATTGAAAATAGCAAATGGGGTAGGATTGCTCTTGTTTGTTATACCTATCCTAACTGGCTCTAGTTAGAAGCGCAAAAAACGCGCCTATTAATTGTATCCTTGAAAGAAGTTGGCGGAGTGGCTCGAATGCATCTAATAAAAACCAGTGGGTACCATTAGGTTGCACTAGTAGTTAACGTGCCTAGCCCTGACTGATGGCACAGTGAATTTTTAGCTCATGTAGTTATAGGCATAATGTGTAATGTGACTTGTGATTATGTTTTTTTTTCGCAATTGTGAAGAAAAAGGTCAAAGGTTATACTACTTTCAAACTTGGAAGCCCGAAAAATGCATGGACTCATGAACAAATGGACAAAAAAAACGGTTCCATTTGGTGATATGAACTTTCTGTAACCTAATGGCTCAACAACTTATGTCCGAATATCGAATATTCAATTTTCAACTACTTTTCCTGTCTGCATTCGTGTCCGTGTCCAAAAACACGAATTAATGTTAAAGTGTGGTGCCACTTATCAGCATCAAAGTAAAATCGGTATTAAACTAGATTTGTGCAAAATATGATAACAAGTTCTGAAAAATGCAAATAAGTGGAAAAAGTCGCTGAAAGAAAATCGTCTATAATGATCAATGGTAGCAAATAAAGTTTCATGCAGCAACCAAATTTGAGTGAAAAAATCATTTCGAATTTACTCTTCCCAATTTGAAAAATTCTAGCGCATGGAACCGCTTAAAAGGCTGATTTTGGAAAGAAAGTCGAGGAAACGCGTTAATTCAAAAGATTATGTAAGACTTTCATACAATGACTGCATCGGTGGTCATAAAACGGAGAGGCTTCCAGGTCTGCCACTTACAAAAGTCTTAAAATTGAAAAGAGCAAACACTTGATAAATATTTTTAGTACACACAACCTGTCTGAAAATTTGTACTGACACTGCCACCAAAATCCTATCACAACCGTATCACGTCGTATCAGGTCCACCCTGTGAATTTCGTTTTCATCCGATGACTACATTGGAAGTTACAGACATAGAAAGTTTTTTGGGGATACCAGGCGAAAAAATTCCAAGTTTTTGGAAAAGAGATCATAAGTTGAAAAAATATATTTCATATTAACATAAGAGACCACGTCAGGGAAAGGATAACACAGTCTCAGATAACTGACCAAAAATGGACAATATTTCGTAACAGCTGAAAGCAACAAAAATATTATCTCACTGAAGAGCTGAGCTAATCAAATATAGCCAAACAACTAGCTGCTCCAAAAGCAACAAAGATAAAATAGCCCAAGACAAAGTTAAATTCCTAGCAAATGAAAGAATTATGTGATATCCAAAGCCACCAAATGGGTTAAGTTTGATATCCAGAACGTTTCAGCAACTGCAGCTGATCAAAGAGAGATCACCAAAGTCTTGATCGATTTCAAAATATATATATGCTACCTAAAAGGCAAGAGTATAAAAGTAGTTATCAGGAGAATTCAAAGCATCACGCTGGCAGAAGTGAAAGAGGACTGCAAATGAGAGATTTTTTTTATCCTATTTGGGCCTTGTTGAAATTGCGGCTCCCGAGATCTGATATGGAGGCATGAAACCTCGAGGCCATATGCCGCTTAGTTTGCCAGGTTAAGGTACAAAAACCACATGAGAACGGCTTAGTATCATAGCTGCCAACAATTTGGACACACATCCAGTCATTTTCTAACCCCAGCTTTAAAGACCGCAAATAGTTTCGTATATAATAATAATAAAGCAAAATGTGGATATTGCGGGATGAAATACTAGACAGCTAGACTAAAGTTACAAATTTCAAATTTCTTAACTACTTCACCGTTCTCAGATCAAGAGCGTACGGACCAGTGCCACCGTTTGAGAGATTCATGTTTTGATAAAATACATGATGGCCAGAATAGGAAAGGGCATATTTACAGCGTGAAAACCATATATCTCCAGCGGAAATCAACTTTCAATAAGCGAGGTGAACTAGTACAATTTTGACTGCAAGGTTCGTACCATGCACATCTAGGAAACTTTCCTCAAAATTGCCAACGATTACCAGCTCTTCAACTATACCCTACCTTGAATGAATAGTCAGGAGAGGAGTTACTGCCATCCATCCGTCATGCTCATGAAGAGACAGAATTTCGTGCAGGTGATCTGAATGCCTGCGGAGCTTTAAGAAACAACCGATTTTTACATTCATAATGAGCGACCGTGTTTTAGTCCTAGAAACAGACACTTTAAATATAGAGCTATCGCTGGCAATATTCCATAATGTGTAAATCGATAGCTTTCATGCTTAAACGGGGAAGGAATCAAATCTGTAAGAGAACTAGAGGCACTAGATTGAAACGGGAAGTGAACAGGTTTAGGAATTTTACTTAGAGGAAAATCCAAGAGCACTAAAAAAGCAGTTGGGGAGCCCAATGCAAGCCATAAAACATTTCAATACACTTTCTCTGGCAAATATCATTGTGTTACAGGCTAAGGAACAAGCAAAGAATGGCAATCATTCACGGTTTTGAAGGCCTGAAAAATGATCCTGATGGCGAAGCTCAAGTTTTTCCGCTTTGTAGCTAGCTATAAGCGCAGTAATACATCGCACCAGACCTGGAAGATAAAGTGGTCAGTGAGAGTGCAGCCAAAAAGATTCTTGACTCTGATTTACTGAAAGCGGAGACTAATGACATATCTAGAAAAGGTGAAGATCTCAATGATTGGCCTGAATAGGCACAAATTGTCTAAAGTAGACAATATTAACAACTTTTGTTTAATACACTTACCTGTCAATATAAAACATGAACTATCAAATACTTTTTGTGCGTTTGGGGAGATTTCCAAAAGTGCCGAAGGAAGCCCCATCGTTGTTTTAGCTAAACATTTTCACCAAATTGGAGGCCAATCAACCTACTTTTCTCCAGCGTCAAAGGGACAGGACGAGTTATACTTTCTCACAAAACTGACTACTCAAACGAGGTTAATATCCTTCTGGAAGAGCAATTTGCATTCGAACCACTTCATTCGACTGGGCTTAATTCAGTCTAGACTGGGCTTGAACTACAGCTAGTGAGTATGCTCCAATACATTTGAGAAAAAAAAATCTACAGATTTAGTCAAGGTTTTTGATGAAGTCTGGTATACAGGACTTATTAGTCAAACTTTTCGCATTTCAATCACCCATCCACCTTATACAAATGGTCGATCGTTACTACAGGATGAAACTTTTTGTGGAAGAATACAAAACCGTTTCTGCTGACAACGATTTAAAGACGCTGGAGTTCCAAGTGATCACCCTGATCAACACATTCAAACTTTCTATACGGTCAAGATCTATCATGCTTTCACTTGAACCCTCATCACTTTACAAGTAGTACTTCCCAAAATGGAAGATCAAGACAAACATTTATCAAATACAGGCGATCCTTATCACATCCAAACGACATTAATGCTCACAAAAACTTTCTGTGGATAGTCACAGATCTGAGAAGCACAAATGACGTGTAAACTAGCTGCTGGTAGTCAAATATTTCAGTTCCCTATATCCACTAAAAAAATCCAGAAGTTCAAGAATCAAAAATCGACGAATGCTATAGACGAATAGAACCGGTACTATTATGCGGACATCTCGCCAGACCTCAAAAACGAACATTCGAGAATTTCGAGCTTACAAAATTTTCGCTTTAAGAAGAATGTTTGGAATTGTTTCTTATTGAGTTTCTTGTTGGAAAACTGTGTTCGAGCCATAAAGTTTAACAGAAGCTAGCTCTATGCTATTCTCAATACTAAAGAAGCAATACGAAGATACTACCAAATTGGTAATCCCATTTTCACATAGGTTCAGCCATCCAAGAACCTATTTTACACCCTGTTAAATAGAAGACGATGAAGGATTACGAAAAAGCTATTACAACACTCGCGAGAGGGGGGTGGGTTCTAATTAGCTGAATATGCAAAATACACAGATTTTGTGTCTGAGTTTTTACAAACGAGTTATTTATTAATTGGTTCTTTCTCAATATGGTGATCAAAATAATGTGGTGGTCCTCGTAACATGAAAACTTCTACACTAGCATACCCCGTAGATTGTTATGGGGCGCAGTAGATAAATCAATCTATACAATCAGTTGAGAACTATCAGAGCGACCATTTAGTTTCAGTCAGCTCAATCAAGACCAGTAAATTTCGGGTCCTAGCAAAAGTATAGTGATAAGTCGTAAAAATTAAACTGATAAGATCAGTTATATGTAATGTGTGGCAGCTGCAAAACATCAAATCTATGATTGTGGCTCGTCTAACAGTACTTATCAAAGTACCTATTCTAAGGGCCTGAAAAATTAATCCTCGAAAAATTGAAAGGTACCTGAAGCCAACCATACATTCTACACAGAACTCAGTTGCAAAGATAGCCTTAACTCTTGAATTAAACACTGTGAGGTATTGAAAACTATACTCACGTTCCCTTTAAGCATAAAATATTACGTTTCACACAAAATCAGCGATCAAATAGTTCAAATTACTTTGTATTACTAAATCATAAATATATCATCATCTACTCATGAAATCTGATCAAATCATTTCAGTTTTGCCCTGAAGATTTATTAAAAGCTATTACCACAAAATGCAAAATAAGTAGCCCAAACCTGGCGAATAAAATGTATGAAATTCAGAGTTCACATTCACGATATGATCAAGCAAATGCAAATATTGCAAATACTAATCATATTCCGCATCATTACTTGCGACTGGCATTCCCAATCGAATCTATGTATCTGAAGCCTGTAGATAATATTGACTGTTTTTCAGCCGAACTGTATCGTGTCCATGCAACGTACACTTCAATAATTTCGTTAAGTTGTTCGGTCCGGCTAAAGTGAATGAGTGCGATTGGCAATATTTTACTCATATAAAGCCATAATTCAATAAAATAAATATTTCCAAAGAGAAATTACATGAAATTAATGAAATTTATGGATTGTTCGTGCAGCATTAATAAAATTCAACCAAAACGGTGGGACCAAACGAGCACCTAGATAAATGCTGGATCGTTTTTTCACAATTTTTTTTCCCATCACACTGGGACTAATTAAAACTTTAAAGTCAATCTTTGTTAATTATTTCTCTTACACGACGCTGTGCTACCTGGCCCCGGGTGTGTTTACATTGCCTGCATAGTGCCAAATTTTTGTTTGCAGATGTGGTCTCGATGCATGTCCCGGCGTGTATTCGGTGAGTGATGATATTGTAAATGTTTAATCGGGAATGACCATAATGTATGTCACCACTTTTGGGTCCGACAAAAGATCGAACCGACTGAACTGTCCCCAACCATTGGTCCAGCAAACCCGGCAGTATTGTCCTGAAATTGATTTTCAACGAGTTCCGTCCATACCATTACCATAAATCACAGGAAATCGATACCATAAATTTTCCAGTTAAATAATTCGTATGTTCCCGGGATGGTTTTTCCGCAGCGAATGTATAAAGCGACATCGTAAAACCTGATTTAAAGTATGATGCGAGATTGTCAGAGCGGATATTCTATTTTCCTTTGTAATTATTAATTTTGAGCTCGGTCTCTCTTTGCTGCGTTCCCTAAGGGCGAAGCAAAAAAGAGGTAACCAACTATAATTCGTCTCGAATTGTCCTCACGGTAGTACGTGCTGATCTGTAGCTGTGTGCTTAGCAACTTAAACATGATTTTATTTCATTTCACCATCGCAAAAGTTTGACTATAATCGAAATTGGATTCGTCCTTTTTTCATCGTCAATCAAGCAGAAAACTTGCTGAAGCTTAGTGATTTTCTTGTCATGAAAGAGTAGAGAAAAAAGTTGGTTGCCTGGTTGAGTGGAGCGGCTGCACGGCGGTGGTGGTAGTGGCTGGTGCCTTCTCCAGCGCTTGGATCACGGTCGCACTACAGATGAGTGAAACTTTCATTCCTTTGCTTTTACTCTAATCGCTTCGCTCCGCAGTGCCCCACCGCGTTCCGGCTTCGATAAAGGGTTAACACAATCAAATACTGGAAAAGTTTGTCAATTATTCGATGAACCTATTTAGGAAATGATGTTTCGGTCGTTAGAAGTAGGTTAAGGTTATCCGACAGAGAACTCATTTCTGTGATATTGGTGTTTTTTGTATTACCCTCGACTCCAGGCTGCCGAACTTATTTTTTTTGTGTCGTTTGCAAAGTCGTATGTTTTCCTTTTTCGTCTGGCAATACCAAGGATAGGAAACGTGAACGATGAATGCGATTCGTTTCCAGTTCATTCGCAGCATCAAATTATGCGTAGATAATAATGCTTCGGCTATTAGCCGATCAGACCCTTGTTATTTTCGGAAAGTTAAGTGCAGATTTAATGCCGATCCCTGTAATCGTTTGAGCTTAAGTTTAAGAGAGGCAATTTCGGTTTTTAGGAACTTTTTTGAGTGGAAAAGTAGATGTACAGTCTGTTCAATAAAAACGGTACTTGACTTGATTATGCTTCTAACATGTGCTACACAAAGATATTATCATGTGTTTAGTGATAAGCTATTCCTTATTAAAGCCTGAACATTTTAATTTCATTTGGCAGTATGACTCCAGCCGCCTTCACCAACACATCATTGAAAAGTCTGAGCTCAGAAAACAATGACCAAACAGCAATTTCAATTGATATGCCGAAACCAAGGACTGCCAATGAAAACACCAAGAGTGATGACCGTAGCGGTATGCGCTGGATAGAAAAGATTAAATATATGCAGGAGAAACTGGTTAATGGTATCATTATTTATATTTTCGATAATTTCGGGACATTTCAATGCATCGTTACATATATAGTTGTTGGTATTTAATTAGCAACACGCGCTCTGGTTTGCCGCCATTCTGCTGGTTTTTAGATATTTTAAATCAAACAATGGTTACGGATAAGAGAGCGGCTTGAGTTGAGTGCACAAAAATCTCTGACGTGGTACCACGTTCCGTCCTCACTTGTTAAATAGATATACTTCACGTAAAATATTTTAGAGCCAGTTTCCAGATGTTCAAATCGGCAGTCGATCACCCAAAAACTCGCCCAACATTTGGCAGAAATAGTCGAAAGACCTCAATCGGAAATCTTAATTTCCTATCAGAATTCCACTATTCACTTCATTTCAAATTGCATATTCGCATCGACAACAACACTTTATATATTCATTTCCGACCAAGACTACGTTGCACTTTTATTTATTTATTTATTTTTGTATAAATCAACAGATATAAATCCAATTAGAGACTAGACAAAGAATAAACTTATATATATATATAAAATAGAGCACACAAGATAAGAAAAAAAATAAAATTAGTTACAAAACTTCAAAAACAAAAGAATAAAGAAGAAAAAAAGAAAATAAATTCAAATTAAACAGAGTACATAAAAGGCGGTACATAAATAAAGAAATGAAGTTACTTAATAGGTCTGGAATTGACATAAATATCGTCCTTCAATCAGACGTACATTTCACCAGCTATCCCAACAATCGGGAGGACAAGTCGAAATCCGTTTTTTTTTTCAAAAACCTTCCCAAACATCTGCCAGGTTTGCATAAAATTGCAGCCACGTACCGGTATCGAAAACAAATCAGCATCGACAACAAACCGTTACTGACATCGAGCGCTCAGCTGTGTCCTATAGCTGCACAGAATACGCATCCATCACCCAACTTATTTATTGTTGGTAACGCAGCTGATGCAAGTATTCCTGCAAATTAGCTGCGTTCAGACCAGTGAGCCCACCGTAGTGTAATTAAAGATGCAACAATTAAACGCACTACAAAGCCCGTTTTGGGTGGCAATGTAATATATTCGATCGCCGGGTGCTTAGCTATATTTGATTCGATTTGGTGGCGAGGCTGTTTCGCAAAAATTTCATAAAATGAACATATTTTTTTTTTTGCATAGCTGTTGTTTTCGGTTAAACCTTGT
Source organism: Nemotelus pantherinus (assembly GCA_963978885.1). NCBI lineage: Eukaryota > Metazoa > Arthropoda > Insecta > Diptera > Stratiomyidae > Nemotelus > Nemotelus pantherinus. The sequence goes on from OZ022263.1 coordinate 4,395,393, forward strand.
ATCGTTTTTTTTGCACAATTATGTATTTATCTAAGAGAAATTTTGATGCACAATTTTATTGACTTATTAATACTCTATGCTCGACACATTATTTCCTCTATTCACTCTATTCACGTTATTTAAGTCACTAACGCAGGCTTTTGTTTTACTTTTTCTGATGAAAATCGAACCACCTATCATTAGTTTTTGTGAAATTTTCGCCGCTTTACAACAAATGCTCCTGATTTTTAAAAGAAAATACAACATTTATCAAAATCGGCTGTGCGCAATGAAAAAATCAGGCTGAAATAAAAAAAATGGAATAGAAAGTAATACTGACTAACCTAATCTGTCACGTTTTTCATACTAGCTTCCAAAATATAATATATAATATGCATTTATAGCATAAACTAGCTATAAATGCATATGACATTCAAAGTGGGATATTTCAAACTCATATTTCAAACTAGCATATAAGTCCTAACTAGCGAATCCAATCCCGGGATCCCGGCCAATTTCTGGTCCCGAAAATCCCGGGATTGATGAGCTCTAATCCCGGGATTTTCGGGATCAGAAATTGGCTGGGATTTCGGGGCCGGGAGTCAAGCATTATCGGCAATCAAGTTACAGCAAGAGTCGAAAAGTGCAAATAGAATCCATATTTATGAGAAAACAATTAGCTCACATCAAAATGCGTAAAAAATAGAGCAAAACAAACCGATGTAACAGTTAACAAGAGAATACAAAGGGGTTTGTAAATAAATAAGTATGGACTGTTTCACATTTAGTGCATACGTTACATCGAATGATTTGAGGAAATTAGTACTAGCGAATGCATACACAGATTTACCAAAATCCTTAACAACAATCAAAAAAAGGTTGTTGGCTATGCAAGCAGGATAAAGAAACTAATAAAAAATAAGATATAACAGGCTAGTATCTCAGGTGAACGGTTCAGTTTGATGTTTGATTAATGGACCTTGACTGCAAATAAGCGCTATATAAATATAAATATCTACTTAGTAAATTCTTACTGGAGCTTGGTGCGAGTAAGAATATCAATGACAGCTGGAAACTACCTAGATATGAGTTTAATGTTTCTCTAGGAAAATACATTGTTACCATCGTAACTGATGGGTCAAACGAAATGCGAAAAGTAGGCAGACTAGTTGGTACAGAGCAACATATTTGTTTGGCGCATAGCATCCACTTGGCAGTTTGCGATGTTCGCTATAATATGAGGTCCATTCCAGATTAAAGAGTTGATGAAGCAGCTGATAGTCTGAACGACGACCACGAAGATTTGGATGGTCCTGAATCAGCTACGTTGAAACCGGTCGCCTGCAAGACTCGCTAGATCAGACGAAGGACATCAGCGCATGCATGAAGAAAATTCGTTAGGTAGTTTTATATTTTAAAAAAGCTCCAACGAAAAATAATAACGATCTTTAAAACTATGTCGGATCTGAGCAAGGCATTTAACTGTCTCCTTTAAATGGATTGTAAAACAATATGAAATAGTCTCTTGACAATGCTCGAATAGTTTCCCATTTTGAAAAATAGTATAAATTAATAGGCCTGCAATATTCAGAGCAATTAGAAGCAACAGAGTTTGATTCGATTCAGAAAATTATTGAAGTTTTACTCCCTGTAAAATTGGCTGTGACGGCCTTTAGTCGCGGACTTGTTAATTTATGCACTGCTAATACTTCATCAAGATTTGTCTTTAGGCTGTTAGGAGAAAAACGGTATATTCTTCTGAATGCTATGAAAATTGCAATATTGGACCGAATAAAAGAGCGTCAGTGTACCGAGCTATCTGGTATGCTAAGCTATCTCCAGAATCCACATTCTACCAGCGAAAATTTACCAAGTGAAATAAAATCTCTAGTTTTGAAACCAAGCAACGCAAATATTAAAAAAAATACTTCAATGGTCTAGATGCTGAACCCTATGCTTGGTAGCCAAAGAAATGAAGAGAACCCAGTAGATACCCATATTGAATCAGAACAAGGTAGTCGTCAATTAACGCTACAAGAAGAGCTGCAAAAGTATGAAAATAATCAATCATGAAATGCCGCAAGAACCTAATCTAATTAAAACCATTGCAAAAGAAATGAATCTTTTCGAAAATGGTGGCACTTGCATAGTGTGGAGCAGGCGTACCAATATTTCTCGACCATTTCCGAGGCGTCCAAAATCGGGAATAAATTTAGAAGCAGGCTTGGAGATGATACCTTAGATGCTATGCTATTGCTTCAATGTTACTTCCGAAAAACTCAATGAACTTTGGCCGAATTTTTTATGTTACTTTATTATGTATCTCAATTCTAAGAGTTGTGTTTTGTTGTTGTGGTTTTTTGTCGTGATTTTTTTTTGTAATTTGTAATAGATGTAATTTTTAATATCTGTCTTCATACTGTCAACGTTTTGGATAATTAAAATTATTGTTTTTATTTGAATCAATAATATAAATTAGTAATAATGCAATTTTTTATACAGTTTTGAGCTTACTTATTGTTGTAGTTTTGAAATGATGGCAAATTATATAATCTGTTTTCTAGAAACTTGACTTATTTTGCTGTGTTGTATTTTGAATTTCAAATCCCGGGATCCCGGGATCCCGGGATTTGAGATATTTTAATCCCGTAATCCCGGGATTGAAAATATGGTTCGGGATTGGAATCCCTAGTCCTAACCCACTTTAGAGCCACCTTAGTCCTGGAGCTGTTTAACATTTAAATTTCCATAAATTCATAATTCTCAACTTAAAACCCAACTACATCATAAATTTCAATTCGATGACCAACTGAAAGCATGAAACTGCAATTGAACTGAAATTGCATTCCTGGCACGATTTCGTATTCAAGCAAACGAAACTTTTGTTGCCTGTTTGCTTTCTGCGCTGGCTTAGAAGTCCTCTCAAGGGAGAGATAATCCGTTCGTGTAGTCGATGTACCATTCAACTCGTTCGCAAAGTACGAGTGGTAGAATCATTCGGGCATGTCACCATAAACTCCAAATGACATCTATAAATAGTCTCCTAGGGATCGATAAATTTCGAGATGCTCGCACAATTGATGGAATGTCGTTTTGTTGGTTTCCTTTTCTACTTCCTGTCGCACATGTATACAGTTCGTACATACGCACATCAATGGCAACAGCCACTAAACGAGCAATGAGTTGCGTATGAAAAGATTATTATCGAAGAGTAGGTCCTAAGTCAGGTTTGGTTCATAGACGGCACTCAGCCAACAACGGAAGTGCGTCTATAGTGGGACGTACATTTATACTTATGTGGAGCGTGCAGCCAGCAGGAACCCGGCACGATAACCACCTACGTGCCCAATGAGCTTCTCTTCTAGTAAACGTTGCTGCTAAGGACATTTGTACCACTTGCAGCTGTTACGAACGCTGCCCACCTAACGTCTACCTATAACGAATAAGCACATACTTGGGGTCATCAAAGCGATTTTCAAGTGCTTTGTATCATAAAGGATGTGTATATTAGTACAGCTACTTGTCTGAAGTGCAGTTAGCTGGGACATAGGTACGTGTTTGTGAAGTACTAATGACTTCTTCATATTGTTTCGGAAAAATTAAAGTAAACGAATAGGAAATGTCACTGACTATATTGTTAAGCATTGCAAAGAGTCGCATGTTAAAGTTTCATGTACTTGAAGTGGTAGCCATAAGACTTAGAAAGAATAATACATATACACAGTGACCAGAATAATTTTCCATACAAAGAAAAATTCTAAGAAGACCCTTGCTTGGAAAATGAAAATAAAATATTTTTTTATATTGCTTTGTTTCCTATTTTTCTTTTTCAGGGCTAAATTAAACACAATAAAAACAATGGTTTCAATAAATGCAAATTTAATTCATTTCTTAGACAAAAATTTTGACATAAATTATTCATGCAAGAAAGCAAAATATTATAAGTTTTATTCCTAGTAGTTCGTATGTCTTTCCTCATCTTTAATTACTTCTGTTAATTGAGCTGATATTGAATGTATTAACTTTCGGGCTAATTTAACACCATTCTATACGGACAAAAAAAAATATTTGCATAATCCTTGATATTAATTTTCGTTTCAACAAATTCCCAATTTCCTACTCCCTGATATGCTGTTGCGCCACGCATCATGGCATTACCTCTCCATGCTTAAACGTTGAACTTTCTCGTATATTCATTGATTTGAAGGCTTTTTCTTCTTTACAAAAATGTTGAGCTCACTCTCATCTACAAACAACATATTTTTCTAGAGCTTCCGTCCTTGAAGTTTAGCCTCTTTTAAATATTAACTAAACTTTAAGTGATTTTGCCGGAAAATTATTTTTCATTTTATCATCATTTCATCAATCATTTTTGATGAGCTATTATCTATTCAGGATAATTTTTGTGTTCCTATTTTTTGAAGCGTTATTACATCTTAAATAAATAGCTAACATAATTAGAAATGATCAGCTATGTAAAAATATCAATTTTTTTGTTTAAAAAGATTATCATTTTAAAAGTAAGCTTTTAATATGAAAAACTATTCTCGTCACTGTTTATGATTTTCCGTAGTGGCTGGAATAAAAAAGGACGATTATCAATGCAGTCGGCTTCGAAAACTGGAAAAATTGAGCCCATGGCTAACTGAATCACAAAAAATTTCCCCTTAACTCTGGTCTGACTTCCAATACCGAGTGAAGAGCTTGAAAAAGTTCACATACATAGTTTTGATTTGAGATAGAACAATATTTGTTTTTCTTTTGAATAGATACTAAGTTCAATTATTTTAAATAAATAAATCGCTTCGGTTGGCTATAGAATTCACAAGTACCAAATTAATGTCGAGTTTTTAATTAGAAGCTAGACCTTTGCAGACAATGGTCAAAAGTGGGGTTTGAGCTATCAAATTTTCAGCTAAATTACGTCTATAATAGCATATATTTCTTTAAAAGAGTGTCTGTTCAGTCATAAGTGTACAAGCTCTTGCTGAAGTGCTGTATTTTTTAGTACTGCTTTAACATTTTTAGTCATAACTGTGTTTGCTGTAGTACTTGCGTTTTCAATGGTCTGTTGATTTAAATGAAAATTCTCTTCTTGATGGAGTTTGATCGCGATTGTCGGTGCATTCGGACGGATTAACTTTGCATTTTGTTTGATTAGAGAAAATGTTTGGTTATTTTATAAAAAAAAAGTTTTTGAAAAAAAATTCGAAAAAAAAGAGATGATAATCTCCTCGTGGCCATCAATAATGTAATGAGGGAATCATATTCAAAATTGAATAAAAAACGCTAATATGACCTTAAAAATCGAAATTAAGTGGTTAAGACAACCCCCACACGGGTCTTTGGCCATGCGATGCGTAAGGGATGCGTGAGGGATCATCAAGCGTGCAAGAGAACGATTGTCGTCGCCCTCGTTTCATGTCCGCACACGGGTCATCAGGCTATCGTCAAGAAAGCGTCAGTATTCTCTCAACGTTCAGTGGATCGGTTGAAAATGTCAAGTTCTTCATTAATAAAACGACCGGTCGTTCGGCTTGAGGTGTGCAATGCACAACGCTTGAAACGCACTCAAAACGAAACGACTATTTCGAAACGACACTCTTGACGATTGGCTGACGCTCCGTTAGCGGTCCCCATTGATTTACCTAGGTTGTGACGACCAAGCGTAGAAATATCGCATCCCCGAATATAGCTCAACGACCCGTGTGCGGAGTGAAAACAGATAATGTTAAAGCTTTTCTGCACAGCATGTCAGCGGAAGACTAATATTGCATTTTTTCTCATGAAAAGAAAAATAAATTACCATTCAAAGCAATTTTGCTTGGTGTTGATGAATATAATAACAAAGACATTAAGTCAGAGCTCATTTCAGCTAGTTTTAAGTACATTGACTTTAAGCCAATAGAGACGAGATCACGGCGGTGCGTATACATTGTGTACTTCGAAGTAGGGCTCACAACCTTAAACCAGTTGATGGTAATAAGTGCGATAAATGATAGGTGTGATAAATTCATTACTCGCTAGACTAATTTCAAAATTGAATAGATGTCTAAATAAATCGAAGCAATACAGCACCATCACTCAACTAGCTATGAAGTATATTTAAAATAGTAAATAATGTACCATTTCTTAATATTATTACCTGGAATGCCAATCTCTTATAAATGATTCAAAATAAATTTGCCAGCATCAAATTTTCTTATGCACAGACTTTATCGTTAACACTTATTCATAAGAGAATGAAACATGTACCTAAGCTTTCCTTTCTCTTTGATTACATAGAAGCATTTGGAATTGTGGTTGAAGCATTTCCAGAGCCAATAACAATTTTTGCTATTTATTTTTCGGGGCCAAACGGAAACAATGAGAAATAATTAAAATTTAGGAGCAATATAGGCAAACTCGTACAAAATTCTGGAGGACTGTTCATGTTAGGTGGTGATTTGAATCCAAAGCACACAAATTGGAACTGCTCAAGATGTAATTGTTTGGGTAATATACTTTCTGACATTGTTAGTTCTAATAGACATCTTCATCAAATTTACCCTACATACTGCACATACATACCTACTTCTAACAGCATGAGACATTTGACAATCGATATTTTTATTACGAACAATCATCTTGTCATACATCACAACGGGCCTCTTTTGTGCCTATGTGTGTCGGTCGTCAGGCCTCCGTAGATCGGCAGCCATTTCATAAAACCGATCACCTTAAACGTGCTGGGCTCCGATCACCTTCCAGTCATAGTAACTTGTGAAGTACTTCCCCATCATTCTGGCAAAGTGTACGCATTCAGCTACGCTAGGCCAGGTTGGCAAAAATATAAAAAGTATTTCAGCAAAAACCTCATTACTACAAAGTTTACATAAAACAATGTAAGGTCAACAAATGATACTGATTAGTCCATTTCCATCCTTCGTAGACCATCTTCAAAGAGCAGCTGATGTTGCTATTTTCACAGCATATGTATATTGTTAATTTTCGTAATAAGAAATGAAACCATTTTCTGCCTACTTTCCCAAAAGATGCTAAGCCCCAAAAAAAAATTACTTTGATTTTGAGTTTGACGCATCGAAATGTCACTTCTACCACTCCTGAAAATAAAAGAAATGCTCTTGCTGTCATCTTCTATGGAAACCATATTTTGTTGCAATGCACTACTGATCTTCTGACCGAAAATATTGTAAGCATTTCGGTGCAATAAATAACAGTACTTAGTGGTGGAATTCTCCCTGATGCTCTTATTTACAGCTCTTTCTTCGGTAAAACTTTGATTTACCTCGAAAGCAAAACATATCTTACAGATGACAATATACACAATTTACTGTTGAACAAACTGCAAAAAAAAGTCTATTGAAGTATTGACTTGAATATACAACGAGTGCCTTAAAATTTCATATTTTCGGAAAGCTTGGAAAACAGTGAAAATAATCTCTATCCTCGACACGAAAATAATTCCACTCTACAGCCCACCAGATTATTAGAATACGGAATTATGATTGCTGTTGTTTAAGTAGCAAAATTTCTAGGCCTTAGTTTGATTAGACATTGAAAAATCCTTTGACTTAGTTTAGCATGATGGATTAAACGCACCAATAATTCGCACTCAAATTCAAAATGGGAAATAACCATAACCAGGCTTTGCACAAGTTTATTGTCATAAGGGGATATCATTTAGAAAGGCTCATGATATCAGTTGAAAAAGGGAACCACGAAAGTCGAAGGAGTACAAAAAGTATTGTTCTCGGTGGCTTATGACTCTTAAATTCGTGCGAATGATTGACACGTTGTTGCTTTGACATTAATTATTATCCAATTTCTTTTTGCATCGAGCTATTGAAAAAGTAAAAGATCAGAGATGTGCACATCAGCTCTGTTACTTTAATGCCGTATAGTGTCAATATCTAAGGGAATTGGTCTACTTTTTTATATTATTGCATAAAAAATAATGTTGCCTTAAACGTGCTAGTTATTAGGCGGCATATTTTTTAGCACTTTTTATGTAATATTGTAAATTACATTATAAAATCATGCTTTTCTGCTTGTTAAAAATATTTCATACATTTCTTTTATATTTTTGATTCTATTTTATTTCATTGAATATTGCCACAGATGTTACATTATCTGATTTATCGCAAAACTACTTATTTTCACAAATAACTCTCAACCATCGACAGCGAAAACATATTTAACCTGATTTTTACGTTTGTAATTTTTTCTCACTCCACGAGTCAATTATGGTTTCTAATTGAAAGCGAAATTATAAAGCAACCCAATAGATTCCAAGCACGAACTCAAACAATTATTATCCGATGAAGTCAAGCATTTAATACGGCTTCTAATTCCCAGCTGAGCTAAAGACCGGGAAACTCGACGTCTGTCGTTTTTGTTGCAATCGCTCTCGACATTCTGATTCTCGTTCTCATTCAAGTCCAGGCTGGCATTGTCGTCGTGGATTGAGGTGTAAAGTTTGAAGGGTTAAGACCGACTTTGGGTACGTCCACCGTCGTTTTCGCCTTTTTCATGCTCAAAATCATTCTAAAGTACACGGAAGGAACGCGACGAAGAGTATTTTACTCGTAACTCGCCTATTCTGCTTGAATCACCAAACTGACAGGATCTCATTTTCTCTTGCTCGTTGCCTGTTTGCTCACATCCTTTTTGAATTTTTCATTCAAAATTTTCTCTTGTGTATGTTGCTTGCAATGAAATTCTTTAAAATTGGTTGAAGCTTCGATGTTTGATTACGGGAAGAAGAAGAAGAAGGAAGGAGAGTGAGCTTTAACAACGTTACACGACTTCGTCGTCACCGTCCCGTTTTGCTGAGGTACCGGTAGCTGTAGATAGACATGATGGCAAGAAGTTTCCTTGGCAATTTGTCTTGTTACCGAAAGCGTTTGTTCGTCGTAAGGCGTTGTTGCAAAGTACGGTGGATATGTTCGCTGCGATAGAGAGAGGGAGTGCAAGGACAACGGAGCCAGCCAGGATACAAATCTTGTATTCTGATTCTGTTTTAAGCTGAATTACAACTTCAAGTAGTTGCCGTCGTTGACTTAATACAATTAGTCGGTGATTATAGCAGTTTGTTCGTTGCTATGCTACTCGACAGACATTGGAAGACAGAGAGGAAGGATGCTTGACAAGTGCTGGATGTTTTTCTGTTGCATGGGGTAAGTGGCTTTTAGCTGTGAAAAGTGAATATTAATTCTTAAGTGGCGACAATAACACCCTTTAAAGCAATAGGTGTATCAAGTACACCGTTGGTTGCAAGTTATAACTTTGAAATTCCTTTGTGTTTTAAAAAGCAAGACTGATTTGTACAGAAAGTAAAAAATTTATTTACAAATTTGCTGAATATTTACATATGGGCTCGGAAACTGAAATATTTGATCTACCACCAACCACTGCCACCACTTTGTCCTTTCCAACCAGATCCACCACCGATTCCGCTGCGCCATCCGCTTCCGTATCCACCAGCATAGCCACCGCCATATCCACCAACGGAGCCTGTCTTCCAGCCAGACAAACCACCGAGTCCGCCTTGCCATCCACCGCCACCCAGTTTCCATCCATTATTTCCACTATACCCATTCCAGCCTCCTAAGTTGCTTGCCGAGCTTTTCCAGCCACCGAGAGATCCTGTATTCCAGCCACCAAGTGAGCCAGTATTCCAGCCCCCTAATCCTCCGGTATTCCAGCCGCTACCTCCGTAGCTCAAACGTCCACCATTTTTCCAGCCGCCCCCTGAGTAGCCGCTGCTCCAGCCGTTGCCGCCATATCCACCTTTCCAGCCACCTCCGCCGTATCCACCATTCCAGCCTCCGACACTGCTTCCGCTCCAACCACCACCGGATCCTCCGACATTGCTTCCGCTCCAACCACCACCGGATCCTCCGATATATCCTGCAGACGTTGCAGCTATCAAAGCTAACAGATACGCAAAACACTTCATACTTAGCGACTGACTCTAGAACCTGTGCTAATCTGTCCGACTGATCTCACAGACAACTATTTATACACCATCAGTTTGCCTTCCACCCTATCGCCACATCCACTGCCAGCGCTGCATCTTGTCTTCGGCGCCCATAAAACAAAGTAATTGTTCTTGACTTTAATGCTTGGGCAATCGCACAGAAGCCTTCAACTAGTGCTTCTTAGCCGCGCTGATATCACAGATCTGAAATGCATTGAGACACCTTGCATCTTCTACGGTCGGAGTTTGGCTGAAAGAAAAGATGATTAAAAACATTGTCCACTGTTATTGCAACGGTGTTAGCATGGTAGGTGGCTGGTGCCAGATGTTACAGCGATTTTATTATCCGCTCCGAATGCCGACATAAACAAAATGTTATGTTATGAGCGCTATGACGACTAGTCCGTTCAAGTCAAGATCGTTTCGTCTCCGATAACTAAGCTGCCAAGTCATGTCTAGCGATGATCTAACTAAATATCATCTACGATTTAATAGCGCTTTGCATTAATTGAATTCGAAATTACAAATTAAAGATGTGTTTTGCAAGTGCAGCCGTAATCTGATCTGGTTCGTTTATTTTGCCAATCTGACCTTCGTAAACTAAAAGAGGATGTACTCGTTTTATCGCTGGGTAGGTACCTATGCACAGGTACGTCACTTAAAGCTATCGAGTGTTGTTTGCAAGCTGATGTATACGCTTCCATGAACTAACTAATGTTGCACAGGTGATTCATTGCGTTTTGCTGTGCGAGGTGACTACCTTTGAGACCTTAGACCAATCGCCCAAGTAAATAAATAAGAAAATGATTTACGCACAATGTTGCGAGCAAGCTACCACGCAATATTCGGGTTTTATTGTTAGCCTGGTATGTAATTATCTGATCGAATAAATTATGTATAGTGATGGTTGTAAGTTCTCTATTGCCAGTGCCAAGCTATTAGTTTAAAAAGTAAATTAATATAATGAATGAACATGAAGATTAATGACGACTATGATAATAAATCAGGTCTTTTATTATGTCTAGGAAAAAATATGCTTGGATATGACTTGCAGCTCAAAGAATATGCAACAAGCCAAGATATCACGTATTGTCCAAAGAATATGATATCATTTTTCATTGATATTTTATTAAATTCTTTTGTTGTCAATCATATGACTCTATCCACTTTATTCAAACTCATTAAGTTCTCTAGTTCTCGAAAAAGTCAAGGCAATAGAAAAAAGTAAGGCACTAGGTTTGTCTTTATAGAGTTATAAATTTCCCTACTAAGCATTAACGTTCTATCTACATTTTAGTACTTTCGAGATATTCAATGTTTTGTTTTGTACTGTAGATATATGGAGAGTGCATTTTTCAATATTGATTTTTACATACTCCCACACAAGATAGGTTTTTCAAATTTTGTAGAATGTTGTCATAGGGTATTTAGTTTTCGAGTCCGCTGTTAACTCAAAATTGAGAAAAATGCTGATAGAACGGTTATGCTTAGCAAGGCAGTATATTTAAAAAAAAAAAGAAAAATTTGAAGCTTTCTGAATTACAAATCAAATCACTTATCCCGCTGAACCTTGATGCATTTTTCCCAAAAATTGTACTAAGTCTCATGTCAATCGCGAAAATAATTTGTTATTGAAAAATAAATAAATTTGTAATTGTAGATTTATACTTAATATATATCTACCTTGCTAAATTTAGTACTAAAATTTTAATTAAAGATCAGTTCATTTTAGTATCATTTTTAAAGATCAAACATTCTGACTCAAGGACAATAAAGTTTCAACGAATTTGGACAGTTGAAGAAGAAAAAAGTTGAAGAATGATTGTTGTTAGCAGTTAGGGGGATTGTTGTTAGCAGTTATGTCTGGGAGTGGGGGTGCAAGTTGACAGAAATATTCGCTAATTTGGTTTTGGGTGAATTCGGGAGAACGTTTGAACTAAAACTTGCCCAAAAAGGGTTGTGCTCTCAATATTTCGTTCTTTTAGTTGAAGTCTTGCGAAAGCTTGCGAAAACTATTTCTGCTGGCGATCTCCAACAGGCTGTTTCCAAGTGTCAACTAATCCAACAGCTGGCTATATTCGAGAAGTGATCTTCGAAGCGCAGAGCAGACGCCACTTTTTTGTGCAAATTTTAAACCGAAATCTATTTCTTTACTCTTTAAATTTTCTCCAAATTTCGGCTGTAAGTTTTTACCTTAAAAGTATGAATCATCGTATCCATACGAGTGTTCAATGATTCGTTTCACGATTCACTTAGCCACCTAGGGCAGTGTTGTCAAATTAGGGGTCTCATGATATTTTAGTAGAGCAATACATCAAGCGTTTTTCTATAGGTGGCAAAAATTAACATTCATTTAGGGGCTTTGGAGAGAAAAAAACAACTTTTCGTTAAAAGGGGACAATTTTCTGAACCGAAATTTCTCAGCAAAACTATTATTTCAAGCTGTTATAGCATAATTGCCAAATTCAGCTCAGAGAAATGCGATTATACAGGCGTCAGGGTATACAGGCGTCGTGATTGAAATATAATCGATATGATTCGAAAATGTCAGACCGCTTTCTATTTCATTCATCTAGCATCTTAATAATATTGCAAAAAAAATTACATGTAAATGATCTCAATGATATGATACTTAGCTGTCTTAATATTATAATTTTTCCTAGCTTTCGATTTGAAGAGCATGTGACGGGTTTTTAATTAATCTGCTTTCGATACGTTTTCAATAATGAAGCAACAACAATTTAACCCTTATAATCAATAGAAGCGAAATAAAAGCGAAATTTGTTTAAATAAAATGTGAATGGAACTCCTGTATGAAATGTTTGTTATTCTTTGGTTTCAGTAGTAAGAAGCTGTGTTCTGGAGCCGACATAATTTTAATTCCCACAGAAGAATTTTCGTGCCCAGCTTTATAGATCCAGCTTATGACAGATTTATGAAAATGGTTGTTAAAAATTTCAAACGAGCTGAATTTGAGTAAGAGACAATTAATTAGCTATTTAAATTTAATGGCGGTGAGCTATCACTTATCGCCCTGAATTGAATTTAAATTTTTACTTGTTAAATGTTAACTGCAGTTTTTGGAGGTTAAAGAGCTAATTTCCTGATCTCTACGCACCGTTCTCAGCACCATTAAAAAATGCACACCATCCATAAGGATGTTCAGGCAATGAACGGAGTTTGAATCAGGTTAGACAATGTTATTAGCTGGATTGCTAACCAGATCGTTTAACATCTTCAATGAGCTCCGGCAATGAGACGATCTGGTCTACCTCCTCTTCAACCTGGCGCATGAATTTGAAGTAGTGGTATCATTCAACTACCTTGGGACAATCGGAGCAGCCGATAACAGCATGGAGGAAGAAATACGCGGGCGGTTGCTCAAATCCAAGCTCTGCAAATTTCGAAATCTCACCAGAACATCAAAGGTCCTACTGTACAAGGCCATGGTCTTGCCAGTACTCACGTATGGACCCGACACTTGGATGCACAGCCACGTTCAAGAGGAAAGTCTTGAGGAAAATCGTTGGCCCCATATGTGATGAAGGGCGGAGACCCTACAAGAGACCCGAGACCCTACAACCTTGAGTTGCACGCTGTCGACCTTGAAGCAGATATAATTACTAAGATAAAGCTCGGTAGACTCCGGTGCGCAGGACACCTAGCTGGAATGAGTGAAGAGGATCCTGCTCGGAAAACCCTTTTTAGGCAATTTTTATGGCAGACAACTGCGTGGGAGATCTTGGTTGCGCTGGAGGGATGGTGGTGACCAGGACGTTCGGAGTTTAAGGGTGTCCGATTGGATGACATCGGCTCGCGATCAGGACCGCTGGAATAAACTGTTGACGGTGGCCAGGGCCGGACCCCGGTCGGAGCGCCGATGTTGATGAATGATCTTGTAGTGTCAATAAACAAAAAATATTAAAAATTGGAAAAATTTGAAAACTTTTAAGTGTGTTAACCGTAAATTTAGGTTGAGTTCAACGTGAGGCAGATGTGATATATTTTTGGCTTTGATTCTGAGAAAGGGTTGCAAGCACGAGGTGGTTTTGCTATTTTTATATCAGGTATTCATATCGCGAACACTTACAATGAAAATGTGTAACCAATGTTACTTATTTACGAGGTTCACAGGGTAGCTTGATTTTGACGAAAATCAGCTTTGGTAGACTTTTAGTTGCAGTGCTGGTAAAGTACTGCAAGCACTGAGTATTTTCTTCATTTGTGTTACAGAAAGTTTTTGTGTTTTCAAAGCTTTGTAACATAAGCAACCGATCATAAATGTAAGTAACAAGTGTTTCATTATCCTAAATTTTGAAATTCAGAAAAATAGTAGCCCTGGAAACCTTACCACCCTGTTAGTTTAAATGCTTTGGTGCGATCAAAGCGGTATATTGCCCTCGAAACAGGTTGGAGCGCGTTTAACAAAACAGGCACTCAAAATCTGCACCGAACATTAGTGTTTCTAGTGGTTCTGTTGCGCTAGAGTTTTTTTTTTGTGGTTTTTAAAAATCTATTCATGCCACAGCACAACAGTTTCGAGAAGTGTAATTTCAATACAATTGATGCTCCAATGCTAGAAGATGAAAAAATATACCTACTTCGTGAGACTGCTGCATTATTTCCTCAGTAAGATATACAAAGTGAGGTAAATAACTATACATTTTTAATTTATGTTAGATTTATACCATATATGTAGATGGATTTATATTTATATTTAATTTAATTTATAATAAAATATGTCAAAATTTCAGTATGCTTTTCTATTTTGCAATTTAAACTGAGTGTTAGAAATGATGTTAACCCCTTCATTATAATACCTTCAGAATATGTTCTAGCAGCATTCACAAAATATATGCATCGCTATGAAATATGACCCATAAATAACAGATTATGGCTTATAATTGTATCTGTTCTATTAAAACTTGCTTCAGGGTAATCTACCAGGTTCAATTTGTATATCATATCCAGGAAACCATAAACCCAGTCTCACTAGGTAGGTTGACTCAAATGCCAAACTAATTAATAGCGCTTATCAAATAAAATTAATCGTTGCCTTCAAAACATCATCATCACCATCATCATCAGAACAATTATAGGTTCATAAATTCATTCTTAATCTCACTCAACTACATATAAAGTGGTCAGCGTTTTGTGGATATACGAAATGGCATTTGAAATGTTTTACCTCTTTCAGAAATTCACTTCGATGCTTTTCGTCAACGAACTATGATTTTACATACGATTAGGCCAAGGTGAACGTCATTGGTGCAATACAGATTTCTTCGTTTCGTATCAGTTTTGTACATTCAACGCGCAAGCAATCAATCCATCAAAGACGATTCATTACGCTTAATGACCAGTTTGGTGTGAAAATTATGTCTTCGCTAACTACCTATTATCGCAATGAATTGATCGACTTCCTTCTTCTTCATCTCCGACTCAAGCAGAACGTACTCGGGCAAAAATAAATGGCATGATTATGACTTTAATGTTCAGTTTAAATCCGATTCTCATTCACGTCGGCTTGGAAAATTTGGTTGATTCTGCCATACAATTCACTCAGTGTGAACTTCGAATTTCGTTCAACAAGGTTTGAAACCGACAAACGTCAAGCTTCCAATCGTAAGTTGATATAACAGTGTCAGACATTAATGCGGAACGTAGACGGTTACTAATGTGCATACATGCTCCGTTCTTTGCTCGTACGTATCTATTCTTCTGCTCTCCAAGCAGCCTTCAAAGCGATTTGGATCCATAGCTTTGGGAATCATAGTACGTTACCGATGCGACGTTGGTATTCTGGTGAATACTGCGGGTATGCACCACTCAAATCATTAATATCCACGAATGTACGTACGACTATCTGTGTTTAAAGACGTGAATTTCGTAAGGTGCACTGCCTGTGAAACTGACAAGAGGAATAATTTGAATTCACAATGAAAGATTATTCTTAGTGTTCTTGTAACATAGAAGATATCACAGCCATCGCAGCCGAACTGCATATTGCGACTGGCAGGTGCCATGTTATTGCATTGGTACGATCGAGCAACAACAATACTTGTAGTTGGCACACGTAATTTGCTAGATCTACGAACTAACCAATTTAAAATCAACCGTGGCCTCTATCATTGCAAAGGAAAGATGAACAACATAATGAGTTACGATGTTTTGTTGGGCGATCAGGGCAACTGTTCCATAGCATGAGTAAGGTGGTAATGCTCGTATTTGATGATTTTACAGCTAGTTTGATTTTTCAAATATCTTATGCAGTGGCTCATGAAATTAGCATTCAAAAGTCGTGATAGTTGAAGAGGTTTTCCAGGAAATTTCTGCTTGAAAAACATTTTTTTGAAGTAAAAAGAAAATTTAAGTAAAGCCTAGTATTATGTTCTTAGCGAAACGAAAAGAAACGTCAAATCACGTACAGAATGAGCTGGAGGTGGAGCCTCAAACATCTCGTTTTATTGTTTAGCACTATACTCGGAGACATATCGTAACTCCTAAGAGAGTGACATGCCACAGCTTTCCAATAGTAAAGTTTCGTTTTCGATGAGCCAATCAACGACAAAGAGTTTGACCATTTTTAAAACTTGAGAAATTTTAACAATTGTTAATTATTTTCGTTAAAGATGTTTACCATACAAAAAAGTGATGAAGCATGTTGGCATGAATTTAACAAAAAACTCTTGCGCATCAAAACCGATAGAAACATTAATATGCGATGAACAGTAGAGGAATCGTGCAGATTTTGAGTATAGGTTCTACCATATGTGCTCCAACCTGTTTTGAAGCCCATTTGCCACTTTGATCTCAACAATGTATGTATATAAATCCTTATGGTGGTATTTGATGCAGCTTACCACTAGCATTAATTTCAAATTTACAAAAGTCAATAATTTGACATTAGGAGGGCAAATTGCCTTGACTTTTTGAAATCGATTGAAAATAATGACAATTTTTTGGAACGTATCATAGCTGGTGATGAAAGTTGGGTGTTTGAGTATGACCCGGAAACCAAACCCAAAAAAGCAAGAATGAGCCAATCAAAGACCAAGAGCATACTGATTTGTTTCTTTGATAGCCGGGGATTCGTTTACAAATAGTTTGCGCCTTAAGGCCGGATAGTTAATCAACATTTTTACCGAGAGGTTCTCGAAAGACTTCAAAAAAGGACTTCAAACATCAAGAACAATTGGATCCTGCATCATGACACACATCAATTTCCTTTGTCACACATCAATTTTCATAAACGAGTTTTTTGGCCAGTAAAAACATTCCTGTGGCTCCTCAGCCTCCTTATTCACCTAACTTAAGTCCGTTTAACTTTTTCCTCTCCCCAAGATAGAAAATGCACCTCAAGGGACTTCATTTCGGGACACACGAAAACATTCAAACGGTTGTAACCGACCAGCTGAAGACAAGTCCAGTATCCGAGTTCCAGCACTGCTATGAGGAGTGGAAGATCCGTCTCCAGCGCTGTGTGGCTTCCCTAGAGAATTACTTTGTGGAAGACAACGTTCAATTCAAATGTTCTTCGAACCTTAGTGAAAATGACTAGTGCTGACAGCCTTCTACTAGCACATCAAAGGCGTAGCTACCTCGTCAATTTTGTTTCGATCTGAAGACTGATTTCAAAGAAAGATGCAAAACTGTCAAAATATTTGAAATCGTAATCAGTACGAAATCGCTATCATTGGAATATTTGACCGTAGCATCTTGTAGTGAAAAATATAAAGACTCTCATCATAGCCGCTGGAAAACAGATTTTCGAAGAAATTGTTTTTGAGCTACCAAAAAATGTGGTAGATAAGCAAAATAACTGTATTTTGGATAACCGTCAATGGATTTAAGATACTATATACTGCACAGTCCCAGGTATTTATCGAGTATTGTAATATTGAGTGGATGAGTACCATATATAGAATTCATAAACCCTTCAAGTTCAAAAACGATCGAACTTCAAAACCAATCGGTAGCAGTTTTCTCAACTTGTTCTTTGTGTTTTAAACTAGATAGTTCCATTTTAGTGCTGATCTATCGTTATTCTTAGATATTTTGTACGAGTAACATTTTGCATTGGTACATAGTGACAGTTCGTAGTATAAGCGTGGTGAATGGACAGTTATCTCCAGATCATTAGATAAGCCACGTCGAGTGAGTGGAAAATGTATGCAGTTCGTCTATTGAATGTTTAGCATCAGGGAGCTTAAAGTCATCCATTCCTTTAGTAAGGAAAGACTGTATTCTGTGTTCAGCTTTACTCCACTCCAATTACAGTCTTGAACAAAAAGAACAGTGCCAAGGACGAATGACATCAAATCACCTTTTACATGGAATTAAAAAAAATCATTCACCTATACTAGGAAAAGTATAGGCCATAAAACCGTTCCTGATGGAACATCGTACTCAAAAGACGGCTCGGAACTTAAATATCTAGCTAAATTTGCTCTTTGTTTCCGATCAGTTAAATAGCTTTTAATTCATTTTACCCAATTTGGACAAAAATCTGCCTGGTAAAGTTTTCGGATGATATTAACATGTGGTGTAGAATCAAAAGCTTTTGTCAAGTCTAAAAATACGGCTAGAAACTTTTTTCCCTTATCCATTGAGTCCGTAATCAAAGTATGTAGTTAGTTTTTCTATTGCATTTTATTCTCTTTTATGCATTTTGCGTACTATATTCTCTCTTTTATGAAATTACGATTGTCTTAATATGAAACTAAGCGTTTTTTCTTTGCAACTTTTTCTAAAATTTTGAATAGATTTGATGTCAAAGAGAGAACGGACAATCATTGTTTATGTCTAGTTTGTCTTGGCTTTTATAGACTGGAATAATAATAATCTTTTTCTAAATTTCTGAAAAAATGCATGATTGGAAGCTTAGTTTCGATATATACGCCAAGGGTTTACTGATATGTATGTACTTTAATGCTTTTTAAGCAGCCTACTGTGACTCTGTCAAAACCTTATTTTTTTCCCCCTCTTGCTACCTAATTGTTTCTCCTAAATTAAACTGCGTTCTTACTAATTTTCACTAAACAAATATCACGTTGAAGACGTTTGCTCGAAAATATTAATGTCAATAAAAACTTTACATCCAATTATTAACCGAAGATCCAGTCTGTTTAGTATTAACAAATTATTTATTTTTTAAGCTCGTCATTTAACCTACTATCTCTTATGGAGCCTCTATGTGGAGGAATTTCACACACAACTACATCAACAAATTACATATGTATAGCTCAAAATAACGTTTAACAAACCCTGATACTATGCTACTTATAATCAGTGCTGCCATTTATTTTTTTGGAATAATGCTAGATTCAATTTTATTTAATGCTAAATAATGCTAGATCTTGTAAAATTATAATGCTTTCTTATTTAATTGAAATAAACATGGTTCAATATGAAAACAATATGTACATTTATATGAGGGTTGATCAATAAGTAATGATAATCGGTTATTTCCAGTTCGCATAAAATTCAAAAAAAATGAAAAATTTTACCACTACATATACTCACAAAGTCAGCATGAAAAAAACATAAATAGGCCACAATCCCAGGGATTCAAAGTGCCAAAAGCACTAGCTCCAGTATAAAACAGTTCTAAGAGGAGCTACATTCATTTCAATACGAACGGACGAAGAGAGAACATCAAAATGGGGAAAAACGAAATTTGTTTGAAAATCTGTTTGAAAAAATTGTCTACCAGAGGCGTACACGGGGACATAGTGGAAACATTAGGGGACTCTGCTCCTCCATATTTCACCGTTGCACGCTAGGCCAAGGAGTTTAAGTTGGGAACAACATACACTGAAGATGAACACCGCGAAGGACGTCCATCCACATCCCTCACTGAAGACAACGTAAAAAAGCCAAAGATGTCGTGTTGGCAGATCAAAGAGTGACCTTCAGGCATGTAGCTGAGGTCACAGGGATCTCATATGGTAGTGTTCGAAAAATCTTTGCCAACAAAATACATATGAAGAAGGTCTCTGTCCAAGAATATTAACGGACGAGGATAAGATAAAACGAATCGACAATTCAAGGATGAATCTCAAAAAGTTCCAAGCAGATCAGGAGAATTTTTTGTCACATTTCGTGACCATGGACGAGATTTGGATCCACCATTTATATCCAGAAACCAAAATGCAATCAATGACCTGAAAGCGACCCTCTTCATCGATGCCGAAGAAATTCAAAGTGTCAAGTTCAGCAGGAAAGGTTATGACATCAGTTTTTTCGGACGCTGAAGAAATTATTGTGCTGGAATGTTTGGAAAAGGGAGGCACTATATTAGGCTCTTACTAAGCTGACATAATAAGAAAACTGCGAAAGGCACTGAAGGAGAAAACACACGGCAAACTGCGAGCCGGAGTTCTGTTTCTTCAAAATAACGCACCGGGCCACAAGGCTGCAGTTGCGATGGATACAATTAAAGAAACAGGATTCAAACTGCTTGAACACCCAAGCTCTCAGTGGCTTCTACCTCTTTCCTCGGCTCAAACAACACCTTCGGAGTAAGAAATTTGAAGATGATAGGGAAGTGATGGCCACTGTTATGGCATTTTGGGAGAGTCCAGATAAAGAATTTTTTTCTAAGGGTATCCTGGGTTTGGAAAAAAGATGGCCTAACTTATTAGAAGACTATGTTGAAAAATAAATATATCTTTTAAGTTTAATCACCTTAGTTTATATTCATTATCATTACTTATTGATCAACCCTCGTATGTATAACAAAAACAAATTAGAAGTTTAAAATTTACATTTAAAAATGATTCTACATCTATTACAGACAAATGAGTTATATCTAAATCTTCTTCTCTTATGTAAAGCTCATTTCTACCAATATTTGTCAAAATATCGTTTGGAATCACTCAATCAAAACAGCAACAATTATTTATTTTTAAGTGAAGAAAAAGTATTAGTGTCAGATAACGAAGATTTTTCTCCAGCGTTATCCGTACGATTGCTTGCATTTGAAGCCCTAACAAAACAATTAATTCACATTATTCAGGAAAAAATATCTAACTAGAATGCACATACTTTGGTAAACTTGAACTTGTAGATGCCCGAGGCTCCTGGGAGTCGGAAGTGGATGGGACCCCACTACTGATTTTTATCATCATCACGATTAAATTTCGCGGGGCAAGAGATTTATTTTTCGCGGGGCAAGAGATTTATTTTTCGCGGGGCAAGAAATTTATTTTTCGCGGGGCAAGAAATTTATTTTTCGCGGGGCAAGAAATTTATTTTTCGCGGGGTAAGAAATTTATTTTTCGCGGGGCAAGAAATTTATTTTTCGCGGGGCAAGAAATTTATTTTATCAATATGCTGATAAAGCTGATATTTAACAGTTACATGTTAACAACTTCCCTACGTTTATGATAAAAACATGGTTTCCGTTTTAATTTCCAAGATGTATCAAAATAATACTACGTTTGCACTGCAATCTCAAATCAAGTAGACTTCGAGCTTACAACAAAAATTAGGTGAGACGTGTGAATTGGCCGAAGTGATTTAGAGTTTCAGCAGAAAATGTTATTCAAATTTATATGAACAATTAATTTAATATGAGAGCTGGTGAAAAAGAAACGATTATGGCTGAATATTTTCTTGTCTGTTTGTGTACTGCACATTCTCCGGTTGTCTAAATTTCCACTATTTTGGAACAAATTTCTCTGGGATAAAATCCAGCAAGCTCTGAAATAAATTAAGCTGAAACACCTGGTTTTGACTAGATTTATAACCAGCTCACACCGCAGTCAAAACAACGTAATTATAGCTACTGCTTTTGAAATCAGGGAAGCTCACATCGCATTGAGGTGCTGATGTTTGACTGGTGCCATTTGAAATTCAATTAGCAACGTCTTATGCAAGTATTTTTTTTAATTATTTTGGTTGCCATGAAATTGGTTTTATTGGAAAGATAATTCTTTGCCATTTTTATTTAAATATGTTTGGGCACGTGAGTGCCACGATTGGGGCGGAGGAAGTCCAAACGAGAGGTCCAATTTTCGACTACTCTAACCAACAATTGGGGCCGTATCGCGCCAATAACGCGGCGGCTGTTGTCTTCCAAATGGTCAAGAGTCTCGAACTTGTTGGCATAGACGAGTAATTTTGACTTTGAAATTAAAATTTGATGGGCGAGATTGTAAATAGATGAGTGCCAGATTATTCCGAAGTCTAAATTTAAATGCTAAAAATAATGCTAGATGCTAACTCCGAATTCCGAATGCCGTTTTGGAAAAAATAATGCTAGATCTAGCATTCAAAATGCTAAAATGGCAGCACTGCTTATAATATCCATAAAGATGTAGAAGTTTTAACAGTCTATAAATTGCTAAAAAAAAAAGCATACGACAGCTTTGCAAAATAAATTACGCACAATCGACAACCCTTTTTTTTAATTCACTCAATCAGATTGATGGTGCAAGATGCAAACGTAAATTATATAGCATGAAAAAACTGTTATTGTCTATAGCACATAAGACATAATGTTGTATAATCTAATTTCATATATTAAATATACGTTCTATCTATTTAAGACTAAATGCTCCCAGAAACCGTGCTTGCACAACATCTAAATTAGAGACATTGAATTTGATCAACCAAAAATGAAGTCATCAGCTTTGAGTGAAATATGAGAAAAATTAAACATTAAACAAATTTATATCAACTGGAAACGAATTGAATTCAAGCGAAATAAAAATGAAAATCCAGCTAAAATGCAAATATGAAATACTACCATTTTGCTGGCCATTAATAACTTTTTCAAGTTGCGGACGATTTCACTGAAACTTTTACATGTGATGTCTGTCCATGGTCAGATCTTATAATAAATACCTTTGCAGCAAGAACCTAGGACGTCAAATATCTTAAGCACAAATCAAACGCATTCCATATCCAACAAGTAGTTGAGTAGCTTTGGAAAGCCGATTACTAAATAAAAATTGACTGACGCAATCAAAAACAAATAAACGTCCCCATAACTTCAGTCGTTGTCCTTGAAACTAAACTTAAACCTTTAATAACTAATCGAAAACTGTTTAGGATATACCTTCACATTCGAGAGGTCGCTATCTATCGCATTATCAAGCGATTCCCGTCTGGGTGAAAATCCAATGAAATACGATATTGTTTAGTGCCAATATTAGCTTATCGGATACTTTTATAAATAAAAAGGCATGACGCTATAAACATATGCCTACGCACCAAACAGTTCCACGTCAGAACGTTTCTCATTCAATATGTTTTCCGTTTCCCTTCACTTAGTTCGTTTTGCCATCGAAAGACTAAAACTCAAGCTAAAGTGATAATTAATTAATACGAAAACCAATTTCGAGCGTGAACAGCTCGTAGACTGCTTTCAATCTAACCTAGGCCGGGTTTCATGGGCTATCTTGCTCCTTTCTATGATACATACATATATTATTATTTCAGCACGTACCGGATATGTAGGACTGTGTGATATTGTTGTGTCCTGTATGTCGGAGAGCGTTTGTTTCGATCATTCATGCTATATCTGATTACAACATCATTAGCCACGGATGAGCGGCTGAAATTGCTTGTAATTCCATATTGAATTTTCTTTAGTTAATTAACCCTGGGGAATGCATACAAGCGAGTCTGATGACGAAGCGATGGGACCGAAAGCGTGGAGTAAAGATAAATCAGTAGAAATTCGCTCTTGCATTCAATTTTTGTAAATAAGCAGGGATGATGTTTTATTGTTCTATAAAATAATCCATCTTTCTCGAAAACACAGAGCTAATAATGGATAAAAAAAAAAGGTTCGGAAATCAGATTAATGGCACAAAAATATTCCCTGGGAAATGCAAAAAGATATCAATGTGGGTGTCTGACGGCAGTAAAATAGCAATCTGGTAGGCATTTACTGAACTTTAACAACGACTTAAAAGTATTTTCGAAAATTACATTGGGAAAACATTTACATGTCAGACTCCCAGCACATCGATAATTTATTAGAAAGTTAAAAGCATATATGAAAGGTTCTCCAGTCGACATCTGCTACAAATACCATCGTCAACTCACTAAATTTAATCTAAACTTAAAATGAAGCGTGCATTTAAAAACCATTTCAGGGGAATATCAACTCGCAGTAAAATCTGGAAAAAACAAATTTTTGCATAAAAATCATTTTACATGACCATTAATCAAGCGGGTCATCGAAATTTCTCTATGTTTATCTAGTGTTGTGAATACTAATATGTAAACACACATAAATGTCAAAACATATCAAATATGTCCACTTTGCGATTCTAGCGATATTCCACGAAAGTGGTGAACACTAAAATTATAATAGACTTGATTTAGCGGAGACTCAAACAATTGCACTTAATTTTAAAAACAACATTAAAAGCCAAATCCATACATTTTAGTACACATAATTTTCATTTGCTAATTTAACGAATAATGTTACTATTTAAGACCGGAATATGGCACAATAAAGTCAGTCTGAATTGGTAAGCCAAAAGAATCGGCGACCAAAAAGACGTTGCTCGTATAAGCTAAAAATATATTTTATTTTACATAAGTACGTCTGAGCTGATGCTAAAGGGGCGGTTAAATTCGCCACGCAGAAGCGATGACTACTTATTTGCAAAAACGACAATTGCTTTCCTCCTAGCTCGTTTACAAAAATAAAAACTTATCTTTTTCGAACTCTGGTAAAAGCTAACTGCGCACATCACATACCATTTCATGGCGATCCTGTAACACACGATCCTGCAAACATTCAGAAGCTTTTATGTTTGGAGACCTTGCGGCTCATAATGGATAACTCAGAGATCTGGACATTACGAATAACTAAACTGGAGCCCGACAAAATTTTGCAAGCGGATTTTTGCAAGACGACCCTGCAAATTTCGAGCGATGCATATTTCAACTGCTAGAGCGACATGGATTCTTGGACGACTGCAGAAATTATAACCATTAACAATGAAAAATAGATTTAAAATTATAGATAAACATAATCTAAACCATGTTCCTGCGAATTTCGAAACCTGCAGATAGTGGGACCTACGAACTTTTTATATTACGAATTTCGAGCGACAAGAATAATTTAGATTAATGAAATCATTATGAATTATCTAAGCAAAAAAATTTAAACTACAACGGCTTGAAAAACAATACTATGTATACCGAAAAACTATAAAATAGAAAATATAATACAAAACATGAAAATTAAATTTTGCAAACAAAATAAAACACTTCAAGTATTGAAAAGAGGATTTTCAAAAACATTAAAAACGAAACTGTAAACAAATTTACACGATGGAGGCAAATGAATCAAAATTAGAACCGTTAGTTATGGTATCAAATAATGTAATGCTTCAAATAGGAAGCAAATTGAATGAAAGTGAATAGATTTAACGAACAAAATATAATGGTGTTTCGTAAACAAAATAGGGAATTAAAATTTGTTCGACTAATGAAACAAAACAATAAATCAAATACAGTAGAATAACAAGAAATATGCATGGTCTGTGGTATGAAAAAAAGATTGTGAAGAAGTAAATAAAGTTAAAAAAAAAAAAAAATTCTTAGTTCCAGTAGCGCTTTACAAAAGGAAAAACGATTTATATATATGTTTTAATTTTGGAAGATTGAAAGATTATAGTAAGATGAGTAACTTCGATATTGAGGTAGCATTGGAGTGCATACCAATTTTTAGTGGTAATCCGAAAGAACTTGAAGCTTTCCTAACAATAGTTAGTTTACTAAATGAGAGCCTTAATGAAGACGGGAAACACAAATTATTGAAATTTACAAGACATGTAAAATTAGGAACGGTTGTTAAAACACAACTATTATCATTAGATATAAATAGCTACGTTGAACTAGAGAGAGCTCTAGTAAATACATATAAAAATCATAAAACTCAACAACAAATTCATACACAACTATCCCAATTACGCCAACACGGCACAGTTGAGAAATATGGCGAAAAAATATCTGAGCTCATTCACGAATTGAGCAATATTCAAATTCATAGCTTAGGTCAGAACCCATCTCCAGCAGAGAAAGTAGCAATACGAAAGTCAAATGATTCGTACGCACTTACTATATTTAAAAATGGTTTAGACGAATCACTCAAACCTACAATTTTCGCTGCACAGCCCAAAACGCTTGTAGAAGCAATTCAAATAGCGGTTGAATTAGAATCAACCATAAATATAACAGAAACAATTATGTATATAAATAGAAGAAACAGTATAAATCAACAATTGAATTATAATTATAGAAACAGCCCAAACAACTGTCAAAGAAACCACTACAACACATATAAGAACAATAATAATTATGGTCAAAATCAAAATAATTTTTACAGAAATAACAATAAGAATAATGGAAACAACTATAATTCCAGAAACAAAGTAACAAACCAAAGCTATTATTATAGAAATAACAATAATCCTGAAAGAATTGGAAAAAATTTTATAAACCAGAGAAATGGAAATGCTCAGAACGAAATCACACCTGAAACTTATATAAGCTATTCAATAATCCAAGAAGAGAGCGAAAAACACATCGAAATATTAAACACAAACAAAAAAGATGAACTGATAGATAATATTAAAACAGAAACTGAATCATTGAATGAATACCGATCGATTGAAGTCGAAGGTCCAATAAACGATATACTCAATGAGGAAGAAATCATTAAAGAAGCAGTTCAAAGTATTGACATGAACCATATGAGTTCAGAAGCATTAAGGGGTTAGTCCACTGTTAAACTGCTCCAAATGAACTTTTTTTTGAAACAGCTACCAAAGAAAAACTATTCAAGATATCGATTTGAAATTTTACACGCATCTTTATTAAAGTTAGGAGTTAACATTTTCATTGAAAAAAATTAGTAGAAAACAAAATGGCGGCCACCCCAATGGATCGCCGTAGCACCGCCGAAAAAAAAAAGCAAATTGCGCCTCGTAAATTCCTGGACAAAATAAGCATCTGTGAACAAATTATCAAAAATATTTCATTAGTGTTGAGTATGAAGGACTGCACGGGCCTAAATTTAGAGCCCTAAAGCGATTAAAAAAAATGTGGTATACTTTTGAATCAAAAAAATGTTTAAAAAAAATTTTTTTAATCAAAAAAATGTTTCCCAAATATTAAAAAATTTTTTTTTTGTTCTAAATTTAGGCCCGTGCAGTCCTTTATACTCAAAACTAATGAAATCTTTTTGGTAATTTGTTCACAGGCGCTTATTTTGTCCAGGAATTTACGAGGCGCGATTTGCTTTTTTTTTTCGGCGGTGCTGCGGCGATCCATTGGGGTGGCCGCCATTTTGTTTTCTAATAATTTTTTCTAATGAAAATGTTAACTCTTAGCTTCAATAAAGATGTATGTAAAATTTCAAATCGATATCTTGAATAGTTTTTTGTTGGTAGCTGTTTAAAAAAAAAGTTCATTTTGAGCAGTTTAACAGTGGACTAACCCCTTAAAAAACATGAAACCAACACAGAAAAACAATACTGATGACAAAAAAGTATTACCATGTACAAGAAAAATAATCATAAACCAAAAAAATACTAGGCAGAAGAAAAATAAAAGAAAGTCTGAAGAAGTGCATAAACAAACCCACAACATAAAACATATGAAAGCTGATTTATATAACAGCAACTCGACTATTAAAATTAAAAGTTTGATAAAACATAATATGAAGCCTAAAGAAGCTTCTGTTTGTAACAGCGATTCGAACGCTGATATAGAATATTTGATGAAATCAAAATTCAAAATAGAGTATATTCCAAGAGTGACAATGGAAAATAATAAAATCGCAGTTAGATGCAGTGACAATCCATCGAAATTAGTTTTGCCATTGGAGATGCTGACATCAAAAACAACTGAAAAGAATATATCAAATGTGTGCCGAAACAAGAGCCACAAAATCCCAAACACATCTAATATAGAGAAATTCAAAAACATGCTTAAAAGAATGCTACAAAAAATTCAAATACAAAACGAACCGATGAAAATAATCATCTACAAAACACCTAGGAGAATAATTGAAAGCTTAATTCAATTTAATTATATTAATGAACTACAAATCAAGCTTGCAAAATATGAAAGAATAAATTAAAGAAAACAATAAAATTAACTCAGGAATTGAAATAAACTTTTCAACTTTGAAGTAAAATATTTATTCTTTTTTGTAACAGATCGAACATACTTTTCGGAACCTAAGTTTATTCAATCAAATACAACAAAATATTTAAACATAAAAATGAATTCGTTGAATTTTCAAGAAATTTTAGTTAAAAACACCAAAAAACAGCAAAAAAAGAATACCACAAACCATGCAAAATATAAAGAAATTTTGTTAAATCATATATATTAGTGAACAGAAAATTGCACAATTATTTACTAAAGAGATATTATTAAAGTAACACAAATATGAAAATATCATACAAAAATAAACACAAAAAAAGCATATTTAAGCATAAGCATTGTAATTACATTGTTATTCAACACAAAATTGATGAAAACGTTCATACATTCACACATTAATTAATATCTATAGAAATTATTAATTTTTACAAGCAAAAATACCAAATTACAAATATAACATAAAAAAAATCTTTAAGAAAATCACACATATATTTTAAGTTAAAACTAAACGAAACATTTCCGAATCAAATATTTAAAATCAAACTTTCTATGCACATAAACAAAAACGTCAAAAAATGTGATTAAAATTGTAACGTATGGATTTGAGTTCAAGAAAAATTTCCTTTCTTCAGAAAAGAAATTTTTTTCCCCAAAGGAGGAGGGTGTTGTGAATACTAATATGTAAACACACATAAATGTCAAAACATATCAAATATGTCCACTTTGCGATTCTAGCGATATTCCACGAAAGTGGTGAACACTAAAATTATAATAGACTTGATTTAGCGGAGACTCAAACAATTGCACTTAATTTTAAAAACAACATTAAAAGCCAAATCCATACATTTTAGTACACATAATTTTCATTTGCTAATTTAACGAATAATGTTACTATTGAAGACCGGAATATGGCACAATAAAGTCAGTCTGAATTGGTAAGCCAAAAGAATCGGCGACCAAAAAGACGTTGCTCGTATAAGCTAAAAATATATTTTATTTTACATAAGTACGTCTGAGCTGATGCTAAAGGGGCGGTTAAATTCGCCACGCAGAAGCGATGACTACTTATTTGCAAAAACGACAATTGCTTTCCTCCTAGCTCGTTTACAAAAATAAAAACTTATCTTTTTCGAACTCTGGTAAAAGCTAACTGCGCACATCACATACCATTTCACTAGCCATAAAAAGGACACATAGCTCAAAATCTAATACGAATATTATTTATACACGCAAAGATGTAAATTTTACAGCTACATTGCTGAAAATAGCTCGGTTTTCGATTAACAATAAAAATCAAAATTTTACGAACACCTTCTGCGAACAGCACGTCCTCACCGAAAGTCCTGCCTTCAAGTGCTCTGTCATATGTATACACATAGTCTCTGTCTGCTTCATTCTGCCTGCCATTAACTGGTTACAATATTCACATTGAATATCCCGAGCATCCAAATGACAATGACATCCGACCCGAGCCCCCCGTCTTCAAGAGACTATGTTTGCTTGAGTTTTTTTTTTACTTCTCGAGATTCCTTTGCTTTTTATGAGTCCTTATGTGATCTGATGCGGAATAATAACCGGCGAGTCAGAGTCATAAAATTTTCCGGTTGAAAGACACCACGATAACTGTGATATTTTGACGTGGGCCACGCTTCATCCACAGCTTTCCAATCGTGTTTTCCGAAACAATGGATCTAAAACGGTACGTACACAGCAAACAGCGAAACGAATTTCACATTCATTGAATCTCGACTAAAAGTTATCATATTATTTGAAGGGCATCATCATCGTTGTCGTCATCTTTTCCTTTTTGACCAACCTCTGTACACCAACAGCAGTTTTCCTTTGCCCGCAAATAGATCGTGTGCTGAACGAAAATCATAACGGAAGCGCCACACAGCCACAGCTGGCTGGTTTGACTGAAAGGCCGAAACCGATATCAAACGAGATGGTCCATTTCAGGCGTCTGATTTCTGACAGCGATACACACAGGACTGTTTTTATGAGTTTTGCGACAGTAAAATAACTTTCGGATCAGATCGTTAAAGTTTATATGGAGGATGCGGCCGATAATTCGCTGGCGACCTGAATTTTATTTTATCACAGTAATTAATGCTAATAGAAAGTGGCGGCAGGGACGCGTATTTAGGATGGCTTGCGCTGACAGTTAATTTGATTGTGATGTCGCCAAGGTGAACGTAAGGTCATCGTATCTAGAGAATAATATAATTTTAATTGAAGAGATAATAGAAAAGTATTCTAATATTAAGCGCGGAAATCATTCATCAGGCAATAATAAAGTGTTAATTGAAATATGTCTTTCATTAACTATAAGCAATTATTTCAAGTTTGCTCATCGATTCAATCGTAACAGAGCTTATTAATTGTTAATCATCTTAAGAAACAGATTGCATGTTAACAATTTCGAGGCCAAAATATATGTATAGTGCTTTCAAACATAAAAAATGCACCGTTAGTTAAAGTTGACTTTTTCTTCTCTCAGGTTTGACGTAGATGGCTTGCAATACAGCTTCAGTAAAATAATCGCCGAAGGAATGGAGTTAATATCTGCATTTTCACCAACATAGTTCCTACTAAGATCTTAATAACTTTTTAAGCTGAGTGCAAGCTTAGAATAAGATGTACTGATAGATGTACCGTATATGTACTGCAAAGCCTATCTTTACCTCTGCTCAAAATTGCCGTTACAATTCGTGGTCTTCACGTCGGAAAATATATGCTATGTAAAATCAGTTCGAAACCAGCGCCAAGTTCGGATCTACCTCGAATAAAGTCTGCACTCAAGCAAGGCTTGACGGACGGCACGAAAACGCACATTAAAACTGAGCCTGGCATTTCCTTACATTCAAGGAAGAAATGAAGTCACTTCTTAATTCTACAACCCGCCAGTGCAGAGACGCAGAGCTCTCTTTTTGAATGTCTCCGCCTCTTCCAAGGCAGTTTTGGAACAAGTAATCCAGTATAGGGAAGCGTAAGGCAGGATATATAATTATTCTGGTAATTATAAGTCTATAATATAGTATAGATAGTCTGGTAACTATAAGAGAACTAAAACCCTACCCAATACTCCTCAGCCGGCTATCATGACTCAACTGTTCTGCAATTTGCAAGAACTGTTCCAGGGCATGATGAAAGACATGATGGAGAAACTGGTTTTGGGCATGCTAGCAACATTCCCAGCTCCCAAAAATAACAATAACAACCATTAATGTCCATTCCCAAATACATGCCGATTCTTATTTGGAATGCTAATTCAATAATCAGCAGAACCGCAGAGTTGATGCAAATCCTATATAACTATATGATTGATATCATGCTCATCCAGGAAATATTCTTAAAACCTGCTGATTGCCTCCAAATCTCTAACTACATTCTATACTGTAGGTAGAGGTGGAGATACTGCAATTCTGGTGAGAAGAGACATCAATCACATCCTCGGTAGAGGTGACTGTCGTCAAACTGCATCCGAAATCTTTTGAGCTCGTGGTGGTTTTTTCTGCGTACATCCTCCTAGAAAAAAAACCTTCGGCTTGGAATTGAAAAAGCATTTTAACCACGAAGGTCCTGTATTTCTCGCAAGAGACCTAAACGCCTATCATCGCGACTTGAGAGACGTGGGAAGTAATCAAGCTTGAATCGAGCTACAAATGTTCATCATGCATAAATGTTCATAGCATAAATCTGCATCTTCCAGACGAACCAACACACTTTGGCATAGTTCGTAGTCATATCCTTGGC
Organism: Nemotelus pantherinus; assembly: GCA_963978885.1. Classification (NCBI taxonomy): domain Eukaryota; kingdom Metazoa; phylum Arthropoda; class Insecta; order Diptera; family Stratiomyidae; genus Nemotelus; species Nemotelus pantherinus. The sequence continues at coordinate 4,427,257 of OZ022263.1, forward strand.
GTAAGATAGTTGCAAACTTGCATCAAATTATGCGATTGACTGTCTTTGATGAGCTCCAATTCAACGACAAGCCGGTGTTCTTCATCATAAAAAACGTCTTCATTGTCGATGAAGACAACAAACTGAAAAGCTTTTCGTGACGCAATGGCGAATGACCACCAGTGACATAAACAGAGCAATCAGTATTTTGGCAGCCTAAATAAAGCAGACAAACGAGGACAACACGATTTATGCTCCGATAAAAGAGAGCAACCCTTACGAACTCTTAAGAGACATACAAGATCTTACGAACTCTTAAGAGACATACAAGAGTGCAAAGAAGAGCTAGGAGCACAGGTGACTCTAGCCTAAGAACGGAAGCAAACCGCCTTACAAACAGCATCAGCTGTCGGAGTTTGCGATTCCGCAATGAGAAATGGAGTGACTTCCTCAAGAGAATGGAGCCTGGGGACAATAGTTATTGGCGCATGACGAAATTTTTCCGTCACGTCCTCCATATATAGACCACATGGGCTAAAATTTGACAGTGGTGGCAAGGCGGAGATCTTTGCCGGGGTATCAGAGCTCCAATTCTAAGAAAACCGTTGCCTGAAAAATGACTTTAGTGAGGAGGAGGAAGTTTCTTAGCCTGTTGATCAGCTCTTTGCCAGTGCTCCAATAAGATATTCTCCAATCAGACCAACTGACTTCAGAGAGACCAAGCAACTGAAATAGTTTAGATAAACGGAAATACCTCGATGTACATAATCAACGCCATGTTCTGTCAAAAACTGTCAGAAACTGTCAAAAATTCGCCCTGAGAAAAGCATTTAGAATTCCATGGTTTGTTAGAAATACGTACATACATAGAGAACTGAGGATCGAGCCGATCAACATAGATATAGATACGTGACAAATCAATAAATCTTGTCGACAGACTTGACGGATATCCTAACAGTACGATGGCGAAACTGAAATATATCATCTACCGTCCTAGTGAGCGATAACCTAGCCTCAGACAGCTAACGGCCTAGTGCGTAATATTTGCACTAAGGGATGATTTTGTGTTTAGGTAACCAGTGAGATGGACTGAAAGAGACGCCCTCCCAGAGGAGTGGAGTCAGAGTGCTGAAAGCACTAGCTCCAGGCAAAAATTATATTCTTGAAGGGTGGTGTTGATCCAGGCAATATCTTTGCAAAAAACCTTGCATGCAACACTTTGGTAGTCGTCCTCCTTTACCTTTTATCTTTACCTTTACCTTAGCAGCATTGATTTTTACTGTGAGCTGAAAACTTTTGTCAAATTATGTCAGTACACACACACAAATGAAAAAAATTGCAATAGTCAAATTAGCCAGAAAATTAGCCAGAAAAAGCCAGCCAGAAAAATGTCACCCAGATCCGAAATCACGCTGAATAGAAAAAACACGTTGGAATCACATACGGCAAAAAACAAAGCTAGTGAAGATTTTTCAGTCTGTTTTCAATTTCGAAACATCAGCTGATCGGATATGCACACGTCTACTAGCTTTGACACCAAATGTCAACTACCAATTTGCCAAAGCTGAAGCATGTGCTGAGGCGTTTGGGCTACAATTCCAGGAAAACAACTCTTAGTTTCACGATATCCTTGCCGGAAATCACACTGACTAAACAGTTTCGACGGTTATACGTTCAAGAACTATTTGAACCGACACAATTCCTCACATCAGTTAAGAGAAATTCAAACTCTGGGAACGCAGCATCAATGTCAAGATCAATAAAGACTAGAGGTGGGACTAATATATTAATATTAGTTAAGATATTACTAATATTTGAATATATTAGATAATAGTAATATTTTATTGTGACGTATTATAATATATAAATATTAGTTTCGCGTGAAATTTTTTTATTCTTATTTTTCTATGATCAATCAATTTGTTCGCAATGCCGTGTCTTTTTACTAAATCAAGCATTGAAAAACAAAAATGTGTATATAAATTGCCGCCATTAGTTGCATGCGGCTGTAATCGAAACCTTTGACTATTAAAACGAGGTCATTGTATGAGGATGCATATTAAATGTCCCCATGTATATGTTTTACATTCACATTTTCATGGATGTACATAATTGCATGGAGGTACCTCATTTGCACCCTCATGCCGACTTTAATTATCTTCTTTATTTGTGAGTCAACGGTTCTTAGTACAGCCGAAGCATGTTCCCATTAAATTAACGGCGGCATTTAAGTGATCAATTTTGTAGAAAGGACCGGCAATGGGGACAAATTTTATGACATTGGACTACCACTAATAGGTAACGAACCGACCCAACGTAATGAAAAAAAATAAGATAATAGGCAACAGGAATGTTTTTATAGCATATTCAAATAGATTCGCAGCATGTCGTTTTTGTACTCTTGCTGCAAACCAAATTTTGCCACAAAAAGAAGCCAGCTACAAAAATAGGTTGCTGCTGCAGTACGCGAATAGAGCTAATATCTACACATTATTACTAGAGTTGGGTCGTACTCGCATTTTCACATACTAGATATTCCTAGTACGAGTACAAAAAAATACCTGTTCCAAATACCTGTTCCAAAAATACTAGCTAGCATTTTTTGAAGTATGTACTCGTACATATATATGACTACATACAAGTACATACGATTTGCAGTGGTGTAACAAAACGGTGTGATATGCCCTCCCCCACCCACCAGACACACAGTTCCCAGGCTAGAATGGTGATGGTGCAGATGACCATGAAAGGATACTGAGTTATTAGTTCGTGCAGCTTGTCCGTAACTTTCCAATGGTCGGTCACTTATTTGGCAAGTTTTTCTCCAATCTAGGAGCCATCTAAAGGAAATCAACCGATTTAATTTGATTTTCATTTTAATATATGCATAAAAAACCTCCTGTATTCTTTCAAATTACCAATATCGAAACATTTAGTAAGATAGGACCAACTAATACTGTTGTCATCTATATGACTTTTCATCAATCGATTTCTGACACCAAACTTTTCCTGGCTAATCTAAAACTGTCGGTTTTCCACTTCGCCACACTAAAGCATGAAGTTTATCGAAAATTTTATGAAGAAATTTTTTAAAAAAAATTTAGTCTATTAAACATACACCCACTAGGGGGCCAACCTTTTCGGTAAGGCTGGATATGAGTCACAACCCCGGTAGGGTTGGAGTGCAGTCACGAGGAGGACTTCAGCACAGCCGGAGAAGCCAACTGTCGAGCCAAAAAGGATCTGAACAGTTACTTTCAGTTTTTGCGGACGGTTTTCCGGCAGATTTCATTTTGCCGTATCTTAGAAACTAAGCCGCTTTTTCCCGGATTTGTATGGAAATTTCGCCCAAAACAACTCAGGAAGGTCCCTGAATTCATGCTGAACAAAAAAAAATTTTTTGGAAAAATGGACGTTTTTGCCCAAATGTCTTTATCAAAAAATTTTTCGCCCTTAATATTTAACTATTATATTCTCCGACCACTTCCAATCATCGAAAGCTCCGTCAAGGCAGTTTTTGGCAAACTATGGCCAAAAAACCCCTTACTCCCCTACAAAACCGAAATTTTTGTATCACAGCAACAGGTCTTGGCCCGTTATGTCCAAAACCACTCTAACCAAAAATTGGCCGATTTCAGCTACTTTTGCCCTAAAAACTTTATGAATAATTGAATAAAATACTTGCCCAATTTGTCCCATCAACATTTTTTTCGCCCTTAAAATATCACTAATATACTCCCCGATCACTTTCAATCATAGAAAGCGCTGTAAAGGCAGTTTTTGACAAATGATGGCCAAAAAACCCCTTCCTCCCTTACAAAACCTAAATTTTTGTATCACAGCAATAGGTCTTGGCCCGTTATGTCCCAAACAACTCTAACCCAAAGTTGGCCGATTTTGTCCGATTTCAGCTACTTTTGCCCTAAAAACCTAAACCTAAAGTCCCAAAATACTCGCAAACACGAAAATACTCTATACAAAAATACGCGATACGAAAATACTTGCAAGTATTTTCGTCTCCATTAATTGCATTACTTCACTCAAAAGAACAAGATCAGTTTATTGATTCACCCAAACATACGTACGAACATACATATATCGACAAAACTTACCTCCAAATCAACTCATTAAATTTGCCTGATTCACATTTGCGCTCATACATACATCATTATATGAGCGATCTTACACTATCCTAGCCATAACATATATCCTGTCAGTAGTTAAATAACTTTACGAAACGTTCATCAGCATCACTAATACGATATATTCACTAACCCCTGGACTAATGCCTTAAAAGCATTCACTAATGCCTTAACTAACGTCAAATATTAGTTTAGGCATTCACTAATGCCTCAAATAATGCCAAATATTAGTTAACGCATTCACTAATGCCTTAACTAATATCAAATATTAGTTTAGACTCTAAACTAATATATTATATTAGTTTAGACTCTAAACTAATATATTATATTAGTTTAGACTCTAAACTAATATATTATATTAGTTTAGAGTCTAAACTAATATAATATATTAGTTTAGAGTCTAAACTAATATAATATATTAGTTTAGAGTCTAAACTAATATAATATATTAGTTTAGAGTCTAAACTAATATAATATATTAGTTAGAGTCTAAACTAATATAATATATTAGTTTAGAGTCTAAACTAATATATTAGTTTAGAGTCTAAACTAATATTTGATATTAGTTAAGCCATTAGTGAATGCGTTAACTAATATTTGACATTAGTGAATATCTAAACTAATATTTGATATTAGTTAAGGCATTAGTGAATGCGTTAACTAATATTTGGCATTAGTTAAGGCATTAGTGAATGCTTTTAAGGCATTAGTCCAGGGGTTAGTGAATATATCGTATTAGTTATGCTGATGAACGTTTCGTAAAGTTATTTAACTATTGACAGGATATATGTTATGGCTAGGATAGTGTACGATCGCTCATATAATGATATATGTATGAGCGCAAATGCGAATCAGGCAAGTTTAATGAGTTTATTTGGAGGTAAGTTTTGTCGATATATGTATGTTCGTAGGTATGTTTGGGTGAATCAAAAAACTGATATTGTTCTTGAGTGAAGTAATACAATCAAGGGAGTAATTTGCAAATTCTATGATTCGAAACGAAGAATAGTTTTCGGATGCAGGCATGTTGCTAAACTGAAGAATGAGAATATTTTCAGCAAAAGTTTGGCGACTATTAATAATTAATGGTAACCGATGGTGATGTAATTATGTGCAGATACTCTTTTCGAGTACTGGAGCAGCAATCTATTTTTTTAGCTGGCTTCTTTTTGTGGCAAAATTTTGCTTGCAGCAAGAGTACAAAAACGACTTGTTGCGAATCTATTTTAGTAGATTCCGGTACGCGAACAGGCCTATTATCTTGTTTTTTTATTGCGGTGGGTCGGTTCGTTACCTACTAGTGGCAATCCAATGTCATAAAATTTATTCCCAGTGCCAGTCCTTTCTACAAAACGAATCACTGAAATGCCGCCGTTAATTTAATGTGAACATGCTTCGGTTGTACTAAGAACCTTTGACTCATAAATAAAGCAGATAATTAGAGTCGGCATGAGGGTGCAAATGAGGTACATCCATGCAATTATGTATATCGATGCAAATGTAAATGACGGGATTTAAGATGCAACAGATGAAAAAGGCAAATAATGAATTCGGAGTAGGAAAAATATTCAAACTATCGTTTGGTGTTAGGGAATATATCGTTTTAGTGATGTTAACGATTATATTCATTAATTATTTGGCATTAGATTATAACTTGGCGCATAATGATGGAACATTCAATACGATTGCGCATATCTGCTCAATATTGTGTAGCTAAAATAGTGTATGATAGTTGCTAGAATGACATATGTATCACACGTAGGACAAGTCAAATGAATTAATTATGAGGCAAATTTAATGAGTTAATTCGGAGCTAAGTTTTTCCGATATATGTGTGTTAAATGGGTGTATGTTTAAATGGAGTAAAATAAGAAGTAAAATATTCTGTTGATTAATGAATTTTGTGAACGCACCTAGGTTTGAATAAATTGATGCGTGGATGGAAATAGTGTTTATGAATTCATACGGATCGTAAGGGAGAGCCGTTTTTGCATTCGCGATTTTTCTTGAACTAAAAATTTGAATATGTTTAATAAAATGTTTGTCGAATATTAGTTGATGGAGTTATATAAAGGTGATAATAAATAGGTTTTTCACAGCAGTATGTATTTATTTGGGATTTGAAATGATAATAGAAGAAAATTGATCGTAGTTCTCATATAGTAAAACAATTATGAACGGACAATTTGCAGTATGAAATACACAATAGGTGAAGTGAATGTTCAAATGTGATGAGCATATTGAAGGGTTCATGGGCTACTTTACTAGTGGGAACGAGACGAAAGCTTGGAAGTAGGCGAATAGAAATTGATGTTTTTGAGTAATATAAAATTTTCACTATTCCAATTATCACTATTGCAATTGAAGGGGTGGCAGGTGCATAATATCTTTTTGGTACCGATTCTAGTCGAACTCTTTCATTTATGCTCATGATATCAAAATACGCACATAATGCCGCGCTACGAGAAATTATTAAAACCAAATATTAGTAATATATTAATATTAGTTAAGATATTATAATATCGTGTCACTAATATATTCGTATTAGGTAATATCTCGAAATATTAGTATAAGCCCATCTCTAATAAAGACCAATTAAATTAAGGAACATGTTTGATCTTAAAAAAAAAATCCGTGCAAATTAGGATGAAGAACAATTTGATACTAAATTGTCATCGACTTCACTTTCAAACTGTTCCCAGTATCAAAAATCTTCAGACTTTCTAAGAGCACAATTGTTGTTGCCAGTTACATTACAAAATGTAACTGCACATAAATCAAAGCATTGTCGAAATGGCAACATTTGTTTTCAGCCACAATGAAAATTTCTGAAAAGATGTAGTCTTTTAAAAATACGCTTCAAAAAACAACTTCAATAAGTCCTTTCGACAAAAAAATGTTTTACTTCACCCCCCCCTAACTAAATCAATCCAGCTCAAAGTCTCCACAAACCGAAGCAAAAAATTCTTTTCAATCTCAGATCATCCATACTTGCCTTCGGGAATCTCTGGAAACTCCAAGTCATGTAATTTATGGTAAACAGCTCTGTTGTGGACCATTAACCTCAAAATGATTTTCGCGAAAACGATTTAAACTTAGATCCTGATCCAAACGAACAGCTAAAATGGTCTTGGGTTCCCCTGTGTTAAGTCGATGTGATGTAAATGCAAGTCAGGAAAGAAAAAAAATGACACGGGCATTTAAAATAAAGCAAAAACAACAACGACCGCAAAGATAATGACGAAAAGTCCGAAGGACACCTGCCAGCCATGTCATAACGGTTAGTGCCTAAACTTATTTTGGATTGTGCACACGATTCAGTCGCGGCACGGCTCACCTCAAGTTCCCGAGTGGCTCTAATTAAACATCAATTTGCATCCTAATGGCTCTTCTAATTGCGTTGTTTACGAAGTTTAAAACGGTGGGAACAACGGCAAGCAAGCAAACGAGGTCCTGTCGTTGCGACTTGCTGCTGTAGCATAGACGGATGAATCAGCCGAGAACAGAAAACAGCATGACGAGAATTACGCGACGCTAGAGAATGTCGGTCGTTTAAAGTACTACACGTGATAGAGTGCCATAATTCTTGGTGAAATGCAAATAAAAGTCATCATATCCTTCATATGAAATCTTTATTGATTTTCCTCCAACGAGTATGGTAGCCTGAATCTGTTTCCTTCATCCTTTTGGCTCAGGCCAGCTCGCTGTGCACGTTTGCCTGAGAAAAATGGGAAATATGTGCTAACGCTATCTTTGTGAAAGATTTCTAATATTTCGTAGCCATATCACTATTGACAACGTCTACGGGAAACTCCGTACTGTAAAGACCTGCTAGGATGTTTAAAAGTACCAGCGGGGAGAAAATAGAGCACACGACCGTAATGGCCATTGCGATTCTTCGTCTTGCTCTGAGGTATGACAATCGTTGTTCTTATGTTGGTTTTGTTCTTGAAATTTTTTTATCCTGAGATGACATGAAACGAGGACTGTTATATTGGAATCACCATGCATTTTGCTGCCTGGGCAGGATGGTAGTAATTTTATTATTGAGGCTATGAGCGAGTAGTGCTTGGATGCGTTGGTTGTTCAATTTAACGACGCTGAACATTTGAGGTACAAGCAGTGGACTATGAACCGTTCCTCAACTGCTATGGAGGAGGGGAAAAGTCAATTAGCTTAAACAGATCCAGGATATAGACTCTCTGCCCGCTGGTTGTCCGTATGAGTTAAAATATCATCTCTTTCAAGTCGGGACAAGCCTTTCACAACAATAATTGAATCAATCGCTCGAAAAAGTTGCATGCAACGGAAATGAGTAATTTCAATCCAGGCTGTTAAATGGATTTCAACAAGGGTCAGGGTGCAACACATTCGGCCATTAGACCGAGAGAAAGCCGTGCTGGAGAGTACTCGAAACAAAAGCAAAACGAGAAAACCTTGTTAAAATCAACAATTCGGCTTTCATTGCATTCATTAATTGAATAGATTCATTTCCTCCATTTTGCATTTTCGATTGACACATATCCAGGCTCGGGTGAAGATTGATGGGATTCGAGTGCTCCTGTGCTAGCCGAAGCGAATTGCATCATCACTCTGAAAGTTAACAAGTCAGTCAGTCAGTTAGCAACGCAGTTAAGCGAGCAATCGATCATGCATGTGTTCATTAGTATACTGTGAACTAGTTATTGTAGGCAATACTGGCAATTCGTAGTGGGAACGGACATTAAATTGAAAATTCAATAGCGACAGGAAGTTAATCAACACTGTGTATGGAAGAGGTATGGGAGGTTGGTATGACAAAGACAGTTTTTTGAGGAGAAGTTGTTCACGTGTTAAATGTTTCGATTCTTGAAATTGATGGTACAATTTGACAGGACTTAGCAAAATAGCTGGCAGCACCACTCGAATGTTTTATTTTATCTTGTTTTCTTATTGACTGTTTTATTTACAAATGCACAAGCGAAAAATGAAGCAATTTTGACGCTACAAAGCAAAGTCGTCAACCCAATTGCGACTGCCGTCAGCTTGGTATGCGTATCATTAATTAAGCAACACACTCAAGCATAGCGTGTAATCTTCAGGCTCAGGTAGGTAATCTGGAAAACTGATTCCTTGAAACTTTAGCGGAAACTTCATGAATATTCATTGGTAGCAACTGACGAAGTTAGAAAGAAGGAAGAAAATACAAAGCACTGGCGAACAAGTGTTGCCGCGATTTCTTCCAGGAACTTTTCAAATAAATTCCTCGGGGAATAAATTCCTTGGAAAAGTCATGTGCGCTGAAGAAAATCAGCGAAATCAGCAGAAATATTAAAATTGGTAATACACCGTAGCAGGAAAGTAGGTGAAGCTCCCAAGCACCTGTCTCACTAGGCCAGTTGTACCGTAGACGACAATACCGTTCTATCTGGTGTTTACCCACCAGACCACAACTATAGACCGTAACACTTACTATTGAATATTGAGTTACTTGCCGGCACACATGAGTACGAAGACGACAAGGACACCGACGACGATGACGATGACGCTGGTGGTGATGATGATGATGATGCTGAAACCAAACCGAGAAGTGTATGTATCACGTTCTACTATAACCGAAACGTGTTTGGATTTAATAAAGTTCATTCAGAGAAGTTTCCGGGTTTTCGCAGTGGAAATTTCGAGCGCTAAGTCCGAAGGATATCCAGATGCATGTCTAGTTGCTCAGTTACTTAAACCCTACATAGCTGAGTCGAACCTGACTGGGACGAGCTTGTCCAGCAACGGACAATAGTTTCTGCAAACTTCACATCCTTTAAATATTACATGATGAATATATGAGAGAAGGAAGTCAATGTGGTATTCTGACCATGACCAGATCGGTTGGGTGACGATTTACTCTTGACTGGAGCTTGCGACAAAATTCTGATAAAATCAATATCCAATCCGAACTATTTATATATCATAAAGAAATTTTATCCGTTTGCATGCATAAGTGACTGAGAGATATCGTGTACGAGAGTATCTTAATCTGTTTCACTAGATCGAAACAATTAATTAACGGCAATAGTAGTGAGTTCGAGCTCCATATTATCGACAACTTTATCTCTGGCTTAGTTGTGTGGTCAATGCATTTGTATTGTTCTATCGAAACAAGAGACATTTGCTGGTCTGTGAGTTATTTCTGTCGAATGACGCAATCAGAGGTGAATGAAGCAGGATTAATTCCTGTCACGTAATCATAACTGTTTGCATTGGAAACGGATATGAAGCCGAATATTTGGTCATCATTCATGGGATCTAGAAATGCTGGAAGCAAATGAATGGTCTTTGTTGAAGAAGCCAAAATCAAATAATATTTTACTTATGAAACAACTTAATATCTTTGAAGAGAATATTGAAAATGCTTAGCGGTTTCATAAGTTGGGTGCCCTTTGATATCATTGTTGATGAATTCAATCGTATTCACTCTTAGTATAGTAAATGGTCCTATGCATAACAAAAAGCAGAGCTTATTATAAATCGAGCACACAATTCAATGACTTTTACTAAACAAGCTTATGCGCTCGTCTTATTTTGCATGCATTACAAAAATACAAGTTTATTTATAGGAAGTACTTTAATACTTGCTACGAGCCAAATTAGCGCGGTCACGACGTCCCATTAAAAAAATTTTTTTTTAAAAAAACTAACTCATCGGAACGGTGAGAAAGTCTGATTTCTTCGCTTGCACCAGAACCAAAAGTATATCTAATTTGCTTCACGGTGAGCCTAACTCATCCTGTGAATTTCAGTTTGACCTGTGAAGTGTGAAAACTTAATGCTGGGATCTCTCAGTATATATAAAAATAATACCATAGCTGGCAACCCTATCAAATTGTTACAGCCGAAAGTTGATTGAATATATTTTTTTATTTATTTTACCAAACAAAGTATAAAACTTTTCTGGGAGTGAATCCACCTCATTTTCAATAACTCATTCCAGCCGCGTACCGTTATCGAAGCGGCTAAGCAGCATCCAACGTGGTCAAGTTAAAGAGTGCTAAGCTGATGCGAGCAAGAGGCTTTCACGGCCATTTTTAGGATACCCTGCTCCCGGGGCACTTCTTTTTTTTAAATTGAGCTGCCATTTTGGATGGTTCGCCATCATTTACTCTGCTTGGCAGGGTAAGTGATGGTGAACTTCGGTTTAGTTCAAGCGTTACTTACCTCTTTCGCCTTCAAAATCGCTACCAATGGCTGATTCACCAAACAGCGTTAGCTTATCCTTTAAATTTTTGGTTGATTCAATGCCTGCATCTGAAATACAGTGCAGACGTTTTTATATAGTTGAGCATTTTTCTCAAGTTGTCTTCACAATCACAAGGCTGCCAGCATATTCATGAAACTTCTATAAGATTTGCTGCTCCTCAAAATCAATATATTCTGAGTATTTCATGTTGATCTGATGAATCGGTTGTGAGTCTTTGAAAATACACGTTTCAGGTCCCCAAAAATAGATGGATTTGTGAAGTGTTATCGTTGTTTTGGGTCGCGGGATTTCATAAGCTTCAAACTGGCAGAAATTTCTCTGCATCTTATGAATTTCGTAGAGATCTTATAGCTTTGTCCTCTAGGGGTCAAGCTAGTGCGCAGTAGAGGCTCCAAATCTCCAAAACGAGTTTGAAACGCGTCCAGAATTCTCTTCGTAGACTTGAGTTTTTCATAAGTCATTTGATGATAGAATTATAAGGGTATTTAAAATATTACTGAAATACCCACCAGCGCCAAAGAGTTAAATATAACTAAAATTTTGTGAGATCTGGACCTATTCGCTGTGCTCAGCAATTCATGCAATGACGCAATTAGTAGATATAGCCCCTTAATTTTATATATATATATATATATATATATATATATATATATATATATATATATATATATATATATATATATATATATATATATATATATATATATATATATATAGCGGACAAAAGTCTACCACAATTATATTGAGGCTCTGGTTAATTGGAAGCTTTAATCAATAATCGATTATTGCGCATTTTTTCAGTAACGTAAATATATTAAAAAAAAACCAAAACAAAAAATGTTCATAGCAAACTTAAAGATAAATTCATAAAAACACAAAAAATTGAATGGACAAAAGTCTACGGCAGTCAGCCAGCACTGACTTGTACACAAAAAATTTCCATCTAAACGTATCGAAAGTTTTAAAATTATTTACTGCATTAATACTTGGTTGGACACCCTTTAGCATCAATTACTGCTTGCAGTCCTCGAAGCAGTCGAAGTCGACTAAATTACCAGTTTCAGCGGATGTAATTTTCTGCCATTCTGTAATGAGCGCTGAACGTGGTCCAATAACCAGTTCTTGACGAAAATTGCTGGGTGCTTCGGACCATTCATAGTTTTGTTCAAAAAGCAAACTCCCTCCAACGCACAACTTCTCAACTGATGGCTTCAAATGTTGTTCGAACACGTTTTTGTCCACATAACGGTCCATAGTAGTTTCAAGCCAATCTATCGACCCAAGATGCAGCTATGGCTCCCCAAACCATAACATTACCTCCATCGTGCTTGACAGTATTAATCAAATTTTTGGTCTCTAAAGCTGTATGTCTTTCCTCTACATTTTAACGCGACCACTACTACCAAAAATGTTAAATTTTGATGCATCGGTAGAAAGGATTCGACTCCAAAAATCAATGTCCTTGTTAATATGGGCCTTGCCGAACTATAGGCGCAGAAATCGGTTTTGACGGATATTAATGGTTTTTTACGTGGAGTTCTGCTTTGAAACCCAATAGAAGTTAACGCCCTCGTGATTGTTCTTGCAAAGACATCCTTTTCGTGTACCGTAGCCACTTGTTTCGCCAAATTTGGAGCACTTATTTTCGGATTTTTGTTCACTTCTTTTAAAATGCAACTAATATCTCTGCCCGAAAGTTTTTTCGGTCGGCCAGTTCACGGCTTATTTTCAATGGAACCAGTGTTTTCTAAATTTTTGATAATGGTATGCACTGAACTTTGGTTTAGTTTCAGTAATTTCGCAATTTCCGAGCACGATTTATTGTTGTATGCTGGACGACCCAATTTCGCACATCACTAGAAATTTCTATTCGGGATGTCATTTTGTAGTCCTCACGGTTCGAAACTAGCAATAAAGCTATAATAGAGTTGCAGCTGCACATGAAATGAATGACAATAAGAGCAAATAAGCAAATATTGAAGAAATACCGCTAGGTTTAGTTGGAATTTTTTGGTGTATAAGTCAGCCAGCACATAGATATATATATATATACATATATATATATATATATATATATATATATATATATATATATATATATATATATATACATATATATGTATATATATATATATATATATATATATATATATATATATATATATATATATATATATATATATATATATATAAATGATGAAACCAGTCCAATACTAATTTTCTTCGAATATCAGTAAAAACTAGAAGACTACACATTTTTTATTGTACTCTACTCTGGCAATTACCTTATTTCTGGCCTCGTTAATCCGGACAAGGGATTTCAAACAGAAATAGTTGTACTTTTCGAATTCTGCAATAGCTCCTGCTTATGAATCTCAATGATTTCGTTTCATTTGGCCATCGCTTTTGTCTAGGGTGGTAGGTGTTACGAACGATCATTCAACGCTGGCGCCAATATTCCACCACTGACTTCGAGGACACCCTAGACATCCGCCACGAGCAGTTAACTCATCAATTCTATAACCATTTTTTCAAATTCACAAAACGCAATGTAATCATTTTTTGGCAAAAAATTCAACCGACACACATGAAATAAAACTGAATTGTAACTTAATACTATTATATGCGAAATCGAATTAACATTATCTGTTAAGTTGAAATTGTTTTTTTTTTATTCATTCCAGAGTTGATACCTATAGCTTGTTCGTATTTGTTGATCTGGCAGCGAGGCTATTCCGCAACAAACTACTTGTCAAATCTTTTTTATTTTAGCTATTTGTAACAGGGTAAAGGGGGCCCGGCAGCTCTGCTCGCTAAGGGTACGGACAAGTCGGAGCAACGAGAGCGTCGAGTCGAGCAGCGTGCCGAAACGGTTCATACATACGGTTCCAAAGCAGCGACCAAATATATGAACCGTTTCGGCGCGCTGCTCAACTCGACGCTCTCGTCGCTCCGACTTGACCGGACCCTAAGACGTCAGGCCGAAAAGCGGCGTGCTACGGGGCCTGCGGGTTCGAATCCCACCAGTGCCATGGTTGTAAGTGTGAATGCGTGTGATTGTTCATGAGGGTGGCAAATGGGCCCAAACTGTTGGCCTAATGCTGGCCGCGTTCCCGGCAGCCCTCTTCACTAACCTAACCTAACCTAACCTAACCTAACAGGGTAAACCTATTTGCAAACATGTCATTTAGCGGTCATTTATTAATTTGGTATTTATTTGTAACTTACTCGTATTTATATAATGTGCTAGTTATTGAACAGAAAATTGTCCAAATATGAAGGCACGATTGAGCTAGCTTTGATAAGGTGCATCTGCTCTGGGTGTTGAAGAAACTGTAATTTCTGGTGCTATTGGTGGAAGCAAGGTTGGATGCTTGCACTGTAAGGTCTAACTGCATTAAGTGTGGTTACCGTATCTATAAATGCTGTTTTTCACAAATGGGTAGTCGATACATCCGTAAAGAGAGATAATGTGACCAGGGTTAAAAAGAGATGGTCTCAGAACCTAACTCCTCAACAAGTGTACGAAGAGGCGGAGTCATGGCAGGCATACTTGCAGGACACAGCCATCTAGAAGCACATATGTACCGCACAGGTGTTGTACGTTACTATCTATGTTTGCTCATTCTGCTTAGAAAGGGCACACTCTGTGTATTCACGTATTCGATAGATTTGAATCTAACGGGTGTGCAGAAGAGAACCTCTAACACATTATCCGGGAAATCCTGGAAGGCTGCAAGTACGAGTGCATTGGGTCAATCTGACCTGAGTGCTGAAAAGCGCAAGGTGCTTCACCCCTAGCCCACAATTCAACTTGAACCCAACTCACAATAAACTTTCGAAAAGGCTAATGTGTGAGAATTCGTTCTTTCGAAAACTAATCATAATTTTAAATGCTTGGAGCTCAAATCTGATTTCTAAACTGATGTGTGTAAGTAGAACTCTAACCCGATGAGAAATATGTGTAGTATGAAGATTTTTGATCCAGTTTAGTGTTTGCCTTTAGTTGAATTGAGGCTCGGGGGCCCGGGGGACAAGACAATTGCTTTGAATATTTAAAATGGTAAATAAGGGATAAGTTGAATCTCTTGCCAAATTATAAATCTTCTTGAAGTCGAAGGGTAATTGTTGGTCGATCGAATAATTTATCAGCGACTGTAAAGCAAGTTTGGGAGAAATAGCAGATTGCTAAACAATTGAAAACCAAATATAAGCTTAGCAGTGGCGAGGGGTGAAATCTCGATGGAGGGAAGCCGAATATTTATCTACCATTTTATATGTATATAATATTGATGTCTCATACTTACTAATTTCCATTTTATTCTAGTCACACAGAAAGGTTAAAAATTTGTGTTTCGAAAAATGATAAGCATATGATATGAACAAATTAGAGAGCAGTTTTTATAGGGTCTCGTAAATATACATGAAGCCATTTGCTTTAATATAAACAATGTTTATATAAAAAGAAGCATTAAAAAAAACCTCGGGTTGAGCCTGCAGAACGCTAAATGGAAAAAATTGAAAGCAGGTATTTTGCATCCATTAAATTAAAAATTATCTTGGAAATAGATCGGTTGAAATGTAAAAATTCACGAAAAAATGCCAACCCATAACATAAGGGTTTATAGACAATTCTTCATTTACTATTCTTTCAAACTGTTTTGCGGTATTAACAATTTACAATTACAATATTTTTAAGAGTTAACGTATATACTTCATCCCACGACAAATAGTTTCATGTACATTTTTTTTATTGACTGATTCCTGCTTTTTATGAATTATTATCTAATTAGAAAGAGGAAAAATAATTTTATGCAGAACATGTATCATAAAAGAGTTTAACGCAAGGCAGGAACTCATTTCTAAAACTAACATTTGACAAATTTTATTTTTTAGATACCCAGTAAAATGTTATCTTCATATTCGTATCTCAAATATATAGTATTCACGTGCTGCTTTTTATGTGAGCAATACAAATATCGAAAGTAATGTTCACATGAAAAAAGCACATCGGCAATATAGAATGAACCGATCGAAGTTTTCTTCCACTCTCGAGCCATTTGTAAGCCGATCCATCACGGCTTATTTTTCACCTGTTAAAGCGAGACGATGCTAGCATTTCAGCAAGGAATGAACAGAGACAGACACAAGGCAATACACATTTGGCCAAAGCATCAAGTGGCTCGCGAATAAGAATCTGCAAGCCGGACAATTCCGGCTTATGAATGGAAATTTTCGCGTTATCGCTTCATGCAGAAGATGGTTTGATCTTTATTCAATTGAAATTTTATGTACATGTTAAGCTGCATACATGTTTTGAAAGGTCCCAAGTAGGTCGATATTTTCAAAAGGGAAGCCGGAAGGAATCGGGTTGCATGGACGCTTCGCCACTGAAGCTTAGTACTTTCGAATATAATATCATACAAGTACTTGTCTATTTGCTGAGGTTTCAAATTACTTTCACATGTTTGTAAATTTTTCATTCTTACAGAGAAAATTTGTCTTCGCGAAGACAAATTGAAACATTATCGTATTAAATTTCTTTTGGTTCGAAACGAATGCTTACGCATACCTACTTCAACGTGCTTTTTTCCATTCACGTGAATATAAATTGTAAAATTTCAATATTTCACTATAACTTCGACAACAGCAACGACTATGAACAGAAAACAGAGCGCACTTATGTATGTACAAAGCAGAAACAAAGTAGAAACAGTAAAAAAATGTTGCGACTGAAATTCAATTTCACTTCTCCCTTTGAACTTTCTTTTGTTTGCGCGAAAATTGATTTCACACGTCTAAGCCATATGCGAAATGGAAATTGTACCTATTGCTTTCATTTAAACGACGTGAGGAAAAAATGTAAATGATGAATGTGAGCAATATAGTACGTAGTGATAGGTTGGAACTTTCTTCAAAAATTTTTTATTCGAGTACACACCGAAGCATACGTACCCTCATGTGTTCGCACGAACAAACGAAAGAACGTATTTCAACTGAATAGGGCAATCGATTGCTGCTCACATTCTTTCATAACTTCCCCAAAAGCGTGTGACTACAATTTATTTATATCTTAAAGTTTCCAACAAAGCAGAATAAAATAAAAGACGACTGACGGTGCTCCATATTTTTTTCATATTTTTTTCTGGTTTATGTTGCTTTCGTGGGGCTTCCGATTTTTCATTCCGAAACGACGTATAGCTCAAAGTGCTGAACTGCCAACAGCAACAATACTTCCTGTCGATATTGTAAACACAGAATACAGAATATATGTACAGGCATGAAGCTTATGAGTATGCTTGTATGTCTCTAGATAAAATCTTACTAAAATCTGTAGCTAGTGCTCGGCGAAAAGCTATGGACCTCATCCTGAACTTGGCAGTCACAGCGAAAATGGATATTTTCGCGGTTATTCACTGACGCTCCTGTATATTACACAACATTTTTTTCCTTACTCAGTTCACAGAATGATTCGCAGCAGGATTTCGTAGTAACCACAACGTAAGTGGCTGATTGGGTTGGTCTAAGCTCTGAACCATGCGGCTAAGTCGTCGTCGACAGTCATTTGCTTTGTTGTGTTTGCTTGAAGGTACCGACGGAAAGCAGTTCAAGTCGCAGGAACGAGGATTAGGGGAAGCATTAGGAAAGAAGCAACGAATGACTGTAAAGGATTTGGCAGTTTCATTCAGTGTTTATCCGCTTAAAAGTTTAATGTAAACTAGAAACGAAAAGTGGTTTGTATTTATCTTGGTCGCTTACTTGCTCGCTGGTCGTACGTCGTTTGAGTTTGGTAAATAATTCTTCTTGAAGTGATTTGGATAGTTCGTACATTATCGCAAAATTGGGAATCGAATTGAGCTGTGTTTGGTTTTAAAATGCAGGAAGAGTTTGGCTTTGATACCGTTGAATGTACAGTGTGTAAAATAAAATATATACTCAGTGCCCACACTGGGCGCAGAATGTTTCAAGAGGATTTGTGTACTGGACGGATACATTTAGTTGAAAAATTATGATATATGTCGGCCAACATGACTTGTTTAAGAGAGACCAAGAAATAAATGAGTTAGCAACCAGCTTGTGAAGCTCGAGGAAGAAAAGCTGAAAATCGTGTTGAAAGATTTTGTGAAATGTCTGACCGATTTCACATCGAATCAGCATCGTTAACATGAATTGTCCTTCTTGCGTTGGAAACAAACTAAAATTCTAATTAAGCTATTCGTATAATTTCGTTGTACCAACTTTAATATTTAACGATATACTTTCCATATCCATATAGGTATTATATTACAGATATCACTTCACTTGAAATTGTTCAGTCTGTTGAGTCGTTTCAGTCAGTTTGTCCGTACCATTAACGACTCCCGAAAATGGCGGTTTTATAACCAAAAAGTAAAAACAAAACCAATATCTCCGGACGTAAACTCCTGTATGAAAATGGAAGACAGTCTACTTTGCACTGACGACGACGTTTTGCAACGGCCATAAATTCTCGTTTATGCTCACATAAAATCCAGTGGAAATTCTCGGTACGTGAGGAATGTTTAGATTCCATAAATGGCAAAACCAGAATCTCTTTTTGACAACACTTGTCTTGTTCATGTGTGCATGGCGGCACCAAGAGTGAATCGTCGACGATTTTATTCAGTTACAACTGGCTGGTTCGTATTCCCATCGTGTCCGTAAAGTGAATGACTCTTCGTCATTTACTTGACGGCTTTTGAGGTGCTATCGTGGTAAATGTACGCATAATTTTTTTGGTGGATACAAATGGGGGTTGTTTAATATCACTGAAAAACCGTACGAAAAAGCACATCAAACACTTAAAATTTAATTACTTACATTTAGTTTTATAATATAAAGCAAAAAACAAAATGTTTACACCAAAAATATTTTAAAATCTCATGACCTGAAGCTTTTTACAGACAAAAGTGGAAAATATTCTACTGCAAAAAAAAACTGCAAAGTAAAATTACCTATTAAAAGCCTTTTCGAGTGTGAGGATTTAACTTGGTATTACGCCCATTCGCCGGCTGTTAGGACAACTGAAGACGAACAAATACAACAATGAACCTGGTGAAATTCAAACCGGGCACAGTAGATCGCTGCTGCGGACTGGCGCGTTAGCGAGCTAAGCTACCGACCTCCCATTTGAGTAAAGCAAATGTTGACATAAATCATGAAAACTATCTATTTTTTCGTCGAATATAGAAGCGTGGTTGATGTTGAAAACATGTTCGCGTTATGGTTATAATTTACTTAATTCGTAGGCATAATATACTAAATATAGTAAAAATTGTATTCCGATGAATGCAAGAAATTTTTACACAATATTTATACAAATTACTGATACCAAATAAAAGTTTATTTGATTTGTGGAAGATTTCACATCTCGTAAACAAGTAAATATTTTCTTAGATTCTCGGAAACATATTTCTCTGAGTGTATGATATTTGTCTGCAATTAATTCATTCTTTTGTATTTGAGGCATTTTTTAATGAATAGAGCAACGTCATCGATTGTTACCTCTCCGTCGTTTCTTACAATATTATATGCTGTATTGAATAGTTTGTCACCTTCTTTCACCCATGAACGCAAAGAAGAAATAAATTAATATTCTTTTCATTTAAGGAGATTTATTCCGGATGCTTTTAGTATGCATTTTATGTTTTCCTTAATTGTACACAAATTTAGCTGCAAGATCAGCAAGCACAATGAACTGATTGATGCGAGACTTTCACAGAGCAAGTTTTGTTATTAGTTCTTGTTCAAGATCAATAAGCTCGTTCGCTGAGAATACTTCCTTGGGGAAAGGTGACAAGTTTCCGTTGTTAGGTAGCGTAAAACTAGTAGCTACACTCGAAACGCTACCAATGATCGCATTGTCCGAATGTATCATATCTAGAATGTTACGATTGTTAACATTGGGAGTGTTGGCGGCAGGCAATGCAGGGAAATCAGTGCTGGTGGGTGTAAAGCCTAGTACTATACTTGAGCGAAAATAAATGTAGCGAAAAGTACCCTTAAATCAGTAGCGAAATAAAATGCCGGCATTGATACTAGATATCATTGTTGTGAGTTCCAAAACTAAGCGCCAACGTGGAAAATTTAAAATGAGAGCCCTTATCCCCTTTCATTTCTACGGTTTCTGCCCTAACACCAAAGTTTAGCACTTTGAACCGATTTGGAAATGAACAAACGAGCTATTTTGCTGAATGAAAAGCACTCCGACCCATTGAAAAGCAGCGACATATTATTTAGCGACATCTATTATATGTCTTCGATTTCATCTTTGAACTATAGGATTGCACAGCCAACGAAATGTTCCCCGAAGAAAAGAAAAACTCTTTTTGTATGGGGTTTGACGTTAAATTCGCTTCGCGAAAACTATAATACTAGGCTTAGTTTTTCCCTTATTGATTTGATTGACATTAACATGCCAGATCCCTGATCCGAACATATTCGTTCCTCTTGGGACAAAGTAAGCTGTTTGAAAGATGCAACAATCGCATTTTTTTTCCGAAGTTTCTTAACTTTATGCTTGTACGATGTATTTATTCTATTTAGGCATTTCAACATTTGAAGATACACATATGTATTTAAGAATTTTGACATCGGCGTGATGGAATCAAGGTCAAGATTTTAACATGGTAGGAGGGATCTTTACCTTTTTCTAATAATCATAATAATTCATAATTTGTTAGGCAAGTTTCCGATATTGAAATCAGGTGATAAATTTTAAGTAAATTTGTAATATTAGAGTTTTCAAGTTTCGTCCTCATGCCAGGAACATTCTGGTAACTAACTGAAATGTTTTTATGCCTAAGAACTAAATTCGGGTTCTTTGGTTGCGCTAGATAAAAAATTTTCGCGATTTTATAAATTGATTAATTTATTATTTTATAAATTGATTATTGATTAATGTACCAGGTGACCAAAACTTGGAGTCAGTGACAGTATCCAGGTTGACAAGTTAATTGAAAACAAGCCACATATCTCTTAGGCTGGTCATCTTTCGTCATTTGA
Organism: Nemotelus pantherinus; assembly: GCA_963978885.1. NCBI lineage: Eukaryota > Metazoa > Arthropoda > Insecta > Diptera > Stratiomyidae > Nemotelus > Nemotelus pantherinus. The sequence continues at coordinate 4,448,632 of OZ022263.1, forward strand.
ATAATCACAAAAAAAATGAGGGTTGAAGCCAAGCTTTTTACAGATTTAGGGTCCTAGTTTAACAGTGAATAAATCCTATGCAGATAGATATTACAAAAGTAGACCATTAGTATTATCCTTAGCATTGTCCTAAATGAGATGGCGGCCGTTGTAGCATTTCATATATTCCAGATTAGCTTTTATCATAGTTTGATGATTCGCTGAATGAAAATCGGAGAAGCAACTGAAGACTGATTAGATGGTCTTTGGTTTTGAAGAGCTGATTAGTATCATCCAATGGGACCATACGGCGGGTAACGTTTAAATAAATAGTAAATAAATTGAATGTCATCAAAAGAGAAATGATTTTAGTGGCCAATTGGAAAAGCTATTTTTCCTTTGATTCTTTCTTGTCGATTTGAGCCCACTGTGCTGTTTATAAATTTACTTATACATTTCTTATAATATCCCAATCGGAGATATTTTGTAATTAACACATAAAACCTAATGAAAATTTAAAGTATATTAGTAATTCTCAGAAACTGTCACCTAAAACTAATTTCACACTACAAGACTTCACCATTTATAAATTCCAAATTTACAAGCTTTCCATTCACTCATTCATAATCTGATTACTGAATTTCGTCACCATTGCCACCACTCCCACCATCACGTCACCATTATTTCTGCGTTTACAACGTGTTAATATTGTGAACAACTCGTAAATTAATTTAGTTGTGAACACAGATAGCATCTTCAGCGTAATAGTGATGTCTTGTTTGATCCTGGGCTTGGAATTTTATATTCAACCCTTTTACAAGATTCTCACAAGAGTTACTCAAACCCTCTGTCTGAACGATACGATACGACGCGACATAACACGAAACCAACGCAACGAACGTTCAAACGAAAACAACAAGCATACTAGTGAGACAAGTTGAGAGCAAGACAAAAGCAGCACGTCTTAACGTTTCTACCGCAATCTTTCACAGTCTTACTCACAGCCTAGGCAAAGACTTTCAGTGGCATTAGGATTCAAATTTAGCTCAAGACAAACTCGAGAAAATCACAGCATAAAAGTCAGGATAAAGAAGTAAGAGCTTTTCGGGATGCTTAAGGACCCGAGCCTTAATTAATAATGGATTTCTTCGTCGTCCGAAAGGATGAAATCGAAAGAAAAATCCAACCGTAGTATTACAAGTTCCTACAAGGATATAGCGGACGCGCGGTAGCTGGTTAACATTCATTTGCAATGCAAGCAGGTGGAGGAAGGATTCTTTTATCACCGCAATGCCTCTCTGAAGGATTGCCAAGTTGGATTATCAAAGGCTTTGCCGGAATGTTTCGATTGCGGACATGGAAAAAGGTCGACTGGGTGAAAGATGGAGTAGTTTATTATTTCGGTAGGCTCTCAGGGTGAAGCATGTTTTGTTTTGTTCTAACTCTGACTGTGAAATCAGAGACTCGGTCAAATGAGTTGCGTGAAGCGAACAAGTGATGCATGAATGAAGGATCAAAAAACAACAGCCGCAATAGGCATACTTTATTTCATTAGGCAAGTGAACTTATCAATAACGCATTCCTTATTTCATTGGAGAGATAGTCGATTCTAATTAATGAAAAAAGTTCTTACAGCTTTATGTATCCACGATATTTTCCCGCTTCCAACGCAAACCATTCATTGTTAAAATTAAATTTATTGCAATTCAGATTTTCCGCAATGTAATTCCTCACCATACTCTCAGAAAACTTTTAAATTCCAGTGTCACTTTCATACTTTATAATATGCTTCCAATCGGCTTTATTGTCCCGTTGGCGAGCAGCCCAGGGATGGTATGTTATTTGTCTTGGCTGCCTACGTTGGTTGCCGCTACGATGAATAATGTGCTACAAGTTTGCAAGCAAAGAGTGAGCAAACGAAGAGGCCAGTTCTCTAGGAGACAATGTCATTTCGAATTCACACCCACGATACTGTTTTCACATTTTTTTGGCAAATTTCCGAGTTTTTTTTGTGTTCGCCACCTCGCGGTTCGAGGTCTCTCGCCGCCGCTTGGACACAACATTTTGCATTTTTTATGCTAGTCAACAGTTTCATGTGTAGAGTTTCGCCCCGAAAAGTTTCGTACACACATTCCGGCTGCATGTTTTGCTCTCTACCTAAATCCAAACGTGGGAGCGAACATATTTTTTAATAGTTTGACACTTATTGTTTGAGCCTCGTTCATATTTAGCATGTGTCTGAACAGGGACCGTACTCACAAAAAAAAGAAGATATGAACGACAAAAGTTTTGCGGAAACATATTGTTTTGGGGTCAGATTAGTTGGGATTCGTACTGAGAATGCACAATCAACAGTATTTTATGATTGCAATGGATGCTGAGAATGCAATTGGACTCGAGAGATTTATTGATGACCCGTATATTTATAGCTCGTTATTCATGTTCAATAAACTTTCCGGAATTGAATCTAATGCTCGTACACGTCCTCACACAGATATTATCCGCCAGACGTGGTCATGTCTGTTTAGACCATTTAGCTCCTGCTGGCTTATGTCTCTCAAAGCTCTATCTATCACTCAGGTAACTGCCAAGTATCTGCGTAGGACAGCAGATTATCGTTTATTTGACAATACCATTATGGCAACGGAAACATTTAGAAGCAGCACGACACTATTTCCAGATGTTGTCGCCAAATCTGCGCTAGCTTATGTTAACCTGCAAAGGGTGACAGACATAAAGTAATGCCAAGGAAATGTAGTTATGGGCAGACAGCATGACTGAGCACAATCGTATTTATTGTTTTTCGAAGACGAGACTTGAAAACTTCGAAGCGAGTGACAAACGAAGAGGCCGCTATTGTACAAGCATCAGCATACATTTAACCCTTGACGGAAATATGTGAACCAATTCGAATACGGATAAGGATATCTACTCAATTCTCTGCTTCTACTACATCCATTCACTAAAGAGCTTTCTTCGAAAGAAACGGTATTCGAATTGAAAGGATACGACATAGTCCCGGAGAATTTATGAAGGTTCTCTCTTAAATTTACGGAAACACCAATTTAACAGTGTCTGAATAAGAAAATGAAATACATAAAGGCCGAGATGAGATGAAAATGAAAAGTAAATAAAATAAGAGGGTGATGATGCTTGTCGAACATGTTTATCAAATTGCATGCAATTTGTAAAGATTTATAGACAAATGAAAATGAAATGGACTGATACAGTAGATTTTATAGTATGTTTGTTCTTTTGTTGTTGATAACTTAGCGTTTTAAGTTCAGAAGCTTTTACAGAATATTGATGCTGTTAGATTGCTGATTAGAACATTTAGATAAATTTTGTTTTGGTTTGTGTTTATGTAAAATATGTTTTAAGTTAAACAAAAATATGGTTCTCACCGTGATTATAAACACCTTCCGTCATCAACTACGCGGCAAACAATCGTTACCACAAAAGACCTGACTAATGCCATTTGCACACCCTTCGGACTCTTTGACTGTAATCTTCCTGATGGCTTATAAACGAAGTCTTACGTGAGCTGAAAATTTGACATTTTGATAGCTTCAACTTTCGAAGATGAGCGTTATACCAGATCTTAATTTACCTTCAACATACCGTTTGCGTGAATTCATAACTATTTATATTCTCTCTTTTTTTACGCTATTTTAGGCAACATAAAGAAAAAAAAATTTGGTTCTTTTCCACCTTGATTACATATTTTCAAAATTAGTGCAATAGCAAGTGTCCTATCTTACGAAAGAAATTTATGAATTAGCTCTTTAATTTTTATCCATTTCTTTTTTGTAGGATTTTGTTAATTGAATTTATAAAATTTTTTTCTTTCTTCTTTTTTGGTGTTTTGTGTGCTTTTTTAAAATATTTGAATCTATTCCTTATGTGTCTGTTGATGTTAACAATAATAAATAAATATATGTATAATTATTAAATATTTTTCACCTAAAACAACTGTTCCGACGATTCGAAAACAACAGTCTTATCATAAACTGGGGGAAACGTCAAATTTTTAAGTCATTAGGCTGTCATAAGGTCTCGCCAAAAGGCATTAAGCCCTTCTCATAGCAACATCAGAGCTCCCCCAAACGGTTCAAGACCTACGGATGTTTGTGAGAATGGTCAATTTCAGTAGTCGCTCTTTCTTCAAACATCTGAGATGCAGCTATCATTTAACGTTTATCTTCGCGGCTCCAAAAGAGATGGCGCTTAAACTATTGACAATTAACTATTGACTATTTTCCTTCTCCGATTCAAACGCCGAGTTATATTTATCCATACGACTGCGAACGTTTGGTGACTTTACAGGACATTCACTATTTCTCATTAAATAAGGATGCCCAAAAGCTCACACTGTACACTAATCACAAACCAATAACATTTGCATTCAAGCAAAATTCGACTCAGCACTCCACACTGAACTCACTCACACTGGTCAACTTTTGGACTTTGAAGGCAATGTTACCATAGCGTGCCATCTACAGGCCAACGGTTCTAAATGAAACCTAAAGTCTGTTCTGAAACTAAAATCGATAATGATGGCTCACAACGATGTCTCCTGGACCAGAACGTTGACTCTTATTCTCGTTCGATTAAACTGACGTCATCACAGTGTCAACGGTATCATTTATGGAGAGAAATTACATCTCCCTTGTGATTTTTTTCAAAAACCTCCTAGGAAAATCACCCAAACCGTATTTGCCTCTGAACTTCCACCAGTTTACGCAAAATATCTCACAACACTTTTAGGAACTCTAATTCTCAACGGTCAATTCGAAGTTGCAGACAAACATTCAAACTACTACATCTTTGAAATGAAAACAAACCCATTAGTATTTTTATTAAAAGGCTCAAGCCATGTCGCTTGTCATCCTCAACGAGACCTGTTGTCGAACTTCTTGCTAAGGAGCAAACCACAACTGCACTTCTTACACAGCAGGTACCCTTGCTGTCCTGCGCTCCAAGCCAAAGTCCACAGAAGAAGGTAAATTTTGGAGCACACGACTCCTTGACTAACCAAAGTTAAAGGATGTCCCTCATTGAGGTAGTAGAAATGGAGTGGGCATGCCCATAAAATTTACATTGAAGGAGATGGTAATACATTTTGATATCTTCATTGTCAAATTCCCTGCAATTTGACAATGAACGGATTGCTACTTTAACATGTTTTTTGCGTGAGAGAATCGAAGGGGCTAACGGTGGAAAGTTATACCGTCGATGTCATCTCCATTTCTACTATCTCACTGGTGTCCCTCACATATGCATCGCGAAAACTCTTGTTACTTTGACAGAGAAGTATTTGGGATACCCCTGCATAAATAAACTTCTTGGTACACTGAATTTACAACTCTCCGCAAGCGTTACTCATCAAGCAGAAAGCGGATTAAAAGTCTCCACAATAGCAACGATAAGATGATGTGACACGTCCGTTTTCAAGTGGTATTTATCGGATGAAAAGCTTTGAAGAGGATTTCTAATATCTTTCTTAAACTTTTGTAGTTTCCAGTTCCACTAAAAAACCGTCTTACTGCCTTGGTTCTTGCTGGTTAAGTAGGTTTTTTCACAGCTACTCAATATGCTTAGAGTGTCCAGCCGATACTTCACTCACTTCGGTGACTTTATTCATCTGTGAGGATTTTTTTTTATAAAGTTGCAGAAACTATGAACTCACCAGGAGTTCCAATCTCTCCGATTTAGCCTACTAGACCAGGTCCTTTAGCTTTTTTTGTTCTTTTTTTTGTCATGTTAGTATGAGGCATAAAATACTGTTTATCCATCGTCAATGTTCATTAATAATATGACGTCCTCTTCTCCTAAAGAAATATGTGACTTATTTCAAGAGAGTTTCCAAAAAGGGATTAATGCTTCAAACCCACCAACCAAAAACTTTTCTTTCTCTGATTCAGCCCCAACAGCTTTTGTCAACCAATCAGAAATATCACGCGATGAACTCGACTGCAACAAACGTCCTGGGCCTGATCTTCTTCCGCAGGTGTATAGAGCAGCTTATAGCTCCCTGCATATTTTCTATGATAGATCACTTTCGTCCGGAGTTTTTCCATTCTGTTGGAAGCTTTCGTATGTCACACCCATATTCAAGAATGGTAATCCAAGCTGTATCGGAAATTATAGGGGCATTCTCATTTTGTCTGTAATTTCGAAACTTTTCGAAAAGGTAGACTAAGATAAACTTTCTCTCTTGTAACGGTCATTTAATTGTGATCATGGATCACCCAAACACAACTTTCCGAACTGCCACAAAAGTAACATGCACATTGGGCAACTTTTCATCAATTATTGTTCTGAGCTGCCCTTATGTAAAGTGGAGATGAAATACGACTTCACATATATTTGCTCATGCATTGTATGGGCACTAATGCTAAAACGTGTTTACGGATGTAAAAAAAAACCTTTTTTGCTCACAAACCGGTCGGTGTTCGTAGACTCATATATGCGGTCTGTTAGGACGATTATTGTAACTGGAAATTGGAGTAGGCGCTTTTGGAGTAAGCTACGACTCCTGGCACAGAATTTTGGTAGTCATTTTTAAAAATTTCCAAACGTTGCTCATTCGTTAAAAGATTTAACCTCGTACAAAACTAAAAAAACTACAAAATCGTTATGTCCCTATTTTAAATTAGCTAATCCTAGAGCTACTTCATTGCTTATGACTAATCAAGCAGCAGAAATTTTATAATTAACACGTTTACTGTTGCGGTTTTCTTAACTATCGATGGATTTTAAACTAATCAGAGCATCAAGATGCGCTACAGAGAGCTTAAATAGTAATATTGCCTGGAGAAGTTAAGCTTCAGCGACTTAACGACCGAATTCCGGGTGTAAGATATTTATTAATCTATTCCAAAAATGCACGGAGAATAGGAATAAAAACACTCCGATAGTTTTCATCCTCTTCTTGCGAAATTTCAGAATACATAAATATTTTGACAACATAAAAATCCCTACAAATCGTTTAATTCAATACTAACTGCAACAAAATGCATGTGTACGCAAATAAATCCGCTACAATGCAGAAAATTCCTTGATGGAATTCGATGCTTAAGTGAATTTTTACGAGCGACGACAACTGCAACTAAACCAAAACTTCAACGAATTCCAGCTTATTTTGCTGCTGTCCTGACTAGCTTTCTGCATCGTTCCAGATATTATTACTATTTGACTGTTTTGTTCCTGTTTCGGAGTTTTTTTTCGGTTTATTTTCATATTACTCTTTTCGTAGCTATTGTTGGTTGTGGCTGCTGCCTCCACTTTCCGCAACTCTGTTATTTCACGAAGCTCCTTCGAATGCAATCACGGAATGCCAATTATCCTCGTTCACTCCGCTGACACTGTTCTTGGTGCCGTTTTTAGCGGCATGCCTGCTTAGCTTGACTATCGTTTTCCATTATTTAATATAATGTTGAGCTGTTATGTGTATGTATGGGTATCTGTCTGCATGCGGTTTTTCGCATTTCAATACAATTGCAACGGATTATGATTTTAATCTGCTCTCAAGCCCTCGCAGTTTTCGTTTACCGTACTGTTTTCTTTAGTTTTCGTTCTTCGAAGCATTTCAGAGGATTCGTCTTTTTTCGGTTCATGGAGACTGGAGTGAAAGCAGAAACAAGCAGTCAGGACTCGGTTATCGTATAATAATTTGGTTCGTCCACTGGTTCGTTTGTTCTATGTTGGCATGAGGCCAAGTTGGGTTTTCTTTAATTGGTTTTTGAATCAGATACACTTGGGAGATTTTCGGAAATAAACTAAAAAAAGAGGAAACAAAAGTTCTCGATGATAGTCGTCGCTTAGCTGAGATATCATCGTCGAAGTGGGAAGAGAATTGTTGACAGTATCGTCAATTGGTTTTTGAAGTCTTTGAGGATGTTTTCGTTGTTGTTGCGTACGAAATGGAATTGGTTGTAACTGTTGTCTTAATGGACACTAAGTAAAGTTTTTGAAGAAATGCAACAGAATCAACATATAATTTGGCAATTCTCTCTGGAAGAGGTTTATTCTTCAATTTATTAAGTCTTTCAAAATACATTAGTAAATTGAATTTTGATGAGAATATTTGACTTGCAAAACACGAAAGATTTAAACCATCGTTGATTAATAATTATATGAGTCGTTGAAAACATGTGGCATTATCGTCAACGGCGCAACAATCCGTAATCCTGTCTATATTAGGCTTATTTTATAGCAACTGTCAAAGCTGTTTGACTCTTTAGTTTTACTCATTTCACTCACGTGAAAATCTAGCTTGGTTTGTTCAATGCTAAAGGAAATAACGAGGAGACTCACAAAGAAATAACTGGAGGGTACAGTCCCCACAACGAAACAATGGCATAGGTCAGCGTCTCATTGGTTTTTTTGCCTGAACTTCACTTTAACATGAGTCTCTGCAGATGGTAATTAAGTATAAACTAACGATAATAGTACGACGCACCTGAGATAAATGTCATCAATCAAACATTAATTTTCCATTCTTCTACCCACATTTCATCATGTTAAAAACTGCCAAACTCAACCAGTAGAGCTCTGAGTGCTGAATTTGCGTGATTTCATCGGGTGGAGATTTTTCTCTACTCGAATTACAGAAACAAAAAATTTCGAGAGGTTTCTCTAGGAAATTCGGGAATAGCGATGAGCTTTCGAACAAGTTTGCTGAAGTGACGTTCTTACTTGCTTCATTTGCATTGACTAACAACTTTTTATAAGGGACTATTGCAGAGGTGATATAAAAAAGCCTATGCTCTACATAGAGAATTTTCAAATTAATAGTTTTCCGATACAGTGGATTCAACTAAATTCATTATCGCCATTAATGGTTTTTGAGGTAAAAGATTTGATTTGTGACGTCTGCGGTGATCTGGAATGCGTTTTGGCAACTATATTTGGTTTATCTGGTTTACAAAGTATTTCTTGATTGTATTCTTCTACGGTCATCTTTTTTTGCCTTTTTGTTTGTGGGTTTGCTGGTTTGGCGTAATCAAGTATGAACTGACGATAATGGTACGCTCCACCTGGGAAAGATATTTAATTTTTGCGATTTTTCGATGATAGAAAACTTATGACACCCTCTACATACAATACCCTACCTTTTTTTGGTTGGTCTTAAAACCTGCTTCTGAGCTAACGAGCTTTAAAAATTTAACTGACATCTTGAGGAACTTGCACTTGCAAATTCATTCCTTTAGTTTAGCCTGTTCTAAGGTTGTGAATATGATAACTATGCTGTCAAGGTTTCTCTCTCGATTATCCCAAAAATGGCGAAATTGTCAATGCTTAAAGACATACGCTTTTGTAATAGGTCACGTAGTATGAAAACTACTTTTAAGATCCACAACGTTCTGACCCTAGTCATCTTGAATTTCATTTATCTGAAGAATAAAAAAAAAGAAAATTTATAACTGAAATCAATTTTATGTTCTCCATTACGAATCTATATTATTTTTTTGGAAACACTTTCTTCAGAAGTAGAAATTTTGAAGATTTTATGGTGCCATTCTTCAAAACTTTTTCTATTTTGTTGTCAGCTATTGGCTTTAAAACCATCGGATAAGGTTAAGCTTTTTTATAGACGACGTAATTGTCGTTGGTCTGAATTTTACCCTTAGCCATAGGGGTAAAGGTGATTTTTTCACCGGAGCTAAGGAAATGAATATCTTGGAAATTGGGTTTTAATTCAGTGTTTTTATTAAACCTTAGTTGCAGCCTGTTTTAGAAGTTTATCTATTGGGATCAGATACATATTTTCCCGACACTGCTATGGCTATGTCGTCTGTATGTCTTTTTTTGCAGCCAGCACGGTCCAGAAGATTGAAAGTTCCATCTTGAGCTGTGCCCGTGCTAACTCTTCGTATGTCAGCTTTCTCCAAGGAAGAGCAAGACCAAGAGTTTTCTCAATTTGATCAAAGAGGGTACGAAGAGCAGTTTCGACAGACTTTTTTTGTGCAAGCGTGCTGTGAATATTAGATTACCATAGGCTCGATTGATTTCTTATCAATCTTTTGCAGATTCTTAAGAAGAACAAAGCTAAACTTATCCTGATTTAGGGGTGAACATTCTGGTTTCACACCAGTAAACGAGAACATACAAGAAATGCACGCACGCGTTATATATCTCTCAGCAATGGTAAAGTTTCTTCTATGGAGTGCTGGATATCAGCGGAAAGAATGCCATCAAGGCCCGAAAACTTAAAAGACTCGAAAGAGTTGATGGCCCACCTCAATTGAGAATTCATATCATAAGAGACAAGATTCAGCTTCTAGAGAAGGGAAATAAGTGCCCGAAAAATTTGATTCTTTTTAGAGTGTCTGCACTTGAACTAGTGTAAATGCTATCAGGGTTCATGATGCATCCCGTTCATGATGCACCCCTTACAAACGTGGTTTCATCGCTGATTCTCTCCAGATTTCCACAAAAAAAAATTCATGAGGACCTCTTTGCCTTCCGCACGGCAAATTTAAATGCTTTCGGATTCGTTTTCTACAGAGACCATTCATTAGACCTTCAAGAGACGTTGAACTCCTTCCTACACTGTCTTCGCAGGGTGGTAATTTTCATATTCAACCAAAGGGCTTGAGATTCCCCCTGACTGTGGGTGGATTATACGTTGCTTGAGATTCCCCCTGACTGTGGGTGGATTATACGTTGCTCTAGATACAAAACTGAGAATCCTGAAAAGAGTATCAACCACCTGACCCAATTTATGGTAGCAATTGATGCTTCCCAGTGAGAATCAGGCGAAGGATTGAAATAACTTCCGGTCCGTCCTTTTTCTGTTAATACCTGCTATCTGCTAAGCTGAACTGTGGCTGTAGATAGATATGTAGAAGAAGATATGTATTTATGAGCGAGTGTCGTCTACGCTTACATCAAGAACCTTCGTACGATCTGAGGTGAGGAAGCTCAGTTTGCTGCCAGCATTGGCCATGAATAGACCGTGGGCCAAGATGAAGTCAAAAAGTGCTTCACCTCAGCCATTTGTGATGGAGCTGCCTCACACTTCATTAGAGCTCAAAACAAGAAACTCACCAATGTTGCCCTAGTCACAGAAAACGCCACATGGAGCCTTGATCGCGGGCCATGTAGCAAATAGCGAACCAACATGATCTTTAATCAATTTCCCCTAAAGCAGCCATGTTATCCTCGTCACAGAAACTGTAACGCGTGGTTTCTGCAAACAATCAGGTGCTATCAGTCTGTACCCATTGGCTTGCAGCCCGTATTGGCAGCCCATTGTTTTTAGATCAATATTAGCTCCTTCCCTACCCTAGACATGCTGATGCCGGCTTTTTTTTTTTTAACTTGAAGTGCTTTCACCATTAATAAAGGTTCAAAGTTCGTTGAGCGGTCCCCCAACCGCACATGGATTCGAACCACATACTAGAGTAATAACTTTTGGTTTGAATAAAAACTACTTTTTTGAAAAATACTTCTTGCTTTATTGAACACAAACTTACGCTTAGGACACTAGATTAAGACTGCCCTATTTTCTTACTCGCTACTATCGAAGCCACTTTGGTCTTCGTTTTTTAGATGAGATATTTTTCCGAAGCCACGTTGGTCTTCGTTTTTCTCACGAGACATTGAAAATCATTAATTACTTCGAAGCCACGTTGGTCTTCGTTTTTCTCACGAGACATTCAACAATATTTATTACATCGAAGCCACTGTGGGTCTTCGATTTGTTGATGCTAAGAACTTAATTCTTTCATCATTTCTATTAATTTCAACCCGGCCGTCATCGTCATGTATTTTATGGCGATGCACGAGTACCGTGTTGATATTAGTGTTGAGAGTGTTGGCATCAGGATGTTGATGTCCGTTTGTAGTTTTATCGGCATCCTGATGCTGACACATAACTCTAGAAGCTAATAATCTATCTACTAGGCTGCCGATTTATGAAATCCGTTTCCACTATAATCTATGGATGTGTCCACCATGCTTATGCGAGTTTTCTTGTATGTTTTGAAATCAATCCATCTGTTAGTGACAAAAAAACCATTTTGAACATTCATTTGGTGGTTTCTTTCTTACGTTCTCATATGTCTACCACCATTAATTCTTTTATCTTATTTTTCCTCGAATTTCAGTTTTAATGATGCGTGTTGTGAAATACATATTCTTTTTATCAAACCAAAAATCATATAAGAACATTGGAAATAAGTTTAAACAATTCTTTTCATGTCATATTACATTACCTTGCACCCTCGATGAATTCTTTATCATTTCTCGAACATCAACAAGCTATTGTATGTACACTCAGTATTTATTGAAGTGAATATCCAAATACGATCAAAGAACAAACAAACAAGCAAATATGATGGAACTAACCAATAATATCAAGTGACATATCAAACGGTCAAGAGTCTTTAGATTTTGAAAGTCATTTATTATTAATGAAAATTCATTTTGAATTGACGTAAAAGGTATTTGAACGTATTGTTCAAGTAGTCGTTGCAAGACGATTTAATTGTATTTGCAGCACTGAAACAATTGGTTTCAGGGATGTTTTTGAGAGCAGCTGTGGCCATGATGCTTTGAAGCAGCTATTGCGAATTTATTTGTAGTCTTTAATGAGGTAAATAGCTTTGAATTGAATAGACATACCATACAAATCACTAAACGACGTCTCTGTTCATCGCATTCAGAATAATAATTGTTTTCCGGCAACCAAAACACACAGAATAGCCTAATTAACATCTGATTACCATAGTCTAGCATGAACCATATGTACATAGGTACTCATAAATTCCATATGTGCGCTCATCTATACATCGTTTGTGAAATGAAGGGAAACACCAGCACAGCAAAGTGAACATAACTAGCTTATATGCATAGATTTATCATCAAGTAGAGTCTGACAAAATTATTTGGCGTAATCATCTTTCCGTTTCTTCCGCACCAACCGACAGCCCTAGCTAAGGCTTTATTACCCCGTAGCTAGGGATTTCCAAGCAAAATGGTAGTAGTGGCTTCTCTTCGCCATTATATTCGATAAGCTTTTGCTTCGTAACTGCATCATGGCTGCAAGTCTACATATTCTTAGTTGTAAAGCAGTTGCTGTGAAAATCCTTGTAAGTTGATATTGTTTGCACTCTAGGTTCTCGTGCAGTTCATTTAAAAAAGCTCATTTGCATAGTTTGAAAATATTTTCAGCCGATTATGCATATTTCGGAAGAAGTCAAGTGGTCATAAAACAAGAAGTAAGGGCTTTATTATACACACGAGATACTTGAATGTGAAGACGATTCTTTGTCGTGGCTAGAACTACCCAACGGGAATCGCGGTAATGTATGCTGGCGTAATGCATGAATCAAACAATGCTGGTAATGCACGTTTCCGACTTCCAAAGCTATTTTCCAGCAATTATAAGATATACTCGTAAACATGACTTGGAGCATGGAAAATGCTGCAAGGGAGAAAGCTCATATGTTATAAGTCCAAGACTGGCCAATGAAATTCACTCGCAGAAACAAGGGGAAAAGAACTTGCGAGCATACATCGGTTATGAGTAGTCTGCTATATAAAGCAGAAAGATGAAAATTTCGAAGCATTTCAAATCATCACGCACGGGTAAGTAAAATGTATGAAGACAATTCCTCCTAGTAGCATAGAGCATGCGCTATTGGAATTTCCAATGAGCGTCAGCATGCAAAAACCACACATGCAGAGATACGATCGGCCGCCGGCCAAAGCTTTCATTCATATTGAGGCGTATAAATGCGAGAATACGATGCCGTACTTTCCAAAAAGCTCTTATACATAAAGCTATAGAGCTAAAAGAATGAGTTTCCCCTTGTATAAATCTTCCCAGCCTAGGACATGCAATGTTAAAAAGAAACAACGCGTAATGGTCCGGTAATGCTTACACGCATTACGCGTAATGCTTACCGAATATATCCGTAAGCATTATTTTTCCCGTTGGGTATGTACATGAGTGCACGATGGGCTAGGACGATGGTTTAGTATCAACTAAAGATATATTTTTTGCGAACTAGGATTGAGTATTTCTTTTTTAAGTTTATCATGTGAAAAAATATGGTGTCTTATAGACTTGGCTTTAGAAATTGTAACACGAACCAACCCAGCTAATCTGTTCTCTTAGTTTTGAATTTTCTAAACCAATCCAACGAATTTGAATCACTTAGTTCCCAAATCCGATTAAATACAGCCTGGAATAAGAAATAAATCCTCTCACTTATCTCCGTACTGCCATTTTCGTCTGTAGCCTGTCGCATATGTATATCTCTAATAAGATTTGTGCTCATCCATTCGTTCTTTCATCTTGCTTTATAGCAAACTCTTCAATAGGATCGCCATGCCGTAATCGTTGAAATTCTTCTCGAAATAAACTACTATGTGGCTTGAGAGACAAGCACCGGTCCTACACACTCAGCTCATATCCCCAGCAAAACTGCATCATTTCCGTAGATTTTCTATAGCTCTTAGTGTCCATTTGTTGCACTTGGCCGCAAATGGTTGCAGCGATTAGTTGCAAGCCATCATCCTGGGAATGATTCGACTGGCCGTCACAAAATCTCCAACTTTCGAGGAGCATAAATTGCAGCCGTCCTGTGAGTTAATTTCTCTGTTTCTAGTGCTCTGAATGAAATGGAAGAAAAAAACCCACTTTTAGCAACTGTGCTGGGGCTTTGTCCATTCTGTTTCAGTGACATATTTGTGGATTTACTATACTATTCAGCAGAACATAAAACTACATCCGTTTTGATGGATTGAAATCATTCACACGAGCCAGGAGGTCCTTGTGGTTTTCATTCGCAGAAATATGCAAATTCCATTTAGCCGCTCAGTCGCCGGACCAAATAGATATTTTTGCCTTGCTCAATGACGTACATATCATGGATCTATTTAGATACGTCTGTAGGCAGCACGATTCTTCTCGATTCCAATGCTGATAGCTTCGAGGCAGAGAAGGTAAATCTGCGTATGGTTGAGGTTTTCGGGATCAGAGCAGAGAGTCATGTTATGATAACAAATAAACCTGAAGGGTAAAAACAAAGAGATTATGTTCCCAGTCAAAGAATGAAAGTTGACGAGATAATTCCATGGAAATCTACATGAATTGTGAATGTAGAGGCTACAGACCGCTTCAAATGTGCGAAGCATGCTTGTACCAAGTGGCATTTGAATGAGGTTTGCAGCTTAGTCGGTGATCATATTTATACAGAGGACTGTAATCGTTTTGCTGCAGGACATTCGTTGCTAATTACTTTGCCGGAATGTTGAAAAAAGTATGCTTCGAGTAATGATGGTAGGTTTCAAGTTGAATGTCATTTAGTTGCAGTGTAGAGAGTTGTTCAAAGTAAGCATGGTGTGTCGAGCAGTTTATGTTTTCATCCAAGAAGTGAGTCATAATACCTGTTTAGGGTCATCAGAAAAAGTATTCTAAGTGGAGCTTTATGATAAAGAGGTAGAGCAAAAAATATTTAAGCTAAAAAAAGGATTAAAGCTAAATTTTTTCTCCAAAATACAACCGTTTTTATATATAACCATTCTTTTTCTCACCATTTCACCGTATAACGAGTTTTTTCCTTTGGAGCCTCAACTTAAGCTTACTACGTCCTGGAGTTGATGGCAGCATTTTTTCTCTCGACTTGGCGGAGCTTTTACTATTTCGAGGCTTAGTAATGCTTAGCCTCAACATAGGCGTATCTGCCTGAGCGATCTGATTCTAGTAATCTTTTTTAGTTTTTCCTCAGTTATTTGGGAGTATTGTTAGAGATAGAAAATCTACGGATAATCTGTTTTCTCGTTGTCATCAGCCATCCTTCAGCCATCCGCTCGTGTTTGATGTTGTGCCACAGATATGAAAGAAAACGGATACGAAATGGCTATCCGTGTACCCATACGTGAGTGTGCCTTTTTCAATACACGCACAACATTGCTCTCTCACAAAAATTCCACTCAGTGCGCCCCTTTCTACCGCACTCACAACCGAAAAGCCTTAATGCTGTGTCTTATTTACGAAAAAATGTGTGGAATACCAGATCGGTGTAAAAGCGTGCAACGGGCAACACGAAAAGAAACGTCAATGTCAGTTTGATTTGTGTCGGGGACTAAAAACATTGACCTTCAGTCAAAATTGTTCAAAGAAAATTTGAAAATTTTTCGGCGTGTTCGGTGGAAACGTACATCTACGTTTGTGCGCAATAATTTGTATCGGTTTCGCGAATAAATTAGCGGTCAAAAATTATAAAACAGTGAGATGATGAAGTGCCGCATTCCAGGCAGCAAAAGAAGCTACCGAAGTGCTTCGCAGGGAATATCGTATTTCGGGTAAGTAAAATTAATCTTTGGCATCAATTTCGTTTTGTTTTTGTGTGAAATCATAATTAATTTCATTCACAAAAAGCATTTTAATCTCCATTAGCCGGTTGCGTGGAAAGAAATGTCAAACGATGTTCATATGGCGTTACCATATAAAATGTGTAGGGCACACCCCAGTACCTCATTCTCACACCAGTTAGCAAAAAGTCGAAAATTGACACATTTCTCTCGGTCGATTTCTAATCCATTCTCTCTTATATCTGTGTGTTGTGCCAATCTGGGGTTTTAAATTGTCAAATGAAAAAAAGCAGCAAAACAAATTTATGTCGTGCAAGAAAGCCTGCTCATTCACCGTAAAAATTGTCATGCATTCAATCATTTTTCAACTCTCTCCAACGAAGTATTAGTTCATTTCACATCTCAACTGAACTGTAGAAACCTGAAGTATTTGAACAGAATATTCAATCAATATTCAACATCTGGAACAACATCATGTCTCTTCACAAAATCCTCTACTCATCTGGTACCTCCTTAAAAGAAAAGAAAAAAACCGACGCGTAAAGGACTTCCATCCAAACGAATTTATCTTTGTTTAAGTCTATCGAAACGGAAATGCAGTCAAATAGAAAAATCTGTTCGCTCCAAGATAAATTTCTCGTTTTCCAACTGTCTTCATCATCACGCTGCCCAGGTCGTAGCTAGCGGTTGTTGCTGTCATCGTTGTAATCTAGCTGGCCGAAGAAAATATGAGCGACTGGGCATACTGTGTGTGTGTTGCTCTAGGATACTATGAAAAATGTGAAATTGTCGTTTGAAATATGGTATGCATGATAACTATGGATCGCAAGTGATTACGTTTTTACGTATTTACGATTTTATGATTGGACGAACATGGGGAGAACTGTTGGAAAATTCTTTCAGATTGGGCCAGCTGCGTTCGCCCAAAATAATAATGGTTCAATGATTTGATCTGGATGGATTCAATCGTGTTTTGATAAAGCTCAAAAATGTTTGCTTGATATACTTAATATTGATAAAATGATTGTGCAAAGTTCATAAGAACAGGAGCAGGTGCAATTTTTAATGATGGGGTTTTTTTTATAAGGTACATGAAATATTTTTTGTAGCACAAATAAAACAGAGAATTATCGTTTCCCATAAATTTCCGTCGATCAATGTCTATTACCATCTACTTTTATTATCTCAAGATAAAATGTTTTTGAAATTAAAACAGCAATCCATCTGCATGAGCAATATTTCTACCATAAGCAAAATACAGCAATCAGAATCTTACATTGTACACCCAGAAAACATATTATTTGTGCTTTTTATATGTCAAAATGCCAACTTGCTTTTCTCATTGCAAGGCACTAAAAACATCTCACTCTCACTGAAATGTAAATCTTCAAAATCTCATGGATAAAATAGAAAGGACACTTATTCAAGGAAAACATATTTTAAGTTGATATTTTTGTACGCACAAGAACACAATTCTTAAGGTTTTAATGTAGCACGAAGCTTAGAGCAGAACGTAGGTTCTAGGGATTGACTTTGTTTCCCAGAAGTCACTGTAAATGTTGCATTTCATATATCATCCTATGATAATATGACAGGCAGATTAGCATAGGCGGGTTAATGTTCTATGCATTAACGTAATGATATGTCAACATTTTTCAAGATGCAGTTCATTAGGCATTTTCCAGTTTCTTACTAGGGAGAGTTTTTCAAGTGCTCATTGAAAACAAGAAAAACTGAAGGGAAAATGCTTGACATAGACTTTTCTGAACATTAGTAAATATTTGCGTTTAAGGACTGATCAAACAATGGGAGGCTTGGGAAATACATGCGTTTGTTATAAAGAAGTACATCAAAAGAGGAGAAAGATTGTTAAACGTGAAAGCAAATAAAAGTGTGTATGATTGAAATGGTGTCAGCAATGATATACAAGATATGTATTACATATGATAAAGTAATAACTCATCAAATTTAACTCGTTTGTGCTTTGGTTTACAAAAAGGTAAGCAATGGTTAAATTCTACTCAACTAAATTCATCACTTCAGTATGGCTGCGAATATTCAAAATTAATTCAGGAAGCAGAAAAAATGGATGTGCAGCTATCTAAGATGGAAGCACACAGTATAAAGTCTGCTTTAAATCGATTTTCATTACTTAGTTTTGTGTCCCGTATCATATGGTTTTCGTGCAACAATATTCTACTAGTCGAAAAGTGCGCCAAACCAAATTTCAATGTCACAAACACCAACTATAAAGAAAAGGTTACAGGTGCCCGTTTGATATATTGCAATGATCTCGTCAGAAGTTATAGCTTTTCTTTGTTCTACGATATTATTTTTTTTTTTTTTTGTTTGAACTTAATAAGCTGAAATTCTAATTGAAATTGTCAATGTTCAACTCCACCAGACTTATGGCCCTTCCAAATTGACGTTTTCAACTTCACTTTACGCTTGTTATAACAGAATTTCGACGTCAGACAGACGTCATACCAAGTCAAGCTTCTCCGAATCCGGTTAACTTCATCTTGGCATTACTTCGCTTAATCAAGAAATCTGGTTGTCAGATGACTTCGTGCTATCTTGCTTGCAGAGTATGTTACTATGGCAAACAGGCGAATTCGAGCACATTGCTGACGTCACAATCCATTATAAAAAACTGAAGATGAAGACTTGCATTCGGCAAGACACTATAAAGCTTTACACATTTCAGGTGAGTGATAATCATGGTATCGAATCATAACTATTTGTGAATGATATATGCCATTCATATATGCTATTATTATGTTATGCTATTATTATGTTATGCAGCAAGAGAGAGAAGAAGAGAAGCATCTCAAAGTATTATTTGAAGCAAGTCAAAATTTATATTGCACGTCTAGTGCAATTCAATTACTAATTTTCTTCAAAAATCAAAAACATAGGCAAGTATTAATATTGCGCCCAATGTGGGTAGACATTTTTTTTCGAACGATATTCTCTTCGAGTAAAAGGTTAACTATTTTCTATACTCAATTCCTTTAAATGTGAAAAACTAAACAGTGCTCGGAGTATAATTTTTACTAATGTTCGAAGAAAATTCGTATTAAAATCACTTTGACCAAAAATTCATGTTTCTATATTTATATGTATATATGTATATGTCATCAAAAAATTTCAGTGAAAAAATATCAGGAACGTGCTATCCACTTTAACTGAAACTGCCAGGATACATTGGTGTATATGCAGAATAGTGCCAAAAAGCTAATCATTTTTAGCCTTTTTGCGCCGGCAGCGATTTATGCGATATTTTAAAAATACTGCCAACGAATAATTTTTGCAAAAACAAAGCTCATGAAATGAATCTCGAACGTGTTTTGAATGTGAACATGAAATATTTTTTAAGTGTTTACCCCCATGTGTGCTAGGTACCTAAAATGAGATTGGGAAAATTTGAAAATTTTTGAACTGCGATAACTTTTGACCAGATTATCAAATCATTATGAAACTTAAAGTACATAGTGGTATTACCAAGTTGTAGACTCGTGTAGCTTTTTATTAACATGCTGGCAACCCTGCAGCTATGGCACGCATTGCAAGTGGAAACCTTTAAACCATCGACTCTCCTGAAAAATTTTCGTCTTTTACAGTGAAAACAGACTCATATAGAAATCTTATGCTTTGTTAATCAACCAGAGCAACACTTTTGAAATTTCACATTGGACAAGAACGGTAGCCCTCCTCCAATTTACCTATATTGAAAGCATCAAAAACTTCTATTCACGAGAACTCACGACCCAATAATCAGATACATGTGAAATTCACAAAATATATTGGTATTAGGTAGGACCAGGTCTGATAGAAGCGATTTGGGAAGACGACCAACTCTGTGCCACTGGTGCCATCTTGAAAAATTATAAAAAAACAACAGCTTTTTGCCTATGAATTCTGATTCAGCTACCAGATTTTCATGGAATTCAAACATTAGTTGAACCTTAAGGCGCGTACACATAAATAGAACCAACGAGCGGCCAATGACAGTTTGATCGAATCTTGGTCGTTGGCTTTGGCGTTGGTCCTGCTGTCTACACAGGAACAGATTGGGACCAATGGCTTGAAGCCAAGGCACTGGATGCGGTTAGGGCTGATTGTCATTGTACACCTAGTGATTGATAGCGATTCAAATGGGGTTGTAAAGTATAACGCATTTATGGTAGTAGAACTCATTTCTACACCATACACTGTATATGACAATATACAAAAAAAACACAGCCTAGCTCAACATACTACTCGATATTAATGACAGTACACTCGACCAACCGTCCACACTACAACGGAGTCCCAAGGCCAATACATCGAACGCTTTGAAATTACCGCCTGCATAGCGAACAGCAACCAAGGCCAAGGTTGGTTCTTCGTACACACTAAGCGAATCCGAGCCAACGCTTGGCCGTTGGTCTTGGTCCTATGTGTACGCGGCTTTACTCTAAGCCGTGTTTGGTATTTGGTTGAAACATTCGGTTGGTGCTGCCAGCTATGGTAATTTTGGTATCTTGGGTTTTGAAAATTCGCTCAGGAAAAAAAAGCTTTTTGCCCTATAACTTCCAGTGCAGTCATGAAATCAAAACGAATTTCATATGATAAATGGAACTTATTATAGGTATTATTCATAGAGAATCTGGTTAAAAAGCAATGATAGGGTTGTCAGCTATTGTTGGTTTTGTATTTACTTGCAATATCTTTATTAAGCAATTTTATGGTAAAATGTTTAAACGGTAATGATCTTATAGTGACAATAAACAACAAATATTAAGTTTTCGAAAATTTGAAAACTTTGCGACTGGTAACCCAAAATCTCTTTGTATACCTATAACTTCCAATGCAGTCATCGGATGAAAACGATTTTCGCTGGGTAGGTTGATTTCAATGTGAGGCAGGTGTCGATGTTAGCGAAGGGTTGCCAGGGCGAGACGTTTTTCACTATTTTCGTATCTATAAATGCTTACATTAAGTATTCATATCGCGAACATTTACAGTGAAAATAAGTTACCAATGTTTCAATTTTTTAAACTCAAGAAGTTTTTCAGTTCCAAACATCTTTGGTTTTTTGATCTCAAACATCTTTCTATCCTCGTAACTTTCAAAGAAATCCTCGGATAAAGTCGAGATCGATAGAGTAATTTGATTCTGCGTGATGCGATTGTGGGAGACTTTTAGTTGCAGTGCTGGTCAAGTATTGCAAGCACTGAGCATTTTCTTTGTTTATGTTATGCTATGCTGCTCTCAAAGTTTTGCAGCGTTTGGCTCTCCTAAATCTTGATATTCATCCAAGTGGTAGTCCTGAAATTCTTTCCACCATATGAGTTTAAATGCATTGTTAAGATCAAAGTGGTTTTGGACTCGAAAGAGATTGGAGCACCTGTGGTAGAATATGCACTCTAAATCTGCATGACTCGTCTATTGTTCATGGAACATTAGTATTTCTAGCGGTTCCGGTGAGTAAGAGTTTTGTTTTTATCTTTGCATCATTTTCAATGAATATATTCTTTAAAATAAACATAGTACAGTTCATGGCTAGCTCTTCAAAATATATTGGATTTTAAAATATTCCAAAAGGGTTCGGTCACCTGTCGGTAGACCTTTTACTGTCCTTGCAGTCTTTGGTATGTTGGTGAGATTCTCACAAAAGACATTCCAAATTTTCGATTGAGTTCCTTTTACTCTATGTTGTATTCTGAGAAATATTATTAGGAAATGTTTTTGGCCCTTAGATTTCGAGGTTTTTTTTAACTTTTTTTTAAAAAATTTGTTAAATTTAGTTTCAAATCAATTTAAACAAAAAAACAACAATTTTCTAGCACATTTTCCTACTGACGCAATTTATGGTCATGTTTTCACCACAAATAACCGCTTTTGCCACAATTATATTTTATGAATCGGGAAACAGTTAGTGCTGATTGCTTATTATTTATAGAAATATACCATAAGAAAGGTTCAACCGATTTCAAAACATATAATCGAATAAATACATAGCAGCACGTAAATCGATTTTTGCATTGAACAATAAAAACAATCGGGTAAGGTAATTATGAAATGACCGATGTGAATTCTGTCTTGTCCATTCAATTACGGCATGATAGGATAGTAAACGCTACCGTTTCCGAGCTCAGTCGAATGAGAAAAATAAAATAGAAACAAACAAACAAACTTTACCATAAGTATTTTCTCATTTCCTTTTAGCCCTTTTTATTGCTACGACTGCCAGTAAAACAAATAGCACATAACTTTTGTCCTACAATGCTCGCATTAAAATCAACCGTACTGGTGACAACAACGTAACGGAACGAAACTGAAAGGAATGGCTTTATTTGGTTATTGTGCGTAAATATTGCAACTGGGCTGCAAGATTTACGGACTGAATATTTTTAATAAAATAATTTACGAGATACTTGCAGGAATGTTATGTTCCTTTTTCACTCCATCCTAGATCCTTTCTGATGAATAGAAGAAAAACTGTGCGCAGATATGCGTTGTAGTTCCATAAGCCAATGGAACCTATTTCACCAATAGTATAGTGAAATACATAAGTTTTCTCCAGAGAATGATCTGAATATTTTTCAGGATGAAGTTTCCAGGAAACGATGCTGAAATAAAGTATTTAGGTGGGATGATTTTTTTTTTGCATCATTTGTGTCATGGAAATTTCGCAAATCCTCCATTCTCACTACGAAGATATGTGTAAACCCTAAAAGAATTTCGGTTGTTTTGTTGCTATTGTCGGTGACATGTGTTGGTGCGGGAATTGTGATGGCAAGTAATATTCTGAGATATGATGTGGAAATAAAAAAAGTTTTTCTTCATCTCCGACATAAATTGCTCTGTAGAAGAATATAGTTTTACGAACTACCTTGATGGAAAATTACGACTCATCAGATGTAAGTGTTCGAGGAAACAATGCTGGCGAGGTTTTTCTGGCAATACGGTGGCATAGATTACCTTGAACAAACTTTTGGAACGCTAAAGCATACGAATATATTGTATCTGAGAAGAAAATATGTTTCCTTTGTTTCCGTGTTGAATACACCCAGTTTTGAAAGATTTTCAATAGGCCTTGAATGAAAACCTCATTGGAATAACTTGGATCCATGAACATTTGATCCTAATCCTGACATTAAATTTTAATACGCTATACAAAAGCAGATAAATCCTAGTTGAAGGCATCGAGCGTAAACACACCCTTTCAAATCGTCTACATTCTATAGAACTGGTTTTATTTTCATTCCTCCGAAACCTGTTAATATTTCACGTGAGTTTAAGGCCCAGCGTACCATAATGTGCTCCATCTAATAAATAACTAATACTGCTGACATGATGTGCAGAGTGTCCTATTCTGGACGAACCATTGTAAGTAGGACGCATGGAAACTATAATGCCATAGCATTGGTATTTCCTGTGGAGAGGTTAAGTCGAAGAACAGGAGTGTATATGCATTGATCTCAGGTGTAACGGAGTGACTTCTGCGATTGACTCGAGCGTGGTAAAATGACCGGAAAGCCAGTTGTGAATTATTAATGGACATCAATATCGGTGCTCGGTGTCGATACGTAAGAATAACGCGAACGTAAGACTGACCGTGATTTGATTGTAAAGTTGAATAAGTTTCGTTTCACTTTTGTCAAAAGAGCATAGAACTTGTTAGGAAAACTTAAAGTGCAGTACATCAAAAAAAATCTTTCTACTTATTATCCTAGGTCGGGTGTCTATGAGACTCGTATTTTATTTACAGTATTAAAGCTTACTATTCTGTACTACTACGCCCAGACCAAGTATGACTTTATTAATTATTCATATACCAAATACTGCATTGAAGTCACCCAACCTGTCAATAAATTTACATTCGACTCTTGGCACGTAAATTACTAATCACCATGCCGAATGTGGTTTCAAATTAAATCATCTCGAAACCAATAGTTGATCCGCATAAACTGAGACCGATTAGTTATATATCAGCAATCCCAGTCGAATTCGTCCTCATCCCCCAGAAGCATGCAACGCTCCTAACGCAAAGCACAATTGAAAACTGCTGATGCAACAACTATTATGACGGTACTGGTCACAGTTATAATTCATGTCAAAGTTCACTGGATCGAATGCACACGTAACAAAACATCGAGTGATAATGATCAATATACCAACGAGATCTGAGCCCGGAAACAGTCAGGAGTCCAGGCTTCTGCCAAAAACAAGGATCCAAGTGATAATTGCCGTCGTTCTTTCGACCGATTATATATGAATAGTTGAGATGAACAAATGAATGAATGCACGGATATCAATTAGGAAAATTGAATTTGTTAGGAAAAGCCATAAATTTATTTCGTTTGTTCAGTTGACTTTGGTTGGCCCGATGTCAGGGAAAATGCTATTCAGGACCAACTTTCCATTAGCTCCAACGACCACTGACACCGCCGCACCTCGTACCGTTCACGTGAATAACTTTCCCGAAGTGAATTCATTATGAACACGACCATAAATTATTGTCCGGTAACATCAAAAACATTGGCTCGACATCTCTGCCTGCCGCCAGGAATTCGCCCGCAAGTGCCGGTGATTCATTCTGATAAAACCCTGACTGACTTTTAGTTTGCCGCATACGATGTCACCTGGACGCCATATTTTTCTTTATATATTTTCAATATGTATCCAAAGTAGGAATTTGATGCGTAGGTCCTGGCGCAGGATTCTGGGAGAGTATGTACATGGTAACTATGCGAGTATGACCGCAAAAAGTTTCGAACGTGGAAAAGTTCTAGCTTTTGATGATGCTCCGCACAGATGAATATTCATTGATCGAAAATAACGGAACTATGTGAGTGTAGTGGGCCATGTTATTTTCGTTGACTTCATGGCCACATGGGTGTTGGTTGACGGTGGAGAATTGTTGCATTGAAATAGTTTTATTGTTTGTAAATGCTAGTTTCAAAGCCAATTGAGCATAAAGTTAGGCTATATAATTCGTAAAAAGTAAAAATAGAATCACTTAGCTATGATTCTATGCATGCACTAAAAACTGCGTACCAATTTTTTTTTTTTAGGTATGAGGAAAATTATGCTATTTTAAGCATTTTAGAAGTTGTTTTATTAGTTGGTTTAAAACAACTTCTACAATGCTAATGCTCTAAGCTTATTTTAGTTTAATGTTTTAGTAGTTGGTTTGAAGCTTGAGTGGCTTATGGGTAGAACACTGGCTTCTTGAATGTGGAGTTTCTGGTTCGAACCCAGGTTTGGAAGATACCACGCACCGAGCTTTGAATTCACCTAGCTCTGAGTAGGTGCTTGATTTAAATTAGGGGTAAAGTGAGTCGTGAATCAAACGGTCACGCTTGTATTTTCACGGACACGGTTCTTACCGTGGTGTCAATGCAACTTTCCTCCTTTTTCGTGGTACCTACCGGGTTTCCGTCTTTTCAAAGAAAATAAAAAAAAATACGTATAAATGTTCCTTCTTAGGTACATCAATCAGTATATTTCCTTAAGTAAGAAAAGAGGAACAAAACAAAACAGCAATACACTGGCGTTATAGTGAGTTGATTTTCCTTTGTAACCTTAACGATTCCCTATCATTCAAAATTTCCATTATTAGTACGTTATTCCAAATTATTATTTATCATTCAAGAATTTAATCACGCACGACTTATCATTCCTAATATATCGGTTTTCTTTTACATTCAAAAATCAAGAAAAAGCTCGAAAACTCATCACCACCCACTTTTCATTTGACTTTTCACTACAATCTATTGTTTTCTTTTCAAGCTCTGGCAAAATATATATTAATCTTAAAAAAAATTATCCTACTCACGTCGAGAGCTCAGACCGTCATAGGAGAAAAATTTCAGGTTTCGTCCTTTTCGACTGGCATTCCGTCTACGTTTCTTCCGCGTTCAGCTTTTCGTGAAAGATTTTGCCTTACGTCTTCGATTTTCGGTTTTTTGCTCCTCAATTGCCAGATTCAGATAGTCTATCACTATTAGTTGTCTACTTCTTGTGTCGCCTCTTCACACTCCACTACGTCCATTCGCCTTCTAGATCTTCCAAAGATTGCCTTTTCATACCCACTCTAGTTGTTCACCAGTTTTTCACTACTTCTTTTGGGTATTCAATCTCGCCGGGAGTGAATCTAGCAGGTTCACGTCGCTTTACCGCCGCGCATAGTTCTGGCAGGTTCGTGTAGACTATTGCGTCGGTTAAACAGTTTCCGATCTGTCAAATGTGTCGAAATTTCAGTCGAGTTTGCTTTCATTCCGGGGTGCCCGGTCGCTGATACGAGGCGGATATTACAAGTCCTAGCACTCTATGAGTTGTGTTACGTCCCCGCTGAAGTGAGTGGTAGACACGCATTCTGAGCAACCTTTCCTTTATATTGTAACGCGTTCTGATACAACGTAACAACTCCCCCTTACCACAAAAGGATTTCCCGAAAATTCAAACACTTCGCGATATCGCAATGCGCGTTGATTAGATTTTTTTATTGTTTTCTATATTCCTCCGTATGCGGTACTTACTTCCTAGACTACTATTCCCTATGGTTTCAGCGGATGACTATACTGAATTCAGATCAGTTTGCCGTCAAATACAGCCTAGAGCTCTTTATAATGTTATGATAATAAACCGAGTGGCTGGATTTGAGTCAAGCTTGCCACTGCAGGAGACATGTACCCTACCGGAGTTTTTATCCCTACTTTAGTCACTTGACACAGCTTACACTTCATCACGTAACTAACCATATCTGCAAACCCCTTAGGCCAATAATATTTCATCGCCACTCGAGACAACGAGCGACTGACCCACATAAGCTCCGATGATGGATCGTCGTGATATTGACGAAAGATTTCACTGCGCTCAAACTGTGGTACTAAATTTTTCCAGGCGTCCGCTCCTTCTAACTCAGAATATCTGCCCCACCGATGTTCTCGCAATGAGTCTCAAGCCACTCACCAATCTGCAAAACCTCCAGGGGTTGTCAACACCTTCTGCTTCATGGTCTCCAGCCAATTATCGCCAGTGGTCTCCAGCGACGCTATTTCTCCTTGGGTTAACGTCCAAGATAATGCATCTGGCACTAGGTGTTCCTTACTCTTCCGGTGTACTATCTCGGATGAGTACTATTGGAGACAAATCGACCTCCTAGCCTACCGTCCTGTCTGGTCCTTTAAATTATTCAGCTACACGAGTGAATAGCGATCCGTAGTCACTGCAACTTTACAATCCTGCTCATATGGCCTCAACTTTTCCACGGCCCACACAACCACGAGGCAATCCTTCTCGGTGGCTGATTACTTTTTTTCGGTCTTCAAAAGGGATCGGCTAAGGTAGCAGATCAGCTTCTCTCCGAAACATTGATGGCGCAGAGATTTTGACGTTGGCTACTGGATAACTCACCAATCTAGTTCACCTTCCAATCACTTGCAGAAAGGTTATTTGTTGTCAGTTTTATGCTTGCTCGAACACTGGTGCTTTCGCGTCATTTCCACTTTCACTCCTGGCTATATTTCACCCAGCTTGCTGACGGCTAGCTTGTACTTATTCGAAAAGCGCTGATCCTGACAAGCTATCAGTTTACCTCGGTTTTGATGCCAATCAACATCGGATTTTCTTAAATACAACTAGAAGCGCCTTCTGTACTGTCACTTTTACTAGTACTGGTGATTGCCATAACCACAAACTCTTTAGCCATTTCCGGATTTTGGAATTGACCGGATTCATCAAGTACCGACCATCTTTTTCGGCATCTCAGTCGTCCTTTGGCATTTCTGAGCAGCCAAATATTGCAGGAGCTTGAGCTCCAGGTCAAGTACCTTCATTTACTTCCATCTCCTTAAAAGCTTCTTTGTCTTTTTCAACAGTGTTTCAGTGGAGGGACGTCCTTAAATCTCGTAAGAATCCAGAAGGCAAATCCCCGCAGCGTGAGCCTAAGTTGGCTTCGCCGTTCCTCACCAATTAGGATTCTTAAAATCGGGTTTCTTTTTCTCATCAGCGCCCAGCTTCCTTACATTAGCACTGTAAGGGGCAGAAACAGGAAAGAATATAGCTAGCACTACGAGCCAGGTGGTCGTCGACGGCGAAGCAGGTTTAAAAGTTTCTTTTCATTTAAAATGCTTACCCTTAAAATAAGAATCAGGGTAGAACTTCTGCAAATTTCGAGTAGATGTTTATTTTTTACTTATTTTCATTTCATTCGCTTTATTTAGCTTGCCTTATCTAAGAAGGAATCTTGCCAGAATTGAAGAATCTTAAAAAAAAACTTAGCTAAGCGAATTCAAACCCAGCTAAGAATGTTCAAGATAGCTTTTTAAAGCAGTTAAAGTCTACTTTAGCATTTAAAACTTTAAATGTTAGTTTCGACTCAATTTAAACTCATGTAATACACTCGAAAGAAAATGTTTCCGGCCAAAAGTAAATACAACTACAGAAGTGTCACTATAATCAATAAGCTTTTCAAGTCTTTTTCAGCACCAATATACCAGAAATATGACAGTAATCTGAATACGGACACTAACCGAGGTAAATTGCAGGATAAACATAAAATCAGGCTCTATGATTGACATTCACGTCAGATTGCTGAAGGCTTCGTTTGTCTACTACATCCTTGCTCTTTCTATTTTCGGATGCAACATATTTATATGAATACGGATGTACATAGGTGTGGCCATTCAGCTTACCGCATCGTTTCTGCTAGTACTACGTCGAACATTGACACCATTCCCAGTTCAGGCTAGGAACATTGAAAAGGATATTCTAAACAGTGAGCCTTCTTTATTCACTGAATATGCATATCCGTGTTTCGATTTGAATTTCAGAGTGGCAAATGCAGCCTGTATGTCACGGTGATGTCAACGATGACGCCGAGGATATTTGTGCAGGCAGCCACGACGATGACGATAAGCGGAGCTGTGACACACTCACAAAATATTGCAAAGGACCACATGACAAACTCATGATTACCTATGTGCACACATGCATAAATACAGTATAGAAATCGTATCAGAGTTCTCTGGATTTCTATTACCGAAACAAACAAATCGGATTTGAAAGTAGATTGCGTTCGTTAGTTCCAACCCCCTGGAGCTATCAAATGGCTTACTAACGAAATAT
This sequence comes from Nemotelus pantherinus, assembly GCA_963978885.1. Classification (NCBI taxonomy): domain Eukaryota; kingdom Metazoa; phylum Arthropoda; class Insecta; order Diptera; family Stratiomyidae; genus Nemotelus; species Nemotelus pantherinus. The sequence goes on from OZ022263.1 coordinate 4,478,065, forward strand.
TTAACTGATGTTTTTCTCGAAAACGCTGCGGTGAAGTGAATTTGACAGCCTCACTGCTAGCCTTGATCTGGTCGTGCACTATGTTTAGCTCCCATGAACGAGGTCTTGTTTGAATTTCCGAAACGTGAAAAACATGCATAAAATTATTAAGAACATCAACGTGCTATCTCGCACATATATATGTAGATCTGTGTACGTACAAGAAAAGCACATACATAAAACATGAATTTTATGTACAAATATTATGAGAGTGCTGAAAGCATTTGTGTATTTTGCTGGTAGCGAATACAATATGAAAATATTGAAATTTTCGTATTCGTCCTGTTTCCTATTCAACATGTTTTAGGGTTTGGTAGTTTTTAGTTCTTTTCATCATTTTTTCGGTTGACATTTGATTTAGTGCACGTTTTCGTACTACGCGTCCTCTCTTTTGATCGTAGAAAATAATTTGGCAGGACAGTATACAGGTATGCAAATCTGTTTCGTTGAATAATTGATTTGCAGTCTACGACGGTCTATTCATCGCATGTGGTGACATTTTTGTCAAATCGAGAAAAAGTTGATATCTATGAATTTTCATCAAACAACATTAATGCATAGATGGAATTGAGGTTTGAGTATGTTCGGAAGGTTGCATTAGAAATTGTTCCAGTAAGAATGTTTTTTTCCATTAATTCCCCGTCTTGGTTCGTTTGTCAAATTTAAATTGATAAGTATGAAACAAAATGTACTAAAAAACTACTTAGTTTAAATTCATGACAGAAACAATTGATATTGATTAGTCTGGAACACGTGTATAAATATAAGATTTCCTTGTTAAATTTTGCATGCCAAAATTGCTACAACTAATTAAAAATGGATAAGTCGATTAGCTGAGTATCCCAGAATACTACTTAATTGGTAAACCTGAAAATAATTAAGTTTAATTCTGGGGCTAATTTTTTAATTCCATCTTTGTGGATCAATCGCTCTCTTTATGTAGCAACGAATATCTGCTTGTTTTTTTTAACAATTTTTTCCTAACCTAGGCGGTAAATTATATCCTACTGACTTCTAATGCAAACTGTTTCCCCTACTTTATGTTCCTGCATATTGCCTCGTTTTTTATTAAGAAATTCCAGAATTTTGGTTTGTTTTTCCATTCAAAGAAACCTATACGGTACTTTTCATAGAATTTTCTATCTGAGCTCAATCTATACTAACTATTCTTCCGTAAAATGAATTCGGCTATGTTTGAAATGCATTCACGAATCTCTTCGTTCCCGGCTGGAATCAAAGGGGGTAGTTCTGGGTGGCACTCGCTCACGAAATTCAGGGTGGGTCGGGCGCCACTCGCTTCAATTGACCGAAACTACCACTTTACTTTCTTTCTGAAACGAGAAAATAGTGATGGTCTCCGTTACAAACAAAGACCGTGCAATTGGGAATACTAAAATGATCAACCCCGCCTACGTGACTAACCTCCGATACAAGTTTTTACTAAGAAATGCGTTAATATCGAAAACTGAATATACTTGAAACTTTATTATTAAACGGCACTATCGTCTTACTTAATATTCCGCACTTCAAACCCAAACCAACTAATTTAACTAATTATATGTACAGTCACTCAAAGTGAAAATGATCCACTCGGTGCAAAACAATTGCAACGTAATTTAATGATAGAAAATAAATTAAAAATGGACTGTTCCTACTTAAAAATGATTACTTCAGATGTGCAAAATCAGTTTTAAATGTGTAGTAAATAAAAAATTTATTCGATTGGAAAATATAATAATATAAACAAAAAATGTATATTCCATAGTCAAAATGAAAATGATCCATCAAAATACAAAACACAAAAAAAATATAAATCAAGAATTTTCTTTAACAAATTAATATTTAGTGTGAAGGCCCTTGGCGAGCCTAACAGCTGATAACCTCTTTGGCATTGAAGCAACAAGTTTTTTTGTGAATTCTGGGCAGATTTTCGACCACTCCTCCAGAATGACCTCCTTTAATCGATTTCGACTGGATATTTGATGCTCCCTAAGACGCTCTTCTAAATGGTCCCACAAGTGTTCGATAACGTTTAAATCTGGTGATTGTGCTGGAGTTTCCATAACTTTGGGACAATGATAGAGCATCCATTCTCGAATGAGTAACGACTTATGTTTGGAGTCGTTATCTTGATAGAACTGGAATTTGTCTTTAAGACCCAATTTTTCGGCGCTGGCAGGTAAATTGTCCTTCAGAATTTGGAGGTACATAAATTTATCCATGTTACCGTCAATAACGTGAATATTACCGACTCCATTAGCTGCCATACAGCCCCAAACCATTATCGAACCTCCACCATGTTTTACACTTGGACGAAGATTCTTCAAATTCAACTCTTCATTCTTCTTTCTCCATACTCGAACCTTCCCATCCGATCCGAAAACATTGAATTGGCTTTCATCAGCAAATATAACGGTATTCCAGAAGTCTGGGCCATGCGAATAGTACTGAGTCGCAAATTCTAGCCGACGTTTTTCATTGTTCGCACTTATTAACGGCTTTACTCGTGGGGAGCGACTGTTATATTCTTGTTTTCTTAGGACAATTCTTATTGTTTCGTCGCAGACCTTGATATTCAAGGCCTTTTCAACGTGTACGCGAATTTTTAGTGCACTAAGCTTCGGATTTTCTCGGATAAAGTCTACTATCCACCGTTCTTCACGATCGGAAAACGCTTTTTTTGGACTTTTTCGAACCTTATTACCGATGCGATTGTCTTTAAATTGTTCAATTACATGTTGTACAGTTGACGCACTCTTGTTGACAATCTTTGCTATTTCGCGTTTACTTTTCCCGAGCTTGAAATGATGGATTACCAGCTCCCGTTCTTCGTATGTCGTATGGCGACACATTTCGAAAAAAAGCTTGCTCAAAACGATAAATGTGCAACAGGTGACTGCACTCAGCGAAAGAGTAAAGTCAACTAAGGAAATGTCAAATACATGTCAACAGCTGATTATAAAGTCTTAAGGCTGGTACTGAGTTCGAGTTCACGTGAAATTTTGACATCTTTAAATTATCTGGTCATTCTTTCGAGCGAAAATTTTGACAACGGAGAAAAGCAGAGACACTGCTCATTCTTGACGGATAAAATGTCAAGAATTTCACTTTTCGATCGGTTTTCTTATTGGAAAGTCATTTGCACTGCTCAATGTTCAAATTGAAACACTAAATGTCACTTTTTCGCTCGAAAGAATGAACTGCACAAACTAAATTGGCGTGAAATGATTGGAGACATGTTCCAGTGCCATCTATGTTTTCAAAGCGAAAGCAACTTCAAAGCAACTTTTCATGCTAAGAACACAGTACCAAACTTGCTTATTTTCAAGCTAAATTTTCGCCGAAACCAATTTCACGTGAAATTTTGTATGAAAATTTCACGTGAAATCGAACTCAGTACTATGCTTTAGTAGTGAACTATATGAAATAAGTACAATGGATCATTTTCATTTTGACCCCATATTCAGCCTTCTAGCAAAGATTGACCCGTAATTTCAAATGCAATGTAACCATTTTGCGAATAACTTGTGCATTTGTTGCTTAAGGCTGGTACTGAGTTCGAGTTCACGTGAAATTTTGACATGTCTCCATTATCTGGTCATTCTTTCGAGCGAAAATTTTGGCAATGGAGAAAAGCAGAGACAATGCTCATTTCTGACAGATAAAATGTCACGAATTTCAATTTCACTTTTCGATCGATTTTCTTATTGGAAAGACATTTGCACTGCTCCATTTTCAAATTGAAACACCAAATGTCACTTTTTCGCTCGAAAGAATGAACTGCACAAACTAAATTGGCGTGAAATGATTAGAGACATGTTTCAGTGCCATCTACGTTTTCAACGCGAAAGCAACTTCAAAGCAACTTTTCATGCTAAGAACTTAGTACCACTCTTGCTTATTTTCAAGCTAGATTTTCGCCGAAACAGATTTCACGTGAAATTTTGTATGAAAATTTCACGTGAAATCGAACTCAGTACTATGCTTTACACATTAGGAATTACTTTTGCCTAGAAACAAAGTAATTTCCAATAATATAAAATTGTATGCGATGCACATCAATTTATTTTCACTGGGTGGATCTTTTTCACTTTGAGTGACTGTATATGTATCTAACTCAGTATTCTAGTGTGCACACTACCATAAATATTCGTCATGTGGCGTACTGGTCTGGCTTCTACCTTGCTGGGGCCCGTTCGTTGACTTGGTCGCTTACTAGATCCTGATCCACCGATCGCTTCACTTCCTCAGCAACACCTCTAAATTGGTTCGAGTCACTTTCCGCCGCTCGAATCGAAACTCTCCACCAAAATTAATCGATAATTCAGGCCGTCGTATAGCCTTGTCCAATTCCTCGGTCAAATTCGCAGTAAAAGAGACAAAAAAAATAAACGCTTTTGTTAGGATTCAGTAGCTTCTTCTCTCGGACATCAGTTCACTCATCAGGATTTTACTAGACCGTTTTTTGTCATTCCGGTACACAGGAAAACTTTTCAGACTGCAGCAGAATTTTCAAATCCATTGGGTCCCCTCACCTCAGCTGTGAGCTGGCACGATCCACACCGGAGCTGCACTTCAGATCGTTCCCTCTTGGCCCACTGCATTTGTGACAGCGATCCACCTGTTTCATCTATCAAATGACAATTCGTAGTGTCGAAAGTTTGAGTCGGGTATGTTTTCGTGTTTGTTGTTTGTCTAATTTAGCCCGTAAGTTATTAAAATGTTTCCAATTTCGGTGATTTTGCGTGTTCAATGAATGTAAATAGAGCTCGAATCCGTCGTCTATCGCCTCTTGGTGGTGGTTTTATCACTGATGACCGTGGTGTTGTTCATGTCGGTGACTGTTTCTTAGCTGTATTTCGTGATTGTCTCCTACCTTTATGTTTTCCTTCGCAGTAATTATGTACTGAGAAGTGAACCGTCGTATGCGTCACACGCGTGCTCCACTAACCATCTACTTATACTTACTAACTAAATACAATGTGTGCCTTACCTAGGTTACTTCCCACGGAGGGTTTGCTTACCTAATTTTTTGTACGTGAATTCTTTCTTTTTCATTTGCACGATTGGGTACTGCGGAATAAAATGGTTGAAGGGGTTTCTTTTCCATTACTGGCTTATACTATTACTGTACTCGTTAACCTCAACTGTACTCAAAATTCCAGTGGATGCCATCAGTCTTTTCAAATTTCATTTTAAATTGCGGAATGTTGAGCCCAGACTGGGGTCTGAAGTCTTCAGCCACAACCGACTTACTCAATTCCTGGTCTTTACGGGTGAGGAAGTGCGATACTGACTTGCACTTCAGGTCAGTGTACTGATGCCTGTGTGCTGGGCGCGGTTGATAAGCGACTTGGGCTTCTCTGAAGCTGCAGTGTAGGTCGTTGTGCCTTGACCACTGCTTTTTAAGCTTAAATAAGGCGAAAATACTCCTCAGAATTGAATACCTTTTTCTGATGAGCCTTTCATGTGATCCATCCTATAGGTCGTTATTGAAGCAACCTTAGGCGTTTCAGCTGGTGAGGTGAGCTGAGAAAAGGTTTTTTCGGGATATTAAAGCTGCTCCTTTGTTCGTGAATCCTTTTTGTCGTGTTTTGTTGCGCTACCAAGTTCAAGTTTTGGGCGTTCATATCGGTTTCAAACGTTATGCCCGGTTCAGTCGCTACGTTTTGTACAACGTTTTATCTGCACAGTCTTAAACGTTGCAGATAAAACGTTGCGTGTGGATAGGAAAACTGTGCAATTTTGAGAACTGCACGGAGACGGTACAGTTGCAGCGATAACTGAGGTGGTTAGGCATAGTTATCCGTGAATTGTGCCGACAAATCGTTACGTGTGGACGATTAGCTACGTTTTTTATTCATTTTTAGCAAATGACAAACCTTCGACAATGTTCACGGGAGTTTCTGACTGAGTTTATTGCCTTGTCCGAAAGTATTTTACACATACAAGTATTTTCTTTTGTGATATATCCCTGTAGCTTCAGTAAGTCATTCAGCATACGATTCGTAACTACTTCTAGGTAATGGTAACTAATTACCAAGGTAACCACTTCCAATATAATTTCTGCATTACATTTAACTCATTATGTCATAGAAGGTAATGTGTTGTGATTGTATTCTGTACTAGTTACGGAAACAGTTACATTGGAGTGCTTTCAGAAGTGATGATAGAAAATCAGTTTAGTAAGAGATATGCTGTAATATATTACAGAAAAGGTGATATTGTAAGTTGATATATGGTGAAAACTACGTAAATAGTAAATAATCATCTCGAAAACGTACGAGTATGCGTGATGGAAATCAAAGTCTAATTCGGAGTGTAGCACACCATTGACGCTAATTCGTTTAGTTGAAAAATAAATTAGTACAAAGTTTTTACAAAATATATACACAGATTTCATGGATGAAAAAAGACAAGCAAAACAACAAATATCACTATAAATTTAATAAATTTTATTTATCAAAACAAGGATATAAAATCAAAATATTCCAGCATTATTCAAAATACACTATTTTAAATCTATATTTCAATAGAAAAATCGAACACGCGTTTACATCACTTGCACAATATAACTCGCACTGTTGAAAAATACAATTTTTTCGGAACTGCGTACATAAGAATTGCGCAGTATTTGAATAAAAATGTTGGCCACGCAGCCTCACGTGCTCGTAGAAATAAGCAACAAGTTGCCTACTGCTTTACTTTTTGAGAAAGGTAATGCAGTGGGTAAGTTGTTACTTGATCGCTTACTCGATAAACTCGATTACATTGTTAGTAATGGAGCTTCGTGAATAATGTAGTACTTCCAGAATCAATTCTGAAGCAACGCCTTGCCATTTTTCTTACAGGGATGGTTTCACTAATTCCAATAAATGAATGTATGTGTCTATGTCAATTCTCAAGTAGTTCCGCCAATCATTAGGTTCATAACTTAATTCACGCAGTAATTTAATGTGAGAAAAGTGCTGTCTTTTTAGAAGCCATTTCCTCGGCCACTGTGAACGCCGGGTTCTTTGGAGATCTTCCATTTCTTTCTTTTTCTTCACGAGACAACATGAAAAAATTGACCAGAGTAGTACTTCCCCCATGGTGACGCCACTAAAACTGCGCTAAAATAAATACAGATTTGCATCATCTGGACGCTCTTTATTTTTGCAACGTTTTGACTGCGCAGATAAAACGTTGTGCAAAACCTAGCGTCTGGACCGGGCTTTAAAGTTTGCATTTTGCAATGTTTTAAACACGAGATTGATGTTGGCGAATCTCTATGTAATTTTGAATTTTGAGGTAGTCTTGGGTGGTATGGACTACAACGTTGAGTTCTTTCATACTTTCATTTCTGCTTACACAATGGGAAGATCTCAAGCTGAGAGAAATGTGAAATTTTAATGCTGGGCCTTTGGACCGAAGAAATTTATGAGCGCACGTTATATAACTTTCACATCCCCACCAACTGAGTTAACAGTGAACGGTATTTCATTCAAAGTGCAGCCTCTAACACATATTTTTGTTGGGACTTTTCTATATTACGCATTTCAGAACCTGCCCGTTTCTTGCTAAGTAGACAAAGCAAAGTAATGAGGAACAGTTTAACGCGAAAGCCAGGATGCCCCAGATAACATAACCCAGGGTTTTCTTATATTTATGAAATTCGGAGAATTTCGAATTATTTATTATGTATTCTGCAAAAGACTAGTGTTCTGGTTCCACTTTCAGTTGGATAGCCTCGTAATATTATTGCTCGCGAATTTGTGTTAAATGTTTTGAAACTTTTCTCTGGAACTTGCCTTTGGAAGGATCAATCTACAGTTGATCTCTTCGGAGCGTAAGATTTTTACTATTTTATTATAGTTTAGGTCTATTTTGCTAGTTAACAGCTACGGAGTTAATTGATCGATGATTTGAACTGAGGCTGTGATTTAGGGGTAGGCTTTTCTGAAAATTTTGCTATATTTGAATGTTTTGCAATATTTGAAACTGCCATTTCAGATTTCAATTGGAAAAGAACATGCCGATATTATGGAAGAGTTTTATCCGAGATACTAGATTGAATTTATTCATTAGGCAAATCTGGTTGATGTGACCAGTTATATAGATATACGGTGTATGCAAGCAAACGGTGTGAATGAAAAATCTGATCGCGATATATTGTAACAAAGCTTCTATGAGGTAATTGTCAGCAGTATGTCACATATAATAGAACTAATTTACGATGTCTGACTAGAAAACCCAAGCAACGAAGCTATGCTTTACAGTACCACTAACAAAAATCATATCTTGAATCATTGGCATCGTTGAAACAATTACAGTTGTGGCACTTGATAACATATGGTAATAACTGCAGAAATTTCAAACTATCAAACAGTTTTCAACTCGATTTTTAATGACTATGGTATTTTTCGGTCATGCAGACTACTCCTACGCAAAACCACTATGAGTCAAGTGAACTCTGCAGAGATCAAGAAGTTGTGTTCGATTACACCCGCATTGAGAGCAGTTTCACCGAAGAGGAAAAGAGTACTTATTCTACTTCTCATGTCGATGCACATTTATGCAAACTATTCTCCATTCGGGGACAATTTAAGCGAAACAACTTCCACTTACATTACTACAGCATCGAAAGTAACTTCCGTCTCCTGTTGAAATGATCTCAACACTAATATCGTTACTTGCCATTGTCAAAGTTATAATGGTTTCTGATGTACGAGTAGATGGAAAATCAAGCAACTTTCACTGATATTAAGTTCGTTATGGCTCCGAAGAGACCGGAATATGGTCGATAATTGATTCGATTCTAACCGATATGCAACTGTGATTCAATCACTACAATTCTGCAATATCTAGGTCTGAATAGATAGAGCTTGAAGCCAAGAAACTTCAATTGCTATAGAAGATTCGATTTAGTTTTCAGTTTCTTGAGAGTTTTCATATGTGATTTCTTCGTAGAGTACGAGTAACTTGCAAATTTGGATTGTCCTTACAAGGACAGGTTGCACTTTAGACGCCATGTAAGATACCCTCCTTTCTCCTTACGAAATGTTTTGCTGCTATCATGTACCTCTCTTCCACCATAAAACCATACATGCAGACGATGGATTTATTTGTTTCCTTTAATGTGAAATACGGTACAAGGTATGCCATGAAATTTTAATTTATACCATGGTTAGTGAGGCTCACTAGCTAACGTAATGAAGAGAAGACGAATTCATTCTTTAGACCAAACTTTCCGGTTGTTTGGTTGGATCCATACACATTATTTAGATTTTTCTTTGTTGGCAATGGTAAAGAGAACAGTACATATTCACATTCGGTTTTCGAATTAAATGTTCTATGACAGGCTGATGAAGTTGAAACGTTAAGTTAATTAAGGTTGTGGTTTTATGTAAAAAGTAAGTATAAAAGCATCGAGTGGAAAACTTTGGAAAGCAGATGAATAACTGTTGAAACGAAACAAGATGTGGTTTTTCGGAACAAATTATAACAATCATGTAGAAAACATGTGCGCTTGTTTGAATAATTTTAAGGCTTGTCTGCTAGATTACCTGGTGGGATTAAAAAGTTTAAGGAGGAAAACAGTTTAGAAGTACATGTTTTAAAGTGATATTCGTGAATTGTTTTCGCGAAGAGTAAATAAATAGAAGCTGCTAAAACTTTGGGGGTATTTTAATTACATATTCAAGCAAATATTTTGATTTTTTCGAGAGATACCCTTTAAAAATATGGGAAATTAGAGCTGCCTTCCATGGAAGGTTGCCATAAGACCTAAAGCTTAAAAACAAAACTAAAATGCAAATGAAAACAAAAATAAAGTAAAAAAAAAGAAACATACAATTCAAGGCCAAAATGGACAGAAAGGAGAAGTTAATATTCAAAAGCAAATATTGCGTTCCGGCTTGACCGTATGAATTTTAAAGATGGCTGTAGAGTATGGAAGAGGACTATGTTAGAAGATTGGCAACTAGTTTAGTCGTATTAGTCGTCAAACTTGGTTGCGTGTAATTTGGACAATGGTTTACAATTTGATGTGATTTACACTGACTTTGCAAAAGTATTTGACAGGGTAAAGCACTCAGTGTTGTTGAAGAAGGAGTCTAATTACAGTGTTTTCAGTGCCCTTTTAACCTGGCCTTCTTTCTACATCCAAGTTTGCACCTGTCATGATATTTTTAATGCTTGTTGTTGCTCTCCTTTCTAACCTATTTCTGGCGTTCCTTAAGGGACCATCTTTGGCCCCCTCCTATTCACTAAGTACATCAATAACTTTCTTCGTACGCTCAAGTCTGATTCTCTTTTATACACTGATGACCTTAAAACTTTTCGTGATGTTGCTTCAATAAATGATTGTTATTATTAACAGTTAAATCTTTTTGTTTTAAGTGACTTCTGTTCTGCGAACTTCCTTGCTCTGAATTTTTCCAAGTGTTTTGTAATGTCTTGTGATCTCCCAACTTTTGATTACTTTTTGTCATAAGAACAATGGCATCATTTTCGATCCAAAACCAAAGTTCGTTTCGTTCTGTGCTGTTCACGCTTTGCAATTGATATTGACAATGTGTTTGTTTTTTTTACATCCCATGTCCATAGCATTAGGCGTGTTTTTTTGCTCCCTCTATATGTAACAGAACAATGCTAACCAGTGCAGACGCATTGGAAACAACAACAACTCTCCCTATCCATAAGATGAGTTGTTGTTGTTTCCAATGCGTCTGCACTGGTTAGCAGCATTGTTCTGTTATGGATAAGGGGAGCAAAAAAACGCGCCTATTGAACATCTCCGCTTCTGCCATGACAATCTTTGAACATATAATGGAAAATGGGAATGCATTTGATAAAAAATGGCCAGATTAGGATCTGATAGCAAATGGCTTTTGTTTTAGTGACCATGTCCATCGTTTATGATGTCTCTAACGGACACTATTAGTCTGACGGCTTGTAAAGTTTTCGGTGACATGAGTATCAATATTTCTTACCGCAACTTTTATGTCCACACTGAAAGAAAAACTCTTGGTTGATTCAACTATTTTTAATAGTACTGCAACGATTCATTCAAAATCGTTAAATGAACTAAGGAAAATAGTTATTTTTACTATGTTAATATAGTTAATTTAACGATATAAAAGTAGTTGGCTCTGGTTATACAAAAAATATCGCAACGTTCATGAAATCAACTGTTTTAATTGTTTCATAACCACGAAAATTAGTTGATAAATAGAAAATATTCATCAATTCACTCAAAACTTCAACGTTTCGAATTATCAACAGTTTTTATGGTACTTAAACTACTTTGCAATAGTTGATTTCAACAAACGTAATTCAGTAAGCAAAGTCTTTGGAATTATTCTACGCAAAGTAGAATAGTTTCAACATTTGGACGTTTTTCATGCTCCGAATGAAATTGTTTATCAACCACGCTTTATGGTGCATAAAAGTAATCAACCATTTTCTTATGGTTGTTTTAACTATAGCCCTAGTTGATGGCAAAACTAAGGAAAACTGTTGATTTTTCATACTCCTCATACTCATACTCCTATTCTATCATAGAAGTTTCATATGACACATGGCAAAATTGTGTTCGGTTTGCTGTTCGATATAATTCATATTCATGTTATGCTGTGAAGCCTTTATATTACGTTGCATGACGCTATTTTGTTCAGAATACAGCGTTTTCCGCTGTGGCAAAACAGTGGGCTGCGGCAAAGCGCAGTCAAAAAATTAGAATGCACTGTTTTGTATGGTAACGCGCACAATGGCTGCGGTCGAATTTGCGGCCGCGGCAGAATTTGCCAAATTTCTAATTTTGCCGCACCGCTAGCGGTGATACCTACCATAGGTTGGCACTAGGTTGAAGTAAATCTGATTGAATTAGGTTGAATGGTCTGGCCAACCTAATCCTCGTACAACAGGATTTAGCAATACAAAAGAAAAAAAAAATGAATTTGGTTGGTGCCTTGATTGCATTGACAGCGACATTGTCGCTGCATTGTGATACACCAAATTCAACTGCGGCATTTACGCCTCCCCTGCCTATATTTCGTACTATGTATATGGTTGGAATACCATTGTTTGTGGTTGCTTACTTTTTTTGCACCACGGACGTTGTTTATCAACCACGCGTCATGGTGCATAAAAGTAATCAACTATTTTTTTATGGTTGTTTTAACTATAGCCCGTAGTTGACGCAAAAACAACTAAGGAAAATTGTTGATTTTACCAAGATTTTTCTTTCAGAGCTAAAATTTTCTCAAATCGGTGTTTTTAGGTCTTGATTGTCTTTAGAAATCTTTCCATGAAGTTGAAATGGTTGCGAAAGTGGAGCCGCAGCGTCACGGCAAAGTGATCAGACATACCAGCATTTTTCCTGCAGTGTGGGATTTAGGATTCACAGGTAATATGACAAGAGAAAAGAAGTATATGGAAATAAGTTATGTTTTAATTTCTAAATGCTATAGCGTAAGAAGTTCTTTCGAAAGTGTAACATTTTTTTGTTGGCAAGTATTTGGTGGAAAGTGTAGATAGATACGTGATTGAATAGCAATTACGCCAGGCTCAAATAGATTCTCAGTTGTTTACTAGGAATTTGATCTCAGGGAGAAAATGAACGATCACCAATAGTAGCCATAAAAAATTTTGGTTGTTGATACGTGACGCTGCAAATCAGTTGTGCTGCATTTGGTTTTGATTAGTAAAGGTGGCAGTCTAACTCGTGGAATTTACGTGTGATTGCTCATAGTTTGAGGCAGAGCAGTCTGATGGTTAGGCATGTGAGGTGAATTAAGACCATTTGTTGAGTTGTTGGAATAAAATGAAAAGTACCATTACCGAGAATCCATGTGTGTTCATTCGGGGATAAGCCCAGAGGTTGCCGAAGGTGGTATGTATTAGGAGAACTCCTAACTGTGAAAGTAACTGTGAAAGTAATTGAAGTTGAACCGTGTGAAAGGAACTCGGTCATAATCCCCACTTCATGGAATGGGAATTTCTCTAATTAAACTTCTTTGATTGAGGAGAAAGTTCGTACTCTGTACGCTAGGTCTGGTGAGCCGAAGCTCGCTCGATGGCTCAGGGCTCAATATTGGGGTGACTAAATGGCTCCCATGGCCCGTCTCCGGCAGGATGATCTGAACCCAAACAAACCAGGTGGAGTGACAAAACCTATCCTTGAACAACGCAGAGTTTACTTCGATGAGAGTTTTCTCTTCAAAATCGGCCGTGGTTTGTTGGTTGTTGAGAGGTATCGCGTAAGGCTAAGCAGCTTTTCCATTGTGCCTGAAGAGCCTTAAGTTCGTATCAACACATTCTTTGACTCTCATGTTTAGCAATTCTCACACATTCATAACACTCTTCAACTTGGCCGTCTTCCGCATTCTACTGTCATCTTTGAAAGTCTAGTTCGTAGTAAAACATTTGCTATTTAAATTAATTTAGATTTTTAACCGAGCTGTTTTATGGATTCTTTTTTTATTTGTCAGGGAATTACATACTTTTGCTTAATTACTAAATATTATTTTACTAAATTTTACTTATTTTCTTTTATTATATAATTTTATTTTATTTGACTGTACTTAAATTTTTAAAAATAATAAATAGAAACAATCTTTTCTAGACGCCTTGAATCTAACGTGAATTGAAGTTTATATCTCTTTAAACGATAATTAGTATTCGGTAAATCAAATGTTGATTTCATACCGATATTTCTTCGATTCGAAAATCGCACAACACCTTAACTCATTCACATTGCTTCCCTTCTAGGCTTTATCAATCAGTCTCACACTATTTCAATTTCTCTTGTAGTTCTTTTTCAACTTCGCGTGACATAAGCACACAAATCATCGCCACCTGTTATTCCCAGTCGAAATATGTAAGCAGTTGTTACCGTAAATTACCATTATCGTAAACATTATCGTCACTTAGATTTTTTCCTTGATTGAATTTGAAATCAGCCTGGCAGACCTCAAGTCGAGTAAGCTGAAAAATGTTTCATTAAAAGTTGGAATAACTTATACATAAATTTACCACTGAGCTTAAAAGATTTTGTGGTGGAAATTTACAAAAGTTCTCATTAAATTATGGTCGGAATTTTAGAGTTAGTATGTACATATGTAGTATGTTAATGTGTTTGGAATTTTATGTGATGAGAATATTTAGAATAATTTTCGTGTATTCATCTGTTTGAAAACTAGTCAACGGGTGGAAAGTTCTTTTCAAAATTATCTATTATGATAAGAGTTTTTATAGATTGTACCGTATAGAATTAAATAAATAATTTAAATGCAAGCTTTTTGTTTACCATAAAACCCAGTAGTCTGAAGATTATATTTTGTCGAAGTTTCGAAATTGATTACATATTTAATAAACGGAATTTAAGTACTTTATCAGATACGATGAAAATAGCACGCCAACGGATATTTTTCAAAAATTCTATCTATTATCATAATCCGAATACCTTTTTGCTTATCAATCATCTAGAATAAATCCATCAATTTTTCTTCTGAATATTACACTCTCGAGCACCTCCCTGGGGCATATTGACGTACCTAGTCGATTCTGTAGACAAAGTATAAGAAGCTCTCGCCTAGGATACATACCACCACACCAGCCACTATAAATTGTTCTATCTACCGTGACTGCAGACACATCACGCAATCCAGATATACTCGTGGTTATCTATCTATTGTACAGCAGGCTCAACTGCCATGGTATTGAACTATGATATAATGCAAAGTTGCGCTACGCTGCTGTAGCATTGGGTCGAGCGACGGTTCGTTCGAATCCCGTTCTGCTTTCTGCGATGCGACTTGGGTAAGATCTTCGACAAACTTACGTTTATCTCATTAAAACTGTGAAAGTAAAAGGTAATAGAAATTTACAGAAGGAAGTAATATGGCACGAAGTACTGGAAATTGCAAAGAGGTATTTCATAACCTTAGTTTCAAGAGATGATGCCTTTGAATATTCTTGGAGTTTCATTTAGTTCGATGGTTCTTCGTTTGCTGTAGCTGTAATATCTGCTTGTTATGATTGTATCGAAAGAGATCTTTGTGATTGCTTTGAGGATTAAAATGTAACAGATGTCATTCGAAATAGCGTCCAGTGTGGGAATAAATTTTTAACAAAAGTGGCAGGGACAAAAAGCTGGTCGGGGCGACGACTTTATTAAACCAGTCATACATATGCTTTTACTAAATGTTTCATCAATAGACTAGAAACTCTTTGCCTAGTTTGAAAAGGACGTTGCTCAATCACCATGAAAATCACTTAATCGAAATTCGCATTAAAATCAAGAAATTATTTTGTCCACCATTATGTCTGTTACGTGCTTTCCTACTCGGAAAAGACACTTAGTCAGTATCTGCAGCCGTTATCAGTGTTAACTGAAATTTGAGTTCCTTCCTTCAGGCAAATGCCGGCCATGAAACACAGCTTATTCATCAATCGAAATGAGCTGATATAGCTGAGAGACAAAATCTCACTCTTCTTAGCTCCGATTTGTTGTTTGCCTCATGGCTATCAATTTTTACGCGCAGTGAACATTGACAAAAAGATAAAACACTTTCGATACCGAAGATTTAATGGAGCTTACTCGATTGTTTTTAGGATTCTGTTCATAAAAATAATATGATAATGTAAACAATTTTCGTAATATTTGATTAAGTTTGCGCGTTTTATTGCCATCATGATAATTATCTACCAAATGAAATGATATGATTGAAATGGAACGTTTTAAAGGTATTAAAACTTATAGTTAGCAAAGGCATCGGAACATAACCACAGTGTTTTAAATTTCCCAAATGATGGAAAACAATATTATTCAGTTTGCTCCCTCTAATTTCTGCTCACAGATTCTCATCAATTCTGCAATATGCAAAAACTTCTCCATTCTAATCAGATTACAATGTGGGAAGCCATAAACGAAACCAAAGTCCTAACCATTCACTCTCTTCAATTCTTCTCGTTTGATGGGAAAATTAGATGCCTAAAAGAAGAAAATCTCGTTACACCTATTCAGCTTCAAATTGACTTTTTTCCTATGTGAAGTGTTCTGTCGTATGTATGTTCCTAATAAAAATTGACACTAAGGGTAAAAGTGACAAATACAATGAAGAAAATGCACTCGACTACGACGTCGACAACTACGACGATATGAAGAAAAACAGTGAACAGTGAACGATACGACGGCATAGAATGTGGCTCTTTGACCATTACGATCTTTAATTTGATTTATCCTGCAGTAGCATCTGCAATATGCTCGCTCGTTCGTACTGTAGTTTTCCATGTTTCCTCTATCGTATCGTTCTCGTAACTGGCTGCTTCAGTCATATAACGTGCAGTGGGTAGCAGTTATCTTAAGTCTGGTGACCACATTTTCGTTGCTGATATTATCGTTGTCGTCGTCAACTGGAAAGTTGTGGAAACTGGCTGCTCCCGTTGACCTATCCGTAACGTGCTACCCTGACTCGTACGTTTGAAGGGAAGTCATGTCATTTTCGTACTATTCCTACACTATACTTTAGTATAAAGTCGTTCAGGGTGCGAGACTTTAGCGGAATTTTTTCTGCCACCTACTGCATAGTATGCTGACGGTAGGTAGCCATGTCGCTTGTCTTTTCTGCAAACTCGGACTCTATATGAGCGCTGGAAAGCAGCAATTCCACTGGCAGCCTGAGAAAAAATATTTTAGGTATGCAACAAAAGTCTTTGAATCCTTCCGCGGGCTGAATACAAAATTATTTACGCTAAGGAGAAACGGGGTCAGTTAGTAATTTTAGAAGAATGCTTCTAGAGATAATTCAATTGACTGTCAAACATAGTTTTTCTACTGATCGATTTGGAAAAATTTTTGGTAAACGAAGACAAAATTGTACATATTTTCCTGTTAAAATTATAGGACCACTTTGTCAACAGTGTCTACCAGTTATCAGCGCGTTTTATAGAGCATTCAATCACAGTCTTCCCCTATGTTGCTGTGTACTAATTCTTTCTTCTGGCTCTGCTTATTGAACAGACATAAAAGTTTCCGCCAGACAATAGCAAAATATGACAATGAAACTGTACCGTACAGGAGTAGGTACTCCTGTAGATCGTCCATCGTCGAAGTGTTGAGACTTTAAATGAACTGACTGGTTGCTTGTGACGTTTCTCCACCTCTTATACGACCATATGCATGTATCTACTTATGAATATCTTTTAAACAATATTTTTCCTGCTAGCATGGATTGCCAGAAGAAATGAAAGTGTCGGAGAAAACCTACCATAAGAAAAAACTTTGTTGAAAGGTCCGGCGGAAGTGAATTGTGAGTGTTTTCGAAAGCGAAAAAAGGGCAAAGAAAAAATGAAAATAATAAATAAAGTAGAGTGATAGCCTGTTTGGTGTGACGGTTTAAAATGATGTTACGATAATGAATGAATGTGAAAAAGAGTCTGGTGAAGAAATAAATGATACCTTTTTTTTAGATTAGAATACGTATTACGTATTGAAAGAGTAATAAATCATGGAGAGTTATTGGAACTGACTGAATACTTTTTTTCCCACAGTAGTATCTTCACTCTTTGCTTCGTAGTTCCTTTACTTTTAACTGAAACTTTTGTTTTGAAGATTATCAATAGCATATTATATTTTAATTGCAGGCTAATAGTGCACAGGCTGAAAAATAACAACTTCACGGTTGCTTTAAGTGTTAAGACAGTTAAACCTTGTTGAGGCTTAGTGAAAAATTGACTAACCTCATAAGATCTAAAAATAACATAAATCTTAAATCTACCTAGTCTGTTTAACAATTGACTATTATATATGTAAAGCGCATCCAGGAGTCAGCGTCGACCTGCTTTTTCAGGTCAGATAATCGGCATTTTGTAATCAGCTGAACACCCAAGTGATTGTACTATGAGTGTTATAGCCCCAAAAACTTGTATAGTCGATCACAGAGCATGACTGATTCAGACCAAACTATGAATGATAATCTACATACACGCATTGAACTTTGATTTGTATACTGAAGTATACCGTATACCGAACAGAAGTCCAGAATAGAGCTTGTCGAAGGTACCACAAAAAAAACCCGCACTAAAAATATGTTACTCGTTATCGTGAGGTGTAAGAGAGTGGCATCTTTGTGGTTCTACCAGCCACCGGACCATTGCTTGGAGCCGAAGACAGCAATGATGTGTTTAGTGTTTATGTGTATGTTGCTAATTCTGGAGACGTTTGTCAATAGGTTCCGTAGAGGATGAGATGTAACAGGACTTGAGCTTGATGGATTTGTTCGTGATTTCGAGAGTAAAGTAATTTGCATACCTAGCTAAGAATTTGAAAGGACCATCATACGGTGATTGGAGTTGAGGACGAACAGTTCGGTGTTGTGTGATATTTTGCCAACAGGATTTTTCCCATAGTTGCCGAAAGTTCGGAGGCAAAGTCGGTTGGGCTAATCTTCCTCGGATTTTCATGAAAAAAATCACTATGAAGACGTCAGCTCTTTCCGTATAGGAGTTGTGCCGGTGACTCTGTAAATTCTTCTCGGATTAGAGATCGTAATCAAAGAAGAGTTAAGGGCAGCTTTCTGGTCCAGGACGCATCGTTGTGAGCCATGATAGCCGCTTTTAGAGTACGATGCCATCTTTCTAGAAAACCGTTGGCCTGAGGATGATGCGCTGCGGTATTATTGCGTTCGAGGCCCAAGAGTCGATCAAGCTCAGCGTCGAACGCTGACTCAAATTGCATGTCTTGGCCGGAGAAAATGTATTGGGGAACTTCAAATCGAGCAATCCAAGTGTTCAATAGAGCAGAAGCACAGTCATTGGCAGTAATGCTGGCCAAGGAATTATTTCAGGCCAACGAGTGAAACAGTTAATCATAGTCAAACGGTATAAGTATCACTGTGCGTGTGCTAGAGGGCCAACTATGCCGATGTGAATGACTTTAAATCGTTTGGAGACCATAGGAAAGGTCGACAGAGGTTTGCTCACATGTCTGGTTATCTCGTATTTTTGACAATGTAGACATTCACGGGCCCAAGTGGCAATGTTCTTGTTCATCGAAGGCCGGAAGAATATCATCGCAATGTGCTTTCTTGAAGCACAAATGCCAGGGTGAGCTTTGTTGTGTTCTGAATTGAACACTTTTTTTCTGAACGTAAAGGGGATATAACGTCGTAAGGTTGGCCCAGACACTTCACAAAAAATGTCGACGTTGTTGACAAAGATTGGGTATTTCTTGAGAATAAATTTCGGGACCTTTAGAATCTTCTGAATTTCTGCGTCCAATTTTTGAAACGACGTTAAATCAAGAGTACTGGGAAAAAATATTTCTTCAAGATGAAAAATTGTGTCGGCAACAACGTTGTTGCAGCCAGACATGCCGAATGTCAGAAATGAACCTACTTACATAACTAAAATATCTAAGTTGACAAGGTGTGGCCTTTTCTGGCTTCTGCTTGAAAGCAAAATTCAGTAGTTTGTGATTAACCTCTGGGCTTCCAAAAAGTATTTGAAGTAACTAATGCCCTGATAAGCTGCTAAAAGTTCGAGGTCATATGCACTTTACTTTTTTTGGACGACGTTTTGTTTGGCAGAGTGAATAACGAAGGGTTTCTAAGAGCGTTGACATTTTTGATAGCGGTTTCGGATGCAACTGTGAGTAAATCTAGTTTAGCGTTTGATTCTAAGAAGGACAATAGAGTGGTTTCTACCAAACAAGTCTTGACTTGGTCGAAAGCTTTTCTAGCTTCAGTTGACCTGTCTGTTGTACTAGCACCATCTATTTTAAAGCCACAAAGATAAACGTTGAGTAGTTGCTGCGTTTCAGCTGTATGAGAAAGAAAGCGACGATAGAAATTGACTGCCAAAATGCAGGGGATTTGACATATGCCGCACGGAGTTGCCGACCGGTCGAAGCGCTTGAGGGCTCAAAAGCTTCCTCTGTGTCTAATGCTTCAAATACATATTGGCCGAGGCCAGGCGAGCCCAAGTCAGACGAGACCGCCAACATGTGGACGGTATTTGACAGCTCGTCACGAATCGCCTTGACTCGTGCCCAAAACCCATTCCGATCGGAAGTCGCACGATCGCCGGCGAGCCCTGTCAAAGTCGCTTGTCTGGACCGTCCACACACTCGGGCTCGCCAGATTTCGCCTGGGCGCAATATGTATTTGCCACATAACGACATCTAAAAGTATTGATGCGGCGAACGAAACGCGGCGGAAGTGAAACGTTGCAGAAACGAAACGTGGCACAGAATAGGGTGGCTGAAAAGCTTACTAACACAATTGAGGAATATTAAATTAATTAGTAGTATTGTTAATTAATTGTAGGTAAATATATCTAATCAATTTATTTTTAAGAAAATAATTTTTGTTTTTAAGTATTCTATTCCTATTAAATAGTCGACCATGATTTAGAAGTTTTGTTTAAAAATTTTTGATGTCACGATAGATTTGATTTCGTCGTTCGAATCTTCAGAGTTTCTTCTCCGTTTCGAATGCCATCATAAACAAGGTGAATTTGGAGTCGGTTGAGAAGGTTTTTTCTACCAATCCTACGAGATAAGAGATCTTTTTATCGAATTCTTGATACACATAGTTGACGGCGTCACTGAAGTTGTCGTCAGTGTTTGCGGTTGTATTTGCGATCGATGAATTCTAGATCCACACACGTTGGCGGACGAAATGTATGTTTTCTTCAAATTCATAAATAATTGCTTTAGATGAAAATAATGAAGAGAAACTATTCGATTGTCGAATGCACGTACACAACCGTACAAAAATACTTTCTTGTGTAAAATCGTATTATTGCTTTTTCTTCTCTTGGCCACCTCCAGCAGGAGTATTCGCTCCATTCCATTCGACTCAACTGTCAGTCTGACGGTTTGCTCGCGATCTCGTGTTTCACGGATATTTCAAATAAGTTTGAAATTGAAGAATGAATTCGCACTACCTAGAAATGAAATGAAAACAACGGCTAGAAAATCAGGAAACTGAAAGTTACTGGTCGCCAACACTCTTCTTATTTTGTGCTCTTCTCCTATTTTTTTTATAGGTGGTCAGAAGGCTCGACCTCAAGGGTGATGGTCTTGCCAGTCAAGGTCTTGTCGAAGATTTGCTTGTCTCTGCTCTGCCGGAGGTCCAAGTGAAGAGTCGACTCCTTTTGGAAGTTAGAATCAATTTGCTCTTTATTAGGCTTGCGTGGCTAGACGGGGTCCTCAAGAAAGAGTTCCACTAAAATAGGTAATCTCTGAATTTAAGAATGAATCTTGTTATTTTAATTTAGTGTTTTTATTATTACTATTTTTTATATTATTTATTTTAGTCATAATATTTTTAATTATTTTTATTAATTTCTACTTCTCTTTCAAATATTACATGATTTTCACAAGGGATCTGCGTTCGAACTGAACTGAGCTGATTTAACTAATTCCAGACATTCTATACTTTTTTACATTTTTAAACTAAGTATACTAGATGTATTTGCTAAACATTGAGGAAGAAATTTATAATGTCAATTTAAAGTTGTTTCACAAATTCATTTGAATTTCTACCCTTATTGTTAAGTAACGTTAAGTTAAGAAGGAACTGCTTCCTTTACGTAAGCGACTGTGTCAACCGTTTGCGTACTGCCAACTGTTCATGCTCAATGTCGTAAGTAATTCAGCTCATTATGTCATGTCTGAAAATTTGCTCAGAACATAATATCATAAACTATTCTTTAAATATTCATTAAATATTTTAGTTGAAACTCTATTCCTGTCACTAGTATTTCAAAACAGTGATGATCCCCAAAAACATAAATTTTAAACTGTAGCTCAATTTCCCCATTAGATTTTCAAACATATATTTTATAAAATGAAAAGAAATTTTTAGTCGTATTTGGTATAGCATGAAATTTTGTCTACAATTCAACAAATATTGTACAATTAACTCATGTGGAAAATTATATCACATAACTCAACTAAAGCTTCAAACTGCTTGAAATCAAATGCAATCGATCGCATCTAAATTCAGGCAGTCGATAAAATGCCTTATATATCGCATTTAACTTCCATCAACGGATATGTTTTGCTGCATAATTTCGCATGCCACACTCGCATCCTTGCAAATGAGAGCAAAGGGAAAATTGCAATACTCCTTGGGTAAACTTACATACAGCGGCATTGCCATCGTATCAGTGCAGCTATGCAATCTTTAAGTTTGAGTATAATATGTATGACTTCAGGACGCGTTGTCTCTTACATAAGAGAAACGTAGATTATTTTTTCCAGCTAAAAAGCTGCAGAAAAATTTCCTAAACATAAAAAATGCTGGACGAAAATCCGAAACAATAAGTTTTTTCGCGAGCCCCGCGGACGTTTCTAGTGAACTCATTTTTAATGCAGTGTCCCGGATATTAGATAACGGATGACAATCTTGTTGTTCTAGTGCCGCTAGAACAACTATAAGTGAAAAATAATTTTCCTAATCTGTCAAGCTCTGTACGTTTCAAAGTATGTATTGCTGAGTTGTGTATAACTTTGGAGTGTTGCATTGATTCCAAATGACACAGATAATTGTTCATACAAGAAAAGTTTGCACGAACTCATGAAGACCTCGTATCGGTGATATAATGAGCGAGAAAATTGAAGAAATTGTCGCTTTTTCAGTTTTATAATTGCTCTGATGTTTTTCAAAATTGAAAACGTGTTCTTTCACATTCATTGATGTATTATTGGTTTACTTCAGGCACATGTATCGATCACGCACTTAATATTTTTTCGAATCATAATTTCAGCCTAAGGTGTATAAGCGCACAACAGTATCAGATTCCGTGTTTATAGGATCTCGTCACATCTCTGATTTCTCGAGCCGTAGTTAAAATCAACTAGCTGATGGTGGCAATCGCTTTGACATGTGAGTTTGACTGCATATCAAATTGCACGTAGTATCAATAAAAGTATTTATGTATCTTTTGTTTTGATTTTTTGCTGGGAGATAGAAGTTGTCGCCACTTAAATGCGATTTATGATGCTTTTATTTTCGAATTATATTACTGAGACGGTTCGGGTGATACGATTCCCGCGAAAATGCTCAATGGTTTTGATACGAGTGGTATGAAGGTTTTGTTTGAAGTCATAAAATATTAATGGGAGTTTTAATACTATATTTTCGAGAGTTCAGCAGAGTTTGAAGCTCTTGGTAATTTTAGCAGTCATAAAATAGTAAATTTAAGGATAGTAAATCTGAGTGGAAAAATTGTTTGGCCTGTAGTTTAATTGTCTCGTGCAATTTCATCAAGCTAACAGTAAACAGACAAAAGATTTATTGGAAATCAAGCATATCGACCAGTAATTCCCTCATCAATACTACGTTAAAATGCAACTCCGTGGTGAAAAAAAAACATTCCTTTTTATCGAATTCCTCAAAATCCATTAGATCCATGACCATGTCAAACACTCCCAACATGAAAGAAAGTTAATTAAATCCAATGTCAAACAGAAGTAATTAAAAACAAACAAATTACACCATTCAGCTTGGCCCTGCTCAGTCTCGTGACTCGATCTCGTCTTGAAATAAAAGCTCTTCAGTCCATCCACCTTACATATTTGCTGCTGTGCGGCCCCGATTCGCCTATCCGTGATAAACTTTCTCCGGTCCGTTTCGTACGTTTTTTTTCGCTTTCCGCACAGTGTATTCCAATTAGAAAATCGACACTTGAAAATATCTTGGAATTTCGGGCATTCCGTCTGTAACCTTTCAAATTTTTTCGCGTGCGTTTCGTTTGCCCATGTCGAGTCCTTCTGACCTTTTCGACAGTAAGTTGTCTTGTCAGCCTTAATCCATGCTGCTATTGAATATTTCCAGAGTTTTTTTTTTTTATTTTTTTTTTTTTTTTTTTTTTTTTTATTTTTTAATTCCACGGACCAAGTCCTTTTACAACAAATTTACATTAATAAAGTAAGATAGAAAAGAAAGAAAAAAAAAAAAAAAATATATACATATAAAGTTTTTAAAATAGTATACATATTACAAGGAAGAGAAATGAAAATTATACACTAGCGTAATAAATAGTTATAAATAACAAATAAATTCAAATAAATGCTGTACTTATGTAATTCATTTTAGTTTAATTTGATTCCACAGCTTGGAGGTAGTCAGAAACGATTCTTTTAAATTTGTTTATATCTATACCGAATAAATCAAAATGTTTCCATAGTTCGTTCCCGATTCGTTTTAATCTTTCGATAGGAGAATTACGTATATAATTCATTTTACTTGTATTCATGGCAAATATATCTTTAAACCGTGTAGTTCTAGATGGAACTCTTATAGAAATCAATTGCAAAATTTCGGATGCCTCTAATCGATTATTAAGAATATTGACCAAGAAAATCGCATCAGTATAGGTTCTTCTTACTTTTAAGGTTGTTATATTCATTAAATTTTGCAAATATACGTAACTTAAGTTTTCTAGTGGTATGTGTAACTTGTAGTTGACGTAGCGTAAGAACTTGTGTTGCACTTTTTCTATAGTATCAGAATGCGCTTTGTAGTAAGGATTCCATATTACTGAGCCGTAGTCTAATTTACTGCGAATTAATGAAAAATATAACATTTTAATTGTGTTCAAATTGTAGAACTTCTGCGTGTTTCTGATAACAAAACCCAGCATTCGAGTTGCCTGATTAGTAATCTCATGAATATGAATTGTGAAGTTTAACGTCGTGTCGAATCTAATTCCAAGATCTTTTGTGAAGTCAACCTGATCTAGTGCGATTCCGTTCATGGTATAGACATAAGAAGATCTAGCTAATGTACGATTAAACTTCATATAATGACATTTGCTTATATTCAATTCTAAACCATTTTGAACACAGTAAGAATAAAAATTATCTATATTTATCTGCAAAATATGATTGCCAGATAATGAAGCGATTCTCTTGAAAATTTTGAGGTCATCAGCAAATAATAAGAACTCAACATTTTGGAAAATATAGGATATATCATTGATGAATATTAAGAACAGAAGAGGGCCTAAATGTGAGCCCTGTGGAACTCCAGATGAAGGGTAAAACGGACTAGAATAATTATTATCAATGCAGACTAATAGTGAACGACCACGAATGTAATCGCAAAGCCATGCAAGTAATGATCCATGTATACCAATATTTATCATCTTCTTTGTCAAAAGATCACAATTAATCTTATCAAATGCTTTACATAGATCCGTATATATGGAATGCACTTGAAGCGAAGATTCGAAACTCGTATTAATATAGTTATGATAAGTTAAAAGATTTGTAATAGTTGAACGTCCCTTGCAAAAACCATGTTGGTTAGGAATTATTAGGGGCCTCAAAATTGGTGAAATGTAGTCAGTTACTAGGCTCTCGAATAGTTTGGGTATGACAGATAAAATACATATCGGGCGATAATTTTCCACATTAGACTTATTACCAGATTTATAAACAGGAATAACATAAGACGACTTCCAAAGATGTGGAAAATAGCCAATTGACAAAGATTCATTAAAAATGTGTAAGAGAGGTTTACTTAAACTAAGTGAACAATTCTTTACGAAAATGGGTGGAATACCATCAGGTCCAGCACTTTTACTAATGTCAACGGCGTTCAATTTATTTATAAGTGAGTCTAAACCGATAACATATTGAGATAAGCTTACACTGGTATTTAATTCAGGAGGCTCGTGGTTGTTAGTTGAGTTAGTGTAAACTTTTGAAAAATGTGTAGCAAACATATTAGCAATGATATTAGGTTCGGAGCTTTGAAAGTCCCTAAGAAACATATTTGATGGAAATGATTTATCACTCTTAAGAGATTTGATGTAATTCCAAAAGTGTTTCGGGTTTTGTGGTACAAGAGACTCTAACCTTTGCATATATGAGTGATAATTTTGTTTCTGAAGGACTTTACATTTTTCCCGTAAACTAGAAAATATTTTGTAGTGTTCAAATGTTAAAGAAGTCTTATAATTCAAATGTGCGATCTTTTTATCACGAATGGCTTCTTTCAAACCAGATGAAAACCAATTAGGAAAGCTATTGTTACATACGCGATTTTTAGGTACAAATGAATTTATAATATTTTTCAAGATGTTATAAAAATGGTCAACTATATCGTTGAGTGATTTGTTTGCGAATTCGCCTAACCAGTCGATTTGCAACAGAGCAGAGTTAATTGCTTCGTAATTGGCTTTTTTAAAGTTAAGATAATGATTAATATATTGTTTCTGACTACGTTCAAACTTTGGAATAGCAATTTCTATATCAAGAGCAGGGTGATAGATGTCTAACGGAAGTAATGGGTTTTTACATTTAGCTACTGAAACATTATCAAATGATGTAAATATTAAATCTAATCTCCTTTTCAAAATATTAAAAATGTTGTTACATTGACTTAAATTTAAGAATGTGAATGTGTCTATTACGCAAAAAGATTTGTCACAGTTTCCAACCCAAGATGTTGCATTCCAATTTACATCAGGAAGATTGTAGTCTCCTGTAATAATATAATTTGCCTTTGGATACAGTCTAGAGATATATAGAGTTTCTTCTGTGTGTTGATTGTACTTCTCAACAGATGAATCCGGTGGTAAGTATACGGTGGAAATAATGATTTTTGAGGTATTCGTGTCTATTTTTACAAAAAGATGTTCCACTTCCGAACTTACTGTGGTGACAATCATTTCAGAGTGCAAAGCTTTAGAAACAGCAATTAAAACTCCTCCCCCTTTCGTTTTGGTTGAAGTCATGCTATCGCGATCACGTCTATAGATGGTATAATTTTTAAGCCCAAGTTCAGAGGAAGCTATGTCTGGTTTCAGCCATGTTTCGGTAAATATTATAATATCAGCATTCAACGAGGTGCTCGATTCTCGTAACTCATCAAGTTTAGTTGATACGCCTCTGACATTCTGATAATATATATGTAACTCTAATGATGGTTTTTTGGCGCTGTATTTAATATTTTTGGTGTTCCATTAATGTATTTGATTGTGGCAGATGGATTAGACTTCTTTATATCAGCAAGCTCGGCACGTAGTTTGTTCCAGTATTCACGTTGCCGTAGCGTTCTATCCGGGACTATATTTATATTTTTAGATTTTAAGGCATCAGTAATTTTGTGTTTCCCGCGCAATATATTTAAAGCCGTATCACAGCTTGCCGTGACTATTTTCATCGGTCTTATGGCCCCCAACTTAGAAAAACTAAGAAAGATATCGTAATGGCGCAAAAAGTATTTAAAGCAACACAATCTTTCGATGTAAAGCGCGAATAAATAGAAGATATAAAGCAGTCACAATAGAGAAAACGGTAAATTAGCAGAGTAATTCATAAACAAATCTTAAGAATAAGATTGTGAGGGAGGCACTGAACCGGCACTCAGGAAAACGGTGTATTCACGCAGAAACAACTTTTATGAAAACAATTGAGTTAAGCGCGAAGGAAAAATGATAGTATGATGAATTCAAAGCGAAAAGAAAATCGGAGTAAAAATACACGATGTTGACAGTCTCACGATATTGACGTATATTAAATCAATATTGTTCGTTTGACTAGAATTTAGGGTCTAAATTTACCGTGCTCGCATTTCATTAGCTACACAATTGGACAAAAAATTTTAAAAAAAAACAAGCAAAAAGATGTAAACAAAAGAAACCGAAACGGAAGCTGAATTAATTGGCCGGCAAACGATAATTCATCGGAACAAAGGTTATTTTTTCGCTGTGTTTGTTTTCAGTGGAAATTTTGAAGCAGAATGCTGCTATCTGTCCGTTGCTTATTTATTATCATATGTTAATGGAACATCTCGCTCCTAAATGATTTATTTTCTTGAATTTCGAAGCCATTTATTCCAAAACGAGCAAGTTCAATAGAATTTATCATTCATGTATCAGCCATTGGACATCCTATATCGCAAAAATAATGAAACATACTAAGAGTTACATACTTGTGTAAAGCACAGTGTTTGCCTCGACATATTGTACAAATTCTTGAAAAATTCTCTCTATTATTTCCGATACGTTTCAATTCAATCGGCAATTCAGTTCTCTGAAGAATTAGATATGTTATGGAAAAGTTTCGTAGATTTCTTGAATTTTATTGTTCGAATCTGAGTTTTTCTATTGTAGCGTTCCCACTTGGCCTGCTACCATAATGGTCAGGACTACTGAGAAATCTCTAAGCTGTGTAGCAGACGGACGAAAGGCGCTTATGACTTCAATATATTAGTACTATGTCCTGAAGTTCTTATAGTTTGCGACAATGGCAATATGTTCGCTGCATTTGTAAGGAATATGCCAATACATTCACATGTTATGAGTTTGCTCCGATACAAAAGTACCTACGATAAAAGGATCCTTTTATTGCATTTCCAATTCTCGACGTACGCAAAATGAACATAACCGTTTTTAGTAGGATTTCAAGCTTACTGGCTGGCAGTTACATCAAAGACAAGTGTAGAAAACGAAAGACAGGGAACGGGGGATCTATAAAAGTATCAAAATCACTGGTCGTACATTAGGTCGTTTGTCTATGGGTCGATGTGATGAAATTACTTTTGTACATGTTTTATTGCGGAGTAAGAAGTAGCATTTGCAATGGAAGTTTATGTGTAATGGGTACTGCTGAGTTTGAAGAAAAAAACTGACATTGCTGAGAAGGGCAGAAGTTGATTTTGTTTTGAGTGTAATGAGATTTTGCTAAATGTTTTTTTTTACATCGGCTGATATTAATTCTGCGCTGTTATATGTTATCCCAAGGAAAGTTTATTCCAGTCTTTTTAAATACTAAAATTTTTCAAAAGTTTTTATGGCATTTTAAGCTTCGAAGCTATAAAATTGTGTCGGAATTGGGGTTATAATAAATATATGTATGGAATACAAACATAAAATCTAATCTAAAATCTAATCTAAGTTTAAGTGCTAAGTACAGGCAAACCCAAGTTTATCCAAAAAGGCTGAGTTCACTGGTCTTTACAAGTTTGGAAAAAATGTTTGGCGGTTAAAATCATGTATCATTGAAAAAAAAATTACGGAGTTCAAAAGAAACGATATTTTTTGACAAAACTAGCTCCATGGCTTTCAAGCTCCCGATGTAGCGAACTACCAACTTTCAGTTTTACCACTGGCTGTTTATATTCTTGTCGCATTTGGTAGCCAGTGCTGCCATTTTTTGCATATTGAATGCTACATCTGGATTGATTTTTTCCGGAACGGTATTCAAAATTTGGAGTTAGCATCTAGCATCATTTTAAGCATTCAAATTGTGATTTTGAGTGATCAAATTGTTCTAGCAATATTTGAAAGCATGACATAATGCTGCCCAATTCGAACAAATACGCGCTATATGGTAGATTATTCTGAAAATTTCTACTGTATACTAGCTTGTAAAGAACGAAGTCGCTGTCGACCAATCAATCTCTGCTGCAGACCCATCTACTGCCGATGAATTCCCTGCAGACCGATCGTAGCCAAAAGTACATTAGTACTTCTACTACAACTCTATTCTTTCAATAGAACGAAGGATATATAGTCGATCTTCTATTCTTTGTCTACAATTTCGGGGAATTCACAGTGCTAATGACAGGCATAACCATTAAAGTTGCAGAAAATGTAAAAAATATTAAGGTTTCAATATTAAAACTGCTTTGGATTGTATTAAATATGGTAAATTGAGGTTTCTCATTGCATTAAATTGTGATGATGCTAATATTTGTGATCTGCTCCCATCTACTTCCAACTCCAAAGAGCCAAGTGCAAGTTTCCCAGCTTATGTGCACTCAAGTCATATTTTTATCCCAATAAATGTGATAAAAATGTTATGTCAGAGCTCCAAATGCAAACAATCGCACAGATATCGATAAGGGAAAATCTTCGTCATGCAACACCTATACTTTTTCTAAGCTAGAACCGATATGGTAAGTTTCCGATATCGTAATTTCGACTGAGCTTTTACTCATTCATGCTTTCTACTAAGAGGTGGTGTTGTTCCCACTTTTGATACATTTGTATCATTTTGATACATTTTTATTTGAAACTTATATTTTTGATACAATGGTACAGTGACTCATTGAATTATGACAAAATGATACATTTTGCCATCCAACAAATAAATTCTATTTTTTAAATATTGCTGCCACGTCCCTACGAAATCTCCTCTCTCTAGCTGTAATAACTGCCAATTTAAATCTACTTTACACGCTGAACTACGAAGATTTGAAGTTTGAGGATTTGAAGGTTTCAAGCTATTTAAATAATATCGAGAAAATGAATGTTGAAGCGTTTTGGGACTAACCAAGTTTGGCTGAAAATAATTTAGGTGAATTAATGTCATATGCCGCCTTTCTTTATGTTGCTTTAATAACTGTACCTTATAGTTTACCTAAAAATGAGGTTTTTCTGTATCAAACTTGGATGGAAATGTAAAAAAGAGCTGATTAGAGTTGAAAAAAGATTAGAAGAATTTTGGGAAGCAAGAAAGTAAACAATATTTGGGTTCACTGTATGACATACTTACACAAAATTTATCCTTTTATTCATAATATTCATCAGATTATAAGTATTCCGATGGCTATACAGGGTGATTCATTATGAGGTTTGATTTTCATTAGGCTTTTTTTGACAGATTGCCCGTTACTTCTGTCAAACTGTAATGTAATTTTTAATCAGTATTATTTGACAAATCATCATGGAAAGACTTATTAAAATTGTTCAGCTGTGTTACGAAAATCAGCTCAATTAAAATCCGCTGTTTTATCGCGAAATTTTGTTCAGTGATGAGGCGCATTTTTGGCTCAATGGATACGTCAATAAGCAGAATTGCCGTATTTGGGCTGATGAACAACCTGAAGAGCTTCAACTACTACTATTAAAGCCACAGAAATGCACAGTTTGTTATGGTTTATGGGCCGGTGAAATCATCGGTCCATATTTCTTTCAAAATAAGTCTGGTCAGAACGTAACCGTCAATGGCGATCGCTATCGCACCATGATACCGGATTTTTCGTTACCTGAAATTGAAGCCCGTGGTATCGATGAACTTTAGTTTCAACAAGACGGCACTTCTTCGCATACAGCGAGAGAAACAATGGACGTATTGATAAATCATTTAGGTTAGAACCTGGTTTCACGTTTGGACCAGTAAATTGAGCGCCTAGACCGTGTGATATCACACCTTTAGATTATTTTCTTTGGGGTTACACGAAGTGTCTGGTCTTCAGGGATAAGGCAGCTTCAATCGACGCTTTGGAAGCAAACATTGCTCGTGCCACTCACGAGATACCGGTCGCTATGCTGAAACGCGTCGTCCAAAATTGGACCCTTAGGATGGACCATTTACGGCGTAGTCGCTGTCAACATTTAAATGAGATAATCTTTAAAAAGTAAATGTCATAGATTGTTCTTTCGATTCACAATAAAATTTAACTTTATGCCTTTTATTTGAAATTAAATTCAAAGTTAAAACACCGACTTTCCTTTAAAATAATCTGCATTCCGTATAAATTTCGTGAACATTTTGAGCGCATTCGCAAAGAACCCACATTTTATTTTGTGTGGCTTCAATATTAATGGCAATATACAGATGAAAACAAAGAGCGGAAGTAATTTGTGATATTTTTTCAGGCTCTATATTATTCAATAAATATAGTAAGTAGAACCAAACTAACCTTTTTTTAAATTATTATTTATAGTTTCAGTACTTCGACCAAAATACACTTTAGGGAACTTTTTGATATATTTTTTGAAGAAATTTGTTACAGCGGAAAATTTGAGAGGGAAGATAGGTTGTGACTGACTGAGACTCCGTCGAGCTGTCGTCAGTGCAGCATTTAATTTATTTAAAAAAAAGATTTTCTTTGTTTGTCCAGCATGCCTTTTTCCCAGCCGACTAGCTCAGTCTGACGTGGGTTTGTGGGCGGAAAATCCTTTTCGTGCTACGACACGCAAACAATACGACATTTAAAATATCGCACCATACAAATGGAAGAAATCATTAAAAATCATTAAAAAATCGAGTTATTCAATGATCATAAATTATATTTACATAATAAAAATCAACAACAAAATAATAATAGAAAAGCCAAAACAAAGAAATGAGAATAGTGAGTAATAATATTTCATCAATAATAACTTTTCAAATAAAAATTATGTACTAAAAGAATTTCATAGAAAAAATTAATAATAATAATTATTCATTAATTTTGGGTTTATTTCATTCATACAATGAATAAAATAAGCAAATGAATATAAAACTATGATAAACTAAATATCTAAAGAAACTGAAAAGAATATATTAATTCCAATCTTTACAAACCCAAAGCAAAATAAAAGAAAATGATCAATGAGATGTAATGAATACTGTAATACTCCAAATAAAAAACTTTGTTTTTCAAGTGAACCTTACATTTATGTTCAGCATTTATATTCATCAGCTCCAACTTCGAATACTAACATGCAAGAGTTAACTATTCTCTCTCTTCCGTGAAATTTCGGTTACTGACTTAACAAATCTTGCTCTTAATGAATTCCGATCAAATAATTTCGCTAGTTTTCGTCTGATTTTTCTTTGATCTTTTTAAAATTACATTCTGCTTATATCGATTGAATTCAGATAGATATTTAACTGGGATACTCGTTCGCTAGCTGAGTGCTTATTTATCCTAAGCCCTTTTGATATGATTGTCGTTCGGCGGCTCCGCACAAATTGAACTCCAAGCGACTATCACATATATGTTCATTTCCTTTTCATAGATACATGTAGCTCCAAAGTTTTTTCCTCCTTTTTCCTCCAACAATCTCAACTTTCGTCGTTTTTTTTTTGTTTCCACCGCGAACTTTTTTTGGAATTGCTTCTCACAAATTTTCAACACTTTTTCTCTCTTTTTAAAATATTCAATCAATTTAAAACCGACAAGTCAGCTGCCACTTGTTCCTGTTACCATTTTTTCACCTCTTAAAATACAATTCTCCACTATTTTAACCAAAGGAAATCCCTCACTTTCGTACTTTGCCAAAAAAAACATTTCTTTCTCCCCCAAGTTCAAAATTAGAATTTCCCAATTCTTTGTCTTCCCATCCAAAAAAATTTTCACTCAACGGCAAGAGCGGTTCTTTTCCAAATTTCGCGTATGTGTGGTTTTTCCCATACCATTGGGGCACCCCTAAATTCGTGGTACAGTCCTGAAGCTCTATGCTCACAAATAACAGTTGATGAGATATTTTTTTGATTTATTGCGGAACAGGTGACACGGGAACATTTCGTCTGTCAGCCATGATAGAAAACCTGTCTAAGTGATAAACA
Organism: Nemotelus pantherinus; assembly: GCA_963978885.1. Taxonomy (NCBI): domain Eukaryota; kingdom Metazoa; phylum Arthropoda; class Insecta; order Diptera; family Stratiomyidae; genus Nemotelus; species Nemotelus pantherinus. Next base: position 4,511,390 of record OZ022263.1, read on the forward strand.
GAAATAGTAAGTAGGTGGAAATTTTCGGTTAGTCGTTTTTTTTTTGGTTCTTTTATTACCTTCCGTATTAACCGAGTTGTATTTCTTTCAAGTATCTCAACAGTGGTCTCGTATATATACTGATTTCTGCTCTTTTTCTTTTTTATGCCAGTATGCTAGAAATGCACAGAATTGCTCTTTTTCTTTTTTATGCCAGTATGCTAGAAATGCACAGAATTTATTGTAAGTGTCACAGAATTTAAATTTCGCAAATATTCCCATTCACTCAAATTATACTCAATCTATAAAATCCACTCTCTACAACAGTTTTACCTTCCAAGAAAGAATTACCGCGAATAAAGCAAATTTCCGCTATTATTGACTTAAACAACAAAAATAAAAGAAAATATTAAATAAACAAGTCCGTTCACACATAAATAATATTCTATACTAACTTTGGATCTTTACAACACTCAAAATATGTTGAGTAATATACGGGATGAGAACATTTCGAAGTACAGACCCTCTCCATCTATAATGGAGAGTAGAAGATATGCTCGTTTAATATGTTGGTTTTTATGGGCTCTGAAACCTAGAAAAGCAAATTCACAAATAAGTCGAATAGCCTTTGAAAAAGTGCATAGTGCTTGTTTCTTTGATTTAGACATTTTTTCAAGCTACAATTTAATGATACCTACAGTGGCTCACAGCTTATTTGATACAGTGACTATTTAAAAATGCAAATCACTGTAACTTTGAAATAAAGAACCCTATCCAAAAAATTTAAACGTATCCGACTAGATGCATGTTCAACAAATACAATGCAAACAAAAAATGTTCCAGCAATATTCCTTGGCGTCCGGTAAAAGAGAAATACCACTGGCGCAGAAAAATTGCAGCTCACAGCTTATTTGATACAGACACTTCAATGCGAATAAACTTCTATTTGTCGCGCCGTTAATCTGTCTTGTTTTTGTTTCTTGAATTTTTGATTGTGTTTAGACATTGGCTTTAGTAATTTTTCGCAAGATCTTGTAAGCTGAAGTGCCAAAATGAGCCAAAATTGTAAAATGGGTCATCGCACCACAATCGAACAGCGCGAATTGGTATTAAACCACTTTAAAAAAGGACAAAGTGTTCGAAAAATTGCTGAAAGTGTGAATTTGAGTGTCTCTACAGTGCAGCACATAATTGAGCGCTTTGTACACGAAAATCGGGTAGAAAATAAGAGGAGAAATGCGCCAAACAATATTTTCACCGTATCCGACGATCGATACATTGTAAGGAAAGAGAAAGCAAACACAATGATTTCCGCTCCAAAATTGGTTATTGAGGTTCATCGTCAATTAAGGAAGTCATGTTGTGCTGAAACCGTCCGACGAGTGCTTCGCGACCATAATTTCAACGGGCGAGTAGCTCGTAGGAAGCCATTCATTTCCAAAAAATACAATAAGCCGATTTGCCTTTGCCAAAGAGCATGTGGGAAAGCCATCCGCGTTCTGGAATACGGTTATTTTTGCGGACGAGTCCAAGTTTAACATTTTTGGCTCCGACGTAATGTCATATGTCTGGCGCAAGGCAAACACTGAGCTAAACAAGGAGAACCTCAAAGCTACTGTGAAGCATGGTGGGGGCAATGTGATAGTTTGGGCCTGCATGTCCGCAGCCAGAGTCAGAAATTTAAAGAGTATTGAGGAAACAATGAACCAAACAAAGTACCTTGATGTACTCCAAAACAATTTGCTGCAAAGCACTGAAAAACTGGGTGTTAGCAACCAATTTCGGTTGTACCAAGACAACGATCCAAAGCACAAGTTGGGAATTGTGCAGTCCTGGTCAATTTGGGATTGCCCTCATTTGATGTCTCCGCCGGCACAGTCACCAGATATGAAGGTCATTGAGAATCTGTGGACTTTGTTGGATAAAAACATTAGAAAACACAAGATTTCTAATAAACAAGACCTGAAGAAAGCACTGCTAGAGGAATGGCAAAAAAATACTCCTGACATCACAAAAAAACTCGTTGACTCAATGCCGAATAGGCTCCAGGCTCTGCTTAAGTCTAAGGACTATCATACAAAGTATTGAAATCAACTGGAAACCTCATATTTCACAACAATTTTAATGTTTAATCAAACTGTATCAAATAAGCTGTGACATGAAATTTGTTATTACTTTTAGTTTTTTTGTTTTTTAAGATGTAAAACAACAACTTTGTAACAAATATAAGCTTATTTAACAAACAACAAACATTTTTCTTCAAAATGGTGTTCAAATTTTTTTGATATTGTTATTATGTTTTGAGTTATTGCAACTTAATTTTTTAAAGAAGCACTGTATAAAATAAGCTGTGAGCCACTGTATATAGTTGAAATATTTGCGAAAAAGCACTAGGATCGGTGGAAACTTTTGATATTTTGTTCACAACGATAATATCAAAGGTCATATTAACTTCCAGTTTTTCCATAATTTTCCGAAGCACAATGTCTCATTTCCCTGGACTAAGCTTGGCATTGTAAGTTACGCCTATCACTTCAGTTGGCTTCTATGAATTGACGAAATAACCTGAAAATAATTACCAAAGACCTTATTTCGTTATCTTCATCCAGTCTTATTATGCATAGTCGTCGTGATCTTATAATTATAAGACAATTATAAGACAATACAACGACCAAATACGAAATGGGGATTTAATTTAATGAGTCACTAATCCTAGCTACAATCTCTGAAACCGCATTGAATTCATTCTAGAACTCACAAAATTAGCACAAAGACTTTTAATCTTCTAGGCCTGCTTAAGTATGTCGAAAATTGTTCCTCAGTTCTTATTCCATTTAAAATTGCTTTTCTGCTTCTCTGCTTTTTCACTTTCTACCTCATTCATAGACCCAAACTCATTTACGAATAGGAAATGATATCTCTACTTAACTTTTTCGAGGAAACACTTGAACTCTTAAATAGACACCCACCTTCCTGTGGTCGTACGCATTATTCAGGGGGTGAAAAAAACTTCAACAAAATATCTGTTAGATATTTTACTTGGATGTTTAATGTTTTTCTCACACATCAATTCACTTAACGTGAACAGTTCAAATTTCAAATCCTCCAGAGGTCTATTCTGCACCCCTATCGCAACTTCCTACCACCTTCAATTCAAATTCAACACGAGCGACGCCAGCTTTCGCGAGAAGCAGTCACCAACGATAGCTGGATGATTTGTGGACACCTATCACTGTGAGCTTAGTATGCATACACACTCCTACTACTCGTATTTACGGAAAAACTTTCCCAGACGAAATTAAATCGTTTCACCAAACACGATGACAACAACGACGGCAAAAACTTTTCCCAGTTTTGTGGTGAAATTCTCTGAATATTTTAGAATTTATTTGTTTCTTGGTGTTGGACTGGCAGAACGAACAGAGCAATATTTTGATGGATATCATGTCTTAATTACCTTTCTTCGGAATTGCTTCTACTAATATTACTCATGCTTGGTGGCGACGAAGGCAGTTTAACGATCATGGTGGCTCTGGCCGTAATAAAACAAGCACGAAAAATGGATATTCTTCCAAGTCCAGAAAGATTTTTAGGCTCACTTCAGTTAGAAAGTTGATGGTGGACGCAGAGAGCTGGTATTGATAATGGAAATGGAATGAGGGTGAAATAAGACTGAAAAGTAAACAAAATATAAAGAAAAAGAAAAAAACATTTGGAAAATCCCAGGGTTTTAAAGGCGATTTTTCGTTGGGTTCGAATTTGATTTCAATTTTTAATGGACATAACGTCTGGTTGAGTTTACTGCGTATTTCGGAAGTAATAAAAGCTGTTCTTGGCTTGAGGTCGAGGTTGTTTGTGCAATATGGGAAAACGAGAGTTGGAGCTGGTGGTACTTAAAAACGGCATTTTCCTGGCTGTGAAGTTTTTTCTTCAAGGAGCTTAATTGTTGCTTCGAGGCATAAAAATAATACATTAAAAAAATAATCACTCCGAAACAGAGGATATGGTTGGGACATAAAAATCTCGAAACATTCTTTAGTTTTTTGGTTTTGCTTGCGAACCGTTTTGTTGCTTGTGCTGTTGTAATCTTTATTTTCAGGTCTTCAATCCGCTGCTACTGCTTGCCCTCTAAGTGGAGAGATAGTGTGCTCAATTTTAATGTTTTTTCTTTGCGCAGCACTGTGAAAATGGTAAGTCGTTCCGTTGAATATTGTTTGGATTTATTTTGACTACAATTATGAGATTGATTCAAAATAATTTGTTGGCAATCTTAAAATCAATATCATTTGTTTGATCTTGTAAACTAAGCTTTTTTTTACCAAAGTATCGCATTACTGAAACAACGCCCAGCTCTAATAGTATATATGTATATCAAAAACGGAAAACAAGAACGCTTGTTTGCCTTCTGACTTAAATGAAAGAAAAACAGTGCCGTTAGAGGAGTCAATGAAGTTTATTCTTTTTTCGTAATTCGTAATGTTTAATATTATTATCTTAAACTAGGACTTGGATTTGTATCTTAATCGCCATAATATTTGTTTGCATTATGGAATATGCAATCATAGTTTATTTGTGGCTCATTTTTGATTAATCCAAAGATTTGTAGAAAATCTTAAAATGAGCTTAGGTGCTTAACTCAACTTAAAGGGTTAGTCCACTGTTAAACTGCTCCAAATGAACTTTTTTTTTAAACAGCTGCCAAAAAAAAACTATTCAAGAAATCGATTTGAAATTTTACATGCATCTTTATTGAAGTTAAGAGTTAACATTTTCATTAGAAAAAATTATTAGAAAACAAAATGGCGGCCGCCCCAATGAAAAAATAAACCAAATTGCGCCTCGTAAATTCCTGGACAAAATAAGCGTCTGTGAACAAATTACCAAAAAGATTTCATTAGTTTTGAGTATAAAGGACTGCACGAGCTTAAATTAAGAACAAAAAAAATAAAAATGACGATCTGGGAAACATTTTTTTGATTAAAAAAATTTTTTTTATTAATTTTTTTGATTCAAAAGTATACCACATTTTTTTCAATTGCTTTAGGGCTTTAAATTTAGGCCCGTGCAGTCCTTTATACTCAAAACTAATGAAATATTTTTGATAATTTGTTCACAGATGCTTATTTTGTCCAGGAATTTACGAGGCGCAATTTGCTTTTTTTTTTCGGCGGTGCTGCGGCGATCCATTATGGCGGCCGCAATTTTGTTTTCTAATAATTTTTTCCAATGAAAATGTTAGCTCTTAGCTTCAATAAAGATGCATGTTAAATTTGAAATCGATATCTGGAATAGTTTTTTTTTGGTAGCTGTTTAAAAAAAAAGTTCATTTGGAGCAGTTTAACAGTGGACTAACCCCTTAATACACTTTGTAAGCTTGCATGGAGACGAGTTGTGTAGTTGTGGAATAGATGCACATCTATTGTACATAAAAGATGATTTGAGGGTTCCGATTTCAAACGTGAATAAAAGAAGGAGTATCGGCCAGATCACCTTATTCATTATTGACAAATTTGGCTCTTTACATTTACTTTTTGAAGATGATCTTGTGCAAAAACGATAGCTGTTAAGAAGCCAATTTTCCACTTTTTTTTTTCACAAAATCCACTTTTTGACCAGTTTTTGAAGCAACTGTGACCGTTTATAGTCAACGACGCGAATCATATTGGCTTCTAAATCGTTGATAGTCGCTTATTGGCCAGCGTAGACTAACGACTTCACATATCTCTGCAAGAAGTAATCCAACGAAGTTGAATCGCATGATCTTGAGGGCCAGGAAGCCGATGGCTGCGATTGTTTTGTGGCACGTAGCGCCGTTTTGTTTAAATCACATCCATACGACGTGAATTCGGGTACAAAAACTGATTTATTATTGCTTTGTACCGGTTGCCATTAATCTAGTATAAAATGTGATTTTAAAGTGGATTATTATTAGTCAATCCATGTTGTATAATCTGTGCCTTTTACATGCTGATCAGTAGTAGCATAGTTTGAAGCGACATTTAACGCAAGGCTAGGTATATCGTCGTATTCAGGTGACTTATTGCTCTTTAGTTTTTTCAGAATTTATTTGACCTCTCTAGGCTTGTATGCGTAAGCTTCTTTAAAATTAAACTGCATTAAAGTTAATGGCTCTTGACTCTTACCAAATTTTGAGCTAATTAGCTCATTAGCTCGTGAGATGTGAAGTGGGATATTTCGAAATGTTCTGAGATCAGTTTAGCTACATCTTTGGCAATATTGATTTAGCATTAAACATCCCACACATTTAGTTTATGACGTTTGTTCTGAAGAAGCTTTATTAAATGCTAAGTTTTCTTATCAGCCTTGTTCATCTGATATCGTGAGCATTGCAAATCATAGATGTAGTACCATGTACTGACAACACCGTTAATCTACTTCTCCGAAGCTGTCTAAGAAGCTACCCTCATTCGCAAAAAATAAAAAAACAATTTTATATTTTATCGTTATTAAAGTGGAATTGATTGAGTGGATTAGGGCTATTTGATACAACCGTTGAAAATGCTTTCGCTATTGGCTTCCTTTTTCAGATATAAAGCGGAGTTAAATTAGTAGTTTTGAGTGTGTGTACATTTCAGCGACGACAAAAGAATGACATATTCAAATTGACATCATGTTTATGAAACTTTCCCTGCCAATATTACATAGCTTTGTATATTTTGTTCTCATGTCGAACCACGTTGGGCGCTAGATAGAAATCAAGACTAGTATTCGCAAAACATTCTGAATTCATTGCGACTTGATGTATTTTGGCAGTAAATTTCGGTTTTAAATGATATTTTGCGAAATTATTACCATACTTTAACGTTATCTGAATTGTAAAAACTAAGTGTACCATATTAGGCTTGGAATTGACACAAACTTCGCAAATCACAGTTTGACAAATTTTTAAACCAAAATTTACGAAAAATTTCATTCAGTTTTTTATTTCGATGGTAAATATACCTAATTTTTCAATATAAATAAATAGATAGTCACATCAATTGTTAATTTTTTCTTAATTTTTAAATATAATTAAATATACTAAATTCGTAGGAATCTCTTGCGGTAATTAGATTTTTATTCTTATAAGATACATATATATATATATATATATATATATATATATATATATATATATATATATATATATATATATATATATATATACAGTGGCTCACAGCTTATTTGATACTGTGCTTCTTTAAAAAATTAAGTTGCAATAACTCAAAAAATAATAACAATATCAAAAAAATTTGAACACCATTTTGAAGGCAATTGTTTGTTGTTTATTAAACAAGTTTATATTTGTTACAAAGTTGCTGTTTTACATCTTTAAAAACAAAAAAAAAATAATGACAAATTTCATGTCACAGCTTATTTGATACAGTTTGATTAAACATTAAAATTGTTGTGAAATATGAGGTTTCCAGTTGATTTCAATACTTTGTATGATAGTCCTTAGACTTAAGCAGAGCCTGGAGCCTATTCGGCATTGAATCAACGAGTTTTTTTGTGATGTCAGGAGTAATTTTTTGCCATACCTCTAGCAGTGCTTTCTTCAGGTCTTGTTTATTAGAAATCTTGTGTTTTCGAATGTTGTTATCCAACAAAGTCCACAGATTCTCAATGACGTTCATATCTGGTGACTGTGCCGGCGGAGACATCAAATGAGGGCAATCCCAAATTGGCCAGGACTGCACAATTCCCAACTTGTGGTTTGGATCGTTGTCTTGGTACAACCGAAATTGGTCGCGAACACCCAGTTTTTTAGCACTTTGCAGCAAATTGTTTTTGTGTACATCAAGGTACTTTGTTTGGTTCATTGTTTCCTCAATACTCTTTAAATTTCTGACTCCAGCTGCGGACATGCAGGCCCAAACTATCACATTACCACCACCATGCTTCACAGTAGATTTGAGGTTCTCCTTGTTTAGCTCAGTGTTTGCCTTGCGCCAGACATATGACATTCCGTCGGAGCCAAAAATGTTAAACTTGGACTCGTCTGCAAAAATAACCTTATTCCAGGACGCGGGTGGCTTTCCCACATGCTCTTTGGCAAAGGCAAATCAGCTTATTGTAATTTTTTTGGAAATGAAAGGCTTCCTACGAGCTACTCGGACCCTGAAATCATGGTCGCAAAGCACTCGTCGGACGGATTCAGCACTACATGACTTCCTTAACTCACGATGAACCTCAGTAACCAATTTTGGAGCGGAAATCTTTGTGTTTGCTTTCACTTTCCGTACAATGTATCGTTCGTCGGATACGAAGAAAATATTGTTTGGCGCATTTCTCCTCTTATTTTTCGTGTACGAAGGGCTCAATTATGTGTTTCACTGTAGAGACACTCAAATTAACACTTTCAGCAATTTTTCCAACACTTTGTCCTTTTTTAAAGTGGTTTAATACCAATTCGCGCTGTTCAATTGTGGTGCGATGACCCATTTTACAATTTTGGCTCATTTTGGCACTTCAGCTTACAAGATCTTGCTAAAAATTACCTAAGCCAATGTCTAACACAATCAAAAATTCAAGAAACAAAAACAAGACAGATTAACGGCGCGACAAATAGAAGTTTATTCGCATTGAAGTGTCTGTATCAAATAAGCTGTGAGCTGCAATTTTTCTGCGCCAGTGGTATTTCTCTTTTACCGGACGCCGAGGAATATTGCTGGAACATTTTTTGTTTGCATTGTATTCGTTGAACATGCATCTAGTCAAATACGTTTAAATTTTTTGGATTGGGTTCTCAATTTCAAAGTTACAGTGATTTGCATTTTTAAATAGTCACTGTATCAAATAAGCTGTGAGCCACTGTATATATATATATATATATATATATATATATATATATATATATATATATGTATATATATATACATATATTAGATTATTATTCTTCAAAATTTTTAGTAAACATTAACCAATAATTATTCCAGTCGGTAACCGTCGGTTGGGTTTCAAATCAGAAAATCTATATTTTATTTAGATAGTCAGGAAAATCATAAACCTGTCGATTTTGGTCTGTTCAAGCCAATTAACCAATGATTTTCTGATATTTCAGAAAACTCGCAGATAGCAAAAATTGTCGTAACTAAAGTAAATAGTCAGATATGCACTATGTCTGATAAAAAATAGTACCTGCTTTCGGAAACACTTAGTTCAAATTCATTTTATGATAGTCTCGCAATGGCGGTGCATATTACCTAAATGAAAAAGAGAATGAAAGGAGTCTAAAAGAGATTTGGAAAAAAAGAGTAGTCCAGAGGAGAGAACATCAAAAAACTTGTCTAAGAAGAATTTCTTGAAAAAAGGATTAGTCGAAAAACCGAGTCACCGAAAAAATAGAAATGAGGAGGGATTGTAAAAAAATAGCTAGAGAAAAGAACTGCGAAAAAAATGATTGGTCGTAAATAGGGGTAGTCCAAGATAAACGAAGTCCAAAAGAAAAATAGGAGAAGTCAAAGAAGCGGGAAAAGAGTAGCTGAAAAGGCAATATTTACATAGAATACAGGTGTTACATAAAGGAGCAGCCGAATAAAGCGTGATATGGAAAAGGAGTAGTCGGAAGAAAAAATAATTGCAAAAATGAATAACTTGAAAGAGGAGTATATTCAAAATGTTGTTGAGAGAAGGAGCTACCAAAATCAAGAGTCGGTAAAAGAGTAGTTGCAAAAGGCAGTACTTGGACAAATGCTTGTGGGAAAAGAGGGATTGAAAAAACGTAAGTCTAAAATCAAGCAATCAGTCCAAAAAACGTCGAAAAAATGAGTAATAGGAAAAAGAGTTTCTAGTTTTTCTTTTAAGTCACAACTTTTCTCGTAAACCACTCCCTTTACCACTCCTTTTTTGTTTTTCTTTGCCAACTAATTTTATCATGTTTTTCCCACCCAATAATACTGATGTCTTAGCACTTACAGCACATTTCTAAAGAATTATCAAAACAACTCAAAAAGTTACACATAATACTTGATCGCTATGGGTGGCCAAGTATTTGTGTTCAACCCGAACTGTATTGGTGTGTCAGCTTAAAAAGATCAGGTTCATTTGTAAATCATCTAATAGTCTGCCATGAGTTACTATGGGCTTAAGAGTGTTTCCTTCACATGATCTTAAATACTTAATTCCCACTTCTCAAACAAAAGTCTACCAAATAACTTTTGATTTCATCAATAAAAATTTCAAACACTGAAAATAAAACAACTTGTCGAAAACAGCTGAAAGCTAAATGCATTAGTTACCATACAACATGCAAAACAGCTCAAGTTTCTTTCCCTCTTCCTTTCAAATAGCATCGGGAAAAACATTTTTCTTCTTAGTCCCATCACATACGTTGCACAATTTGATCGAATGAATTATTAAAAAGTTTGCTTGCAACTAGCAGGTTTGCAATGGTAGGAAGCTCTTCAAGTTTTCAATTCTCTGGCATCCATCCTAGTGCAGTTAACTTGCAAATTTGCATTTGTGTAAATCTTTTCGTTGGTTCAATTCAGTCTGCACTTTCTGGCGCACCTCCCACGAGATGTGAACAAGACTTAACCGAACTGATGCAAGTCCTTGAAGAATTCCCTCTTGTGGTTAAATTTTCTCGGTTTCTTCCCGTTGAGTATTTTGACTGAAAATATTACATCTCCAGTGACTTAGATCCACCATGTGAAGGAGAATCCGCTACGAAAACCAGTTGAAATCTAAACTGAAAGCGGAAAAGTTTTTCTTTTTGGATAGTTTGTAAACAAATGAATAAATTTGCAAATGATTCATGTGAGGTAAAGACTTTCGGCGTCCCGGAAGTAAGAGAAAACGAGAAAACGAAGTGACATATGCAGAGTGGCATACGTTTATCCCGCATCTACGAAATCGGAACCTTTCCCTCTCATATAATTTTTACAAAGTTTGCTTACGTTTGCTTATTAGTCTTATTGAACTGACTCCGAAAAAAGAACAGACGTTTCCTGATAGCCTGTTACAAGCACAGTAGAATTCTAGTCGGAAGTAACTGACAGATGGAAGCCACGATAAGTTTGAAGGCTACGTTAGAAAGTTGAGAAGTTATTCGAATTTTTCAACATAGTTGTATGAGAAGTGTATGAGAAGCTTTAACGTCATAGAGTTACATTTATCATTCATGCATATGTTCATTTTTATGTGATCTGTAGATAGATATTCCTGCTATAAACCAAGTTTTTTTTCATCATTTCAATGAAAAACCTCAACTAACATATGCATGTGTATAACAAGTAAACTTTCGCAAAACAGTAACAAGCTTTCTTTCACAGTAAAAACTAGAGTTTCCATTCAACGGGTCTGCGTAAGATGTTCGGCTTCCTTACTCTTTTCAAACTGTGCAACATTGTGATGCTGACTACATTCATTTGTTTGCAATTTATATGTATTCGTTTGCAGGAAAATATCATACGAGCAGAATAACTTGACTTTTGTTAGAACTGTTGCATTATTGATCAGGAAATGAGTTATGGTTACTTCATATGTAGAGCAGTCGTTATTTCTAGGAGTAAGGAATATATTAGAAATGGAATGTTTGTAGAGTTGACTTAATAGTTTTTATTTTCTCAAACAGATTAGCAATATTTTAGTAAGTTTTGTGAGGCAGAATAAATTTATTGATAGAAAAATTATCGTTTTTATATTGAACTCTTAGCACCCTTAAATCTTTGTCTGAATCGTATCTTTGTCTGAATCGTATACATCAAGAACTTAGTACGATCGAATAAATAAAGCGACGGCTGCTAACGTGTCTTGTCCATGTTTCGAATGCCATGGGGAATCCGTCGACGCCAGATCAATATCATACACCCCACTTGAGTTAGCCTTGCTAAAATTCCGAAGTAAAGTTAGTCTTTTATGATTTAATTGATTCAATTGCCACTAAAGTATTAATATATAGCACCTTCAAATATAAGGATCAGCCTATTAGGGACATTTTGCTTTCGCCATAGCTCACTAATATAGGTGATGTTAGGTATTTCTGGATGATATTCGTTTGCGTATGGCGAAGCGAAACTCAATTAGAAGACCCTTAAAGATTCAGCCCGAGCTGCAATCGAAAGTCTAGACCTTTTTGCAAATTTATCATTTGAATTTTATCAGCCAAAGCTCACCGAAGCCTCGCTATGTAGCTCTTCCCAGTACTTGAGAGTGAGACTATAATTGTTAAATTTTTCAAGACATCCGACTCTTGAGACGTCCTGCAGGTAACTGTGGCTAGCTATCGCAGTCTCATGGCATGTGCTACTAATCAAGTGGAAAGAGATCTAGTAGCACCGTGTTTTTATGCCGTTTTACTTGCTTTTTTTGCTGCTTCCCTAGATACATCTTCCAGATGAGCTTCCTGAGTAAGATAAGATCCAAGTACAAATGTTCGATTTGGGACACAAGAAAGCGCTGCCCAACCTCTTTCAGGAATCTTGTATTTCCTCGTGAAGATTTCAAGATCACGAAGATTATGCTAAGCCCTACGGGTTTTGCCCACTTATTAACCAGCTCCACACCATCCCCGATTTGTTGACCAAGGGTGTGCGAAAACGTACCGGAAACAATGAAACAGTGTTGTCTTGATGTGGATCCAGGTACAAATGGCAGGATGGGTGTTGTTTGTGTGGAAGCTTTTCATAGTTGCTGTTATATGCGTATTGTCAAAGGCAGCTTTAGTGTCCCAAAAGGCCTGTCAATGGAATAAAATTCATACTTCAAGTTCTACCAATTCCTACCAGTTTTTCGTGAGATGCTTTTGTAAGATGATATAAGCTAGGCGTATGGTGGTCATTCCTTTCCTCTGGATCCAGACAGGCAAAATTTCATTCGGGTTTAGCAACGCAGATTAGTTTGTACATGACCACAACGATGCTATTTCTCTTCACGTTATGATAGGATGGACATGTGGCTGTGGGAGCCACAGCCACGCATGTGACTGTGTGAGTGGAGTCTTTATACTAGCCCGGAAGCTGTGCATATATATGGGGATCTCAACGTTTCTGTCCTGTTACTTTTTAAAATACGCTATTTAGCTTGGATAGTAAGCTTGGCGTGGCAAGAGGCTGAAAAGGAATTTTTGAAGTTTTACCACTCCCAAAGTGGTTTCAATCCTGTGGCAAAGCTCGCCGTATCAGGTCTGCTACAGAATTAATCTTTGAGAAAAACCCACATTTTTGTCAGCTTTGTGTTCAAATGCGTCCCAGTTTGAGAAAACAATGTCCCATTATGGACACACAACCAACAAGAATTGCAGGCTGAATTAAAACTCTGCGTGAAACTTTTGTATTAATGATCAGAGGATGATTTTTTGTTCAAGTACTTTGCAGTTTTCTATAAGATGTTTACCGATTTGGACGGTCTTGATTATAATTGATAATGAAGTGGAGTAGCTACTCATCTCTTTTGTTCCTATCCTTACTGCGCTAACTGGTGAGATATGCGTTAGCATCCACTGGCAGCAATTTGTTCGTCCAATAAGAATCCATGGTGAGTTTATCCTCACACGCAATGACGGTTATAGCACCTGTGCTGAAGCTAGAAAGATGATAAGCATAACTATTCTTTCTTATCAATATGACCATTCTTATTTCGGCAACTAGAATGGGGAAGAAAAGATTGAACTTCCGTGACCTTAGTACAGCAACCCAGCCTTCTGCAGAGATTCAAGATGCTAGAACGAGTGTTACATAAAACTAACCTTCATCAAGAGTCAAAAGTAGATCAACAGTGACGCAGATTTATCTGTAAGATTTTTAGAGCTAACCACAATGTTATCCTTATTCTGTGACTCAAATCATTGGCTGGAATCTGGAACCACAGAATCTGTTTCCTTTGAGTAAATCATGCTCTGAACAAACTATCCTATTTTTAGGGTTGACTTAGATTCTTTGGAGTGATTCAGACGTAGGTAAACGCTTCCTGTATCTCACGTAACCTTGTTAAAACGCGCAAAGGTCAGGCCATCAGACTTCTTTTTGATTCAGAGTCTATATACTGACAGCCAGTCCTCCATCCACCTCAGTCCTACGTTTTTCACCTAAGCTGCAATTTTAAAACCCCTTCCGGCTCCATTGACAGTGGTATTGCCACATTCAGTCTGGATAGAATTCCTTACCACAGCCCAGGTAACTCCTGCATTACTGCTTAAAAACAGTGTTATCAGTGCAACGAGCTCGTGGTTGAACGACATAATCCTCCTAACGCCACTGAGTTAGTCCACTCCGTCAAATGAAAGTTTGGCCAGTTCAGGAGTTTTCTCCATTTAGTCAATTATTGCATTCATCAAGCCTGACGCTAACATACTTCCTGCACTGCAAGTTGTTCTAATTTATCTTGTTCCATATTTGATTGTTTAATCAGTGTCTCTAATGGTAACGTCAGATCTAGCAAGACAGCATTATATTTCGTTCGGTTCACTACTAGCTTGAGCTTCCTGTCCGCATCAACGACATAGGAGCAGACCGTCAGAGAAAGTTCAATATTATAAAAGTTCACTCTTTTTTACTTCGACAAAAATGAAATACTTCCGGACATGAGAGCTACAAAATTCACTTAATTAAGAAAAAATAGAGGCAAAAATCCTAAATGGCAATTTATTTTTCTTTGGAAAATCAAAATGTTAATGTCTTGAATTCTGCATCTCCTAGCAAGACAGCCTTTTTTCAAAGGGAAAATTTATAAGATTATATTCTGAATTGGTACATATGTGCTTCCCAAGATCTTGAGTAGTTCGCTATTTGTCAGACAGATTAATGCTCTGGTCATCGTCTTCAATGTTACTCAAAACCTCTGAAGATATTTCCAACTATTAGAACAAAAGAATAGTTCGTCTGGCTAGTGCTAAAAGCTATGCCTCTGTAATCAGCAAGCAAGCCATCTTTTGGAGCTTGTTGCGCCTGTTAGCTGCAGTTTTTGTGTGGTTTTCTTCCACCACATTGAAGCTCCATATCGGATGATAGGTGTCACTATTTGATTGTAAACTCATAGTATCTGCCTTGGAGATAGTCTGCAATTGCGTCCAAGCATTTGCTTTACTGCCCAGAGTGCGTTAGTGGCTTTCAGCGTCGTTTTGTTTAGATGATTGCCCCTTGTGAATTTCCTATCTAGGTAGATGCCTAGATATTTTACCTCTTCCTGCAGCCATACGACTGTACCCTAATATTTCGGGCTCCTATTTCAATTTTTCTCTGGCTGGTGAATGGTACTATGCTAGTTTTCTGATGATTAATGGATACTCGCACCATTGCATTGTCTCATTTAAAGCTCTTTACATTCTGGATCTCAAGGAATCCATGCGTGAGCCTCTTATTATTATCCTGACGTCGTCCATATTGCCGAGAAGTGAAAGTAATCAACTAACAGGGACCAAAGCCGGGGAGATAATACCTCTCCTTGTGGGAATTCCTTCATAGTGTTCACCGTTAGTATCGCGTCCCCTAGGTCCGCAAAGACACCTCGGTACGTTAGTATATTACTCGCCTACCTTGCTGTCTCTTGAGGGGCCTTTCTCCTCTGGAAAGCGTGGTGCAGCAAGTAACGTCTTGTATTGTCAGAAGCTTCTTCCATGTTTCCTTGTCTTTTCTATTATTTGTATCAGCTTATGTGCAGCAGATATAGTTGATTTGCTATTTTGATGGGCAAATTGAAATTTAGGAAGTGGCATCTTTACCAGAAGATCATGTATCATTAAAATCAAATTTTTTAAGGGTCTGTAACATGATAAGGAGAAAGCTGGTTCGCCTTCATGATTGTGGTGGGTCAACTCGTTTGCTACCAGCTTTAGTGATGAGTAGAACCCGCGTAAGTATTCACAGCTTTGGTGTAAATAGGGATAAAACAGATTTATCCCTGTTGGAGGGACTTTCCCCCACGGTATCTAAAGCGACCCATATAAACAGAGTTACCAAGGTTCTCTTATCCTACCCTTTTTAGTCTAACCGTCTAGTATTCTCTTATGCCTTAGGGCAAATTAATTTTATAATTGATTAATTAATTATCTAATTTCGTTTTGTGTGTTAAAATTGTGCACTACATGTGATTTACCTTTTATGTATTTATTTATTGAATGTTAATTTATTTATTTGTATTGTATTCATTTGTATTTTATACCCTTTTTAAACCTGTTTTTAAATTTGTTTAGTTTTTTTTTATTTTTATGTTTATTTTATTTATATGTAATATTATACCTTGTTTTGTGAAAATAAAATAAAAAAAAAGGATTCGATAGAAGATGATAGAAATGCTCATAAGGCGCACGCAAAAAAACTGCGTAAGACACCCGAAACGTGACTGCAAAATAGAAGAAACCATCCAAATTCGAACGTAGGTTTATAACGGGTTTCTCGTCTAGAAAGAAAAGTCGATAAGAAATTAATTCAAAAGGGCCGACGGAGGAAATAGGCAAGGAAGAAATTCGGACAGCTAAAAGACAGGTCCGACTGAGAAAAACAAAACTACTGTTACTGCCTTTTAGTCTTAATCTGCTAGAGGTGAATAAAAATAAAAGAATTTATTTTATTATTAACCTTTTGTCCGTAATATAGAATATTTTCATTACCAAACTTACCCAATCATAACAAAACATACTCACGTTCAAAATTTCTTCTAATTGTAGACCTTTCACTTACTTGTCTTGTTTTTAAATAAATTTTCCTTCGGCTTTCAGCAATGAAACTCAGTTCGTTTTAAATTTTAAATAAAATTTTTATTTTTCAATAAAAACATTTTTCATCTTCCTTATGTAATTTTCTTCTTTTCATTTACTTCTTACTCATCGTTTTTACTTTATTATTCGTTAAATTTTTAAATTTAATATTGATTGTAATAAATATATATATATTTTACATATATAAACAGATGAGTTGTTTGTGTTTACATTTATGATACTAATGAACAAATTTATATATATTATGAATTATTAATGATAGTTATTAACATAAAATAAATATTTCACTTTTTTAAAAATCGTCTTGTTTATTTAATTTGATCAAATGATTGAATAAACAATGCATTGATCGTATCAAATACTCAATTAGTTTACTTCTCCTGTTTTATTCCTTTTTTTAAAAAAATGATTTTAGCTTTTTCGTTGCCCTATAGGTCATGGTAGTAGGACTATTTTGTTCATTAATCTTTTTTTTTTTTGACAAAATTGCACTAATGTTTTTTTTTAATTATTTTATATTTTTGTAACAAGAAGAAAATCATACAATTGTGATTAAAAAGAGAGTGTATTGTTTTTTTTTGCATGAGTTTTTCTTTTGGAAAAATCAATTCAATTATTTATTTACAATTTCGTTATTGTTAATTTATATTTCTCTTTACATGTTAGTTCTAGTTTCGCTAGGTATTCTAGTAGTATTAAATTCTTTTTGGGTTTGCTTGAGAAAAGGGTTTTCGTTCAGAAATCTCTGAGAATAGAAATATGATGAATCAGAGCTGGTAATTCGAAGAGTATTAGTATTCTATCAAATGTTTAGATACATTTTTTTTTCTCGAAGCAAATTAAAAACTTTTGAAAATAATTTAATAGAAGTCAAGCAAAACACAAAATTTATTGATTTCACTGAACGAATTATGAAGATAGTTCAATAATTCATCACAAATTTTAAAATAATATAGTTAGAAGCTTTTCAGTTGTTTTTTGTTGCATTCTGAATTTTTCAATAGTTTTCATTTATAATTTGGTTTACATCATTTTTACAAGCTGGTAGATTGTTTGAGTCGTTGAGAATTGTTTTAAATTTTTTAAAGTATTTTTAAAGTATTATTTAAAGTAATTTTTGAAAGTATATTTTAAATTGTTTTGGTATATTCTGCTTAATATATGTGACATTAAAATTAAATTGAAAAAAAAACAAATATTTTCGGATTTGTTAACTAATTACCTGTTGACAATACTTTGGCAGCTAGATTTAACGGAAACTTATTAAATGATTTTAAAAAATAGCTACAGGTGAATAAAATCTTTGAATGTTTTTTAAATACACATTTTCAATGATTCTTGACATTAAAATGAATGCTTTCTACAAGCAAATGCTCTTCTTTCATTTTCAAATGAATTTAATTTTTAATTTTTGCTTTTCCCTACTATTTTTACTGGACGTTATGTAATTTTGTGGCTGATTTTATACGGTTTTTATATAAAACTTTATTCTATCTACGTAGTTCAGTGATCAATGTCTATGTACTGGTGAGATGTTTATTATGTAAAACCCAGTTATTATTTGCTGAGTTAATGCTATTATTTAATTTGAAATAGATTTGGCAGATGTATTATTTCGTTTTCTTATTTAATTTTAAAAGTTAATTATTTCATGTAATTGATGAATGTCTACCATAAAAGTATCTAATAATGTATTCTTATACAGCTATCAGTATATCGCGTTTCTTTTGAGTAGAGCATTTCAATTTCGGATTATCGCTTTTCGTGAAAACAAAATTAGGCTGCTTGAGTTTTTCGATTTATTTGTTTTGAATGCGGACTATTTAAAAAGTATTGTAAATCGTTTCTTGTTTTCAATCTTCAATTCTCGTTGTTGTTGAGTGTTCTTTTATTCAATTTCTATTATTCTCATTGACTTCTTTGAGTGCACCATTATTTTTTTGTTTTTTCACCAAAGCATATATGGATGCAGCCTTGTAGTTAATCGGGCCGTATGAACGATAATCTACATCGGCGTAATCTAGATCATCAGCTAAATCTGCGGGGCTGAGTGGCTAGATGTTTGGAAAAAAAAATATAAAGAAAAACATGTTGATTTTTGTTTAATAGCAAAAAGTGTTGGTTGTCAGGAAAGCGAAGAAAGAGAAGCCATCGAAGTAGCAGAGGTTAGTGGCAGGTTTTGCGATTTTCTAGGGCTTAGCAAATTAGTTTTGAGACAATCTTTCAAGGCCGTAGCTTTTAAAATATGGTCTGGACTTGGGTCGATTTCTTTGACTTGCCTAGCAGGTTCGGTAGTGAAAAGGCACCTGTTTTTCAAGGCTTTAGCAAAAAATTTCACCTCACGTTAAACAGGATAGCACAATTTGTAACCAATTTTGGTCATAAATCAAAAACTCAACCAAAATGTGGATTTAGAGTTAAGCTCGATATTCAGAAAGAAAGATCCTTGAATAAACCAAACAGTTTGTGTACTAAACTGTTTAAATTCAACTATTTCAAAAATATTTCCTAAAATATTCTCATGCATCTTAGTCAAGTCAAGCAACACACATGTCCAGAGATTAATCATTAAATCAGCACTTGAACAAATAAAAAAAATATCGTCTCCGAAAACTCAATACTAAAGCAAATATACGAATGTCAAATGAAAAACCAAATTTCAAAAAACGATATCATTATGAAGAAAACAACGTAATTTAATAAGTAAGAGAAAATACAGGAAGAAAAATCATTTTTCTTGCATATCCGAAAAATATTTACTGTTCATAGACAAAAACAATCAATTACCTCGTCGTATGATTTTATTTTGGCAATGAGACATGAATTTTTCAGAGAGTTTTCGTTTTCAATGATTTGATCATTCAACATAGAACGAAACGGACACCTTGTTTGTACGATTGTCATATGGCTTGGTTGTTGATCATAAAATTCAGCAAATTCAATTTATTCTTTCGTTTGGAAACGAACATAGATTTAATTCAACCAGTTTCGGCGTTCACAGCATACACACATATACACGACAGATATTAGAAATAACAAACATCTTGAATGCTTTTTATTGTACTTTGATATAAAATATGCTTTATGATTCGATCAGCTGTTAATTTGAACGCGTCACTCGAAAAATTTTCCGTTCGGTTCTTTCGGGTTGTTTTTTTTTTTCTGTTAATATATTGATAACGTTTAGAGTTTTTCGCGATTTTTATGAGTTTATGCGATTTATTAATAAATGTACGTATTACTCCGTTTATTGATGTCTCCGTGAACGTTTTGCTAAAAAATATAATGAAAAGAAAATAATGTGAAATGAAATAATGAAATTTTCTTGAAATGAAATAATTTAGGGATAGTTTTGAAAAGATTTATTTCCTCGAATTTTGCTGCGCTCAAAGTTTATGAGGATATTAATCGATTATAACTATTTTGCTTGTGAAATCTTACACATTCATATGGGATTGTTTTAATTTTTTTCGTTTTTAGGGTAACATGTGTATATATTTTTGGAAAATACTAAACAGCTGTTGATTTCACTAAGTGCAACTAAAATCTGAAGGATACTGGTGCGGTTTTTTTTTATATTAAACACGTCTTATTACATTATCATCCAACATGGTACAACGTTTTTAAAAATTTCGTACGAGAGACAATTAGATACAGAAACACAATCAACAAAAAAAAACACCTGATTAATAAAATGGCATCAACGGTCTGAAGATGTCTATCCAAAAGTAGCTTACAGGCCTAAAAAAATCAAAAGTATCTCCCTCTAGTGAAATAAGAAGAAGATGACATACCTCTTCTTTAGAGACACTATCTTCTTCGCAGTGAAGAGAGTCTTGCACAATCACTGGAGATAACAGACCCAGTTTAGAAGCTATTTTTAAAAAAAATCTAGGTAGTGTCCGATAACCATGAATTGGCTGCCAAGATCCCTCAAGATACTTTGATAATGAATGAGAAAAGTATCGAAAACGAGTCAATTCCTTCCACCTTTAAGCTCAAAAGAACGATGACCAAAGATGATCCTCCTCTACATACTGCAATGCATACAAACTCGAAGCAATTCGCTAGTGTTTCTTCAAAACAAGTGCAGTCAATGACAAAACCTTTAAAATATTCTGAGAAACAACTTGAAGGAAACCCAAAAGTGGGCAAAATAATTCTTTGCTAACCTGAACAGTACGAAGATGGATCAATAAGTACCCGTGTTTGAGGACAGATGGCATTGTTGAGCGAAGTTGGTATTATCATCGTATACTAACATCTTTTAAACGACGTCATAGACTGATTTATTGGTCAGTTTTGGTTTGAACGCTTTTTGTATTAAACGTGTTTGGTGTTTTTCAGTATAATGGAAAAATAGCAATGCCGATCCGTTATTCGATTTTTAGCTTTGCATCGAAAAACGTGCGAAGAAATAAAAGAGAAGTTGCAGGCTGTCTATGGAGACCCTGCACTATCTATGACAGCTGTAAGATATTGATTCAAAGGACTTAAACGTGACCGTAGATCTGTTTTTGATAAAGGGTGCCCAGTCGGCCCCGAACTTCCGTCATGTTGAAGTTTTCAACTTTAAAACTGAGAGGAGCGCACCCAAACTGATAGCACTGCAAGAGCAGAAATAAATGTCTATAATATTCAGACTATTTGTCAGACAGTTTCTGCCCAGTTGAAATTCAAAAACATTGAGTTGATCAAGGTTAATGCCAAAACTTTCAGCAATATGATATTTCTTCGAGTAACTGTCACGTGCAACCTTGGTGCGCCAAATGTAATGGATTGAGGCTCGCAAACTCCGTAGAAAGTAGGCTGAGCAAAATCCAAAATGCGTCAATTGTGGTGGAGAGCATTTGGCAAGCTTCGGGAGCTATTTTCGCTACTCTACCCTCGAGAAGCAAACCTTCAATCCCCGCAGACTGGCCCGGTCATATGGCGTAGGTCCTCGCCAGTATGCAAATGCAATTTCACGCCATGATCATGCGCTGGAGGGATGGCGTTGACCAAGACGCTCGGAGCTTAATGGTGCCTTATTAGATGAAATCGGTACGCGATCGAACTGATGGAAAAATTTGTTAAAAAAGGCCAGGATCGTTCCCCGGTTGCAGCGCCGATGATGAAGATGCACCCGCTTTGATTTGGGGACTATATTTCAATGGTACTAATTTAATCATTTTTATTGCTACCCCTGAGTCTAAAATGAAATGTTCAGGGGTGAAAAAGGAGTGAAAGCTTTACTCCCCAATAGCTGGACGAACCTTCTAAAAGGGTAATTACTGATGCCTCGTCAAGGGAGTGCCACTATATATTTGATACATACAAAGCTCGTATAGGCAAATGGGCTACCGGCTTGTGGGAGTTCCATAGTTCAAACCCAAACACAAAAAGGAGACCACGCATCACGTTTCTTGTTCCTTGCTTTGATTAACCTGAGTCAAATTAGGGGCAACATGATGCGTAAATCTGATCATTTTAGGTGTGTTCGCGTACTGCGGTAGCAACAAATATTTGCAGCTGGCTTCTTTTTGTGGCAAAATTTGTCTTGCAGCAAGAGTACAAAAACGACTTATGCGAATCTATTTTAATATATTATAATAGATTCAGGTACGCGAATAGACCTTTTACAATCGTAAGGCTTTCAATTGTGAACATGGAGTCTCTACTACTTTTCCAAAGCTCCTAAATGCGTTGTAGCGGGACAAATTTTCGTTTCTTTTTTTGAGTGGTAAAAATAATTGTCATGAAAAATCGGTAAAAACTGAAAAATCAAAGTAGAGCTTCCATTGTTGTTCAATTGTATATCTCCTAAGAGGGCAGAGTTTTTATATATATATATATATATCTCGTATACCCTTGTAGAGCAAACGGGTGAACAAACAAACAGGCGAACGAGCAAACTTGTTATCTCAGCAATTTTAATAATCATAATAATAATTAATATCAAGAAATCATTTGAAAGAAGCCTTAACTCATCAAATTACATAGACAACTGTAATTATAACAAAATGTACAGTCTGATGCTTTGACGTGGCTACATTGAAAACCAAAACGATGTTAACGAATTAATTAATAGAGAATATATTTTAATTGTTTGCTTGTTTTATTTAATCAGTTTAGGTTAGTAGCTACAATCCGAATTTTAAATAAGCGAATCATAGCTGGTAAATTAAGCTTATTGCCACAATATCCCACTATAATTAAAATTACAGCCAAAGTTGTCAAATAAACCAAATGGCTATTTTTATCTTTTCAGCATCCCCAAATGAGTGAAAAGAAAGATCAATTTTTTCGATGTAGATTACAAAACCCCGAATGTGTATGAAAAATCACAAGACTTCAATACGCCGTGTTCTTCAATCTTAATACCATTTCCAACTAATATATACGATTCGATCACACAACTGATTTTTTCTTGCAATTTTATTTCACTAAACTTCACTAAAGTTGTATATCTAACCCTAGAATTAATCACATCGTCTATTTATAAAAAAAAATTTTGTATACTTGTTCATATTTTTTGTCTGTTCTGTCCCTCTGAAACACTACATACGACATGCAGTTTTATAATTATCCTCTTATTTCAACAACCACCTAAATATTAACCTCATTATAACTAAGAGTTGGAGCGTATTGAGCTCGTCGCTTGATCGGAGTTCCTATGATCGATGATGATTCGTTACTGTGGCTATTGCTGAAACTACCACTAGCGGCACTGTGCAGCGTGCCGTAGAAGGGCACAGGACGCGCAAATCGATTATTGCTCCTTCGGAATTGTTCACTGTCCGAGTTGATTGTAAGATCATCGAATTCATCGTGACAATGGTTATTGGCACTTGCAGTGGATGAGATGGATCGCAGATTGCGATTCGATCGGACGCTGGTGTCCAAGGATCCTAGGTCAGCGTAGACCAGATGCTTTCCAACAATGGTACTATTGGACGATGATGAAGGTGGATCCTCCTCCTGCGTAATGATGATTTCATCAATGTCTTCATCGTCATCGTCGTTGTCATTGATATGGATGTTGTCATCGTTATCATCGTCCTGCCTGGAAAGCTGTTCGTCCTCTATGCTGAGTCCTGGACTGCTCAGTGAGTATTTCTTGTACCTACTGCGATCGTAGGACTCCACATTGGACATGTGACGTTTCAGGCTTGTCCCACATATTCTCGGCGTATTGTGACTACTATCCGTATTCTCATCTCGACTACAGCTACTCGCCACTGGAGTGATGGGCTTGAAAGCACTGTTTTCGTTGAGAAGCGGCTTGAAGACTAACGGACCGCCATTCAATTTGTAATTAGTTCTATAATTGGAAATGCTATTGCTCGCGTCGTTTTTACTGCTCCGTTGCGCCGGAGACGAACGTCCGGCGACAGTCTGCGACGGCTGAAAGTGAAAACTGTGATGTTTCCGCAATGGCAGTTTCATTGGGCGAATGATGTAACCGTTGGATTTACGATGGTTCTCCTGTTGCCAAAACTCGTTGTAATGGTGGCTGTCCGTCAAGTCGTTATCACTATTATAGCTAGTGTGGTAAATAGCTGAAGCTTCTGGCGACGATGTTCTAAGATTACTACTGGCCATGTGTCTAGATTTAGTTCTACTATTGTTACTAGTACTACGATGACCGTGCGACACAGGATTAAAAGCATGCTTCGACAATGATGTGGATGATGATGATGGCAATGTGGTGGCGTTTAGAGATAGTATTTTCGAATGGTCTTTTGGCACGAGTATTTGTTTTTGTTGTTGCGGTTTCTGACGGCAGCGATTCGTTGTCGTCGTCGACGACGAAGAAGATGATGATGCACCACCTCCTTGTTCGTTTAAACTGTTAAAGCCGGACGATGATGAAGTTCCGTTTGTTAAAAATGGATTTGTCGCGTTTACAGGAACATGCTGTAATTGGCACGGGAATGATGGTGGAATGGAAATTATGTATAGATGATTAGTCGATTGATTAGTGTAATTAAGGATATTAATAGGATTTTGAGATTTCATCAGTCAAATCAAACTGAAGCAAGCTGAGGTGGAACTTGTGAAATTTTTATAAATGCATATCTTAACAAGGAAATCTAATTGTCTTCGCATCATTATATGATTGTGTTGAACATATGCACGCACAGATAATCATGTCGTCTTACAATCGTGTCCCATATGGAAATTTATGTGTAAAATATATGGACAAAATATATTAATCACTCTCGCCTAAACAGTTTTGACTGCTTCAAATCAAAGCAACATTTTTATGCGCTAACTTCAAATTTTTCAAAAACTATGGGATATCATCACACATGCTGTCGCACTTGTTGGACGGCACAAAGCAACAAAAGCGCCAGCAAACAATATGAAACCTTTCATGTAAAATTTAGTTGTAAATTACAAAGTCACTTATCATAAATATCTTTTATTTAAGCGCATAGATACCAAATTAAGCTTCAATTTGATTTGAAAGATATTAACGCACACATATACGAGAATAGAGTGAATAAAAAAATATTGATAACGTTTTCGTTTGATTAGTTCAGAAGCGAAGCTTCGCGGCTGGTAGCTCAAAATGTTTAAAAAAAGCACCGTGCTAAATTTTTCATCCTACTGTTTTATTCAAAGCAACATTGACAGTTCAAACATTTGAAGGTGCGCAGTTCTATCATTTAATTATAGGAATGTTATTTTTTTAGAACTTACAAATGATGCACACAGAAATATTTATTAATAAGTAGCGAACATAAATGTCTTTTCCTAGATCAGAGTTTTATAATAGAAACTGTTGTTTTGTTCGCGTTCCATCAACGTAAGCAAAGCTAAACCGAATACGCCCGTCCTTGTTTCGTGAGTTAATAGTTTTATGTATGTCCTGTTCTGTTAAACCCGTCAAGATAGCCACTCTTGTAAGTTGAGCACTCGCAAAAGTTGTCCAAAATATAATCCTTACTAAATATCATTCAAAAATCACTATTAATGCTGGCCACCAGCGAAACTTAAATCTTGACTTTGAATGGTCATGATTTTTGGTTCTGCAACATAAATAACCTTACCAGCGCAACATGAACAAAAAAATCATTTCATGCAATGAACACATGTGAATTCAGTAGCTGAATAGGTTAGACAGAATTCAATATTTTCAGCTTCGAATAGAGTTTATTTTTACGCCATAGAGTTTAATAGTACTGTGTACGAAAAAGTTCGAATTTAAAGGAGGGTCCCGCTTTTGATGGCTCAAAAAATCGATTTATTTAATTGCTTAAATCTATTCCTTTGTATCTAAGAATATGTATCCAAAGTTAAAGAGGCTAATTCACAATATTTTCAAATATACAGCACTAAACGCAGTGTGATGTCGAGCAGGTATACAAGCACTGGAGAGCGCGCTCTTTCCCTCATTCGAATAACTCCAAATCATTATTGTGAGATTGTGGGCATTCTACTATTTTGTGGGAATTTTTGACTTCTAAAACTTGAAAAAGGGAAAAAGCTGCTAATTGAACAAAATCGTGGGAGAAATTATTCAAATGAAACAAAACTTTATTTGATCGAACAAATTTGAACTATGTATCTACATAAAATTTACATTAGATTGAGAAACCTTACATTTCAGTTAACACCAGAAATGAAATCGACTTTCAACTAAAAATTTCACTCACGGCACTAAACATTGAATTAAGGCCAAATATAAAATTTCAATTTCAATTTCTTGATAGGTATGGATATTTCGAGGGTGATCTGCCCTTCATCTTCAGTATCTACGATATGAAATAATACAGAATAATCAGGCAAAGGCACTTTTCTACTTTCCTGAAGATAGCTAAAACTACTGTATAATGCACTTTTTTAGTCAAATCAACTGCTGGTGCAGTTAAAGTTGCAATTGCGTTTTAAGAAGAATTTGCTTAAATTTTGTGAAAACTAGTTTCATTCACCCACTAGAAAATTTTGGATTGGATGACGAGTGAATCCATATGGTGACGAATGCCCTGTTACTAAAAATGAGTGCGTGGGGCATGTACAAAAGAGTGTTGAAGGCTCTCCAAAATAAAAAGATGGCAGAGAAGCTCGGAGGTAAAAAGCAGTTACATCAGCAGTTGCAATCAGAAGAGATTTTAATTTTGTCGAAAATATGAAAAAGCAGTAATGGCAACGCTCGATCATTATTGTCGAGTGAGAAATCTCCTCACTACGAGAATTGTCTGGCAGGCGCCGAAAGCTGCTGTGAAAGGCGCAAGGCTGAAGCCACGAACTCTCTTGCGTCTTTCAAGCATCGTGCTCGATTGATTGACGAAAATGTGGAGAAACATATTCGTCCAATCTACGAAGAGCTCTCAAACAACTAACTTTTTACGCGATGCTTAGGTGGGCACATGCAAAATTCAAACGAATCTTTAAACTCCACTGTTTGTGCATGAGCCCGAAACATCTGAATTCTGGCCGAAAAATGGACAACGAAGGATATTCTGCAGTTTTAAGTACCATGCAGCTGCTCCATTTAAAAATTGGACAGCTATGTAAGATGCAAAAACAGGACATGGATATCAACGAACGGTTGCTGATTGAAAACACTACCTTCTCAATGCATCAGAGGCTATTTTGTTTTTTTTTTTTAGAGAGGATCAGTTGAGCACAGACGAAATCGGATTGTTTTATCTCCACCTACCCAACAAAAGTCTTGCAGTAGAGTGCAGCATGCAAAAGTGAAAAACTTGCAAAAAAAATGGTCGATCATTTTATTTTCCTAAGACGCAAATGGCGAAAACTGAAGCATTTGGTGAAAGGAAATTTTGCAAGATCAAGGACGTTCCTCCGACACAAATTTGATGCAAAAGCTTTGCCGATCACATGGGAGCGCAACAGAAAAACGGAAATAACTGCACGGGTTTTCAAGAACTGGCTAGATTCTGTCAATCACAGTATGAAAGCGAAAATAGACGAATTATTCGTTTGATCGACAACGCCTCAAATTAAACATTTTTGAAAGAATATTCAAATATCGCAATCAAATTTTTTCTGCCCAATCCTGCTTCAATAGTTCAGCTGCTCACCAAGGGTAAAACTCCAAACATAACGATCTGGAATGTTAGAAAGTATAGTTAAGGATGCGAAACATGGAAAAACTTTTTAATTTTTGACGTAAGATGAACAAGCTGTAAGCAGAGAGCAGCCAGTTCTTAAATGTTTAATTCTCTCTTAATGATATCCATAAAAACTACTCCATTTAATAAAACGAATTGAATGGTGAATTATTTTCGGCGATGAGAAATTTCTAAATTTTTCTCATCATCATTCATCATGGAAAACATTTTAGACATCTAAACCATTTTAACATTTAAAACATTTTGGTTTTTTGGTAATTTGAGTTGTAATTTTAAATATTTTCTTTTATAAAAGAAATATCGGTAATAGATATGTTTGTAGAAGGTCAAAAATAAAAGGGTAAAAGCTGTGAAAAAGATAATTTACTTTTTCACAGTTATTTCCTACGAAAACTTGCAAAGTTTTATTTTATATTTTATTTTTATCCGAACAACTTTATGGGCGTCAACAACTTTATGGGCTTTTAAACTGGTCTTAAAACTGTCAAGCATCTTTCCAATTTTGCGCTTTACTTCATATCCCAATCAAACGAAAACCGTGATATGTAAATATATTAAAAACGAATGTAATTTAAATGATTAGTCAAAAGATGATATATTAATGCAATCACAAACCTCGAGACTTAAAAGCGAAGCTGAATTTTGAGGGGCTCGTTTTTTGCATCTGTTGCGATTAGATGAGCCATGTTTCGCATGTAATTCTAGTTGCTTTTGCTGCTGCTGCTGCTGATGATGAAGATGCGACTGATGTTGTAGTTGCTGATTTTGTGGATGATTTTGTTTTAGTGCCTGATGTTGTTGCTGCTGCCTTTGACAGTAAGATTGAACTATATCCTTTGAATTGTTATTATTGGGTTGGTTACATTTATTAGCACCATTACAATGACTACCATTACCATTGCTGTTGCCACTATTGTTACAATTGAAATTAGTTGGAATGTTGTTCGGGCAGGACGAAGGATGTTTCTGTTGCTGTTTTGGGGTCACCGCGCCTGCAGCAGCCGATGACATGGATGGTAGTAGTGCTGTTGTCGGAGTTGTTTTCTCAATGGTGCAGGAATTATTCGAGTTATTTGCTACGTTCATATAAAGCGGAGCTTGACTTTTGCATTGTGATGAGTGCAAGGACGAGGATTTCTGTTTCAGTAATTGACGTGGCGCAGGAACTGGCGTTACGCATTCATACGAACTATTCGAGATTCCCGAGTCACTGCGATAGATGCTTAGTCGTTCGGGCTCCATTAAGTTGTTTACATCGTCATGTGCTGGGTGCGGCTGGTGCTTGCTGTGCGGCCGGCTGCTGCCCATACTCGACTCATGGATTTGAATTGAATCCGTTAAGTTCTCGTAAAGAGGAGGCTCGTAAAATTTCATTTTCAAGTCGTTGTGCTGCTGCATAGTGAACGGAAGTGTATGTTGAGCGGTACTAATGCAGTTGGCACTGGTCACTATATCTCCCACGCTTCCGCCAGCGAAGGAATGGTGCCGCTTGCACTTACTCGACAACGACGGTTTTATCGAACAGAAATGCAAGCCGCTGCTCTTTCGGTGGCCAAGGGATTTCAGGGAATAGAATCTCTTCTCAGGATCTGGTGGCTTTTTCCGGTGGGCTCCATTCTGTCTGCAGCCACTGTTCGTATTGAACTTGCGTAAATTCTGTACAATGAACGGGTTATGCGAATTTGTTGAGCTATTTTCACTTTGAACTGTATACGGCGGGCAACTGTTTGCAAAAGAACAACTGTCACTGGACGTATTTTTTGCATTCGATGATCCTTTTTGACTCTGTTGTTGCTGATAGTAGGATGTATAGCTCGTGGGAAAACAATTGCTTAAGCTATATTGTCGCGAATGACCTACTGTTGTTGCTGCCCCACCTCCTGCTCTACAGCTCGAAGAACAATTCGTCATATTACCTGCACTATTGCAATTACCACCACTATGACTGTTATTGTTTGTCGAGGACAAAAGCAACGTTTGGGATGTTGAAAGAGGATATGATTGTTTTTGGACTGCATTGGATTGCGCTAAGGGATAATGCGATTGCTGATGCTGCTGCATATAGCTGCTGGTGTTATTGGCTAGGTTAGTGTTTTGTTTAGGACGCGGTGCAACACGAACAACATTCGGATTATTGAAATTTATTGACGGCGTTGTAGCAAACTGTAAAAGATGCAAGGATAAACAAACGGTATGTGATTAGAGTGAGATGCATTGATTTAGTTACAAAAGGAGGAAAAGGTTGAGTGTTATTCAATGCTTTTAAATAGTTTATGTGCAGTAAAATTTTCACTAGCTTCAATTGATGTTTTTATTATGTATGTCACGAATATGAGTATTTTATTCTTTGAGATTCAAGCAGTTAAAAATTGTTTAAATGTTTTTCATTAATATCTTATCTTTCGGAGAATAAATGTTCTGGGGGGGAAAACATGTTTTTGAATTCGTAGCAAATAATCTATCGCTTCCGAAAAACCATAAAGCTTTCACGTATAGAAAACATCGGTTGTTTTTGTAAATCACAATGCTAGTAATTCATAATTTTACTGCACACACACACATATGTCATGGAATTAAAATCCACATAAACGCATTAAAACTTCGAGCAATATATACGAAATTAATCAACATATACATTGGAAATGTTAAATACTTTATTGAAAGCTACAAAAAATACACATGTATCCAAAAAAAAATACATTGGGAATGATTAAAACATTACGAAAGTGTTAAAAACATTACAAAACGTACAATATGTTAAAAATATATAACATAAACATCAGTAATACTTCTATGGAATATGCACTTATACATAAGTAGATCAAAAGTCAGTTTCACAGTAAATACGCCCTATATAATGCGATTTCATATTCGTATTGCAATTAAAATCAATATCTTCATGTAAAAAAATCTGTAAATAGTTTATTTATAATCATTTAATCTAGTTTATTTACAATATATTAATAAAATGAGAAATTAAATTCACAACGTTTTCTAATACTACAACTACTGTACTACTGAAGCTAAAACGCTAGAACAAGCAGAGGAAGAAGCAGTCTCAGGCTATTTTTTATGAGGTAATTAGGATAGCTTGTCACATGGTTTAGTTAAATTAGACCAATGATTTGGTATAGATGAAGATATTTCAAGATAAAGTAGTAAATACTTCAGTTCTCTAGGTGTGTACATCCTCAAATTGAGTAATTTCAATTTTTTGAATATTTCATCAACACAGAGCGTACTGTCAAAACAAGTTTTTTTTAATGAAATTAAGGTTGATTAGATCACATTACGCGCTTGATAATTTTAAGTATCGCGTAACAATAAGCACTTAGGACAAGATGAAACTATTCAAAACAGATATTGATCTTCTATCATGTTGAATTTAATATTCGGCGTAAGCATAGGAGAGGTCTTACTAAACTATAAGGATTCCAAGTAGGATATTTAACGTTGTGCTGAAAAAAACTGATAAACTACTTGTGACAGAAACTCATACTAAAAGATATAATAATACTTATACTTATACTGTTATGGATAGAGGGAGTTGTTGTTGTTTCCAATGCGTCTGCAGTGGATAGCCTTGTTCTGCTATAGATATGGGGAGCAAAAAAACACGCCTATTGTATCTGCTGGCTTAGACGTCATACTTGAGCCGGAGTTTTTGACTGCTGGAATCGTAGTTAAAGAATTTAAACTACGCCAGCGATAGAATTTCAAGAGCAGAACAAATAATACACACCTAGCCAGTAGATGTTCTTCGCTATGTATCTATTACGAGAATGTAATGAAATTCTGCATATTATCTCACGGAACGTATATCATCACGGAAACATGGCTTACGGACAATAAACGGAACAGAGAAATACTAGCGTGTCACTCCGTTTTCCGGAGAGATCGTGATTGCGTTGCCTCTTCCAAAGCCGATGGTGGTGGTGTTTTAATCGTTATTCATAACACTCTTCATGGCGTACTCTGTGCTAAGTTCGTTCCTTCTCCTCGTATTGAGTGTATTGTTATACATGTTATTCTTTTTCCAACTTCTGATCTACTGGTCTGTTGTAATTATATTCCTTGTAATTTGTCGATCACCATATACGAGCGTTTTTTCGCTGAGCTTTATACATATATTTGTTCTTTTTCGGTTTCCTTCATCACCCCTTCTTATTTTTGGTGACTTCAACATGCCTACTGTGGAGTGGAACTATAATAACCTCAGTTTGCTATTCTACGATCACCTCAATGTTGCGACTTCTTCCTTTCTTTCACTTTGTTTTCAATTTAACTAACTTCGCAACAATAAAATCTTGACTTTAGTTCTTTGTAGCATTCCTTTAGATTCCCTTTCCCTCTCTCCCTCCATTTTCCCATATGTGCAACCTGATCTTCATCACCTTCTCTTGGTTGATGTTGACATTAGCTTCCAGGCAGAGAATAAATGTACTTCTATTTAGCGTTACAGCTTCTTTAAAGCTGACTTTCAAAAAATATCCACTGAAATCAGTCTTATCGACTGGTATTCATATTTCAAAGGATTGGATGTTGATTGTGCATTGTCCAAGCTCTATTCTTTCTGTTCTTATCTTATCTTTCACTTTAATCAATTCAAATGTGCTTTCGAGCCTAATGATGTTCCTTGAATCAATTTGAAAGTCTCTGATGTTTTAAAAGCTAAGAAAAAAGCTCGTAAAAAGCTAAAGAAGACAGGTTCACTCTTCAATTTGTTCTTAGCAAACAAAACCCTTTTAGTCCTATATCCGCTCCTCCAAATCAAATTCCTCAGTTTCCGATTCTATGTATCTTTATGATGTTATTGCTTTCAATCTTCAGGCTATTTATGACTTATTTGCTGCCTTTTTTCCTCTTCGTTTCAGAAAAACTCACTAAATATCTCTATAACTTCTATTCTCTTTCGAAAGTTGAAATTCTTATGCGTGCCTTAGATTATAATGCTAGTTCCGGTCCTGATGGTATTCCCAATATGCGTGTCGAATTCCTCTTATCCTCTCTATGTGTTCCTTTGGCTATTCTTTTAAACATTGACCTTGAAACTGGTGTATTCCTTTCTTTATGTAAATCCGCTAATATTTATTTATTTCAACCAAACAAGGCGTACAAAAAAACACTTAAAATTAATATTTAACAATTTATATAAATTTGTACAATACACAATAATGGAATAATTTTAAAAATATAAATAACCATCTTTGGTAGGGAATTGGAAAGCGCATTTATAACGTGAGCACCTTAGTCAGAGCAGTTTTAAACCTAGGTCGGGAAATGGTTGGGAAATAGTGTTTTGAGAAGCTATTGAATATTTTGCAATATCTATTGATTGGCTCATTGTTGGCGTAAACTGTGTGGTGTCGGTATTCATTCAGTAAACGTGTGTCTCGTCTGCCTTACTGATTCGTTGAAGGTGATCTTATCGGACAGGGGCACAACATTGATTAATCCGCTAATAACATCAAAAGTAAAGCAAGAGCATATGACTATCCTGCGCGAAGATAGACTTGATAGATTTAAGAGACTTAGCTTGTATCTGTATGAAGGTAGATTATCAAATTCGTAAGGATTATACAGATCTCTCAACGCAAATAGCAAGAACAGCTTCTGCACCGATTCGAGCCTATCGCTATGGACATCAAAGGTAGGGTGCCAGACAATACATGCATATTCGAGCAATGGCCAAACTAGAGCTATGTACAAAGACTTCGTGACCTATAGGTTTTTGAATCCCTCGAACGTCTTTTGATGAATCCAAGCTGCTTATTAGCCTTGCTTAAGACTTTGTCATAGTGTAAATTAAAACGCAGCTTTTTATTCAAAGTAACCTCGAGGTCGATGACATTTAGAAAGATCCGATACGAAAATATTGAATAAAAGAGGTCCCAAGTGACTACCTTGTGGTACACCTGATAAAACTTCGATTTTTTTGGATAAAATACCCTGAAACTTAACGTACTGCGTCCTATTTCGAAGATAAGAGTCTAACCAGTTTAATAAAAGACCCGAGATACCAAATTTATGTAGTTCGATTCGAAGAATATCATGATCAACACAATTAAAGGCCTTGCTGAAGTCTGTGTAGATGGTATCAATTTGATGCCCTTTTTCCATGCCACAGAGAACATCTGAGAAGAGAATCACGAGGTTGGTAGAAGTTGACCTGCCTTTTCTAAAACCATGTTGTTGTTCATTTAGAATTGGTTCTATTAGAGTAGTGAGCTTATCACAGACAATTTTTTCAAATAGTTTAGGCAATGCTGATAATATTGCAATACCTCTGTAATTATCAATTGACCGCCTATCACCACATTTAAAAATCGGGGTCAGATGGGATGATTTCCAGAAGGAAAAGAAAACCCCACAAGAAAGTGATTTGTTGAAAATTATATACACGGGTAAGATAAGCGACTCCATGCATTTGAGTATGAAATTAGGAGGTAGCAAATCAGGACCAGGACCCTTGTTGACATTGAGATCTTTGATGGCCTTGGCAATCTTCTCTCTAGTTAAATACATTTCACAGATGATATTTGGTGGGAATATTTGAGGGAGAAGAATGTTAGACATGCTTGTACATGAACAAAATACTTCCTGGTAATGCTCTGCGAACAGGTCACAAACTTTGTGAGGGCATGACGAGCAAAAGTTCTTTTT
The DNA here is from genome assembly GCA_963978885.1 of Nemotelus pantherinus. Taxonomy (NCBI): domain Eukaryota; kingdom Metazoa; phylum Arthropoda; class Insecta; order Diptera; family Stratiomyidae; genus Nemotelus; species Nemotelus pantherinus. Next base: position 4,545,776 of record OZ022263.1, read on the forward strand.
GTACATCGAAGTAGGGTAGCCCGAAGTTTTCCGTTTGGTGTTCACGAAATCAAATTTTCCCAATATCATTTCCAATTATCGTCCTATATCCCCCTCTGTTGTTTAAGTATACGAACTTCTTGCCTAAAATAGAGTTTATCCGTCTCTACAACCTTTATTTGCTCCTGATCAGCATAGTTTTGTCAAGAGTAGGTCTACTACGACCAATCTTATTTTGTTCACTAAATTGTTTGCTTCTGCCTTCGATTATCAACGTCAAGTTGATATTATTTATACGGATGATATTAGCTCGCGATTGAAACTAGTGGCAAAATTTGTTGAAGGAATTCAGGATCGGGCCCCAGTTGTAACGCCGATGTTGTTGATGATAATGAGTTTACACAACTGAGCGACCATTTTTAACGTAAAGCGCCACTATTTTAGCACTTTTTTCCGTGTATATTCATGCATGTTTGAAATTTTACTGACTTGACGTTTCCAAAAGGCGTTTTATGTTATCCAACACCAATTAAGATATGTAGTAGTTTCATTGAACAGACATATCGGGCACTACCTGTACAATTTCCGTTAGAACAATTAAGGCGAAATAGATTCCAAAGAGGGCGATTAATTAACTTGATCTTCATACCACGAGGAATATACATTTTACATGTTGCTCTAAATATCCCTCATTTCCTATTTATTTCTACAATAATACTTTTCCATTAACCCTCGGCATACAGCGTGAAAATAATGTTATATTGTTGTGTAATACATAATATTTATAGCATTTTCAAACAACCCCACGTTGTATGCCGAAGGTTAAAAAAATATTTAAAATTTTTGCACTACAGTGGCATTGCATTAGACCAATGATTATTGCCTTATTGATGTACTATATCAATCGGGCTGCAAAGTAGTGCCTTGAACTGATAAGCATCTATGGATCAGACCTATAGTAAAAGCCGTATCGCCATGTGATTTGCTTATAAAGGTCCCTATTCAAGAACAGTCCAAATGGCCTGAGTCCATTTGGCTTGAGTCCGTTTGGTTTGCCACTCACGATAGAGCTTCGATCCAGTCAGTCCATTCCATTTTCTGTCCTTAATTTAGAAAAAAAAACAAGATAAACTTGAAGAAAAAAATATTTTTAATCTATTAATGGATCCAAAGCATATGGATGAGTTTTTTTTGCGATTGCAACTTGCATCTACATAAAAAAAACGAAAAACAAAAAGGAACTGACAAAAAGGATAGCTTGCCAAACGGAAACAAATGAGTCACGTAAATTTGGTAAAAGAACTCACACTTGAGCTTTCTGATTGGCAAAGTTATTTAAAAATGGATGATACGACATATAACACGTTGCTACAGTAGGTCACTCCATTTATCAAACGAAAGGATACAAATAAGAGGCAACTCACTCTTCACGAGAAATCGACCGCTACTTTGCGGTACTTAGCAAGCGGTTCCAGCTATGTAGAACTCAAATTTTCTACGGTAATTTCATCAGCAAAAATAAACAACTTCCAAAACCAAACCGTGACCACCACTACCCATTATGCTGACTATTTTGATTGAATAAAATAATCACGAAAACAGTCAATGAGCTTATCACAGATCAGCGTGTGAAGCAAGACTGCCACGTTGTTTGGACTGAGGCTTCAACACACACGACTAGTCCATTTTATGGATTGTCTAAACTCGGCTTACTATTTCCCCACACACGGTCGAGCCAAAAAATGGCCCGATGTTCTGAGTCCATGGACTTTGGATTGATTGGAAATCCAATTTGGTTCCTTGAGTACATGAGTCCTTCCGAGTTCTCCCGCACACGGTAAGATTTTGGCCTGGCCTCAGGCCATTTGGACTGATGGACTGCTCGTGAATGGGGGTCCTAAGGGTTGGATAGTAGATTTTTGTCGATTCCAATTTACTGTAGTAATGCATCAATAGGCGTGTTTTTTTGGCTCCCCCGTATCTATAACAGAACAATTATATCGACTGCAGACCCATTGGGAACAACAACAACTCCTCCTTTCCATAACAGGAGTTGTTGTTGTTTCCAATGCCTCTACACTGGCTAGCATTGTTCTGTTATGGATAAGCGGAGCAAAAAAAAAACGCGCCTAATATTTTAGATTCAAAATTGTTATACAATAGGAAAGTCAATTGAGTTAGCAATGCGGTAATGGGAGATGTTAAAATCGTAGAATTTTTCGAATTGACTCAGCAAATGCAATTTGATAAAATGGTTATTACTAATATATACAAATTTAAAAATTACTAATAAATACAAAGTGAAATCAATTAAATAATTATTGAAATTTTTGAAAAGTTATTTTAAAAGTATCGAACAATTTTAAATGTCAAAATGTTTGTTATCGTGAAGGAATCAGAAGAGAGGATAAGAACAAAAGGATAAGAACAATTTTTTTAGCAATTTAATTCGACAATGATTTTCGTCATCCGTTTTTTTATTGTCGCCTATTTTTAACAATTTCATCTTGCCAGAAGGCTTTGTTTTACGATTAGCTTTGGGTGCTAATAAAAGCTATATTCGTAAGCACATATAACAAAGTTCTCAATGTGGCCAAATTGGCTGATTGAAATATTAAATATTACCTATGGGCTAGTGAAAATATTTTTTCTTAGTTCAATGCTATCAAATGTATGATATCAACCTAAAAAATGATTTTGGTCAAAAGAGCTTTGACAACTCGGATCAGTAAGCTCAGAATGTTACAGCTGGTAAACAAATTTACCACTTTTCGTACATATTTATATAATAACTATACATAATTCAAAGACTGGGAAAACATTAGACTATTCAATGTACAGACTATTTAAGGGTTTAGCTTCAAAGACTCACTAAGTCTACAACATTGAATTATATCTGCAGGTACGTGTAAAAAGTGTGTGCTGTGTAAACTTGACTCACGCTTAATGACATAAATCAAACTACTGTGTTTCACTAAAAAACTATTTTCATAAACAATCACAATTGGGATATGTCTTGTTCCATTGTGAAGGGCACGCAAACTCAAAAATAAGAATCAACCGAAATAATTTGAAAAATACCAACTTAACTAACATAGTTTTCTACATTTGATAAAAAACCCAAAAATGAAAATTTCGAACAATTTGTACTTTCTAAAAACAAAGCTATATAATAGTTTCTTTTTTTTTTTAAAAAAAAGTCTACGTTTTATATGATGCTAAAATTCTGTACAATAGTTGTGACAATATCATTTGACATTCGGATAATAGCATAAATAAAAGACGAAATAAAAACGAAAACAAACGTTTCATATCATATACCTTATTTGGTGCCGTTTGTAGACCATGGAATGGTAGATTCTCATACTCGCCAGGTTCGGTCAAAGGATCCCCCAATGCAGATGACTTGTTGTTTACTATAATAAAATTAATAGGTAATGATATACAATACAAAATTCAAAAAAGGAAAAATAAACGTTGCATAAATGAAACCGAATACCAATCAAGGGTAGACAAGACGGTAAAGTTGTAGGTTGGATACGTATACAATATGATTCAAGAGGATTGGGAATGCTAGAAAAGACAATTTTTTATTTTTGGGTTTGAGTGGAAATGAAACAATAGTAAAATAATACATGACAGGGAAATAATCAGGAAGGGTATGAAAATAATTTTAAATTCATTTTGGCAGGCCAATCGGTATTTTCGTGATCAACGAAACAAGAGGAGAATTTTGAGATGAGCTTCTCTGGTTGCTAGATGTCAGACGTATTTTCAAAACAGAATTTCGGCAGATTTTACTTGATTTGACGGAATCCACGAACATTCGGCATTCTTCATCATTTTGAATAAAAGCTAATCGCTACTAGACTTTTCAAAAAACATATTTACACATTTTATTTTCATTGATTATTGATGACCTTGGTAATATTTTATGTTAAATATTTTTTAATGCTTATTGAATTTCGATTTTTGATTACTTTGAAATTTTTTTTAACACTAACATTATTGTAAAACCGTTTTCGAAAGCTAATGTTCAAAATATTCAAGATATTTTTCAATACACTCTTGAAACACCTTCAACTATAACTCTCTGACCTTCGATTAATCGCATTTTTTATTCAAAGGCATTTCACAAAACAAACTCGAATCCGTTAATACTGCTTATGAACAACCACAGAAGCTCAAATCATTTTTTTCACTTCACTTAATTTTCTAAGACCAAAATGAGGGGTTCAAACAAAATGTCTAAAACGAATAGGTTACTGGTTTAAAATTTAGCTAAAGCTCTTCAAACACATATAAATTATTTTGAAAAAAAAAAATACTAGAAATATTTATGAAAAAGCACATTTGGAAAAGCACACAAATAACATTTAAAAACGGTTGCTAACAAAACGTTCGTCATCAAAAAACAAAACTTCACGGCTATGGCGACGGTTGCATGCGTTTGCATCACACTCTATTTGCTAAAAGAAAGCGTTTCATAGCACATATGCAAAAAGAGTAAGCGGAAAAATACGAGAAAAAAAAATCAAAATGAAATCAAACAAATGTTATTTCAAACAAATCTTACTTTTTCTCGAACGATTATTGTTATTCGGTTCATTTCGTGGCGAAGGAGGAGTGATCATAACTGCGGTTCCAAGTGACGACGACCCCAGCTGGTCATCATTCATCGGTGTGATTGTCCTTGGATTTGTTACGGGCGTCTTCTTATATGTTATGACTATTTCATTGTTAATTTGTTTTATTAAAACATAATACAGAAACAATAAAACGTTGAAAGAAAGGTTCGCATTCAGCAGGATACAGCAACATCACGCAGGCAGGAAAAAAATCGAAATCAATACCAAGCGTTTGTCATGCAGCGCAAGGGAAAAAGAGTGGAACACACGTTGCAAAAGTTGAAAAGAAAAAAGAAAAACATTAACATAAATCGGTTGAATTGATTGTGAATTGTCTGAAAAATGGATTTCACCTCCAGAACACCGAATCCCCTTCAGACGATGCTCGGTAGCAAAAGTATTCGACGATACAGTGGAATCACAGCGCTCCAGACGATGTCGTCGCAGTATGTTCGATTTACCAAAGAAATTACGAAAATGATCCCGGATACTGCTCTGACTCTGCCCGGCAGTACCATTACCACTGCCATTGTCATCTCGCTGACTCTGTCCGTGCAGACTGAATATCTCCCCAAATATCCTTTCGAAAAAACTTCCTCCTGTTGTGCTGCCGCCAGTCCTGTTGGGTTCCTGTGCGTCCTGAGCCAGAACTACATCAGTGGAGTCTTGCAGCGGACGGCATCCAGTCGAACTCTGCTCCTCCTCGTCGTCATCATCATTATCGCTGACTGCTGCCAGGTTGCCCTTATTGCGATGCTTCTTACTTTTACGCGGTAGTAGCTCATTAGTGCTGCACTCCGAAATGTTATTTGCATTGGTGGAGTTGCGACTGGGCGGCAGGATGTTTCGTTTGGGGAGCGGAGGAGGCACATCATCGTCATTATCTCTTGCACCTGTTAAAGTATTGTTATTGGTACCGGTATGAACTCGGCACGGAATCGGCTTGGCAGCGTTTTGCATTACGGGGTTAGTGCATGTGCATTTCCTGGCCACCTGTCCGTAGTCCCGACTCGTGCTTTCCCTAGTAACAGGTTCGTTCTGGTCATTCGTGCTGTGTGTTAGTGGTACAATTAAAGTGCTTGGTGGCTGCGATAATGATGACGATTTCGGTAAAGGTTTCACTTGATTCTCATGATTTCGATTAGGACTTAGATTATTAGAATTTTGCGACACAGCGGAAGCTGTTGACGAAGCGTTCAGTGCTGAAGCAGGCAACAGAGAGGATGGCAGCAAAGAAGCTGATGGTGCCTGTAATGATGATGATGACAGTGCGATTGATTGAGGTGCTTGTAATGATTGCGGTGATAAATTTGATCGATTCGCACACATATTTTGTTTCGTGTTGCCTTTGATATGGACCATTACACCAGGACGAAGCGGCCATTTTGGGGGACTTTTTGGTATTTCTGGTGTAGCTCGATGCGGCGCAATGGGTGTGTTCTGTGGCGGCAGTGGTGGTGGGGATGCTTGATACGACAACACACTATGCAAACAAACAAACACAACACAAATATATAAATCATATGCAAAGAAAAAAGAAGACATTGACTAAAATGAAAATGACCAACCAGCATGCGGATATGGGTATGTCATACAAATGAATGTTAAAAAGGTGCAATTGTGATAAATAATAAATATTTACTGCTATTGTGGTATTTTATTGCAGCATGTTTTCGAAGTCATAGAATGAACAAGAACTCAAAACCTAGTGTGTTCACAGATGGTTTTCTAAAGAATACGCAAATTCACTTCAAAGAAAAAAGTAATTTCACCAAAAATCTGCGTAATATTTCCAACCTAAGAAACGTTTAGACCATCATATATTAGGCGTTTCTAAAATAAAATAATGTACCGAAAGGTTTCATGGAATTGATCATTCTAGAGCTGAGTTGAACCCGGTTGAAGTGGAAGTTTTCTCAAGAAGGAGGTGCAGAAACAATAATATTGTAATAAAATAGTTGCTTCTTCATGCTGCCGTTAAAAAAAAAAAAATATTGCCTCCAAAAAGTCACTGACTTATCAAACTACCCTGGTGTGTATTAATCATCGCATAAGTGAATTTAAAGAGCTCACAGTTAAGTTACAATGTAGGCGCGTGGTACAGTTCATCTGATTTCTCGTCAAAAGGAGTCGAATCAAGGGAGCTATGTTCCACACTCCCTCCATGGAGATTTAACTGGTTAACCAGAAAGAACTGGAGAGTACTGAGCAACTGGAGTTAAAACAAGCAAAGCATGTATTCTGCCCTGCTAAGCATAAACGATCTATCTGCATTTTTCTCATTTTTGAGTTAACACCGGATTCGAAAACAGTGTACTCTAATACGTCATTTTACAAAATTTGAAAACCCTATCTTTTGTGGAAGCATGTTAAAATCAATATTGAATAATGCACTCTCCATATATCTCCAGTACAAATCAAAACACAAATCATTGAATATCTCGAAAGTACTAAAATGTAGATAGAACGTTTATGCATAGTAGAGCAGAATTGTCGTCATGAATTATTGATTTCAGTGATATCTGCAAAATGAATAACGGCAGTCTATTGGAAAAATTCTAACGGCTACAACAATCTAAGCCCAGATGATGGGCTTGTGTTTGGTTTGATAAAGCTTTTGCTGTACAAGAGCCCGACTAAAAGCAATTAACCACCCGACAGAGTCAGTTCTATAAGACCATTTTTCGAAGCAGCAGTCGATTTCTGTGGACCGATCTGGATTCACAATAAAATTCGTGACAAAAGACCGTGCAAGGAGTATATTTTCGTATTCTGTTCCTTTGTTTTTATAAAGGCAGTTCATATAGAACTGGCCAGTGACTTAAGACGAGCTTGAAGTTAATTCATTGCTATAAGAGAACGATGATAAAACTTCTATTGTAACAATGCAACAAATTTCTTGGAGGTTAATAACAAATTAGAAGAACTTGAAAACTGTATCTACAGTTTTTAGGTGCAGTGCGCCATTTAAAACTCATGCAGTAATAAAGGTATTGAGTTCCACTTCATACTCCCGAAGGGTCTTCATTTCGGCGGATAATGGGCGACAGCAGTTAAACTTACAAATGTTTCCTGTTGAAGGGCTCTAGATTGGAGATTAGAGCCACTTATACATGAGGAGCTTGGAAGAGTTCTCTTGCAAATAAAAGCGGTTCTAACCTCAAGAATAATCACTCCAGAGCCATCTGAATCCAACGACTTAACAGTGGTTACACTAGGGACTTCTTAAATAGCAAACTAATAAATAATAAAGGCTATTAATTTGTGATGAGGGTTCCTTCCTTGTCTAGAAATCAGCATAGACAACGTATATCGTCTCCAAAGCCTATCAAAGCAGAGAACAATTGATACGGGAAACTCGATCGTTTTGCGGAATAAGCCTCCGGAAGCAGTATCAAAGTGGAATTGTTTTTGTGGGATGATTAAAATTGAATTCAAAATTGAAAATTAAATTGTAAATTTGATTCTGCTTCCGGAGGCTTATTCCGCAAAACGATCGAGTTTCCCGTATCAATTGTTCTCTACTTTGATAAGCTTTGGAGACGATATACGTTGTCTATGCTGATTTATAGACAAAAAGGGAGCCATGATCACAAATTAATAGCCTTTATGAGTAAATGATATCGATGGATATAAGTTGAGGATGTTAAAATTTGTTACACCTGACGTAAATAAAAATTTAATGATTTCCAACTGCAAGTGGTCACATCAGTCAAGTATGCACTGTGAGTTGGTGCTTGATAAGAATCAGTGCATACTTTCGAAACCACTTAGTCAAAATAATTTTCAACTTTAATCATCCCACAAAAACAATTCCACTTTAATAAAAAAAATTTGGCTGCGATGGATAAAAGATAATCTGAATGAGCTTAAGTAATCGCAACAAATTAAAAGAACTTTCTTCTATTGCAATAAAAGAAATTATGGATTAGAAGATAATATAGCACATCAACATTGGTCCCTTGGAAGAATTATAAAAACTTATCCAAGCAGAGATAGAATAGTCAGAGTAGCTGATATGAAAACAAAACACGGCATTTGTACCTCCATCTTTTAGCTCCTCTACCAACGAAACAACAATAGAACTCCATTCAAAGTGCTTTTACTTTTTTGCTCTAGTTAAGAAACTAACAACGATCCGGTTGTGTCTACCACCAAGAACCAATGCATTGATAGGAATCCTGTTAGTTCCTTATCAAATCAAGACAAAAAAAGTGAACTAGGTACTGTACACGGTTAAGCACGACAAGGCTTTTGATTAGTGTTATTATTGTCCAATAGAAATTACTAAATACACTGGTTACCCAGGAATTCACTGCAGCTATATCGAGTTTCTGCAACGTATCAGTACTAACTGTAGTATCCTGACCTCTTACGATTTAAGTCCAATTTAAAAGAGCCTGTTTTTTATAGGCACTCGTATAGACACTTGAAAACTGCTGTGATGAAAAATCTACGGTATCAAGCCTCCAACATAACCTTTAACATTAGGGGCAATATTGCCAGTTCAATGTTTAGCGCTCTTGAGTTGAGAACAATTGATAAGGTAATGCATCACTCAGCACGTTTTAATTAGGCCGAACATGAGATTCTTAATTGGATCAAGTGCCATACTGAAAATAATTAAACTGTTCGTCTCTGTAAATTAGAGTCCTTACTGTGATAAAATAAAACAGTATACAAGACTAATTGTAATTCGGCAAAATTAGATTTAGACAGTTGAAGTGCCGTGCTTAAGTTTAAGTGATTGTGACCAGACTGCGCCGGTTAAAATTGCAACTTGAGACAGTCTAGAACAGAAAACTAATGAGCACATAACGGAAATTGAACATATGATTCCATTACGGAACAATAGGCTTATTTGAAACGGTGACATAATTTTTGTGCGACAAGGTTAAAACACTGAAAGCAGCTAAAATAACGACTTCCAAGCATGCCCATGCAGCATAAAGCAACATACTAGTGCGTTTATTGAAAAATCACATGAACAAAACCACAACATTATGCTATTAGCAACAAATTATACAAAAAAATACATGAAAATGACTAAAACTAAAAACTAAACTAAAAAACAAAACATGATGAAATTTCTGTGTCTTACCTTTGAGTAGCGCTGATTGAAACATCCGTGTGATCTTTTGTGTTTTGATAAATTTTTTTTTCAAGCGTTTAAACATGTTTGTTAAGTTTTCAGATATTTTTGTTTAGTATTAAGCGTTTCAAGCGATTTTTATTGACATTGTTGTTTATATCATTGTTGCCGTGTCATGTGTAGCGTCGTTAGACAATCATTTCATATTTAATTTTCATTTGATTGATTGTTGTTTATTAGTTACACAAAATAGTTTTTATTTACGATGATGCAATGATGAAAAAATAGCAGGTGGTACAAAATATTTTTTGGTCGTTTATTTTGACACCATGTTGAAAAAGCGCACGAAAATAATTGGAAGCAAAAAACAAAATAACAAAACAGATGATTAGTTAAAAATATACACAAATATCAAGAGTCAATAAGGTAGAGTCGATTAAGTTCAAAAATATCTTGGAAATCAATCGTTATTGATTTGTTTCAAAAGAGATTAAGTACTCTCTTAGATTCTCTCCAACGAATGTAATTAAGTTGCAGAATAAAATATTTGAACATTATAGTTATTAATTTGGTTGCAAGAACATAGCAACAATATCAAATTTATACACATTCCTTTTAGAAAATTTCAATAAAACACAAGTCCAAAAACTGTATAAAAGTTTTGCAACTCATTCAGTCAAACCATAGGCCATAGCGAAAATGCACAAGCACAAAACGGTAAAACTCGGCAATAACATATTTTTCAAATGCAACATGTTCAAAAAAAATTAGCCTAAATTTATTTCAAATCAATTTCATGGAAGCAATAGACAAGTTGGCGTCCAGCTTGAATTGCAAATTTCGCATGCGAAAACAAATAGAAACAATCGAAACAAAATTCTAAGATCAAACTAAAAAAAAAAATCAGACTCGCACGTATCGAAAATAAACACGAAAATAAACTCCGATAACAGGATGGGTCTTAAGAAACCGGTAGAGAAAAAAAAACTGAAATTCTCGTGACTTACAAAGTATGGGCTTCTCAGGAGAAGCTTCGGTTACATAAAATTGAATTAAATGAAAATCGAAATAAATAGAAATCAAATCAATAGCTATGTAAAAATTGTTGATTTTTTTGCAGAAAAACAGAATATTTCTTTCAATATATTTCATTTTATGGCTGCTGATTTTAAGAAATTATAAAATTTGTACTTACATTTATCACGTCTTCTCTTACGCCGGCATATGCAAATTATGACGCAGCATAAGACAATTACGGCTAGTAAAACGCCTATGATCGATGTAACTAGGATAATCAATGTGATTTTATCCCATCTCTGCCACCAAGATAAATGCCCTGCATGAAACGACAGTAGGAACTATTCAATAAATGTATTTAAAATATTATTTTAAAAGATTTTTGTATTTAATTATAGCATCGAAATTCAAGACTGCATTTCAAGTGATACAAATATTTTCAATAGTTGTTAAATTTAAGATTCAAAAAACGTCAAAACGATGAGAAAGCCAAGTTGCAAGGCCTATCCAACTAAAAAAAAAAGTGGTGTTCTACATAAAAAATATAAGGCTGGGAAATATTTTGCCTTACAAAACTTTGTCCCCTCCATCACCAGTAGGAAACAGATCAACAAGCAAAAATAAATATTGTCAGTCAAGCAATGATTTTCCCAACACCCTTACGGAAGAAAGAAAATGCAAATTAATAAACAACTCTGCAAACACCACATCGAACAAACTTGTTGTTCTTTTACTCGTTATTTCCACCAATCTTGGAAAACTTGACAACTATTTTATAGTAATGGGGATGGGAAAGTGAGTTTATGCCCATGAAATTAAAAATAGAAAAATATTAGTGTTATTCTTAATCTGGTCATTTTTATTTTTATCTTTTTCTGTCCCTCAAGCAGTGAGTATCACTGTCATTAGAGGGGACCAAAACTTACAAACAATAACATAAAAGATTAACGGTCCTTTTTAATTAACTAATTGCTTTTGGAAAAAAATTCAGAAAAATCAAATTAAAATGAATCAATAAATAATACATGATAATTAATCAAAACATAAACACTTTGAAAAATTTGATGCATAAAAATTTAAATGACAACCTAAAATTTAGCAATTATTAATTAATAATCGTGAAAATAAAAACATTAAGAATAAAAGAATGCGACTAAAATTTTATTGAAATTAATTAAATTTTAAGTTAACGATTGATAAAAACTATAAAAATTATAGTTGAAAAATAAGTCGAATTATACTGGGCATCGCAAAATTACAATTTCAGCAAAAACTGAGTTATCCATTAAAATCAAAAATGTTTTGCTGTTGAAAATTGTTTCTGGTTCTTAAGTGATGTTAATGTTTTTAAATCGGTTAAAAGATCATTATATAAGAAGGTAGCATTGTAAATCGGATCGTAAAGGATTGTATTGGTTCTACATGAGGGTAATTTAAAGGCACTGGCTGTTTTAATTTTATAATTCTCTGTGCCACTAATAATTGTAAAATAAATTGAAGATTTATATTTTTTGTCAAATATTTTCCGCATGGCTTTCACCTTTTCAAATACTGTAAGTTTGCACAAGGTTATTGTAGGAATATTATATTTATTTTAAAAATGTGCAGTAATGGTTATAAGAAATAAAAATATGTTTGAAATATACACTGAGATCGTACGATGCGCGCCTCTTGCTCGAAGGCCCGTGACTGTGAGGCTGCAGATACTTTGTACTCTCGCCAAAACGTAGATTTGACCGCATCTGACAGTATCTTGCCCGTTATATTTGATGATTTAACCCAGATATTTCTCAGATCTAAATTGTAAAATAACCGCAACATCAAAGCTTTATATATAATTGGGAGCTCATATAGTGCGTTGAATCTGTAAAGGTAGCACTGGTGTCACACCTTTATAAAAACCCATATTGAGTCTACCGATTTCGTACTGAAAGTGAACAACTTGTCATTTAACACTCTTTCGAAGATCTTACTGAAGAAACTGGTTGAAAAATTAATCGATGTATAATTGGTAGCGTCACTAAATTATAACTTTTCAAAACTGGAGTAATAGTGTTTTTTTTAAAAGAATTTGCGCTGGGGGAGCTATGCCAACAAGTTAGTGGTCCGAGTCTAAGTTGTTGCCTTGTACGTTTGTATCTTCATCTGGCTGGAGTAGTGGCAGCGATCTATTGACACATTCTATCTGATCGCTTCCAGGTCATCGATTGCTATTTGGTTTCTGAATCAAAATGGTGGATCTATGTTTCGTCTATAGTAACGAAACGTGGCAAAAACTTCTCCAGATCTGCTTGAAACTTTTCGAGATTCACCCTCGAAATGTTGAATCATTTCTTCTTTTGCTTGTCGGTTAACATCGGTTCATATGTAATTCGTGGCCAAATATGTTTTGAATACTGCCATACAAAATCCCTGTGACCTCAGCTACATGCCTGATGATCGCTCTTTGATATGTCACTTTTTTCACGTTGTCTTCAGTGATGGACGAATATAGACGTCCTTCGTGGTGTTCGACTTCAGTGGATGCTCTTCCCAGCTTAAACTCCTTGGCTCAGCGTGCAACGGTGGAATGTAGAGGAACAGAGTCTTTTAATGTTTCCACCAAGTCGCTGTCTATGCCTTTCGTAGACATTTTTTTCACACATAGGTCCTTAATGATAGCTCTAATTTCGTTTTTCTCCATTTTAAGGTTCTCTCTTCCACTGTTCGCATTCAAATGAATGGTGTCGTGGCCTATTTATATGTTTTTTTATGCTGAATTAGTGTATGAGGTAGTAAAATTTTTTTTTTAAATTTTATGCGAACTGGAAATAGCCGATTATTACTACTTTTGGATCAACCTTCATACATAAGCATAAAAGCGGCCCGTTGTGATGTCACAGTACTTTACTCTCCTCTAATCACTAAAATTTGGAAACCAACTGTTTCCTTGGATAAACCACTTTATCTCCTTTGAGTTGACCAGGGATAGTTTGGTTGAATTTAAAGAGAAGGGTGCATGACCCTTCTCCTCACCAAAGCCGGGACCTAGCATATGAGATGGTGGACGGATTCCTTTTCGTCTTTCGAGGCACCAATTCGTCAAAAATCATTAAACTCTGTGCCCAGACGTTGCGCATACCGTTTTAGAAGGCTGTGGCCCGTAAGAACGCCCACAGCACAGCGCTAATCACTACGGGTTAAGTGTAGCAGTAGCCCCGTGCGATGCGCATCTCTGGATACCTAAGAATGTCTTTCTATCGCACAGGATCTTTCGGTCTAGGAATTCCTAACGTCCTCACGGTAGTTTTGCTTGATAGCTGATTTGACTGGTGACTTCGGTATTCCTATGAAGAAGGAGCATGAGACCTGTGGCAGCTAGGTAGCAAGTCTCACCAGTTAAAGAGTCTTATAGTTGCTCTGAAAGCCTCTATGTTCGAGTACCCAAATCAATTGTGTTGCGTATATTAACTCAGCAAAGTTGATATTTTTACGCTTGAAATAAACGATGTGCTATGTTTCGTTAATGTATTTTTTTATCAGTTGCAGAACATTGTTATTATCAGAGAATTCTCTTAATTTAAGTCCTTTCTGAGCTCTTCGGTTGACATATCCCACAAGCTTTAAAGCAAAATTTTTATTGAGCGTTTCTCATGGTGTAGGCAATATAAAACTTCTTTTTTGTGGCTTTAAGATAATTAGAAAGCTTTTTATAGTATTTTTCAGGATCACCTGTTAGTATATGCCAATTGACATGAATGTGATGTTGAAAGAATTAATGTCGGCGGAATAGATTTAAATAAAAGATGAAATTCTAAAATTTTGAATTGGTTCCACCTCTGGACTAGATATCTTCTCATCGCTGGCGACAAGAGGCATAAATCAATTATTGTCGATAAGTGCATTTGCTCCATCTACTCGCGAAGTAATGTTATTGGCGGAGAAACTTTCGTTTCACATTTAACCGCACCACTTCTCAAAATTTTGCGGGATAGACAATGGATCAAAAACTATTGTAAAATTTACAATTCATGATTCATTCAAAAAGAATTAGAAAGGAACTGAATGTGAAGTAAAGTGTTCTATTCGTGTGTTCAGACATACCACTCTTACATGCAAAGTAGCTTCTCTTTCTAAACTAAAGACAAAACAAATTTTTCAAAGAACCGCTATAATGGCGACGCAGATAACTCTATTAATGGCTATATAATTTGAGAGGCATGTAGTATTTGTGTAAGAGAAAATGATGCCAAGATAGAAAATTTACTAAAATATTTTAGCTTACAAAACCACTAGTGATTGAAATTACACCTGTGGAAAACAGTAAAAATACACATTCAGTAGCTTAGCTTTTATTGACATTTATTAGCTCTTTTTGACTTTTAGTAATAACATTTACCCGTCAAGTCCTGTATTTCTAAACTGATAAACATTTTTCCTTCCTCTCCAACTCCTAGCAATTTTCTTAAAGTTTTAACAACTGAATTCGAGTAGTAGTTCCTCTATTACGGGAACTATTAGATATCAACATATATACTTACATGTCATCCTATTATCTGCAAATTGAAGATAATGTTCTCAAGAAAATAAAATGCGCATTCTCCAATTTAAGGTGACATCTGAGACAAAAAATTGCGAATCGTAAGTATGAATGAGTCTAGCTGATCACACTACATTTGCTTCCAGGAAATTTCAAACATTGTATAAAGCTCTTTTTATTTCCAGTTCAGATATCATCCTCTTTGTCCAATAGGACTATCATCAAATGGCGATTCCGCCTTCATGTTAAGCTTTAAGATTTTTTATAATGTCTTCGCTGTCCAAAGTAACCATCAGAATCGTTATTTTTATCGTATTGAAACAAGTGATAATTCCCGATTATTTCATTTGAAACGCCCTCGATTCCCGCCCCACTGTCCATGACCTAAAGCAAGCAGCCAACAGTTCCGGAGCAAACAACATTGGGTACATAAAGAAACGATAAACATTTCCTGAGCTTTGAGTACACACCACTCTGATATTATCAGTAGAATGACAATTGTTGTAGTTGTAGCTGTTGTTTGTCGTCCTCAGGGACATCGGACTGTATCCTAGTCGTCTCGCTAGTGTCCTGTTGTTGCCTCATTTCAAATTCCCATTTTTACAATTCGGAATCGCCAGAACGGCGACGAAGGCAACTTGTAAGGGCTATTCGATTCGAAAGGAATGTTGCGTTTGCTGTTGAAAAAATGGTCCGGGTATAGAGGATTCAGAAATATTTCGCCTTGCAGAACCACCGGTAGCAGTTTCGAGCACAATCGACGTAGTGTAAAGTGAAATCCCACTTGGGAAAACCAAGACCAGCAGCAACGTCAAACGTTCCCATCGAAATACGTCTGGTCAAAAGACCAGAAAAAGGGAAATTAGAAACTCAGAAAAATCGAGAATAGAGAAGACCGAACTCAAAAAACAACGACAGAATGTCCCATGTCCAGTTTGCTCTTGGGTGCTACATTTTACATGCAGTATGTAGCAAGAAGAAACTAGTGAGCTGCAAAACGAACTGCCACCATGAGATCTGAGCTGCGGTATGAGAAAATAAGGGCAATCAGAGAGACAACCATTTCTGAAAAAGACCAAAAGACCGTTGAATTTCTACAATGGTTTGTCCTTTGCTGGTGTAATTACATGTCTGGAAAAAATATACGACGAGGTCAACGATTTATACTGCAGGAAGAAGTCGAGTCGATGATATGGTCTGCTTTTGCTCCGATCAGATTCACCTACTTTTCCTTCAACCTGCCTTTTTTCATCGTAGATGGCAGCATTGTTTTGGAAAAGAATAGAAATGGAAGCTTCCGAAAATAAATGGTATGACTTGAATGTTTATCTCTACGAAACGACACCACCGCAAAAGTCTGAAATGTAAATCGGAAGCCTGACTACATTTACCCGGACTAAATATGGGACTATCTTCAGATGGACTTGTTTTGTAGCCATGTGGCATGGATTTGATTTGGGTAAAACGCTCTCATAATTTGAAATTCAATTTTTATGGTTTTGTCATATCATTATAGAGATTTTTCGGTGAGCATAAAGTATGAAGTTTTATTCAATACTAGTGCAATGCAGCTCTATCGATTTGCATGAAAGCTAGTCAAGAAGTTTTTTCGATATACAGCTACAATGAGTTTGTATGTTTTTTACGAGTCCGCTGTAACAATACACTAAGAAGAATAAGTTACTTTAAGTTTGAAGAAATAAGCAATTGAATTAATTCAATATTAATAAATAAGTAATTTATTCTGATATATGGCTTTTAGTTTTTCAAAATAGTGGATTTAAGTGGATCCTTAAAGTTAATTTTTGGTAGCTTTTCCTTAAATTTAACGAAGATTTATTTACTCATGACTCAAAACTCTTTCTGTCATGACACAGGTTTGGCTTTTCGCTCAAAGTGATATAAAAGGTTGATTAATTCACAACATTGGAACTGGAGATAATTAATTCTTACATTGGAATATAATTAATTATCTGAACTGGAGATTCCAATGCAAGATTAATTTTTGCATTCGAACTGAAGATAATCGCCAAGAAGCTGTGCTCAAAATGAGAAAAAATAGTAATCAGTTTTAGTTACAAAGCTCCATTAGCTTCTCAGGAGTTATATATAATCATTCTAATAAGTATAACCCACGTTGGGTGCTAAAATTTGGTTACACTGCGTGGATTTATTTTCGAATCTTTTGTTTTGTTCCATTTAAATACACATTCAATCAAATGTTATTAGAATGATTGAAGTAAAACAGAGATCAAATTGGAATTGTTTTTGCGGGATGATTAAAATTGAACAACTTTTTATTAACATTAAAAATTTTAATCTACATTGAAAATTCTATTTTGACAAAGTGGTTTCGAAAGTATGCACTATGCTGATGTATAGACAAGAAGGGAACCGTGATCAAATTCAATTACCTTTACTAAGTAAAATTATATCCATGGATATAAGTCGGAGATGTTAAAATTTGTCACAACTAGCATAAATAAAAAATGTAATGATTTCCACCTGCAAGTGTTCACGCCAGTCAAGTATGCACTGTGTGCTGGTGTCTGATGAGAAGCAGTGCATACTTTCGAAACCACTTTGTCAAAATAGAATTTTCAATGTAGATTAAAATTTTTAATGTTAATAAAAAGTTGTTCAATTTTAATCATCCCGCAAAAACAATTCCAATTTGATTCTGCTTTCGGAGGCTGATTCCGCAAAACGATCGAGTTTCCCGTTTCAATATGCTCGGCTTCGATAAGCTGTAGAAATGATATACGTTGTTTATGCTGATTTATAGACAAGAAGGGAACCGTGATCAAATTCAATTACCTTTACAAAACAGAGGTGTTGAAAATAGCTCGGAATCAGCTACATAGTGGTATGAATTAAACTTTTTACAGAGCTGTGTTGCAGTAATGTGACATAATGCCCAAGTCCACATAAAACTATTTCAGCAGTTGTTTTACTCTTATTCTGTAATAGTACAGTGACCATTGTCATTAGCGACGCTACTTTGATGAAGTTTTCAGCTCATGGAGCGTTATCGTACAAACTTATAGTCAGTATTTTTGTGTTAATTGGAAGATTATGTCTATAAAATACAGTATCCTGGAAATACATACGGTTTAAACACAAGAGCTTTATTTTCGAGACAAATAATGTAAAGACTATCAGCCTACAATATTCGTTTTGGTTTGTTTGCAGTAATAATGGTTGTTTCTATGCATGACATCAATCCTTTCAGAAGTATTATGAACAAGCAAAATTGCTAGTTTACAAGCAGAGAGTTCTCTTCAGATAGTTGAGAATTGGATAACAGTGATGATAGGCTAAACTTTTTCACTCTAAAACCAATACACACCCATCCATAGCCAATAGTACGCATCTAATAGATCTACAAGAGAAAATAATAAACCAACGTCCGCACAAAGTTGTAAGCTTGGAAAATCTGAAAAACTACGTCAGAACTTAGCATTGAGCACATGCGAATTCGAGAAAACCCATACTGCTGAAAATATGCCAGCTATCATAGAAAATTCCTTTGAATAATGGCATTTACTAGGCAAAATAGCCACAGTGGTTACAGCTAAACTAGCGAATGCCCGAAAACCAATTATGCAATTCGTTCTAACAATAAGAATCTTCCATATTTAAGAAAAAACAGGTATCTTCAATATCTGAAAAATATCATCACGATTGCTTTTTATTTCAAACGCAGCCATACTACAGGTTACATGAAGCTACAGATTGCAAGAAGTACTAGATCAAAAGAAGTTTCAAGTTCTTAAATTGAAGCAGGATGTCCCAACTTGATGGAAATTGTTGTTTACTATGATAGATCATTTGAAGGTGCCTTTGTCTGCTGCAGTAGCATCTTTAAAGTATTCTTCAGATAATCTTAACTCCATTAAATGGCAGGAAATTCTTGATGGTTTGTATGTTTTGAAACCGGTTGAAGAGCTGACAAATATAATTCCTACTGAACAAAATCCAACTCTTTCACACATAACACTGTTGGTTTAAGGTTTGCATATGCTAATTTTAAGTTATCTCCGTTTACTGACGCAAGGAAGACATTAAAAACAAACTTTTGAAAGCAATAGAAAAGCTACTCGGATTTCTGGATTTTATTTATTTCACTATGCAAGCTATGAATTAAGTTCGTATATGTATAATAATATCACACATGTTTCCCCCTGTGAATGGGGGGGGGGGGGATGTTGCTTCGATGTGAAATAATCGTAGAATGCATCCATAGTCAAACCCAGCTTGTTGTAAGAAGCAACCAATGGGGACAAGCATGAGGATGAATAGAAAGGAAATGGTTGTAATGGAAGCGCACAGGTTCCCATCGTGGAAGATTCCAAAGCCAGCAAGTTTTTGAGAACCAGCCCCTTTGGTCACAGGCTTCAGATTTCACTGGTACAGGCCGTACCAGTGAAAAGGATGTTTTCTATCGAATCCTCAAAAAAGAGGAGAACGGGTGCTCTAAAGGAGGCAACTTGGGCTACTGTAAATGAGACGACCGCAGATAATACAGAAAAAAAAGAATGCTCGTCCGTCTGAGCTCTGGAAATCCGTGGAATCTCTGAGACAACGTAAAAACAACTCCACAAAAAAAAAACAACCTGCCGGCAAAGGTAGATAGGGAGACCAATGCAGTTATAACTGCTGGTGTTTCCCTGCAGACTGAATGTCAGACAGCGAAACCTCTGATGTCAGACAGCGAAACCCCTGAGCCTACCTGGAGCTGGATAGTGTTGCTAAGGCTGCCACTTTCGATCAGAAATGTCCTGAACTGATGACTGGGTGCGAAGCTACGCCAACTGGGCACTATGAACCAAGGAAATCTCCTAGCCGTTGACAGAAGAGGACTCTGTACAAGAAGTCGATGATTCCCGAAGCAAAGCAGATAAGGAGGGACTGACTACACCGGAGGTCTTCCTTCCCACCAGCACTTATGCCAAATCTGTCAGCAGTGGTGCGCAGAAGAGACGCAAGGCTGTGTTTTTAAGCGCAAGGTGCCGGAAAGTACCAAAATTAGTGAGAAAAATCTCGCAGGGGCTCGTCTTTCTGGCACAAACACACCATTTACGAAAGCAGGGCAAAAGCCGTACGCAAAAGCTGCGTCTTTTTCTCTCATCGTCGTGTCGTAGTAGGTGTGTCTAATAAGGATAGCAAACTGACCGATAGTTATCATTAAGAATGAACAGTGGCATGATTGCGGACTCAGCACTAGTTTATAATTTCATGCAAGTCCAGCGCTCTAATCAAACACCTAAGGAACTGCTCACACAGACCGTTCCGAAACTGGGTACTGGGAACTGGCCCAAATTTACCATTTTGGACTCCGATCTTGACAAAACTTATCATGTCAGTTGTTGAATTCCTCGCCCTCGCAAGAGCGCAGATGACATCACTCGTATGTTCGGTAAGCTGAATCCGGGCACCGATGTGAAACACTGAGTTATCAAGTACATGAATCCGAGGAAGAAACCCACCTTCGATGAAGATGCTTTCAACCTGGTAATCGTATTTGATAAAAGAAGTTTCTCGACGCTCAGGGACAGAAACCGCATGGTGCTGAGTTACTTTTTGTATGCGGTTAAATTAAACCAAATCAAAAATTGGTGAGGCACCAACTCTTTTGACTGCCTATTAACAGATCTCCAGAGCAAAACGCAGAGATTTAGTGAACATTTTCTTCTATAGAATTTCTTTCTCTTAGGTCACGCGGACATTGTTTAATGGTCCTTGCAAAAGGATCCAAAGAAATCAATTCCGGATATGTTTATGCCTTTTTATTTCTTCAGATCACCTTGCAGCATGCCGATGCTTCGTCCCATCTTTCAAGCGAAAAATTGACAAAGCTGCAAACTTCCCCCTACATTGCACTTGTACAGCAACCGTGGGCTCGAGGCAACAGGACTTACGGACTCACTTCAACCACGGAGGCAAAGATATTTTATGATAAAAGATCAACACGGCCAAAGATTTGGGTTCTGGTTTCCAATCTGCTTGATGCCACCATGCTCAGACAGTTTTCAAGCTGGGACCTGTCACCGATCGTCGTGCAGTACCAGGAAAATGGCAGGCTGAAATGGACGATAGTGACCTCAGCTAACTTTCCTTTTGACTCTTTAATCCCGGCCCCAATACAGGAGTTGAAGGATCTGGTCCAGTACACTGAATCGGAGAAACTAGAACTTCTAATGAGTTGCGATGCTAACTCCCAGCATAACAGCTGGCGCAGCAAGAAATGCAACGCCAGAGGTGACAGACTCTTTGAATTTGTAACTTCTGCGGGCCTGATGACTTTAAACACTGAGATTTCTTCCACATTTGACACCCCAAACAGAAGGGCAGTTATTGATGTATCACTATGTTTGTCCGGAACAGTTAGATCAATAACTTAATGGCATGTATTGGATTAGGTTTTACTCTCCGATCATCGCTATTTGGTATTTTCTTTTGCCACGGATCCAACACCGGTGGTAGAAAAAAGGAATCCAAGGAACACTAATTGCGCTAAGTTCAATCGACTTCTTGCAGACATTCCGGTTGAGCACTCTGAATATACAGAATAAACCGCTATAAAGGCCTGGCCGATCAGTAAGAATAGATGTAGCAAAACGGTGCCTTGATGGAACCTGCAACTAGAGAAGTCAGGAAAAGTTCCAGGAAACTTTTCAATCGACCTTGTAGGAGCAACACTACGGATGACTGAATTACCTACAGAACTTCGCAGAGAGCATAAAAGAAGAGGAACTCCAAGAAAAAATAATTTAGATCGTTCTGTGAGGGACTGGAAGGTGCATGGGAGACATCAAGGCTTTGCGATCAATCAGTTAAGATAAAAACGTTCGGTTGGTGACTTTACCAAGTCCAAAAAGAAGTTTCTACGTACTTTACTTTGGGCTCACTTTTCTGGCACTCCGGTGATTGAAACGCAGAAGATATCTAATCGAATATTAATGACTACTTAAGCTCTAAAGAACTAAAAGCCCTTTGTTTTGGAATTCGCAAGAGAAAACTATTAACCAATGGAAGATAAGATAAGAGAAAATTGTGCTTGCAGCTATAGAGACGGAAAAAAAGTTCCTTAAATGAAAAAAATATCAATTTCATAAAATTAGGTCAAAATTATATTATAAAATTTTTACTAATGCTATAAATATTTGGGTGAAAATATACTGAAGGCGCCTACAACAAAAAGACACAATATTTCTATGAGATCAGTCGTTACAAGACAGCTCAGCGTCCAAACAATCTAATAGCTCAATAACCAATTTTATGAAAAAGAGATTCCTTTACGGGCAGACTATATCGCTATAAATATATGCATAGCAATTGAAAAATTGCTAAAACCACAATTTTCCCTTTTCGCGAGAAATAAAATTACAACTGCGATGTTAAAATGAAAACTCACAAAGCTAAATTTAATTTTTATGTTTTTATTAGAGGATATCTTGCAGATTTTCATGGGTGTTTCATTTAATGTTTGCTCATATTAAATAGCCTCTTTATTAAGATTTTTGAAGTTTTTATTAAGAAGGAAAGCCAAGAAAAAAATGTTAAAGCATGACTAAAACCAATTATTTTACTGAATGAAAATATTTTTAAAAAACGAGTATATTTCTGCATTATCAGTTTTAATAATTTCACACTAAGCAATCTATATTAACTTTGGATTTGGTAATTTTTTATTGTATTAAATCTTTCCATCTGATAAGAGTCTGTAACCAAAAAAACATTCTGCCGGAGATCATTCTCGAAATTAGGGTTAAATATTTTTTTAATCAAAATCCAACTAACTTCAAATCGTTTCTCTGCCAAGTTACGTAAGTAAAAACTTAAATAAGTTCGACACACTTCCGCCGTTCAAAAAAAAAAAAAAAATGAAATTCAGCAGCAACAAATTATCGGATTTAGCAAGGTTTACTAGGAAAACTAGTCATCCGACGAAGAACCAATAACAAACTACAACTCAAACTAATGGCACACACTGGCTTACACAATATGATCAACAAATCGAACTGCGAGACTTTAGAGGCATCGAAATGAATGACTACGACCATAAATAACTTCACCCAAAAAGGACTCTTATCACGAAGATTACACATCGAATATCGAAGAGATTTAGATAAAAGTCATAAATTAAGTTTGCGGAATTGTTGAACATATATTCAGTGTAAGCATTTAGTTTTATTTATTGGTCTGCGATGAACGGCTAGAGAACTGCCACTACTTATGTGTGACTTAGGATAGTAAAAGATGGTTTTATCGTTGTGGTGTTTTAATTTATTGGGCTAGGATATGTGCCCAATGATTTTGATAGAAATTTAATTGTTTCATATTTTCCGTGAAAATTTGTTCTGCTAAAGTTTTACTACTTTATTGAAACTCAAGTAAAAAGTGATTTATTTTTATAAGTGAGTGATTTATTTAAGAGACTTATAATCAGAAGCATTTTGATTGATTGAAACGGATTGAACCTTCGGTGCTCAAAAAACCAAAAACCACTTGTTTTTTAAGCTATTAGAGCATTAAAAACTTTCAGAGTTAACCAGGAACCATGATTTGATTGGTGAAAATATTCGCTAGAAGTTTGAAATACAACTCTTACTCCATTTGTGAAAACGAAATATAGGACCTTTTTTTCGTTGGACTAGCTTTGTAGCCTTACGCTAGTACTTGAAACCACATTTATGATAGTAATGACGTTTATTTCTAAGATGACCCTAGTTTTCACCTGATTCAAAGCGATATCAAAAATTTATTTTACATAACAATATGATAATTGTGATGCTTTTTTTTGCATTGAAGCAGCAAAATTTTTCTGAAAGCTGTGATCAAAATTAGTACCGCTTAGTCACCCAATATAAAACAATAAAAATATAATCTGGTTTAATGGAAAAAAGCCGCACCAGCTTCTCAAAAGTTCTACACATCAATGTACTCTGATGAGTGTGGCCCACGTTGGGCGCTCAAATTTGATTACCCCGATCAGACTTATCTGCAATATTCCTTTGTTTCGTTTTATTGAAATATACAAACGATTTGAAAACAAATACAATTATGAAATTAAAATGGAGTTAGGAAAAAAAACCTGATGTGAATTAATGGTATATGTATTGAAGAATCATAAAGCCATACTAGGTCAGAAAATTTATTTGAAAGCTGCCATATTTCCAGTAAAATACAAATTTTCATGCGAATTTTACTAGAGCTAATAATTTTACCTTGTCAATACAAACTTTCGAAGAAAAGCTTAAGCGCAAAAAAAGATCGCAATAAATTATGCTATGCAAATTCTTCATTATTTTACAAGGTTTTTTAACGACTCAAGCATTAAAATGGTAATGAAAGTTTGAACTTTGACTAGACTGGAATGAAGCTGTCATCATCAGTTTTTGCTCAATTTCATATTTTCTTGTATCGTATAGAAAAAAAAACAAACTTGACAAGATATTTCTTAACGGCTGTCACATTAATTTTTACCGTTGCGAAGAATTCGATTCAATTTCTCTGGGCCCATAATTTTACTGCTATCGTTAGGAAAGTTGTATCCAGTTTTTCTTTATCGAATCTCTGTACTAATCATTAATACAGGAAAATAGAGAAAATGTACAGTATATGTCTTTGAAAAACTTATTAGGCATTTAGTATTGCAATTTTATCGTCAAATGTCGCAGCTAAATTGTTGACGAAATTATTTCATTTATGAACCGAAAACTAAACTACCTCAAAAACTAGACCTATCCAAATGTTAGATGTAACAGTGATATTATCCCCAAAAAACATCCCAAGAACACTATCAAATAATTCAGTGTAGTAGAGAAAAGTGACGAATGCAAAAGAAGTGCAGGTATACAAGATTTTAGAGCTGAAGTATCAGCCTTAAAAATTGAGCCTTGCAACTTTTGACGAAGAATATTTGTTTCGCCATTTTCTACTTTGAAAACTTCAAGTATAATAAATTGCTTGCTTTAGAAGAGAAATTTTTTTTTAAAACAAGAGGTCGTTAAGATAAAATAAAACTTACATTTTTTTTCAATTTTTCCAGGATTTTCTGAACAAACTGTTATCTACCTATAACAGTATATTGATAAACCCAAAAAATAATATCTCAACTTATCGAAAACTTTCATAATTTTTTTCTAGAAAGTTTTTGATTTGCTTTGATAACTTTTCAATTTTTTTTATTAGCTGACCTTAGAAGATTATTTATATAATTTTAAGAGAGCGGTTAATTTATTTGAAAGTATTTTAAAAATTTTCAAGTTCATGAAACATGAAAATCATTCACGTCAACATATTACTGAAATTCTTTGCATTGTAAATTTTGACTTGAGAAATGTTATTTCAAGTTGAGATCGAAAATAATCAGAATAAACCATTTTCAATTATTCGACGAAATAAAGAATGAATAATAAAAAACAAGTGCTTAGTATTTTACTTTACTTACTAATAATAAAATAGCAAAAATGCAAAAAAAACCCTTCCCGAAACGAAAAATGTTGTATGCATCGGAAAATTGATACGAATCGTAAGTTTTTCACTAGCATCTAAATAACGGCTTCAAAAAGCCGAAATTACTAATCCAAAAATTCACTTTACGCTGCAAACACCATCATCATCCCCCTACAATTTTGGCCACTTCAGTGCCAATTATTTATTGCATGATGTGTATCAATAATATCTCCTCACTCAATTTTTTATAAATATATGTAGATACCATCAATTACAAGCATTTGTATTACAAATTAAGTATAAGCAAGTGGTACATATCTACTTACGTTTAGGCCTTACTATGTCAGTGTTTATTCATATGCGGAGTGCGTGTCAAATAAAGCAATTTTTCGTTAGCTAAATTGCAGTAATTAACAGTGTTAAATATTAAATACAAATAGCCTTTATTATTTTTTCAGCTATCCAGCTCAAACAATTAAAAAAATCATCATATTTCACTTCGATATCCTACTAAATCAAATCAAGCAATCAATTTCAGTGAAAATCGAAAACATCAACAAAAAAATACTACTACAATAAAATATTTTTCACAGCAAAATTATTTTCAAGCAAAAAAATCTACAGCAATGTTACTGCCGATTCGTCGGCAAATCATCACTTCATATCCATACATTAATGAAACGTTACATAAAAATCCTCTCACCGGCAACTTCAATCTGACAATACGGTCCAGCACCGACTGAATTATTCGCAATGCAACGATATATCCGCGTTACTGAAAACTCATCATCCAATATTAAGTAGCTTGATTCGCCATCGATACGACCGCTGCCCAGCTCAATCGAATCATTTTCTGATTTAATCGACCATTGAAAATCGGCCTTTGTTTGGATTGTTGTTTTGACGTATGGAAAAATAAGGATGAAATGGAAAAGAGATAAAAACCAATGTAATAAACATTGACAGACAAAAACCAGTATTTTTGAAATATTTTGTTAAAATGATTTCCAGTTGCTAAAGAACAAAAAAAAACTAAAAGAAAAAAATGATTTATAGACAGTATTCGCATACCTCTTTTGGATTTCCATTAGCCGTGCAAAATAACGTATCCTCATCATCGATTTCTTTTCTCACTATTTCGCATGTGGGTTTATCTGGAAAGATACGAAGATAATTCAGTAAAGGATTTTCATCTTTGCAGCCGAAAATTCCCTGCAACGTGTCAAACATTTCACAAGGAACTACCAAGATACATATCGCAAGAGATATACATACATATGCATATATCTACATGCACAATATACATATATAAAACACTCTTGAAGCATACTTACATGTCACCGTTATATTAGTAACGGCTGAATGTCTCCCGTGCTTGTTATAAGAAAAACATTCATACGCTCCTGCATCTGACTTGGCCATTTTGTGATTAATTATCAAGGCACTACCTCGTGTGATAACGCTTCCATTAAATTGCCATTCATATAACGGCTCTACAATATTTATGTATTTGCAAGTTGGCGGCAACAGTCATGTAGCAACAGTCGTCGAAGAACGTGGAAGACACAATGAAACGAGAAAAGTCAGGAATTAATAATGTAGAAAATGGCTTTTGACAAAGTTTAAAATAACTGTTACGAGAAAGAAGAAAAGACAATATTTTAGACAGGGATGTATTATAAATTGAGAAGTATAGATTGATTGATTAATTGAGATAGTTAATTAATTTCGAGACACCGTGATTTATTCTTTGAGTTTGAATCCGATGGAGGTAGACATTTTGTTACGGTTCAATGATTTTTGAAATAAAGGGGTATTGAAACTTAAATTTTTGATGAAACTCGGTATGCAGTTAGGTTCGTATTTAAATGTTCAAGGTATTTATAAGCTATTCAAATAATTAATTAATTAATTAATTAATTCAATTCAAGCTATTAATTCAGAGTCTTTATTTACATTGTGCTTTGCAATGTACAATATTATATAGATGAGTAGTAAAAAAGTTTGTCCAGTGTCAAATCCAGTAAAAAAGTTTGTCCCTTATTTTGCTCAACTTGCAGCTTATTTTTGTAAGTTTTGGCAAACTGTATTCAGGTAGAAGCTTCATAGCGTATTATCGGCTGTTTATAATTGTCTTATTTTATATTCGACTGATATTTTTGACTTTCGGTTTATCAAAGGGTTTAGTGTGCAGATGCCTTTAGACAGTTTGACACAAACCTCATCAGCGTCGTTTCTGAAAGTGATTTTTTTACCGAAAATAATACCCAATTATAGGACAGTGCCCGCCCAAGGTATGTTTTTGCCAAAAAAATCTAATTCTCGGTTAGGTAAGTGAGTCTATATCTTTACCGAGAGAAGAATGTGGCTGATGGCTTTGACACGTTTATTTTTATTTTTCTATCCATAAAAGTTTACCAATTGGTTCTTCGAGCGCATCGAATATTATGCTTGCTTCAGCAGAGTTTTAATAGATTGCCAGGTTGAAGTTAAGATATTGAGGATTATCAATATAAAATCGGGTTTAATCAGGAACCCTACGACACTGCAGCAGGGAAGGAGAAAGTTTGTGAGTAATTTGCTACAGCTTTTACAATGAAGATACCAAAAGACAAGAAGAATTAAATAATTTTCGCCAGAAAAACAGGAAATTTATTGTTTAAAAGATGACTCATGCCAGCCGGTATCAAAGGACTTTCCTATATTAATGATGATCAGTACTGTTTATTATCTACAACTAATCGAATCCTTAGCATTTTTATAAATACAAAACATTTGGTAATTGGTAGAATATTTCCGATGAAATCAAAATTGGCATTTAGGTATTATGTTCGATCTTTGCAGCTTTATATTGGCCCGCTACAGAACTACTTGCTGAAGCACCTTGCTAAGTGCGGACAGGAGACTAATTGGCCGATAGCGAACTGGTATTTGAGGTTTTTTGTCAGGTTTTAAAATAGACATTTTGCGGAACAGCCTCGCCGCCAGATAGAGTCGTACACACCCACGAATATAGATAATGCAATCCGACATGCAACGATCGAATGCAATACATTGCTACCAAAAACAGGCTCTGTAGTGCATTTAATTGCTGCATGCTTCATTGCATTGCGGCGGGTTCAATTGTCTGAGCGAAACTGATTATCAACATTACTTGCATCAGCTGCGTTATCAGGTCAGTGAAACAAAAATGTGTAAGAGGCGTATACTGTGAGCGATGGATATTGGTAACGGCTTGTTGTCGAAACCGGTACGTAGCGGCAATTTTATACAAGTCACAGAGGTGCTGACTGCTCGGCGGCCCGAATTGATTTTTTAATAGCTAGGGTACTACGGATGATAGGGAACGGATTTCGAGTTGTCGTCTTGAATGTTGGAACTACGTTCTTTTGTACTGAAGGATTATCAAGTGGTGTTAAGATTAACCTTGTATTATCAGGATCAGTGTGTGACCCTTACGGCAAAAATTATCTGAAAATTTTTTTGTGCGTGTTTCTAAAAAAACCTATCTAAATGAAAGTCATAATTGCAGTTTCTGCTACTGGTGCATCTGTTCCAACCGTTATCAATGATCGTATTTCGTGATCTTCAGAAGGAGCTGGAAGCTTATTTGGCTGTGAATAATTTTGAGGCTGCAGTAGCTTTGAATGGCAAGTCCCAAACGCAGCTAATCGAGCATGTTTTAGTCAATTGACCGGCATATGTAACGACCCTTAGTTCACTTAACCAAGCGATCAATTCGCACCCCGTAAAAATTGGGCCCAATTGTAATGAACGTGCAAAGACTGTTTATTGGATCTGTCATCAACTAACCACTTCCAAAGAATGGCATCTGCAGATGCGGTCGGCACACCCAAGTTGGGTTCAGGCCCTTGTAGTGGAATCATTGAACCCTACTTTGCAATGGCGTCATCAATTTCATTTCCCTCAACACCACAGTGCCCCAGTACCAAGAGCAGATGCACTCTATTGAATCAGGTGACAGTGCTCAATTTTGGCTTGTACTCTTCAGTCAGTGGTAAGCCACTCTTCAGTTAGTGGCCTACGCAGTGCCATCAGCATAGCTTGACTGTCACTGCAAATAGCAACACGTTTTCCCCTCCACTTTTCTTCAATTGCCCAGCAGGCAGCTCTCAAGATAGCGAATATAACTGCTTGAAAAACAGAAACATGTTCTCGTAGAGAAGAGGCAGTCACTTCTGCTCAAGAAGATTACTTCATACCTTCTCCCGAAGTCGAGCCACAGCACTTGAGCGTCCAAAGGCATAGCGAAAATCGGGGAGATCTCACGTATCGAACTACTAAAAGAGTCAGAAGAACTAAGATCCTATCGGATAGTCAAGCGGCAGCACTCAAAACACTCAAAAACTTATGTACATTGGCTTCGATAGCAAAAGAGTAAAAGAAACAGTGGCTCTCTAGAAAAGTGGCACAAGAGCCCTATGCGGAGCATTGACAGGCCACCTTCCCTGCAAAAAGTATCTCCACAGGATAGGTGAGCAGAAAGACGACCACTGCGGATACTGTAGGACAACGACAGAGTGTGTAGAAATCTGCTTATACTCTGCCCAGCATTAGGGAAAAGAAAAAAAAAGCTAATTGGCTCTGCTCTTTCCTCCATCAGGGACATCACAAATGTTCCGTCAAGGGACATATCCAGCTTTACTAGATGCCTGGACATCGTATAAGGCATAATGCAGAGGAGGCACAATATTCGCAGTGCAAGGGTCCTTCTGGACCCACTTCAGGCTACCAATCAATCAATCGAGTTGCCAAATACGATATTTGTTCAGGAGAAAGGGCATTAGTAAGATTTTGGAAAGATGGTGTACAAACCGACACGAACATAAACTACAAGTTGAAAAACGCTGCAGTATATACATACTCTTAAAGCTTAAGTATGTGGAGCTTGCGTTGAGTACGTCAAAAAATTCTCGCTTCATTCTAACTCATTTTTGAAAAAATATGGGAACAATGTGGATTTCTATGAAAGTTTTCGAGGCTTCTCTTAAAGCTCTACAGCCAATTATTTGCTTGATATGATATTTTCAAAAATTGACCAATCTATCTTTATGGATTCAAATTAAAACCCACATTCATTTCTCATTAATCCGAGATGTTATCCATACAAAACAACCAACTTCCTATCCGATGAAAATTCAATGTAAAGGTTAAATCAAATTTACTTCAACCACCGCAAACACACTATTGCAACCACACCACAAACATAACGAAAGCAACATGAAATACGATAATTTTCCGAAATTTTCCCGGAAGATACATATCATGACCATACAAACCTTCCATCGAAGTAATTACTTGGGGTAATTAAAATGGAAGTCACGATATATGTAGAGATACGAAGGTCATGATCAAACTCATCAGACCATTAAAAGTATTTTCGTAAACAAATGCAGCACACTTAACTCAAACAATTACGGTTTCACGTAATTTTTCGGTGATTTTCAAGCAAGTTAAGTTTGATTTTCCGGTTCAAGGTTGCAGCATGGGTGATTTTTCCGGAGAATATTTAGTGACCGAATTGCTGAATTTTTTCCTAGTCTATGACTACGTGTCTTTGGTGAAGCTTTAAGCGTTTAAAATGAAAGTGATACTACTGGTTTTAATTATTATTGGGATTGTAGCGGCTGCACCTTATCCTTATTACGGTGGATATGGTGGTGGTTTCGGATGTGGATACCCAGGTGGAGGATTCGGTTGTTTGTATCCAGGATTGGGTGGAGGATTCGGAACTGGAGGACTGGGCGGGGGATTCGGAAATGGAGGACTCGGCGGGGGATTCGGAAACGGAGGATTTGGTGGTGGTTTCGGTATCGGTGGTGGCTATCCGGGATTCGGTTTTGGATTTGGACGATATCCGATTTATGGCGGTTACCCAGGGTATCCCGGACGTTACCCTGGCTATCCAGGCTACGGAGGCTTTAGTAATTATTTTTCATTTTGTATCTTTTGATCGTTTGAAATTGCGTGAATTCGTGATGTGATCTTTCTTGTTTCGACAGATACGGCACAAGCATCGGCTGGGGGTGGTTTCGGTAGTGCGAGTGCGACTGCAAGTTCATCGTCAATTTTTAATTTGGGATCTTTATTCGGATGAAAGGAAATAAAAGGAAGAATTGCGTTTTTGTGCTTCAGTTCCAGTTACATTATTTAGTGTTAAGAGTCGTGATGTAAAAATACGTGTAGTTTTTATGGATTTAAAATTTGATTATATAATTTTCTTAGAAAAGAAATCTTTTGTGTGTTTTTTTTTTATCATACATAATAAAAATATTGTTATTGTTGTGATTGGCACAGCATTTTGGGTAATTGCTGGGCACGTCATTTTTGGTAATTTATCGTTCCTCTTCTATCACGGTGCTTTAGCAAACACCAAAAGAATCGATGGGCTTTGATCTTCATTCCTTTCGTTGGAGCGGAGTTCATTACTCCTGTAATTCTTTTCAAATTTTGTTTAGTTTTTTAACAGTAGTTTTTGTGTAGTTTTCTTCAACCTCACTGCAGCTCCATATAGGTTGACAGGTCTCTTCATTTGTTTGTGTCTGTCTTAGAGGTAGTCTCTGATTGTATCCAAGCATTTGTTCTGCCGCTAAGAGTGCCTTAGTCGCCTTCAGTGTCGTTTTGTTTAGATAATTCCTATCTTGGTGGATTCCTATATATTTTAGCTCTTCTTGCAGACATACGATTGTGCCCCTAATATTTAAAAATCCTTTTTCGATTCTTCTTCATCTGGCGAATGATACTATGCTATTTTTCTGAGGATTAATAGATAAAACCTCTTCGTCGCTCCCCTGGATTGTTTCATTTAAAGCTTTTTGGATTCTGGATCTCAAGGTATCCATGTATAAGCCTCTTTTCACTACCGTAATGTCGTCCATGTAGTCGAGAGCAGTTGGGCCGTTACTACTGAGGGTTACGAATTCTAGTATTCTGAGCATCGCTTTCCCCAGCTCCGCAATGTCACCTCAATACCTTAGTATTTTATTCTCCCATTTTACTACTTTTTTAGGAGCATCCCTCTTCTGGAGAGCGTGGGGCAGCGAGTCGTGTCTTGTATTGCCAAAGACTCCCTCTATGCCCATAAATGCACATAGTGCAATTTACTTGCAATCCAATGCCTTTTCTATTATTTCTTCTAGCTTAGGCGTAGCTAATATAGTTGATTTGCGATTATGGTAGTCAAATTGAAATTTGTGAAGTAGCAAAATATCTTCTGGTAAAGCCAGAAAATCACTCTCTATGTATAAAACAATCAACTTCCTCATGGTCTTCAATATGAAAGATGTGAGGCTAATTAGCCTGTATGATTTTGGCAGGTCGATTGATTTTTCCGCCCTAAAGAATGAACACAAGCCAGGCCAGCCTCCACAATTTTAGCTTGTAGCTGAATTCCAAGCTGGCTCTAAATATGTGTAATAGAATGGTTTTTAATATCCTCGTAGCTCTTTGTTGGAGAGCTGTATAGATTGCGTTTGGTGCCGGTGATTTAAAGGGTTTGGAGGATTTTGTCACCCGTTCAACCTTTCCATACATGATGATTTATTTAATCAGAAGTAAGTGAGGTGTCTGATCAGGACCTTTTCCTTCTTTCTTAGTCTCGCCGCTGCTTCTAATGTTGCACCTTGGAAAGTGTGTTCTAAGCAGCACTTTTTGTGTTTTTCCAAAATTTATCCCTCCATCTGGAATTCCTAGTAGCCCTAAATCCCTTAAATGGAAATTGTACAAAGCTTTCTGTACTCTGATGTAGTTTCAGCCCATTTGCGGCTCTTTTGAATTATTTTAACTCCCTATTCCACCATGCCACTATTGTTTTGGGACCTCTGGTTTTCTCCGGGCAGTTAGATGTTACGTGAGGTCTCGTAATTCTTGCCTGTGAACTGCCAGGAGCGCTGGTGTCTTGCTCTTATTTACTTTAGCTAAATTGTTGGTTAGGAAGAGTTACTACTCCCCCATGGTGTGTGATAATTGTATGCATCGCATCCAATAATCAGCATTTTATTCTCCATTTTGCAGTAGTTTACGAGACCCTTGATGTTGTCATTTGGGACCTGGTCCTCACCCTCCGGGAAGCAGGTTGAGGCAAGTATCACCTCTACTGTTCTTTCTTCGATGGAGACCTGTAATTGGACCACCACTGTGTCCCTGTTGGTGTATTTTGGGATTAGAAGAAAGTTAATGCTTGTGTTAATTACTATCATCGGCCTCGGATTTTTGTCCCTTGAGGCCAAAATTAACTTACTGTTTTTTGTGTGCAAGCCACTGCCTTTGTTTACTCAGAGCTCTTGTATTAGCTCCATGTTATA
This sequence comes from Nemotelus pantherinus, assembly GCA_963978885.1. Classification (NCBI taxonomy): domain Eukaryota; kingdom Metazoa; phylum Arthropoda; class Insecta; order Diptera; family Stratiomyidae; genus Nemotelus; species Nemotelus pantherinus. Next base: position 4,579,796 of record OZ022263.1, read on the forward strand.
GGTGACTGAGACAAACCTGTTGCTTGTTTAGTAATATACACAATTCTTTCGCATTGTCGAAACGAATATGTCCTCGAATCAATTTCAGCAATGTACCAATACCTCACAGTAATGAAGTCCAATATCTTGAAATGTACCTTGACAGAAGGCTTACCTGGAAATGCAACATTGATGCTAAAAAATCAGCAGTTAAAGTTCACATTTATGAGCTACAAATGGATGCTCAATAGCAGGTCAGCTGTCTTACTCGACTTCAAAATGCTTATTTATAAATCTGTTTTGAAGCTGACTTGGACTTATCGCTTGTAACTTTGGCGAGCAGCTCGTTCATTCTACAGCAAATCCATTCAAAATTATGTGTCCACAAAAACCTGCAAACCGAAACTATTGCACAGGAAATAAAAAATGCAGTAGCAAATCCATAAAAACTGATATTAACTCCACAAATTCCATCTTTCCGTCAATACGGTAGTACAAATTATTTTGCGTAGCCACATGTTTTGATGTTCATTCTCAACTCTATTTTTTATTTTTGAATGTTATATTAAGAGTTCCGATGCGTTTTCACTAGTTTCTAGAATTTAAGTTACTCGTCTGCATAACACAAGTGACAGCTTTCATGCTGTATGTAATTCAAATTACTTAATTGAAATGAAACATATTTTTTTGAAAGTTTTCTACATGCTTACCTATAAGACTTTGTTTATGGCGCAATGTGCACAACAATTTATCTCAGAGCAGAATATAATTTGTCATATTTATAACAAATTCATCATAAAATTTTGATTGACATACTTTTTTCATAGTTCATTTCCAGCACAATTACTGGTTAAAACTTTTCCGTATTCAAATAAGAAAACCATTTAACTCTTGCTCTTAATTTTCCATAGTAACCACACATGGAAATCCCAGAGAAAATTAAACCAACTACATATTCAAAACTGTACGAAAGTAAATTCAACCATTTCAACTCACCTGGATTGCCTTTAGCCGTGCACAGGATTCTCTCCGGTATATTGTCTTCTTCGACGGTAACAACATCCTTTGAGACTGTTGTATTTTCCGGGGGATCTGTAGACGAAAGTATTGTTGTCTTCTTTATTTGTTCGTTTTCATATCCCGACAAAACAACGCAGTCATTTCATTTCAACAACGTGATCTGAAATGAGTCCGTCGCCAGCAGAAATTGCAATTTCATACTTACATTCAATGCCAAAATACGTTGTACTCCTCACACCGTGACCAGCACTGTTGTTTGTGGAAACACATGAGTAATTTGCATTATCTGCATAAATATCGAATTTTCCCTGCGGCCACGCTGTCATGTTGAAATTCTGTGGAAAACAGTGAAAAACAAGTAAAAAATTATCGAACCAAGTGAAAGTAAACAAAGTGAACAGTTGATTAGTTTTCGAAAGAATCAGAAACCTACCAGAATGGATAGCATGCTTTTGAAATCGCCCGTGGCTGGATCCGCTTCTAGATACTTTTCCGTGAAGAAATATTTGTGCGACGAATCGTCGATGCCCTGGCCGTCTTTGAACCACGATATCGAGCATTCCGGGACGCATTCCACGCGACACGTTAGCGAAGCGTTATCAGTCGAAAACAGAACTCCCGTGTAAGGCATCAGCGGGTTAATGAAGGCGGGAGCGGCATGAACATCCAGCAGGACGGTCGCGGAAGTTCCGTTGCCGCCCGCATTGAAAGCGTAGCATGTGAAATTCGTGCAGGAATCCAAGCCCACAGGATCCACCGTATAGAGATTCGACGTAACTTCGTGCACGACCCGTCCACCTCGCAGCCACCGGTACCTGCGAAACAAGGCAAACTCTCGTTAAACGTATGAAAGCAACGGCAAACACTGCGAACGAGCAAAGGAGCCAAGAATCGAAAGCGCTTGTTTGATTAACAACACGCTTGAGCTCAACAATACTCACGTGGTAGCAGCTGGGAATCCTGGATCATCTACCGAGCAAGTAAAGTTCACACTACTCCTCTTGACTGCAATTTGTGGATTATGGCGGATGGTTGCATTGCCGGGTTCGTAGTACACCTGTTTGTATTGCATTTGAAACAGTTACATAATTGCATTAGGAAGCTCGCTCTTGCAGACACAAGAACGAGAACGAGAACAACAACAAGGACACCGTACGAACGCAAAAAAAGATTAAGTAATTGGGATAAACTAAAGGGCTTGGATCGGTTCGGCGTTGAGTTGTGCAGGTCAACTTACAATTAGCTCGCTCTCTTTGCTCCGGGCACCCCAGCCAGCAGAATTTAATCCCTCGCATGAGTAGTTACCCAAGAATTGGCGACCGACGTTCTGCAGCAGAAGTCTGCTCGGGTCAACGTTGCATAATTCATCGGATCCCTATTTGGAATAGAGTAGGTGCAAAAGAGAGTTTACTTTGTACTTTTGTGTTTCAAAAAAATAAATAATACGGATGTCAAATTAAATTTCTTACATCGTCGTTACATTCAGGAAGCTCTTTCAGCAGATAACCGCCCAAAAACCATCGAACTTTGGTCAAAGTCGGCGGATTTCCTTCCACAACGTTACAATAGAGTGTTGCGTTGCCTTCATCGTTCTCAATCATAGGAGTGTCTGGGTCCATTGTTAAGTTGACAACTGGTGCAACTAAGGGAAGAAAACAGCATTTTTTATGCAATAACTGGTACTAATATTGTGAAAAAATAAACAATTTAAAATTGAAAAATGTATGTTCGTATGCAGATATCCACTAAATTCCAAGTTTCTTACTTTACGTTTACACAGACAATGCTTTAAAAAAAGGCTTAGATGTGGTTTTTATTTCTTCTTAGTGGTTTTCCCCACAAGTTCCATCAAATTCCGATTCAACATTTATAATTTATTGAAAAAAGAACTTTAACTCGATTAAGCTTAATATCAGTAGCTACTTTAATTGCTAATTACATATTCACTTGATATAGACAATAAGTCGTTTTTCCCATACGGTATGCTCGAGCCACTCACGTTTCCAATATACATAATTAATGTCAACCATTACCAGCTAATGAGTAGATACTTTCAGAGCAAACCAAAGCTCATGTGATGCGTGGTCGTAGCTCATATGATAGGCTGAACACGAAAACCCAAATATAACAAAATCCACCAGCACCACGTATTTCAGGGCGCTCACTTCAAAAAGGATATGCGGTAGCCCAAGATATTCCCCTGTCGGCATACTTACATTGAACTTCCAAGTAGATTTCATTATCCGACGTCTCTGAGCCGATAACATTCTCAAGCTCACACGTATAGACACCGTCATCGTTTCGAGTTGATTTTTTTATCAGAAGAGCCGTATGCTCGGGATTACCACCCTCATAACGATCGGATTCAGGCAGGTTAAGTAGTTTACCATTTTGATACCTGGAATTCAGAGGAAAAAAATTGTTAACGTAATTCGTCTCGCATAAGCCCCTAAGTTTTTGAATGTACTTGTATAAAAATCTGTCTCTTTCAGGTTCAAAATTGAATATGCTAAAAACGATGATACATTCAATAGACAGAAAGGTTGAAAAAGTGACGTATTATGTAACATTCAATTTCGCGCGCAACGTGGGGAAGATGAAATTGGAAAGTCGTCGTCATGTTCATCGTGACTGTGCGAGATGGGTACATTTGGATAACGCGAACTAAATCAACTTTGATCTTCAATCCATGACCCTTTCGTTCACACTCGCAAACCCTGCACGAAAGAGCGTACATAATATTTGTTTTTAATTAGTTGCGGCTTATGCCATTAGAACTTTGGTTTCAACCTTCCACGAAATACCTACGATACCATCAAGCGAAGTGTCTGGCATTCACCCCGTATACATTTCACACAATACGCGTACTAGCGTAGACAGAGAGCAAGCGAGCCTAATGAAAAATTCAATTAAACTTCCCAGCTCGAAAAGCTTCCCGATTTCATAGGAAAACAGCCACTCGTAGAGACGGATAAGGAAACTACATCGACGCATGGAACAGAAATCTAACCATAGCCCCAACTTTCCAATTATATTTCTCACTATGCTGAAAAAAGATTTACAGATAGAATGCTGGTCTCGTAGTCGATACTGTCTGTACTCCTACACTTTCGCAAGCTACGATGTGGGTAGGAATGAATGCTTATACGAATGTCTATGGCAACGAGCTGCTGCGTTAAAACTTAATTAGGTTTAGGTTACCAAATAGCGATTTCTACGTTGTGGACTATGAATACGATTTCTACAGGAATATTTAAGGAAAAATCCTTAAAGCTGTAGTGAAATAGACGAATCCTGTGCATTTGCTAGCGTCAAAGTTTAAACGTGAACGTTTGTACGTGCGTATATATTTTAACAATATAACTTACCATTTCACACTCTGTAACGTAGCTGGATTCGCTTCATATTCACAGAGTAAAAGTACTTGATTACCCTCGGTTTCTGTTAGATTTTCCGGTTTGACAGTTACAACGGGTGGATCTGGAAGAAGATCATTACAGGTAAAATGATTCATATACATAAATAGATATTGCGTATTGAAGCAAACTTACAAAGAACTTCAAGTACTAAGCTTTGGTGTAGTGGCTTGTCCTTATTTTCACGCATCACAATATTTTCCGCTTCGCATCGGAATTTCGTACTGTCTTCGTATCGTGTTGCAACAAATTTCAGATCACTAATTGTTTCATAGGTACCATCACGCTGTTCGATCTGGAATAAAGCAAAACAAAAAATCGTATGAGCATTAGAGAATTTGATTCTGGGATGGAAAGAAGTTATCCATACGGATCACGTACACATATTAATAGACGCTAATTTAAAAAAAAAGATTTTTTTTTTGTAATTTCCATTGCATTAGACCTCAAAACGCCGGCTGTTAAATAAAAGTCTAGCTCTGAGTAATTGCCCTAATTATAATTGTATAATTATATTTGATGGCCTTGATAAAGGTGAGATGGCTAAAAGGGTTAAAGGTTAGTGCTTAGAATGTGACATTTTGCTTCTTAGTTTAACATTTACCAGAATGACGATACAACAGTCGATCCTGAATGGTGCACGAAAACCACCATGAATTAAGAATGGCGACAAACCTTTGTTGCGAATGCCAGCCTAACCAGGTACAAGCACTAGCGCTGTAGTTGCCCTTTGGTTAGGTTAGGTTCTAAAGAAGGTTGCCATCTACGCGACTAGAACTAGGCCGCCAGTTTGGACCCATTTGTCACCCTCCGCTGGCTTGTTAGAGCAGCCAAGTCACCGCTTTGCCAAACTGAATCAACTTACTCAGCATAACGATACTAGCCACCTCTGCCAACTCTTGAAAGTGGTGAGAACCAAAAATCATAAGGCGTTTATTATTTAGGTCCGGACAATTGCAGAGAGTGTGTTCGATGGTGTCCTCTTCCACTTCGCAACTCTTGCCCTGTGAGCAAGCCGACCGTCGCTCTCAACCAGTTTCTGGTTGGCTTGAGCAGTTTCCTGCTTTTGATTAAATCTGGTGATGGCCTTAATGTTTTGGCTACCCTGCAGTCCGTCCTGTTTTCCCATTCGGACTTTAGATTGACTCATATGGCAGCATCTAGTAGTTTGCTTGTGGTGTCAGCAATTGACCAGGATACAGTGATGCAGGGGCTATTTTTTCGCCAATTCATCGGCTTTTTTGTTGCCTATGACCCCACTATGCCCTAGCACCTACATAATCCGGATAGGAATATGCCTTGCCTTTTTATTGAGAGCCACCTTGCAAGCGTTAACAGTTTTCGAAGAACATCTGTAAGATGCAAGAGCGAGAGTGGCTGCCCCGACGCAAATCGTCGTTGGTTTGGTTGATGTTCAGCGAATGGACTCGACTGCCATGCGTATAGCATATACTGAAGAACAGTAACATGGTCTGACAGTCTACACTAGAAGTTAAGGCTCAAATCCGTAGAAAAAACGCCCGAGCCAACTCCTGTGTCCGTCTTTGACCCGTGCGTGTAAACCCAGATGGCATCATCAGCGGAAGCTCCTTTTTTTTCCAATCTCCACGTGTTCTGTGTCTTCCGCAATAAGACCAGACCCTCTGCGGTATTCCGTAAGACCACCACATGATCGCTCCATACACCAAAATCAGCCTCACTACACATGTGAATGTGTAGTAGCTGCTCTAGGTTTAAGACCCCAGGTATTGAAGTAGACAGATCGGCACGCGAAAAGTGCTGCGCGAGCCTTACCTACTTATACAGTTCAGTTTCCAGTCTAGTGTGAAGCCCAAATATGTAACTCTATCAACAAGTTCCAATGTTGTTCTGTTGAGGCTGTAACAGCCGGTAAGTTTGCCCTAAGCCCGGCTTTTCTGGCCCAGATTTGGATACGATCCAGTGCCGATTGTATAAAGTCCGACAAAGTTTAAGGGAACGCACCCTTCACGAGTACCACAATGTCATTGGCATACGCCACCCCCTCAAAGCCACTGGCCCTTAAATTCTCCAGCATTTCATTGACTGCCAAGATATAGAAAAGGCGCGATTTGGAAGAGACCGCGAGAGTCATCCAGCATTTGAATACTTTCAATATAAATTCTTTAGCTCACTATTGTTTTACACATATTCCGCTAATGTCTTGCAATGGCTTCAAAGGCAACCGAGGAAATGGAGAAATTTTGTGGCCAATCGTGTCAATGAAACTCAATTATTGTCCAACATAAAGCAATGACATTGAGTACCTAGTGGTGCCAGGCTCCGATTTTTAGTAATTTATGGTGGGAAGCATGGTTAAAAGTTGACGGAAAACCTAAGTCACTGGCCAAACGCAATTAAACTCACGGTTATTCAATAGGACAAATACATATTTAAGCCATGTTTTAGAAAGAATAAATGCAAAGTCAACAATTGAAAATATTTGGGATATTTTTCAATGAAATATGGCAGGAAAATGGTAAATGCAGCGATGAAAAAATTTTATGATAGCGACAAAATTTAAGCCATCAAATCCAAAAATTCCATATGTTGAACTAATACTAATGCAAAAATATTTCAAACCAACAAATTACAAACTTATATAAAAATAAAGCCCAATTTACTTAGAAAATGTTTAACATTTTCAAAAATAATAAGAATGTTAGTAACTAGTTTTAATTTAACTTGATTTTGACGCATATTGTGCTAGCTTTTAACTTTATTTTGATTTTTTTTTGTTGCCAAAATAATTATTTCTAACGCTTATACAGCGGATCTGCGAGAGCTCCTCTAAAGTAAGGCGTTAACCGGTGAGCAAGATGTCACCGGATTACATTTGAAATGAAAAATAAAAAAGATTTTGTTAACATAAAGTATTATTTAGTGATTATTCGAAGATATAAGCAAAATAGTTTTTTTTTAACAAAATGGCGGCATCTTGAAAAACGATTTCGGTTTTCAATCAAAAGTTGGCCTTAAATTGTTTACAAAATGGAAAATATTTATCGGTGAGAAAAGACTTTCGATCCATCATTGAAAAATATATTTATAAAGCTTGTGCCATAATTTGGGGCGATGATTTAGTCGTTTTTGAGAAACTTCGCACACCGATTCAAATAAAAAATTTAGAGGATAACGCGTTCAAAGTTTTAAAAGCCTTCTGCATCGTCCTGAGACGTTTTTATAAGTTTGCGTGTGACTTCGAGAATATTTGTCGAAAAAAGATTAAAATTTCTTGGTATGTAGTTAAATATATGTACACTACAAGACTAAAATAATATTTTGTAGCATCTTAAGTACGTACAGTCCTTTAAAGTGTCTTGACTGTAATCATGAATGCAAGATATTTCCTGAAAGATATTTCAAGAGGCTAGCATGAAAAAAACTTCTAAACTTTATTCCTTAACTTGATTTTACCAAATTTGACGAAAAAAATAAACAGTTTTGGATATCAAGAGAGAGACACAAAGTAACAATAAATTTAAATTACATGTTTGTTGATTTTCGTTAATGTTTAGAGCAATCATCTAGCAAACGAAGCGTAAAATGCATGGCAAATTCAGCTTCATGCTGAACTTTTCACAGACCGTTGATTGCAATAATTTTTTTTTAAATTGTATTCCAAGCTTGATGATAGCTCAATAGCTTAAAAAAAATTATTTCGTGTGTAGTACCAAGACCAACTTACCGATTTCGTTTCAATTTGAGCTCCGTCAGAGTGTCTAATATCAATTTCACGTGTTGAATTGAACCACCGCACTGTCACTGCTGGTCGAGCACCATACACCTGGAAAATATCGAATCATTAAAAGTTTTTAAGCAATTTTCATTTTTATGAGAACTGCAAGTGTATATACTTAAAAGCTATCTTATTTTCACCGTCAGGTAACTGTTTCAATTCAAACTAACTGTAAAGTACAGTGCAATGAAAATTTCCATAATTTTACATTTTAAATTCATTTGCAATCATGTGCAACGATGAATTCATCATGACATTATTGTATATAAAATTGGTCAATATACTTTAGCTATTTTAGGATCCAAGTCAATGTCTGACCAACGTTGCACTATCTTACCTTGCACTGCAGCAGAACATTTGTTCCCTGTACGGTATGATGCTCGACACCAGTCAAATTGATATTCGTCGGAGGCACTGCGAACGATGAAAACAAAAAGACCAATTTAGTGGACAAAAAGATTCGATCAACTATTGATGCGCATCTATACACCATGAATAGGAAGGACAGAGAATTCTAGATAATCAATATTCACAGGACAAAAGACATCTTGTTCGGCAAGCGTATGCTTTGTCATCTCTTCATCACAACTACTGAGCATCCGAAGCAGCGATATATCTATATTGCTCATTGTACTTCATCTCCGAGTCTATTGACCGAAGATTGATATCCTGTTCCTTCGCTTGTTCTTGCCATGTCTATTACAAAACTCTCATACATACCTTCTAGATCCAACACGAGATGATTGGTGATAATTTCATCATCCAACGATGGCGATTCGACACGACATTCAATCGTGTTGCCCAATTCCAGACGGGACAGTATCAGTAACAGCTCGGATTTAACATAATACAGTCCATTCTCTTCGTCGACATGAAGTGAATCTGTGAATGAGAAAAATCAAAAAGGATTAATTTCGGTCTTCAACAGTTTCCGAGGACAATAGGATTGTCTTTCTATTGCAACAATGGAGTCGTATCAGCATCCAGGGCAGAGTCAAAGTGACGATGACAGAACTGTCGGAAGGATAATGCCATTTTACAGGCAATTGTCAGACGGGCCATCGAAGATATGAGATACCATTCAGTGGAAATGTGGAAATGGCAGCAGTGATCTACCCAGGCCGTCAATAATGCCGAGTAAATCATCCTACGGCAACAAGGTGATAGCTTAATTTTTATTCAACTTCGAAAACTACTCGGGCTAATAAAGTTCCTTATCTCCGACAGAAATAAGCCTGAATGCAAAAGCAAGTGAGAATCCAAGTCATTATTACCTCAATTTACTATCCCATCTGGACAAGTTTTACTGAATGAGGCCATCAATGACTCAGGAGATTCAAACGATGATGAATCAATTTGATACGCCTAACAGAGCATTCGATGCATTGAGCGGTTGGGCCAAAGAATCGTTTCGAAGCCCTGTCAAGAAATGAGCGACGATTAGTCGAGAACGCGTTCAAACTAGCAGCGAAGTGAAATGTTCTATTCTCACGTCAGACTATCATCTCTCAGCACTAACGTCCTGCGATCGAATTAATCACAGTCATTTTCTTTCATTTATTCTCCGGGAACAATTCCAAGCTATCATAGACTAATGAGCTTTTTGTGATGATCACACTTGAGCCGTTTCGTGCGTTTCTCGGAGTTATCTTTTCAATTTTCGCCAAGGCATGGACTATATATGGTGTGGCGCATTCAAGGTGCTCCTTGCGGTTCGTTTCGGACTTTCACCACGCCTAACCTCACGTTTTTAATGGAATAAAATGAAGGAACAACAGCTTATGGCACGTTTTCATTCAAACAGATAATTACCCACAAGATGGTGGCCGTGGTGTTGTTTTCTTCCAATAACATCTTTCATCTTGCGTCTTTTGCTTTTGCTTGTTATCTAGAGCTGGCAGAGGACGAACCAAGCAAAAAATTTACATTAATGACCAGGTGTTTCCCTAAATACCTGCTATTATTTTCGCCTGTCATTTGGTAGATTATCTGTTATCATGGATTTTTGTTTTGATTGTTTGAGGAAATGGAGCGTGAGAATGAAAACGGCAAAGGAGCAGGTGGAACAAATATGACAAAGAAAGTTGTGGTGGGAAAATTCGTGTCATAGTTAACTTACGTGAGACTTTTTAGATTTCAGTCAAACAAGACATAAATCTTCAGAAAATCGTTAGCGAAATGGATTTGCAGAGGAGTAATCATAGTCTGGTTAGAGCTTAGCAATCAAAATTTTTAGTGTATAAGAGCTATTTCGGAAGGGAAACTTTAACCAAAATACACTTGAAAAGACAAGGAAAAGCACGCCAGACAATGTAACATAAAGTCTACCGCTCGAAATATTCAATAATGTAATATTGAATACAAATGTAGCTTTCCTTCTTTTGAGCCTTTTTTGGACGCACTGCCGGTATCCAAAGGAAATTTAGCTCGTTGGACATCACAATAGGCACATAATTTATTGAAGCTAATTTCTGTAAATCTTCTTTTGATTGTTTGCCTACAATCTGAAAGGATTGAAAGTCCCACCTATGTCTAAAAATTGTGAAATATAGCGTAAAATGTTAGTCCTAATTGCCTTATCGGACTCAAAATGAAAATAAAATTCAAAATTCAGGAGGTTTCTTATGTCTAAGGCACACTTTAGTAAGAATTTGAAACAAAACGTTCTGGTGTGAAAATAAATTAGGTTTGTATTTGTTTATTTAAAAAAATGGTTAAATTACAAATTCTATGAACAGAGAACACCACCACCTAACCACTATAAAAATATTATGATAATGTAACAATAAAGATGATAAAGTTATCTGCATATTCAGATGAAATAACAGATTTAAAACAATATACCATCTGGAGAGTCGTTTTAGAAAATTTGCACCATACTTTATAATTGGGAATATGAGCCCATAAATAACACTGTTCATGCATTTCTATTATTAATTAGGTAATGCAAAAAATAAATTAATGACAAGAAAGCGATTTAAAAATTTGGCTGAACTAGTAGCTACTACAGTAAAATTCACGTCCCTAACGATTTCTCGCAGCAATAAAGAAACTGATTCTTGAAATCGAGGTTGCTTTCTCGATAATTTTTTTTTATCTGACGCAATGAAAGTGAACAAATTTGAAGCAATTCGTCGACTTTTGTCAGGCTTTAGACTAACCTAATGTATTGTGTAGTCGAGTAAAAAGAATATCAGTTGCTTGTATGTTTGGCGCTTGGTCCGTATCTAAAAAATAGGTCTTTTTGTTTCACGCTAAAAAGTCCTGTGGCTAAAGCAAATAAGATGCGAGACTGAAGAAATGTGCCAACTGTGATAACAACCATACTGCCCAGAATTTCAATAATAATATTGCACACCAAGGACTTATGAGCTCTCATCTCCAGTAACTCCCTAACGACATTGATATGTTCCTTATATCGGAGACCTACCTCGCAGAAAAAAGCAATGACTTTGACAACGCAGACTACATGTTCCACGACACCAAACTACCAATCGGCAAGGCTAAATGCGAATCTGCAATACCCATTAAAAATCTGCTCCATCATTGTTTAGAAAAACTTACCGAAGAATATGTCCAAACAACATCAATTTGTGTCCACGAACAGTCGACTGAGGTTATTATTTCGTCCATCTACTAGGTACCTCCTCTGAGGCACGACATTTCAAAAGCAATAATATAACCAAATTCATCGTGGCTGGTGACTTCAACGCTAAGCACACGTTTTGGAGATATCAACTCATTACTCCTAATGGCAAAGCACTCTTTGAAACGCTATAAATCAACGGCTTAGGGCATATTTCAACTGGCCAGCCAACGTATTTGCCATCGGACATCAACGAAATGCCGGACCTTACTGTCCTCCCAATCTTCATGGGAATGCCTCCGAATTTCGTAAAATCAGAAGCAGTTTTCGATCTGTATTCAGACCTTTCTCCTGATATCATTACTTTGGACATAACAACCCAAATTCACTTGAGGTAAGTGCATAATTCCAATAAAATCACCGAAACTATATTCAGACGATTCATTACCAACTCAATATTTCTAACCAAAAAAAGTCAACTCTGCGGTTTTTCTTTTTGACGAGCATATCTTGGATTTATTTAACAGAGCAGCACTTAAATTAAGTTTAATTTCCTCCGCTTGGAAAAACACATACTCTTCACTATGCCAAATCCTAATACATAAAAAACCAGGCACGAAAAAATTGGCAGCTAAACAGATTACCTCAAAATAAAGCACGATCCGTCAAAGCTTCTAGTGAGGTCAGGCTAGCACTTGCGAAGGGAAAATGAGCTAAAGTTTAACTCTTTCGTAGATAGCTTCGCTGCGACTAAAATTACTGACTATCCGCTGTGGAAAGCAGAGTTTATTGCTATGTAGGTTAATCACAATACAGCGTTTTCTACTGCGGCGAACGCAGTGCTCCACAGGGGGAGGCGTGAATGCCGCAGTTGAATTTGGTGAATCACAATGCAGTAACAATGTCGCTGTCAATGCAACCAAGGCACCAACCAAATTCATTTTTTTTTCTTTTGTATTGCTAAATCCTGTTGTACGAGGATTATGTTGGCTTATCACAACACACATAAGCCATCGCTTGTCTATTCCACCAGACCATTCAACCTAATTCAAACAGAGTTAATTCAACCTAGTGGTGATGCCAACCTATGGTAGGTATCACCGCTAGCGGTGAGGCAAAATTAGAAATTTGGCAAATTCTGCCGCTGCCGCAAATTTGGCCGCAGCCATTGTGCGCGTTACCATACAAAACAGTGCATTCTAATTTTTTGACAACACTTTGCCGCAGCCCACTGTGTTTGCCGCAGTAGAAAACGCTGTATTGTGATTAACCTAATGAGTACCGAAAATAGGATTCCAGAAGATGCAAGCGTATACGAGAAATGGGCGAACTAAAAACATAAACCGAGACCTTGTAGCCCTAATGTTCTTGAAAACTTTCGCACGTCTTTTAATGAATCTCAGCTGCTTGCTAGCTCTTGCAAGAACTCTGTCATACTGAAGATTAAAACGCAGCTTTTTATCCAGAACGACACCGGGATCTACGACACTATCAACATTGGTGGAACAACAGGTGGTAATCAAAATTAGGAATAGAGGTCTTGCGGGAAAAAAATATGGCCTGGCATTTTTCAACGTTAAGAGGAAGTCTGTTCTGGACATAACATTGCACCGGTGACAAAAGTTCCAGCTGAAGAAAATTCGCATCTGATACCGACTGTGATATTTCAGCCTAAAAAAGGTGCGGAATGTCGGATAAGACCTCCGAGAGATCCGAAACAAAAATATTGAACAAAAGCGGTCCTAGGTCCTGCCGTTCCTGCCATGAGAAACCCCAGCTGAGACGGTAATTTCAAGGAAAGACGGCCTTCGATTTTAACATGTTGCGTTTGACTTCGAAGGGAATAATTTAACCAGTTTTACCTAGTTACCCATGACAAATTTTTGAGCTTATGTTTCAAAATGTCATAGTCAACGCGATCAGTGTATATAGTACCAATTTGACACCCTTTTCCATACTAGAAAGCACATTCGAGACTATTATCATTAGGTTGGATGTAATAGACCAGCCTTTAAAAATATATATATAGATATATATATATATATATATATATATATATATATATATATATATATATATATATATATATATATATATATATATATACATATATATATATATATATATATATATATATATATATTGAAAGAAGGTCAAAATATTGAAGGAAGGTCAATAATGGAAAGAGTGAACAGCATATGGCCGAGTATTGAACCTAGTGGAACTCCAGAAAAGGGGTTAAAAAAACTGACAAGAGCAGCCTTTTAGGGCGATTTTACAAGTTTGATTTAGGATAGATGATGCGAACCAGGACAAAAAAAGGGCCGGATATTTCGAATAAACTGAGTTTTTTTAAGCAGAACGAAGAGATTAACCTTATCAAAAACTTTAGAAAAGTCAATGTAAATGACATAGACTGGCTCTTCAGTTTCAAGTGTAGACGCCACAAAATTAACGTATTACACTAAATTAGTCGTAGTTGAGTGACCCCTAATAAAATCATGTTGCTCCTAGGAAAATTAATTCCTAGCAGTACAGTAAAATTTATTGTGAACGACCCTCTCCAAATTTTTTGAAAAACTGAGTAGGAGGGATATTGGTCGGTAGTTCAAAATATTTTGAATGTCTCCTGACTTAAATATAAAATCCAAGGGAAAATACCAAGATATAAGCAATGATTGAAGAATATGGACAAGTAAACACATAGGGCAGAAATAGTGCGGACTAGGAGCCTTCACGGCCATTTCTAGTAAGCTCTGCGTTAAAGGCAGGTAATCTTTGTTTACTTTGTTTATGTTTGTCCACAATCCCTTTGGCGGGCTATCTTCTGGACGTCAGTCCAGTTGAGATACCTCATCCTCTCAACTATCAAAATTGCAACAGTTGTTTTAAGATATATTCATTTTATCTCAATTATAATTCTATGATAAAAGGCCAGAAATATTTCATACAAGAGTATTAAAGGACGATTGAAAGCAGTTTGCACAGCCAATCGAAAACTTATTTTATAGCTGATTTTAGACCATCAAATGTATATTCTGAGCTCAACTAAATCATATTTTAATTCATAGTCTTCAACTTTCCTTCAGTGTCGAACAAGTGCTGTCATGACTATTCCATTTACCCATCGAAAATTGCAATAGCTTAAACATAACAAAATGAAAAGTGCTTACACTTACCTGTCAACCGTTTTCCACCACGATACCATGCAACAGTCGGTACAGGACGAGTGGCCTTAACTTCACAAATTGATTTCAGTTGATAACCTTCACGTAGCGGCCCGTACTTTGTTCCATTTTTCACGAATTTATCATTTTCGTCGAGTATGTGTACAGCAGATGGTGGCACTAGAGACATTTTGAATGGAAAATAAATTGTGAGCGATAAGAGTAAATATGAATTGTAATATTCAATAGGATATTCGAATTTAGGTCTCGTTTTTGAATTGTCACTCTCAATTTTGTATTTTCATGAAGATTACTTGTTGAACGCAAACAAGTCAAAGATACAATCTAAACACGATTGTTCTTTGCTTGGTTCGTGCGAATGTGAGACCATCATAAAAACCGAATAGAAATAAACAAGCTTTTTCATCGCTTACCTTCCACTTTCAAATCGATCCGATATACACCTGATGTATCGCACGATTCCCTGGGCTCGAGAAACGTACTCTCGCAAGTGTACACATCTTCGTCTGCTATCTGCAGAGATTTTATACTTAGACTCGTTACAGGACCTTTTGGCGAATGGTCTATTGACATCCTTTTTTGAAATGAAGAAAAAGAGAAAAAGAAAGAAACGAATCGAATGAAAGGAATATGATTGAATTGTGAATTGGGGGGAAGGAAATATGATCGGTGAATTCTTAATGCAAAAATGTAGTCCTGGTGCGAGAGGAAGGTGAAAAATGGTGCAATACCCTTCAGGATTTATTTATATGGCTCGGTTGACGTTCAAGAGGATTTTCGCCCTCTCAACGAAACGAACGAAATGGCTGGATACGTACTCATGACGGTCGAATTACAATTCTTGAGGTATGGTAAGGTAATAGTATCTTCGGTGGTAATTGAAAAATGTATTTTGACGTAGTAACCGGAGTCGTTTGTATTATTGGATTTGAACTTAACTCGTTGAGGGAATGAAATATGTAAATTCAAAAATGTTGAAAGCAATGCATATAAACGATCTACTTATGGAATTTAAGTTGAAAAATCTGAAAACCCATAAGGGTATTAGAAAACGAGAGTTATCATTTCATGAAAATCGAATAGAACAAGTGAGTACTGAAATTTTTCGTTTTTTGTCCGAAAGATTTCTGGCGTTTTCGAAAAGATATATGATATCCAATTATGCGAGTCGCAGAGGCGCGATTTTAAATTTTTTACCAAATTTTTCAGTATTTTATGTCATCTAGTAGGCCCGGCGTTTATTTAATTTTATTCTCAACTATCGCGTATCCTTTATCTTGGCACTGTAGTCCAGCTTGGAAGGATATTGAATCCGGCAAAAATCAACATCATACAATCCCCGGAACAGCTCATCCAATTTCTGTCAATATCAATTCATAAAAGTCAATATACCTGCTCATATACTCATCCTTTACGCTTGCCACTTCACCATCTCCGGAAACGACTGCTATCCTGGTATTGCCCTTAAACCATTTCACGGAATGCAATTCCCCGCAGTTTTTGAAATCGATCGGGCACGACAACAGAACTTTGTGGTCACGTTGTTCCGATATTTCATGATCTGAAAGGAAGACGAGAAAGAAATAGATTAGAAAAATGAGAAAAATTCCAAGCGAATGATTGAAAATTGTGAGATCGATTTATTTGATATGTACATAGATGCAAAGAATACAATAAAGAATATTGTACAGTTCCCCGTGAACAAGTCACTTGGCCAGATAAGATAGATGACTATGGCTTAAAGCAAATGGCTTGAAGAAACGGGCTACATAGATGGTCATGTGGATTCTCGAGAAAACTCGCATTTCCGCCATCGAACAGGCAAACAGAGAGAATAATACCCGAGTGACCGACCGGCCACTAGCAACGTGTCCTGCAAGGAAGGGAAATCAGCGGACAAGAAATTTGTCGAAAATTTTCCTACATATCCTTTCTAAAGTTAGATTTAAGAGAGAGATTAGTTTTCCTCAGGACTCTATAGCTCTGGTCGTTTTGCCAAGAATCGCTAGCGAACAAAAGAGTCCCAATGCGATCTGCTACGATTGATATATTTGTCTAAGCGAATCGAAGGAAATTGTCGGATTATTTTCTGCCACCCGTTCGAGACATTTATCCGGATGAATTGCTGTTACATTACGTAAATGCATCTGTACATAAAAGAAAGTGCATGTCGGTCTGTAAGCGTATTACTCAATTGTCCATAGAATGGAAAATGGTAAAAACAATATGGTTGAAAAAACTTGGTGTTCATCACTACCATCCTCCTGCTAATTTCTTCACCATTTTTCTACAGAAAAATCAGTTTGTTGTCGAATTGAAATCGAGTGACCGAATAGTGAATTACGACAAATTCGCAAATTTAGCACACATTCATGGGCTGGACGGGAGCCAATGTTCCCTAAAATATAAGCAATAAAATGAGAGACACAAAAACTAAATAAAATCATGAAAATAAATTCATTTCCACACATGATAGCATCATACATCAGTATGTTCTGATTTCAGTCAGATACTGAATCGTATTCAACGGGAAGTGATGAAAAATTCGAGAACTATTGCAAACGAGTCGACCGTAATTGCCAGTTAGCTACTCAGTATTTTTCTTCTGGAATCAGAGATTCCTTGAGTTTTGGTTGGCGGCAGGCAGCCAGATATTCACAGATTTCAAGATCTAAATTTTATCGGATCTAAACCTTGACATAATTTTATTATGTTTGTCTCAGTTTCATGTGGTAAATATTTGAAATAGAAAACAGATATACAGCCGGGTCTTTATGATTTACATCAAAACAGAAACAGCAGATTATGAAACGAGCACATATGACAAATATCTGTCTTGAGGAAGTGACTTTTGGAATCGAACATTCACTTTGTCACGCTTTATATGTTGATTCGAAAATAATTTACAGAGCTGACTGAAAAAAAGGATGACAAGAAGAGGAAGACAAAGAAATGAAAAAATGAAAGAATGAAGAAACCGATGTTTAGAGGTGAACTTAAACAATAGGGTAGCAAAAAAAGAACGGGAAATAAGGAGGAATTGAAGAGATGAAAACAGAAGCGGAAACACTGACGACAAATGAAAAAAGAAAAAGTAGAGCAAAACAGAAAGTTGAAAGCAAACGAAGAGAAGGGAGGAGACTAAGAAAGATACAGGCGTGAGAGGAAAAGAAGAAATAAAAAGGAAGCAAGAGCAGAGAGAAGGAAAGTAAAAAAGAAGAGGCGATGAAAGGAGGCGAAGAGGGAAAAAAAAGAAGAAAGAAAAAAGAAAGAACAAAAACAAAGACGAAAATGGAAGAAAAAAGGAATATGCAGACGGAATAATCGATGTAAAAAAGGGAGGAAGTACAAAGCTTTAAGTGGAAAAAGTAAGGAAATCAAGAGGAATATTAATATATGAATAAAGAGATGTGCAAAGGGGGCAGAGAAAGGGAGTGGGGATAGATAAAAAAGGAGAGGATATCTAGTAAAAATAAGAGAACGAGAAAAGAAAAGGGAAATGACTCAAGAGGTCGAATGGAAAAACAAGGAGGAAAAAACAAGAAGGAACAACAAAGAGAAAGCAAGAAGGATCAAAAGTGAACATAAAAGAAGAAAAAGAAGACCTAAAAGAATAGGACATTGAAAAGATAAAGGGATCTTAGGAGAGAAAACTGAAGCAAAAAAGGAAGAAGGGATGGAAAAGATAGGATAATGTGATAAACTAGAAGATCGATGCATAATCTGCTTTTGTAAAAAAATAGTTCACGGGGAAATTCACCAATGAGCCACATAAGAAAAACATACGAGATGTGTGAGAACAGTAATGAGACTGATTTTTCATTTACTAAAGATTTTATTTTTCATGCAAAAATGTTGTCCCCTTCAAAGTAATGCCCTTGGGCAGCTTTACCCACTCTTGGTAGCACCGCTGGAGGGTTTCAACTGGTATGGCTTTTAACTGGTCGGTCACAGTCTTCTAAATGTTCTCCTGAGTTTCAAAATGACGTCCTTTTAGGACATATTTCAAATTAGGGAAAAGGAAAAAGTCACAAGGACTAATATCAGGTGAATAGGGGGGTTGGGAAATAACAGAAATGCGTTTTAAGGTCAAAAATTCACTGATGGAAATGGCCGTGTGACATGGGGTATTGTCATGATGAAGCAACCACTTGTCTGCAATGTCTGGTCTCACACGAATCACTCTTTTCCTGAGTTTTTCAAAGACACTTTTATAAAACATTTTGTTGACAGTTTGTCCTGGTGGATCAAATTCTTTGTGCACGATACCCTTACTGTCAAAAAACAAATCAGCATGGTTTTGGTATTTGATTGATTCATTCGACATTTTTTCTATCTTTCTAAAGTAAATAAAAATGTTGAATGAATAAATCATCATTTAAACTTTTTCAAATTTCTTGCAAAAATTTATTGTTTTTTATCACTTGAGTTTCAAATAGCAGCTGTACGAAGACATTATTGGTACACTGTATGTATTTTCACACGTCTCTGACTATTAACATCATTTCTGCAATTCTTACAAGGAGCGTGTAACAAGTGCCATTGAATCACTTATCTCTTCAATCTTTGCATGCGCAGAAAACACGTTTGCATGATTGTCTCTGATTAATGGCGTTAATTTCCTTGATCTATGTTATACTTTACCACCTCGTCTGCTGAATATATTTAGGTCCACCTTTCATCGCCGCATCCGCCTTAATCTAAATAATGAATTAAAGCACAACAACGGTGAACATCGTTTTTCCCTAGCTTCTAAATCTTCGAACAACACACATGATGCTATTGTTTCGCTATCGTGCGAAAGAACATCCAAGAAATCGACCAAAAAACAAAACGCCCAAGTATACAAATGAATGTACATACATAATCATATGTAAATAGAAGAATTAACTATTTTTTGTCTTCAATTTCTTACTGCTTCCGATGCCGATGAGAGCAACTTACATACATACTCGTAAATACTTTTACGATATTAAAAAAAATGAGGGGCCGCCGTCGCATCGAAACCAGTAGACCGGAACGATATAAAACGTTTCACACAGCTCGGGAAGAATTATAGAAGGAAATTCTTGCCAAATGACCATTCTTCTTCTTTTTCTGTTTCTGGTTCTCTTGTTTGTCATCATTATTTTCACATAAACCCGTAGAGTTTTTTTTCTACACATTCATTTGTATTCCAAAGGAAAATCCATGTATGTATGTTTTTATGTATGATAGCGGCTGTGTGCATTTTATGACCAACCGACCACTATTATCCACGACGAAACTTTGGCTGCACTCTTCCCGGGCTGCAAGAAAAGTTCATTGCTATTTATAATGGAGATGTCATTCGCTGGTGTCGTCGTTATGGCCACCAAGGCACCGTGCTCACGAAGAAGGTTTCACCGGCCAAACTCGACGAGAACCGGACTGAATTGACCCCAACCAAAGTTTTACTTAAAACTGAGACAACCGTTGACCTAATGGTGTAATTATAGGAAATACGATGATTATTTCGGTTTGCCATGAAGTATAATTTGGTGACAGAGAGATGATGTCAAGTATTTGGCAGCGTAGGTAGGTACTTAAAATTTGGATGGATGAAGGTTAAATTGTTGGCTATGACTTTGTGGTTTTTTGGATGCATGGTTTCACTTTTTGATTGCAGGAGTAAATTGTTAGTGATTATTGAGTGTGATTGACTGTATTTGAAATATTGCGAACGATGAACTTATGACATTAAAATAATAGAAAATGAGTAAGTCGGTCGAAGAGGCCGAGGGACAATATGCAAGAATTACGTTTTTGAGATTTCGTAATGTATGAAAACAAAACCAAGTACTAAAACCATTGTATCCCTGGCGAGCCTAAACGAAAAAAATTATGGAAGGGACGTGGTTGTAATTTGGAAGGAGTACGAGTTTTTAAAAATACCTAAACTAACAAACCTTTTTTATAATCATCCTTTGAATATGTAAGTAGATGTAACAGGATGGCTGATGAAAGATGCTACCAAGAAATGTAATAGTTTTTTTTCTGGGTTTTTCTGAGTCATTTTTTCTAATTTACAAATTGGTCTTCAAATTTAACAAACATCGGCAATTGTGATAATGCAAGAAGAATATGAATTGTGAGCCAGTCCGATGGACTATAATGAGGCTCGTTAACACTTTTTCCGAGCGTGCAACAGTCACAAGAAGGTCTTGCCATTGAGATCCTTCAGTTTTGGTGCAAAAAACTATCGCTTCTGTTACTGCTGGCATAAAAATCAATCCTAGTTTCGACAAAGAGCTTATCTGCTCAAATGAGCATCAGCAGACAGTTCTGCATACAAATTTACACTTATTTCCTTATGAAATTCAACTGGCATGCGAACTGAAGACAGCAGATTTGCCGAAGTTGCGGAAGATCTGTCAAATGTTGGAGGAGAACGAAAGCATCTTGAACTACAATTTTATGTTTGACGAGGCCAGTTTTCATCTAAACGGGAATGTTGAAACACAAAATTGTCGAATATGGAGTGGCTCTAACCCACAGATACTCCATGAGATGGAGTCGCATCCAGTTTGAGTCAGAGTGTGGTGTATAGTTTCATCAAGCTGCATTGTCAGGCCTTACTTTTTCGAGAATAAAACCGGTCTTAAAGTTACGGTCAATGAAGACCGTTGCTCTAAGATGTTGAAGGAGTTTTTCTTTGCAGAAGTACACCGAAAAAAAAAATTCCTTTTGACTCTGTGTGGTTTCACAGAACCGTATGTATGCATATATACATTGGCTGCCTCCACATCCAAACTATAGACCCACAAGTTTACTTTTTGAATTCAGTCATGGGAAATGTGTCACAGAACAAAACAATTACAAGTTGTCTTATTTAAAAACGTTCAACCATGGGAATAGAAAATATTTTCTGACAGAATTCGTAAAGCACTTTAGTATTTTTTGAAACTGAGATTACTTTTTTGAAGAAAAAAAAAAGAAATAGTTTGAAATGCACCGCCAAGGTACTAAGCTTATATCGAAACAGATATTAAACCATTAAGCACAACATATACAGCTCTAAATAAATATTCAGAAATATCAAGTCCCAAGATAGCAACAAATCATCTACCAACCACATAATAAAAATTTATTATTCATTGTTTTACCAGTTCAACTGAAATCTTTCTTATACACCCTTTCAACTTCAACATCTAACTTCTCTTCTTCGAAATTACGCTCTAACTCGACAAACACATGCTCTAAACCACACGAAGCATCAACATTTCCCACAAAAGGATAAAAACCAAGCAGTAGCAATCTAATTTGCCACCTTATTTGTATTCCGTGTCAGAAATATTTTGCATAATAACATGAATGATTGTTTGTGTGTGTGTTGGTATGTTTGAAGCGAATTGAAGTGTACATACTTTCACTCACGCCCGCTCAAGACAATTTAAAAACGTGTAAGTGTACATATTGCAAACGTGATACAATTTTACAATTCGTCGATACATTTTCTCATTGGCACACCAAATACTGTACATCGAGAAGTACAACAGAGAATGTACGAAAATGCCAGTATTTGCAACCCCCCGTCCAAAACGAAACTCGACATCTAGGACATGACTTCGACTGCAAACAAAAAATCCTTTTTCAAGTCATCTCTTTGTTTGTTTGTGTCGAAAACATAAATTTGCTTATTTATATGATGAGGGAAATTGGTATTCTGTTTTCCATTTTTGTTTTGTTTTCCACTCGTGTTGAAAGCGGATGCAAATTATCGATTGCTGGTTAAAGTCACGTAACACTTTAAGTCATGCGTTTCACCAGCACCGTACGAACAAATAAGTTTTTAATAATTAATGAAATTGATATAGGAATGACCGATGAAGAAATATTTATGTATGCTCTCTTCCTTCGAAGCGAACTTAATTTCCTAAAGGCTGACCACATCCTGGAACGTGACATCGAAAAGGTTCATGGTCGTCCTCAGGACCGGCTAGGTAACACACAAAACTACTATTACTGGTCCCGTCCGTGTATTATATTTGATGGTAGTGAAACCACAAATGCAACATTTTCGTTTGCAGGAATATTGGACTATTGAGAATTTAAATAACGGTAAATATGAATGGGTGCAGAGTTCCAAAGTACTCATTTGTTAGGAAATATCGATGAAGATTGCAGAAAATAATTAAGCTTTAAAAAAAGCCAATTTTAAAATGAAGCTCAAGTAGTCTAGTAAATAGGGCACTGGATTCTAGTGTGTGGTCCCTGGTTCAAATCCACATTCGAACGAAGGATCGCGTACCGAGCTTTGAGCTCACCTAGCTCAAATAGGCTCCTGAGCTAATGAGGGGTCAAGTGAGTCGTGGACTAATCACCCCACATTTGGGGTGATTATAAATAGTAAATATGTGAATGAAGCTCTCTACCAGCTTCAGCCCCTACACCTGTAGCAGGGTTATTGTGAGGTTACTTTACCTTACCACGATTGATCACGATTTCCAACTGGTGATACATGTATGTACAGAGTACAATCGCACATAGTAAAATTGGAATAGAACAAGCCTCTTCGATATAGCTGGCATTTGATCCTTCTTCGAATTCATTGCGAAGCCATTTATTTATTTATTTATTTAGATAATGTACCAGGACTCAAAAAAATTGCCCGAACGTGGTCCGGAAGTCGAAATAAATATTTCTACTTTGTGAAATATGTTTCGGATGTCGTCTGAGCATCGTAATATGTCTCAGACCTACTTTCTAGAATAGGTTTCGCCTGTTGATCTAGTATGTTGAACTCCTATTCCAACGAAGCATTAAGCTAGTCGAACTTAACCTGAGCCTGGACATTTGAGATGTCTTAAGTTGCCTTATAATAGTGAATGCTCTGGTTCAGTAGGCAAACTCAGAATATTAACCCTAGAATGGTACGGTAAATTTTTGGATGATTTCAGATACATGTTTTTACTAAAAAGAAGGCAACAATAGTATTATGTACATCTTTTATTTTGTCATTAAACATAAAAAGATTATATAGCTTCTAGCCTCATGGCAGTCAGAATGGCCAACTGGCTGATGCGCACCGAAATATATACCGCATGAGATCAAAAATTACTCATGGGTACCATTCTAGGGTTAATGATGAGAGCGATGATCGTAGTGAAATTCCAGCTGCTATGGGCCACTGAGGGAGGTGAATAGATCTTTGTTTAGTTGTATACTTAAGTGAAAAGGTCTATGCTGTAAAAAGGATCATACCAGTCGGATCTATCGAATGGGTAACTGGAATGCGGGCAGTTTGAATATAAATCCTGCATGACAGAATTTGCCAAAGATCTTGCCTTCGTCGAATGTAACTAGGCGTGCTCATTTTCTTTAGTTCATCTCTGTCTCGTATATATTGGACCAACCACACATGAAGTGGCTTGAAGCCAAATTACTCTTCCAGGAAAGTGTTGTTCTTCTAAGCTTACCGATTTGAATTTTACCGTTTATCCTAAAATGGCAAATCCCTTACGTAATGGGCTTGCCGTAACATCTCATTTCGTCGATGATCACTTCATTTTGTTTTTCAATATTATGCTCAGAAACGATTTCATAAATGCTTAAAGCTGGCGCTGAGTCTCATTTTACAGCTTTTAGATGGTACGATCCACTTTTTGCGAAACGAAGAGAAATAATATATAACCGTTTGAAAGTGGAAAATTAGGAAAAAGTAAAAGCACTTTTTCGTGCTAAGTTTTGCCTATTAAGATTGTTCACAAAGGTCTTAATCTCACCCAGATTCCCCAATCGCATTGTCTCCGGTTCCAGAAAGTCAGAATGATGATCGCTTTGGCCACACTCTCCAATACTTATTCTTTATTCATGTCTTCGTCTGGTGCAGTGTTTTGGTGGAACTGTAGCTCCGGAGAATCGGCAATAGCTTCCATATTTCAGGCATTGAGAACTATCAATGGATTCTATTACTAGCTTGTTTGTTGACCTTAAACGCTTCGAAAATCGCCAGAGGAAATTTTTACCAAGCTCATTGATATATAATAGGATCTCTTAGTGCTCGTTTTAATGCTCTTGATTTTTTTTTTGCTTTCTCCTAAATAGGGTTACATTTGCTTCTAGTTTTCCTCTGGATTTACCCTCCGTGTTAGCAATTTACTGTCCTTGGATATTTGTGATGACTATGATCATGTTTGGAGGCGTCGAGTTCACCTGCAATAAATACTGCCTTTTTGTGATCGAAGGAAAAGTGAACGAAGGTGATGGATGGAGCTCTGCGATCTCAACAAATTCACTTTGTACTTTTATGATTTAAGCCTTCGATTTCGTGAGGATGGGAGATGAAATTTCTATCGATTATCATTTTTCCAAAAGATATAGTTGGGAATCTGGATATGCTTACCAAGTCAAAAAAACAATGTATTGGGGATAGATTTTTGTGATTTATTTTCAATAGGTTTGGGCAATGAACAACCCTTTGAGCAGAGAGAGGAGATTTAAATATCAGTTTAGCAGTTAGGCTCGATGTTAGCTCGTTGGTGACCTTAGCAATAGAGCTTCCGATTGCCAATTTGGCAAATGAATTTCTCAGATTCTTTGGATTTCAGGTTAGCCTCCATAGCCAGCAAAGTTTTCTCCAACTTGGTTGGCGCATTTTGGCCTTTTTTCGCACAGCTGCTTGCAGACTTGAAAGTGAGTTAGCCAATCACATTAACCGCATCTAGTTAGACCGTGACAGTTACATCACAAGTTCATAAACAGTGTGCAATCGTATAACTCATCCATATCGCTACTTACTTTCTGTGACTTCTCTCTTCTATTCCGGGACACAGTAGAGACGAGCTCACATATCGATTGATCGATCTAAAAACTGAGGTAAACACTTTGAGTAGCTACAAATTTTGCATTTTGCCAGCCACTGATTTGGTTTCCGTACGGTTAGCGGGACCGTTTTTTTTTTCATTTTTTCGTAACTTGAGAATCAGCTTGGAGTATTTTTTAACGGTATTTCTGGGTTTTGTGTATTTTGAGGTTTTTTTATAATGTTTTTGCTTGAAAGTGACTGCATCTTTTTGCAAGTAGTGACGTTATTTATCACGATGATTTCACTAGTGATGGGAGGAGGGTTAATTTTTTTATTCAGATTTAGATGTTCTGGGCTTATGTTAGTTGGGCTTTAATTAAGCCCGTCACTTTTACGGTTGTTTGTTGTGAAGCATATTTTAGTTGAATTTTGATCTCTATAAAATTTTCTTTGCCCGCTCTCAGAGAGAAAGACGTCAAAAGTGGAGACGGGATGGTAATTTCCTTTTTTAGAGTTGCGCTTTTATTTATATTGATTTTTGGCGAAATAATGGACCAGCTAGTTATACCTCTCGATTGAATATTTTACCTTCGTTTACCAAGGTCATTTTGAATAACCTTCAGATGGTCCGAAATATTATATTTTTGTCGTAAATTTTTTGAGACTATTTTGGTCATGTTTCGCGTCTTCAAGTAGGCTTTGCAAAATCTCAACCAGGCTGTCTCTGCCGCTGTCATTTTCAGTCATTTTTGAGCTGTTCTATGACTTCGCTGCTAGCATGTCACACAGATTCGCATATAAGATTTCGGCAATATCACCTGCAGATATACGCCTGACATTTGCTCCAAACATAAACAGATCTTAAATAGAACTAATTTCTTGAGTCTGCTATTGCTATGAAAGGATCACACCAATTTTCTTTCGAATTTCACAGTTCCTAAGAATCAATGTTTTGGCAACGGTTACCGTTCTTACTACTGTTTGCACTTTCCTCACATCTGACATTTTATCAATGACCCTTTTAAATTGGACACGCATGGGTCACGGTTTTATCATGCTTGGTCATCAAGTTCGATGTCAAATCGATATTTGGATTAACAGCCTCGGTGTAGTGTCTAATGCCTATTGTAAGTCAAAATAACAAAGGAATAAACACAGACGATAGTGAAATATATCCGTTTTTCAGGCAGTACCAGTACAGGTATTTTTCAATAAAAGCTTAGAAGCCATACATTTCAAAGAAGAAGATGCACATAATTTGCACTCTCAAGAATCATATCACCAGTTTCGGCAACATGACCGCCATCAGCTGAAGCATGTGGAGTAGGAGGTAGAGAAACGCTTTTAGCAGCCTTAGACTAATTTTCGAAGGTAGGTAGACTTAGATTATTGAATTTAGCAGGTTTAGACCAATCTTCGAACGTAGGATCAATGTTTCATGCTATATGCTATCTCATAATAAATTAAAAATTATTTGTTTTGATTCACGTATTTCCTTTGATTATTTATAATTATTTGTGATTATTATTTCTGATGACTTTCAATCGATCGATCGATCTAAAGTATATCGAAATTCTTCAAAGCTAAGGGATAATTTCAAGTCACTTACATAATACTTTTTAACGTTCGAAGAAAATTCCGATATATGTCCACCATACACTGAACGAAATCATTGAAGCATAAAGTGCCGGCCTTGTATTCTTGAAACCACTTTAAATATGTCTCACATGCATTACACCTGTCTAATGGTGTCACATTCATATTTGCTATCACTTACGAACACGTCTGGAAATGTTATCCATTTTGGACGGGAAAAAAGAAGAACGAATATCATAGAATCAACGGAAACGAAAACCAACAACGCCAAAAACAACAAATTTCAGTCGTCTTGTCAGCCACATCAAAGGGCTACCAGGTGAACTTGAGTTTATGACACAAGTAGTACTCTTGTATGACTTCACATCGGTCTGTCTCTGGTTTTACTCGAAATACATACATATGTGAATAGAACTCCCACGCGGATTATATTTTACACAATATTTATAATTAGCCTTGTTTCCATTCCCTACGTTCATCAGCGTTTCCTATAAATATCTTTTTGGTCTCATTAAGCTTCTGAAGAGTCCCTGAACTAATGAATGCACTCGACTGATTGTTCGAAGTAGGCGGATAATTCGTAATTCCCATAAGTATTTTTCCCTTTGCTATTATTCATACTTCGAATCTACGTTCACTCACATATGTGAATACACATATGTATAATTAGCATACGCAATAATACGTTTTTAAACGAACCGCTAATGCTATGATCGCACAAGTGCATTGCCTTCGCTCTTTGCATTTAAAAGCTAGAAAAAAATATATGATGGGAAAGTAACAGGTGGGAATATTATTTTTCCTTCTTTTTCAACATCGGACGCATACAATTGGATGTACCTACAATAGACGGTTGGATGAAATTCAAATAGCTCATTCATATTCAGGCTCATCGTATACGTATTTTTTTAAATGTCTACGATGATTCTTGAAGGGAGTCGTGCCCTTAGTGAATTGAAGTGTAAAGAGCTAATCACTGAAGTGTGACAGTCTGAATTAATTAAGATCGCAACTAACGCAACGGTGTGAGAGCTGTGGGAGGAATTTCAAATGAAAATTTAATAGATTCCGGAAATTAGTTAATAGTGGTTTACTTTTGAAAATTATTTGCACATCGATTGTTGCGTAGTAGTTCTTTCAACAACAGCTTCCGAAACTTATGTAGCTCGGTGATAATCCTCACAAGATTTAGTTCATAAGTTTGATTCCATCTGTCAAAATATTTTTAGTTAACTTTTCTCAACTTTTTTAAATTAATGTTTGGCTGCCGTTTTCTGTGGTTTGCTGCTAAATCATAGGTGTAGCATTAGAAATTATATGTAAAATGTTCCATCATTAAATGGTAGAAACATTAAGTTGATCCATCGTTTCTTGGGTGTTAAGCAGTATAGATTGTACGAAAGGGATTGAATTATGATCGGCAGTAAATATTATCGAATGGGAACCGCATTAAATGGAACGTAGCTCCGTAGATATGTGGACACTTTGGAACAAATTGTAACTCGAGGACGCTTGATCGTGTGGCAGGGTCCTGGTCGTATTCTGGAATTGACGAAACACAAAATATTTGCTAGCTGTTATGAAGGAGCTATTATGAAATACATGCTTTGATATAGTATGAAAGGTAAGAAAGCACCGCAAATGTCTTAGAATACAGTGCTCAAACCCTCCCATCGGGCACCAACATTTCGCGGTGCAGGTGCATGGGGATGAATTCTGAGGATAATAATTTTAAATTGTACATAGATCACGATAGCTTAAAATAAGGAGTATTTAACATTAAAATATCTTATGTCTAGCGGCTATACTATTTTTTTTTGCTGGCTGGCAAAATCGGATGGTAATTTTTATTTTTTGTTGTCATTTATTAATTTTTTTTGCTCACACTTATAGAATATTTCCCAGGTTGACTTAGCTGTAAAATACTAAAATACTACCTTAATTTATTAAACTAAATCTAACTTATGTCTAGCTGCAATTAAATTAGCTTAATTAGACCTAAAGTTAACCTAGGTCTTAATTATCCTCTCCGATTGGTCGGAGGGCGAACATAATTGAACAGCATGTTCATGAGCCATCGTTGCCCTGCTATCTCCGCCGGACGCATAAATGGCTCATTAGAGGCACTCGAGCGCCCGATATCCCCGATGAGCCTGTTTCATGGCCGTCTGTCTGTAAGTAAAATCTTGTCGTCAGTTCTACAACCCGGTCCCTAAGTTGCTCCGGTATTGTCTTCTGATATAAGAGAGAGTTATTCGGCTACTTTCCAGTTACCGGGCTGTAAAACTTAGCCAGCACAGAAGCGCAGAAGACTCCGTTCCAACATCTCCTTTTTTTCCATGGCAGATTTGGAACAAGTAATCCAGGATGAGGATGCATATGTTAGTATTGGGTGAATGAACGTCTTATAGCAAATGGATTTAGCCTTTGTCATCATGCCCATCTTTTTTGGCGAAAATATGTCTGATGGAATCCTGAGAATTTTATCCCTCCAAGTATCAGCCAGATTGAGACCGCGAATCCACCTGTGGTTGGTAGCTTAGTGCGGCAGGGGCTCAGATTCTCCAGGCCTTAACCTCATGTATGACTTAATGGACAACCCTGATTGCAGTGGAAGATCCTAAGTTACCATCGATTACATCTCCAGTGATTTTTGAAAGTTAAGCCCAGCGTCAGCTGGAAGTCTAACTGGAGAAAAGATGTATTCTCCTTAAGGGTACGGACAAGACGGAGCGTCGCGAGCATCGAGTCAAGCAACGTGCCAAAATCGGTCATATACTTTCAAATGGAATTGGCCATGTCGAAGCAGCGACCAAAGAGTGGAAATTTGATAGCAGCGACGACATCGATTCAAACCGATTTCGTTGCTTGACTGCTCGCAGTCGCTGTTGTTGCAAAATGTGTTTCGATGACATACAGTAAGTAGACGAATTGCGTTAATGGGTTTTTTCTTGAGTAGTTCGAAAATTTGGATGCATTTTTTATGATTGAACGGTACAGAATTGCACACAATCAATTAGATTTTTACCAGTGACAAGAAAAATCTATTGATTTATATTTATCAGCAGTCTATGGATTTCAATTTGGTGTATTGTGGTGAGAAAAACTCTTCATCCGACACAGAAGAAATCATTATTTTCGACTGCCACTGTAAAATTTCGTTTACAATTTTGCGTCTCGTCGCGTCTACATGAAATCGATTCAATGAGCTGTTCCATGCTTGATTTGACGCTATGCTCGACTCGACGCTCTCGTCGCTCCGTCTTTTCCGCACCCTAATCCTCAAAATAGAGACAGAGGGATGTACATTAGGGCAAATCTCCGAGTGGTGCAAACGAGACGCCCACAGGAGCTACAAAAGGTAAAAGTTTTGGTTGCTCTGAGCTCTGGAAATTCGTGGATGATATCAGACGCGAGCAACAAAGCTGCGCCATAGAGATAAGCTATCGGAGAAAACAACCTGCAAGCATTTCGAGGAAAACTGGATATCACCTGGGTAAGCAAGAGAAAGGTTGGCTGATGAGGTCGATACTGTCTGTTCGAGGCAGTAATATATTACACGGATGATTTGAAGGATTAATGAAAGCCACTCAAACTGCATAAATTATCAAAACCTGCTTAATTTAAATCGACTTCTGGTATACAGTGCCTGTCCTAAAAATAAAGTAAAGATGTCGGTGTCAATAGAACCTCGGGAGAGCACTTTGATCTAAACTAAATCTTTTGGGGATGCCAAGCCTTGGTACGTTCCGTCACGTTGGTGACAGGTTGAGATGGTCTACAAAGTAAAACCTGGGAGAGACAACTTTTTAGATCCAAGGAGCTTTAGGCCGATCTGCAAATGCCTGTGGAGATTGTTGGAAGGTGCATACTCACAAGGGCACTTAAATCTCATTCCTTAAGTGAGAAGAAGCAAACGTACTAAAGAGAAATATCATGTAAGTCATTAATTCATTCTCTGGTTTCCAGTGTCGAGGGTTTGATTTCTAATGGAGGGCAAGCAATGAGTTTATTTATTGACATTAATGAGGCCTTTGACAGCGCGCCATTTAGGAAGCCAACTGAAACTGCGAAGGGTACGCAAAGATTGTTGCTGTCGGAAGCTGGAACCGACTGCTACTTGAGGAATGGATGGATAAATGCCAAATGTCTTGTGGAGTATTCTTATTGACTACTTGTCAAATTAACTGCCACGATAACAGCTTACCTGCCAAGGTTATCTGCAGACGTGGCTATCAGTAATCAATGAGGATCTGAATGTGATATATAGAAATATGTGCCAAGCACAGTCTTAAAGTGAATTCCTGCATTCCTGTTCGCCAGGAAAAGAAAACTGAAAAAGCGACTGCCTCCAATAATGAAGTACAAAATTCTTCAAGTCTAAGATGAAAACAAATATGTTGGACAAAAACCTTTTAATTTTGGACAAAAATAGCGAAGCTTGCTGGCTGTCGTAATGCCTTCGGGGGGTAAATATATCTACCTTGAAAGCTCTTTTCTGGGAATCGCCATTTATGGCGGCAAAAAAGTTGCTTAAACTCCTGACTAATTCAAAATATAGAATGCAGATTGGGCTAACTCTGTCACTAGATTCTAAGGTGCATCTACTATGAGTACCGGAATACTGTGGTGTTGAAGGAAACAAGATATCTCATGATATTGTAAAGAAAGGCTCAACGCTGCCACTACAGTGTCCACAACCAGACAGAGGTGTGCCGGGCTCATCTATTTATGCCATTTTTCGGAAGTGAGTCTACAAACAGAGGAAGATCTTCCGACCAGAATATAAACATGTGACTTCAGAATCTTTTTTAAAAAAGATCATGAGCATTTGAAGGGCCATGATAGAACGCATATAAAATTTAGATTTCTACAACATAATCGTGAATAATGACTCAAAAAAGTACACTCGTTGGGACACCATGAGCATAGATGAAGACGATTGCTAAGAAGGCATGGGCTATTCGCTCGCCTTTACTCGTGAAGGCTGTAAATGCTATCGGTTTTGGACGAGAAAAAAAGTATCTCTGTTCCGGGAGACACTCGCCGAGTTTGTGGTTCTACCTTTGAAAAGATAATAGCGTTATAAGAAAAATCTAGGAGTACGCGGGCAATTCGAATGCTATGATGGATGAATAAAACATATTATTGAAACACCTAAATGAGTTTCGCCCTAAAGCACTATGACACGTTTCAAAACAATGTAATAAAAAAAACCTTGTGAATTGGTTTTTAGCACCTTAAACTTAAAACTCGCATGCTCAATACAAGCAACTTGCTGATTTTACAATGCCGATGTTGACACATCGATCGATGTGTGAGCTTGGAATTTGAGTCGCTGCAAACTTTATAGACTTTCAGTAAAAAGAATCGCAAATAAGACACCTTTTTGAAGTATTCAAGATTTGCAGATACCACTATTGCTTTACCTCCTACATATATCTAGATCAGTGTATACAATGCCGGATTTAAACAGGATCGAGATTGAAACAGTGGAATGTAAACTTTTAAACAAACCATTTACATTCCACTGTTTTACTCTCAATCTTGTTTCAATTCGTTATTCCATCTGTCACTAATTTCAATCCGGCAGCAAATTTATTATTTATCATCAAATCAAAACAAGAGTCGCAGTAGCTTGATCCTCTTCCTAAAATATTAACAAAACTCAATCACTCATATACCTTTTATCCGCATTTTATTTTTGTCGTTGTGAATCCCAATTTCTTGGAAACGCCTTGTATACGCATCCAGCAAAAGTATGGCAATCAGCATACTTTCTTTTCTAATTTCGGTATTACATTCTCACATTCCTTCGCCCCCTCTCCTATGCACATACACTTCAGGCAGGCATATTACTGTTTATAATGAAAATCCTATTTCGTACCGTAACAGATCAATGTAATAGAAATTCCCGTACTTGTATTACGTACAACATAAAAAAAATTACCACAGCCAAGAAGATACGTATCGTTCATTTTTGCAATATTAAATTTCATACAAATGATACGGAAAAAATGCGAACCGAAAAATTCATCTTTTCGAATATTTGTACTCGATTTGAAAGCATCATAGATACGTCGTGTCGAATGAATGGATCGAGATGGAAACCGTATCACTTTGAGATTTATTACATTTTCGCGTCGATTTCCGTTCTAAATGTATACGAACAGACAGACAGACTCTTTGCCGCTTATGCTGTCATTTTGAAAGATAAAGAAGTATCCGTAAACCCAGCGGCGAAATTGAACTCATCCTTTCAATGCTGTTCCAGTTAAACTGGAAAAATAAGTAAAATTAAGTACCCGTTCCAATTTCTTTTGGCCCCGGGATAAAT
This sequence comes from Nemotelus pantherinus, assembly GCA_963978885.1. NCBI lineage: Eukaryota > Metazoa > Arthropoda > Insecta > Diptera > Stratiomyidae > Nemotelus > Nemotelus pantherinus. Next base: position 4,613,440 of record OZ022263.1, read on the forward strand.
CATTGCCTTTTACCTTCGCTGAAATGAAGAATGTGAATATGATTATAAAAAAGGGAGAAATCCCATTGAAAGAAAACGCCGGGCAAGAAAAGGGTTTATGATTGATTTCATCCTTTCATGAAAAATTCGAATGATCCAAATCGAGGCTATTCGTCCTAGAAGCGCAAAGCACCGAAAAGATGAGTCCTGGAAGCAATGAATAGCAGATGCAGAATGCGAAGCGGAACACATTATTCAGAAGCGGCGTTTGATGAAGTGGATAGATTTCCAGGATCTCATGAAACATGTCCGTTCCACTCACTCACTCTTTATCATCCGACTTCCGTTATGCGTTCTCGCGAAAGCAAGGTACAAAGCAGGCGTGTTCATAACGGGACTCACCTTAGCGCTAAGTGCGTACTAGGCAAGCACTCGGAAAGTTGCCTTGACAGTATTCCACTCTACTAGACAGATTCGTGACGAACAGACAGTCATATCTAAGGACTAGAAACGACATTTAGTGAAATCCATATAGAGCTCATCCTTCTGACAGCACTTCCACCGCAACCAGTCTACCGTTATCGTCTTCAATAGATTCAAATTCAAAAGATCAAATTCAAGATATCGATTTCATGACTACAACTTATGTTCGAGTGCCTTTTCTTCCACGTTTCCACGAAAATACACTTTTTGAAGAGTAGCTCTTGTTGTTTGTGCCGCTAGCAAGGATTTTTTTCGCTTCTACGTACAACACTCGTCTGTTCAGCGTATGTGAACTGAAGCTGATTTGATTTGATTGGATTTTCGCGGGCGCAAAAAAAGATACAAGAGATAAGTGAGCGCGTTAGCGATGATACCAAACGAATCGCGAACGCTAGTATTATTGCGAGACTGAAGGGAAAATATTGTTTGCTGTCAATAGTAACGGGACGAGTGAAGGAATAAAAAAAACAAAAAAAAGGGATCGGTGAATAGGAACGTAAAAGCTTATATTGATTGGATTGTTCGTGTTCCAGTAATTTAAATAAGAGTTGTCAGAAATAAGATGATCCGCATTGTTTTGTTAAGTGCATTGGTTTTGTTCGATATCAATTGGAGGTATTCGTTTGACGGTGCGGGAATTTTGTCGAAGATGGGAAGAAACTAATGATAGGCAATACACGGATAAATTTGAAATGTTGTTTGTGGAGAATGATTGTAATTCAGTTTACTGGATATTTTTTTTGTTTAGTTTTTTTCTTGTTGTTATTATATTTTGGCAAGTGCAAAAAGGTGCCTTACCAAATTTTGATCATTATTTAAAACTAACAAAAGTTTTGAATCGACCTTTGGGAATTAGAGAAATTTGAAAAACACATTGAGTCGAAATCGAATCAATAAGTGATGGAAAGCAAGCTGGATAAATTTGAGAATAGACGCTATTTTGGAATTTAAAATATCCAAATGACTATCGTAAGGTTAAGCTTTACGTAGAAAAATAAGTTGCATAAAAGAAAGAAGTACATATTTTCATAGAAATAGGATGAATGCTCCTGATGTGCATAGGCCTGCTCCAAAAGTCCAGCCAACCGACCCTTATTTGTCTCTTAGCAAGAATCAGGCTCTTTAAAAAGACAACTGTAATACTTGAATCAATAGCCACTGTACTTGCTTCAGATGCCTTTTTAATGAGTTTCATCCGTACTGTGAGATAAGAAATGGTTGACAAAAAAAAAGTTAGAGCAAGCGGATTTTCGAAACAATCAGCCTACATCTAGTTGAATTGGGACTGTCGACCGGGCGGATTAGACGCGCATTTTCCAAACGATAGGAACCTGAGCTATGGAGATTTTATTAATAAGTTTGCTTACTGGCCGGAAAGCTCCGAATGTCGGTTAAGTTCAGTTGAGTTAAGCAAAAAGTCTTAAGTGTAAAAGCAACAGACTTGAAAAAGAATGGGATGCTGCAAGTAGAAAGTCTCCATGATATTGATAAGGTTAACCAATTCAAGGTCTGGAAATGAAGACGAATAAGAAAGCATATTCAAAGGAAAACAAAGAGGAAGCTTTTTTCAAACTTCTCTGTGCAATAAAAAAGTTTTCAATACATTTGTAATGAAAAGACTTTCCCAAATGAAAACAATTTTATTCTCCTACAGTCGATCAACCCCAACTAATTTTGGTCAACCTTGTTTTGTCTAACAATACGGATCAAACTTGCTGCTAAAACGACATCAAAATTAAGTACAGTGGGTATGGTTCTAAGCATTCTACTTTCGATTTCATTCTGACGTACTTGATTCTTTCTAGCAGACAAAAAAAGCTTGAGGTGGCCGACTTTTGGAGCAGGCCGACATTATGGACATTCACCCTACTTATTATTGGGTTGACAAAAAAGCCATTTCGTTTTTTCTCGCTGGATGGCTTTAGTCGTTCTTCTCAATTGCAAACTTCAGACTTTTCATGGTATTTGTGAGCTAGCATTTCATAGACTATTCAATAAAATCTTTTAAATTTTGTTGTTTATTTGTTGTTTGGCATTGATTTGAAATGGAGATTCTAGACGGTCATTATCGTCACATTTTACTTTATTTCTTCCAAAAAGGTAAAATCGCAGTGCAAATTCGGAAAAAGTTATGTGATGTCTATGATGAAAAATTATTGACAGAACGCCAGTGCCAGATTTAATTTGCTCGTTTTTGTTCCGGAAATTTTGATCTAATAGATATACCACGAGCAAATGCAAAAGAGCATGCTAGAAAATAACCGGTTTAGTACGACATGAGAGACCGCGGAGAAGCTTAACGTATCAAATATATGCATTGAAAGACATTTAAAACAATAAAATGTGCAGGCAATGGATGGAAAAGATAAAAAGTATCTCCTGCAGGCTAAGGGTTAAATTTACGCTCAAATTAATAGTATCTTTCAGAAAAAAGCAACCTAAGGTATATCAGAGCTCGATGTCCCAGCAAACATACGGTTTTTTCTTCACGGAATCGATGGCATAACAAAACTGAATCTCAGCTATTACGAACGAAAAGTAAAAGTTTGTTCTAATTGGCAACTATTCGAAGGCAACTCACTCCCAAAAGCATCACATGGGGAAACCTCAGCTTACTGAGATTGTTACTGAGAGTAAACGAGCTCAAATCAGCAAGACAAGTTGAGCACTTGCTTCACTCCAACCGGAACTCATTGGCAGATAGCATTTCCTGCGATCAATTGAATAACTACTTCGTGACCATCGAACAACTGAAGACCGTGTTCAAATCACTCAGCAACAAATGCTAGATGGAATCTCGAATGTTGTCTTAAACCACTGTATTCTCTCCTATAAAGCCCTGAAGAATTGCCGTTTTCCAAAACGATTGAAAACAACCAAAACTCTCCCGATCCTCAAACGAGGGAAGGATCCACAAAATGAACGTCAGTAAGATCTACGAAACACTCATAAACAGATCGCTGTAAAAGTACGTTCAAACTGATCAGGCCAAGCTGATCAGTAACTGTCAGTTCGGTTTTCAGGCAAGCCGTTCGATCGCGCTTAAAGTCACAAAAGTAGTCTCCAACATTTGTTAGTATCTCAACAATAGAAAATGCGTCAGCATATGTCACATTGACAAGGCGGTCAACACGGTCTGGCTGAACGAACTTCTCTTCAAACTCCTACAATTTAAAATCCACAGACACGTTGTGAATAACATTCAGAACAAGGTCTACGGAAAAAATTTCATTGATTTAAGCGGCAAACTGGCTTCAACCAGATTAAATTTGCATTTTTCTCAATCGTTTTTTCTTATGCTCCCATCTCCACTTCCTATAAGCTAGCACCAGGTAAAGTGGAAAAATCTAATTTTTACTACCTGGTTACCAATATACTACTATTTTCGACAATCATATTTATGTACATATGTATATTACTTCAAACAAATGTCTATCATGTTTTTCAACTCTCAAACTCGTCCCAAACATTCATCTGTTTTTAAAGCTCCTGCAAGAAACCTGTTCACGTTAAGCGATTTAAACATCGCAATAGCATCAAAAACAAAAAATCACTTAATCAAATATTTCTCCCTCTTTGCAAAATCAACAACATCAAAACAGAAGCCCGAATGAAAATTTCGGAAAACTTCCTGGGAATGAAACGATGTAATCTAAACATTTCCAGGATGTTTGATTTGATATTAAATTATCGAGAAAGATGGCCGAGCTTCAAAAAATCCAAATTACGGTGAAATCTCTTGCCGGGATCGAAAAACTCCAATAATTTACAATCCTCACCGAAGCGATTATAATTAAGGTGAAGCGAAATCATTCTACGACCAATTTCATTGGAATAAGTAGTTGGCTACTGAGAGATTTTACCAGAGGTTATATTCAATGGAAACTTCAATCATTGCCTACATCCTACCGTTGCTGCTGTTCTGCTAGTACTATTGATGCTTATGACGGCAAACGATAAGGCGATGAGATGTGGTGGTAACGTTAACTACCGTCACTGTCGGAAATTCCGTAATTTAAGTTAGATGATTTAAAGTCACTAAAGTGACAGACAACGATGACGTTGGGAGCAATAAGTAATTTCTGCAATGAATTTCCGCACTGGCAATTTAGCGCTTAACGGCAGCGGCTCTTTAATTACAACGCCCCGGAGAATATCCGACAATTAGTGTCACACTTTGTCGTCGTTGAGGCTTCTAAAAATGTCGCTCTCCTTTTTATAAGCCCCTGTAAAACCAGCACCTATATTCGCAATTACAGTGCTCCAACAAGCTACTATTAGATAACGCCTTCATTGTCAGCTTGCATGAGCACGATGAACCCAAAGCGAGCATTGCTGCCTAAATCACCTCTTTTTATCCTCGAGCAGAATAAAGTTGCCTTAATGAACGCTCCCCTAACTTTTTAGCTTTTCGTTCGGAAAATTATATGCCCATCCGCTAAGGTATACATACCGCACGCTGACGGGATTCTTGCTGCTGAAAGTCTTCCGTCTCGATTATTCGCACGCTGCTCAAACTCCTTCCATTATACTGTGTGTACTTAAGGGTGGTAATAATATTAAGAGTTCCTTACAAATTGTCTGCCTAACAGGTTGTGCCGCCATTGATGTTTTACCTGGCGCTGATATTATGAAAGCCTGTCAGCGTTGGATTTTTCCATGCTACTTAAGCTCTTAACACCTAAGTGACTATCGGCCTAGCTGGCATTCAAGACGAAAAGCGTGTTTCCATACCCAACGACTCAACTCTGCGGGAGAATGAACACCGTAAGAGGGCAAAAAAAAATTGAGACGGTATAGTGTGGTGTAATTTCTGGGACAGTCGCTTAGGCATCGTCGAGTGTTGTAGATCCTTTCATTTCCTTTGACTTTGAGATTCGTAAGGATGTTTACCTTACAAGCTAGATAATCTCATTATGATTGTCGGAAGCAAGGACTACACTCCCAAATGAAGGTCAAAATCATTATAAAATTTCGTCACTGGACATGTTTGCTTCAAAATGGCTTATAAATCCATATGACCTTCAGCTTGTTCGGCTTCAACCGATCCCGATAACATAATCCCCGAAAGCGTTGGGGAATGTCGTTGGAATTTGCAAGAATTTTCAGCACGATGAGGCAAGAAGAGGCATATCTTTTTCTGCTTTACTTAGTGGCATTGTTATGATAATACAATGTTGTTGACGAACAACCCATCCAACTGTTCTATCAGTTACGTTATGCTACTGAAACTGTTATGGACTGTAAGGAGCATGCCTTGTTGTCACACAGAACGCACTGCAAAGTTTTTCCACTCGACTTGGAACAAAATCGATTGCGATGAAGATTGCTAGGCGTTTTGTACACCAGCTTCGACTGCTTCCCTATGCTTTGATGATTATTGTTCTGTTTGGCTAGACACGATGTTCGCTTGTCGGTACTTTGGCTTCGGCGTTTCGTTTATTTTCCGGCCTTGAGGACACAATAGGCGAGGCAAACAGTATTATAATTCGTATTGGGCATCTTAAAGCACTAAGTAACTTGTTAGGAAACCATCAATGTTTTGTTTTAGGCTACGCAATGAACAAGAGCTGTGTATTTGTTTCTCTGGCGATCTATTATTCTCGGTCGCAGTGACGACGACATCATCAACTTGATTCGGAATATGATTACATTTATTGTTGAATGATTTGGAGGAAATGGCCTTTATCTAAGCTGATTACTCTATTTGTTGTCTTCCTCGAGGACGCAAAGTTGATTCGATTCGTGTTCTGGTTTGGTCGTTGGCCGTTGAATTGAAGCTGGAATTGATGGAACGTGTCCTTAAGGGTCTTTTTTTGTTGTTATAAGATTGAATGAAATTAATTTTTATGGATTAGAATGAAATTGGAGTATCGTCTCCAATGCAAGAGAAAATTATGATGCGATGAAGTCAAGGATGAAGTGGAGAGATGAATATATAAACGTAGATATAACTTCGATACAGGGTATTTGCTCTATATTGAAAGCGCAAGAAGGCATTGAAGTAATTCTGTGTTTAATACGAAACCGTTTTTAGATGACTTTAATAAGAAAACAGATCATACATTCCCTATTATATTATAAAAATAAATAATATCGCATCATTGCGTTTTTCTTATAATATATTTAATAATATATATTTTTACAGTATACTTAAGAAAATTTGATCTGCTTTGGTGTGCATAAATTAGTTTCTTTTTTTCATGAAATAGCATAACCAACATTACAAAATTGCATCCTGGCCTAAGTTATTTCCGCCACCAGTTTATCCAGTTACATTTTAGTTTTTAATATGACGGCAGGGTTGACAAAAAACCAAGATAACTCAGCCAAACTAGGGTAACTCAGCCCTTCAATAAAATAATCTATTAGTATATGGTTAGGTCAATAGTAACAAAACCGACAGTATCATCTGACCGGATAAGAGAAGCTAGTGCAGAGGGAGCTTTTACTTCGCCTTAACGACTTGCTTAAAGAAAATCCTAGCCCATCAGCGTGACGTCTCATTGCTGTGCGACGCCAAAACTGAGTCAAACTGATAGCACAAAATTAGCACTTCACTGACTTCTACAGGCTAGCGGTAAGTAATCTGAGTGAAATATCAGATGCGAAATTGGAAGTGGTGCCAAAGCGCAAGATTTTCAAAATTTCTACATCCTGGGAATGGATGCTCGCCGAGCCTTCTTCAGTTAAACATATTATGGAGGTCATAAAACTGAGGATTTGTGGCCTAATTGCAAGCCACTGGAATGTGACCAACGTAATCGATTTATCCAGTGACCGACGCCAGACCCTCATCGTCATCAACGAGAAGTGTCTTATCAAATTAAAGCCCCGTTGCTACATCATCGGTTTCGGTTTCAACTTTTTATGTATCTTAATTTATGCTGAGTTGACTTATCCCTTACCGAAAAGAGAGATAAGAGCGTTAAAACTGAGGATGAGGCTGTGAAAAGCTCATGAGTCTTGATCAGGTACATTTATATCGGATGAAGCAAGGGGTGCAATGCTATCTAGTTTCTTGTTGGATCAAGATAAAAACGCAATAGATTAAGGTGAAGGTCCTTCAAATTAACATTCGCTCTTTTAATGTAACATCGACTGCTTTTCTCCTTAATCTGTGTGAACACGCGAAGCAACTAGTTCCATTTGACGGATATCGACTAAATTTCTCTGCCCTATCAATCTTCAATGACAAGTGAGTCGTTGTATAGATGGGGCATTTCACGTGAAGCGGACAACGAAAAAAAATAGGTTCTGGATTTCGTTCATATTGTGCACAATGGTACTTCTAGAAGATATGAATGTGGATGCACAAGTTTTTGTTTCTATGAGGTTTAGTTGCCGAGCTATGAGCTTCTGAATAATTAACGAAATTAATAAAAGGTTTTTTTGGAAGCGGATTCTGAGATTCAAAACAAATTCTAAAAAACATAAAACATGATGATTGGTATAGAAAATTAGCTGTTCTTTTTAATTTTGAAATTAGATTTGAAAAACAAATTTTGTTTCCTGTGTGGAACCGGAAGTAGACACTTTAACTCGTAATTTGAATAATTTGGACCAGGTTAATTTTGTTTATTTTTGTAACAAAACAAAGCTTAAAGTATACTTATTATATCATAAAAGTTTAAGAATGGGATGGCCAGCAGTTTAGGAGGTAGGTGAATTTAAATACATAAAAGTCGCATGGGGCGTGGTACCGGGAGCTTGATAATGATACCTAGTGAATGTGAAAGCAAAATATTTGTAGTAAAACTATTATATATCACTTGTATCACTTACATATAGATGATAAAATATTAAAAATTGTTAAAGCTGATTTACTTAGTGAAAAAAAGGTACTTGGGTATGGGCAAATGAATTTAATTCACAATTTTTACAATTTTACTCTCGTTTCTTAAACTAGTTCTTTTTTTTAATAACTAGAGGTGTCCCTACGATCAGTTTTTTCCTGCAGATTCTACATAATTTATTTTCTGCTAATTTTCTTGGAATTTTTCTTAGGTCATTAGCCTTCCGATGAAACTTCAAATCAAATGGATTGAAACATCGATAGCCGAACGGAGACATAATACACATAATTAAGACTCTTTAGCTTATCAACGAAAATAATATTCATTGCAAGCGTTGAACAATAACTCGAAAAATAACGGAAAATTTGAATTGGCTTGGCTTCAAATATATTATATATGCGTCATATATTTTAATTAGGTTTTTATGGGAAAATAAAACCTTCTCAAACAAGAGATGGCGCTACTAATCACATTTCAAATCAATTTTTGTTTTCGAGCCAACTAGCTGCGCTAAGCAAGCTCTCGGTACCCCGCCCCATGCGACTTTTATGTATTGAAATTCACCTACCTCCTAAACTACTGGCCATCCCATTCTTAAACTTTTATGATAAAATAAGTATACTTTAAACTTTGTTTTGTTACAAAAATAAACAAAATTAACCTGGTCCAAATTATTCAAATTACGAGTTAAAGTGTCTACTTCCGGTTCCACACAGGAAACAAAATTTGTTTTTCAAATCTAATTTCAAAATTAAAAAGAACAGCTAATTTTCTATACCAATCATCATGTTTTATGTTTTTTAGAATTTGTTTTGAATCTCAGAATCCGCTTCCAAAAAAACCTTTTATTAATTTTGTTAATTATTCAGAAGCCCATAGCTCGGCAACTAAACCTCATAGAAACAAAAACTTGTGCATCCACATTCATATCTTCTAGAAGTACCATTGTGCACAATATGAACGAAATCCAGAACCTCGATTTTTTTTCGTTGTCCGCTTCACGTGAAATGCCCCAGATTCATCATGTCTAGTAATCTTGCTTTAGAAAATATTACCACCAAACTCATGTTTAGGATCTCGAACAGAAATGAAGTTCTAGATATAACACTAATAAGCGAAGTGAAAGTAGGATAGCGATTGATCAAATTACAAGGGCAAATGAAGGCTATTTCATAGTTCAATGAGTAAGCTTCATGAAAATCTGCGTGCGCAAATATTGAAGGTACAGTCGCTTCCAGAAAATTTTCGGTACAAAGCCTACTGTTCCTGGTTGCCAACAAAGGCCCGATGGAAATTGGTATCAAAGCACATGCGAGGCACTTACTCATGTTAAGGATCAATGGAATTCCACTTTGATTCTGCTTTTGGAGGCTTATTTCGCAAAACGATCGAGTTTCCCGTATCAATATTCTCTGCTTTGATAAGCTTTAGAGACGATATACGTTGTCTATGCTGATGTATAGACAAGAAGGGAACCCTGATCGCAAATCAATAACCTTTGTGAGTAAATTATGTCGATGGATATAAGTCGAGGATGTTAAAATTTGTCACAACTAACGTGAATAAAAATTAATGATCTCCAACTGCAAGTGGTCACATCAGTCAAGTATGCACTGTAAGCTGGTGTCTGATGAGAATTTTTCAATTTTAATCATACCACAAAAACAATTCCACATCAATTTCCAGTTTAAAAGTAATCGTTTTTAAACGTGTTTATTTCAAAAGCTTGAAATTTAAACTAAAAAATATTGGCATCGCAGTAAACGTCAACCATTTCTCTGACTTTATCACTACACTTTGAAGAGTGAACATAACATTTACAAGCTTTTATGAATTTAATCCTACGATTCGCGACTAGCAAACTATTTGCCAGAGCACCTAGAAAAACTTTAAACGACTCTTCCGACCATCGTCTATTGCTCGTATGTTTACTGCGTGCTTCGAGCTCATTGCACTTTGGAATACCGTTTTTTGCCTCTGCAGTTTTTTTTGCCGTTCGCACAATCAACCTCGTCAATCTTGCGCACTTCAAACCTACAATCAGACTTGAGAGAAAAGTAAAGATTAAACTGTTTCGACGTCCGGTGTTTAGTTTAGATTTCTCGACGATTCAAGCTGTTGTGCAGTATTCGGTAGAAGTATGCCAGCACTCGCTGTTGATACAAGAAAAAACGAAATCCATTCATACGCATCCTTAAACTGAAAGGACTTTAAAGAGGATGAATGAGTGTCTGAAGTGTGTACAATAGTTCCTGGTGTATTTCTATGACAACCATTTGGTATCTCTTTCACGTAGTGGTTGGCAATAGTAGTTTCGCAGCAAATCAACGACAGGCGAAGCAACAAGAATAGACTGAATTGGAGAATCATCGTTTCTTTGTAATAGCCCGTCCAGACTACAGATACTTAAGTATCCGGATACATAAGTATTGTCCACACTGCAGCGACATCTTCAGATACATTTTACCCTTGCCATGAAAATCAATGAAAAGTATGCGCTAATTGTACATATGTCGCTGCAGTGTGGACAATACTTATGTATCCGGATACTTAAGTATCTGTAGTCTGGACGGGCTATAATATTTTGCGCGACTAGGACGAGATCGATGCAAGAGTATTTGGGGATATATCAGGATTTATTCTTTTAATAGCACTACAAGTATGGGACAGTAACATTGGAAAAAAGAGAGGTATTTTTTTTCAATGTTACTGTCCCATACTAGCAGTGCTATTAAAACACGCGTGTGTGTGTGTGTGTGTGTGAGTTGGGGGAGAGGCGCACTGGCGCCTCTAAGCACTCAGGCCAAAGGACCCATTGTACTCATTTCCCCCTGCCTACCATAGTTTCCCAGACCTCTTGATAAAGTCTAGGATCACTGATAGGGGAAAAGAGGCTATCGTCTGCATGCGTGCAACATCCCAGCCAAAGCATTGATATCTGAGACGCGCAAACGCTGGGCATTCACAGAGGAAATGCTCCGCAGAGTCAGCCTCTTCTAGACAGGATGAACAGAGGTCATCCTGTGCAACACCTATTCGGTACATATGTCCTCCTAGGCAGTTGTGTCCAGTCAGAATACCTACCATGGCCCTGCAAACTTTCCTGCTCTTATTGAGCAAGAATCCTGCAGTCACATGGTTGGGTTCTGAAAGGAATACCTTCGTGTGCCTGGCCACACCGGCAGCCGTCCATCTATCTTTGTGAGCATCATCTACCCACTTTCGAATAATGGCACGTGCAGATGCGGTCGGCACACCCAAGGCTCCGTAGCGGAAGTTCCGAACCTTGCTTCACAATGACGTCAGCAATTTCATTCCCCTCAACACCACAGTGCCCCGGTACCCAGAGCAGATGCACCCTATTGAATCTGGCGACAGAGTTCAATCGTGCTCTGCACTCTTGGACAATTTTCGAGTTTGTCAGGGGTCTACGCAGCGCCATCAGTGCAGCTTGACTGTCACTGCAAATAGCAATGCTCTTTCCCCTCCATCTTTCCTCAATTGCCCAACAGGCAGCTTTCAGGATAGCAAACATTTCTGCTTGAAAAACCGAAGCGTGCTCTCCAAGAGAGAAAGCCCATCTGCCATTCGATGAATGTAGATAGACACCAGCTCCAGATCTACTATCTGACCTCGAGCCGTCCGTGAAGAAGATCTCCGAATATCCCCTCGTACACAGATCCGGATCATCCCAGTTACTTCTGCTTAAGAGGATTACTTCGTACCTTCTTCTGAAGTCGAGGAAGGGCACCCGAGCGTCCGAAGGCATCGCGAGAATCGGAGAGAAACACGCGTATGAGGATGATATATCAAATAAATTAAGAACGTGAAGCGTAAAATCCGTCGTGCAATAGCATTTCTGAATCTAGATTGCCATAGATCTCAGGGGAGAAACTACAGAATAGCACAACTATGTTAATCACATGATAGTTTAAATCAAACCAAATGACACAATTTTTTAAAAATCTGTTCACTTAAAATGTTATTCGCTTTGTTTAAAAAAACTGACCGATTGCCAGCCAATTTGGTCACTCCATTAAGAGGGTACAACCTGCTTGAGAAACCATTAATTTGTTGCGGGATAAATTCGCTGATTATGTAATTTTCATAAATGGCGATGTTGAACTAGGTTGCCGCTGCGTTTTTTCCGTTTGGTGTTGACTTTGGGTATAGCTGTCCTCAACGCCTGTTGTTTGCGGGCTTCTACTATTCCCGGGGGGACCCTCGGTTGTGGTCCACCTACTTTAGGTAAATTCAGTTTCGTAGGGGGCAGGATCGCCATGAAATGTTATGGAATATGGGATGTTCGTTTTTATTTAAACCGGGCAAGAAGGAAACAGTTATCTTTTCCTTTCCGTAATTCAAGTAGTCGTCGCTTCTGTGTGGCGAATTGAACCGCCCCTTTAGCTTCTGCTCAGATATACTTAAGTTATTAAAATATGCGTAAATATATTTTATTTGCTAAGTCTTTATGGTCGCCGATTCTTTTGACTTACCAAGTCAGACTGCCTTTGTTGTGTAATTCCTCTCGTATATATCATACATTTCAGTCGAACCGATTAAGTGTATGGATTGGTTTTGAATTTAAAAATTAATTGATTATTTTTCATGCGGGTTTACGTGTTAGCCGCTTGTTGACGCTGTTGTCGACAAGTGAGAGCGATTGTTGACGTTTGTCAGTTTTGACGTTTTGTCATCAATCGTATACAGCACAACCTAGATCATGCCATCTGACACCGTTTGATTATTTTCTGAGGGGCTACTTGAAAGGTCAGATCTATAAAAGTAGCCCACGATCAATTTCTAAGTTTTTTTGACACAACTATTCGCGTTGTTGGTACGTTAGAGCTGCAAAAATGCTAAAATGTAGGAAAATTTTGACAAAGTAGCAAACATCTGTGGACCTACACCCGGTGAATATTTGTCAGAGATGGTTTTTCGTATTTAAATGCATTAATTCTGAACTGCAACTGCTGACAAAAGTTCTATAGGTGTTTCAAACCAGCTCCACAGCATTAAAATAATAAATATTTTCATTATTGAAAGCTGTGCATGAATAAACAAATGGATGCACATGAATAAAAGCAAGTCAGGGGGCATTATTCCAAGATTCCTAGCAGCAAATTTACATGCCTCGAAATTTTTCATCGCTGACACTGGAGACAATTATAGGTCCATGTCCTATAATCGACCTTGTGTGATGACCAAATAAATCGCTGTGTTGATATCAGATATTTATAATTTAAGAACTGCAAGCCTCTGAGCCGTTTGAGTTGCAGGTGTCTCCGGGGTGGTGATGATATGACGATTGGTGGTATGGTCACTGTAGCAACTCACGCAACCACGACGCGAAACCACTGCGAAAGTAATCCTCGGCCGTCGCCATTTCGCACTCTCGGCCACTACAAGCCATCGCCTGTCTACGCAATGGTGATGGCCGCATGGGCCACATAATGGCCCATAATGTGGTGGTGACATAAAAAGCGACGAGTGTGCTGTTCTTTCAAGGACACCATATGTTTCACCACTTAAGACAGGATCGACTTGATGTCATTAATATATCCTTTACCGTGCATATTTGGACTCGAAGGCACACAGTGTTTGCTTAAGTTTTGTTGCATCATGCGTTATGCCAGAAATATCAAATTTAACTTTCAACAGCATAAAAAACAAATCTGGGTCAGACGGAATGAATGGTGGCAAACTCATGGCCAGCTGGTACACCGAATTCGGTCGACCACTTTTTGCGTTCTTCCTCCGTAATTCAGTAATAACAGGGGTCACAAATGTGAGTGTTATAAAGGCTCCAACTCCAAATAAAGGCTCCAAATAACAACTCTAGAGAACTAAAATAGTAATCTATTTTTTATTAATAGATATGAAAACGATTGGATACATGTGTATGAAAACCATGTCAAACGGCGCGTTTAGGCTAAGTACGTCCACACTCCGCGGCGGCTGATTCAGAGAGAACTTCGGGACATCTTCTTCGTGATTCTACTTGATATACTTCTTCAAATCATTACTTAAATTCAGTTTGTTTTGAAGCTAAAACTATGCTTCGATAATCGAAGCAGACTTGGGACCGAATTTATCAAAATGTTGCGTTAGGATGTTATTTCGTAGCAATTAGGAAGTAAATTAAATTGTATTTTACAAAATATTATTTTTTGTTTTTATTATTAAATTTTGTTCCACCCATATCTATATTGCTTCCCAAAAGGCTGAAAGAAATTTAATGCTTCAAAATATTTGCCTCTATAAATCATCTTCTGCTTCCGCCAATAACTGCCGAGCATCCTCTTGCCACCTTGAATTAGTAAAATCCCAATGCTGTCAAATTGCTGGCAATAGTCGAAAATTAATATATTTCGTTCAAAAACTGTACTATGAGTTTGTTTGTCAAGAGTGAATAGGTTAGTCGCATTTGCTTGTTTTAATCATATTCAATCTGTGACTCTGCAACTTCTAACATTTATGTAGGTGATTTTGAGAAGTTTTTAATTCACCTATTATAGTACGTTTTGGAAAAATCCGCTTTTTATTTTTTATTATTTTTACATGGCTAGTAAAATTTGAAATTCGTTAGTTTTGTAGCTTCTATAAAGTTAAAAGGGGAAGTGCAAAGGGGAAGAACTGTATAGAAAGAAATAAAAAGACACAATCTCCAAACACACACAAACGGGTGTTTACTGTATTGCTGCTAATATCCAGATCTTTATACTCAACCGCTTGATGCTATTCGATACTTGATGCTGCCTGTTTTTTTAAAGCCAACGCCATCTGTAGAACAGCTAATCATGAACTCTTATAGGGACGTTTCGATAATAAGCTCATCTAAAACAAACCTCTTCAAAACCCCGTGCCTAAGCATTCCTTGATTACCTTGACTGATTACTCAAAGCTGGTTAAACTGAAAGGTTTCACTAATGAGCCTATCACTTACATTGAAAGTGTTTTAGCACAGATATCTACCATTTATTGTGACCCTCCTCATCGTTCCTTTCCATTCGTTCTCGCAACGGATCTCTTACCTGTCGTTTCATCGCAGGACATAAACGTGCGCTTAGGTATGCTACAGTTTATAGTCAACATACACATGTCTGTACGAAAGGATGGCACATAGTTATTAAACGTGTTGGTAGGTACACAATTTGCAGCCAAGATTAGCCCTATTTCAAGATGGTGACTTTAATAGAGTTTGCTGAGCAAATAAGCTAAGTAATACCATTAGGAGAGTCGAGCAAAATTACGACTGAACAAGGATTTCAGCATCCTTTCGGTAAAAGCGAGCTCTAGATGCAGGAACGGACCCACTTGAAGATTATATATGTTTCGTAGTTAAGGTCGATTTCATTTGCCGATGATGCTAGACGAAATGGACCTTCGAGGATCCATTGAATAGCTTCGGATCTAGTTACACCAATACAGGATGGAAGGATTAGCTTTCACTGACATACATAATTAGATATGATAGAGTTAACACAGGCGTGACATCAAATTACCCTTAGCAAAATTCTCATACACGGTCAGATTACATGAAATATTTCCTTATGGCAATCGAAGATAACAAGAATTTGGATATGTAGGCATATCATAAGAACTTTCATCTGGGCATATGATATTGTGAAAATTTGATGGGATATGATATTTGACGAATGACCTGCATGTTAATTTTGTTACTGGTGAAATCATATTTTCTTAAGTGGAAATATAAATTGCAGTACGTGTTAGTTA
The DNA here is from genome assembly GCA_963978885.1 of Nemotelus pantherinus. Lineage (NCBI taxonomy): Eukaryota > Metazoa > Arthropoda > Insecta > Diptera > Stratiomyidae > Nemotelus > Nemotelus pantherinus. The sequence continues at coordinate 4,629,435 of OZ022263.1, forward strand.
TGTCAGTAGCAAAGTTTTGGGGGCTTGAGTTAAAAACTTTGATGCGTTTTATTTGCATATGCTATTTGCAGTTTGAAAGTACTCAAAGTAAAAAGATAAATCAAGCAGAATTTTTTTTTGCCCGAATTCTATTCGAAAATGGAATCTCAAATCAATATAGAACAAAAACTAGTGAGGTAGTAGAAATTGAGTGGACATGCCCATAAGATTTGGTAGTAATTTTTTCCCGTTCATTGTCAAATCTGGTCAAATCCAAGTAGTTCCCCTCCAGGTTGACAATGAACGGAATTGATGTTTTAACATGCTTTGTGCGCGAGAGAATCGAAGGGGTTAATGGTGGAAAGTTGTACCGTCGATGTCATCTCCACTTCTACTACCTCAATGACAAATTAACAATTCAAATCATTTCGATTGAAATTTTACTTGATGCACCGAATACTATCTAGCCGCCCCTCTCCAAAAAATAACACATCTAAACATCTAATATTTACTCTACTCGAATTTTCAACTCTTTGAACATATGACTACATTAATCGAAACAAATAGTCTGACATACCCGAACAAATGATTTTATCACCACTTTACCGTAAATCGGAACGTGCCTTCGACATCAAACATGTGTACATACATAAACACAAGCTTTTTGGAAATTAACGAATCGATAGAAACACCGTCGATTTATATGTCTGACGTATCAAAGTGTACTCGAACAAAATTTCATTCATATTGCTATTTGCATACCTAATATTTCATATTTCCACGGGTCCCAGTTATCTGACGTGCTCGAAATTTCACAAAAAGCCCGATATTTAGAGGCGCTGAGGACAGACACTTTCCCCATCGGTGGCTAGCATACTCTTGTATAGTTGTAGCGCTTCAATGGCAGGCAATACTTAGCATAGCCACCGTACAAAACGTAACATTATCCATTAACTAACTTTCCACAGTTTTCACGTGGTTAATTAAGTTTATAGCTCGCGGGCATGTAGCAATCGTCCAGTTCTATCTAAAACGTTTGTATATAATAATCTCATTAAAAGGCTCGTATGCAGGGCCAAAGTGAGTTGTATATAAATTACGGTCAATGTACATATTTCGCGTTAGATTGTTTAGACACATGTAGTATCCAGTTACGTAGATATGGCACTGTTTTGGAATACCAAAGCCCCGGGCATGTTCATTAAATATCCAAAATACGTGTGTTGTTGCGTATGTGTTCGATACTCTCATATCCGGTGCGCTCTGAACGCAAGGACTCTCGTACAGTAATCATTGTACGTGTACGAGGTGAAATTGAGGTAAACTTTGTGAAATGTCCACGTGGCGACTCATTATGATTACGCGTCGAAAACCCGAATCAGCTATTAGTTTAGGACAGACGAGCATTTAGCAGAGACAGGATGGAAAATGGCTGTTGGCAACAATAACGTTTATGATTGATCTTGAATAGTGCATTTCTAATGTTGGTTTTGTTTACTACGAAAGTGGAATTATTAAGTGATTGCATAAGCGGAAAATAATGTAGTCTAGACGTTGGGGCCGTCGGTCTAAGGGGGTAGAAAAAGTGTTGATGACCTTGTCCGACATTATAAAAGTTTTTGGAAATTGTGGGTGGAGAGGCGGAAACGCAGGTGGTAAAGGTAAAAATATTATCTTACCACCTTCGCATTTTAACCATGAGAAATCAAAATAAATAATAAGGAGGCTTCGAACTTTGTCTTCATAGGCCATCTCTTCATCTAATATCATAGAAGGCAGGACATCAGAGGAAATTTTAGTTCGGGAGACTACTCCCCAGATATGTCGATTTCACCGGAATCCAAAGAAGTAACTGTGAAAGTTCGCACAGCTAGTTCTTACTCAAATAAGAAAAAAAAGAGGCCATCAATGTCTAAGGAGCCAAATCATTGATGAGGAAAGAATCCTCTTGGCCGAATTGGAAAAACAAGCATATCAGAAAAATAATAGTACTTCCAATATTTCAAATTTGCCGGAAGTAGCTCAGCTACAACCTAACTCTTCGATTTCTTCTATTCAAAAGAGAGAAGAGGACTTCGCCAAAAATTTTCAGTCAGGTCTGGTACGAGCACTAAAGTAAAGAGATACTATCTTCGTTGCAGCGCAATAGGCATTCACATCATGCCAAAAAAAAACTTAGGGTTCCGTACTATATACAATGCATATTCTCTGAATGACTCCCAAAGAGGCCAAAACAGAAGCAAAGTTACAACCCGACCGAAGTTTTCTACCTGAAAAACAGAAGAAGCTTATCCAAACTAATCAAAGTGTTCTTTCCTAGAGATGAAAAAAACACCTAAGATCTAGACCATCTTCTACCTAAGCTGCCACGCTGAGGCATAAAAGCCTAGACTAATAGCCCCCACGGAAAGTCTAGTAGTGTCAAAGGCGATGATCTCCACAGCCCAAAATTTCGCACCAAACAACAAGAGCAGAGGTCAAAGTTCGCTAACTGCGGACATGTAATACGTAGATTGCCAGAAAATCCAAAATATTAAAACAACTTTCCCCCCAAACACAAGTGGCCTGCTTAAGCCTGACATTTCCCTCAAAACGAATACTACGGCTCTCTTTTTAAAAATGGGACACATCCTCGCTATACTCAATGATGAAGGACATGCTGGTGAAAAATGCTCAGCGCTTTTTTCCAACCCAGTTTCCACAGAATACCTTCCTTCTCCAAACTAATAACTGAGTCGCAAAAATTGCTTCTTGATCCTCACACAAAATGCATGAAACAACGAAACCACTCACTTTTACAGTGGAGTACTTGAAAAGAGCACAGCATAGTCTGCGAGCGAAAGTTTTCGTTCGACTAGCTTAATAAAATGTGCAGCTGTGTACTAAAAGTACGGCGCAACACTATAAAAATTAGCGATTATTGGTGAACTCTGCACGCTTTTGCCCATCACTGACAGTAATACAATAGCGGCCACATTTGATACGGTCCAATTTGCTAACAATTCATTGGATAAAGGTAACTATGTAGCAACCATTTATGTAGATCCCAAGAAAGCCTTCAACAAAACCTCGAAAAATATGACATTTGCAAGAAGTTTAGTTCGATTATAAAAAAAATATTTATTGGATAGACGGATTGTAAAAAAAACAATCACATCAGTCGGAAGCATTTAATCAAGAAGGAAGCAATCCGCAAGGATCAATTCTTGGACCAGTGATATTCATCCTGTATGTGAATTGCATCCAACATCTTCAGCTGTCTGGCAAATTGACCCTCTTCGCTGATTACGCACTTCTTTTATATTCTAGAAAGGATGAACCACCTCTGGAGCACAAAATTAATAGAGATTTGGAACAATACCAAATGTGAATTCGACGTAGCAAACTGATTATAAACGTCCTTAAGACCAAGTACAATATATTCTACCACAAGAAAAAATGTCCTATAAATCCCTTTATTCAGATCGATGGAATCTGTCTGGAAAAGGCTGAATCAATGAAATTCCTTGGATTCATTCTGGATGGGAAAATAGCATAGATACACCACATGAACCACATAATACATAAAGTCGCCCCAATGATAGCAGCTTTAAGAAACTATGAGCTCTTAGAAATCAGTACGAAATTAATGATTTTTTTGCCTGTGTACTATTCAGTATATACGGAGCTATTTTATGGAGTCAGATATCAACGCAAAACATCGAGTTAAATGGGAGACTTATCTCGAAATCAGTTAAAATAAGGTTTAGAATGTCGACTCTAACACCAACAGTACCTGTATACACCCGAACAGGGTTGCTAAATATCAATCAAACAATTAATTTTAAGAGGGGAAAAGTGATTTTTAATATCCTGAGCAACAATTGAAATTACCTAGCACCCCCGCACTGTGTTGGATATAACTAACCGGGAAACTAGGATTGCTAGAAACCTATCTCTTGCGACTCCAAGAACGGATGAATTGAAAATGGACTCAATACAGCAGCATTATACAATTCATTGCCGAGCTCGGTCAATTCGTCGAATGACATAATAGAGTTCAAAGCGAACATGAAATTACACATAAAAAACACCAATCCTTAGTGAAGAAGGATCCAGAGTTTTTTTAGACTTTTCCCTGGACTCATGTCAATGAGGATGAACATATAACTTAACGTATTTTTATTGTCATTAAAATTGATAGCGATTGTTCCTTTCCCTTATACTAATCTTCAATTGTTTGGGAACGACTGAGACGATATGTTTGATGACGCGATGTTGCACACGGACCGTGCATACTGATTGAGCGATAAGTGTGGAAGGAATGAGGTAAAAAAAATATATTCTATCAAAAATTGTCTATTAAAAAATTGGACGGTAGAGATTCACTTTTGTTATTAGCGTTTTTACTGCTTACCACTCGTTATTTCGAACAGAAACCTAAAACAAACTAACTAACTTGCTTCTTTCTTTCAGCCCAAATAAATTGAAAATCAGTAAAATCTTAACCTTTTGATTTTGTACCATGACGATAGCATGCATTTTGACTTTAAACCATTTTGCCCCTAAAAAATCGGACGTTGCTCCGTCATCACAGGACCTATTACAATGTATTTACGAAAATAATAAAATAAAACCACATCCCACTGAGCAAACATGATTTTATTTCCTCCATATCTCCTCATCCGAACGACCCTCCATGTTTTCATAGAACACTTTGTATTATAGCTAGCATGTGTAAGCACTCAACCAAATATATCTTTCAATCACTTTTCCAAACGAAAGATGACCCTCTCTAGCTATGCTATCACACCCTCAACGCTTTATTCGTAAAACTTGCTATCATAACATCCACTCATATGTCTAAGCCGGTGACACTAGAACCATAGTATCCAGGCAGGGTGACAGTCCAGATTTCGCAGAAAAGCAGGCTGTCTCACTGACTGGCTGACTTGACTTGGCTTGGATGCCCTCTCTCCCATTCTCGATCTTTTGATTTTCCTCTAGCTGCTGTCCTCTTATGAAATGTGAAATTCGATGGTAATGTGACAGATATTTATGGTAATTCGATAGTCACTGAAAAGTATTCGTTACTTTTTTCCCCTATACACGAGTACACAAGTATATTACACCCAAGAGATAAATGCTTGTTTGCTATCGATATTTCAAAATGTCATATCAATTTGCTCTACATGAAATTTTATGAGGTGATATGTCCTCCAGCAGGCAGGCAACAGCTCGTCCAAGCTCAACGACGATGTCGACAGCAACGGCGGCACGAACGAAGCCAGCCAGGATCCAGCGAGCTGAGAGTGGAATGAATTTAATGGAGTTTAGATGAGAAAATATTATTTGGACATTAATTGTGGTTCGTCGACTTCGCAAGACGAGTAATATATATTGATGAGAAAATGTTCAAGCGTAAAAAAAACGAGGGTCAGTGATGTGGATACAACTTCAATAAAGGCTCTGATCTGTTGTATTTTTCGTGGAAACTAATCTTTGCATTTTTCATCATAAAATTCTTGTTAATGACAAAAACTAAGTAATGTTTCAAGGAAAAATTATTTCACTTACCGTACGCTCGAACGCCATTGCCATAACTGCTAGCTAAACATAATAATCCGAAAATAATCCAATTTGCGAGCATATTGAGATGCCAATTAGTCGTAATCTCTCCACCCCAATACGTTTCCTGTCGTCGTCTTCGTCGTCAGTTCACCTGTCGTCGTTTCCCACCAGACTCGGTAGTCTTTTCGCCGGATATTACCTTCTTAAGGTAAACATTACATTAAGCGTAGGGGATAAGTGACACAAAGCAAGCCGGCAACGAACGACGATATTCACGACGAGAGCTTAATCAATTAATAATACTAATCGCGCCGTACGCGGACCTAAATCCCGATTCCCGAATTCTTCTCGCGTCACGGTTTCCGCACTGTATCACGCGTCGACCCGGCAATATCGATTTCGCACGATAAGGACTAAAAGAACGAAGTAACGTTTTTGTAGGTCAGTACCACCACATTAGGAGCATTCCCTGCTTAAATACTCTAGTACTGATGGATCTGGTGCTGGCAGCACTGCTTTTCATAACCAAGACGTATTTTCAATTAATTCACGCCGTAGAACTTACAAAGAACGCACTAAGTTTCACTTGGCTCCTTTAAAACTTTTTCAAAAACGGAATATATGATTTAGGCCTTTTTATCTTTCTCTCTTTGATGATTGCTAATGAATTTGTTATTTCCCAAGGACTTCTTCACTTCTTTCACTCGTTCACTCATACAATCCGGTTTACTATTTCGTTGCTTTGGATCAGTGTATTCGCGTTCTTCTTGTCCTATTTATATTTATGAATTTGCTTTAACTTCTATCGTCTGTTGCTCGTCGGTTCGTTGGCAGAAGTGGCAGTTTTCTGAAATTATACACAAGAAAAATAGACGATAAAAACTTTTGTCGATCTTTCAAATTTGATGAATATTTCAACAATGAATTCCATCATCAACACAGTAATCAAAGCAAACATCGAAAACAACAACCAATAAATGTTAGCTAGAAATGATGACAATTTCGCTGGCTTAAATTTATACTTGACTTGTAGTAAAAATGAATAACGCGTAAATTTGGGAATGGGACGGGGAATAGCATTTATAAATTCGATTTACTGTGAGTGTTTCTAACGATATCGGGCTGCGAATTTATGGACACGCGCACACTTAAATGAAGCAAGACTGAAATACGCGAGGACAGTCCCTAAATTAAGATTGTTTACGTATTTGAGTTAAGCATAAAATGTAATTGGAATCTATAATTCGAAGAATAAACACAAGAGTAAGACGTCAAATCTTGTTTTTGGGAAAATTTGAAAAGGATGCTCTAGCATTATTTGACTTTGGGCTTTAGTTTTGCTTAAGCTGATTTCAGAGCAGAAGATGAGTGAAAGTTATGACAGACTTTGTGAGTGATAATTGAAAATGGAAATGCACAAAAGCTGATAACTTGAAGAAAACGTTTTGTGAGTCGAAATAAGCGAGGGGTATTTCAGAAGTAGATTGGTTGGCAGAATAAATGTCTGATTGCAGGATTAGAAGCAAGTACCATAGGCTTGCAGAAATTTGACTAACATTATGTATTTGCAGAAAAGAAAATCATTTTTGAGAATAAATCTGTCTAAGTTCTGTTTTTCAATAATTTGAAACTTTTAGGTACAATACGTAGGTAAGCACGTTGTACGTAAGTTAGCCTCTTCTTTTTAAAAAGAGGGGGCAGTGGTTTGCCCTCCGCACTACGCTAATGAAAGCATTCCTGGTGCTGCTTCATTTACTTGCTACGGATCTACTACAAGTGCGTAGCGGTAAGACTAAATTGTTGTGATCCTTGGACAAGGATAGACCTTGTCCATGCCAAAAATTTAGTGCAGTGCATGCTTGTTCTAGTGGACATCGACTAGATTTTTAAGCAACCATTTCGGTCTCAGGAGTCTTAGGCCCAAATCTTAAGCAGGAAGGTGTGGGCGAGGGATTACCGTTAGATAATAATGCTGTGCAAACATACTTGTATACCGATGAATCCAAACTGAAGATGAAAGAGGTGTGGAGTTTCTACTGACCGAAACTTGAATCTTTCCTTTCGCTTGCCAGACTACTGCAATGTCTTTCAAGCGAAGGTGTTGGCAATTCATGAAACGACTAATTGGATATCAGATATTCGGAGTAAATATTTGCATTTTCATTGACAGCCAAGTGGCTATATAGTCCCTTACTGAAGCTTACACCTCTTTCAAGTTACCGAATGCCGTACGTCTCTTAACGAGATTTTGAAACATTCAATTACGCAGCTACTTTGGGTGCCAGGATACAGATACATTAAGGGGACCTGTGGATTAACTTGCAAAGGCAGGACCGTTTTTGCCAGATGTGCCGATGGCTGTCAATGCAACCAAGGCACCAACCAAATTCATTTTTTTTTCTTTTGTATTGCTAAATCCTGTTGTACGAGGATTAGGTTGGCTTATCACAATACATATCAGCCATCGCTTGTCTATTCCACCAGACCATTCAACCTAATTCAAGCAGACTAAATTGAACCTAGTGGTGATGCCAACCTACGGTAGGTATCACCGCTAGCGATGCGGTAAAATTAGAAATTTGGCAAATTCTGACGCTGCGACAAATTCAGCCGTCGGCATTGTGGACATTACCAAACAAAACAGTGCATTCTATTTTTTTGAGAGCGGTTTGTCGCAGCCCACTGCGACAAATCGTGTTATTGTGATTAACGGTATAAACTGATTTTGCCAAAGCTTTTGACGCTGTTGATCATGTGTTGCTTCTTGTCAAATTAAAGTATCATGACACTCATGAGCTTTTCCCATCCTGGATCTAGACTTTTTTTAACTAATCGCACTTGTTTTGTCTATCTTATTGACTAGTCCTTCTCGCCTTTGTCTCCTTCTTCTGTGCCATGTTAACCGGTTATTTTTCACGTAAATTAGCCGAAATTAACTTGGTTGGCATGTGGTTTTAACAAGATGGCGCCATATGTTACTTTATATGTATACATATATATTTACTTATTTATTCTTTATGTTTTTTTTCATTGTACCCCATATGTAGTTGGGCACCAAAAAATCCAAACTAAACCAAATTTCTCGAGCATGTTGGGATCTGCCTTCCTTTTTTTTTGACCGAACTTTAATACAAGCATATGGATCTATAACAGACGAAATTGACATCACCGATGTCAATCAAAATTGCAGGTCAATTGCTTGACATGGATGGCAATTCCCTGCCCAAGTGGTATTTACACTGCTGTCAAACTCACTGGCAATTTGTTTGACAAATGCAGGCAATTGATTGCTAACGAGGAATTGACAGGTGTTTACACACATTTTGACCCGATTGGCGTCTATAATTAACTTATCTGCCATCAGTTTAACTGTAGCATTACCTGTTTTTGAAATAATGATAGAGATTATAAAGCCATCATAGACAGTAATGAAGCATCGCCACAAAAATATTTGACTTTCGTAACAACATTGCGCAAAATATAAAAGCGCATATTTGAAAAAAATTATGCTCAAATATATATTATAATATGACATTTTCACGAGCTCGCATTAGCTCAGATCCAAGTGGAATCTTATCATCTTTTTTAGAAGAGGGGAAGCAATGACGTCAGCATCTGTTTTCAGTCAAACAGAGTACAAAAACGATGCAATCCATCGAGTACGTGAAGAAGCCTTGAGAATGAAGTCTATACCAATTTTGAATTATTGATAAATTTTTGATAAATTGATAAATTTTGAAAATACGAACCGAATATGTGTCTGTATTACATAAAAACAGCGAAAAATGCACGAATCAGGGGAAATATGGACGAAGCAAATATTAATGGAAAAAATATATTTAAAATATGAAATATTAATTGTATGTGTTTTTTTATACGCCTTGTGTCGTTGAAATAAATAAAGAACATTTCTACATTGTAAGTATGTACACACACAATTTTTTTTTTTCAAAATTCAATCGCGCTCAATGTATGGTAATATAATTAATTTTTTCAGGAATTTAGTTAAAGTTGCTCTTTGTTGATACTTACGATGGTACCTATTAAGGCTGTAGCTTCTATAAGCAGACATCCATCCTCATGAAAATTTAACATTTACTTAAGAATTAACATTTTTATGAAGAAATTCATTTTTTTTTATCAAATTCAGAGCAAACAAAGCAATGACATCAAACCAACCCAGCATCAGCTTTAGATATTTTCATCTCTGCCAAAAGTCACTCTTAATTTTGAATAAATCCATAAATTTTAATAAGAAAATGAGTTTCGAAGAAATTGACGATTCTACAAAAGACAAATAATTTCCAGACTGAAATAAAAAAAAAAAACCAAAGAAAACACACGACGTTTTATGGAGTTTACTCTTATACAAAACAGAGTAAATCATTTATCTGTTTCTGAAATAAGCAAATATGAACTTTCCAGACGATATGAAGCCATACATATGTACATATATTCTGTATAAGGCTTTGTCTAGCAAGCTTCTGCTAACGGATCTAAAATGTTTTCAAACTAGACATTAAATGAAGCAATAAACAATATACGAGTAGACACACATTTGAAATGTGATGAATATTTGTTGATTTTATTCTGAAATATCTTTCAGTTAACGTAGAATACAAAACAATTAAATATCGAAAAAACAAGCATATCGATGAACAAAGAAGGACATTGAGGCCTGTCATGTAGAAGTATGTATGCAATGACCTAGCAAATCCGATTCTTTTTAAAGCTCCTTGTCAACAAATTGATAAATGTAAAATGAAAAACAAAATATATGGAACAACAAAACTGGCAGCTTCGAAAGGTTCCAACACAAATTTCACTGGAAACATTAATTGTGTTTGAAATTTAGCTTGGATGTGATTTAAAAATCATTGTGTACAGTTGTCGAAAGCAGTGAAATTGAATAAGGAGGCTCATAATTGCAAAAGACGCAAAAATACAAAAATTAATAATACGAAATTTTTGTGATATCAGTATCAATTATTCAGTCAATCAATTTGAAAAATCACATAATCCTTTCTAGACCCCTATCAGATTTCGCTACCCTCCCATGATCTTTTCTGGCCTCCCAATACATATTTTTCTCCTCGAGGATTTTGTTCTAGACTCGTACCATTTTTTTCCTAATTTCACGTAATTGCACTTAAGTTTTCTAGTTTTATACATATAATTCGTGCCGACTTGGATGATATTTTCTAGACTCCAGTGATTTTTTTTTATTCCCATGATATCTTTATCTCTCTACATTATTAAACACTTTTTAACTGTATGTTCTATGCTACGAAATCATTGACTAACCCACTAAATTTGCAAGATCCATTTCACCACAGACTACTATTAGTCACAATTACTATTTCATCATACCCTTTAAATTTGCCCAAAGCCATCCCATAATCATCACGCTATCGACAGTATGCATATATAATTAACAATTGCAAAATATTGCAATCAATTCCCAAAAAGGAAATTACTTCGCGCTAGAAATCCAACAGCGTCTCACGAGAAAACTATTTCCATGCTGGCGAAACGGTGCATTCCTTATAGCTGGTATAATCAACACACTATCAAAATCACTATTGTGATGATCATCCTAAAAAGTAACATTTTCGTGTAACCAGAAACTAACTTGTCGAAGTACATAGGGTGATTCAAATGTGTAGATGTAGCTGGTGTTGCTGAAGTATACAAACAAATACTGACACACCTGTTATTTCTTTGCTCCGTTCCCATTAGCAAACATTCATCACTCGAGAGAACAATGGACTAAACTTTTCCCACCGTCTGATATAGATATCTATTACGAGCTTTTTGAAAAAAATCGTTCAAGTCTTTTGTTCGTTATTTCTTAAATGAATGTTTTTCTCAGAAGTCTTGATGAATCTCAATGTGGAATAAAATATTTTCATAGTAGAAAAGAAGAAATGAAGACAAACGTGCATATAAACTTTATAAATGGTGTATTTATTATATAAATTTAAGAATAAAATCTTTGAGCGCAAAAAAATCATCAAACGGTTTCTATTTTTCTATTGCACATGAAATTTAATATTACTCAACCAGCAAAAGAAAATTATTGAACTACTGTGAATGAGCGCCAAATTCAATTGAAATTTCCTCACACTAAAAAAGGCCTAGAAATGAACAGTTGGCGGTAGGTCATTAATTTATTTTTCAGAGAGAATATATCCCACTCAACGTTTCCATGACTTTAAAAATGAAACCGAACTAAATATGCAACGAAATTTCCATACTTTGTTTGTTGATTTTTGATGAAATAATTATTTTAAACTGCCGTTCATTCAATTAGTAACGTATGAACTATCCCTCATTTGGAATTATTTTTTGGTGGGATGATCAAATTTGGAAAATTATTAACTAAGTGGTTTTGAAAGAAGAAAATAACTAACCTTTATCCCTCATTATTTTTTATGAAATTTGAGAATACTTTGGTTCGATAAATATGTTTTTGTGCGCCTCCGCCAAATTCCTGTCCAGGAAATGCATTGTGAAAAATTTTGTCCTATCTTGCTCTTTAACATGTTAACTGCTCTTTAACATGTTAAAACTTAACATGCCATCAAATATGTGATATCTTTTTAAAAAATTAATCAACACTTATTATTTTCCGCTGGATTAATTGAAAATGTGCAAACTCTGATACAAATGAAACTGCAATCTACAGAATATGCAACAAATTCATTTCTTTGGCAAAGAAAACCTTAACGTGTGACAAAGAAATAAAGCTAATTTAGATTTTAGACCCAATAGAAAACACAATTTATAATAAACTAATAGCGACAATTTGTCTTTAGAATATACACTTGCTTGCAATAGGAATCAATATCTAGAAAGAATTTCACTCTCTTCTTGAGTGTCAATGTTTTTTGATATTTGTCAAGAAATTCAATTTTTGTTTTTTATGCAAAGTATTTGCTGGAAACCATTCTAATTTTTAGCCAATTCAAAACCCATTCACCACAATTAAATAAAAAAATTTCATAGTAAGCGTATGTATCGACACTACCGAGTATAAGATAGTTTCCTCCGATTATTTGCATCCGGTTACAAATTAAGTTTATACCCGTTCGAGTCAGTATTGAAATTTCTCACGAAGTTTCAGGATTATGTTTTTGTTTAATTTTCAGACGACCGTAAATACCAATTTAAAACTGCATCCGCAATTATATTTCCCTTTCCATTTCCATTTTTCCATTAAAACTAAAATTTTGGCCTCCAAAATAGGAAACTTTGAATTGGGGAAGCATTGACCGGCTTAAACAATGATATCATCGGATATGTCAAGAAAAACGCTATTTTGATGAACCAGTTAAGAATGTGGATAAAGATTATTCCATTCCGCCTTCTCCTTTCGTGTCTTAGTTCTGGCATGAAAAAGTATGAACAACTTCAACTTTTCAACTTCGGACTTCCTTGCTTTAACGATTTGGGACTGTTACGCCTGGGCTGGTGGTCGCAGCATTCCAGACCTAGTGATCTTTAATGGCTAAGTAGTGAAATCAAATTTTTGAATGGTTCTAGGTTAAAACAACCATCTTTTTCCTGCAAGAACTTTTCCAGGCCTCAAAGAACGTTCTCAGTCTCGTCGCTATTAAGTTGGTGATATAAATTTAGCTAAGCTAGACTTCTGATTTGAAACGATCTATCTTAGACCAAATGTGTGCATATAAGCTTGTAGCAAACTCCACAAGGTCCACCTGTTTGAAGCCATAACATCTATAAGGTGACAAAATATTCGGACTAGGTTAGTTGCTTTGAGTGGGGACTGTTGTGAATGGTAGATAAATTTCCAAACCGAAACTCGTCACGCAGAAACCGAGCGTAAATCCGATATAACATCTGACGTGGAGGGCCTTTTAAGACGATTTTGCCGTTGGGTGCAGCTAAAGCTATAAGTGTAGTTATAGCGCATGAACCAGCTTCACGGCTACTGGAGGTGAAGATGTGGCTTCTAGCACATTCATAACCCCTGTTTTACGCGCTTGGAGAGTACACTAGAGCATATTTCATTTCTAAACCATAAGGTATAGTTTTCCTTAGCCACCACGACACGTCTATATTTTCGGCCGTCCGACACTAGCCAGCCCAGATGCAGAGCATTTATTGCTTACTTCCACTCTGGTCCATAAAAGAGGTCACCAGGCTTTGGAAATTGGCAAAATTTAGTAAGCCTTTTAAAAATTAACGGAAAGCTCTTTTCATCCTAAATAAATACTTCAGACAACTCTTAGAAATACGGAATGGCATCATTATGTACGTGTCGACAAATTGGCACATCGTTTATATAGGAGATTTAAAGCTAAAGGATCAGGATTGAAGGACACTGAACCTGAAAGCAAAATGTGAAGCAGAAAGCTCTGACAATAGGGCGTTCAACCAGCAAGGAGTTCATCACTCTTTCTAGGATTGCATCTGACCAAGAATTAGATGAGGTCAGTGCCGGGACGACCTCTTAGTTGGTCAGCTGCAAAGACATACTGACACTGGACACAAAGGCAGTGTGGCTGTCCTACCGTTTGAGCTAAATTTCAACTTGTCTTTGATTGGTAATGGTGACGGTACTTCAAATTCACCTCCTTCAATTCTAGCAGGCAGTCATCCAACTTCAATTTTAGCAGGCACCATTGACTCAAATTACTAACGTAGCCAATAAATAATACTAATGACAAATCTGTCAGGCGTGTGAACTTTTTGTCGATCATGGGACCAATTATGGTTACAGTGAACCAGTCACTGCAATAAGTAGATGCTTTAATTAAGGTAACTGTAAATTTGATTTTCATTTATCTAAAGCATCAATTAAACGAATTCTGCATAATAGAGATTAACCACTGTTTTAAACCTGATTGTTTTCATGGATAGTCTGAATTAAACGAATTTCCGAAAATATATAAATAAAAATCGAAACAAGGTTTTTGGCATTAACTTGACCGGCCGGCGTTACACATATCTCCAGAAGGAATGAAATATCATACAGAAGTGTTCGTTCTTTGATAACAATTGAATATTCAATGCGGCTGAGCAGATAGCCTTCATTCATTGAAGAAGAAAAAAACGAACTGAACGAAGTTTCATTTCCTTTCCATTCGTACTGAAAAAATTGGTTTGACAGAATGGGCTACTGCCAGGCCAGCCGAGGCAGAGATTTGAATGAAGTTATGTTCTGTGTCTTATCAGAATGTTCACTTTATCCATGGTTATTGAAAATCATCTACACGGTGAAAATTCTGAGTTAAAATTTTCAACAATATAGATCGATATATAAGTCCATGAATATGTGGTTGGGTTTTTCATCAATAGAGTATAAAAAAATGTTATGTATAAAATTCAACTAAAATGATGGAATTTCACCCTTTTTTGTTGAAGTATTATTTACCTTTTCGAACGGATCTGGTTGGAATTTCAACCCAATTCAACTCAATTTTCAATTGGGTTCATGTAATTTAGTTGCATTTTGAGAACTTGAATCACTGAAAGTACTAGAATCACTAAAAGCACTAATTTACTTGAAATACCGAACTAAAATGATGCGCTTCGTTAATACGCATAGACAACTACTGAAAAATATAGCGCATTCAACGAACGATATTCAGTTTGCTTTGGTACATGTATAAAATACCGTTGTTTCTGATAAATTCCTAGATTTTCTTATGACTCCGGAAAAATGTCATCTTTGCTGGCTGGTTTTGTCAGAATTTTAAACCAAAAAAGCATAAATCTCATATACATAGAGCGTAAGTGTTTGATTTTCGTTGACTTTTTACAATATTTGAGATAAATATGTCTGCATATTAGCTTTTCAACTTCACCAAGCAAAATTTTTCAGCAAATTAGTATAAAAAAATCACATAATTGTGAATTAAGCCAAAAAATAGTTGACAAAGTTGAATTTTCGAACTTAAATTTTTACCATGTAGTAGTTTTCATTTTGTACGGATTGGAATAAATCGATCAATGGGTCCTAAGAAATACGGCACATAGTTTTAAAAAAATTCACCCTGGAATAGGGGGCACATTCCACTTTGTCGCTCCTTAGCTTTGAAGTCCATGCACGTTTTCCCCCAGGATTTAAACAGTGAAACAAACGACAAAACGTATAAACTATGGTTTCTCAGCTTATAAATAATTATCATAAGCACATATAGTTTTGAATTTAAAGCATAGCTAAATATTTCATCATTTCGTCTGCTTACCATTACAAATTCAAGACATAAATAGTAGGTTTCGTTTCCAAACAGATGCACTTAATAAAGTGTTTTTCACAATGAATTTATTCCAAGCAA
Organism: Nemotelus pantherinus; assembly: GCA_963978885.1. Taxonomy (NCBI): domain Eukaryota; kingdom Metazoa; phylum Arthropoda; class Insecta; order Diptera; family Stratiomyidae; genus Nemotelus; species Nemotelus pantherinus. The sequence goes on from OZ022263.1 coordinate 4,645,271, forward strand.
AATATGATTCATAAACACATGCAAATAATAACGAAGTCCGACAGATTTATTTGTTTCCAACCGATTCTCAGTCTCACAGCTCATATACATACTTTCCACTTTCATTCACTTAAAAACATAAAGAAATAAATAAATTATTTCTCAAAACAGAGGAAAACAGTCTCACGCACAGATACGTTCTCAAGCCAAGTCTCCGGGAAAAATATAATGCACATAAATAATAACTGACTTAAATAAACATATTCACACAAGTAGAAAAAGCTAAACGAAGTACACTCGAGGAAAACGGCTTACACTCCCCACTCCCCGGCCGGCTGTACGCCAAGCAACATATAAACGTATTATAAGGACTAACCCATAAAACTGCCACATTCATCATAGAAAATATTCCGCCCGTCGTCGTCTCCACTGAGATGCATATGAAAAAAATATATCCCGGGCTTGTCGGTTCGAATTGAAGGAGCAACGCAAGGACTCGCAAGATAACTTCAACATAATTCACGTCGCGATGACGCCACGACCATAAAATATACCTATTTTTCCGATTCACGAGATCAAACGCAAAATCACATTGATTAAACTCACAAAGATTGTTTCGCGAAGGATCTTCTACACGGATGCGTTTTGTCTAGAACGTTTTTGTACGCGCTAAACTATGACAATGCTGTTAACATGCAAAGCCGCACAAGCCCCAACCGCAGCATGGATTATTATCGATAGGCACCCACAGCAATATTGTCTGGTGCTCGGCACACGGCCTGAGAAAGTGGTCACGAAGAGCTCGTTAAGCTAATTACACTTCTGAAAGCTAATTTTAATTGATAGCGTCCCGTTTCGTGGCAGGATATTGAACGCGGATTGCACAAGCCACGAGCATTATTATTGTCCTTTAACTATCCTTACGGGCTACGCAAAAGGAACGCCTCCATTTTATAACGCGTGCCAATTCGCGAATTTCGCCGCGCGGTAATTAATGAATTCGGTTTTTTTTGCGAGGCAGGTATGTACGCGAACCTAACCGACGAAATACACAACAGATACTGACATCCATCGCGACACGATACAATTCATGTCATATCGTCGCCATCTCTCCGCACTTTAGGTAGGTATTCAGTTCACATGGACGGTAATATGCATGGGAATTTCGATAGTCAGCCAAGCGTGGAGCGTGGCTCATCTGCAGGTGAGAATCGTTGCGTGGCGAAGGCACCTTGCATTCCGCTAGTACTTGTGCATGCACTTACGTACGACCGTCCTTGCATTTAGTTGCACCGACGTTCGTCATGAGTATGGCCTATTTGACGATGACGGCGAGCATGGCGAGCATGATTCCACTTGACTCGACCCTTCATTACTAGGAAACAATGAAGTAAAGTGAAATACTCGTCACGGACTACAGCTCCAACGCAGCACCATCAACAGGCGAGCAAAGAAGGACTCGTTCGGCTTCAAGAGGGGGTGCACTCATGCGTTCATCCGAAATTACAGTGTATGAATGGTCTTCTTCACTTATGCATATCGTATTTGAAGTGGAATCCTCAGATAGTCACAAGATAGTAATTTTTCACGATCCCAGGGGAGACATCAGGCAAAAAGACAAGAAATAAATTTTTGGAAGTTTTTCTACATGAAGGGTATTGAACGAAGTTGAAAATTTGGTGTATCTCACTACAAACAGGGTACTACTTAGGAGCTTAAATAACTATTCCATTTGGATACTACTACGATTAATTCGGGAAAATTGACAATAAACTGCAGGAACTGGAATAATGAATAAATTATTTTCCATTGGTTTTCAAGGTTCCGTATTTTGACATACACATATAAAAACAATATCTTCAACAACTTCTTTCCATGCAGATTAATTCTAATCGGGCAAAAATAATTTGCTATATGATTTTCGTCAAAGACCACGCCAATGTCCTTCCGTTACCGCAACATTATCCACCTCATTCTTGACGTTGCGGTGATATCGATGATACAATTTTCATTCAGTGATCACCGCAAATACAACCACCTCTATGCCACACACCTTTTTCTCGTACAGGTTACTCTTGGGCAAAAAACAAGACAGTAGCGACAGGGAGGGTCAAGTTGAGCAAGGGTAGTAGGTCTTCGGTTACTTGGTCGGAAACTTGGACATATTTCGAATCGAATTACACATTTCGAACGCCCGAGAATCTACCGCAACAAGAACGTTGCCGGACAGGAAACTAAACAAGAGCAGCAGTGGTAGCAGCACAGCACAGCTACCACCCACTCAAGGTATGGAATTGCAATTGAAATGCACTCGGACTTGGTCGCAGTATTGAATATTTGTTGGGTCTTTGAAATTCGATAGGCATGTTAAGTGAGAGGGACAATGCGTGGCTGCGCTGTGTCGTCGGTGAGTAATCAGTTACATAAGATGGATGATGCGAAATATGATCTGACATATCGTTGCGAATTCGGATACGATGAAGTAATATTTTGATTGATTGGTTGTCACGATGATCTCAAAAAAGATATATGAAGTTATAGTAATAACTGTTTTCGGGTCTAGTTTTTATTTTTGGATACCAAGTTTTACGGGTAATCAAGTCGAATCATTTTTTTCATTAAATAACGATAGCGATTTTGATAATGTTAAACAATCAAAAGGAAAGAGGGAAAAAGAAAATGAAAAATTGCATGGAATTGTGCTATTTAAAATCTACTATATATTCAGTTTAGACAAATGAGTTCAGCTTAGTCCACTCCTGCCATGTTCGTTTATGAATTTGCTTATTTCTATTGTTTTTAAAGGTGTTTAATAAACGTAAGAAATGTCTTTGTACCAATTTTTATGCTTTTGTGAATTGCAAAATTTGTTTTATTTCATGTAATTTGAATTGAAAAATATAGAATATTTTAGCACAATTAAAATACAGCAAGTCCATCCAGAAATAGTTTAACATGGCTTAATATTTTCATATTATTTTCATTGACTAAGTTCATATAATTAAAACAAACATGATGATGGGCTTGATATTGTTGTCAATTCGATGTTTTTGTAAGAACACCATTGTTGCCTCATTGATTTAAATCGCACCACATACCTGAACTTTCAGCGCGTGTAACTGCTAAGCACGCGCATCTAAGAATGAGCCAATCTAAAAGCATCAGCCCTAGAATAATTTTTCACCCGATCGTAGGGGTCGTTCTGAATGCACCCACGATATTTATGGAAACTAATTTTTGCAGTCTTTTTAGTCCCTTTGCCTGGTTTGGGTCTCTGCTATTATCCATCACACGATCACTCCATATGCCGAAATTGGCGACACTGCACATGTAAATTTATAACAGGCCACACGAAATTTAAGACCCTAGGTATTGGAGTACACAGATCAGCAAGCAAAAAGTACTGCGCGACCTTTGCCAATTCGGTACTTCACATTAGCCCTTTAGTTCAGCATAAGGTCTAAATGTTTATCTTTATCAACAGCTTCCAATGTTATTCTGTGGAGTGTAGGTGTGAAAATAGCCGGCACTTTGTGGTTATTGGTGAAGAGAAAAAGTTCAGCTTTTGTCGAGTTTGCCATAAGACCGTCTTTTCTGGCCCAGATTTGGATGTGGAACAGAACTTATTGCAGATCCAACAAAGTTTGTGGGAACGTACACATCACAAGTACCAAAATACCGTCGATATACGCTACCGCCTCAAAAACATTGGCTTTTAACTTCATCGGTGTCTCATTGACTGCCAGATTCCAGAAACAGGACGCTATAGCCTCTTTTGTAGTGTTCCTCTTTGGACTATTCACTCCGCTTTGGCTCCCGAAAGGGTGACTTCAATTTGCCTGTTTTTGAGCAGAGCAGAGTTTTATCGCGTTGTTAATACTTAACGATTTCTGCTTCTATTGGTTCCAGTCTTCAGCATATGCGGATCGCCTTACGTCATTAAACGCTCTTGGTGTGAGGCTCCTATCTTCTGTAAGTTCGCAATTTCACCATAGCATAGGGTTTTACGTCTTTGAAATTACATGATACCAGGATTTCTGTTAAACAGTTCGTGTCTCTCTGTTTTTCTGGGGCAAACTTCCAATTGGGCTGTCCTCGCATTCCGAACTCTTTTGGGTAAGATTTTAGAACTACTGACATTCCAGCATAATTATTGGTGGTCCAAGGGCGATGGTTGGCCAGAAAGTTGCTACCTAAGGAGGCTTTCACACATTTCGGTACCTTAATATTTACATGTTATTAATTCCAGCTTATGTGTGGCTGATATAGTTGATTTATAGTTGATTTGGTCTTCAATATGAAAGACGTAAGTCTAATTGGCCTGTATGATTTTGGTAGGTTGACTGTTTTTTTTTTTCAAACATACCGGTTGTTTAATCAGTGGTGATTGAAGTTCCCGCTCAGAGCTAATTACACAAAATTGATTTTTTTTTTTGACAGTACTTTAAGTTTGCTCCCGAAAATAGTCACCATCTCTCCGTTTGGAGCCAAAATAGTTATATACACATACCCTTGTTGGCCTTTGAACCGAGCCAGACACTTGTCTGAAAGACACTTCAGGAATATTTTGGATTTCTTTGGTTCTTTGCTGTATTCTGATAGCTTCTTTTTCTAAGCTAATAAGTGCGTTTGATTTGCCTGTATTTGACTCTTTTTATAAGCTTTTTCTTCATTCCAATTTTGTCTGGCTATGACATGACTATGACTTGACCATAAAATTCCATTTTTTCACTTAATATACTGTACTATTTGACACTAAGTGATGAATAGTGCATTTTGCCTGTGAATGGTCGGCAACGTTGGCGTCTTGCCGTTGTTTGCTCTAGCTAAACTGCTAGTAAATATTCTAAGAATGACTCACCTCATAGCGTTGGTGTGACTATGATGCCTAACGTCACTACTGTTTTATGTAGTTTGGCATCACCACCATTTATTAGAATTAAGTTCCCTTTTTTAATTTTTTTAAAGAAAATTATCAGAATTTTGTTCTCAATAATCACCTCTACTGTTCTTTTTTCCACGAAAGTCTGTACTTAAATGAAATCTGTTAGTCTAATCTAGGACTAAAACAGTTAATGTGCGTGCTAATTACTACCGATGCTCTTGGGTTTTCTTATCCTGCGACCCAGACTAACTTTCTTTTTTTGTAGACAGGCTGCCACACCTTCTGTTATGGTTTGCACAGAGCTTTTGTTTTAGCTCTATTTTATAGCTGCAATCCAGCTGTTTATAGCTGCCAAGAAAACTTTTGCATGATGCAGGTTCACCTATAGACACTTTATTTCTTGTTTCTCAATCAATGGAACCACTAGAACCAGGTGCTGTCTCCATTACAGTACACACATCTATTACACTACACTCCATACTGATAGCTAGTGTGCCACTTCCGGTGTCTCTTCACCTGCCTTTTAGAGGATCATCTTAAGCTATCCAATTCGGAAGCTTATGTTGACATCTCCATCGGTTCTTTTGGAAGCTGAAGACTAGTCCGCTGCTGTTACTAGCATGGTACACTTGCCTTTGTTCTTCCTAAAACGAACTTTCCAAGACTCTCTAGGACTTGACGGTGAGATCTTTCGATTGGTACTGAGGAAACGCCAGGATCCTTTCTGAAGCCAAGTTTGCTGCATCGCGAAAATAGCCAACAAAATTCTTGGAACTGAGGAAGTGAGGAGCAGTGCCTCCCTCTATTTTCACTTCTGGCTTTTTTTCCAAGGGCATTCAGCATTTTATCTATTCGGTTGACGATGAGAAGTCGTTCGAAAAATTTACGCAACCTGGAATTGCCTTTTGCTGGGTTGAGAATGTTTCGTGTACCGCTTGTTCACTTCGGCTATCTGTTCGCTGGTAGGTTTTCTTCGCATCCGAGCCTTTTCCTACTGCCCTCTGGTGCATCTTTTAAGGTTGCCTTTTTGCCTGGCATATTCTTTGGGCACGTCACTTTTCCTGAAGAACTTCTGTCTGTTCATCTTTTATTAGCATTTTTCTTTTTTTACTAAGCTGCTTCACAAGCTGCAAATAATATAAATAATGTCTGTAGCAAGCCCAAGTAGTTGTTAGCTGTTGCTTTCCAAAATAAAGTGACAAATATTAAGAATAATGTTCAATATTTATCTCGTTCCAACAAAGGAGAGCTTGAACTAGCTGCATTTATTCGTTTGGAGAAAAGTCTTTTATCGAGTCGAGTTCCTTTATAAATATGACGGCTGATGCCACAATCAATATTTAAAAATATGGAATGACCACTTCCGAAAATTCAAAGCTAATTTAAAGCTCGATGTGTGATCACGGCTGGGTGGTCGTTAATTGAACTAGGGCCACACATATTAACACCAGTGTTGCCAACTTTTTTCCAGCCGTTGTAGCTAGATTTGAGGGGAAAAAATAGCTAAAAATAGCTAAAATGTTCACTTTGTAGCTAAAAAGTGTAGCTAAATTCAACAATAAAAAACTCAAGGTTGTGGAAAACAGTTTTATTAAGCTAATGTGTATAATTGATATGGAAAAATATTGGATGTACATTGTATTGTGAGTAGTTTATTAATTTAACAGTATAAAAGAGTATAAAAATCGTTGAAGAGCTTATTAAGTTCAACAGAATTCTATTCTATTTTTTTATTCATGATAGAAGCATCCTTTAAAATGGGTTGAAGAAATAGGAGATGTAAAAGGTTTTTGATTGTTATACTCCTTGTAAATCATTTTTGCTAAATAACATTCTTCTGATGTTTGGACTATGCTGAAGTGGAGTTTTAGCCATAGTTATTGGTTAATGATCCTTGATACTGATCCCGTTATTGACAATCACCTCGTTTACGAACTCCGTATCATCTTCAGAGGAATTAAGAGAACCAATTATAAATTTCTGCAGGTAAAAACTTTAAGGTTTGGGGAAGAAACGATCCTCAAGCTGCAGAAACTGAAACCTGAACGGAATGACAAGCTCATCTTATTAATATTAAAAAAGGATTTTGACGACTTAATTTTTTAAATACACCGTTATTGACTCCGACCATAACACTTGCTTTGTCTGTCATATTTGTAATATTTAGGATGTCGTTTTCTAAGCACGCGTTTATGGCAGTAGTAATACTTTCAACAGCTCCCCTTTCTAGCTCTTTCAAGTATATTGTAATAAATTTTTGCTAAATATCACTCAAATGTCCGTAGACTCGTCAATTAAAATACTGGAAATACAGTTATCAAAATCTGCCTTCAAATCCGATGTGAAGTATGGAAACAAACCGCCCCCAACTCAGAAAATATAGTCTTTATTTTTCGCTGTGTTGAAAAACTCTACAAAATGAAAAAAAAACATAGCTAGCACAATTCTACCGTTGGATTTTACTACTGAGCACGATTTCTAATGTCTTCTAAAGTTTTGTGCGAACACTGTGTCTATGTTTTATTTCAATTTTATGTCTACGCCTAAATTTGTTGGTTCTTGTCTTCAAATTTAGGCAGATAATGTGTATTCTATATTAAACATATTTCGTTTATCTAACCTATTTTAGTTTATTCCTAATGAGTTAAAACTCACGGTTTTTCTTCGCACCGAACAAAAGAAATAAAACTGTTCGTAAAAGATTATTATTGTTCTATGCCTAGAAAGACATAGTACATAGTAGTAGTACTATTGTACTACCCAAAGCATTGGCGATTACCTTAGAATTTTAGGAAATTATTTTTAAGCACTGAGTGTTTTAAATATTAATAAACTAGTGTAAGTTAATGCAATCAAAGCAAAAATTTAAATTATCTATAATCTATAAATTTGTAGCTAAATTTGTAGCCAATAGCTAAATGGAAAATTACGTAGCTAAACAGGTTCTTTTTGTAGCTAAATCTAGCTACAAAATAGCTAAATTGGCAACACTGATTAACACCTAGTACGTTATCGACGCAGCCTCGCAAGTTTGATTTGGTCAGAAGGAAAGAAAGATCTAAGATCCTTATATTTGTGCTATCCAGCAGGTCTCCATGGATATGAAACCTTAATATTGTAGGGCATTTAATCCCTCCGATGAACTTTTGTCAGAATACCGATGAGAGATACCATAAAATATATCACCAAATGTGTCTCTTAAATCAAATGAATATCTTTCAAACGAAAGAAGTAAGTAATAGATTGGCTAAACCTACATGTCCTGAATTCTGAATTCAAAGTATTTTATTCTATCATATATATCGTTCCAAAGGACAGAAACGGACGTTTTAACAACGGACGTCAAACAAGTGCTTAAATTTTAAAACCAAGTCGGTCTCGAAAGTCTCAAATTGCTCTGTCGGCTTTCCTCTTCATGGGAACATTTCTACTTTAATCATATGCAGCAAATACTATATTAGGCGCGTTTTTTTGCTCCTCTATCCAGCGGAGAGTAGAATGAGAGTAGAGTAGACGCATTGAAAACAACAACACTCCTACACCAGTGAATTCACTGGTGTAGGAGTGTTGTTGTTGTTTTCAATGCGTCTACTCTACTCTCATTCTACTCTCCGCTGGATAGAGGAGCAAAAAAACGCGCCTATTATACTATAATACAAATCTTTCAAGCCTTTTTTTAGTTTACTCATCTTTATTCCACTTTGTTTACGAAAACTCCATACTTTTCTTTTAACCTGCCTGTTTCACCTCCAATTTCAAAATGCCGCACACATCACTTGAATGATGTTGAATTATGGTACACTTTCAATTGAAATACTCGTTCTTATCGCAAGCACATCGTTCTCATAAACATATGCGAATTGGATACAAAAATTTAGTGCACCGGAACGTTGTGTGTATGTACGAAAGAACAATAGTGACAGGTTTTAAAGTAGGGAGAATCAGCTTCTCGTTCACCGAAAGGTCGTTAAGCTTAACCTGGAATACAGAACAAACATGTGAGCATAATTTATGACACATTTATGATGTGCATATTGGTCACACACTATTAAGGGTATCTGTCTGTCTTCGGCTTCACCATTTACTATCTCTACGTCGTCCACTGTTGCGAGGCCTCGCATCTGTAGACATTCGCCGCAGTCATTTGTGTGCCTAAAAGCCCAGAAGGTAAACAGCCTAAGGAGCTTAACAGCACACCACCAGTACCAGCCAAGTTTGCCGCCGTTGTAGTTGTTGTCATCATCAGCTTCCACAGAAACAACATATGCATATGCGTTTATAGTTTGCTTTCTGTTCTGATAGCGAAAATATTGCATGGGAATTTGTAGAGCTTTAAGAGATCGGTTGGAGTAACCTTCATTCATGCAGCACCCCTAACCCCTTCATTCGGGCTGCAAACTATACGAGCGAGAGCACCATCGAAGCGCAATCGGAAAGAAGGGTACCGATTGTGCCTCAACAATAACAACAAACAGCGTTAGCAAGCAGGCAGCAACCCCAGTCGATTGTTGTGCTTAAGCATAAAGTTAAATCTTGTTGTGTATAGTTTCTTGTTAACAACAAACAGCAGCAGTAGCAGTAGCGACAGGCAGCACTCTTTACAGCCTCTGTATTGTATCCAATGTTTTCCAGTTCAAGGACGTACTTTACTGTTTACGGAATATACTTATGCAGTGAAACATAAGTGTAATACGAAACCTTTCAACTATTCAAATTTCGTGACGACGAGTGCTGGAGGTGGACTGGTTTTCTTTGTGCTTGTCGTCGTTGCCAACAATAGAGAGTTAGTAGTTAGTGTTCGCACTTTTCACGCAAGCATAAAAAATGAGAAGAAAATAATGTTTCTACTATTTTTCACAAGAGTGAAAATGCAACTGTAGTTGAACAACGTTTCAAGATTTGGAACATCATTTCAATTTTTATCCCTTCAGACTCAAGTTTTTAATGACAATTGAAATTACGTACTGTTCCAAGCCAGAATTTTTCATTATTTAAAGTGTGTGTGTCGAACTGAGTACGACTATCTGAGTTGTACGAAATGTTAAATGCTTATTTTCCATACGTTGAATTGCTGATTTCGAAAATGAAGTAGAACTAGCTCTCTGGTTTCCTGTGTTCTTCTGGTTATGATTAAGTTTGTAGTCGTATCATTCATGCTCAGCAAATGTGTCGTTATTAAATCTCACAGCAATAAAGCATATCAGTATTTCTTAAATATTTGGAGAAAGAAATTGAAAGCAGAAAAAATGATACACTTACTTTTACTCTTACAAAATAGTAGGAGCATTTTTTTTTGCACTTCAGACTAGACAGAGTGAAACAGTCTGCAAAAAGAAAACAATTCTCAGAATGTAGGTTCACTGCATACACTTAAGTTACTTATTTCACGGTAATTTTTCTTACAAGTCAATGTTATAAAAACATGATTATGACGTGGAACGCTAATTCAGCAAGTATTTGTCTAACTTTGTGATGTAAATGATTCAAAAATTTCTATTTGAATTTCATCAAACTGCAGTTAGTGGTTGCACCAATCGCTTTAAGCGATTCCCTCAATATTTGGCTTTATTGTGAGCCCACGAAACTTTTACTCAAACGGTTTTCCTATACAAAAATCCACTAGCTCAGCATTTTTATTGTTGTTTTCAATGCTAATCACCCTAACTAGCTCTCGATGAGTTGAAAAAATAGCGCAGTTCATATTTTATTTTACCTAAATCTGATATTGAACATTTTTTTAATGTCTTTATTCTTTTGTTTCATTTTTGTGTTTATTTCATTCCGTTTTGCTTCAGAAATTATTGTTTTTGCAGCGTTTCTTAATATGAGAAATATTATCTCCAAGACTTCGATAATAATTTAACCTGTGCATTTTTTTTTGTTTGCATTTGCAACAAATTTTTAAAGTCTTTTATTCGTTCAGACTAAACGCTGCATTTCCTTCTTAATTCATACTTCAAATGATGGTATATACCGATGAGTTTTTTGAACAAAAAAATAACGATTGGTGCTGGTCGCCAATTTGATAGAAAAAAATCACCTTTTAATCGACCTTAGTGTTTGTATTTCGACTCTCGATATCCGACCCTTCCGTTCTCTGAAAAAGTACTTATGGTGTATGCAGTTTTGTTAAACTTATATTTTTGGCTCTTTAAATGAACTGAAAACTCGACTTCATTTTCGATTTTTTTAGCCATTTGTAATTTTTCCCTTGAAAAAATTAACAATTTTTCAATTTTTCTCTTTTTATTTCATTACTATAAAATTGGTAAATACTTATACTTTTTGTTCACTATGCATAAAAAACTAGATTTTGTTTGATTTTTGGCTGTATTTGCAAACTAAAAGATCATGTTTGACTATCCTATTGAAAATATAAAGCATGAATAATTGCAAATCATATGACAAAACTAGAAACCAAAAGAAGATTCGTATTTTCCTGCGCTGAGTTTTTTAAAATTCCATTCCGGAAATTTCACAGCGTGGAATCCTTGATGTCCTGGTTCGTAACATCATCAGTTTGATATCCTCAGCATTTACTAACATAACCTTTTTCAACAGCTCTGCTCTAATAAAATCATACAACCTAAGAAAGCGCCCTCCACTAAGGGCCCGTCGTACCCATTGAGTTTAATTTTATCGGTAATCTAACAGTCAGGATGGTACTCATATTTGTTGGAACTTTGCACCCGACGAAATCGTTAATCTTCATGTTAGAGACGAAATACTTGTCGAAGTATTCATCATTCAAATGAACATAGAAGACAATACTGCTCAAAAACACTGCAGTGTATAGTTTTGGTGGCCCCAAAGAGACCGTAGGCAAATTCTTTGGTAACTCTATAATTTACTTTAAAGGCAGTGATTACCTGCTATCTTTCAAACGTACCCTTTTTGGTACATGTTGGACTGTCAACTAGACGATTTTTGAAAGTGGGGCTATCATCAACTGTTCGACAAATCGTTCGTAACATTTTCGCGCCCAGCGTGGCACTCTCCATATGGTTCGATCTAACGAACCAATATCAGCAGGTGGTCTATATACTTAAAAAGGTTTCATTTGAAGATCGTTCTACACATAAAGAATTCTCATAGGAATTATATCATGCTACCTAGATTGTCCACAATTTATTATCATTGATATATTCGCTCAAATCTTGAAGTCACCATAAATCCTTAGTCTGCTCCTAGGATTATAACGTTCTATCTGAGGTAAGCATGGGATATTCATTCTTACTCTTTGCAGCAGATTCTTTATTTGCCACCAATAGACCTCTTCGTGGGGGCATGCCCCTGGATGAGGTGAATTGTATAAAATTAACAATACACGCACAGCTTGTGTAACGTTACATTTATGACCACAAAGGCAATGATTAATAGACCAATTGATCACTTACATCATGAAAATGGAGCTTATTTCAAGCAATTGATAGTTTGATTGGCGACTGTACTAGATTGGGTTGTCAAAAACCTAAAAAAAAATCGAGCCCACAGCTGTGATAGCATCACGATAATTTGGAAATTTATTGGCAAGCTGACTTGTAGAACTCGACATGTATATGAAGCGGAAGTCGCAGAAGGATTACGCAAATCATCAGAAGGATTTCGTCACTAAATGCAGTTTAGTTGTTCTAATCCGATTCCTCTATTTCTTTGCTTGCAGATGGATGGCGAATTGTTCACGAGATTAGATTTCCTGCTTTCAACTTGGCAGGTCAGTTTTACGCTCCGCATTCTCGCGCGAATTTTTTTTTTTTTGCGATAGTATTCAGTACTTCAAAGAGTCGAGGTATGTCAGTAAAACTAGTGCTGTTAGGGCAAAGAACACTGTTTCAGTTTGAGTATTATGTAATCGTAAGTGTAATCGCAATCAAATTGCTGTTAGTAATTTTTTCATTTCGTTTCGCAAATTGAATCCAGCCAAAATCTTCAAGTGAACAGTTTAATTTGAGAAACTTGAAACAGGTATGGTTTGTATGCAAAACTCAGTTTTATTTTTAAAAAGTTGGTCACCACCAAATAGGCTCTCCGGCGTACGAACGGAAGATTGTTGGTTTGTTTTATCTAGAATATATATTAATTTCTTCTTTTTTATTAAATAAATCTAAAAGCGCTGTTGACTATTTTTTTTATAATATTAATTTGAAACTATCAGCAGTTTATTTTGACCGATATTAATTCCCAGGAGGTTCTCATCCGTTATTTAAATTTTTTCAGCCATGAAACTGAATACCTGATCCAGTTCTTCAAAGAGTTTTTGCTTATTTTATTATGATATTTTAAACTTTTTAAACTTTCAAACTTTTTTTAAACTTTTACAAAGCAGTACATGGAAGTAATAGCAACTAATACAATCGCTTCAATTGCAAGTCATAATTAATCAAATGCAATAAATTTTAAAGTCTGAAAACAGGATATGTTATTAAAAAATATAAAACACGAATCAATCGTTTGAATTTACATTTGGTTTCATAGTTGAGTTTTCATATAACGACGCATATGTATAAATGTCAGAAAGATTTTTAATTTTTCGTACTTTTATAGTGCAATAGAAAATACGTAACCACTGTGAACTACCAAAGAGATAAACACAATCAAATTTTTCATGTACTATCCCCCAATTTATTTAGTTCCAAGAAAAAACTTTCACCATTCTCTTGGTGGCACCCCTTAAAACTCAGAGCTACGTCAATAATAACTACAAAAAACGACACTGTAAACTGTTTACAGAACATTTGTGGAGCAGAATTAATTTTAATTATGGGACCACAATTATGCAAATAAACACATTATGATTTTTCACGTTCGTTGATTGCAATGCCATTCAATAGCACGAATGACAAAATTAAATGCAAACAGACGAACTTGAGAGATTATCGTTAATTATATGTGGCTTTTCTAGAAAACATTGCATTTTATTCGATACATATATTTTGACTTTCAAACCACAGAGCTGTTAGCTCTCGTTAATATAAAACAGCTAGTGTATTTTTTAGGCTTCAATATATTCCAAAAACAAATTGTTAATTCAACCTCAATTCATCGGAAATTATTGCTTTTAATAGGATAGGAGTTAAAAAGGTTCGGTTTGATATAAAGATTCATAGTTTTTGAGGGTATTATGTTTTTAATTGAATATTGTTGGGAATGACACAATTGCATAATTGCATGCATATGAATTCGCTTAATTGAATTGACAGTTGAAGTTGAAAAATAATTTTCCAGCATTTTCCCAATCGATATTTAAAAAATAAGCATTGCTTACTAAGCCGTTGACACTACACTCTAAATCACGTAGATTTAGGAGCTGTCAAGTTAATCAGGTGAAGCGTTGACACTAGCCGAAGTGCTAAAGAGAAATTTAGAGCGAGAAAATTGAATGAAAGTTATTTAAAATGGTGCAGGAACATGCAAGAACATTTTCATTACATTTTGTATAACTCACGTTTTATTTTTGTGTTCAATTTTCACTATTTTAGAACGAAATTCGAATGGCATTTCATTCAAATCTACTCTACCTCTCACGGATTTAACCGATACCAAATTCACAATAGTATTTGATTTGTACTTGGTTAGCTCGAAATCAGGGGTGTGTTCAATGTGCATGATATAGCTGCTCCAAAAGCGTAGCATAGCATCACTTTAGCAAGTGTCAAAATTCGCAGCAGCTAGATGAAGCAGCTATGGATATTGGACAGCCAAGAGCTGCTGCGTAGCAACTCTTGGCTGCTCTGTAGGTCGGTTTTTACACAGCACAACTCAATAATAAATCTCTTCAGTTTTTTTAAACTTTAATCTTTGTGCTTACTTGGATCAGCTAAGCACTTGCCTTGCATTTTGGAAAATGTATGCAATTTGCGCGTTTTCAGCATACAGCTGCAGAAAAAACATTAAAATTTTCCGAACATATTCAAAACGTTTCACTTATTCTTGGCTTTTGACACCATACCTGTGTGAAAAGAGCGAATAAGAAACCTTGAAAATATCATGGTACACGATTCAGCGTACCCGGCCTGTAGTTTTTCACACCCACCTTCTAAAAACTCAAGATGAATTGCACTGTGTAAAAGCCTACTTAAAACTCGAGTTGAGTTGAAGTGTTCGAAAGCCCGTATTTAGTTTATAATAGCACTATACTCAAGTCTACTGTTCATCTTCTTTGCCACCAAAGCGCGAAAACTGATTTTCATTTCTATTTCTAATCCAAAGTGACGTTTGAACAGTATGTCAGCTGTGTATGCACGGCCATTTTGCCTTAGCTACTTACTTGCTATCCTCCAGACTGCGAGCAGCAAATAGCTGCTACCTTAGCAGCTATGCCGGAATCTTGGACAGCCCGACTGTCAAATAGCAAGCAGCAGAAAGTAGCTATTTCGTAACATTGGACAGCCAGAGCTGCTAACATAGCAGCTAATAGTTGCTGTAGCAAGAATATTGAACACACTCCAGGTAGCTTTCGACTGTCAGACGCCGAGAAAAATGTATTTAAGTTGATTTAGCTCTAAAACGATCAACTGATCGAAATATCTTGATTTAGCGACAGTGTGAACGGGCTATTAGATGGTTAAATAGAAAATATATATCATCGTATTCGAACTTCATTTATTTACCACGTCATTCATGTATAATTATTTTGAATAAACATAAGTAAATGTTAACATGAATTTTAAATAATTCTGCTCATTCACCAAAAATCCATGTTTTGAAAAATAGTATGCTTATAATAATAGCATACTAGAGTATTAAAAGGAATACAAAAGAATAATAATGTGAAAATTGTAAAATAAATGGAAAAATTGCAGAAAATAATAACTGAACCAACGGATACAAAAGCCTTAAGACACAATAGTCCTCGATACTTTTACAACTTTCATCCCTATTAAAATATATATATAAATCGAGCAAAAAACGTCGACACTGCCCCTGTAACCTACCGGAAATAATTCATCAGTACACACGCGAACTTCGATGAAAACATTTCCCAATAATCTGCTATTATTTCCAGCATACATCATCGTCCAGTGAATTCATTATATTTGCATGAAAGGAACGTTAATTTTTAAATACTGTCTTTTCAAATATTTGAACGAAAAATCATGTGAAAAGAGTTTCCTCATAAATGAACCGCAACCATCCTCCCCTCAGTCATGCATTGGATTTGCATAATCCTGAGCATTACTCCATATTCACCACAGGCCGCTCGAACAAATACCGGCCAGATTTTTTTTTTCTGAAAAAAATATGTCAGCGAAAACCAAACATATTATTAACATACGGCAGCAACAACAACATTGCTATTGTTTTTGTTGTTGGTACAACTCGAATTGCATAAATCTCCATGAATTATGTTAGTAAAAAAACTGTAATCCTATTTGTGGTAGGATATTGAAATTTCATGTATTGAAAATACTGTTAGCTTGCTCCAAAACATATTGGCTGCACTTACGAGTTCATGTCGATGAAATTCTCGTTGACAGTACTTTTAGGTGCAATAACATTCAAAATGACACTTTGCCTCATCATACGTTCATCGAAAGATTTCAACCAGCACCATACTAATTAATGCGAATCGACCTTATCCAATTTTCATCATCACCATCTGCATCATCGTCAACATCAGTTCATTTCGTTTTTAAAACATGACATTATCATCATGTCATTTTGCCTGAAATTTCATTGGCATTGGTTTTACTGATTGGTCAGTTTTATTTTTTAATATTGTTTTTCATTCGATTATGAATGTTTTTCTCTGCGGGGCTAATGGTAAACGAATTAAGCGGTTTTAAAGTCGAATGAACTTGATTATTATTTACTTCTGTAGAAGATTATTTTATTCGGATTTATTTGTTTTATTCGGCTTGGTGGTCTCTTTTTTTACTAAGTCAAACTTCACATATTTTGCGGTCTGATAGGTTCCCAGGGAACTAATAAGCAGGTTTATTTGGGTCATCTACACTAGGGAAAAACCCTGTTTGTTCAAAATAAGGAAAGTTCTTGCTTGACTGAATTTTCTGTATTTTCTTCCATTATCTTAGTGGCAATCATGTTTTTATCGACTCGGTAGACCAACAAATACTCGCTTGCGATCCAAAACTTAAGAAATCAATCTAGGTCATGAAAAAACGACCTTTCTCATTCTTTGTTCTACTAGCCATTATCTTCAACAACTGCTTGAATATTGATTACTTTCCTTACTTTGAAAACGTGTCAGTATTTAGAAAACTGTTTGCAAATTGCCAGTCAACACCGCCATCGTCGACACGAGACCTATCTTACTTCTTTTCAATGTAAGGAAAGAGTAATCGGAAGAGTAATCTACTCAACCTTTGATAAGATGGCTATTGAAGGAAACTTTTTTCCTGCCTATTAGCTTGGCTTCAAAAGAGGTCATGGCATCATTGATGCCTTGCAGGTCTCCACGATCGACATTTAAGG
Organism: Nemotelus pantherinus; assembly: GCA_963978885.1. NCBI lineage: Eukaryota > Metazoa > Arthropoda > Insecta > Diptera > Stratiomyidae > Nemotelus > Nemotelus pantherinus. The sequence continues at coordinate 4,662,570 of OZ022263.1, forward strand.
GTCCCAGGCTGTGCTAGAATTTGTCACGGCTTATTTAATCGGAATTGAAAAAGTTTTCAAGTTTGTATCAACGGTCTGATCTACAAACTTATTACTTTTGACCTCCCTAGGTATCTTATCAAATTAATTTCTGCATGGCAGGTGGGATTTTGTAACCCATCATCATTATCATCGGCGCTACAACCGGGGTCCGGTCCTGGCATGGCAGGTGGGATTTTGTAATCCATCATCATTATTATCGGCGCTACAACCGGGGTCCGGTCCTGGCATCTATCGGGCCCGATCGCGAGCCAATGTCATCCAATTTGGCACCGCTAAGCTCCGAGTGTCCTGGTAAATGCCATCCCTTTAGCGCAGGCAAGGTCTCCCACGCTGTCGTCTGCCGTAAAATCTGCCGCAAAGGGTTTTCCGAGCCGGATCCTCTTAGCTCTTTCGAGCTAGGTGTCCTGCCAACCGGGGTCTACCGAGCTTTATCTTCGTAATTATATATGCTTTTAGGTAGATAGCGTACAAATCATAGTTGTAGCGTCTCCGGAATCACCCTTCTGCAAGACTTTCTTCTTGAACGCGGCTAAGAGGTCAGACTGCCTTTTGCTGAGCACCCAAGTCACGGATCCATACGTGAGTACTGGCAGGACTATGGTCTTGTACAGCACGGGCTTTGATGTTCGGGTGAGATTTCGGGATTTGAAGAGCCTTGACAGACTGTAGTAGGTTTTGTTGGATTTGAACAGCCACCCGCGTATTTCTTCCTCCATGTTACTATCGGCTGCTACAGTTGATCTAAGGTAGTTGAATGATGGCACTACTTCAAATTCATGCTCAACTATCCAGAAGGTTTGACCAACTCTAGGTGTTCTTCCTACAGATGTTGCCACCATGTACTTAGTCTTGCCTTCATTTATGTGCAGCCCCAGTTTTTGTGCCGCTTGCTCGATTTGGGTAAAAGATTCTCGTACAGCTAGTTCCGATCTTCCAATAATATCTTTATCATCTGCATAAGCCAGTATCTGACGGGACTTGGTGACAATAGTTTCTCTCGTTGACGTCACAGAGTCTCGGATTGCGTTCTCCAGCGCCAGGTTGAAGAGGAGGCAGGCCAGACCATCCCCTTGTTTGGAGCCCATTGAAGATGCTGAATGGTCTGAATAGCAATCCGGCTATTTTTCTGCTCTTCTTACATTGGTCATGGTCAGCCTACACAATCGTGTCAATTTATTTGGGATGCCGAATTCAGTTCTACCCTGGCTTAAAGTCTATAAGTAGATGGTACAGTAGAATGTTGAATTCCAGACATTTTTCCACCGCCTTTTGTAATCCACAAAAGGGAAAACTCCAAACTCTTTCCACTTCACTCAGGTGTTCTTCGGCGCTCCAGCCTTGGACCCATTCTTTTTGACAATTTTTAATTATAATATTCCCAAAATTAGTAACCCTTTTGATCTTAAGATAGAATTGAAGGCTAATGACCTCTTGGCGGGGTGTGGTGGACACGATCCGAAGATGGCAACAATAAAACTCCAGTGGTATGCCGAAGCTTTGTCCCAGTAATTCCTCATTTAGTATAAACTAAACCACATCTATCAAGCTGTCAAATAAGGTCAAATACCTGGGGCTAAATTTTGACTTCTACCTATTTTTTAGTCAACGCATAGAATTTTGATGTGTACCCTCTTCCGAAAATCAGCTCTTACGTAAAAAAGGTTAGAACACTGATCTTCACCCTTCTTATCGACCAGTAACTCTCTACAACACTACGATCTGGACTGTAAAGAGACGAAATGTCGTTAAAGCTTTTGAGTGAAAGTACTCCGTTAATGCACGGGACTTTAATACTTTTCTAACAAAGTATTATATGATTTAGCTTGTGTTTAGATAAAATACATGAATTTATATTTTAATTTAAAACCAATCTTTTCCTTTTTAAGCTAGATATATTTTTATTTCCTGACAGATATCGATATTTCGAAGGTTAACTGTCCTCTTCATCAGTGGCTATCGGTCTAATGTTAATGTTGCTTAGGTATCTTATTTATAGGGCTTATTTTCAAAGCATTGACTAATACTAATTACCATCTACTAATTATACACTTAAGTGCATCTAACTATCTATACTAATAACATTTTTCTACTGATTATAAAATAGTTTTCTCATATCTATTACATTGTTGGTTTTGTGAGAAGTAGAGTATAATTCATTTTAAAGAATGACGGCACATCTGGTCAATTATTAGGGCCTAAAAAATTCGGTGATTTCCTATTCGTTCTGTAAGAGGAGGACGATTTTTAAATAACTTAAATGATAAGCACGCATTTTTCTGGTTCTATCTCAGTAATTTAGATGGCAAAAAATGGCAAAAAATGGCAAAAAACAGTACTTTAGATGACAAAAAATCTTGTAAACAAAGTCATGCTTTAAAAGCTACCTCTATTACCCTGAAAGCCATTTATTTGCGAACTAAAATTCCATAATTCAATTGCTTACCTTGAAAACCTTAAGGGGGCAAGATGGTTTCCGAAGCCGAAGAAAAGCCGATTTTTGCGATTTTTTTTCTCAGCTTTGAGTGAAAACAATTACTAATTTTTTATAACACATTAAAGAACTATATTCCGAGAGTATGTAGGAATTATTGTATAAAAAAGTATGAATTAGTTATCCCGTGGTGGCAGTAGATCAAAGGCGCTTCGAAAAAAAGGCGTCGTGCGGTGCGTAAAACCTGCCCTGACAGTGTTATCTGAAATCAAAAAATCGAAGTGATTTACTTAATATATTAGTTTTTTTCGTGGATGAACGAAACTATATTGAAAAATATGCGATTTCCGATTTTTGGTGCGGTTTTTAATTTGGAGGTACCATTTTCACATAAAAAATCAGCCTTTGATTGCCTGTAAAAAATAGTAAAAATTTTTTTTGAAAAAAAAAAAAAACGATCGTTCATCCGCGAGTACTCATCATATTAAAGATGTCCGGCAAAGTTCATTGAGATCGGTGCATTACTTTTTGTGTTATGTTACGCACCGACTTCAAAAATGTAGTTCGGAGTTTCAAGCTAGACTATTTCGGTTTCTCGTGGAAATATACCTGGCAACACGATCATAAAATAACCGGTATCTCCGCGAGTTTTAGTCCGATCGCCTCGAAATTTTCAAAGGATATTCCTGAGATGTTGTACTTTCATATAAAAAAATAATTGAAAAATTTTTTTTTTAAGTCGGAAACCATCCTGCCCCCTTAAATTGGCAAACACTCTTCAATGCAAATCATCTGAACTTCTCTTAAAATCTAATCTCGATCCAGTCGCAATAAAATAATTCAAGAAAATATGAGAATAAATTGGCCTCGCCTTACCTTCTTCAAACATATATACAACGTTCGCAAACATCTGCCCGTTGAATGAACGCACAAGGCGGAAATAATTCATTTCATCATGGCAAAAATATAGGAAGCTATTTTATTGCAAAAACTCCTGAACTTTTTTCCGCTCTACGTTACGTCCACCAGTGGCAGCCAGTTGCCTGTTTGTATAAATCGAGAATACAACAAAAAAAACCAAAAAGATAAAACGCAATTTCGATTCTCTTAAAATTCTCTAGGGTAGGCACTCAGACCGAGAGGGGGAAAGTCTTGCGGCATAAAACACCCGCCACATGGTACGAAAGGAGACCAGTAGCGGAGACGGAGACCAATTGAATTATCTTCTGTGCGGATCATACGGAAAAAAGCACAGGAAGTCTTAATGGACTTTTTCTTTGCCATTCTCATGGACTGTGTATTGTTGTTTTCATTTCAGTTCGAAGCTAGCAATGCTCTAGCCTGTTTTTACGTTCGCTAATGTAACCTTAAGATTCGATAAGGTATTGGATGGACATTACCTTTTCTGCAGCCTCACTCAGGGAGAAACGAGTGCTGGGCTCTTTCGTGCGTACAAGATTTATCGGAAAAAGAGGACGAGTTGATTGAATGGAATTTCTGATTGCAAATGACATTAGTATGGGATAAAATTATGGCATCCAATCGATAAATTATTCGATCCACCTTCAAATTGAAAATGTTCTGGTAGCGGATACAAGTTTAAGTGCAGTTTTTAACTTTGTTACGTGTTTAGAGTTCCAGTAGTTAGTTTTAAAATTCGTAGTCGTGGTTAGTTTGTAGCATCAGAGTAATAAAAATGTCATGTCAGATGCCCATTAAGGGTCAGAATTGAGAGTAGGTTTATTTTAATATCTTATGTGCTTGTGAGTTTTTTCGCAAAATGTTTTAATAGTCAAAAGTGTTTATTCCCGGCATAGAGGTTTATCGTAAACACAAAACACAGTCGACAAGAACAAAAAACAAAAAAACTAGAAATAGTTCCAAAGACAACATTTCAACAATCCGAAAAGCCTAGAATTTTCACGATTACCTGAGCATGTTCGAAATCCATTCTATTTCCAAAACTGGTTCTAATATTCTTCACGTACCTACTTGTTTGAAAAAAAAACTCATTTTCACGTTCTATTCAACTTAATTTATTTCAACCAATCAATTCACAAGGAAAAAACTCGATTTGATTTCAAATTTCAATACTTAACAGAGCGATGAGAAAGAAGAACTAGCTACAATAACTGGTTGGTGCTTTTAAATCAATACGCAATCGAAAAGAAATATTCGGTATTTTTAACTTAACATTTCGAAAACAACAACAAATAACTACTGCTTTACGATGCAGCACTAATAGTCTACTTATCAGCTGACTGGAATATTCGTTAAATCTGCGATTGCACTTGGACGATAACATTAGGTCACATGACAACAGTGGCAGGTTCAGCTGAGTAGCAACAAAAAAAAAACCGTTAATACTAATCGATTTGCATTTCTAGGTTGCTTCAAAACACAGCAATATTCTTGTTTTAGCCTGCAGCACTTGCCGCCCAACAATAATCAGCCTTCATTCAATGCTAATTCACTGCACTTAAGCATTTCTTCATTAACGAAAATCACTCAGCATCTAATTCCCCTCACAATAAAACTTTATGTTTCTTCCTAACAAAAAAAAAAATCAATATAATTCCTAATTGATTTCAATTAAGTCAATTCCTTTCTCGATCTCCTCCAATCTCCTGCCACGAAACACTTCTTTCAATGCCTCCCTTTTCTACAGCAGGCAATACAAAATGCACAATTTCCCATAAATTTTAAAGTTAGAGTCGATAGTATTCCAATTTCACTTCAGAATTAATTAGTCAGTAAGCTTTCCAATTTATGCTATCTTAATAATTTCCCAAGCAATACATTTAAATCTCCCAATAAAAAGTTTGAATCTGAAGACTTGAGACTAGTAGTGCGAGTACTGACCATGTTTCATAGAAATCGATATTGACGATCCGAAGGATCTGTCGGTTTGGAAGTTGCCTGGATATTTTTGGGGAATAATTAACTTGGGTAAATTTAAAGAGCACCGCCGTCTAGAAACGTTGTCTTCTTCTTCTTCCTCTCCTTCATCTGCTTCTTTGGCTCTTGCGAATAATTATATTGAAAGCTGGCGAAACGGCAAGGCTCGAGTAAAATTAATCATCGAACTAATCCGGTTTGTGGTTGTACAGGACGAATTCAAACCACAATTCGATGCGCTCACTGCAGGAAGTAATCGGTTGATTTGCCTCTGTTTCGGGAGTGGATGAAAGCATGGGGTGGAGTGGGATGTGAGTAGTGATTTGCAAATGCCAAAGTGAAAAAAAATTGAATCCTGCCGAGGTCAAATGAGTCGATGAATATAATTGAGATACAATGGAGAAAATCTTGCAAATACTGTGAAATTCAGTTGACTGAAATGCGGCGGGTCTAGAGTGTATGTACAAAGATATAGTACCGTCGCTTGGGATTTCGACTTGTTGTTGAGGGTTGATTCCACTGAGGGGATTTCAAGGTTTTCCGATTTAAGTATTTCGTTGATTTATTCGCATTCGACTTACAAAATTTCAGTTGTCAACGGCTGACAAGGGGAATGAATCAATTTAGTGGGTGGTTAAATGTGATTTCAGTGTAATCAGCACTCGGTCTCCTCATGAGGGCGTCAATCGTTTGACTATCGACGATTTTAGGATTTCTATGCGAGCGAATGAACGGTATTTCAATTTCAATCAAATTTGGAAAAAATCAATGAATTTAATTAATTGTTGCTTTCGATTGCAAATCACCCGTTTGAAATTGGAATAGAAGTAGTCAATTGATTATTTAGCTCAATTAATGCAGGATGAGGTTAGTATTTTTTTCGGGTAAATTCGGGTAAGTAATAAGAGAGGCTTATTGATAGCTATGGAATTGAAGCGATTTGTTTTCATCATATATACATTAAATTAAAAGAATATTTCATGAAAACATACAGCTGTGGCAGAAGGTCAAAGGAGTAGGCACTACAAAATTCAATTAAATCACAAAATTTTGGAATACTTCTTCAAAACACATTAACCCATTCATTCCTTAGGCTTACGTACAAAGTGATCTAAAGTGTTTCATATTTATTTCAAAAATTCATATGGTGCTTTGTTCAATTGAATAAATACACATGTTTGTCTTGGGCGCCCCATCAGCAATGACCGCATAGAATCATTCCCAGGAAAAGAATTTCATTTCTTCCTGCGAAAGTGACCGGAGTGACATCCGAGAAAGAACAACTCAAGGCTAAATTCATACCAACCTCCGTCCCGGCGAAACTTTAGCAGAACTCAGAGTATGCTCGAGGTTTGCATATGTCGTTCGCATGTGTTCGTACGGTTCATATTGTTTCCCATCAGCACTGATTCGTCCCTGAGGCACCAGATCCAATGAAAAAGTTTGTGGCAACTCTTTGCTAGCCTCCCTATACGGCAAAAACGACCATGAAATCTAGAAATCTACTTCCCAATCTAACGGAGATAGTGGCTTCGAGGGTAGAGTGAATTTACATACGACGCTCAAATATGTACGCTCAAAAAACGACGTAACGATGGAAGTTACGGCAGGAGTAACGGCGAGGAACTAAAAATAGGGGCAAAAGATACAGCAGGTTTATTTACAAAAGTGGGCTATTGAGTTTGCGGAAAAGGAGGTAAAAAGTGCAAATAAAAGAAAAAAAATTATTTATCTTTTTTAGTATATTTGCCTGTTACTCTAATATGTTTTACGGATTTTTCAATTACTTTATGTATAATTTCAAAAAAAAAAAATGTGTTGTCTTTGCCGGAAAAGTTAGCCACCTTCCTTCAATTCTCCTCGTTTGAAAACTTCTTCCAACGAAGTTCCTTTTGAATTTTAGAAAAAGGTAATAATTGCTGGGAGCCAGATCAGTGCTGTAGGGTGAGAGATCGCAACCCACCTTATGCAAATCAGCCAAAGCAAAATGACTTTTATGAACAGGCGTGTGTGTTGTCGTGCAGGAGGAGGATACATTTAGTTGATTTTCCTCTTCTTCTTTTTTCATGGCTTCTTCCAAACACTCTAGGATCGAAGTGTAGTTTTCTCTAGCTATGGAAACGCCTTTGGCTCTGAAATCGATCAACAAGTTTTCTTCCGAGTCCCAAAAAACTTTTCCAGCTGACTGTTACAGATTTAAATTCTTGGGAGGTGGTGTACCTTTATTTGTGCAAATGCATAGAGTCTTGTTTTGACTCAGGCTCATAATGATGAATCCAAATCTAGCCTCCAGTAACAATTCAAGTCAATACTCCATTTTCGTCTTCACTTCATAGGTCCTAAAACGTGCGACTGCACTCGGCACGCTATTGTGTTTGAGACGATGTGAGCAATCTCGGGACCCACTTTTTGCTGGCCTTAGTCATGCCAAGATGATCGCGAAGAGTATTTAAAATGGCTGTATTTGATAATTTCAACCATTTCCGCTAGCTATTTCTTTTTTAGCACATTATATCTTCGAATATAACTTTTTCGACTTGGTGAACAATATCGTACAAAAACATTTTTGTATATATTAAAAAATGTACAAAAACTTCTGGACACTTCGATTGGCCGTTATGGTTGTGGGTCGTCTTCATGTCAGTTTCTTCTTTGATCGAAAAGATTGATCCACTTGTAAATTATGGTTTTGCCTGAAAAAGAGTCGCAGTAAACGGATACCATCTCTTTTATTATGGTTTGAGCCGACTTTTCTTGTTTAATGAGGAACTTTGTAGAAGCGTAGTACTCGGTTTTCTTCACGGTTGAGTTGTTTCGTCAAAGATCATTACAAAACCAATGTCTCGATTGAAATAAAACTTGCTATTTATTCTTAAAATGAGTCTGTAAACTGATTACGTTTAATCTACCTTCATTAATAACCTACCGACTCATTTCGCGAACTTAATAAGCTACCTCGTATAAATAAATTTTTCTTTACAAGGATATTCAAGGGTGAATTGTTTAGATCTGGGCAAATATCCAAGAAGGTAGCACAAGACAATCATGCTCTGCATGCGTACTTCGTGCTCTCGAAAGTAACGACGGACAATGGACCCAAGACTCCAAAGGGCCAGAAACACCGGAAAGAGAGCCGGAGACACCCAAAGGCCGTAAACCGAAAGGCCATTGCTATGGATACATAAACTTCACAACAAAAGCAACCAACGCAAGCCCTCCCAAAAGAGGACTACATAGAAGGCATATGGATCACTTTTACTATGCTCCAAGTAAATAAAAAGACTGCAGACTCGAAATTTTTTCCGCTGACTCTTACAATGTGAGTAATAGTTGGCGTTTGGTGTAAAGAAGGGATGAAAAAAAATTAAAGAAAAGAAAGTGAAGGGAACGAAAATAAATCCATCGCAGCAAAGCAGGGTTAAGAAGCGGAAGGAAAAGGTGCAAAAAAACTGGACACCGTAGTCGTCAAACTAGCTCATACCAAAGCTCATACGGAAGTCTTTGGAACCATTCACAAAGTCTATCTAAAGCAGGGTTTTCCCTGACCGATCGCGGATTGCAACAGATTGTCACGAAGCTATGAGACTTATCTCGCCAGGAATCAAAATCGAATTAATAGAGTAACATGCTAACTAAGGAAAAGATAACTGCACTCATCAAGCAAGAAGCTGGACAATGAGAAGCCGATTAAATGAAAACCAATTTTCCCGCCTTATTCCAGGAAACATAGAAAAGCAATGGTGGAGCTCGGTGACACTTTAGCTCTCAAAATCTTCAAGTCCAGTCGAATAAGCGTGGGGATGATATATGCCTGAATGAGAAAGTGGGCAGAAGTGGTACATTGCTACCAATTTATGAGATTCGACCACAATAGATGCAACTGCAACGGCCCAAACTACAGCGGTAGCTACCAGAGATGAAGTCATGTGAGACATAGGGCAGCGTTTTGCTTTGCAGACCCCCAATGCATTTTTTTGTCGAAACTAGATGGTGTTGAAAACTTCATGGGAATGCGTGCATTTATGGTTTTCAAAAGAGGACCCGGCGTCAAGAGAAGGTAGCAGGGGAGGAAATAAGAGTCGCCCAAGAGAGTCTGCATGGCTTTTTAACAGTTGATCACCTCCTAACGCACCTCGTTTGCGAACGTAAGGCCCATATCGAACTGATAATTAAGCATTATGAAAAGAGGAAAATCTTCATTTGGTTGCTAGATACAACTTTGAACACGGTGATTTTGACACACGCAAAATATACGTATCGGTAATCACGGCTACGGTCATGGCTGAGTGAAATTTGGAAAAGCCAGCTGCGGGAGCTGATACTTATTTTCGAATGACTCAAAACAAGAATTCGAAGATAAATTAAGCTCATTGTAAGACACTCTTGGTAGCACTGAAAGCAGCGTGGTCTTAGAGAGTGACTTACGTACAAGGGTATTGGAGTGCATTATGCATACTGGTAGATCGCGCGACTTGTACATTGTCGAGATCATATTGTGGTTGAATTTGCTGGTGTTGAATACGGGCTCAACGCCAAAGTTCTGCAGACTCGGTATTGGCCAGCCCATATCTGAAAACATCCTGGCGTTGAAGAGACTTGTAACCTGTGTAAACCATTGGAGAGTGATGGAGGATAACACAGCGAGTGATCAAATTCACATCTGCTACCATACTGCCAAAAGCAGGCAATCCTGAGGCCAGCCTACCTCCAGAATGCTTTGGATGTTCAACGGAAGTAAGAAAATAGTATCACTAAATACGAGCTTGAAGAAGGAGCCTTTATTCACTCAAATATTAGCGACTCATGAAGTAGTAAGAACAGTTGTGAAAAATACAATGTTCTATATTTAAGTCCACCGTGTGGTGAGAGGTAAATAGGTTTATTGGCGAAATGGTGGAATGCGCCAAAATTTGCCAACATTCACGGAGTGTCAACCCGATGACAGTGGGTCCCATAGAGGTCCAGACCAGAAAATTTTGTAAAGTACCTGTGAATCGGTAAATTATCAAACCAATTGAAGCCACATCAGTGAGTTGGCTCGGTTGGCAATTGTTGGCTGTTACAGGATTGTGATAGCTAAGATTGGCGGCCAAGCGAATCGAGATGACGGTTGCAGATGGCAACAACCAACGCCATCTTGCTGTACGAGTGCAGTTGGACTTTTTTAATATGTAAAAATAATCTTATGACAACTCTCGCACGGGTATAGAGGTCGAAGCTGGTAGAGAAAGTAGTCTCTTAGACGTAATACATAACTAAAAAATACATTGAATAGAAATGATTGAGCAGAGCTTTTTTAGAGACCTAAAAAGTATGAAGTGTAACGTTATTAACGGCTTGCGCCACCTTTCTTTAACACTACATAACGAAATATCAAACCGTTGCATTAAAAATCAAATATTTCACTTGATATCTATATGTCGTTGTAGCTTTCATTAAAACAAGAATTCCTTTAAGTATTTTAGCAACTTACTGTAGTCTTTCATCGCTTAAAATTATTCGATAGGCGGAAGTAAAGCCTAATTTTACTTTTTTTGGTATCGAAAAGAGGCTCTCAAGAAACAGTTTTGCCAAAATGAGTGAAATTCCCGTATCAGTGTAATATGTAAGGCCATACAAACATAGTACCATTAAGAGCTCAACCAATCCAACTCAAACTCAATTTCATTCCCTTTAAAAATAATCCCTCGTAACTTAAATGCTAAGATTTTATCTTCTTTCTTGATGTTTACTTCCAAACATTTTCCTAAATGCCTGCAAAAAAAAGTTCTAACATTAAAGATATTTACTAGAATACTTTCTCCTTTACAAAAAGTCCCTACTTAAGACCGATACAATTCAGTTATCATAAACTGTACCATATTGAGTCATTAAACTTGTATACACATCTATCTTTATTTATTTTCAACCTACTTTTTATCCGCAGCTTTTCTAAAAATATATAACGGAATCTAATAGAGACCGACTCAGTATCAACTTTACTCTACTGGCAAAATGAGAGCAAACGGAAGGAGCAGGATTCGTTTCGCTTTTCTATCAGAAAATTATTCATGAAATATATCCCATGACATTTTCCCTCTTATCTATTTCTCAATTTCAAGTCATTTCTTATGAAGGATGGTTATGCTCGAGTTACTTTTGCTTCAGTTCTGAAGATTTTGCATACGAAACATGCAAGAGTTTGAAGTACAGGAAAAAACTAGGTTTCTGAAGCTAAGCGTAAAGAATGAGGACAAGGGTACAAAAGCAATCGGTAAAGTAAAAAAGCATAGGGCAAACGGAACAAAGATGCAAAAGGCAGAAATCAGGATGAATATATTTCATGTAAGGGTATGAAACAAAACTCAGTAGGGTTTTCGATCAAACTGTCCAATGGGAATAGATACATAGGTATTTCTTGGACTTTACCCTGCTATCAAAAGAAAAAATGAAAAATCATCCAGTATAATTTCGCTGTAAATAAGAATACACAAGGCACAGCGATTGAAGTTTATGATTATTGAATATGAATATTGTCTTGCATATTGCATCATTCGAGTAAACGAATTTTCGGAAAAAAATTTACAAGTTCAAAACCGGTTTTAAGAAGTTTCTTGGCTTATGAAAACAGCAATTGTCTGTGTCACAACTAATAGTACCCCTAATTTGTCGTAAAAAGAATTTTTGCGTAGTTTAAACCATATTTCGCTGGTCTTTAGCGCTTGAAGTTGTTTTGATTCGTATTTTTCATACTGTGTGAGATTGCTGGTTCAAAGGACAGTGTACTACGCTTTCAGTTCTATAGGCTTTCACTTTAAACCCCATATAGCTCAGATACCTATTCAGAGCTAAGTTAACTCGAAGCTCGGTGTGTGATCATGGCTGGATTTGAACTATAGATCAACCACGGTCGAAGTCAGCTACCCACACGACAATTAACGATGCTATCCTTTAAGACGATGATAAAATTGGATGGACTTAAACCTAGCAAGACTGCGATTCAAATGAAGCAAGTGGACCATAACATTAAAGCCCATGCTGTGAGCAGGAGCCATATATGACTGAAAATAAAACAATAATCAACCCTTCAAGTTCACTGTCGAGCACATAAATAATCCGCTTAACTTTTGCAGGACTATCTTTGGGACTTGAAGATTGCACCACTGCTTCGGTTGGCAGCATATTTCTAAAATCTCCTTCAGTTTTGTTTTTACTTAAGGTCAGTGCATCCTGGGAATTTCACTTCGATCTGATAGTCCGTTTGTCAGTGCTTGTGAACGAGAATTTCGAGTGCTAAAATATACCTTAGCTATTTGGCAGAGAGCTACCGTTCTTTTGCGCTGAGGAACTTTGGATATTTTCATTTGACTGTGTAAACAAAGCATCAAATTTACCAATCATTTGCAGTTTTCTCCAAAAAAAGAAAAAAAATCAAGAGTGTATTTAATTTGAAGTATTTCAGCTTATGTACCTGCCATAGCTTCGTAGATGCCCGCACATTCATCGAGCACCCCATAAACGAATTTTCATGCCCATCAATATGCCTTGCGAATTTCGTGACAGTTTTTTTACAGTTTTTTTTTTGCCTTATTTGAGGCACTAAATGCCCCCATGGGGTTCAACATTTCCAATACTTTATAATATCCAAGTTTAAATCATGTCCAAATTTCGTTTCGTATACTTTTTTCCGAACATAGTTTCTTCATGAAATTACAGAAGTACCTAAATATCTCTAAAATGCCAGCCGAAGCCAAAGGATTAAATATACTTAATTTTTTGGTATACAGCTACAGAAATTTTAGTTTTTGTGCATATATATATAAATATATATATATATATATATATATATATATATATATATATATATATATATATATATATATATATATATATACATAAATAAATATATATATATATATATATATATATATATATATATATATATACATAAATATAAATATATATATATATATATATATATATATATATATATATATATATATATTATTTATATATATATATGTATAATGCTGGAATATCGGTTCTTCTGTTATCTTACCTAAAAAAGTACGAAACCCGAGAACAGCAACTTGGGAAGCACAAGGAAAACAAATAGACACCTCAGGGCACTAGACGATATGGATCTGACGTGTCCAGGACGACTTAACGAGCAGGTGAACCGATTAACAGGAATTTTATTGTCAGATTTCAAAGAAGTGTGCCCAGAAAAGCCCGTAAGGAAAAACGCTACATTATGGTGGAATGGCGAACTTACAGAGTCTAGAGGTCACACACAAAGAGCGTTTAGCAACGCAAGGCGTTCCGGAAACGTGAAAGATTGGGATCAATACAAGCAAGAGCTGTCGCTCTTTATAAAGAAGATAAGACGAGCCAAGCGCGATTCATGGAGGGAATTCTTTGAGATCATTGAAGGAGGTACAGTGGCTGCCAGAATCAGGAAGGTCGTTTTTGCGAAGGGAAAACGGGGATTGGGTGGAGGACTCGAAAAAATGCCTGGACATGCTACTGGAAACTCACTTCACGGAATTGGCTTGCACGGCACGGCGTAGTGACGGACTTCTAGCAACCCACAGGCCGTCTGAGCAGCTGATCAAGGAAGTAGTAGATGAGTTCTAGATTGAATGGGCTAAAGGCACATTCCGACCTTACAAAGCTACAGGGATTGATGAGATATCCCTCATCATGCTTCAAAAAGCAGATAGAATCATCATTACGTGAACGATTTTAGACCAATTAGCTTAACATCGTTTCTGCTGAAAGCACTAGAGAGGCTGGTTGATCTACACATCAAGAGCTCGATTGATGTCGCGAGACTCTGTGTTGATCAACACGCGTATCTAGCGGGCAAATCAGTAGATACGACATTACACAAAGTTGTCGGTACAATAGAAAAATCTTTACAGCAAAAAGAATTCACGTTGGCAGCGTTCTTAGACATCGAGGAAGCCTTCAATAATGTCACTGTTGCGAGTATCAGCGACGCTTTGGTTCGATATAGAGTGGATAAAACTCTGGCGACCTGGGCATCGGACTTGTTAATGAAATACTGGAGAATTCAAGGGTCAGTGGCTTTGATGCGGTGGCGTATGCCGATGACATTGTAGTACTTGTGAATAGTGCGTTCCCACAAACTTTTCGGACCTTATGCAATCGGCACTGTACCATATCCAAATCTGGGCCAGAAAAGTCGGTCTTAAGGCAAACCCGACAAAAACCGAACTCAGTCTTTTCACAAGGAAACACAGGGTACCGGCTATTGCCACGCCTAACCTCAACGGAATAACATTAGATCTTGTTGATAGTGTTAAATATTAAGGCCTTATACTAAACAAGAAACTGAACTGGGGGGCAAACGTGAGGCACAGAATAGGTAAGGCTCGCGCAGCACTTTTCACGTGTCGGTCTTAAACCTAGGGCGACCTATTACATATTCACATGTGTAGTGAGTGTAGACTGTCGAACCAAGCTACCGTCTTCCAGTTTGAAGTATATGCTATACGCATGGCAGTTGAATCCATTGGTGGAATATCAACGAATCCAATGACGACTTGCGTCGACAGCAGGGCAGCCATTCTCGCATTTGAATCTTACAGATGTTCTTCAACAACTGTGAACGCTTGCAGAGTGGCTCTCAATAAAAAGGCAAGGCATATGCCTATCCGGATTATGTGGGTGCCAGGGCCTAGGGGGTCATAGGCAACGAAAAAGCCGATGAATTGACACCGAGAGGTTAAGGAGCTAGTAATAGCTGCTGCATCACTGTACCACGGTCAACCGCTGACACCACAAGCAAACTTGATGCCGCCATATGGGTCAAACTAAAGTCCGAATGGGAAAACAGGATGGACTGCTGCATGGTGGCCAGGACATTATGGCCATCATCTGATCTAAGCGAAAGCAGGAAACTGCTCAAGCTCAGCAGAAACTACTTGAAAGCCACGGTCGGCTTGCTCACAGGACACTGCCTTGTCGCATCTCATGCGAAAAAAATGGGACTGACATCCAGCAATTTATGCAAGAGGTGCGAGATGGAAGAGGACACCATCGAACACACTCTCTAAATAATAAACGCCTCAAGATTTTTGGTTCTTACCACTTTTAAGAGTTAACAGAGGTGGCCAGTACCGTCACGTTGAGTTAGTTGATTCAGTTTGGCGAAGCGGTGACTTGGCAGCTCTAACAAGCCAGCGGAGAGTGGCAAATGGGCCCAAACTGGCGGCCTAGTGATAGCCGCGTTCTCGACAACCCTCTTCACTAACCTAACCTAACATTGGTGCACAAACTTTCTCACTCTATTTGAACCACTTCTAAGATGTATAATCTCAAGTTATACCCCGTAGCATGATTTTACATAATTTTGAAATATGCATGTGCTAGTTATTTGTTATGAATTTTGCCATCTTCCTTTCCTGGAAAGTCTTGATATGATTTGCAGCAGGTTTCCTAAAATCCTTACCAAAATGGTAATTGGTTAGATCTTGTTTTCACAAATGCTTATGACGAAGTAGTGGTTAGTCCAACTAGTGACGCTGAGCATCTTTTTGCAACAGTTTACACCATACCGCACTGTCAGTCGAACTTTCCATTCCTGATTCCACCTACCTAAAAACTTACAATAGCTCAATTGTATTTGACTTCTGTATTGCTGATTATGAAAGCATTAAACATGTTCTTGATACCACTGACTGGACGAATACTCTTTCAACTCAGGATTTCGAGGCAGCCATTTCCTCTTTTTAGTCACTAGCCTCCAGAAGAATCGTGATATTGGCCTGCTTCATATTCGACGTCATTAGAGACGCTATTAATGTAGAATTCCTGAATAGTAAAATTTTGATAAATATCCCTGGGAGGAACATCAGATCCAATCGTTTCCTAAAAGAATATTCACATTCGACCACACATGCAGCAAATGAGCCAATAAATAGATGCTGCAGAATATTCAACAGGATAAACAATTTTTATTCCCCTACGATTTCCAAATCATCCTTTAAATCCTCTCTTTTGCATTCCATCCGTACCCCCTAAACTTAAACTATCAACTACATGTCAAGGTTTTATATATTGATTGTTATTTGTTAATTTATTTGTTACTTATTTAATTTGTTTGTTTTTCCTTTTTACTTTGCTTTTCTATTTTTTTGTTTCATATTTTATATGTAACTTTGTACCTTGTTTGGTGAATAAATAAATAAATAAATAAATAAATGTATGCTATATGCCGACAATATTTGTCGTCTTGGAGATTCCTTTCTTTATTTAAAAACAAATTTACCACAGATAAGATACTTTTCATCCATATAATCAGGTTTAATATACTCTTCACCTTCCTCATCCAACTTTAATGAAAAATCGCGAAATACGGACCACAGCATCACTAAAGCATTCCTCTTCTGTACAGAGTTATTTCTGCATCTTCAGCATATTTAAGGAATGTTTACAAAACTGAGTACGTATTTCTCTCATCGCACAGACATACTCTTTGACCTTTCCGAGTTTGCTTCACCATCAATTCTCATTCAAGCGAGAATCTCTCTCATCCAGACACTCGCAATATCTTCACCACTTCCTCATGCTTAGTTTCATTTCGTCGTAGCCCTAGATTCTGACCTGATGTCTATGATATGTTTTTCTGAAAATCCACAGATTCGTATCGGCGTTAAAGACAAACATCCTTGTTCCTATCTAATTTTAGGCAACAACAAAGCCGGCTGACTACGTCCATATGAACTTTCAAGCCAATACGGTACAAGAAAATTTCCACCTCCGGCAATAAGACAAAGAATTCCATTGGCTCTCCCTCAACACAACAGAGTTTTAGGGAGTTCTGAATTCTTTAAACATTTCAAGTCCTGGATCGCTTCGAGCGTATAGCAGTCATCGCAAACATTCGAAACGACCCATACATATATTCATGCATTCATCCAACCACCCATCTGTCGTTACTCTAGCTCTGGGTGATCCCTGATTTTTAGGCATACGATTCGAAAATGGAGTACTCGGAAAAGATGATTTGATGAATCTTTCATTATCGGAATTTTCAACTCGGACCGTATGAATTGATTTTCTTACAAATTCCTTTTTTCATTTAAATGTTTCGACTTGTATTTGACTCTTAGTTGAAAATTGTCGCTGCTTATCTCATACCAGAATGCACGAAAATAGCAAAATAAATTCGAATCTACGTCACAAACGAACGGATGGTGGAAGTAACTGAAAGAAATTCATGAAATTCTTTCCTAATCTTTCAAAACCAAACATTCTTTACCATCAACCGATTTCATAGCCACCTTAAAAGTACGATGTTTGTTTTGAAAAATTCCTGGGAACGAGTCAATATCGGAAGTGGCTTTAAACGAAAAAGAGTCCAAAAAACAGAGCCAGTTGTTCGATGGACCTAACAATAATTGAACTGACTCCTTGAAAAACAACATGAAAGCGATTAGAGTGAATCGAGCTTAAACAAAATTTGCTGCCTTTTGTATCTGAGTTACACGTTGAGATTTTTAACAGCCATTTAACCAACTCAGTTACATGAGATCTCTTTGCCTGCAAAAAGCAATGTTTTCGACAGAAAATCGATTCCCTACTTTTTTGACCGACCAAACATCCCTTTGATTTTTCCTCCCTTCAATCTTTGTTTGTTCCATGTGTTTTCAACTAAGTCAATACAATTTCTGATAATCCCGAATGCTTTGTATTGCCTTCTTTACAATACCGAATACAAAAGGTCTATTACTAGCTTTTACCGGGATTCTTTCACTTTACATCAAAAGAGGGGATCCATTACCTGCAGTACGTAGGGCAGCTGCCACTCAGTTTCCAATGCACTTACCAGCTAAACTCATTTCAACTATTGCAAACAGTATGTAACATGCTGCAAAAAAACTATACGGTAAAGTTAGCCTAGAGACTATAACAAACCAGCAGCGCATCTCGTTTCCCGGTATTGAAGTTACCGCTCTACGTGATGCAAAGAGCGATTTAACATTTTGCATCAGAGCGACTTTAAGCAACATTTTCGTCGGCAAAAGTTCATAAAATGGAAACTCCCTTCGCCGGCATATCAGGCAAGTACACCCCTACATGCTGGTGTACATAAGTTTTCTATAGTGGATCAGGTGCACCTGGAACCGTTCAATCCCGGATATGCTTGAACTGCAGATGAGAATACAGGATTACACATGAGCGCTTCCTAGCAGCGCTCAATGCATGTTTTCGATCAGAAAAAAAAACCCTTTAAAGTCAGCCAATTTAAATCTATGTTTGAATATTACCGACAATCAAACGAGGACTCGAGTATGGGAACACAGCAGCAACAAGCTTTTTTTTAGAAAAAAAATCCAGTGATTACTCTGGATAGTTGTCTATCTTTCACTTTGAAATTTCCACCACTTTTCGATCAATTAAAGCTGATTAGATTTTCCACGGAATCAAATTACCACCTAAGCCACTAATTAGAGAAGTACGTTCAGCCACTTAGATTGTTCGAACGTGTTTCTAAATTTATCATGTGGCTTTAGATTTTAATCCAGGCATAAGCTAGAACAAGCAAGGTGTTCGGAATACCGCTTAGCTATGCATGGAACTATATGACTTGATTAGCTCTCCTCGCTCTGGAGAGATTTAATTGCTACTTGTAAGGAAGGTAGGCATTGTGAGGCTGTTTATGAAATCAGGTACCGTAAAATGTAGTGAATAATTAGTAGTAGTAAATAGTTTGGCAAATTACCCAGTCAAATGCTAATCGAAACACTTAACATGGAAAAAAATCAAGGAATATTTGTAGCTGGTAAAATCTTGATTAAATTAGGCCTTAGCTATGGGACAAAATTTCTATGAATATTTCTCTTGTTTTCAAGCTTGATGTGAAATGTGCTGCTAAACTTGAAAGAGGTTTTCTTGGCAGTAAAACATCTTTTGATGAAAACCATTTTAAGAAGATATGTGAATACTAGAACAGAAGGACCCAGCCCAATCACAAATCGAAAATTTGGAGTATGATTACAAGATATAAAATTAATTTAATTTAAATCAAGTTTGCAATAACAAGCTGAAAATAAAAGAATTGTTTGATCCTTCTCATTCCATTTCGAAGACAGTATCTAATGCCATCTTTGAAATGCTTCTTGAAAGCTTCTCGAAACAGATAAATCGTTGAAAGGATTCAAATTAATTGAACCTTAATATGAGCAAAATAGGACGCTATAAGTTTTTCGTGAAGCCAAGTGAAAGGAGGTACCTGTGAATGTAGGTACCTGTGTACGTTCGGCTTGAACATTTGAGGGCCGTAGACATCGGGAGAGACAGCAGATGGAAGACGGTTCCACATCCGTATTGATCTGGATAAGGACTCATGGAATTTGACAGTAGCCTCGTATATTAGCCGAATTGACTTGGACTGACTTGGCGTGGAACGGCTTGAAATAAAACTTCAAAGTAGGTTTTTGGTGCGACTGGATTAGCGTTGATTAACCGAATAAAATTCAGCTAGTTCTACTAAAGTAAAGTATCTCGCATCGGAACGTCACATATATGAATAGAACTCAAGTGGGCTTCGAATTTTTCAATCCTCAATCCCTCGATCCGGGTCTTTTAACGCCCAAGTCGATCCGATCCAGTAAAATTTCGTGATCGGATCGACTTATCTCAGCTCAATCCACTGCGGATATACAACGTGATTTGACTGATCTTAGTCCACTTTGAAACCACGTTATAGACGCGCCTAGTGTGACTGGCACCAATGTGAAGGGTATGAAAATATGCGCGACTGGGAATATCAGTTTCAGAGATTAGATCGAGTAATTCATTAGAACTACGACCATTGAAGTAGCGATAAATTAGTGAAAGACAGCAAACATGACGTCTGTGGGCAAGAGATTCAATGCGGGAAGTGATTAGGTACTTCGCTAATAAGCTTCAAAGCTTTACTTTGCACTTTGTCTAACGCGGACAGTGCAGAACGACCTGCCCTTGCCCAAACATGGAAATTATACTCAAGTCTCGGTCTTATATCACATTTTTAAATACGCGTAAGATCAGGTGAAGTAAAGTATTCTTACATCTTTTCAGGTAGCCAAAGCATTCCGTTGAATTTGACCATCAGACAGTAAAAGCTGCGATGGGCTAGTCACGAGCAGCGAATGGACGAGACTCAATTACCAAAAAACGTATTCAAAAGAAAAGCCCAAGTTCTCCGCCCAGTAGACAAACTCAGAAGAAGAGGCTCAAAATAAATTAAGGACACAGAATAAATTCGATTCGATATGAATTCCTGGTCATGAGGGGACCCAAAAAAACGAAGAAAGTGTAAAGTAAAGTAAAGTAAAGCAATCCCACGACAACCCTTGTACGGGTCTAGGGGTTGAAGCTGGTAGAGAGCTTCATTACAATTTTTTAATCATTGTGGATACGAGTGTGGAGTGATTAGTTCCACGACTCACTTTACCCCTGATTTAAATCAGGTACCTAATCAGAGCTAGGTGAACTCAAAGCTTGGTGCGCGGACCCTCGTCCGAACCTGGATTCGAACCAGGGACCCCACACGCAAGAAGCCAGTGCTTTACCCACTAGGCTACTCAAGCTCAGTGGTCAGAAGAAAGTGAGCCAGTGCCAAAAAGGGCTAAATATTTTTTGACTTTAGGTAGAGAGTTTACAATATTCAAAAAGACTACTTCAGCTTCAATAGCATAAGAAGCATAGGGCCTGATGCGAGGCCTTAAGGGCCACCTTTCTCGCACAAAGTAATTTCGCAGGAAAAATGAGCAACGGGGTGACTGCGAAAAAGCGCTAGATAATGTGAAACACCTTCTCATACATTGTTCAGCACTAGCAAAATGAAAAGTACGGTCACTTAGCTGTGCTTTTTGTTATATGAAGGGCATAAAAAAATTCCCACATGAGGGCATAGTCAGGCTCATAAGAATTTTAATATAAAAATAAACACAGCGCTGAAGAGGCTTAATAAATCGAGGAGGGTGCAGTGTTAAAGGCTTCCTGAATTCGCTCCGTGCAATTTAGTTTCGTTTTCAGAGCCTCCAATTTTCGTAAGCCCATTGAGCTTCATTTATTCAAAAAAAATTTGACTTCGATAATTTTTTTTATAAAGCCAGATATATACCTCAGTCGTGATATCCACCTGCAAACAAATTATTCAGAATTGACACCCATCAAACTCAAAGCAGTGGTAGCCATAGTAACACTACTCGAAAAAAAATAAAAAACAAACAGTGTTAATAGTTCGTTGGTTGATTTTCAGAGTCGTTCTGATGATGTTTTGATGTTCAGAAAGTTGAAATATTGTTCATGCAAGGTGATAACTTACAAATATTTTTTCAGAAGCAACAACGTAGGTACCTGGAAATAAAAAAAAAATTGTATTAGTTTTTATACAAATCAACCATGTTTTTACATAGTTTTGTGAAACGAAACAGTATTGATTCAAAGTACTACTCAACTAGTAGGAGCTAAAATAACATTTTTCTTACTGTGACATTTATTTACTTAAATCATTCCCATGGTTTCTTTTTAACGAAAAAAACATCAAACTTCAATTTCAATACGCCCTCTCTCTCGTGTCTCTATCATTTTCCACTTTTCAAACTTCACGGAAAATAAAAATAAAAATAAAACCGAATCCCTCGCCTATATTTTGCATGAGCAAATCTCCATTACACTCAATTACTTGCTCGTCGTACATCAAGCTTGTGAAAACCGTAAAATTTGATTTTAACAAGTGACAACGAATTTATTAGCTTTCGCCTGATGCACTCAGCGAACGAGAGCTTAAAAGAGAGAAAAATAAAAAGAAAAAGAAAAAAAAGCAGCGTAATAGAACAAAGTTGAAAATTAGATTTTATCATACAACAGCGTTAACGCCAAGAACGTCAAGGAAGATGAAGTAAGAGCAACAGCAGTGGCAATCAAGCGATGTGGAGATACAAAAAAAAATGAAAAGAGCAATCGAAAATGAAGCAGAAGCAGCTGGGGCAATCGAGGAAAATTATGTATCTTCATGATTTCTTTCAACGATTTCGAAAACGTCATTCATGCGTTTTCGAAGTCAATTCGAACAATACAGATTCTGTTTATGTCCAGGCGAGACTAACTTCGAAACCTATTTTCGAGCCTACGAACAAATATTTTTTCGCGAGTTCAGCTCATCTCTTGCCGCGGAATACTTGCATGCCAAAGAAAATCCAGATGGATATTACGAAATCAAGTTTGGGATTTCAGAAGAATTTTAAAATAATGCGCTCGAAGAGTACGGTTTCCCGGGCTAACTTCAGCCACCTTAAAGTTCAATATGATCATCAATCCCGGTGAAGATTAGGAAACTACCCATCTCTTTCCCGGAAAAAAATCTGCCTTCACAAAATTTTCAAAAACTTCCTACTTCCTTTCATTTCCGTGTCTTTTACTTATCATCCGGGATATTTGACGTAATCGTGCCTATAAAACGTTTAGGATTTATTCTGTTGCCGTGACACTGTCAAGAGCAAGTTCAACCTCGTTCATTTTTTTTTTCGTTTTTCGTTTTTCCTTTTTCGGGGTTTTCGCCACTGTCTCTTTAACATCATCCACCTGCTACCTATAGCACAGTCAACTTGCTGCTGCCTGTTGGCCTGACGAGCCTAAAATAAGATATTTTTTGGAAAGAAAGTTTTCAAGTCCATTGAGATTCACTTCGCAGGCTGTATTTAGTGAGAAGTTATGGTATTTAAATGGCAACGTCGTGACTGAATTTCCGCTGGGGTCAGCTCGAAGTCAATACCGAAACAGACGCTAGGTGACACAAACTAAATGGAATTTCATAAATTTCGAGGGTTTGACTCCAACACATTGGAATTAGGCGATGATTTCAATTACGAGAGTTTTTTTTTAGTTTATGGTACGTAAAATGGCATAAGTTTTGTTATATTTGGATGGTTGCTTCGAAAATCGAAGTAAAATTGTGGAAATGAAAGTTTAGTTGTGCTAAATATTTCAATATTTGTTTTTGCACGCAGGAATTTCAATATTACAAAAATATCCTTTATTTTCAGATTTTTTCAGGTATTGTGTGCAAAGACAGAACGGAAGATAAAGCTCGGGCCTACTGTAGTCAAACAAAAAAGCTACGCAGCTAACAACAAGCTGCAGAAACTTAAAAAGCTCTCATTTAACCCCTTTTAATAGGTTTAAGATTTAGGTCTAATTGGGCTAAGTTAATCATAATCAGACGTAGGTTACGATTGAATTACAGTATAAGGTAAATTTTAAGTGAATTATCGCCCAGAAAACCCCAGTATTTGTACAAGCTTCGTAGTACTATTAGTGTGTTAGATGAAATTTATCTATGAAAACCAAAAACAAATAAAAAAACACGATAAGGTAAAAAAAAGTATAGCCGATTGATTTTAAGTTTTCTTTGCTAATTAAACATTAAGTTAGGTTAAGAATACACAATCAATATAAAATAAAAATCTTTCTTTTTCTTACAATTTTACTAAGTAGGACTCTTGGGTGGCTATACTCTGTTGCCAATAGATTTTCCATACTTACAACAGAAGGCGCTTTTATAGGCGATTTTCGGAATCATCTGCTAGCAGTCCATCAATTCAACCTCCGCTACGGACCCGGAGCAGTAGCCTGTAAAAGCTGTCTTCAACTTAGTGAGCAGGAAGAAGTCTTCCGGGGCCAAGTCAGTACTGTAGGAGACTAGGTACGGTTGCGATGCCGTTCTGAGCCATGTAATAGCTGACAACGAAATAGGTGTGACTCGGTGCATCTTCATGATGCAAGTTCCCACTGGTGCAAAAGCTAGCCTCAATCAGTCGTCCTATTGCTTCAGAGTTTTCAGGACTTCAACGTAAAAAGCGCCACTGACAGCCTGTCTCACAGGACCAAAGTCGTAGTGGATAAACTTCTTGTCGTCAATGAAGGCAATAAGCAAAGCCTCCTTCGTTTTCTTCACTCTTTCGACCATCGTTAAAGCACTTTTCCCGTCCCGAAATAGTAGCGTTTGACAGGCTTTTATCCCCAAACACCTGACAAATCGTGGCTAACGTCTCCTTGGTCAATTTTCCAAGATCCACATAAAAGATGGTGGCATAACGCTGCTCGATTTTCTGTTGCACTTTTTCTTCGTCCAAGGGCAAAATCTGATTCCACTAAAAACACGATGTGCATCGGAAGGAGTCTTGTAGGTGACTAGCTCTTAGTGTGGTCAGGGAGTAAAGATAATGGAAATTCAGTTTTAATGAGTCAGTCGAGTGAGCGAAATTTACATGTGGAGGACATGAACGACGATATTGTAGATGGAAGATTATTCGGTGGAAGAGATGACAAAGACAAAGATTTTGATCTGAACTGATTTGCCAACAGGGTTTAAAGAAGAAATCGCAGTGGAAAAAATCAGGCTTTCACATATTCACACCAGCCACTGCCACTACGATGAAAATTGTCTAATTGTAGTGGCCCGACAAAAAGTTTAATCGCCAGAGTAACATTAGTAAGAATAAGGAAATTATACAATAATCTATTGATTTCTGGAGTAACATCATATGGAATAGGGCGTCTAGTTGATCTTTTATCGGCCATTCTTTTGATTTTTGATTCAATTTCACTCATGACACATCCTGTGACCAAACTGTATGGTGCTTGCAAACAGAAAAAACTGAGAGAGGTTATATATTTCATATGGTGCTCTCTAATTGCTAGAAAGTCTACAAAATCGGAATATAAGTAGCAATAATTTTTTCTCTTTGCACAACTTAGCCAAGGAATTTATTGACGGAATATGGCGATTTTAGGCACAATTCTCAAGAAGCGACAAGAAAAACCACCACTCTTGCTACCCATAACGCCAAACCACAATTTCAATCATAATTTGCTTTTGACCATGAACATAATTTTATTTTAGCTTAGTTAGCATGCCAAGAAAATAAAAACAGATTCGTTGATCTTTTCCGTACATACCACAGATCAAAGCAAATAAATGAATTCAACGTTTGGGAACCGGAAATTATACATTTCTATAATCACATCAAAGAACAAATGGATGTACTAATGGGAACATATCGTTTTACTCATACTTTGAATATATGGACTATGGCAGTTTTCATCAACATGCTTGATGGTTACGAGGCTTCTGTTCTGTTTTTATCAACTTAACAAGAACCTAGAATAAGAGTAAAAAAAATTTCGTCATCAGTTACTGCTTCTAAATATTGGTAACGCATTTATTAACATACTATTTCTCGAAAATATATGGCAAGAAGTAATCACGCTTTGTAAGTGGTGTAATACAAATAAATAGCCCATTTACAGGGTGTTTTTTAACAGGCGTAGAACATTAATTTGGCAACACTTTTTAATGCTCCGTATGGTGTAACAGCTGTCATTCGTTTTATGGTTAGTTTGGTTAGCCATTTTATCATAAATATGTTGAAATTGCGTTTTGCCGATTTATTTCCAAAAAAAAAACCGTTTTGTTTGAGAATCTCATCGCGCACTCCGTCAATTTTATGGCCGATAAAATCGTCCATCAAAACAATTAATTCGATTAACCATGGATCGTTTCCGTACTACATTTACTCTCACTGATAAGACGCATCCATCCAGACGTCGTTAAGTGCGCAACGAAGAAACCATAACAGCTGTAGAGCGTAGTATCGATGGAGAACCAAGTGAGTCGATTCGACATCGTGCTCAACAATTAAACCTGTGCCCATCCACATTATGGAAAATTTTACGGAAAGATCTTCGGTTGCGGGCTTACGAAATCCAGCTTGCGCAGGAATTGAAGCCGAACAACCACCGGGCACGGCGTAGATCCGGTGTATGAGCTCAAGAACAAATTGCTGCAGATCCCGAATATCATAAGAAAATTTTGTTTAGCGATGAGGCTCATTTCTGGTTGAATGGCTACGTCAATAAAAAAAAACTGCCACATTTGGAGTTATGAGCAATCACAAGCGGTTGTCCAAACACCGTTACGTCTGGAGAAAGTCACTGTTTTGTATGCTTTATGGGCTGGTGGAATAATTGGTCTACAAGTCTTCAAAAACGCTGCTGGGAATAACATTACAGTCAATGGTGACCGCTATAGAGCCATGATCAATGACTTTCTCGTTCCGGAATTGACTTGCTGTAATGCAGGGGACCTCTGGTTTCAACAGGATGGCGCGACATGCCATACAGCTCGTGTAACCATTGACTTATTGAAAGAAATATTTGATGACTCGTTTTGGACGTGTGAACTGGACTGCAAGATCTTGTGATTTAACATTGCTGGACTATTTCTTGTGGAGACACGTCAAATCACTCGTCTACGCCAACAAGCCTGAGACGCTTAACCATTTGGAAAACCACATTCGCCACGTTATTGGCGGGATACGGCCCCAATTATTGGTTAGAGTAGTCGAAAATTGGACCTCTCATTTGGACTTCCTCTGCACCAGCTGTGGCCTCACATACCCGAAATCATATTCAAATAAAAATGGCAGAGAATTATCTTTTCATGGTCATCAAAACAATTCATGCGTATTTTATTTCCTTTCAAAGTTCTATCCCTCAAAGAAAAACACCCCTACAAACTGAAAACTATTGGGCTTTTTATGGATATGGAAGACAACGGACCCGTTGTCTTCAATATCCATAAAAAGCTTATGGAAAATTACACAGTGTGTACTACGACAAGTATAAAAGAGCAATACACTCAGAACACCGCTTTGTCTTTTGCGATAAATGTACCAATGTTATACTGTGAGTCTTGAGTTGATACAATTAGTGATTTCTTCAAAATATTTTTCTCTTTTTGATACTAATTTATTCTAAATAATAAAACTATTATCGTCTTATTGAAATTTTTATTGTATCTTTTACATTTTACTTTATACTGAATAAATTTTTACTTTGATCAAAACAATCCAACTTACATATTCAATAGTCATTCTCTGTAAAGTCAATTTGACACTAAGTACTTATTTAAGTAGTGAATTGAAAATTTATTTATTTATTTATTTCTTTAGCAATTCTTCAATACAACAGACATACTTTAAAATTACAGATTAGAAAAATAATATAAAATAAAACAGAAAAAAGAGATAATCCAAGAGAAACAAAGTAGGTAATCCAATAAAAGAAAATATATATATATATAGAGTACAAAAATAAAAAAATAAAAAATAAAACTACTAGCAAGTTCAAAAATTGACAACGTATTTAAGGATTATGATTTTTAAAGAGTTTTCGTGTCTGAAGAACGTTAACGACAGAGGACCAAGTTGCAACTCGTCATGTTGTCTAGCAATACGTAACTAAAGCGAATAAAAGTAAAGATCAGCTCGCGCGAAAGGAACATTGAACATAAAAGAAGACCTGTTAGATCGACAAAACTCTCGAACAGAAACCTGGCTGCAGAGATCACAATTAACAAGATGGCAATGCACTGTTAAGCACTCGTTAAGGAAAACTCTGCGTGATTCAAGGGAAGGAATCTGCAATATGGAGAGACGAAGATTATAAACTCAGTAAGTAATAAAACAAAGAACGAGTAAACCGACGGTGGATGGATTCTAAAAATCGCACAAGATATTGGTAATGGGGACACAACGTTTTACAACAGTGTTCCAAAATACTGCGAACAAATGACAGGAAGAGATGTATACACGTGGAGAGGTTAACAAAGGGTTTGGAGTATCTAAGGATCAGACAATTTAGAAGCCTTGGCAATAATATACATTATAAGTTGATCGAATTTGAGTTTCGAATCAAATATTACGCCAAGGTCCTTAATATTAACTGCACTTGAAACAGAATAATTGAAAGAATTATACGTAGTTTTATGCGTTTAACACATTTAGTGACATTTCGCGACATTCAGAGTAAGTGCGTTGGCAATGCACCAGTTATTTAACGCAGAAAGATCATTTTGTAATTGATAGTAATCGTTAATTGTCTCGATTACTCTGAGCATCTTGACGTCATCAGCATACAAAACACAAAATGAACGTATATAAGATGGCAGGTCATTAATAAACAGCAGGAACAACAGAGGGCCAATAATTGAATCTTGCGGAACTCCCGAGGTAGGAAAAAGTAGAACAGAGGTACAGGAATTGACAGTTACTACACAATTACGATCAGCAACATAGGAACTGAACCAGGACAGTAGAGGACCAGAGATACCATGACTTTGAAGCTTCCGAGTAAGAAAATTATGATTCACAGAATCAAAAGCTTTAGTGAAATCTGAATAGATAACATCAACCTACTTTTGCTGATCCAAGGCAGGTGCAACCACAAAAATTGATGAGGGTTGAGATTGTATGAGGATACCAAAGACAAATGATAGTGACCACTCTTATGCAAATACGTCATGCGCGAACATATTAGGTAATCAAGACCAACTCCAGCTTTGTCTCTAAAAGAGGCTGATACACATATTTCCTACGGGTCAGCTATGGACACCGAAATCGCAGATGGTTTGTGCAGTCCTGGAGCTAAAACTAATGTGAACTACGCTTTCATTGGCACAGTCGCAAATTTTTTGGGTTTCAATGGCAGAAGCAATCAGAACGACTGGATTGACAATGCAAGCTATCTGCTGAAGTAAAAATATTGCGTACCGAGCCATGAAGCAATCTCAACGCGGACACTTCTTTAGCCTTCTCGTAATATCTGACGATTTCTAATTGCTGACTAGGTACAAATATTATGGCGATTGGCTCAGTACTTTGATGAACTGCTAAACAAGGAAAAAAACTATAACTTAAAGCCACACAACTGATGAAAAATGTACTGCCACCACCAGTAATCTAAAAAAAACTCAAAAACTTACGTACAATCCAATGTCTTAAATATAGGAAGTAGCCATCTACCGATGAAATACCAATCGAACTAGTTAAATATGGAGTTAACAGACTACATCATGTGATTCATTGACTGGTGCTGAAGATATGAGACCACGAAAGTGTTGGTATCCTCAGCTAATCTGTGTATACGAGACTTCAGTCTTATCATTCCTTAGACATTTGTCCGACGCCTGGAAACACTTCACCTTCTCCGCGTTCCAAAAAAGAATCCTCTTTTGATAGTATCAAAAGAGTAAAACTGAATAAAATGACGCCAGAAACCTATGTTTGTATTTTTTTGCAGTTAGATTTTTATAGCAGAATCCAGATATGTAGCTTTGATGGGTAAGACCTTCAACTTAATAGTACTGTACTCATTTACTTAAAAAATGTCGAAAAGTGGCACATCATTGTATCGTTTTGCAGTGCACTACCAATAGATTATAATGGGGAAACTCAAGTCGTTTCAGCGATCATAAAAATATACATTTATTTAGTTCGTTATTTTAAGCACTCTAATCAAATACTGTCTATTTTAAATTTCCATTTTTCCCATAGTCCAATGACTCCCCAACCGGCTGTTTCTTTTCCAGGAAATATGTCAAAACTGTCAAAGCCATCAACTTACCATCACCAGAAAGTCTATCTGTACTTGTTCCGTCCATATGTCAAACTAATCAGTCCAACTCGAAATTCGATCTGAGAGAGCTCCAAATCCCAAATTGTTTCAGTATCTCATACAATGTATGTGATGACGAATCAACATCATTAACACTACCCAGTTTTAGCTGTTTTTGTAATCATCATTATTCTCATGCTGCTATTAAACAAATCTATCCAAACAAATCTGTTTCGGTCAACATTAGATAATTTATCCAACTAGATCGTCCCTGTATCCGTTCGGAACCAGAGCCATTCATAAATATTTCATTGAGATCTCTTTACCAATCCCGGATCATTTGCGTTTATTTCCATTCCAAGCGAATTTATTACATCCTCAGTGTACGACAGGAGCTAGGCGAGCTCACTGCAATTCTGCACAAAATCAAATCATCTGATCGAAAATCTTATGACTCCTCTGACTCTTCTCACTCAGACTACATGATTTTCCAACAATACATCCAAATTCTGATTCCGTCCTTCAAGCAATCTGTATCTGCATCTGTATTTTTTATTGAAGTTATTTTTAGAAAGCCGCATTTTACATGCCTGTGTGTCCAGTCGAGACTATTTAGTTTCTAAAAATATTTTAGCGTTCATAGTTAGTCGGTTCGTTGGTGACGTTAGCTGTCTGCGCTGGGAGTAGCAGAATAAGATGTATAGATTGAAAGATTCGAGAGACCGAATATTTATGTACATGGTTTGGATGATGATGTAACAGCGGTTCAACTTCTTCACGAAGATCACATCACCAGGCGATGAAACGGTATAATAAGTAACAAAATGAGATGTGTAAAACAACGCATTAAAATACCATTACTATTGTGACGCCAAATACAACACGTTCTACGTATTTGAATGAGGAGAATTTTCCAAGTTTCTAAATATGTAGCATGTGGTATGTTGATTTTTCCAAAATGAAACATAAGAAAGTTGGCAAGATCAACAGAAACGGGAAAAATGAAGAAAACTTATCGGTTGAACAGTGAACAGATATTTTTGGAATCGGAGGTAAAGATTATGGCGACGAACGTGAAGAGTAGGAGGACAGAAGCAAGTGAAGTAAATTGGGCTAGTAATTCACTGTCACCGTAGATTTAGTTTAGAGAAAATAAACTTTTGAGACCATACTTGAATGTTGCTTCAAGTATTTTATTTGCGTAATAGCTACTTTAGACTTTGTCAAAGAATAAGGATTTTTGCTCGCACAAGGAACTGTTTCGCATTTCATATATTATTTTCGAATGTTGTTGGTCAATGGCTTGCTTTATCTATCCTTACATCCTTTTGAGGAATTTTTTTTCAAAAAAAATTTCTAAATTCAGGTTGACTTAAAATATATATATATATTGTTTATTAAGAAAATTTTAAATATCAAAACCTTAAAGTACATGTCTTACAGTAAATGAACATATTTTTTTAAAAATTTATCAACACAAAATGGCGGCGATGCGAGCGAATGAAACATTTACATCAAAAACTGTCTCGTACAACTTAACGCCTTTTCCAAAGAACTTGCAACGTTCAGAGCGAAAAAAAATATGCTAATGAGATGTATAATTCATAGGTGAACCAATAAAATTTATTAAAAAAAATTTAATTTTTACATGAATTTTAGATTAAACAAAAAAATCGATTATTTTTCAAAAAAATAACGCTTTAAACATTAATAAACAAATTATTTTTCTGAAATTACAATAACATTTAGGTTAAACGAGAAGATAATACTGTTTTTTAGATGTGGTATAAATTTGAGCCGGATCGGTTCAATATTTTTTGAGATATTTTGTACGGCAGTTGAAAAAGTACTGTTTTGAGAAAAACGCGTTTAAAGTTTTAAAGCTCCACCGACCTGGGGAACGCCGCGCTGCCTATAACTGACTATAACTCGAGAACTAATACGAATATCGCTTCAAAACTTTTTTTGGTTTATTTTAAGAGCATTTCAAACATTTAGATGTAATAAAAAATAATCAATTTTTTATTAGCAGTTACATGTATTTTCCCCCTTAAGCTAGACATTGAAAATTTATCCCCTGTGATATCATCAGCATTTTGATAGCAACATAATATGACTACCAATATGTTGTCAATATCAGTAGAAGATAATAGTTATTTATGGCTACTACCTTGCTTCACTTTCACGTCTTTGTTTAAGACTACGAATTTAATTACGGATATAGCAAAAGGAGTGATAAAACAACCTTATTTATCACATTCCATTTTTTTTATCCTTATCTGATGTTGCCCTAAGTTACTTTTCATTCAATTAACTCCTCCTGTTTTAGAGTTGTAACGGGGAAATATGCACCTTGAATGCAGGTAGTTTAAGTAATAAAAATAATGAATTTAATATCTTCATCATAAAAAGTCATACAGATGTAATGATGGTAACGGAAACTTGGCTTAAACTACAATATAATTATTAATGTCCTGCCGGTTTGATAGGCTCAATAATAGAAGCAGAGGTGTTGCGATAATTATTATATATAGTACAGAGCACGAATTAAATAAACAAACTAAAAAATGCATATTGAAAATACCTCCGTAGATATTAAGGGGTCTATTGCGATTGTCGATTGGATGACCGTTCGACTGCTGTCGTCCGATACGACAAAATTTGATATGGTATTGTGTAAGTGCAATCGATAAATATGTGTTTTATTGTGAATTTCGATATAAGAGCTTGTGAATATTTTGTATTTGACACTTGTTGACAGCGTAAATCAGACGCGTTTGTGATCGTCAGTCTTCGTTCATGTAAAATACTATCGATGAGAAGCGTCTGTCAAATCGACACTTATCAATCACAATCGACATTCACAATACCGAACTTCACAATCGACGAACGATAGTCGATAAGCATAGCTCATCGACTGTTTTTCGACAATCACAATCAATCCCTAAGTTTCATTTAAAGCCAGATTCGAAAACTGACAAAACTCTAGAAAATATGAAAAACCTTTATTTTGTGGAAGTTTGTTAAACTCAATAGTGGAAAATCCCCCATCTACAAAAAACGTAGCATTACTTAACATAAACGATCTATTTATTGCTAAGTAGTTCTATCATTATTTCGTCACATACGTACAGATGGGCAAAATGGCTCACGGCTCACCACTGATCGTTCTTTTTTAAAATGATTAGTTTTCTATTTTTTTTTGGAATTGTCTCTAATTTATTAAGTGAAAATGAAACACGATGATCAGCTTTTATCAAAGCAATGAGAACAAAGCTGTATTGACGAAAATAAGAGATATGTTGAGTGGAGGACTGAGTATTAAAGCATCAAACACGTTCGAAATTCATTTCATAAACTTAATTTTTAGAATTATAAGGATGTTAAAAATATCACTAAAATAGCTGCCAAAGGGTAAAGGTAAGTAACATTTGGTGGTTATTCTATTGGGTGTACACACTGAAAATCGAGCTTTTTCGGATGATAATGCTTCACTTTAATTAATTCATGAATTTACATGTTATTCAAAATATTGTCCATTGCTTGTGATCACTTTTTCACACCTTTCTGGTAGCAAATAAATTCCGCGTCGGAAAAAGGCTTCGTCATTTGAGGCCGAGAACGAATCAAGCCAATTTTTGATACTTTGCTCAGACTCGTGTCTGGTCGCATGTTCCGGCCGTTTTTCTGTCAATGCTCACTTCAAACGAATGAATTGTTGTTGGCACAGCTGTCCCTTAATGATTTCATAGTGGATCGGTCCCTTCTGATCCCTCCAAATACTGAGCATTATCTTCGGCTTTGAGACCGATATTCCTGGTTGGCCGGGCTTCACACACGATTTCTTGCGCTTCGGGCGATCAAAACGTATGCATTTTTGGTCGCCAGTAACAATTCGATTTAAAAACGACTTTTTTGTAGCGTTCGAGGTGCATTTCAGACATGCGAAATCGCCTTTCGACATCTCTTGACTTCAGTTCGTGTGGCACCCAATTTCCTACCTTCTGAATGCATCCTGACGCTTTCAAACGCCTGGAAATCGTTGCCTGCGTTGCCTGGCTAATCTTGCGTTTGGTACGAGTCTTCACTAAAGAGGGTCTCTAATTCTCCGTCTTCAAATCGTTTCTCTTGACCAGAGCGCTCTTTGTCCATGATCTCGAAATTGCCACTTTCGAAACCACTCCAAACACTGTGTTCTGGATAGAGCATAATTGCCATAAACATCCATCAGCAATCGATGACTTTCGGGAAAAGTTTTCTTGGCAAAAAGATTCCCAACAATACCTCCCGCAAATGATGTTTTTTTTCGCCAATTTTCGAAGTTTTCCATGAGAGTAAAAAACTAATGCGCACACAACGTTAGCAAATTGTCTTTGTGTTTTTGAGAGCTAACTGATGGTACTCCAAAATGACATATATGTCATTAGAATGTGACAGCGCATGTGCTACTGGGGCCATCTGCTGTAAAAGTTCAGTTTTCAATGCATACACCCAAGACATACCTGTATACACAAATGTATCCTTCAAATCAAAAAGATGGCACGTTCCCGACAAACAGTCACTGAATTTTTTGATAATTATATACATATCTATATATATATATATATATATATATATATATATATATATATATATATATATATATATATATATATATATATATATATATATATATATATATATATATATATATATATATATAACTAGTAATATGAATTTATGGCCACAGTGCTCTTAATAAAAATATTTTATGTGAATTCAACAAAAAGTTATTTGAGTTTCTTCATGTAGCAAAGTTCATCAAATGGCAAGTGTAATACATACAGTTCAAAGCTCTATTTGTGTAGTTTTTTTTGGAACATATTAGGTGCGTTTTTTTGCTCCGATGCAGTGCAGAGTACAACTATGCCGCAACAAACAACGATCTAGTATAAAACAGCAGTGCTTTCGCTAAGACTGACATAGGTTGCGGTATTCGCTGTGGTAGCAGAAAACAGCTGAAAAAAAGGGAGAAAATAACGAGTATACACTACCACAATCGATAGAAAATAGAAAAAAAACTAACAGAAAATTCATTCTTTTAACTTTCTACACATTATGAGGGCTTTTTCTAATTTCCTAACTACCAAAACATTCAACATAACCCTGAAAACCCGAAAGCCACCTCACAGAAAAAAATACAACTTCTCATGAGCTTTTCTTTTTTCTGTCAGCACATTCTACACTTCAACACGTGAACTACAAATGAGGCATAGAATTTCTGTACTAGTGAATTCACTGGTGTAGGAGTGTTGTTGTTTTCAATGCGTCTACTCTACTCTCCGCTGGATAGAGGAGCAAAAAAACGCGCCTATTGTTTTCAGCAGTGCCCAATTTTCGTAGATAATCTTTGACACATTTTTTTTTGTGGCAAATGTTGTGGTTGTATGACTTATTCAGGGTCTTAATATATGAAAAGGGGAATAATGTAGAGCGCCAATAAATTTGTGAGTGAAATTACCATTCAAATGCAATCCCTGCTTGCGTTTCTAGCAAGAGCACACGCACGAATAATGATACGCAGGCCCATAAATGTATGTGCCAAAATATTTTTTCAACTTGAGGACTGTTAAACAAAGACACTTGGCAACACCTGTCTGCACAATTAATATATTCTTTTCTTCGAAAATCTGATAAAATAATTATTGAAAAAATGTATTCAAACTTCTAATTTCTGGGCTAAACACAACATTGAATCTTATTTCTGACCATTATTTTCAGAGCTTGCGAGTTTCTTAAAGCAACTTGGCATTAATCAAGAAAATAATTTTTTCACATGAAATGGTGCAGATAATTCGCTACATAAAGCAATCGAAAGCTTACCTCATAACAATTACCAAATTTTATAAAAATTAATATTTGTGAAAGTAAGTCGTTTTAAATTCGATTATAATTATTCTTACTAAACTATGCTCCGAAATGTATGGCACCCGCTTCAAGACTCGTTTTCACTTGATCTGTGCAAAAAAGAAGATTCAATCATATCTGCGGAAAACTGGCTGAAATAACGCAGGAGATGTATATGACCTGCGGTGACCTGCAGAAACCGCGCTCAAAAACGTTTTTGATGCAAGTCTTGTGTAGAACAAAGCTCGGCTGACTTTTGCAAGCAGCCAATCTCCGAGCTAGGGAAACTAAAGGTGGTGCTGAAAAACAAAATCACCAGTACTACAAGTGTAGAGCATGAAATCCCTGATTTCATTTTAACCTAGAGAAAATTCTTGAGATCTTTAGGCCCTTACTCCCAGATATTTCAACAGAGACCAAAATTTATGAACAAATTGAAAATCGGCAGGAGGCTTTTTTAATCTTAGAGCTTAGTACTGTCTTTGGTTTTTGTTTCGGCGAAAATTTAGCTTGAAAATAAGCAAGAGTTGTACTCAGTTCTTAGCGTGAAAAATTGTTTAAAAGCTATTTTCGCTTTGAAAATGCAGACTACATTGGCACATGTCTTCAATCATTTCACACCAATTTAGTGACATTTGGTGGTTAAATTTGCAGACTGAGCTGTACAAATGTCTTTTCAATAACAAAATCGATCGAAAATTGAAATTCTTGACATT
This sequence comes from Nemotelus pantherinus, assembly GCA_963978885.1. Lineage (NCBI taxonomy): Eukaryota > Metazoa > Arthropoda > Insecta > Diptera > Stratiomyidae > Nemotelus > Nemotelus pantherinus. Next base: position 4,698,999 of record OZ022263.1, read on the forward strand.
TTATCCGTCAGAAATGAGGAATGTTTCCGCTTTTCTCCATTGTCAAAATTTTCCCTCGGAACAATGTCCAGAAAATTGAGGCTTATCAAAATTTAGCTTCTCGATTAACCGGTACAGGTATTAGTACCAGCCTTAAACGAAGAAGCAGTAATACTTCTTGTGAAGAATTAACAAGCCAGTCAATCCACATATGAGAAAAGTTTTCAAAGCTGTATGCGCCTTAACTCCATCTTGCCTCAAAATTACAAGAAGGATACTTTCCCTGCAATATTCTCCATTGATAGACACTCCTTGCTCAACATAATTTTTCAGCGACTGCTAACTCCGCCAGCTATCATGATTTTTCAGCCAAGTTTTGGGGTTTGTATTACGGGATCGCTGATTCTCACTATCCTATTCTATCGATTAGGTATTGGATACAGTTGAATCCACAACTCATCCATAAAAAGGATGTTTGCACACCGGCTTCAACCACGGGCGTCATCATCAGCAATTCCAAGGTTTTTCAGGTTTTGACAAAAGTTCAGCCGGTCTCGAATGTTCTTATCGGAAAGAACAGGTTTGATACGTTTTCTGTAAGCTTGTCGTTCCCAGTTAGTGGATCGAATGTATCGCTGAACAGTTTGGCTCGTCACTTTTTTTAGTGATCTCAGGGAAAATTTTTGTTCGCCCAATGCTCCAATGTTTCTTTTTGATTCTGTGCAAAGTATCGGCGTTAGCTCACTTCTTTTCTTATCGTCCACGTTTCCTTTTTTGGCACTTCACAATTTTTTATGGTGCTCTTATGGACCCTCAATATTTTAAACATGTCGCTGCGGCTGTAGCTCCATTGATGTATGAGGTAAATTTCAATACGCTTTTGAATTCGACTATTTACCATATCAATCGTAAAGACCTTCCAGTTTGATCCATCGTTAAAATCAAGGTCCGTGGGTTAATTTAATGCTTTCACTTCAACTAGCGAAATCTGAATGAATAAATTTATGTTTCCAATCGATATTAATAAAAAACACTACAAATAGTACCTTAAGCTAATAAAAAATGCCAAAGTAATAGCGGATCTGCATATTTTACTAGCGTTAAAAATTCAAATTTATTTTATTTTTTAAGAAGTTTCCCAACTCTCAAAGCACGAATCTAATTTGGAATAAAAGGATCTGTTCGTGACACTTTCAAGTCAAACGACGAGTTAAAACTTTAAAACTTTATATTCCACTAACGATCAAAGAAGATTTCTATTTTCTAATTTTTCTGTATAATTAGTGAGACGACTTAGCAAAGACTGACTGACAAAGTACTTTTTCCCAAATAACGTTACACTGAAAATTACTGTATTGATTTTCCAATTTCCAATTTGTATTAAGATACATCATTAATATTTCCGACATCGGCCGACTGAAATTTTGTTGTCTCCGACAGCTGACATGTGATGTCAGCTGTTTTGTATCAGTTCAGCTGTCACCAATGTTGACGTTTGGTGAGTATTTATCAAAACATGATGAATTTTTATTAAATTTGTTGCTACCAATTCGCTTAAAGCATCGTCAATGGTGGAAGATTTGTGTTCCTTTTATTCTAAGAACAGCACACCCGACAGACTGGCAAAACCACAAGCCTGCATTCTTGCTAAGAAAATCACTAATATTTTGATAATTCACAACTTTTGTGAGAAGGATAATTTGGCAGTTCCTGTGGGAATCGGTCAAGAGACATGCTAGCGAACTGATTTGCCTTTATAATTTCCAACGCTTTGCCAATAATAAGTTTTTTTTTTTGGAATTTCCGTGCCAAGTGATGCTGCCATTTAATTTTCATATGATAAACATTTGCAATCAAAATAAGTAAGAAATATATCAATTTTCTACGTATAACAACCCCAACATTTTGGAACTTCTACAACTTCCAGAGCAGTCATCGAATATTTGTTGTTTTCACGTAAAGCAGTTGTGGTAGACTGCTTTCAAATTTTCATATACTAAGCATCCTAGAGTACAAATAAGTAACAAGTATTTTATTTTCTAAAATTTAGAAGCTTTTACGAAAGGTGATCATTTAAACAAATTTTTTTTTAACAAATGCAAGTGAATAACTAAAAAATAATAAAAACAAACATAGTAAAAAAAAATTAAATTAAATTTTGTTCAAAAAAATCAATTTATAACTTTTATTAATATTATAACTTTTTAATTCCTATATTGAAAACAATATTTTCGATTGTGAGTTACTCACCTGTTAATATAGATTTATTTTGTCAACTATGTAGGTCACAAACAACTCCCATATTCGATAAATTTCCCATGACAAATAACATGGCATTTATTCTGGAACATTTTAATTAGAACCAGCATATGATATTCACACAAAACATACGGTCGTATACTTGTAATCCAAACCCCCACTTGCACAATTTGTCGTGAAACAATGCGATGATTGCCGCATATGCGAGTTAGTTGGCACAGATACACGAAATGTTGTTCTTAATAAGCGTCATTCAGTAAATATTAAATTTTGTATGCTAGATGTAGGTGGTAAGTGTTGTTAGCCCAAAGCAAAGATCTGGGGTAGCACTCATTGTAAGTGGTTTTGCATATTGTTTATTATGGGTAGAAAGGGATATGAAGAAAAGCAGTCAATTATGTTTCAAACTTGATATATGGTTTCAGAAAGTCGGTGATATGATAATAACGGATGTTGTGTTAATAGAATGTAAATTATAAGCGAATGTCAAAAGCCATCATTTTTATTGTATATCTTCGGCCTCTATGCAATTTTCAAATATTGTAAATGTCACTTTAATACAGCCCAATTTACGCCAATCTATCAATTTGCCATTGAGGCCTTAATTATCCAACATTTCCTTTATCTGCAGGATGAAACTATGTTCGCTTCGTCTAACACGCACAAAAGGAACTAACTCCAATCACAGCGCCCTGAATGACATTAATTAAACACTAACGTGATTCGTTAGTATGGGACATGACATGTTTATATTCGCACCTTAATTAGACACCACCGCTCTCCACCAAAGATGAATGCTACTGCTTTTGAAGATTATCAAGCATGCGAAGAAAGGCAAATGTGGTGGGGCCGGGGCTGCGGTTTGCTCGCAAGACATAAAATTACTGACGTTCAGAACAAACACGATACATGGATTAATTGATGGTGGGTATCACATTCAGGACGACTAGATTTATCTTTGCATTGTGAACAATTTGTATTGGATTCCAGAGAATTGTGTAGATGTCATCCCTGGCACAGACAGTGCAACACTCCGATCTATCAGACGAAACTCTCACAGAAACATCTGGATATATATTGTTGAGGATTTTTGGGAATCGAATAGGTCGAAGGATGAAATAACCAAAGCAAAAGATTGGACATGTGAACTTGACATGAGGGCATGGTATTCGGAGACAAAGAATAATGGTTTGTTCAATAATCTGATGAATGAACATCGATAGATTAATGCGTGAGACATTTACCTGAAACTGTCGGAATGGATTATATGATCTAGCATCTTGTTTTTTTTATAGTCTGAATTGTCAAAAAATGGGTAAATAATGAATATAGTTTGGAGAGTCAGCAGATACAGATAATAACCTGTACTTTTGTCTTCAGGTCATCTATTGAGCACAATATGAAGCTTTGGAAATGTCATTAAACCTATAGATTTTTTCTCTGAGCACTTTTTGGTTGAACCTGTTTCCGTAATAAATCGATTTGTCGAGCTTTTGACGGGTTAGATAATATGGCGCCCAACGTGGGTGTAATCATGAGATTTTATTATGAGTATTTAGATCTCTAACTGCCGTTTAGGCTTTCACAGAATTAACATTTCTGTACGTATTAAATATTTTAGAGTTGTTTTATCAAACAGTAATGTATTAAATTGAATATAAATATTGCTTTAATTTAATTGATATTTTCATATCTATATTAATTGAGAATTCTTAAGCTTCATCTGCTCGCGTGCGTTTCAGACAGCCGATTTTCAGGAAAAGAGTCGGGTATCTGTCACCTTAGGTTCGATCTGATGGGCGTGTCCCCATGTCTTTCAGAGAAACATGATGTCTCAACTGATGTGGGAGTCTAATACAAATACGTTGTATATACTGTGGCGATTAATATCAAAGTGCGCCACCTCACTCCCCAAGCTATTGTTCTGTCTATTCTACTGTATAATCAATACAGGGAATGCAACTATTTTGTGTTTTTTTTTGCACCAAATTAAAGCAAAAAGACCAAATTTCACTTACTATTTGCTCATTTTTATTTTAGAATTAATAATAAAAAGTTTTTCGCACGAAATCCACAGGAATTTTTTTTAACATGTCAAGAAAAATTTGAATCGCTTATTCGAGCTACAAAAACGCCTGCATGAGCTTCGATGTCCTCTACCATTAATGGTTTTTTTATATGAACTATCTGAATCGGCATGTGACATATGCCAATTTCAACAATAAGCACCAAATTACACCTCAACGTTTTCTACCTCTACCCACTCTACCCTATGTGAAAAAAAAGATTTTTTTTATTTTTCAAATCACCAGTATTTTCGGAATGCTATTCCGAAAATAATGGAGATTTCATCAATGATTTTTTAACTATCACAAATGTAGAAAATTCTTGAACCCAAAACTAGGAAATAAGTCGAGACTTATGGGAATAAATCTTCTAAATTTTAAACAAAATACTTGTTGGAATTTTTTTTTCTCCATGACAATATATCTTACTGCATCTTGCCTAACGGCAATTAAGTAAAATCAAATACGTGTTTATCATTACGAAAGCTTAAACATTTTAGATAAGGTGGTTGGATTTTCAAAATCGTAACAATGATAATATTTTTACAATAGCACTCTTTATTGTCTTAAAAATCACGCAGTCTAATCATCCAATTTTGGTATCGCGCTTCTTTACGGTCAATTAAAACCTCCCAAAATACCGAAACATTCAATGAATATTTTAACACTTAATAATCCCAACGCTTTCGCCGATCGTAAAAACTTTTCAAATACACAATATTCATTCATTATTCGTATCGTTTCGATGCTTAATCACTAACTTAACTACATTAATTTAAATAAACAAAGTTAAACGTACAACAGAAAATCCAGTTAGCCTTTCCGGTGACAGAATGAAAATTCAACAAGGAAAATGAAGCAATAACAATCTGTTGCTGTTGCGATTTACGGTCGTGCTACCACCACTTCTCCTACCGTCACTGCCATTATATTCTAACTTGCTCTATGACTACTCTAATCACTTTGCCGTATTCAGAACTTCACAAAATTTAATTATAGGGTAATGAGGCAAATTAATGATTGAATAGAACCTTCGTTGTATTTTGTGTAAAGTTCGCTTGCCGTTCAGCTCATTCGCCTAAACGAAACACCATCATCGTCGTCGTCATCACCATCATCATCAAAGCAGGCTAGTGGTTGAAATATTTCGTGCTTAAACTCATCAGTGAAATGAATGTTTGATATTGTGCAAAGGCATAAAACATCCATGCAATTCTGCTTGCCAAATTCAAGGGAAGGAGCTGAACGTACGTACGCAGTGAAGTAGCGTTCGAAGATTTACTTACCTCTTACCATCATCGTTTGGCGAATGCGTTCTTTTGTTTCCTGATTGCCCCGGTCTGCCTACCTGCTTGCCCATTCGCAACACGCCTATTCACAAAGCTTGTTTATGGTATCGAAACACGCAAGATTAAACCAGCAACGTGTGGCTGGTTTAGGAACTCATTGGACTTCGTCTGAAAATTTACATTTGGTTGTAGTTTCCATACTTTAATTTAAATTCAGTAAGTTTAATGGTGCGAAATTAGTCAACTTTTGCTGGGAGTCGAAGAGGATGCGTGCGAATGGTTTATTTTTTTTCGGAACAACCACCCTTTCTTTTATTCGTAATAAAATCTTTTAATGGTATTTTTAATGAAAGCTTTGAGTTCAAAAAAACCGCATGATAATACATCAAATAATCAAAAACTCTAAACTCTCATGATGGCTTTTTGTCTACTTGAAATACACATCTACACCCATCACCACAATTCATGACGTTTTTATGATGTTCCATTCAAAAACGCTCTCAGATAATGTCTTCGTGAACTACATAATCGAGATCTGAGGAATCGCAGCACAAGACAAATGTCCTTTTACTAGTTGTCATTTTGCCTTGTTCGTATTGTCATGACTTGAAACGAAACCCAGTCACAAGAGATAAACGAAAGCACCAAGTACAGAAACTTCACTCGAAATCTTCTTGCATATGTACTTACTATCTTCGGCACGCACGACACACATCTCTTAACTACTACCATTTCAAAAAGATTCCGAAAAAAAGGCGAAAGTACGTTCTTGAGTATATCTCAAATTTCATGCATAAACGCACATGAATGGCTTTTCGCGAAACAAACGAACAAGCGAAATGGCGTGCGTATAAATAAAATTATGAAATTTACGACATATAAACATGTCGAAAATGCCTGGTAATGTTCTTTCGAAACATTTACTACGCATCTCCAGAAGATTCACTAACTGGAAGACAAGATGTATTGCTAGAAAGGGGGCAAAACATTGAGAAGTTATGTGTAACTACCATTTACATAGCATTTACATGCATGACGTGGGGATTTCGTCATAATTCAAATTAACATGACAACTCTACGAAACGGTTTTTGCAAAAAGCTTAAATAGACTCATTTATTTAATTAAATTTTTCCGTTTTACACCTTCACTGTAATCAACTTACGGAAAAACCTTTTAAGACCAGATCGACTATCATGTCAAAATTACATTAGGAGTTTCATGCCATTGGAGCGTAGATACTTAATATCACCCCCAATAGTACACTATGTCCCATCCAAACTCGAGAATTTTCGACCATGACACAAATTCCAACTTGAAACTTTTCAAAACTAAAGTCCTCCTATCACGAAACTCATCCAACGATTCATCGTCAAGAGCAATATTTCTCTTTGCATTTCTATCATCTATTTAACCTGCTAAAATAATACTCTACAAGTCTAAAGCAAGTGCCGGGAAGTTTCAAGAAGCACCCGAACCCAATTTTTCTTTTCCATTCACACTATTATGCATTTGACACTTTTAAATTGTGTCACATCGTTTCACAAAATGAGAGGAGTCTTGACACTCTACTAACATTTGTTCGTTGCTGTTGTTGTCGTTGTTAGCATTGTCATTTTGATTATTCTCAACTCTACTCCCGTTGGTTTGCAGCTCTTTCAGTAGTGTCCTTCTGAATTTAAATAGTTTGAAAATAATCACAATGGCAATGACGACGATGATGGTGATGATGATAATAAAAAATGAAAAAAATCCCTCAAGAATAGGAACGAACTCAGCATCTATTTGAAATGATTAAAACCGTACGCGACATCTTGAACGAAAATGCCAAATGAGTCTCGAGATAGACCAAGGTAAATGAATAAAAAAAAGATGCAAATAAAGTTAGTTTCATTTCGCAATGATGCTTGCTGAAACTGCATCTTTAGTATTCATAGTTTTCAAAATAAGTTTTTTCTGCTGTGGACAATTTTTCTTTCGCATAAATGTCTCACTGATAATATAAATAAAGAGACAAACTTCAAGTCGTTGAACTATGCAACGCTTTATTTTTTAATGTCCATACAAACATGAAATTATGTTATTTTGCGAGAAAAAATCACCCAAAACTAAGCGATTAGACATAGTTCACTTTGGGTTGAAAAAGTACTTTGCTAAAGTGCTTTGCTCATTGAAAAAACTACAATGAGCATGGTGACATTTCTTGATAGAACTTAGACCAGAAATGTCCGATTTTCTAAAATACCTCGTTGCGTATAGAAATGCATTAATCCCTCAGCACAAATTTCAAAACAAACTGTATTAAGTAGCACTCAGCAGAATCAGTAGCTTCATTATTAGGCGTGTTTTTTTGCTCCCCCTATTCATAACAACTGAACAATGCTATCCAGAACACATGCATCGGAAACAACAACAACTCCTGTTATGGATAAGGGGAGTTGTTGTTGTTTCCAATGCGTTTGTTCTGGTAAGCATTGTTCTGTTATGGATAAAGGGAGCAACAAAAACGCGCCTACTGTTCCTCTCCTGGGCTAATGATTTGAGCCTTACTGGACTCCTGTGGGTGCCGGACTAACACGATGGATGGATGTCACCCAATACGGAGCCTTGAATCACCGGAATTGTCAGAACAGGTCACGGCGAGCTATCGGACGCGTTTGTGGATATATAAGATTTACCCAGGTTGGAAATGGCAGCAGGCATCAGTTGAATAGGAATAATAACATGTTGAATGTGACAATATTCATGTGCCGTAACTATTCAGACTGATGACTCCAAGCGGTAGCTGCCGGTAACCGTCTTCCGTAAAGGAAAGATTGGCTAAAACTATTCACACTTTGGGGAGTTAACCCGTAAGGAAAAAAATCTCCAAGCCATTGGTGGAACAGCATATGCCGAGGGCGAATTCGAATATCGGATGACAATAGTTCGTCTAATTTTATGCCTAGGCCGGGATACAGAGAATATTACGGCTGGTCTTTCTAATCCTCATACTTGTGAGAACAAAATCAAGAGTATAAAAGAAAAAAAGGAGGGGGCTACCTTCTAACAATGGAGCACCATTGTTAGAAGGTAGCCCCCAAAACGACCTTCTAACAATGGAGCACCAGTACTCCCTAGTGTATCCTCAAGGGAATTAAGGGAACAGTTGAGGTCCTAATCGCAGAAAGATTCTAAAGAACACAGACACAAGAAGGGCCAAAGCAAGAGGAGATTTAAACACAACTTAACACCAAAAAACAAAGGTGGACAAGGCAAGAACCAAACATCCTAGCCAGCTTCACAAAAAGAGAGAAGCAGACCGAAAAAAGGAAAGGCAGCAGAGGCTCCCGAAGCCTCGCCGTCTACTTCTGATGGCAGACTCTCCTCACAAATCATGGAGGACCTCTCGCGCAGTATGGAGAAACTTAACGTGACTTCGCTTGATTCATCGAAGGATATTTAAAAAAACAAGAACATGAGTGGTGCAGCCAGAAAGCGCATGAAGTTCTCGATACGAAAAGGTATGTCCAGAGAAGAGGCTAAGAAAAAAGCAATCCTAACTAAGGCACCAGATGCTAATAGGAAAAGGCCCAGACCCAAGGATAGCACACCTGAAGATGGGCAGCCAAAGAAAATAAGGGGCATCGACGTGGCCCCAAAACACTCTGAGCCCAGCAAAATGCAACGACAAGTAACTTATAGCGGAGCCTTGCAGGGTGTGGAAATGGCAGTTATGTTGAAGGACTTTCCCCAATAACTTCTCACGACCGACCAAATGGACAGAATACAGAATGTCCTTGAGGAGAGGATATTGGCTGAGATAGAAAGAGGCGTGGCCCCTCATTTCCTCAGCATCACCTACAAAGTAGGTTCGTGTCGCCCCTCCACTGCAAGGACAAACCAAAATGTGTAAAAAGTAGATAAGGGCGGAGTCCCAGAAGATAAGGCCGTGAGAAGCCTACGGGCCACATGCACCACATGGGACAAGATGAATGAGTACCGATGAGTACGAGGTGCACTGTTAGAATATTTGTAAAAAAATTTCTGAACAGAGAAAATGCTACCTACGTACACCACATGCATATCAGCGCTGTTAAACTCCACACACATCAAATCCGCTCAATGTGGGCAATACGAGCTCTATGGCGTACTGAGATAAAAATGGGTCTATCGCTTAAATAAACAGTTTTGAGTGAAGACATTGCATACTCGTCACATGTTCTGGGAAGTAATTTCCCAGGTTGCTCAATAAAACGTTCAGGGAGAGTGAAATTTCGACTTGTGGTTGACAATTGGGTGTTTGGTTAAAACTCGAAAAATGTCTGGTTAAAATCGACTTCAATGAATTTTCCCGATAAATGTCTGGCAAATATGTTTGTGTTTTTGTGGTTGTGCTTGTTTTTGGGTGTTTCGTTTGTTTGTTTGTTGTTTTTTTCCATTGTGCTGCCTTCTCCCGTATTTTTTTGCATAATTTTGTGTGTTTTTCTTCAACATTTGACCCGGTTGTGGTGCATCAAGTCGAGTTTTACCCAAAATCGATATAACGCGTATTGCTTTGCAACATCGTGCAATTTTCATGGTTTTTTCACTTTGATTATTCTATATACATAGTCTCGAATTTAATGGACATAGTCTAAACGCCTATGCAAATGGGCGCGATTCTTCAGAATATCCAAATGTTATGTTTATTATGCGCTGCAATATCGGGTGGACGTTAAAATTAGCTTTCTGTCAGCTTCTATGATATTTGACATGGCTATTTAACATGGCTTAGCAAATATACAGAATATTCAAAATAATTATTTAAGCGTTGATTATTTTTAATATTCCGTATATTTTCTAAGCCAGGTTTTATAGTCATCAAACGCCAAATATCTAGGCCCTAATAAAAAGCTTTTTTAATATTTCGTATATTAATTTAATAAGCTAGTATAGTATTAAATTTTTGTTACCATAAACTCTTATTACTAAACTCTTATTAATGTGTTATCATTAATAAAAATTTAGAAAATGTAATTTCGTAACTGAATTAAAGAAAAAGTGAATATTTCGTTATTTAGAAACTTGAATAAAATTTTATTGAGAACATTAGTGTCAGAACTATGCTAAACGCAATCCGATCTTCAATAGTTTTCTCAAATTAATAAATTCACTGGACAGTTTGATCTGATCCGAACTTCTAAGTACGAAATTAATTAACTCAAATCGAACAGTTCGTCGAAAATCTGTTGTATGTCACAAGCAGCAAACACGATGACACTGACAATGACTAATATAACTAATTGTCAAATAGCTCTCTTCGATAAGGAAAAACTCAATTCTAAAGCGGAAAGTTTCCGACACTAGCCCTAGCTCGTCGAATAGTTTTCTAGTCCTTAAATTGTCGAATGCATCTAGTCAACGTTTGGACTAGCACTAGTTATATTACTATTACTACGATTCTTCCGTATTTTCTTGTTGAGAAATGTTTGCGCAAACTTTTTGTTGCCTTTTCAATTTTCAAATTATGTTTGAAACTTCGTCTCTTCTCATCCGCTTCGTCTTCTTATTTTGTATGATTGACTTTGTAAGTTTGTCATTCGGTCGTTCGTCCGGTTCAGTCTGCCCGTTCATTCACTTCGTAATTCCTCTCGTTCAAACATGGATGAAATGATGCAATCTCAGCATTACATGAATAATATAATGATGGCGACACGATGAACTAGGGATATCAAAGTTTTCTGCCTTTTGTATATGTTTGCGAGGGCTTAGAAACTGAGAATCTATTCGACTACGAAATACTTCTTGTAATTAGAAAGCTGAATGGAACTGGAGAAGTTTCTCATAAATTTCCGGAAAATGAAAAACTTCTTGTGGTCCCGGAAGGAAGAAAATGTGGTTGTAAAAGCCAATTTAATGACATTCAGATTAATTACGAGCAGGCACATGCGTTTTTGTATGCCTCGCAAAGCAAACAAATTCCGAAGTTAGTTTGCAAGAAAAAAAAAGTGTAATGGATGAATATTGTGGTAGAACGAAAAAAAATGAATTATCCTTTAATACCGTTGTAATTTTTTCATTTTCCACTTCTTTCACTTCAGAATAAACTTACTTTGAAATCTACTAAGCCTCTTTCTGAGCCGACACCCTTTCAACAAATTCTCATATTACTCGTCGTTCACAACCTGTTTTCACGTTACAACATCAAAAGTGCACATTAAATATTTAATAGCGTCCGCAGCAAACAAGTAACTTGTACTTAAACTAGTAGTTATGGCTGTTGTTTTGTTGCTGCCGCTCCTGCTGTTAGTTCTGGTGTTTTTCTGTCTGAATATAGTGAATAACAAAACATTCACTATTTTGTATCTATGTAAGCGTGCTCTGTCACGCAATTTGACTATGCCAGTCGCGAGCCTGGCGAGTTTCGTCCTGTCGTCTTTTTTGTTCACGAATTGCTTTGTTTTTGTAAACTTGTAAGTCGAATGAAGTGGTGGAAATGAATTATTATCGACTTGACCGTAAAATGGACAGGATAAATGCGAATATTAAAACAAGTAGGAGTGGAGAGCGTGGGCATGCTTTAGTGATATAGGGACAGTTAAGGAATTGAATCGATATTGGTCTATAGAAATTAATAGGTATGCTTTTGGAACATCAAATATATTATGTCACGCAAATAGACAGTAATGTAGTTTTTGGTTGCTGTTAGTTTTCGTGGAATTAGATTCAAGAAACCGATCGAAATATATCAAGTATTTTCGAAATTATGGGAAATTGTTTTTAATCGAGTACAGAAAATAAAATATTGAATTATATTGAAAATAAAATTTTGAGGAAATCAAAATTTTCATTTAAATGATTGATTATTTAGATTGTTTTCGTTACTCACCAGCAAACTTCAAATTTAACCACTAACATTCATGGTACCTTTTGAGTTCCAACACGTCCGATTCTCCGATCTCAAAAGAAATTACTTTAAAATGCTTGATACATCCCCTTAATCTGAAATCCCTCTCGCAGTTGATTTCAATGTGTACAACGTTTTATGTCTGCGACAATCTTTCACAGTCATTCAATTTGGAGCAGTTAGTGGATTACCCAGCAAGAATTCCTGACATACCTTGTGATAATGCAACTCTTTTAGATCTGATTTTAACCTCTCACCTTCTCACCCATTCAATTTTTATTTCTACACCTTTTGTTAATTCAAATCACAATTTAATCTCAGCTTATTTGAACATTTCATTAGCACCATGCATGCAAACACACTATCCGAAGAGTTAAATTCCAACATAAATTCGCCAAAATATTAAGCAGAACTTTCTCGCAAGTCAAAATAGTAGCAAAGGTTTTTGATCACTTATTATAAAGATCAAGAACCACTATTTCTGTCTTTTCGTACTACTCTTACTTCACGGTGGTAACGCATTTACTAAATCATGGGATAAAGCAAACCTCTTTGCTATGATTTATGCACCTAGATTACTCAACCCTTCTAGTGCTCCAATGTGCGCTTTCAAGCAAAGGCTACTGATTTTCCGCTCTCGAGAGTAAAGTACTCGCCAAGTTTGATATTTCCAAATCTGCCGGACCTGATGGTATTTCGCCCCTTGTACTAAAATGCTCTGCTTCCGCCTTAACGAAAACTCTGCGCAAACTATTTGACGTACTCGACTAGAATATTCTTTTTCGCAGGGAAGATTGAGTTCATTCCATACCACAAAAAAGGGAGGCTTGTGATTCCTCTAACAACCTGCCAACTGTACTCGTTTCGGTTCTGTCTAAGGTATTTAAATCACTTGCCAATTGAAAATCAATGAACTATCTTCATTTGGACTATTTTATCAACGACCGCCAGTATGATAACCGGTGTAGGCGTCCCACTAGGGACTCACTTGCATTTCTCACTGAGATATAGAACCGTTTTTTTATAGTTATGGTGAGGCAATGGTCATTCTGTTGATATTTCGATGGCCTTTGACAAAGTCTGGCACCCAGCTCACTTAGACAAACTTCGGGCATTTGGTCTTCACCCCCTTTTAGTCAAATGGATTGAAAGTTTCCTCGAATATCGTTTCTCCCAAGTAGTTCTGGATGGACTCAAATCCCGTGTCCACACTACTTATGCGGGGATACTGCAAGATTCTATTCTCTCACCAACTCTCTTCCTTTTATTTCTAAACGATCTGTCCTGTCCTCCACTTTAACTCCGATTCATAGTTTTGCCGACCGAGGACTATTGACCATGTATACTCTTTTGACAAAGTGACCGACTTCCGCGGGAACGCTACTTATATTAGCAGCAATCGCATGTTTGCTTCATGTAACAGGGACCTAGTAAGCATTATTGCCTGGGACTCAGAAAATCGTGTTGTGTTTAATGCGTCCAAAACCCAATGTTGTCTTCTTTCACACGGACTTTACCCTCCTCCTGCTAATCACACTATTTTCGTTGATGATGTAAGTATTTTTGATTCCCTCCTCCTGCGTAAAGTCCAACGCAAAGTTTTCAACCTATTTATTATACATATTGAATCTCTTGAGCATCGACGTATCTTTTTTATCACCATTACTATGGACATTGTTCACCAAAATATTAAGTCTGATCCTTTGTAGAGTACCTCTTTTGCGCAACACCTAAGCCTCTCAACGTTCTCACTGTCACACACTTGCGGTGAGTGCCAATCAAACCGTTAAATTTCACGATTTTTGCTTATCTACGTCAAAATGATTGTGAAACAGCCTACCATCTGCTTGAAGCCACAGTTGTTTACGCGATATTATCTGCTACAAACTCAAACCTTCCTACATCCATTTCCTCAACTTTTCTTTCGTCAAGGCTATACTATAGCATAATAAAGCATCCCCTGAGCGTTGGCATCAGCATAGAAAATAAAACCCCTTTTTTTGTTCCCTAGTTCATAATTTTTAGTACAAGCCTGACTAATGACATTTGCCCAGTCACTTGGAAAGTGTCAAACATATTTCCTTTTCATCATTATTACACTTTCGATATTGAATCTGAGTATCTCTAAACTTTACGGATGATTGGCATAGACCAATGACTTGACATAGCCTGAAAGAAATAATCTAATGCGGTTAAGTTACACGAACGAGGCGGCCAGTTGACAAAACCATTTCTTGAAATGATTCGATTCTCAAATTCAATAATCTCTTCAATAAGTGGATTTTTTGGCCAGCTGTGCGACATGTGGCGCCATCTTGTTGAAATCAAATGCCAACCAGGCTATTTTCTTCTAATTTACGAGTACGTGAAAAATAGCCGGTTAATATGGCCATGACTGGAACATTAAAAAAAAAGCACGGATCAATGACACCACGTTTTCATCCCGAAAACCGCACCAAACATTCAATTTTTGCGGATGTAATGGCATTGTATGAATGACTTCGGGATGCTCACTTGACCAAATTCGACAATTTTGCTTATTGACAAATCCGTTAAGCCAAAAATGTACTTCGTCGCTCAGATTGATTTTGTGGTAAAAATCAGGACCAGCATCCAGCATGTTTAGTGCCCATTCACAGAAATCACGTCTCTGTTGGTGATCTATCGACTTTCACTCTTGTGTTAGTGCGATTTCCCAAGCACGTAAAATTCGCCACAAACTGGTTTGAGCAATACTTAATTCCTGCGAACAAGCCGGGGAATTGACAAATTTTGGTTTTGTCTTACACTTTCACGTACAACCGCGATATTCTTTTCACTTTGCGCACTTGTTTGCCTCACTGGCATGACAACATTATGAAGCGTAAATGCTTATTCAATTTTTTGTACTAAACGTTTAATTGTTTGTAACATAAATTCGACGTAATGCGCGTAAAGTTGATGTAACAGGACGCAAATTTTGATAATAAATTTGCATTATCTTTAAACGTTGCTGAGGCGTATGTCTATCCATGATTAAAAATGGCGAATCTTCAACTGCTCAAACGTCATATAAAATTGACAGAAATGGTAATGAATGATAGAGAAACTTCAGCAAAAATTGGGGCGGCCTTAATGGGCAACCCTAAAGTTGCTTTTGCTCTAGCTAGCCGCCATCAAGTATATGTGTACAAAAACTGACTCCTCCAAGGCCTTTGACTCAGTCAGTCATGTGCTTTTTCTAAGAAAATTAGAGTATTATCCCGCTACTCTCGAGACAATTGCAATTTGTATTTAGCCATACTTGCTGGCTCCTGTTCCTCTCCTTTTCTCCTTCTTCCGGTGTACCTCAAGAATCTATCCTTGGACCTTTGCTTTTTAAACTCTTTGTCAATGATCTTCCTGGTGGGGTTGTTTCTCCTTGTCTAATGTACGCGTATAACTTGAAAATCATTATTGTTATTAATGATCCTTCTGATCATCTTTAGAACTGATCCGTAGTGTGTGGTTGTCGTTTCTGTCATTTGTCTGAGACGGTTAAATCTGTCCCGAGAAGGTTTGTGCACTGCTTTGTTTTTAAGTATAACCAACTATATTGCTTTTACAGTGAACATTTATCAATCCATAATAATTATCGACTTGACCGGCTTGATCTTAAAGCTGCGATGGCTCCTATTTTAGCAGCTCTAGCTGTCCAATGGCACAAAAAAGCTGCTTTCTGAAGCTTGCTATTTGACATATTTCAGAGTAGCTACAAGCAGCTGTTAGGAAAGTAGTTAAGGTTATTGAATTGTGATCATGGTTCCCTTCTTGTCTATAAATCAGCATAGACAACGTATATCGACTCTAAAGCTTATCAAAGCAGAGAACAATTGATATGGGAAACTCGATCGTTTTGCGGAATAAGCCTCCGAATCCGAATCAAATTGGAATTGTTTTTGCGGGATGATTAAAATTGAAAAATTTATAGACAAGAAAGGAACCATGATCACAATTCAATAACCTTTACAAAAAAATTATTTCGATGGATATAAGTCGGAGATGTTAAAATTTGTCACAACTAGCGTAAATAAAAATTTATGATTTCCAACTGCAAGTGGTCACACATCAGTCACGTATGCACTGTGTGCTGGTGTCTGATGAGAATTAGTGCATACTTTCGAAACCACTATGTAAAATAAAATTTTCTATGCAAATAAAAATTTTTTCAATCTTAATCATCCCGCAAAAACAATTCCAAGTAGTTAAGGTAAAAGCATATGTGTGTGAAGATAACTTTTGTTCAAACATCATTTTTGATTAGAAATAGAAATGAAAAGCAGTTTTTCCGGTTTGGTGCAAAAAGAGATGAAAAATAAATTTGAAAATAGTACTCAGAAAAATTTCACCACTTAAAATTTTTTAGTATATGCCGCCAAATCAAAAATTTTCAAATATGATTTGGCGCCATATACGTTTCTTTTTAATTCAAATAATCTGACCTCATTTCAATAACGCTGTATCAAAGTGTGTCTTGTTTGTTTTAATGTTTTATTTTTCATTCAATGATGAAAAATTTTGATATGAAAATAAAATTTTTATAATAAAATGGAAATCAAATAAGATTCGTTTTTTATTTAAAAGTGTTTAAACATTTGATTTGAATTTGATTCTATTAAATGAAATTTTTCTGAATGTACTTTCATAGACTACTTCGGCTTTGAAATATTTAAAAGTCGCGAATAAATAAAACTTTTTGAATATTTCATGAAAATTTTACTCGTTTACTCTGCTGTAGGCTGAAAACTCAAAAATTTCATACAATTTCTTAAATGAACTGATCCACGCAATTGCTAACAGTAACTTTAGAAGAATATTGATAAAAATGTTTCTTACTGAGTTGTGCTGTGTAGTCGCCGCTCTACGTAGCAGCTCTTGGCTGTCCAAAACTCATAGCTGCTTCGGATTAGATCTCGTTTGAAATTAGGATATGTTAAGAGTAACCTTACAAAACCCTATGGATCTAAAAGATTTCGTGCAAATACATATTACCAAATGTTTGAGTGCGACAACTGCTTACTTTAACGCTACTCAGAAAGCTATTTCCGCGGTAACAAATATTCACCTGATGGATATATTTCTCCATCTTATTTGCCTGCAGATTGTTTGCTTTCAGTTTATTTCCCTAATGCTGGTCCAGGTTCTGTGCTACCATATTTCTATCAAAACCTAGTAGAAGCTACTGTAACATTCTAGAGTCACTAGTGGATTAACTAGCTTTTGTTCGAATAAGTATCAATATAAAACTAGAAGTCTCATTCGATTAAATGTTTAAAAAAAACTATCAAAAATCTTCAATGGCCTTTGTTTCATTAGGAAAATATTTTTATTTTACAGATTAAAACTCCAGGAAGATATCACAATTCATTTTTAACTTTTCGCAACAGTTCCTGATCTGGAAATACCATTACTCATTGCATTGTGCATAATCGCACTAAATTGTTTAACATCATCACGACAAACTTCATACTCGAATTCATTTGTCCAACTTTCTAGAACTGCAAAAACAAAACTTCCTCATTTTCCCCGAAATAAGTTCATTCATTGCTTTACCGTCTAGTATTAACTGTGAAACGTCAACAGATCCTTCGTACTTTAACTCAAAACTTTACTCTTTGCCATCGTATTAAATCGAGATATCCTTCCGTCGTAGTTTCAAATGCAACTGTCTTGACAGACAAGCGTATAGTATTTGCAAGCAAGCCAGTTACGAGTTAGAATTACTGAAAGGGCAAAACGAAACTCACACAAAAGTTTTTGCTTTGCCATGACATGCTCTGTCACATTTCAAATCACATTTTGTCGAGATTGTTTACAAAATTATAGATGTCACCTGAGACTGATGATGCTGCGAGCAGAGCAACGCTGATATGACCTCTAGTTTGTTTGCAGTCGTTGTGCAACTGCTGCTGTTCTAGGAAAATGTGCATAAGGTACTTGTGAAGCCCGAGGAAATCATGAAGTAAAATTAATTTTATGAAAATACATTTCGATGTCAACAAAAGAGACGTTGTCACATATTCAGATGGCTATACCCTTTTATGCTTGCATGTGATCAGAGAAATGTAGAAACTATGACGTGGATATATGCATTGTACATAATTTGGATGTTGACGAATCTCTCATAGTTTCCATGTGTAGTAAGCTATGTGTTCCGCATCTACCTAACTCCGTAGGGATGAGTTCGCTAGCGCAAAACTATTAGTTGTCGACACTAGCTGACATCAAATTACAATTACTCTACTACACGATGCCCTGCAGCAGTTACCAACGATTGGATGATAGCGGAGCTGAAAAGGTTTTTGGTTCTGCTTAAATTTAAAATTTTACATATCGGGCTCTTCCTCACGTCGTTGAAGTAGAGTTTCGACTCATTCTGTTTGAATTTATTTGGCAATTGAAAATACGAAAATTCTGATTTTGTGCATATCACTCTGAATGAGACAGTTTCCGAAATTTTCAACAAACCTGAACAGCAAGAGCAAACACAAAATTTCGCGCCCAGCGTGGGCGAATGTTCATTAAAAACTTCAAACAATTCCATAATTAAATATTTCATCATTCTCACAGCCATCAAAAATAAAACCATTTTGAATATTTTAGTTACAAAATCTGTGCTTTTCCCAGGTCATATTCACGAATCCCAATAAATTCACTCTATAACTTCTCTGAAAAATTAAATTATTTTAAATTAATTTTTCCTGGAATTTCTTTCATTTCCATCGAACCGTTTCACGTTCTATATTATTTGTAATGAACACGAGACAGTTATTGAAATTTCATCAGAATAAGCTACTGAATTTCAATGTTTATATACAAGCATCTTTAAGGTTTGCAAATGATAGGTCGTACCAAGTGATAGGTCTAGTCAATTGATAGGTCGTACAAATAAGAACAAATTTACTGGGAAATTTCGATTCTTTGAAATTTTGAAGATTTAATTCTTACATAAGATGCATGTAAATAAATGGTTTTGATTTCAAATGACATTTAGGTAGTAGTGTAGTTAAGCAATCTTTTAGGAATATAAGCTATAATTTTAAAAACATGCTATGTTTACCAACATCAATTTTTTTTTTGTTCAATTGAGAATTACTTAAAATTGAATTGAATCTTTGTACTTGATAAAAGAGTCCCTGTTCTGAAGTTTGCTTCTTTTCAAGAAACCAATTCCGGCTTCAAAGTGTTATGGGGCTATACACATACATATATGCGCTTTTACTTATATATTGTGTGTAAACATGTATTATTTGCGTTAATTTCTCATTTTAAAAAGTGTAAATGTATTAAAAACCGAATATTAGTGCTTTAGCCGAAAGTCAGTTAATGTTTTTCTTTTTCAGTTAAATTTTGTCATCTAAAATAACTGAATGTCTTTATGGATTCAACTCTTAAGAAAGTATCTTGTCAAGTCTTTCTTTCTTAATTTTTAAATTGATTTTTAAGATTTTTGAATCCTTATTTGTTCTATTTTCCAAAACAATTGTTTAAAGGGGGGAAATTTTGGCAAAGAACAATATGAACCTTGAAATATGAGTCAATAATTTTTTTGGAAGTGTTGAATCCGAGGTCCTATTATAGTCCAGTGAAATTTGAGATAGAAAAGGCGAAACTTGTATAATTTTTTCTTGTAACGATAACCAGTTTTGAGATATATTGATCTAAACAGTTGTAACAAACCGTATGCACTCTCTCAACGGCATGTTTATATTATCCGACTTTGATTACGACTTGGAATGTTTGTGAGTGTGTTTTTCTAATTTTCAGAAGCACAGTGGAAAACTGGTTACCCGCAGAACCAGCTGTATTCGGTTTTGTGCTCTCAGGGACGTGGCAACTCTCAAATCATCCACTCACTGTTCCCGTCACATCGGTCATGGAGGAATGCTCCATCTTTCACCGATGGAGCATTCCTCTCTTTACAGAGGAGTGTCTTTGATAAGGAAAACAAAGGCATCAGGCTCTGATGAAGTGTCGGTCAAAGCACTTAAAGTTGTAGTAGAGAGTCAACCCTGGTTATTACCGGGCTATATAGTTCCTGTTTTTAGAGGCGGATGTCTTTTGATCGCGGTGGAAAGTTGCCCCGAAATGTAAAGGAGCAACATGGTGTGAAAGGTCCTTGAGCGGTTGCTATCTTCAATCACATCAGCTGAGAGTACTTGCAATACAGACAGTACAGCTTCCGAAATGGGTATACAAGAGTTCATGCTATCGTCGTATTGATTGATTAGTTCATTGATTTAGGTAGAGTTCGGTGAGTTCCAAAAAAAAACGACCCCGAGCAGAAAGTGTGCTGTATTTGATAATGTTCCTGTATTCGCTTGCTTTCACTTAGGTTGGTTATTAAACTAGAATGACACATAAAAAACAAATAAATGAAATCTTTTTTTAGGTTTTAATCAAAATGCATCTGAAATACGAAATGTGGACATTAAATAACGAGACGGACGCTGCTAAATAATAATTACACACGCGCCAAACGCTAGCGACAGTCAGCTGTTTATTGTGAAGCCTTTTCCTTCGAATGTGGTACTGCTCACTTCTATAAGCAAACCCGTTCATCCGTAGTCTTCGTTTGCACTAAATCAACGTTTTTAAAAAATTCTCTAAATCTTTTAAATTCTATTAAAGTCAGACAGGTAATTATAATTTCGGGATCTCTGCCACTGCCACCTTCAATAGCGTCTATCGGAAATTAACAAGTGTAACAATGTGTAGGGTTGTGTGAATGTTGCCAATATTTATATTTTTTATATTTTGTCCAATAATGGTTTTATGTAGATTCTAGTTTGCTTTTTTTTTTTACATCGAACTGGCGAGGTTCAGTGCACAATGGTTTTCCAAAGAGACACCATTGCTTTATAAGAGATGTTCACTGTACGAACAGATGAACCTTAAACATATGTTGGGGAAAATACTGCGCACAAAGTGTGAGGCCGGTTGCCTTACCGACCCATTACCTGAGGTAGTTTCTGAAGTAACTGAACACCAATAGGTGAACAAGTGCAACCGCATTAATGTAGTGTGAAAGCGGATTCCAGCCTGGATGTTCATGGCTATTAGATAAGCTTTTTTGAGCAACTAAAAGCTTTCGATTGACAGTTTTTTCAACGCCAAAAAAAACTCTTTGAAAAAAAAACCAGTGGGGATGGTAGCTTACATAAAATTTCTCCGGCAAATATACGAGGTGTGTAAATAAGGTAATGAGATGGGTATTTTTAAATATTTTTATTTGAATATAATTACAGTTGAACGTTGTCTCCCTCAAATAATTCCCTTGGGAAGCCTCACAGCGTTGGAGACGGATCTTCTACTTACTCCTCAAAGCAGTGTTGGAACTCGGATACTGGAATAGTCTGCAACTGGTCGGTTACAACCGTTTAAATGTTTTTAAGTGTTCCGAAATGTTAGCTCTTGAGATGAATTTTCAATCTTGAGAACAGGAAAAAGTCACAAGGACTCAATGTAGGTGAGTAAGAAGCCATAGGAATATTTTTACTGGCCAAAAACTCTATGCAAATTGTTGTGCAATAAGACGCATTTTTATGATGCAGAATCCAAGTGTCCTTGGTGTTTGGTCTCACACGCATGACCTTTTTTGAAGTTTTTCGAGAACCTCTCGGCAAAAGTTTTAATTCACTGAAAGAAATAAATTAGTATGCTCTTGATCTTTGGTTTACTAATTTTTTTTTTTTGGGACTATGGAGAGCCTAAAGTGTGGCGTTCCATGCTCTGGCGTTTAGTTTCCGAGTCATACTCAAACACCCAACTGTCATCACTGAAGTTTTGCAAAAGTTCGCCTAATTCTGAAGCAAAACCTAATAGCACACTGTTGCTCGAAATTTATGCCACTCATTTTTAGATCGCACTGCAAAAACCGGTTTCACGGGAAACAACGAACAACCAATGACTTGACCGAGTTCAAACTCGTACTGAGCGCGTATCACAGGCAGTAGCTACATTGTAGCTAGATTTAGCTACAAAAAGAACCTGTTTAGCTACAAAATATTTCACTTAGATATTGGCTACACATTTAGCTTCTAATTTATAGATTACGAAAAATCAAAATTTTTGTTTTGATTGCATTAATTTTGACTAGATTATTAATATTTAAAACACTCAGTGCTTGAAAAGAATTTAGTCAAATTCTAATGTAATCGCTAATGATTTGGGTAGTACAATAGTACTTCTCCTATGTACTATCTCTTTCTGGACATAGAACAATAATAATCTTCTACGAACATTTTTATTTCTTTTGTTCGGTCGAAGAAAAACCGAGAGTTTGAACTCATTAGGAATAGTTTAAAATAGGTAAGACGACGAAACATGTTTAATATTGAATATACATTATGTGGCTAAAGCGCAGACAAGGTGTTCGCACAAAACCCTACAAGAAATTAGGAATCATGCTCAGTAGTAAAACCAAATCAATTGACCATTTGAGTGAGATGTGTAAAAAACTGGCAGTTGAGCCCGAAAGTTGGAGCAAGTGTAGGATTCATCGATCAAAAACAGCGCCATTGTAAAAAACGTTATGTTTCCATACTTCAAATCGGATTTAAAGGCAGATATTGGTTACTCTATTTCTAGTATTTTAATTGACGAGTTTGTGGACATTTTAGTGATATTCAGCAAAAATTTATTACAATTTACTTGGCTTTGATTGAGCTAGAAAGTGGAACTGCTGAAAGTATTAATACTGCCATAAACACGTACTTAGAAAACTACAACCTAAACATTACAAATATGATGACAAATATGACGCAAGTGCTATGGTCGGAGTCAATAACGGTGTATTTCGAAAATGAACCAGCCAAAATCCTTTTTTAATATTAATAAGACGTACTTGTCATTCCGTTCAAGTTTCAGTTTCTGCAGCTGCATGATCATTTCTTCTCCCAACGTTAGAGTTTTTACTTGCAGAAATTTATAATTGGTTCTCTAAATTCCTTTGAAGATGATACGGAGTGCATAAACGAGGTGGTGGTCAATAAAGGAATCATTATCAAGGATCATTAGCCAATAGTTAGGGCTAAATATCCATTTCAGTATAGTCCAAACATCAGAAGAATCTTATTAAGCAAAAATGATTTACAAGGAGTTTAACAATTACAAAACCTTTTATATCTCCTATTTCTGCAACCCATTTTGAAGGATGCTTCTATCATGAATAAAAAATAGAAAGCAATTCTGTTGAACTCACTAAGCCTTTTAACGATTTTTATACTATTTTATACTAATAAAATAATTAACTGCTCATTATCCGATGCACATCCAATATTTTTCCATATGAATTATAAACATTAGCTAGAATTATAAGCATTAGCATTAACTATTTTCAAGAACCTTGAGTTTTTTATTGTTGGAGTTAGCTACACTTTTTAGCTACAATCGAAGCTTTTTAGCTATGTTTTTCCTAAATTCTAGCTAGAACAGCTGGAACAAAAGTTGGCAGCACTGATCACATGTCCACCTGCAGCCTTTCTATACCACGTGCCTTCAGTGTTACCATATCAAATGCTACGTTGAGTTTCATTACTTAATTTGCACACCTCGTAACTCAATGATGAAATTTGAAAATAATTATCTGAAAGTTCAATGGAACAAGATGATATTTTTGCTGTGCAGAAATAGTACACACAAATAGAACCCAACTTTCGCCATCAAAGCCGACACCAATATCGAATATAATGGTAGAATGATGTATAGCCAGTGTCTAGCACAAACAAGGTATTGCGTTATGTCTTGACTTTTCGATAAGTTTGACGAACAAGTATGAATAACGAAGTGCTGTTGGAATCGTAGTGCGTATTATCTAGTGCTCTTTGAATGTACGTTGTATGTGGATAGTAAAATACACAAGTAAAGGCAAAACTCAGCTTGCCAACAACGTACAACGTTGAGTACTAGTCAGTAACACAAACCCGAATCTGGCTAAATTGTCGTGTTTCGTACAAAAGAGTCTATTTTACTACTCCTAAGCAAACCCAAGTAGGATGTTCGGAAATGCTAGAAATCTAATATTCACTTTCAAATACGTTTCATTTTCAAATTAGTTTATTGAATGAAAGAAACTTATTCAGCAGCTACAAACAAACAGAAACAAGAATACGAAATTTGCAAAGTTTCATATGCGCACTGAAACCACATCAATTTTTATTTTTTACTAGAAGTGACGAATGAGTGAACGTTTGAGAATTTCCATTGCAGTATTTTCACTGTATATTATTTTAACGTGTTTGACACATTTGCAGTTTGGATAATTTTCAGTAAGCTAATTCTGAAACATCCATTTTTTTTTCAATTTTTTCATCAAACATGCATAGTGAACATATCCAAAATAAAAACACTTTCCATTCTCATCATACACACAGCTTATTGGAAAACATAAAATTGAATTCCATATGACATGCTCTCAAGCCATATATCTCTTGTCGAAACCATTGGAACTACTTTCTTCCTTTAAGTCTATACGTGTTCCCGAATTCAATTGAAAAAAAAAATTCGGCATTGCAAACAAATCTAAAACTCTTTCAATATTGACAAATGAAGCCAATCAACTTTCCAATTGTGGCGGTCATGGTACTGAATGCTTGTGTACCTACCTATCGATAGCCAGAAAACGAAGTGGTTGACTTGGTGTTTGCCTTCGCCTTTAGTTCAATACGATTTACAAATCGAATGATAAATGTCGGATTCAACTCAATGCATATCAAAACAGAGCAATTCTACGACGAAAGTTCAATATTTTCAGTTGAAAAGACCCAACCTTGAACCAGATCGTGTGTTCATCGTGCAGCAACCAGATTTATGCTGGTCTCAGGACTAGCAAACTTCAGTTCAGACTGGGCTAACGAAACGGGAGCCGAACTCCATCTTCATTCCTAAAACTGCAAACGTCCAGCTAGAATTCATTTAGCGTTCCTCCAAAAGTTTACAAACTCTTAATTGAATTTCAAGCACATAAATTCATTTTTAACACGTTTTCCTCACGCCGTTATCGGAATTTCACTTTTTTCGCACACACAGAAGAAAGCGCTTGATCAGCTTTTTGAGATAGTTGCAGACTTTTCGCAATGAATATCTTTCTTCGCGGTCATTCTATACGAATTTTCCGGGGAAAAACTTAAGCTCATTTTCGACGATTTACCACAAGTACTCTTATCCTGTTCGTTACGACTAAATTCGTTGCCCATTATGAATCAAACAATTCAACAAACAAAACTGTGCTCACTTGCGTCTGCTGCAATTTATTTTCGATGAGTAAAAAAATCATTATTTTTCGGTAAAACGAGAATCACCAACTCATTCGTTCACGGCCACTACTGACCGCACTTTTGTGCCTGAGTGGCAAACCACCACCATTAGCTGGTCTGGCCAAGTCGAACCAATTCCGTTCAGGCCGGTCTCAGTGATTTAAAGAATCAGCAGAAAAATTCGTTAGCCGCTCGCTATCCGACCAAGCTTCGACTCGGGGATGATGAAAAAACCACTAACACAAAAATCAAGGCAGCATCCGCATTGAATACTAACAGTATGGAAAAAACGGGGTAAGAAAATCGAGGAAAATTACGAAAGAAAAGCGAAACGGTAAAATGCTCTGTGATTTCAATTGCTTTTTAATAGTCTCCCGTTGGAAGGAACTTATGAAATTTTTATGGGAAAAGTTTCCGGCATTGGCGGTGACGATGGTGATGGAGAAGCTGGCTGGTGATAATGCGGTAGGAGCGAAAGAAAGTCTTTCGGCTAGGGTGGCATGAATGAGGTTGGCGGTTTGCGGTTGGCGAAAGAAATTTGCGAAATGGGTAGTTTTTTTTCTCGAATTGTTGCACGAACGTCAGCTTCGGTGCGTGTTCTGGCTGAATGATTGCTTGCGGTGATAAATTCAAACATGCAATTTTAAGGTAATTTTAAGGTAATAAGTCTTCAACATTCATTTGTATTGAATAGTGAAGGACTCGTTTTTACGGTACATAACATTAGATACATGATACTTCACTCCCGCAAAAGCTAAACCAAAACAAAAGTCAAGGCCATAAATTGGAAATCATCAAGTCAGGAGCCTAGGACTTAAGTACAATTTCTTAATTGACATGGATACTTGAGCTTGCTGCAGCGAGTGAGTCTTCTAATATTACTATAGATACTTGCTTACGGGTGATGTTGACGTTCAAAGTCCATATAAACGCGAAAGCAATACGTTTTTCAAAATGATTTTTTAAAAGATGTCTCATTTTTGCTGTCTCATAAATGAAGAGAGTTCTATATCTCAACTGAACTGATCAGACTAACAAGACTGAAAATAACGGGGTTATTCTACTTCAGCAACTGTCTACGAAAAATGAATCCCCCAATTGTGTACTCCTCATTCTGACAATAAAAAATGTGTTCTGGGACTCAGAAGAAGAACGCCATTCTCATTTTGTATACAAAACTACTCTGCTCTACTAAGTATAAACGCTCTGTCTACATTTTAGTACTTTCGAGATATTCAATTATTTGTACTGTACTGGAGATATATGGAGATATATTGATTTTAATACACTCCCACAAAAGATAGGTTTTTCAAATTTTGTAGAATGATGTGATAGAGTATATAGTTTTCGAATCCGATGTTAACTCAAAAATGAGAAAAATGTAGATGGAGCGTTTATGCTTAGCAGAGCAGTACAGGACTATATTTAATTTGTGGGTATTATACGAATTATCCAAATATTACTTTTCTACGTGGAAGTGGGGTTTCAGAAGGCGGTGCATCTTCGATGCCTTTTTGAGATTTGTTAAAATATCAAATGCTGATTAATATTGTTAAAAGTTTTTTTGATTTTCAAAAATAAAATTTGGACAACTCTCTAAGTCTTAATATTTATTTTAACTGGCTTTTCTTTTTTTCTTTCTATTTTTACTACCTAGTCTACTTGTTGAGTCATAAAAAAGTAGTAAAGTGGCACCTTTGTGGTTCAGCCAACCAGCCAGAGAGACTTATGGTGCAAATGCTACCTTCTTTGCTGAGATTTTTTTGGGAAATGAAGAGAGCATTGCCTTGCGTATAGGTTGCAGCCTCTTGAGAGGATCGTCAACAGATTCCGTAGAATATGACATGTAAAAAGGCTTGAGCCTGTTAATTGGAGTATTTACGGACTTGTAATATCTAGAGTGAAATAGCTCGTCTGTCTGGCGTGGACTTTGAAATTACTGTCATGCAGCGAAAAAAATTACATCTGAGAGGAGGTAAAGGTGTCAATAGTGAAGTCCAAGCATTTCCCTTTTTCGACACTAATCGTCGCATTGATCTTTATTCTTTTTCAAGGATAGAAATAGATGGTGATGGATAAATAAAGTGATTCAGCACGATGTAGCAATAAAGGCACAGTAACTGGCAGCTAATATAACAATATCCAGCACTGCCTGTCAATGATTTATCGATTTTGTGGAAAAACAGGCATCACTGAGTTGCGCATCGCCTCAAACGGAAAGTCCATCAAGAAAACCTGTGAGGCCGCCATGCAACGCAAGAGGCCCTGTCATGAAAAGCGCCCGGTATCCTGGTGGGCTTTGGAAGTATTTGATCTGCGAAGCCAGTGTGCAAGTCTCCTAAAGATCACACAACGCATAAGTGACAGGGTGGAAGCACAAGTGAGATCCAAGTTATCCCAGACGACAAGCATGGAACTTTGAAAATCCATTAAGCTACGTAAAGCGCGTTATTGCAACAAGCTCAGGGTCGATCTAAAATAAGGATTTGGGACACATACAGGACTTGCAGCTCTTTGCCATAGAGGAACGGGAGAAAACCATATTTCCAATGAAAGACAGGAAAGCAATAGGTCTCTATGGGAATCGAATTCCAGGCTAAATAATTTAATTTGGTTCAATGTTTATTTTTTAAAGTTTTTATAACCAATCATTTTAATTTAAATACCATTTTTTTCCTGTCGAAGCTCTATATATTTCAATTTATTGACATATACTGATATTTTGACGGTAATTTGCCCTCTTCTTTAGTGTCCATCTGTATTGATATCCGTAAAAATAAAATATATTAAACTTCTGATAAAAAAAGAATATCCAAATTAAAATGTTTGGCTTATTGATCCTTGACGTAAGGAATATGTTTAACTATCTATAATATATGGATGGATATACTTGATGCAGATCGTGAGTCTCAGTGGAATGGAAGCAACGGTGATTCAAATAGAAACAAGTTTGTTCAAATTTAAAGTTATCTGCGCTTACAGATCACCCGTATGATGGACATACTTGACGCGCTTGATCAGTTTTGAGTGCCAAAGTATCTCTTGCGAATATTGAAATGAAAAAAGACGTTGATATTGTTCGTGACTTATATCAGGAGCAACTCAAGCTGAACTAAGTAATGCGAATGGTCTGATAATAGACACAGCTTTCTTTGGGGAAAATAAGAAGAAACAACAGAGAAAGTAGCTAAGGGTTTCATGGCACTAAGTGGGCTGATAGATGATTTGGGTGAACAAGCGTCGTATGTTGATGTTTGCTGTTTAGTATATTCTCTTGTATAGAGCCAAAATAGGGAATGAGGCATCTAAAAAATGTTCGCTACCAAAAACTAGACATAATACATAAAAGAGTGACATGTTCAACGTTTCAGAACCAGTTGTGCTTGTTTTCGCTGGAGTTGTCAAATACCGAAAATCGATATTCCTCAGGAGACATGAGCGCCATGGCAAGACTGTGAACCTAGAATAAAAAATCCGCACGGTGCAAGCATGGCAATACTCTTGGAACCATGGAACCAAGTGGACAGCACAGCTCATAATAAAATTAGGAGAGAAAACACGGCAGACTGGATGACTAGATATTTTTTTAATGTGTAAGAGCAGAACTGGCAGCACTAGCCTGAGGAGAATTCTACACAAAGATCTCGGATTATTCGCTTACAAGGTCCGATTGACTCAGCAATTGAAAGCGCACGACCATCCGCTTCGTTATCGCTTCGCAATTTGGACCTTAGAGCAGCTTGAATTGGACAATGATTTTGAGCGAAAAATCGTCTTTTCTGACGAGGCGCATTTTCATCTCGGTGGCTACGTTAACAAACAAAATTGCCGCATCTGGGGCTCGAAAAGGCCCGCTCGTTATTGTTGAGAAGCACAAGCATTCACAGAGAGTGACAGCTTGGTACGGATTGTGGAGTGGTGGCATCATTGGACCATTTTTCTTCGAAAATGAGGCTGGGAACAACGTTTCGGTCAACGGTGAACGTTACAGAGCCATGTTATCCGACTTTTTTTTACTGAAATTGAAGACATGGATTTGGAAGACCTCTGGTTCATGCAGGATGGCGCGCCATGCCACACAACCCATGCCACAATCGATCTTTTACGCACCAAATTCCCAAATCGTGTTATCAGCCGTCTTGGCGATGTCAATTGCCTGCTTCGGAGCTGCGATTTGACATTTTTGGATTTTTTTTGTGGGAAACCGTGAAGGACCAATGTTATGCCAACAATCCAGAAATGATTCAAGCACTTAAGGCTAATATTATCCAAGCAATCCGTGAGCTACAGCCCCAAACCATCAACAAGACCTTGGAAAAATGGAGTGACATAATGCGTTACTGCGAAGCCAGCCGAAGCAGCCACTTGAACGAAATTGTGTTTCATAATTAATAGGAATGTTTACTCTTACTAATAAAGCCATAAAACGTGGAAAAAATTAAATTTTGTTCATTTTATTGCATTTTTAAAAAGAAATTTTTATTTGGCCCACCCTGTACATATTTTTCGTTGCACAAACAAAATTCTATCCGATTTAACCACCCGAATTCTACAATAAAGTCATTGAATCCTCCAAATATATACCTCCAAACTATAACCATTTGCAACAATCAAAACCAAGCCAGACAACTAAACGACATGAAACTTGTCCTTCTGCCACTACACATAACCAGCTGTTTTATTTCCGTTACTTCACACAATCAACATCTTATTGTGATTTTACGTATCCGATATCTCCTAGACCCAAGACCTCATATAAATAAACTGTTCTAGATGAGCGTCAACCATCTAAACAGGCCAACCAACCAGCCAACTAACGGTTCAAAGTCCCAAAACAGCATAGACATTTATTCCTTCCCGAAAACGTATCTTATCTTAATTAACTCCACTAGTAGCCCACTTTTGTTTTTATTAGCAACAAACAAGACAGCAGCAGCAGTAGCAATAGTAAAACAAGCCTAATAAAAATCGACGATATTGCTTTCTGAAGAAGACGTGTATGTATGGTTGAGAGTGGTAATTAAACAGTATTGCCAATTTGACTTCAATCCAAATTTTCTACACAGAAATTCAAGATTACAATTCAAACAAATATGAAAGATTAATTCAAAAATTTAAATTTAGATAATTCTGATGTGTCTTGACACCGTAAAATTATAGGAACTTTTTGGCGCCCAGTGTGGGTAGTGAAAATATTTGAAACTCGATTTGGGATAGTGGCAATTTTTTGCAAAGACAGGTTACACTGAATTTTTTCGGATGTATGGGCAACACTTGGCAGCTATATGATACTCAGCAATCAAGATTGAACAAACCAGTGTATGCCTGTGGGTGAAAATAAACCAATCCAATCAAGCGTGTAGTCGTATATTTACCGGATACTAATTACTTCCGTCATATATTTTACAATTGACGATTGTCATCCCACTCTATGTTTATTTTGCTATCTGTGTTTATTTTCCTCTGTCGTTCTGAAGAAAACAAATCAACAATCACTTATGTGTGTATAGGATACAGTAAGTTATCGGAAACATCAATTTGCCGTTGTTTATGTATGTATTATTTTTCTTCGAGAAAAATGGAGAAAATGAATAAACAGCGAACAATCTGACCTTATACATACAATTTTTACCTGTATTTTCAATTAGCCAAGAAGTATTTTGCAATTTATTTAGCACGGTCAATGTGAAATTGAGACTATCCTAATTTGAACCTGAATATCCTTTCAAAGGATTATTTGAGAAGAATGTAGATGCTAAATGATTTCTAGTGTCCATTTCAAAAGTATCCAGTTCGTTTATGAGATATTGTAGCGAAAAACTCATACAATATTTATTGACTTCGAACAAAAAACGACCTTTACAGGATTTATGGGTTTTCGTGAACAAGGTTCGTTAGAGAACCAATTGCCAGGAAACAGAAAAATAGACATTCGACTGGACACGACACCACAACTGAATATTGAAAACTGATACAAACGCTATCCTACCCACGACCTAGAAGTTTACCCGTTTCACATATGACTTACATACAAATAAACGAATGATTTTGAAAACGGATACACGAACCGGCCGAAAACCGATCTTTCGACCCATGTCAAGACCGCCGGACAAATTAAGTTTTTTGTTGAGCGCTTTACGCTCTGTCAAATTCGACTTCAGGGTAAATTGACACGTACAATAGGCTCCTGAAGTCTTCTATATGTAAGTATTCACATCCTACTGATAATATTGCGACAGCAGAAAATGCGTGTGCTTGAAGTGGACCTCGACGTGTAGACGTGTTTCGAACGCCTTGAGTCCTTGCATGCCTGAATAATGCCTGCGAACAAGTTTCATTCGGAAGCTTGTTTTCCAGCTATGTATTCAGGTGAAATACCATCGTCACCGACATAATGGACAATATAATCGATGAGGGAAGCAAAATTGACAGTCTGAGAATGTGAATAGATGGGAATCTCATTGAATTCTGTTTTTGTAAAGGCGAAAGCTTGTTGAAATTTTCACAAAGATTTTGTACATACAATGTTAGTATTTGAGATGTTTATTTGATACACAAACGAATAGTACCTGAAAATGGGAAGACCTGATTACAGAATCTTTAATGTTGGCGTGTGAAAATAGCTTAACATATATAAGCATAAGCTAGCATTTCTGAATCAGAGACGACGTTCAACACGATAAATATTACTAAATTAAGTATTAACTATTATTTCTCAAATACAGCGTGCAAAAGGTTTGGTTTATGAGCATATAGTCCACGATGTAGTACGATGTATGAAAACAAGTGAATACCTCTTCTGTATCATGACAGTTAAATTTTGTTGAGATTTCTCCTTATCATATAAGTTAAGTTGCTTCGTATCTTTTTGTGAGTACCGGAGGTGCTGAGCGATAACTACCAGCGCCCGTATCCAACACTCGAAGAGTGAATCCAGTGACAATAGGTAATTAACAGCGAGGCTCATCAGCAGACATCGTAATTAGCCGAGCGCTTGGTGGTCATCACTTCAGCAGCGATTAATCTTGGTTAGTTATACTGTGTGTGTGTGTGTGTGTGTGTGTGTGTGTGTGTGTGTGTGTGTGTGTATCCGTTAGAAAAATAATATCTAGTACAAGAAACTTACTTTGGGATTCACCGAAAGCTTGAGTAGGATAGTGCCTTAAGGTTCAGATGAGATTGTGGTACAATGAGTGGCTCGAGAGACAGAAACTTAGTACAGAACGGCCAGGAGTTGCGAAACTCAAACTTTACTGTTGGAACGAATGAAAACTAGGCAAGCCATTTAAACAGCTGCAAAAACCCAAGAAAAACAGACCAAGCAACGCCATTTGAACCAAGAATTGGCAAAGATATTGAAGATCTGCTGAAAAAGCTCAGTAAAAATCTTAGCATGAATTTAAATTCTAAAAAAAAAAAATTAAAAGGGACATAAAACATTTTTTAAGGTCTGCATACCGCTCGCATACAGCTAAATCTTGTACTTTGTCTGAAGAGGAAGCGTTCAGCTCCAAAGACAACTCTTCGAACATGTCAGTGGCATCTGAGAATCACCAAATATGAAAACGTCTAATATTGTCACTACAATTGGAAAAAGTATAATGAAGGACGAGTACCCTTATTACCCAATTACCAAAACCACAAACGTCATAAATGATGGTTTTCTTCCCTAAGAAGGAAGAAAAAGGTCACTTAAATCCACTATTATTGCTGCGCAATCAAAAGCGCAAAAAAATAAACCTCCAAACTCTTCTAAAAAAGAATCAAAAACAACCTAAAAAATGGTTCCCATTATCCTCCGCCAACTTGAACAATGGAAAGAGTTCGCACGAGCTCTTAAACAAACAAACGTGGAGTTTGTTTCTTGGAAGCGTTTTTATCTTGGTGATCAAATTTCTCCTAAAAACGCTGATGACCCTGAGAAGATCACCAAGATCTTCACGCAGTTGAAATTTCAGTACCATAGGTACTATCTCCTTGAGGAAAAACGCTGTACGGGCTCAACACCGATGAGATCAAACTAGGTCTAAAAAATAGATAGATTAAGGTCTTCTACAGGTATTTAAAAAAATAGAAAGGGCCCTTCCAAACTAAATATAGTACTCCTTCCAAAGAAAAAGAAAAGTATTTAGTAGGTTCAGGCTTTTTGTCAATTAATGTGGTAAATTGAACCAAGGCTCAAGGGCAATGGCATAACTGCAATCAGTACGGTTATTGATCCAAAGGTGATGGACTCTGTCATCGTAAATTCTGCGCAAAACAGCCTGAGCAAAAAGCCAAAATGTGTCAATTGCAGTGAAAAACGACCCGCAAGCTATGGAGATTGCCAAAAACATTAAAGAAATAATTTGCTCAAGCAGCAAAATCTGCTCTGGTTTCATTTGCTCCCTCCAACAAACCCAAAACATCCAGCCAAGAAACGAATTCCTCTTAGTGCTAAATCTGCGACTCCTGCTAATAGCCCGAACTAAATAAGGCAGCTCCCCGCCCTCAGCTTCATACAATGATGAAGGACATGATGGCAAAAATGGTCCATGGCATGTTCTTTATTCTCCCTTTACTAAATGAATCGAGCGAATCGAATATCCATCCATACGTGGAATGTGAATTTCATCCTGCCGGAAAAATATGAGCGATTGCAGAATTGACATTGCTCTGATACCAAAAATCTTCTTGAAACAGGGATATTATATAAAAAATCCCCAACTATCACATTTACAGAAATTATAAGTAAAGAATCACAGCAGTCTTCTTAAGAAAGCATATTATCCGCAATATATACAGATTTCGAGCCTCAGTGAAATGAAAGCAACGGCCATTGAAATAGAAACAAGTTTCTTCAAATTTAAAGTTATATCCGCTTACAGACCGCCAGCGAACACAATCTTATCGAAGACCTTTGTGCACTATTCGATCTCGAAGGCCCTACCTTTTTAGCAGGAGATTCCAATCCTCAGAATTGCGTATGGGGATCATTGAGAAATAACCAAGCTAGGAAATACCTTTCTAGCTTTGCCGCATTTATTGTTTCGTGCTTGCACACTCAGTCATGTCTTAGATATTGGCATATCTAAAAATAAGAATCAAAATATGTATACAAATGTATTAGATGATCTCTCTTGTGATCTCTCTTCAAACTCACTGAGCTTTTCACCAGAAAAATGTCTCAGGCCAAAGATACCTCCTCGACCAAAACTTCAGTTATGAACAACCAAGAGCCGTATGAGCTCTTTGATCCTATCAACATTATCATAAAGAGAAGAGATCACATTCCAAAACGAGCTAGAATTACTGGCTATCCCAGCCTGAAGCAGGAAGCAAACCGGCTAACCAACATCATTTGTTACCAGATTAGAAAATGTAAGAATGAAGACTGGGAGCACCTCATGGGCAGTTTTGATCCCGATAGTGGAACACTCTGGAAAATTTCTAAATATTTTAGAATTAAAAGGAAACTAAAGATGCCACTCATCCACACGTCCTCTGGTTTAAAGTATAGTAATACAGATAAAATCGTGGTTTTTGCAGATTCACTAGAACTCCAAATGCAAGACAACACTTATTCGGACTACGATCTCGACGAAGAAGAACATACCGAGCAGGCCACGAAATAGTTATTACATAGCAGAGCTCCTAAAGAATTCCTATTCCAGCAATATCTTTGGAAGAAGTCAAAAGCCTGATTCACAGTCTCAAGAAAAAAAATTTTCATTTCCAGATAATATTTCTAAATTGTGCCTTTACCACCTACTCGACAAAATATTTCAGAAAGTTTGAGATATTATCGATGTTATTTTTGGCATCGAAAAGTATCCAGACTGTTGGAAACTGGCCACAGTCATCCCCAAGTCCAGGAAAACTTAGCCATCTCTTAAAACTGGCGTCCAATCATTATCCTTTCCTCTATAGGTAAACTCATGGAACACATGTTCCTCTCTCGTTTAAAACACAAAGCACTTTTAAATAATTCAAGCAATAATTTCTGTAGAGCAGCTTGTTTTTAAGTAAAACCACTCCACAGAGCTTCAGCTAGCTGGAGTAGTCCAATATTAAGACAGGTCTCATTAAAAGGAAATCAACAAGATTCGTCATATTCGATGTTCAAAGGCATTCGATAAAATTTGGCAAGCTGGGCTTATCATCAAACTAGCTGATCTCTGCCAACCAATTACATTCATTCAGCTCATTGGATCCTCCCTTCGAAATAGAGCCATCCAAGTCAAGACACCATCTTCTTGTCTAAAAAATCCTATAGCAGCAGGATTTCTTCAAGGATCTTCTTTGTCACCGATTTTCCGCACAATAGATATCCCTAGAACCAGCAGAGGTCACATCTTCCTTTTTTAGACGATCCATGTATTTTTCACACGTCTGAACAAGCCGCAGCCAGTACCTCAAATCTGCAATATTCCATCGATTCCCTTATAGAATATTTTAAGAGATAAAAAATCAAACAACACGGAGAAAACTCCAATTTCCATGAACAACACAATTATCACCCATTATCCTCTTCCAAAACGTCTTAGCTAAATAACTCAAATAGGGCTCTTCTTTATAAACAATATCCGAATCACTTTGAGTGATCCCAATCACTAATCTTGGATGATCCCAATCACCCAATCGCCGCGTAGTATTTGGACAAATCACCAAAAATAAGGAGAAAAAACTCTAGTCAAGCCAAAATATTGCACTAGAAAAACTATTCATGATTCCCTGGCACGTCAAAAACATCGCATCCATAACGGTTTAAGAATCGAGACAGTCGACACATACATTCGCGACCGACACTCACCCAAGCAATTCTATTGGAATTCTGAAAATATCTCACCTTCACAATAATTTGATATATCGAAGCCTGCATTTATCTACATGGCTAGTTTAAGAAGCTGGGCGCAACACCGCTTACTGCCCAAAATAGAATAAGGATGCAAAGCCTGCACGAGCTCCAAGAAGTCACCAGTTCGCAGTCAGTATCTTTTTACTATACCAGAAATTAGTAAAATTTATAAATTAATAAAATCCTTCCAGTAAAGTAAAGTAATCCCACGACAACAATCGTGCGGGTCTAGCGGTTGAAGCTGGTAGAGAACTCCATCTCAAATTTACAATCAATGGGCCTTTCCACACTTGTATTTTTGATGCACTCCTCAAACCGGTTTTCTGGGCAAGAAACGGAAGAATCAAGGGAAATTCTCTACTTTTTTGTAGAGAAATCCCCTTGATTCTTTCGTCTCTTGCCCAGAAAACCGGTACCTATTCAGAGCTAGATGAACTCAAAGCTTGGTGCGCGGTCTGGATTCGAACCAGAAACCCCACACACAAGAAGGTAGTGCTCTATCCACTAGGCTACTCAAGCCTCTTCCAGACGTTAGTGTATACATTGAACTTATTTCTACACACAATATACAACAAGTTATTGATATTAGGAATTGAACATACATCTAATAAATATACCCAAAACGGTTCAAGAAAAGCCTTGGCCGCCATATAAAAACGGGTTTATTTTAATTAGTTTCAAGCCAAGCTCAGTAAATTAGGTAACATGATACATACCTTATGTTTAAATCACTGACTAATAGTTTTTCAATGAAGTCCTGAAACGAAAAAATGAAAAAGGTTTTACTTTTCATTTCGTTCACTGAAAATAAAAAAACATTTTTCATTGAAAATATAAAAAAAATCAAAGATAAAACAAGGAATGAAAATTATGAACGAGATCAATGAATTGATTCCAATAAAAATTTATGAAAGAAACTCATTTCCGCAATATTTCTGCTGATGGCTATCAAACAACTGAAAATGTTTATGTCCACACCTAAACTTTATTCATTTCATTTGAATTTTGATTTCAAAAATCAATGTCCCGTTTGCTTTCGCAAGCATATAAAAATTTATTCAATGCTCATTTTACGCCTCGAAAAACATTATCGAATAATCAAGCTCCAAATATATTCACGTACTCATAGCAAATTCAACACTCTATAAATTGATTCAAACACTTAATTCCGACATACGTTCAGATTTTCCTAGTACCAACGGCAGTTGACATTTTTCCGAAAACTGCTTTCGCAGACGAGCAGGAAATTATTCCTTTTCTTCTATTTTTCCGGCTTGTCGCCAAGTATGTTATAATTTTTATCAGAACATTTTTTCTTATTAAAATTTTCTCCGATTTTCCATACATAATTCATAGCTCTTGTACTAGTTTTTTTCAGATTTTCTTTCGTCGTCCTCGTTTCTTTCTTGCGCACATACAGTTACACATATAAGCACATACGATCAAGCTTATATGCACTTATCACCAGGGAGAGCGAGTTCTTAATACAATCGCTTTTTGGACGACAGCCACTCAAGAACGAATGAATTTTCACTTGGAATTTTCCTATTTTCGATACTTCCTTCCGGCCGTCGACATAAGAAAACTAGTGGCGGGGGTAGGGGTGGTAGCACAGTGCCGCGGCAGCAAACCAGCATTCTTCTTAAAATTTCACATATCCTTGCTCAATGGTATACATACTATGCTCATGATATTTTGTGATACTTTGAAGTCGTTCAAAAAGTGGCGCAGATAAATGTGAGTAAGAGGTCTAGAGTGGAGTGCGGTTGGATCCGAGAAAAGCAGTAAAGTAGGATAAGATTTTGGTTCTGTATGAATTTGTTATGATTACGCGTCTTGAGATTATTTTGATGAGGAGTTGATAATGTGGTTTACTATACGCGGCATGAAAATGATAGTGGAAAATAGCAAAATTGGCTGTTGAATTTATGTTTTCAGCTTACGAGGGATGGTCCAAAAGTAATGATAGTCAATAGAAACCATGATGATTAGACTTAACAAAAATATTTATTTTTAAACATGGTTTCCTAACAAGCTTATACATTTAGCTCATCTTTTTCCAAACCCAGGATACCCTTAGAAAAATTTGTTTGTCTTTCCTCTCCCAAAACGCCTCAACAGCGGCCATCATTTCGCTTTTTTTGCCCCAAAGGTGTTCATTGAGCCGTGGAAAGAGGTAGATAGAAGTCACTGGAAGCTAGATCTAGTGAATAAGATGGATGTTAAAGCAGCTCGAGTCCTGTTTCTTCTTCTGCAATCTTCTTATTTGGCCTGCTTAGTAAGACCCTGATATAGTGGCTTCCTTTTCCAAATACTCCACCGTAATATCTCCTTCAGCGTCCCAAAAAACTGATGCATAACCTTCCCTGCCAAACTCGATACCTTGAATTTCTTCGACAGAGATGAAGAGGATCGCTTCCAAATCATCGATTGTTGTTTGGTTTCTGGATCAAAATGATGGATCCAGGTCTCGCCAATGGCTACGAAACGTGACCAAAACTTTCCTGCATCTTCCTGGAACTTTTCAAGATTCTCCCACCCAACGCGCAGATACCTTCTCCATTGGCAACGATACGTTGAACGCTGACCTACGAGATTCTTGTGGGAAAGAGTGACTATCAACTACATGTCTGATAGTCACTCTTCGATCTACCAACACTACATCTTCGACTTTGTTCGCGTTGTCTTCAGTGAGGAACGCGGATGGACGTCCTTCGCGGTGTTTATCTTCAGTTGATGTTCTTCCCAGCTTAAACTCCTTGGCCCAGTGTGCAACGGTGAAATATGGAGAAGCAGAGTCCCCTAGTGTTTTCACCAAGACGCTGCCTATGTCTTTCGTAGATTTTTTTTTCAAATACAGGTACTTAATGACAACTCTAATTTCGTTCTTCTCCATTTTGATGTTCCTTCTTCGACTATTCGCATTCAAATGAATGTACTTCCAATCTGGGAAGTGGTTTTACGGCAGCGAAGTAAGGAAGAATTGAAATAGATATCCTGAAACTATTTCTTAACATGTTAGTTAATATGGCTGTTTTGAGAGAAAAAAAAGGAGAAAAGTCAGTTCGTGTGCGGGTAATCGTTCTTTTTTGAGAAAAATGAGGAATGTAAGAGATATTTGGATTTGGCGAATAAAAAAAAACAAACAAGTTCACTGGGAACTTCATTTGTGGTGAGTGGGTGGCTCATTTTCCATGAGCTATTCCTAAGATGAAGGCCTGATCGTTAAGATCCAGGTCTTTGATGAAGCGATTGGATTATGGGGTTGGGGTGATCTATGGCACATCGAATGGAATTGTCTTTTAGTTGAACCAAATAAGAGATGAGAGGTTGAATTTTTGATTTCTGGTACAGGTCACTAATCCTAGAATAGTGGCCATTGGCTTTAAAGTAGAGTGACGTGATGTTTCGGAGGATACGACGTTCGAATTTTGCCAACTTTTCAAGTTGACTAGGAGGAGCCGAAGACCAAATAGAAGCACCGTAAGTCAGGATAGGTCTTATCATTTGCTTATATGCAATAGTTTTAGCTCAAGTTGAGAAAATGGAGTTCGGCTTGAAGATACAGCCAATGTGGTGGTATGCGCTGCCTGCCTTGTTGATGCTTGTCTGAACATGTTGACTACAGCTCCGTCGAGGGTCAAGCTTTATGCCAAGGTATTTAACGGTTTTCGAAGGGGTAATTGGCTGTTGATTGGGAATAATTTCAGATTTTTTAAGAGCTTTAATTCTTGTCTTGTAATCTGTATGGGTGCCTCGGAAAAAATTCAGCTAACTTTTGTTTGTATTTATCTGCAAGCCCCATTTTGCATAATATGCAACGAGATGAATCGCGTACCTTTGTAACACTGCTGTTACAAAGTGCGAGTTATGATGCGAGTTCCAGAAGAGAAGATCATCTGCGTATAGATTGACAGAAACACTTATGGGAGAATTATTTGAAATTCATGGGGTATCTGCAGTGGAAATGTTAAATGAAATAGGTCCGAGAACAGATCCTTGATGTACACCTGAGTCGATTGGAAATTCGTCAGAAAAAGCCCCATTGAAGACGACGAAACCCTTTCTGCCACATAGAAAGCTATCAATGAATTTAATTAACCATGTTAGGAAACCAAAATTGATGA
Organism: Nemotelus pantherinus; assembly: GCA_963978885.1. Classification (NCBI taxonomy): domain Eukaryota; kingdom Metazoa; phylum Arthropoda; class Insecta; order Diptera; family Stratiomyidae; genus Nemotelus; species Nemotelus pantherinus. The sequence continues at coordinate 4,739,696 of OZ022263.1, forward strand.
TTTTTTACAGGAGTCCTTCAATCCAAACGGAGTCGAAGGCCTTCTGTAGATCAATCAAACAGGCACCCAAAGCCTTTTTGCTTTGGATAGTGTCCTCAACTGCACTTTTTAGAACCATTAGCGCGTCTAAGGTGGAGTGTTTGGCTTTAAAGCCGAATTGTCTACCGGGTATGATGTGATTTTCTTCTATGAAGTGATTCAGATGAGTTTTAATGATCCTTTCAAGTAGTTTCCCCAAGTTTGAGAGGAGAGAAATAGGACGGGTGTGGAGGACATCGCAGGATCCTGACGCTTTTGGAATAGAGAATATTTTCGCATGCTTCTAAGCAGTAGGAAAATATTCAATAGTTATACAAGAGTTGAATATGACCGAAAGGTTATCAAAGAAGCAAGTAGGGAGCCTTTTTATGATGAAATGGGAAATTTTATCTTCTCCAGAAAATTTTCTAGAGGTTGAGGGTTGACATCAGGGTAAGAAGGGTTTTCTTATTCACGAAGGTACCATGGCCATGAATGTACCTCCTTGGAATTGTGGCCTATTTATATGTTTATTTTTGTGCTCTGCACACACACGCAGAGAACAACACCATCCAGGTTTGGTCATTGACATTCCCGAAAAATGGCGCCTTTTAATTCGATGATTCACCGGCTATTAACAGTGCCCATGGATCAGGATAGTTTTGACTCAGAAGTTAAATATATTAAAGATACCGCGAAAGAAAATGGATTTGACGAGAAAATAGTTGGAAAACTTGTCAAAAAGAAAAAGCATAAAATACAGCGTGATCTGTTAACGACGCGCTTTACACAGAAAAAACAAAAAACAACCATAAGAGTTCCGATTATTTTTTCGTCAATTATCAAAAAAGTTCAGGCACTTCTTGAACGTTTTGATATATAAGCAGTTCCAATCAGTAGGATTAAAAAATTTAGCTACTAAATTCACGTGAAGGACAAAAAGGATAAAAAGTAAAAATGTAGAGTATATAAAATTACTTGCCCAGAATGCGAAAAAAAAATACATGGGTCAAACGAAACGGTTAGTTGGTGTTAGACTAACGGAACATAAGCGGGAAGCAGCTTCAGCGAAGACAAGGAGCACAACGTTAGTAGGATCAGCAGTAGCGAAACACATCCTGGAGAAAGAACACAACATAATTTGGGACAGCGTGGAGGGGATTAAGGAGGTACAGCAGGTACGAAAACTGGATGCGTATGAAAGTCTGGACATATGAAAAGCCCCGATGAATAGACGACTAAACACAGACCAAGGAAATAAAGATTGCTTGTGTATACTTCTGCTGATAAGCTTTTTCAAAACTTTTCAATAAGGTATCTAACATTATAACTGATCGTAGTGAATGAGAAGGTTGAAAGACTAAATTGAGTCGGCAAATCAGCATATTGTTGACAATCAGCAAATTTGTCTAGATTTCTTTCGTCGGTTTCAGAAACAGCATCTAGAGTAGTTGTAAAACTTTCGATGCTTCGGAGCGAATTTTATCGTTGAATTTCGTTCGTGTGTATAGTTTCGAAAGCATTTGATCTTTTTCACCGTCCAGATTGTCGATGTAGCATACCAAGCTATGATAATTACTCTGTATGAGTTTTACGGAATGCGGGCAATAGGAACAAGGAAAATAAGACTCCAAATAGGGATTATACCAATGTCTCGATGCACTCATGCAAGCACCGTAAAGTTTCCGGCTCCAAAATCCTCTGCATGCTATTTGGAGAGCTATCAATTATTATTGGAGCATGATTGAAATTAAAACACTGAAGTTTAGTAAATGCTTTGCGATGGACATACTAATCAAAATTCAGACGAAATGATAGCTTGACCAACCTTTTGAATCATGTGTAATAAATGTAAATATAATTGATGTTTTCTATCACTTGACTACGATTTCAATGGTAAAAGAAACCCGTTTCTTTGAGACGCACACACAATTTTTGTGAAAAAAAAATCGCCGCTAAAATAAGTATTGATACATAATTTATAGATACTAATTTATAACTTGAATATTGTGTGAAAATAGCCTGATCGGAATGTGCTCACACTGATACGAAGTTCCAAAGGAAAAGAAAGGAGAACAGAAAAAAGAGGCAACGACTAGCACAGACGGAGCAATATACCTGGGAATGTTTTGCTCGGATGGTCCTAGTCGCAATAGAAAGATTGTATTTATTCGCTCTGCCTTTTATTGGGTTTCAATTCTCCAAAGTAGGTGGGGGAGTTTCTCCATACGTATGTGATTATCACTAAATTTTTCTTAATTGCATCATAGAATCTTTAAATTTTTTCTTGAAAGCTGTTAAATTTCATTTGCTCTCATTATTTATTGAGTTTCGTGATAATTAAATTCTTCAGGTTAAATTTGAATAAAAATCCATGTTTGCCGTAATTTTATTCTTACGGCAAATGGTGACATTGGGTAGGAGGATTTTCATGTCTTTCTCCTTTCCATATGTTTTCATGTACAATTTTAAACAAGGCGCCATATTTAACGAAAACGACAGATATTTATTTCACTCATTATTTGTAATTTAATTTTGTATATATCCCCCATTTCGATATACTTTCATATAAGTTTTGTAAAAATATAAGTATGCATAATTAAATTCGATTTCAAATGCAAATGTAGTACTAGTTTTACGAAGAGATGTGTCACTAGTGGCGTTAATAGGAAATATAAAACGTCAAAGTATAGAGAGAATAGTGAATCAAACGAACTGTCAAAGCGTGAGTCTTATAGTTTGTTTGTTTTGTTTTTGTTTTGTTTTTTTTTTGTAAATTTTTCATTTAAGGGAGTTGCTGCAACATATATAGAAAAATCTGTCGAAGAAAAATCAAGAGAGAAGCTTTTTAAATTATTAGCTTATAAATCTTTTATCATTTACTAGGTTTCCAACTAACAACAGGGCTAATCCGTTGTTCAAATGTGAATTTTAATATGACTGTATCGCAAAATATTTGAAATATTCGAAAACATAGCTTCAAATAATTTTTCATTATAGTTTTAAAAGGCTACGCCGTAAAACTTTTGGGAACGAATGGAAAGACACCCGAATTCACAAGGATTATCGCAACCTGCAGTGAAATTATCAAAGCAAAAAAGTTTACAAACAAGTTTCTTCAATCTTTTAAGCCAGCCTTAAGCCAGCCTTAAGCCAGCTACTAAACCAAAAACAGCCAATTAGACAAACTAATTAAGCTAGACTTACAAAACATCTCGAAAAGCTCATGATTACTTAGTGCATCTTATTAATTTTTGAGCTCCCGAACTGTTTCAGCTTTGAGTATCCTTCAACTTCATGGTCAGAGATTTACAAACAAATAATTTAAGATCACTTCTGTCTTAGGACGCTGTCCTTTTCCCAAACGATGAAAGAAGCTCCTTACAGAATTATGATACTGGAAGTGATAAATTTTCTTTGGGCGTATACTCGTTCAGCTTCAAACTACAATAATCTCGGCATATCAAATAAAATCTAACTCAACTATGCGAGCACTTTTCTCCTTCAACTACAATGGCTCTATCTTTCTCGAATTCGAAGCCTCGTGGAAGTCGTCAAAGATAGTTTGTACTATCTGAAACAGGAAGCTATGTAGCTCTTCATACTGTAGCTATGAAATTCTCTTTCAAGTCCAAGATAAAACATTTATTCAGCTTATGCAGTAATTTGTAGACGAAAATCGTAGCTAGTTTGAAATTTTCCATTTGGTTTCATTCAGCAGTCTACTTATCCTCTTACTAAATAGTATTCACTTCCCATCAGTGATTTTACTAACCATCCTTGCCTCGGAGTTCAATGCAAGTTAAGACGATTTTCAAATTCTTCCTCGACGGCAACGCTAGGATGCTCCACACAATGAAGGAAGAAAGATATTTAAATTGCAAGAAGGTAACTTCATAAGAGTAGCAATGACATCATTCTTCTTGTCGTCGTGAAGCAAAGATACATATTCTTCCGGTTTTCAACGCTAAGATTTTCCCAGGACGTGTTTGGGTATGCATTAGAAATGCCAGTCTGAGCTCCCTGTTTCGGTTTGCTGGGCGTAATTTTTATTCGGTATAGTTTAGATTTGTATGTACACAGGATTTTCTTCTGAATTTACTTACTCATATACATTGGGCGGAATGTGCAAGAGTATTGAAATAGACGAAAGTAGCCATGCATTTTGAAGCTTTTCAGATGATGTGGTGTTACATTTTCTCCGAGTGGCATTCGACACATATGCATGAACAGTTGTGATTTTGCATTCGAAATAAGGAAGGCGTAAGCTACACGCCATAGGAATCTGAACAGTGTAGTTAAATCTCTGTAGTATTCATGCTGAATGATTGGCAGGGCATGAGTCAGATAAAGGATTGTTGCCTGAGAGATTGCTACATATTAAACAGAAGTTGTTTAGATAAAAAATTTTGAATTCTGAATTTTACTGATTTGTGTAGATATTTTGGAAGCTTTCTATGCATCTTAGAGTTAAACTGTATTTTCAGTTCATGCAGACGCTTATGTCGGAATGCCATTTGATATGTTTTTCTAAGACGATTTTGAGCAATAATCATGCACCATTAACGTGAAAAATATTTTCTCAATTATTTTGCCTGAGCTAAGCACAATTTTGCGATATAGGGCGTCTTCAGGAAACTTTCAACAAACATGTTTATGTAAATTTTCACCAGCATTTCTTTCCCGTTAAGCTATAGTTTTCGCATACAAACACCTTCGCACTCATCCAGTAGAAACGCGTATCAGGTGGTTTTCGTTGACCTACTCAGAACACGGTGATTCGCTCACCCTGCGCTCTAAAAATAAAAACGCCATCATTTTTTTTCCTGCAACCACAAACATTCGCACCACACCTTCCACATGCCTTCACCCCATACAAACCCATCGGAATCCCACACTTTTCACCAAACCGTCGACTTGTTCGTTTACTTTCTTCTTCTTCTGTTTTTACATCTCGCCTTTCTCGACGAAATCATTTCACAAGAAAAATGAAAATCTTTCGTCTTTTCCATGCATTTAAATCGGGAACACATCTGTTTTTGTTGTTTGCACTCACGAACAGATGACGGAACGGACGAAAATTTGCAATCGTGCGATTTTCTTAAATTTTCTTCGAGCTTGAGCTAAATACACATACATACATACATATATTTATGTGTACATTTGGTTGATGGCTCTAGTTGAATGATTTGTTTTGATTTTCGCATACATACGTGTCTGGGGAGCTGAGATTCTGATATTCCGAATGACTAGAAATCTGGACGGTAGCATAAGTGAGCTGTGGGTGTCATTTGTTTTTGTTCTTGATGAGAATTTGGTTTTTTTATTTTACTCGACGGAAAGTGAAAAATTGAAAGAAAACTTTGAGCTCGGGAAAAAAGTTTGAATAAATGATTATTCCGAAATCCACATTGGCTTTTATTCTAATTAGTTTCCAGATATCTGAATACTTTTTCTCATAGCTCTCTAACTTCACTCCTTTTCGTTTCACCCGTCTACTCTCATTCGATTCAAGTCCACGTATGCAAAGTGACAACGTGGCGTCCGATTTACTCATTCAATGCTATCTCTTCAATGCAATTTGTCTCGTTCGTCTGTGATGTATGCATAAGGACTACCCGGAAGGAGAGCACTTTAAACGGAGCTTTGTAAATCAAGAAGGGCTGCTCTAAGTGAAAAATGGCAAGATCGTGACGATGATACATTTTATACCTGCAAATATGAGTATGAGAAATTGTTAAGAGGAAATTTTTGGGGGAGTGCTATTGTAGGTATGGAAATTTTTGAAGCGATACGAGCGTTCCAGCTGCTGGATTTACATGGTCATACTGGCATTCTCGACAGATGTGAAGGGTTGCATGGCGTGGTGAGTTTCTCGATGTTGGAGCACTGTGTGATTTGTCTGTGATGGGTGTCAGCCGGTGATTAAGGTTTGAGCTTTCTAAGCGTGACAAATTTTTCAACAATAAATAACCTTCTATTGTGCAAAATGTATCTTAGTTTGCCGGATTAAAGTTCTCGTCCACTTTTACATCAAGTCAACTTATTTCCTCTGCTATTATAGTTTGATTTTTCCGAACTATTTGGTATTTGGACTTCTGAGCTAAGATTGCTGTTTTAATTAGAATAGTTATTCAGAACCCCACAAAGTATAAAACTGTGCCACTCATACGAATGGGTCAAATACTAAAATCAAAATTTAATTATGATTTTCAATGTCCCTATTTATAAGGTTCTCATAAATTAAATAAAACTAGCCACTCGGTAGAACATTCATACAAGGTGATTCATTGAGGTTTGATTTTCAATAAGCATTTTTCGACAGATCACGAGTGACTCCTGTCAAACTGTAATGTAATTTTTATTCAGTATTATTTGACAAATCATCATGGAAAGACTTACATCGCAACAACGTATTCAAATTGTTCAGCTGTATTACGAAAATCAGCGTTCTGTGAGAAATGTTTTTTTTTTCAAATGTTGTGCAGTGATGAAGCGCATTTTTGACTCAATGGATACGTCAATAAGCAGAATTGCCGTATTCGGGCTGATGAACAGCCTAAGGAGTTTCAACAGCTACACCAAAACAGCCACAGAAATGCACAGTTTGATGTGGAATCATCGGTCCATATTTCTTTCAAAATGATTCCGGTCAGAGTGTAACCGACAATGGCCACCGCTATCGCACCATGAAAACGGATTTTTTGCTACCTGAAAGTGGTGAACTTTTGCTTCAACAAGACGGCACTCCTTCGCATACAGCGGTCGCTATGCTAGAACGCGTCATCCAAAATTTTTAACACGAGTTAATCAATAGGCTACCAAATGAATACTAAATAAGCAATCGACCTGAAATTTCGCCTGCAAGCTTGCAACGGATCGTACTATCAAATACTGAAAAAAAACTTAGCCCTGCTGGTGGCATGTCGGATTCAGGCCGGAAACTTTTCACCCCATCCTCGTAAATTAGCTCTTACGATATCTTGACCTGACAAGGAAACTTTCAACTGTATCTCCACAGTAGAGGTAGTAGACAGTGGAATGGTCCTTCACATTTGAAATGTATTGCAGAGGACGTAGCCATGAGGTAAAGAGAATGCGATGTTTTGTCTGCCTATTGCTGATGTTTTGTTTCACTCTTTCACGTTTATATCATTTGAAATTATATGTCATATGATCACCACGTGGAAAATGTCTTGTCAAATTGATAGATAAGACGTTTGGCGAAAGTCGCAGGGGTAGATGCAAGGCAGTCGTATCACATGGGCCACTCTACTATTTTATCTCTATGATCTCCATTCACTAAAGGCGTAAACAGAACAAAAACTTCTGATTTCGTCATCAATGAAACATACATATAGGTTAGGTTACATATAAATATAATTACCACGAAAACTGAAAACAAGCAAAAAATGTACATATATGAAATATATTTATATGATTTGTTATATGAAGAACAATCCATTACTGAATCAACAGCGATTTCCCCCACCACCAGTGGTGCGAACAGACGCAGGCTTAGGGGGCGGGTTGCTTCCATTGCCCCCTGTAGTGAGTGAGGTTAAGAACGTGTGGAACCTAACCGAGATACATGAGCATTGGTATCGTTGGAAATCCGTAGCACAGCACTTTTTGTGAGCTGATCAAATGCTTCGTTGATGAAAGGAAAATGGAATAGATGTTCTTACGTGAGAATCTTATGAATCAGTCAGTTTTTCAAGGTCACGACGATTTCACAGTCAGGACTAAGAAAATTCGCTGAAAGGATTCAAAGAAAGAATACGAAAAAAACCAAGCAGCCAATAAGAGGCAATACTATGTGGTGGCCGGAATGAATTTTTCAACAAGTGCTAGAAGAATAGAGGAATCAGAAACAAATCACTTTTAATAAAAGTTGTATTTTCTAATAAAATACGATGAATGAATGAAATGTTCTGAGCGAGTTCAAATTGTATTTACCAGTGAGATCCCCTGGGTACATTGTGAATCTACAGCGCTGATTTCTACAGGTTATCCAGATTTTTTAGGGATCTGGCTATGTCCCCAGGTGGAAGTTCTCTAATGTCTCAACTGAAGGAAAGAGCAGAACCAACAAGTTGTAATCTTCCTTTTGTTTGTGCTGGATACTGTGACAAAATGTTCTATACTTCTTGCCGCTTCTCTAAAGTTAGCAGTCGTTTCACTCTTTAACACTCCTATTATAGTACTTTTGCAAGGCTCCACATGAGGCATTTATGGCCCTTTTGTAAGCTGCTGCTTCATTTGTTCTTTTGATATCAAAGCTGAGGAAGCTTGGTGACTATTTCAAGCCCTTCAGGTTATGTCAGAGGCTTTCAAATTGTTTCTTTGTTTATGTTTTAATTTACTTACAGTGCCAGTCTTCGTAAAGCTCTAGTATGAAGTAAAATAAATTTAGGGTATTTAGACTTTTCCTTGCCCTTGGTATCAGTTTTTTGGCTTCTATGGTGCTACAGATGCCACCGTTCAGTGCCTTTAAGCGCAGAGTTGAATTTATGCGATTGCAAATGGTGGCCCTAAAAACCGCTCAGCTATCCGATAGAGTCTTAAAACACACGCTTCAGGGTTCCTAATGTTTACTGCATGCGTAGCTTTAAGTATCACAGATAATTCTACTTGACTGATGACGGCCTTTTCAGAGAGGGAGAAGTGAATTTCAAATCTGTTCTTTTCTACAAAATGGCTCAAACCATTCGTCCTTTTGTTACTTGATGGAATCGTGACGAATACACACTGTGTCTACAGTTCTAGAGAATTTCGGTTGAATGTAGTATTAAATTTGACTATTGCTTATTTATTTGTTTTGAAAAATTCTTCTACATGTTCATTGAACAACATCGTCAAGCTAATCAACACCCAAGCACAGCAGGAAATTCGATCGAAGAAGATCAACACCCTCGCACAATAGCTTCAAGACAACTTGGTCCCGGACGAAATACAACTGTCTGGTGTTTTGGCTTCGTTCGGTGGAGCTGAAGGTAGTCAGACACAGAGACATCATACGAGGTCCTCAAGAGAGCGCTTGTATCGCGACTATCAGTCAGCAACTCGGCCAAGCTTAAGCATCTCTTGAGGAATCTCCCGCCTGATGATCGACATCCTTCCCAGTTGCTTCGGGATATGAAGCAATTGAGAGGTTCTGCAGTTGGTGGTGACCTGGTGAGAACCTTCTTGATGCAGCGGCTTCCAGAGCAAACTCAGGCTATTTTTGCCTACTCCCCGGAAGCCATCTTGGACAAATTGGCGGAAACGGCTACAAAATAGCTGAAGTTTTTGCACAGCCTCAAATGCAGTCGCCGTTTCCCACCAGCGATCTTTCACTTGTACCTGGTTTCGAACCAGAAACCTCGCAGATTAGGAACCAGTGCTTTACTCACTAGGCTACAAGAGCTTCTAAACTGAAGACAATGTATAGTAAACAGCTCACAAAGTAAATGTATCGTCTATAATCATAAACGAAAGCAATGATGATTTTCTGTCAGAATATCAGAAAGATCATAAGACTATTGAAGATTGAACTGGTTTGACTCTGCAGCCAAAATAAATTTCAAAGCATTTTCAGCTTTTGAAATCTGGAAACAGCGGCCACTTTTGTATATTTTTGCCCACTTTTTTTTAGCTCTGCAAAATCAATCCACTTGATGTTTTATTTATATTATTTGCCTCACTACAGCGTAATTTTCACTATCGCATAAAAACATTTAGGTTTGCGATAATGGATCCGATAAAAGTGCACTAATCTTCATTTTAACACGTTTTTGTTTCATTTCTAGGATTATTTTTGTTTTTAACAGCACAAAAGTAGTCATGTAGTTTTTTCACGACACCATTCAAACTTTGAAGGAAACATTCGCAGCTATTGCAGCTATAACAGTAGAAAAATAAAAATGAAGATGCTTCGTTTTATTTTTAAATAAATCCAATTAAAATGTATGCCTTGAATTTACTAAAGACCTGTTTCAACAGCGTTTTTAACAACTCAAAGACGGTCAATCATGGAGTGGTCGTCAAACACAAAATTACAGACAGCATGAAACTGTATCTGACTAATGCCTCAAGAAGCAAAGCCTTGATCCTTTTAATTTTAAGATAAGCTAAAACTCCCACATGCAAAAAAGATCAAACACACTCTCGTAAAAGAAAAAGTTGAATTCAGCAAAAAAAGATCAAACACACTCTCGTAAAAGAAAAAGTTGAATTCAGCAAATTTCGCCATTACGAAATCTAATTCTGATCACAACAAATCCTTATTTTCACATTTAACGTATCATCTACCTTGAAAACATTCGACTTATATCTTTTAATCCCCAAAACATTCCTAAGACTCCCTGAATTCTTACAACAAAGTCAAACGAAAAAAATTATTGTGTTTTCGTTGCAGACTTAAATTGTGATAAATATCTACCCACTTTATACCATCACCTACCACACAAGTACCATTGCTTATCATCATCATCATCGTGAAAATCTCACCAAGAACAAACACAAAAGAACACATTCTCACAGTGCCAAATAAAAATATACTGTTGTGTACAGAAAAGATATTACACCCCCTCAAGGAACGGTCTCGTACAATGCTGTACTTTCACACGAACCTTTTCACGTCTTTTATTTTTCTGTTGAACTCAGATACGAAGCTATATTAGCTTGCCGTCACTTTGTTCTCATGAGCAAAGGCAACAGTAAATCCTGAAAACATTGCAATTGAACATCACATTCATTTTCACTCGTGTTCGCCGAAAACGGTGTTTGAAACAGGATTCGGGAATCTCGCGTCGTGTTCGCCCGTCGAATATAAAGTCAACTACACGGCAAATACAAAAGCAACGACAACACTAACCAAGCAGTCAATGTCAACTGTTTCTACATTGCAAACGAATAAAGTAGAAGTTTATCTGAAGAGCAGGCCGGAAACGGCCTGTAATAACTTTCTTACAATGCTATGTTGTTGTCGTGGCTGAGGTCGTGTCCTCTACGTCTTTCTTTCACCTTCTTTTTTCCAGAAGTAGTACTCATATCCTGGCAAGTAACGAAACTTTTTTCACCGCATTTAACAGAATGTCGCTAGTACAGGCATGGCAAAACAATAACAGGACAAATTGCTTTAACGCTCTCTGCATTGCATTGAAACCAACGAAACCACTGTAACATGTACCGTAGTATTTTTCGTAAATTTTTCAAGTTCCCAATTACATACTGGTGGTATAACATGTCAAGCGGGCTCACGTGAACATTTAGGAAATTGTGTTTTACTGCTATTTTCGGAGAAAAGCTGTGATTTTTTCAGTGTACAGAATCTGCGAAATATCTGCTTTAATTCATCTTTGATTTAGTGAAGCATCAACTCCGAAGAAAATATTGACAGCTCATACACTCTTTTGAATTTTTGTAAACTCGATCTTTGAAATAGTCGAAAAATTGTTCGGATACTTTACAATGCTTCATATTTTTAGATGGACGTTTATAATTTATAGTGTACATATTTCAGACAAGCTCTCAATGGCAGTAGTAGTACTTGCAAACAACCCTCTACTCTAGGTATTTTGATGACTACCAGAATTCCACTTTGTGGTCGTTCTTCACCCACAATTCATTGTGAAGCAAATTACAACAGTTCCAAAAGGTTCCTGCCAACCAACAAACGACAGTATCCAATTGCTCTACAACAAACAAAAGTACCAAATCATCCTTCTGACTTGTTTTTCATAGTCAGTCTTCTTTTTGTAGCACCAAAAACAAGTACTTTCACCATCCATTGATACATTGCAGCATTGTCCTTACTCAGCTGCTTCTAACTACTGCGACCAACGTTTTTGTAGAGGAAAAATACGAAGTACGGAAAATGAGTGACAGCAAAAATCCAGATTCTTTCATAAAAATTAATTTTATTGGTTTGTTTGTAAGTATGCTGCTCCTTTTTTCATCGTTTGGTTCGCGAAAAGAAACAATCGAAATCGAAAGAAATTTTAAAATAAATGAACGGAAAACCCGGGAAAACAACAACGACAGCAGCAAAATGAACGTGATTTTTTCTGAAGTGAAATTTCGATGTAATTACTAGTTAAAGTCTGGTTTGGTGCAACGGAAAAAAAGCTGGAGAATACAGTGGCCCAGCTGATGGGAATCAACCCTATCTATCGCTCGCGGTAGAACATTTTTCAAAGCAATGCTGCACAAAGAATGAATTTCAGTCCTTTGTTCGACTTTTTACAGGGCGGAAAAAATTGCAATACTGATCATGCAAGAGAATACAAGAGGCATGAGAAAAAGTCAAAGAGCAAAAATGTACTAATTGATGTTCGTGTTGGTCTTGATGTGAGCGCGAAATATTTTAGTCAAAAAGAAAACAATGGTTTTCTTTTGTCGCCCGTATGTAATTGGGAACTTGAAAAATTTACGAAAAATACTACGGTACATGTTACAGTAGTTCCTGGTTTCAATGCAATGCAGAGAGCGTTAAAGCAATTTGTCCTGTTATTGTTTTGCCATGCCTGTACGGGCGACAACAATGGTTTTCTTTTGTATACATTCGATCGAATGGGAAGAAATTTTCAATTTCATCGTCGAAACAATTATTAATCAGCCGAGTCAAATGTGCTTTTGATTTATCACCAATTAGTATTTATTTTGAATAGAACATTACAAATGTTATTTTTCCCCGAAAATAGAGCAAACCGATTATATAATTACGTTTTTCTCCTGTTAAAATCAACGAACAGCAAACAATCTCGGGCGGACAGTGTGGGCTTTAAAAATTTCTATTCAGGGCTGCATTGTCTTCCAACGTCATACGAAAAAGTACTCTACCTTAAATCTGTTTGAAAATGTTTTTTTAGAATTTGTTTATTATTACAATGCTTAAAATAAAAAGCTGTTGAATCGTGTTGTAGCTGTTGAATCGTGTTGCTCGCTAAGACGCCAGCCCAAAACAGCGATCTGCTGGCCTCGGGTTCGAATCCCACCGTACGCCCAGCATTGTAATTATTCGTCTGGTTTTGTCTTTGTAGCCAGTGACTAGGGATATCACGAGCACTTCACAAGAATAAAGTGTAGCACTTAAAAAAGAAGAATAGTGGAATTGATTTTAATCAGCTTCTCCCATATGCTTCAAAGGTTAATCCCCTGAGCTTTGGCATTTTTATAGAAAAACAGCAGAGGAATTGTTCAGATTTTGAGTAGACATATTATCGTACGTGCTCCTCATGACAACTAAACTATATCGAAAGTAATATACCAGAAGATTTTCAGGGTTACCACTCGAATGAATTTAAAATTTAGAAAAGTCAAATACTACTCATATTCACGCTTATCTTATAAAACGGATGCTTATCTCATAACATTTTAAAAGCAACGTCTCTTATAATATAAATGATGAAAATGATCAATGTTTGCAACACTTTGTCGGGACTACAACCTAAAGTCTACACACAACTGCTTTACGTCAAAATCAACCTGCCCTTTGAATTCTGTTTTCATCTCATTGCATCATCGAACGTTTTAGAGATAAAAAGATATTTGCGGTTGCCATCGGAATAATTTCCAAAACTCGGAAATTTGAAGCATTGGTTAATAATTTTCATTGTAGACGTTTGCCATGTCAATATCTAATGACAGTTCTCTTTGATACGGAAATATCACCAATATTTGGTGCTGGTAACTCTCTGATAGAGCCACAGCCAAAAGTTTTCCAAATCTGTCAACTCACCTTGTGGATTTCGTTTCGATCCAATGACTGCACTGGATGCTATTAGGGTAAAAAGAAATTTAGCGATATCACCCACAAAAGCTTTCAAATTTCCGAAATCTTTATATTTGTTATTGAATGTCATGATAACGATAGCATTGTTTAATACAAAAATGACAAAAAAAATACAAAAATTGCATTACCATCACAAGGCTACTAACAATTATTTCAAAATAACTTATATCAGACCTGGTCCTATTCAAGAGCCTAGACAGATAGCGCAGCCTAAATGATCATTTGTCGTAAATGATCATTTAAGTGCTGTGAGTTTGGACTAATTACCACTTAATTACCAAATTATCAAGCTTAACGCAAATCTCTAATGATCATCAAACTTTGGTCATTTATTCTTACACGACGTATAGTTGCCCGATATAATACATAATCTCCTTGTAAAAAGTCACTTTTAGCATTGAAAAAGAAGAAGAAGACAACTTTTTTGAGATGTCAAATTCAAATTACTTAAAGAATTTTAATGTAGTTCTTGCGTGGTTTTCACTACAACTTCATTAATTAGAACATAAAAGAGGGAGCATACACTTAAAACACTTTCAATTTCTCCATTTTTCAAAAACTAATCGCTTTAAGTGACAGACAGTCAGTGCAGTATTCATCATTAACGCAAGGGCTGTGTGTAAGCAACTTTTAAATTACCAATTTAGGTATAAATGATCATTAGTAAATTAGTATTTTAAGTGCCTGCCTGTCTGTCTAGGCTCTAAGGCCAATACAACATGTGAATTTCATAATGAACTGATTATCCGGTCGTGAGTTCTCGTGGACAGAAGTTTCAAGTGCTCAAAATAGAGATGATGTGGTGATGCGTTGCCATTTTTGTGCTACGTGAAATTCTCGAAATTTTAGTTTGACAGTGGGAGGACAGCATGAATTTTATCAATCGGTTAAAGTTTTGGTCATAGAGCGAACAATTTTCAGGAGGATAGATGATTTAAAGAATTTTTTTCCACGTGCCTACCGTAGTTAAAGATTTGCTCGCACACTTATGTACAGTTCACGTCATGAATAGTTTGAATCAATATGCTCTGCAAATTTCACGATGATTGCATGTTTTTGTCAGAAGCTGTGACAAATCGAAATTTGAAAAAAAATCCATGCCTACTTTTAAGCACTTAACGCCCAAAATGTCCATTTCTTTATCATAAACGTGCATAAAACATCATCAGTTTCTATTTCTAATATTTGCTTTTGCAAGTTCTTTGCACAGAAATATAGGGGTATTTCAGAATTCAATAAACTCCCGCCACCGCTAAATGAGTATAATGTTCTGAGCTCATGATCGTTTGTTCAATCGTAGTTTATAACGCAGACGTACAGGTTTAAAACTCTTTGCCGGAGAGATTTCTTGATTGACATAAGCAAGGTTCAACTAGTGGTAATATGATGCTTTTCGAATAAAATGGTTTAACAACTTTTGAATTTCGGAGCGGTCATCCCTTTTTAGATGACTTGTCACTCTTTAAAACTCTTTAAATGACTGTTGCGATCAAAAAGGTGAACGTGAGCATGACAAGTAGCTGAACATTCTTACTTTACAGATACTTGATTGCTGTCAAAAATCGTGGGGTGCAGAGGTTTGGTGAGGAGCAACGGAACGAATCGTAAAAGGAAAAGCCACTCCAGAGGGATTTTGTTCGTGGAGTGGAACTCCGACATGCAGAGTTGCTTTACGCGTGCCACTTCAAAATCCCCTTTTGTATAGATATTTGCCTGGCCCTTGTTTGGTGTCTTAATACCTTATATTTTATGAAAGTCTAATAGCTCAGTTTTGTAACTAGTCATTTTAGAGGAGTAAACAAGACTCAAATTTGTGATCCCGGTTTTGGAGTACGAAAGGAAATTAGGTTTCCACACGTAGCCGGAATGGTCACAAGGAGTAAAAGTGGATCCGCCATGCAAAATAGTCGTGAGACGTAAAATTGAATGTAAAAAAGCTGGTTCTGTTTTGTCTTGAAGTTTACCGTAAATCGTACAAAAAGAAAAGATTTAATACCGGCAATGGGTGTATCTCTTATAAAGAGCTATACAATGAATAAATCTCAGCATCGAAACAGTCAAGTGTGAATTTCGACTTAACGACATCAATAGCTGAATCTGGTCTGGCGTATAATGCGGCTACTTGATGTTTCATGACAAGTAACGCCCAGATCTACTATATTTTCAAAGAAGCATCTTCAGCCACGTAAAGCTAGGATGCTCTGCTAACGCTGACGGAGAGTCCTTTAAGACCATTTTTAGCGCACCGTGCTTCAGGAGCAAATAACCTGCTTTTGCCTTTTCAATGACTTCCAATCACTCTAGGTAGGCTCTCTTCTTAGACTTCGGTCTAAGTTAAGCTGACCTACCATACCATTTTCTTCTCTACAAACCGCTACAATTTGGTCATAAGAACCAATATTCAGTAAAAATTGTAATTTGACGGACTTATTAGAGAAAAAATTCGTACGACAACATGTATCCACTGAGAAAGCTTTTCCTACTCGTTGAACTCCTTTGTTTGTTATTGGCTAGAATAACGCTTCTTGCTAGAAATAAGTACATTATAAATTGTTAAGCACAAAATACCCTACCAAAAACACTGAACGCATGCAGAAAAGAAAAGGGTACTGATAAAAAAGAATAAAATTAACGAAAACAGAAAAGTAATCTTTATCAATATCATTTTTAAATTAATTATTTGAAAAAGGCTCTACTTTCATTGTTTTTTCGCACACCTCAAGCAAGTCTCTTAAGAGTCTTTTTTGATCAATATTCTATGTCTTTGAATCGATTCTTAATATTGAACAGATTGTTAATCTGATTCAGGGTTGCCAGGTGTACGGTAATTACCGTATTTGTACAGTAATTTCAAGCACCGTACGGTTAAAGGTAATAAACTATTACCGTACGGTAATTTTGACTTTTTCTATAAAGGGCTGATTTTATGTATGTTTGTGCCAACTTCTGTTACCTGATCTTCTTTCAAATTCATCCAAATAATTTTTTAACAACACCATAAATTTATTTCGAAAATGTTACGCACTTGCAGTTTCGTATACTTCGTGTAGATGCACCCTTAGCATTTGAGGATTTGCGAAAAATTGTGCCTAACTTTGCTAACAGCTGTAACGGAAACATTCCGTCGGCTTATTCTCCGAAAAATTGTATATGATATAGTGCTGATTATTTTCAACTTTTACTAACTCCGTAAAAGTTGAAGATATAGATCATTCTATGAACGAAAAATTTATCCACTTAGCCAAAATGTATCTTGCTTATTGTGTGGAAGAGTATTTGTGGCATATTAAATATCAAAATTTAGTAGAATTTGATAAGATTGCTTGCGTAGAAATGAAAAAGCAATGTGGTTTTTGCAACCCACTCTTGGCTGGAATGCATATTTTAAAGCCAAAGCTGGTAGACGTAGACGTAGCAGTAGACGTTTCAAAAACAGACGAATACCCGTCCTTAAAATAATTATGCAGCTTTTGTCCCAGAACATGTAAAGGCTTAGATGATGAGTGGAGAAAGCTTCCAATTTTTCCACGATTGCCGATTGATGATGAAATTTGTTGCTTTTATTATAATTTGGGTAAAATTTATAGATGAAGCTGGAAAACAAGAATTTGCTGCCCTGTCCTGTTAGATTTTCTTTGTTTACCTCATTCAAACGCTGATTGTGAAAGGATTTTTTCGAAACTTAATTTGATCAAAACGGAAAATAGGATTAAAATGAATATTAACAACATTAACGTCAGAATGTATCGGTGGATCCACTTGTATGAAATTAACCCTCCAGAAAGTATGTACAAAAAATTTAATCAAGATATTTACAAATAGGTAGGTACTTGCCTATTATGTATACACAGCTTATTGTACTTGTATTGAAGTAAAAAAGTCCGTGAATCAATTTATGTTTTTCGTATAGGAAAAAAAAGGTTAATAAATTTTGTTAGTTATAAAATAGTTCCTCGAATAAATTCTAGTTTTTGTCTGAAAACCCACCTTTTCTCTCTCAATCATTATTTTGTTTTTGTATTTCGACCGAAAAGCTAGACTATTTTTGTAGCCCCGTTATATTTCCTTCTTGCTCACAAGTTGCAAAATGATAAACATGGCTCAAAAAAAAACTATATTATGATTAACGAATAAAAGAATCATACTCATGGAGAAAATGAATGTTCTATCAAAAACTCAAGTATTTAGGTTTATACAAGTACAAAGTAATGGTGTACGGTAAAAACGTGGAAATCAGGTAATTTTTGAACATTTGTACGGTAATTCAAGCCAGAAGACCTGGCAACCCTGATCTGATTCATCACGATTAAAATAATGTAACATTTTTTGAACGTATTTTATAAGAATATGTCTTTCATAAGAATATATGTGGCGAAACCTGAAGGCAGCCGAGCTGTCTTCAGAGCAACATGTTATTGATTTGGAGATTTCCGTTGTTTTCTTGCCCTGCGTGCCTTATCCCATCCGACTAACTCAATCCGGCATGGGTTGCGGGCAGGAAGATATCCTACGTGCTACGGCACGCAGTCGACACAACATTTAAAATCAAACACAATTGATCAAAAGAAGGATAAGAAGAAGGGAAGGGTAGAATTTCCGAAGGAATCATTATAATTCAATACTTAGCTCAGAATTCATTGGTTTTTTATGTACATATATTTCATGCATCAAAATTAAAGACGAAACAAAAAAAAAAACTAAAAGTTAGAAATAAAACAGGGTTATTTCATATTCAAATACGAAAATTAAGATCTATAATGTAAACTAAGTAAATAAATTAAGAAAGAAAAATAATTAACCAAAAGTTTGGGTGGGTTAGTTTCCAACCCAATCCCGGCCGAGTTTGGTTACATCAATCGTAACACAATTCATGATAATTAATATCTTAACCTATCACTACTAAGAATAATGATCAATAAAAGATTTAGCTCAAAATGTTCGTTTCAAAAAAAATAGCAGGAGTAATGTCAATCCAAACAGTCAAATAAAAATAAGGATAAATGCAATCCCCACACCAATATTAATTTAAAAGGAAAGCTAGTTTTTTTTAAGCTAGTTTTTCTTGAAACCAAAAAAAACGTGAATTCCGTAAAGATAGATTAGCAGAGCAAACTAGATTGTCATTATACACCAATCAATCGTATGATTTGAAATATTCAATTCACTAAAGCAACTATTGACACTTTAATTTGAAAAGAAAAATATATAAACTCAATTGATATCATCCTTTCCTTTTTGCATCATAATTATGGATATTGTATTAATATTCAATTTCGCAGTTATTTATAGGATTTGGTGACCTCGTGACATAGAAATTAGCTGATGAACGTGAGTGTCGGGAAAGCATTTCCAATACGACAACGCCAAATTAGCCTTGATTTACTTATTTCCGTATTCAGAACACTCCAAAAGAGATGATTTTCTTCGCCACTGCACAACTTTCCTTTTTATTAAATGTTCCGAAAATCAACTTTGTTCATGTAAACATATCGACTCCGCTTCACTCGTTTTTTCCCACTCCAACAGCACAACTTTCAGATTTTCTATTATTATTTGAATGCTTATTGAAACAATAAAAACTATCTTTTTTGTATTGTGTTACTTAATTGAATTGTGATCATGGTTGGTTCCCTTTTTGTCTATAAATCAGCATAGAAAACGTATATCGTCTTATCGTAAAGCAAGTATGCACTGTGATCTGGTGTCTGATGACAATCAGTGCATACTTTCGAAACCACTTTGTCAAATAAAAATTTTCACTATAAATAAAATTTTTTCAATTTTAATCATCCCGCAAAAACAATTCCAATTTGTCTTTTTTGATTTAATTTCAATATTTAATTCGCAAACAATTAACGTCCGTTTTCAAAATTTGTTCACTTTCCCCGTTTTTTTTTCTTTCACCACGTTTTCCTTACAATCAACTTTTCTTTTTTTTCCAAAATCTTCCTCACTTGTCTCGTTTCTTTGTCTGACTGCCCTAATTCAGATACCTCGACGCACAGCCTCCAGTCCAGTCATGTTTTGATTTGAATTCCACTACAGTTATTTTTTTTTCTTGATGCTTTTATGATAAATAACTAAATATAAATAAATGCGCACTTCTAACAAATTGATTCACCTTTGGGAAATTATTTAGTAATATACCTATTTTAATTTACACATGAAAGTTATAAAAAGTAAACCACCATATGTTTTGAAGACTGTATGAGATACTTCGTTTTTGTAACTATATGTATAAATATTTTGTGAAAACTAAATATTGAGAACATATTTTCCCAGCAAATTGATTGGAAAACCGAAATTCACTGAAAACTTTCTTGGTTTTTTCAAGCTTAACTTAATTTTAATAAGTGAGCAGTATTCATTCAAAAGGAAATATGATAAGCAAATATACAAAGAAAAATGTTGTGCAACCCACGTTGGGCGCTATAGTAGAAAAAGATTTTAACCATTAAACTTGCATTTTTTGTGAACTTAATTTGATGTTTTTTACTTTACTCTACCTTTAAACTTATACATAGACAAAACTATTTCCTATATTTTGAAAACTTAATTGATAACGAGACTATCAAATAGACACACTTGAAATCATACACGAAATATACATATACATATAAACAACATACATATAAACAACAAAATAATTACTTTCAGAACAAAATTATCAACAATGCCATTCAACCGTTCAGGATATTTGCGTTTCCTATGAAACTCATATAAGTAAGTAATTAGCAAAATTCTCATTCATATATATGCAACCAAACAAAATCGACTGGTGCCAAAAAATTATCATTTCTCATCAAAACACATGAACCATCAATGAACGAATGAATAAGGATAAATTAATGCATACAGAATATTTTTGACAATACTTAGGCCTAACTAAATGACTACTTTGTAGACCACTTTTTACAACCATTCATTGTTAATCGAACAACTGCCAGCCATCATGTCGCATTTCGGTCCGTCACACGGTCCACTAGTTCACATCACAGCATGGCACCATTTTCTTTGAACAAATATCTACTATATACGAAACGAAATCTAAATCGTCCTTTTTGTAACTAATTAAAATAATTTGCCAACGAATTAAGTAGAAACCACGTCTGAATATTGGCAAGCAAAGTACGTTGAGTAGTCTGAGATGGGGAAGGAGGGCGTTGGAACCTGGATTTTGTGTCTAATTAAAATTGTTTCGATTAGTGGCTATGTTCGGAAAAAGGCTTAGCCGGTTGGGGTCGTGCTATTACGGTGCACCTATATCAGTCTAGTCGATATTCCAGTGAGCCTACGATAAAATCACTAAGCGGCGAAGGGGGCCAGAAACAGTATAGTTGTACACCTTGCACGTGACATCCATGGTAAAGTTTGTTGTAATTGTTATCAATCGAATGAACGAGCTTTGTTTGCAGGTAAATATTTTGTAATTTGTGGTGCTTTTGAGTCCTCATACTCTCCTCTATTCCATTATGGTTCGTTGTAACAGTGTTTGCTCACAGGGAATCGATGGTATATCTGACATATACGATGAGCGTATCAGATAATTTGCGGTTAGATGTAATTGCAGTAGTACTTGGCCTAACTAGCGGTTTGTTCGCAGCTCTACATGCTATATATGATCTCATGTTCCGCATTTAGCCATTCAAAAGGTCTATCGTAGAGTTTATATCGCTGGTTAAATGATATTTAAGAGCATTAAATATGAACAATATGAGTTTTGGTCAAAAATGCTTATAGTAGCGACATGTCATCGAAATGGTGGTTGAGCACGAATAGAGTAATATGCTTTACAGGAAGCAGGAAATATGAGGCAAACACATTTTGTTTGGCATAGCGCACATATGGTTTTATTTTAAAAGAATATCCTGTAACTTTGTGTTAGATGCATACGCTAATGGTGGTTTTAATGGGGATATATAAATGTGACATGACAAAAAGCTGAAAATGATAGCTAATTTCAAATACGAAATAGTCAATGTAATTTTGGCTTAATGGTTGGTTGGTTGGTTAAACTTCCTCCATCAGCATGATGGGGAAGTTTAATGCTAATTTGAATTGATGTTTGATAATAATAAAATATTAGTGATTGCCACAGTTTTGATATGTTTGAGTTTGAAAACAATTGCTGATTGAATTTAATTGAATCAATAGATTGTATTATGAAATATTCAAGTTTGGGGTAATGGTAATTACGGTGCTAATGAGACAAATGTTGACCACACGTTTAACGGTACATTGCTTTATACCAATTTATTAACATGGCCATTATTTATTTGAGTGGTAGCTACTGCAACAAATACGTCATACTTGATTACAGCTAGAAATATTTGGTTGAAAAATTGTTTAAAGGAAAAAAAAAATTTATTTTTATTTGCACGTTTTTCTACTTTTTATATTTTGATTCGGTTAGTAACCATAAAATTGATTATTGCCTTCTACTGAAAAACACATCTCACCTGCCTTTCTTGTTTCATTTAAACTGAAGATACATTTTTTTAGGGGAAAATAATAATGTTCTACAATCGGTGATAGCGGTAAAATTAATTTTCAGTCTAACCTTCCCAAAACTTTTCCTTGCATTGAAAATTTAAAAAAAAATGATGGCTTGAAAAAAATCGTCACAATCATATTCATACTGGCTTCAAAAATTTCATCACAATCATATTCATACTTTTCTAGCTTGTATTTTATTTTAAGTTTCTCGAAAAAATCATAAATCAACAGAGAAGAAATAAGAAAGCTGTATCGATTTTTGTATTCAAAGAAATTACAAATGATGGAACGGAGCAACCAATCACTGAGAAATCAGTCATGGATAAATTTTCTTTCTCTGCATACTGATGAGCTTCTCATGAAACGCAATCATTTGAAATGTGTTTAAATGAAATTGAACACAAAGAAATTTGATTTTTCTCGTTAATTTCATTCTGATCTTTAAGAAAATACACTCATACTTGCTGGAAAAGAGGCAAAATAAAACTGAAGCTCCAAACTCAGATAATTATGTCGAAATTTCTAATACTTTGCTATTTTCTATGCTTTCCAAATCGGACAGATTATTTTTCTTTGTATAATAAAGTGTCAAATACCCTTTTAAACTTCCATGCTTTAATAAGTGAGTTTTTAGCTTTAGTATCCGATGTCTTTTATAATTTTCTTTTTCAAAAAAAGCAAAATGTTGAATAAAAAAGTAGTTTAAGCCAGTTTCATTGATGCGATGGTCAAGCAATGTATTAAGCAAATAAATAATTGTTTTGCAAACTTCAGTTTGATTGACTTCATAGCTGCTCAATTCTGCTAACTTAAGCGTAAATACGAGATCATCTGAAATGCATTATTGTATTATTCTGTTGCGCGAATTTTCAACTTATTCTACATTTTTACGAGTCATTTGATTTTAAAATCACCAAGAACCTTCTCAAATATCCATAACACTTATGAAACGCTTTTCGATGTTGGTTTTAGACTCTCTTGTTTTTTTACCACCTTAAGGAACTATTTATTTTCACACTTTTATTATTCTCAGATCGATGAAAGCTTTTCCTAATTCTTAATATTAGAAAAAAAGGAGTTCTAGCACATAGCAACCACTAATAACACTTATATTCAAAGAAAAGTAGGTAAATTGTAAAGATATTGAAAACATATTCTGCCAAATATATTTTTTATTCCAACTAACCTGAATCGAAGATCATGTATCACTTTGATCCGATAACTGCATCGAAAATCATAGGGATGGAATATTTCCAGGGTCACAAATCACAAGAAATTCAAAATTTAGGAAAGTAATGCACTCGGTATTGTTTTCATTATATCATACATATTCTATGAAAATTTGGTAGCAGGATTTCTCTGCCACCAAGAGTCTATCACAACTCCTTTAATAATAACTGCCTCGGCAGTCACAGGTTTAGAAAGATTCTTAGAAAGTCCATCTGAAGAATTCTCAAAACATGGAAACCGTCGACATTTGTTCACTATTTTCATTGGAGATGTTTACCATCTGACAATTAAATGGTAACATCTGTTGGTCCGAACAAAAATTCCTGGTACTAGCAACTCTTTGCTCGTATTATAACCAAGTCTATATCAAGTCTGCTTCACGTTTAAGCCAACCCTCACTGCAGATTTAGTTTCGATCCGATGGCTGCGTTGCAAGTTATATGGGCGAAAACATTTGTAGGGTTGCTACCAGTAAAAAATTCAAAATGTTAGCATTTTTTATTCACTTTCACTTCAAGACTATTTTCACTCGAAAATTCAATGGTGGTATCATGTGGAAAAAATGACCCAAAATTGACACAACTGCCCCAAGTTGCACAAGCCACCCACCCACCAAACTTGGCGTCACAAGTTATAGGGAATACACCAAACTTTCAAGGTAGCACTGCTGCCAAAGGCAGCAAAATCAGACCTCGCTCTACTTACAACCAATACATTCTGCAAATTTCAATTGGCTCTGACAAATGGACCATAAGTTCTCGTGAACGCAAAATTCAAATACTAAAAATACAAGCAAATAGCGGAATGGTTTTCATTATTGTGCGACATGGAAATGCAAAAACCAATTTGACTGCTCAAACAAATTTTCTACGAGGATCAATGATTTGATGGTTTTCTTTTGCCACATCTACATAGTTGTCAGCACCTTCATAAAAAACCACTCAAGTCTACAACATCAATGCGTCCTTTGAATTTTGTAATGATTTGACTATTCTAACGGAATTTATCTCAATTCGAAATTTTACATAGCATCCTGATCATTTTTCTGGCAGCTAGCGCGCACATAGGGTTTATAATTATAAGTTTGCATTACGTTAAAAATGTATTTCACAACTTTGGTTTCTAAAGTCATTTGCCAATAGAATTATAAGGATCATTTAAATATCACTTAAATTCCCACTGGCGGCAAAGGGTTAAAAATAAATAACATTTGGTATAATGTGGGCCTATTCCACATAGACATTGATGTATTTTGAAAATTTCAGCTCAATGGGATGGTGTGATAAGGAGAAATAATCAAAAAAATTTTTATTTATGTATAGAAAAATTGTTTTTTTCCTAAGTTGATTTTATTTTGCTAATTTCCATCGTTATTTTAATATGTATGCTTAGATTTGACAGAAGCTGCGTTTTATTATCATCCAGAGTGTAGTAGGTATCCTGGATGCATAATAAAACGATCCTGAGTAGCACGCGAGTTTTTTTCTGTCAGACAGTTGTCATTTCAAAATTTGAGCTGTCATATAACCAACGCCGTTTTCATTTATTATCATCCAGAGTGTAGTAGGTATCCTGGATGCATAATAAAACGATCCTGAGTAGCACGCGAGTTTTTTTCTGTCAGACAGTTGTCATTTCAAAATTTGAGCTGTCATATAACCAACGCCGTTTTCAAATGTATGACTATTTATCCTGGTTGCCAGGGTGACATGGAAAATTTTTGAAAATTCCATCTATTCCAGTTGATATGACTTTTCGAAATACGTTCCACAGAGAGCACGAGTACAAAATCCACTGAATTCACAAGTGTTTGTACTCTGGATGTTGTTGTTGTTTCGTGTGCAAATCGATATCCTGCACTACTCTGGATGTATAATAAAACGCGCCTAGATTTGCTCACCAAAGGCTGCTCTGTAAGCTTGACCGCAGTAGAGTTTAAGGCAACTTATTTATGTGAATTCATCACCATCTCTCTGATAGAAAGTTTCATGGACGAACGGGCTCCAGTTTTTCATCCTTTAAACCAGTGAAGAGCTAAGTGCCACAAGGATCGGGTCTAGGTCCTTTGCTTTTTTCTTATATAAGTTGCGGACATACCATTTTGTCTCAAAAACAGCATATCTTGCTTTACTTATGTTACTAAAAACTTTGGAAACCCTTTGAGCAATCACCAAAGTTTGCAGTAGGATTTGGACGAATTATCAACAATAATCTTGTCTGGACTGGACACATCTCTCCGTATCTTTTACGAAAGGCTTTTGCAGTTGTATCGCAGTTGAATTTACTGTAGTGTAACGCATAGATAATAAAAATTCACATCTCATTTATAGCAATAAAAAAATAAAAGAAATAATAATATAACAAGCGCAGTAAAACATAGTTTTGGGCTGGATGAAAGCATGATTTTTATCGAAAAAATCATGAATTTAAAAGATTTAAAGATTGAATTACTTAGCGTTAATATTTGTTTTTCTAAAAGAATTAAATAAATATTTCTTTTAGATTTGTTTTACAAGTCGTCTGCCAAATTTCAATCAAGATAGTTCGGAAATTATAATACTAACACCGTTAAACAAATTTTTTAGTGCTATCTAAAAAAAAAAAATAAGTTGTTTAAGCAGCAGGAGGTTAGCTCCCAATAGAGCATGCGGAGCATTTCGTAAATAAATATAGAAGTCGAAATAGATACAGTGCTATAGCAATTCCTAAATGAAAAAAACTTTATTCTCTCTAGTGTTTGTGGATATTTTATACTTTATACTCAAGTGTTTGTGGATTGTGGATGTGTATTTATGTTGCGTATTAGGTGTTCCCACAAACTGAAATTTATTGAATGAAATAGTTAGCCGAAACGTCCGTGACCTCAACAATGATGACATCATATGCGAAATTCAAGCGCTCCCAAACAGATGGCAATCATGTATTGACAAGCAAAGTGATTGTTAAATGGATTTATGTAAATGCATAAAAAAAAATCGGAATTGGCTGAACTGCATAAACAGCGATCACGCACGAAGTTTCTTACACCTAACGCGAATAGAGATGCTTGTGTGGTAAGCAATGATAAACACTTATGTGTTAAACACTATTGCGTCATATTTAGGTAGGTAGGTTGAAATGGATGCCGATCTACAGAGGCCTGACGACCGACACACATAGGCACAAGGGAGGCCCGTTGTGATGCCGCAATAATTTTTTTACTCTCTCCTACTCACTGAACTCGGGAAACCATCTGCACCGCACTATCTCCTTTAAATTGACCAGGAACACTTCGGTCAGATTTGAGAGAAAGGGGCACCAAGTGCCGCTACCCTTCTCCTAGCCAAAACCGAGCACTGGCGCATGAGATGGAGGACAGATTCCTCCTCGTCCTCACAGCCACAGCTCCGACAGAAGTCGTTAAACCCTGCGCCCAATAGTTGCGCCTGCCACCCTATAAGGCAGTGGCCCGTAAGAACGCCCACAGTGCAGCGCGCTTCGAGTTCCATAGATATTCAGGACTGCCTTGTTATCGCACATGATAATTCAACATCACAGAACTTCCTAGCGTCCTCGAGATATTTTTGCCTGATGGCCAGTTTGACCGATGTCATCGGTATAGAGACCTCCGGTTGCAAGGTGCTAATTCTAATTCATCGGCCTCACAGTTGCCCTGAGAACCCTCATGTTCAAGTACCCAAATCAATTGAACAACCGAATGTCGCGATATCTCCTTACGAGTTCCACGGCATTCAGCAACAATCATGGACACTGTAGAAGGACCAGCAAGGGACTTAAAAGCCGCTTAGCTATCATATTTAACAACACTAAATTCTATGGAACAAGCCTTCAGCAAAAGTAATGTAAGTCAATGCGGGCCCTTTTGGCCGAGAATAGTCAAAGTCAGGCACTGACGCTAATCACAGGAAGTGCAGAATCCGCCGTAATCTGAATAACAAAAAAGATTAATGGAGATAGTCTCTAAAAGGTACGATTATGATAGATGGATGTATGTCAAGAGTAAGTCTCTAATTAGTTGAAATAAGGACATATTTAAACCTTTGGCATCATTCTTTGCACTTCCTCCTAAAAACAAAGTAATAACTTTCAGGAGAATAGTTGATTTGAAGTTTTTCTGTTTACGTACCTATCGTAGCTACGGGCTTGCCTACACATTCATAAAACATTGACGTGAAAACATAAAATATAGTCCTGTGGCTTTTTATATCGCAATCCTTTTTATATTTACCTGGAACATGCTAATATCGCGAACTTCCGAGTATGTTGCAGCACATACCCTTGCAGCTATTTTGGATTTGTCGTCAAATCCCTTGTGTATTCCGTGCGTGCCCATCTCTTTTGATCGCTTAATATCTTCAATTAACGCGATCCGTGAAGTTATAGGTACATAGCTTGGTGAGCATTCTTGTCGTCTGGAGCATGACAGGCCAAATTCCGACCCAACCTGGGGATTGAAAGGACTTGAACATTTTGATTGCTCAGATTAGGTTGTGCCTGATTCCTTGACAGCATAAAAGCCGGACACCTATTTGAGTGTGGGAGTGGCAGTGTATTATATATGTACAATATTATTTGAAAATTTTTTTTTAGGAATTCAATAGTACTAAATGAAGTAGATTATTATTCTTGTCGTTGTCCAAAAACTTTCAGCAATTTGAACACCTTTTTCACATTCTACACAAACACCGAAAATATTTCCCTAGCATTGTGGAAATTTATTTTGCCATTTTTCTTTTTCTTGCAAAGCTTTTTATCTTTTCGAGACTTCACAGTATGATACTGGGTCATGTCAACATATGGATTTATTAAAATTTTGAAGAAACCGCCAATTTTGGAGATGAAATTTGGAAACATGTTGGCATTGAACTTCTTTATTACTTTAAAGGTCTAAAGCAGAATTCAAAATAAAATAGTGCGTCAAAAGAGAGAGCATAAAGAAATATTTAGACGACGAAATTGTACGTAGAGGCGCGTTGTTTCCAAGTGTATACCAAATAATCATATTGATCCGGGATAAAGTTAGTGAGCAGCTTGTAGGCAACCTCAAATATGTAAAACAAAATTTTGAAAAACATATCAAAAACTTAAATACATTCATTTTTCCCAAATAGCTTTTGTTTGTCATTCACTACTCCTTTCAACCAAACTTTTAATTCTTGACTGTGAAAACTACTCCCTGTACGACAAATCACTATCATTTTTCACCAAAGTAAAAAAAAAACAGCCTAATAAAATTTACGTCGCAATCTGTTCCCGACGGCATACTCTCTGAACTCTAATAATGCGACTTGTTGATTTGTTTTAGTTGACATCAACGCGATGATGGCCGTGTCCATCGTTCCATTCCAATCTTCTTTACCTTTCTGGAACTTGCCATTTTTCTCTTATCATCTCATCTCATCTCACATCTTCCTCTTCAACATTGCGTCTGTCTAATCTAGCCTGTCATAAATTCGAATTTTTGACAGTAAATTTAATGGAGAATGACATTGCAAGCATTTCAACTGTAAATATTCTCATACTACGGAAAAGTTAATAGGACAAATTTGTTTGCCACGAAAGAGACAAATTAGAAAAGTTTTCCGAAAGAAACTCTACGACTTAGCCATGAGAGAGGGAGCAAAAAGTAAACTGGAAGTAAGAATAAAGTGATAGGGAATATAACAAATGAAGTATCCGTCGAAACAAAGACAAATACGGATAGAATACAAGGAGTGTGGGGATTGAAAAAAGAAAATTTCAATCTTTTTTCACACTTAGAGAGAGAAAAAAACAAATGACAAGAAAAATGTCAAGAAGTTTACGGTTATATTTTACGGTTTTGCATGGCTCACTCAAGTCCCGATACTTTTGCCTGTTTTGCTTCTTCTATTTTGTGGAACGTAGTCTACATCTTTCGTTGAAACTGTTGTTCGAGTGCCCGACTATACACCACAAAACATTCTCAAAAAAAACTGCCAGTGAATGTCGCCTCCCACAACATAGGTATTTCCCGAGAGTCCTTAAATGGACAAAGTTTATAAGAATGCGAAAAATTGAATTCCTTGGAAAAATTCATATTTTTCTCCTCCTCGGTTTTTCAATCTCGTCGAAAATGGTTTCGTTCGCATTTTTCCTGCTCATCCTTATAATATTCAAAACACTCGTAATTTTTATAGCAGACAGCTTTTAATTCCGCCATGATGATGGCAGCACAGTGAATATAACAGTGAATACAAGAGTAATGTAATAACCAAGATCATGAAAAATTCTTGACACTGAATATTTGCAGCGCTTGCCGTGCTCCCTGTGAAGCTAGCTATCTTTTCATGAAGCTGGCTCTCGTTCTCGTATATTACTATTACGATGACAGTTTTGTGTCTCGAGGAAAACATCATTGAAAAGTTTTGACAGGAAATGTTAGAGAGTCCTGGGAAATGCCAAAGCTTCAGTAAATGATTTTCAGGGCATGTTTTTGTTTACGCTCGAGATGCTAGATAGAAATTGTGCATGTGTGGAGAATTGAAATGAATTGTAGGAAGGCTCAAGGAAGAAAAAGTAAAACATCTGTTTCGAAAAAAACAATTAGTTAGCAATGAATAAAGGTAAAATAAGGCAAGTAGATGTTTTGACGAGATGTATACTCATCAGATGTTATCTATTTCCTTGGAAAACCTTGTTACAATTTCTTTTTATTGTTCTACTGGGACGAAGAGCTTGCTTGAAGGTATAAGTGGCCTTTTGGTTCTCGTTCATCAGCTTCGGTGCCGTTCTTAGTGCTGGCAAATACAGATGATATTGTTATGGAAATCTCAGAGAGAAAAGCATCATGCTTTTAAGGATTCATAAGAAATTCTGACACGAAAGGTAATTCAAGACTATTATAATGGATTTTCGGGGATTTCTTTCCCGGACCGTCCAGTAATCATTCTTGAAAGCAGGTAAGTTTTAGGTCAAGTACTCTGCTCTTAAGATTAAGCGATGCTGATCTCGGGTTTTCAAGGGGGATTTTCATTTCATTTCAAAAGATATCTGGAAAGCAAAGAGTTTTGATGCTGAAATGAATGAGAAATGATGGATTTTAAAGTGCTGAGAGATATTATTAATTATTTACCCTTTGAAGAAATTGAAAAGAATGGTTTTCGGGTAAGCCTGGAGCTATGAACGGATTGATTGCTCTGCTTCTGACATTATTACACTCCATAATTCACCAGAGCACAAAACTGCATGCTGAGACCTAATTTGGTCACGTCCATCAGCGTTAACGATATGATACACTTTTTTCATTTTAATAAAAGTTGTTTATTTCTCTTAATCTTTAAAAAAAAGATAGAAAATTGTATGGGTCCTGTTTTGGTCAAATGACAAGATGGAAAATATTTGACTCATATTTGGTGCATTTGAATTTCCCGCCTTAGTTTGTGAGTAATTCAAGAGTGAGTGACTCATTTTGTCACTCCTCAAGCTAAACCATATGAGCAAGCACATTTCAATCAACGGAAGCCACTCTTTATACAATTCATGCTTCCATCATCAAAAACAGCTTACGAAGAGCGTATAATACGCACCTATTGTTAGCATACTCATTAGCCGCGTATATTAGCCGAACTGACTTGGAGTAATTTGACTTGGAACGGATTGAAATGAAACTTCAAAGTAGGTTTTTGGTGCGACTGGATTAACGTGGATTAACCGAATAAAATTCAGTTAGTTCTACGAAAGTGAAGTATAACGCATCGGAACGTCACATATATGAATAGAACTCAAGTGGGCTTCGAATTTTTCAATCCTCAATCTCTCAATCCGGGTCTATTAACGCCCAAGTCGATCCGATCCAGTAAAATTTAGTGATCAGATCGACTTATCTGAAATCAATCCACTGCGCGTATACAACGCGGCTTGACTAATCCTAATCCACTTTGAAACCACGTTATAAACGTGGCTATTGGTTCGGTGTTTTGATTCCGCATTCGCCTACTATTATAGATCACGTTCCTTAGGTCCATGCGATGAAATGGTAAATGATCGTGTGATCACCGGATCGGAGAGCTGCCAGCTCAGCACTCGTAGGTATTTGCGGTGAACTAGTAAAAGATCACGCGTGCCACACATACGCTATGCATCAATTCGGTCTTTATGAAAATTAGTTAAAGCTTGAACGACGCCTGAACTGTGGCAGTAGATTACAGTTTCATACAGTTTGGGCTAAATGGGCACGAAGATGTAAGCTAGATAACCTGCTCGTGGTACTTTCTGGGAAACGCTAATTGATCTAGGCTTATTCTCTGAAACAACTTCTTTCGTCTGCAGACTATTCATTTACGAGGACAGTCTAATAAGTCAGTGACTTATTGAATTTTCCGCACAGTAACTTGAAATGCAACACTGCTCCCGTCAACGGCTATCTATCACTAGACTTCTGTAAAATTTTGAGCAAGCTACGTCATTTTGTTTGTGTTTGACAGCCATTAAAAGCAAAAAACCTCCTGTATTTTAATCAAAGTGGAAAAAAGTTCTAATCAAACATTACTTTTTGCGCAATAAAACCGTTCCTGAAACAAAGAAAAGAATTGATTATACTATGGGGCCTCTGTATCATCACTTTCAATGGTTAAGAAGTGGCTTACTGAGTTCCGTTGTGGTCGTACAAGCACAAGTGACACCAAACATTCAGGTCACCCAAAAGAGGTGGTCACGCCAAAAATCGTCCATAAAATCTATAGAATCATATGATGATCGGCAAATATAAGTGCATGAGGTGACTGAGCCTGTAGACGTCTTAACTAAGCGGATACAGAAAAAAAATTATTCATTCAAAAAGTCACTGACTTATCAAACTACCCTCGAATCTTACGATTTTGGATCTGTCGCGATTGAGCTGGTGATTGAAGTGTCTGAAAATTTGTATTTTCCAGATGCGGTAGGGACAGAATGAAAGCTGATTTGCGAATGCTGGTGATCAATAAAATTATCTCCAGCCCGTTAGAACCTTTGGAGTCCTCAGAGTACGTTCTCAGTCGCGTCATTATTGAGTTGGTGTTGGTTCATTAGAGGCGCACTCTTGATAAGCTCCATTCCGGCTCTGAGCACCATTTCGGCTATTCCACTACGACAGGACAGTGATTTCATAAGCTGCAATTTGTGGGGAGGAAACGTATAAAACACAACCTAAAAGACGAAAAAATTATGCTTGTCAGACAAACGCCTGGCGTGGGCGAAAATAAGCCGTATATAGCGTTAGTAGAAATATAACGAATGAATCAACCCTGTGACTTTCTAGCAAAACGAAAGAGTCAATCACCTTCGTGCCGATTGATCAATTGGGTTTGGTCCAAATCTGGCAAAGGGACTTACGTGTGTGGAAATTTTGAGGAAATCGAGAAGGGCGAAAAGTCCCTCTGTGGGCAAAACAAATAATTGGAGCGCAACCGCCTTATCTCACCCAACGGATTCTACTCAGAGACGAAAAAGGTCGGCTGCCTAAACTCATGGTGATTTTTCCAGTGCTAGGTAAGGGTACCTCTAAAAATGTTTCATCGAGGCTGTGATTGAAGACAGCAAAAGAGGTGGAGTCATCCCATTGTAAAACTAGCTCTAGATAAAATAATGTATGGTTAGGATCTGTCCTAACCTGCAGAAAGGCAGCTCGTTTCTTTGACCAGTGAATTACCCGGACTGTAGTTAAGACGTTGTGTTGATAGCATAAGGTAACTGACGAAATCTCCACTCTGCCTAGATGCAACATATAGGTTACCTTGTTTTATTTTTATCTCAAAGAAATTCTGAAGATTGACGGACGGGAAATTGGAGGTCAAAGTTTGTTAGCCTGTTGAGAGCATTTTGGAGGACGTGTCATTTTGTTCTCTACTACATGGCACACAATCATGGTATAAATTCTCTCTAGTGCATCGTCAAGAATGCACCGACTGCAGCTGCGAGGATTTGCGTTCCTCCAACACAAGCGGTCGAGCTGAGGTACGTTTCAGTTTCATCTTTCCTGAAAGCCTGTTCATTGCCTACCTGGCAATGAACCGACCTTCCTCTTCTGTAACCGAAGGGATATTGTCTTTGTTACCTGTGTCATTGGGCAAAATACGCATCTCCTGGATGAAAAAGTGGTCATCCAGGAGTCTGCGTTCTATAATCACAAATACGTGTCCTATGTTGTAAGCGGCTGCTCTTCAGCTGAGCAGGTAGCCTTTATTAATAGGAAAAGAACGGACGGAACGAATTTCCACACCTTAGTACGATCCTCACTGGAACTTTTTCCGGGAAGCATGAACCGTCAACAGGAACTGGATCTGACGGTTAGCATTCTTGCAAGCGCTCTCAATTCTGCAGCTATGGCAACGTGTAACAAATCCAAAGCCAAAGAACGGAATGCAGGAAAGAGTTCAACTATGCAAAAGGTCAAATAACTGGTCATTATATAAATCATATTTGAAAGCTTTTTAGTATGCCGTACGTATTTGTACATGTTTTTGCTTGAAAGTAACCCAATGGTATTATTTGGCTTCTTAAAAATATAATATCACATTAAATGATTTGAAACACTAAAAAAAATGTCCTGCTCCCACGTCCGAAAAGCCTATAAATTGGTTAAAAATATGACCCAAAATCAAAAAAACAAAATACTCATATGCCAAACCCACATCAGCAATCAAGCAAAATGTACTCGCAATAAAACACAGATCAAAAGATACCCAAGAAATTTTCGGATCTTTCCAATGTAATCTCTGACCCAACCCAAACTCAGTCTTAAAAACAGTAGCTTCTATCGTTCCAGTGACAACACAATTTTCTCATCATCTTCCATCTCTCTCTCTCTAGGGACCAGCTTATACATCTCCTTCAAACAAATGAACTCTAGTCCAAATACACATTTAATTATTTCACAACGTCATATCAAAATCATGACGATATCGCCAGTGAAAAAGGATACAGACAACCGATATTAGCTTTTGATAGGTAGTCATCTTCCTCGTCTTTGTCCTCTTTGACAAGCTGGTTGAACCTACGTAAACTTACGTATAAGAAGCCCCCGGGGCTAGAGCACCCGACCGTTTTACTGTCAAATACGAAGAAGAGATCGAAAAACCCCCGCAGGACTCATCTGAAGATGATTTTCATTATAATAACGTTGTACAGAGGAAACCATAGAAAATAGAAATCCATATAGTTTCGACTTTAGAGGTTTTCTTCAAGATATACGTGCCCGTTTAGCTCGTTAGGTTGGTAGGATGAAAATACATCTGAAAGGAAAATTGAAATGGAACGTTAAAGATCCACCGAGGAAACTCTTGCGGTCCGAGCTCTTTACCTACTCTCTTCCTACAAATGTCTCTTTCGTTCTCGGTTCTATTACGTATGTATATGACCATGTGAGTTTTCCGACAATATTCTGTCCTTGATTATATGACTGGGACCATAAACTAAATCTTACCAGCAATAATGGTCAGGTCATATTTTGCATGCATACATATTTTGATCTCAGAGAATCCGTCATAGTGATGGTCAACATGTTTTTTTAATGGACCCGAAGTACAGAGATGTTAATTACGATTCCTTTTTGTTTGCGCTTGATGAAAATGCTATGCTCGTTCAAAATTTGCTCGTACGCAGAAGCTAAAGCAAGGAATAAATGATAGGATATTCGGAATCGTCTACGGAGAGAAGGGAGGTTATATAGACGTCAACAGGCAATTGTAGCATACGTATGCAGACTAATGCGATTATTGAATTATTTTAAATTAAGAAATTTGAGTTTCATGAGTAAATTGATTATGAAATTTCGTTCAAAGTCAGTAACTTTGCTCAATGGATGGAATGTGTCTGGTTTGCTCGCGTTGAATCACATAATGAACCTACGCACTGAGCTGGAAACAATGTAATGTTTTCGTACGTTTTGAGGATGAAAATTTTATCAGCTCATGAATAAGTACCTCTTTGAAAGTTAGTGATCTGTGAATCCAAGATTTTAATCAAAAATGAACTTTTCGTAATAACGTTTCATGGAAACATGTACTAAATATTTAAATCTGATTCATTGCATGATATATTTCCTTGAAACATCCTATATTTAGGTGTGAAAATGCTAATATGTGAGTTTGAGAACGATAAACTCGGATTATATGGTGAGTGGTAAAGTTTTAAAAGCCTTAGGTAATATCTTCTTAAGCCAGAATTTCAAAACGATAATATAATTTCGAATTTAAAACAATCATTTACAACAATGTCAAATCTTCTGCAATAGTGCAGAAATTTATGTTATTTTGGTGGAAAAATGCAGCAGATAATATAATTCTAAATTTGATTTTCATTTCAAGTCATGGCACACACTAAATCACAGTGAAAATACCAGAATTGCAGGATGCTACTTATTTTCTTTGACCCTTCATGTAGGGTCCATACAAAAATAGATTACCTACAAAATTCTAACTCTGGGTTTCAAATACTTTTACAGTTTCGCATACTTGCAAATCTATGAGCAACGTCAACGTGTGTTCAAGTAGCTGTGAATTAGACTTGGACGCAACCCTACAGTATTTAATCCCTTGTCACATATTTGTGATCCGCTTATGAAATAAATTAGTATAATACACTATATTGGAGAAACTAGAAAGATTGGAAATGTTGAAATAACCGTTCAACATATCACATCTTCACGGCATGATGTAATCTGTTGGCTATCGTGAGTCTTTTGGCACAAGCTGTTCCGAACCAAATATTGAGCAATATTGAAAATAATCTTGGACGTAAATGATGTCAAGACAAAGAACGTTACGTTTTCAAAGCTAGTTGGACCGCCGTTGTATTATCAGTTCTTTTCATTCATGTGTCTTCCTTGTTGACCGAAAATTTAACTAGCTCTCTGCTTCCTCAGGAAGATTTAATGCTTTCCTCTGGTCGGCGTAACTTGAATTGTTTTTCCCTAAATATTTCCAAGTGTTTTTCTATACTATTTCTCATAATAGTCCAGCAATCTTATACATGAGACCTTGCGTTAAATCCAGTATTTCTGATTTTTTGCTGAATTGTGTATGATGTTGCCCCAATGAATAACCTAAGTTTACGACTTCAAGCGCCGAACGCAACTTTATCCGAAATCAAAAAAATCGAAAAATTTCGGACTTGTTTTAGATTTTGTCAATTTTCACAATAAAGAAATTGTTTTATGATCAAATCTTTTGGTCCCAAAATGTAGAAAATTTTGTGTATGTAGATTATACTAAATTTGCTACATTTTGGGACCAGAATCGTTTCTGTAGACCCGATAGTTTTCAAGATAGGTACAGTCTTTCAAAGTTATAGTTTTTTTTAAAAATTTCTCGATCTCGATATGTCATTGACGTCTTGTGACTGATGAGCCCACAAAATATCCTCTATAATCTCGTCATCAGGAAGATCGTCGCCTTCTAGGAAACGGAAGTCTATTTCTAGTTCGGCATCTCGCACGTTGTCACAGGAGGCCCCGCTGCAGTGCCTGCAGACTGACGAGCATTTCAGCCCGACCATCGAAAACACTCAGAGCTCTTTTCTGTTCTTTTCTGTGCGCAGCGTTTGTAGAGTAGCCATCAAAAACAAATGCTACGTTTGAACCATAGTAAGCAGTGACGTACTGATGTATCTGTCAGCTATCGCACCAAATGATGAGCTTCGACGCCACGCGACTTTGGGAAGAAGATGTACTCCATCCACCACCACAAATTTTGTTGATTCTTGTTTTTCATTTAAGCTTACAAGTTGGAAAGTTGATTACCAAGTGGATTTTGCGCCCTTTCTCATCCCCTTTTCAGTAAATTAGTGACAATGAGTTTGGTAACATTTCGCTTGTGAAAAACTCTCACAATTCTTCGTCTGACTGTTCCTGGACACATAATCTGTCAAACAATGTTAGAGGACTAAAAGCTACCACTCTATCACTCACAGTAATAGTTTGTTTAGCTGATGAAAGAGACACCATATTTCTTTTACACTAGAATTTCACGTCCTCGAAGTTCTGACCAACTGCTAATAGAATCGATTTTTTTCCAATCTCGAGAGCCATGTGACTGTTGACAGTATCTTGTCCAACCTGTCCACTAATGATGGAGATAATAAAATCTGTTGTAAGAAATCACCGAACTACGACACATCGCTCTGGCGTGCAGGCGCAGGGCGCAGCGAGCTAGGAATTCACCGGGAGTAGCTGAGCTATCTGCTGCTCACATTGCGGCAAAGAAGGGGTTGACCAAGGTCATCACGAGGAGCGGACGTGTCAAATGGCAGGCTTTTTATGAGGAGGTCAACTCAGACCCATACAGAGATGGCTACAAATTGCTCACTCGTAGAACTGCATGCGGCCTAGCACTCACATGGATGTGATACCCATGGAGAGAATCGTTGGCTCACTGCTCCCAACGCCTTGACCCCATCATCGTCAACCAGGTGGATGTTCCTCATTTTACGAACGAGGAGCTAAACAGTGCAGTGCTCAGGATGAAGAATCAGAAGGCTTTGGGGCCTGATGGAGAGCCGGTCGAGGCACTTAAAATACCGAAGTGTTAATCGTGTTTATTATTGGATTTTTATTATTCATGTTTAGTCGCAGGGGCCTTCCCGTCACCGTGGAAAGAAGCTCGTCTGGTAGACAAGTAGAAGAATAATCTGGGTCATCCATCGGCATACCGTCCGCTTTACATGCTGGACACTGCGGGAAAACTTCTCGAAGGGATTCTCAGGCCGCGGCTATTGTCAGCAATGATATCGACTGGCGATCTTTCTCACAGGCAGCACGGCTTTCGGAAAGGGCATTCAGCAATCGATGCCATCTCAGATGTTGTTAGAGTTGTAACAAGAGCGGAAGAAGCATGTCATCAGGACAGACCGGTTGTCCTGCTGGCAACGCTTGACGTACAAAACGCCTTCAACTCGTCGAGGTGCAGAGACATTCTCCGAGCCCTTGAGCGGAGGTTCCGTATTCGCAGCTACTTGCTGGCCACGATGCGGGTCTACTTCAGGGACCGATGGTTGCTCTACGACACCAACGACGGATTCAAAAGGAGGTCTGTCACTTCAGGTGCGCCACATGGATCGATCTTAGGACCTGACCTCTAGAACTGGAGTCTGCTGCACCTGAAAATGCTTGCGGATGTGTCCCTGGTAGGTTACGCTGATGGTGTCGCAGCGGTAATCACTTCCAAATCTGGCAATTTCGTTGAACTCAGACTTAAACAAGCCATGAGAAGGGTGGACACCAAGCTGAAATATTGGGATGGGAGGGTGGAGGATACCAACTACAAAACCAATGACAGTAGGCTCCGTCGTGGTCCAGAACAGTAAGTCGGTCAGTTATCTGGAAGTGACCATGGACACCAAGCTGAAATATTGGGATCATATCCGCAGGGCATGTGACAGGGCTGTAGTAGTAATCACTTCACTGAGTAGACTAATGGCCAACGTTAGCAGACCCGGCGAGATGAGACTGCTTGCTATATGGAGTCGAAATCTGGAGGGATGAGCTCCGAACTAAGAAGTTACGGAAGCGCATTGCCAGTATCCAGCGCATAGGCGCCCTGCAAATCGCCTGTAGCTACCGCACGGCCTCAAAACAGATTGTGATGATTGTATCGGAAGTAGTCCCGATCGATCTGCAGGCACGAGAGCACAAAAACGGGTACCTCTTTCGCTCAGAGCTAGGCTGAACAGAGGCTTTGACGCATGCGTATACACTTACTCTCTAACTTTGGTAACAACGTTTGAGTGCAAGTGATAAATGACTCTGGACAGCTAAGCTTATTGGTCTTATTGAGCCTTGGCTTAATCGGAGCCACGGAGAGGTTAACTTTTTCCTACGCCAAATCTTGACAGGGCACGGTTACTTTAGGAAATACCTGAACAGACTGGGTAAGGTGGTTACACCGTAGTACCGGTATTGTGTGACTGAGCTCGATCATGCTCACCATAATTCTGTAAGCTTAAGGCTCACTATTGAGTCCACGCTCAGGCTGGTCACGCCTGAGATGATCAATGCTAGGAAATGAAGAGAACTGGCGCGCAGTCTAAACATACGTCGAGCAATCACTGCACATACAAGGTAAGAAGGGTTTCTTTACCAAATCATGAGCTGCGTTAGTTTCTTAAATGTATGGTAACCGATAAGTAAGTCAGCACGACAGGGTTAAAGTAGTGCTTAAGTGGGTCACGACTTGGAACTTCGCGGGCTTGTAGATGGTCTTTTTTTAGTGATTCAGACCTCACATACCCCGCGGTGATAGATCACCTGCGAATATTGTAAGCAGTTTTTTTTCTGGCCAAAAACAAAAAATCTTAGGTTCTGGAATAAATCATAAACAACCACATAAAAACCGAAACGTTCTCAGCGCATCTCGACTTGTCGAAATTAGCACCAGTTTTCAAAGGATCTGACCCTTCGAATCCCACCAGTGTGATAAGTAAAATGTTCGAAAGAATCATAAACGCTCGCATAATTAATTATTTCAAAGGAACATCAACTTTAGCGCCAATCCAGTATGGCTTCTAGGAGCACAGTAGCACTATTGCGACTACGCTTAACGTGGTTCAGTTTATGAATCCTTCATTGGATAAATATAATCATGTCGCAGTAATCTTTATGGATCGGGAAAAGGTTTTTGATACCATTGACCTCGAAATTTTTCTTCAGTGACTTGAAAAGCTACGAACTGTTTATTGAAAAGAAAAATAATGACAAAAGAAGAAAACTACATCAGTCGGGGATGTTCTGTAAATAAAGTTTTGCCACAGGGTCAATTCTAGGGCCTATGTTTTTCCTCATCTACATGAACAGCGTTCAAGATCTCCGGCTTTCTGGCGAAATAGTCTTGTTTGCTGATGATAAACTCCTGTTACGACTGGAGAAGATAAGTTAGCCATCGAAAACACAATAAATATGTATTTGGATAATTAGGTGAGATGGCTACAACAGAGCAAACTCATTATCAACGTCTACAAAATCAAATACACTCTGTTCCAACAAAAAATAAATGTCCTATTCACCCATGTATTCGAATTGTTGGAGCTCAGCTGGAGATGGTCGATTCGATATAGTATTTGAGATTGATTTTGGATGCGAAAATGTCATGGACACATCATATCAACTACATAAGAAGTAAATTTATTGGTACACTAAGAAAATATGATTTCCTAGAAAATTTCCTGTCATCTTAAACGCTTGTATTTTGTCTAGGCCAGACAGAATATCCTGCAACAACAGTTTGTTTATGTGTCGATATATTTCTTTATAGCTCATCATGTAGAAATTTTCACGAAACTCAATTTATGTTTCTCATGTTCCGTGAAACCAATCCACGGAAAAGTTCAAACTGATTACTCTCAACTTTCATTACCAACACTTTTAAGTCTTCAGCGCATTCCTTCTCATCAAACTAATCGAACGCTTATAAACAAGCTCACCTCCGCAAAACTTTTCACATTGGGAACATTATCCTAATTTCAATTTAAATACAATCCTGAGAGACCTTGTTCATCAAGCACCTGACCAACAACTCCCATTTCCAATAACCCCACAAAACTCTCATTTAAAGTAACTCGATACAAATATACTTATGCTTATTTCGAGTCACGTATTTCATGCAGAACAATAGCTTGTAGCGTGTGAATATCGAAAGCAATAAGTACCGTACGGAAAAACAATTACCCAACCATTCTATGGATTAGCACTTGGTTCATAGTTTCTGTCGTTTAGTTGGTTCGTTTGTTTTACGTTTAGGCGTTTTGTGCGAGAGATCAGACATGTCCATTAGCCAAATACGTGTATTATGTTTCGAAATTTAACGCTAGCCACGACTGTCGTCATCATGTTTGCCCCCTTACATTCAGCCATCCTGCTGCTAACACAGACTGGTAGTGCAGGAAGCTATTTTCATCCAATATTAAATCGGATTAGAAACACGAACTCCCCCAATCGAAAATGCAAACCAGCCCGTTAGCCAGCTAGCTTGACGAACAAAAAGTAGGGAGTGAAAACAAACACGCTTTGCAGTATATAAAGGCTTGAAGTGTACGTTGAATGTTGCGATAATGATATGAACAAACTTCATAAATACTAGAAAACAATCATTATGCAATTTTAGCGATTTTAATCTAACATGGATTCACAATGTTGCGATTATAAACGATTTCGCTGCTTTCGGAACGGTAAAACTAAATTTACGCGCTTGCATCTTTTTATATTGTCGTGCACTTTTGATCAGAATAAGCCGAGGTATTTGTGTTTTGATATATTTTGAACAAAGGTGTGTTTCATGCATTAAAGGTGGTAAATTTTCGAATTATTTTCAAAGTTTTTGATGTATTTCAGGTTCAGTTCGAAAGAAGCACATCCATAATTGTAACACATTCCTGTCTATTTAATTAGAATATCCAAATAATAATTAAAATTGAAAATAATCATGAAGACACAATTTTTCATTACAGCTTTCCCATATAGAAATTATTCGAACATTGACAATTAGCACTGTATTGTTGACTCTTTTTCATTGTCAATCTGACATTTCATTTCAAAGCAAAACGAGAACGTCCAATAACATCAACATGGTTAGGAGCATAAACTTTTTTTCCGTTCGAACAAGTTCTTCTACTGGTTGAGTTCGAAGATAAAGTAATAAAAAAAACTAAACACCGAACTCAATTCCCTGGCATGACTGCAGTTGTGTCATTGGATTAGTCTGTTCTATTATTTTCTATGGCTCATACTGCAGGAGGAAGCCAACAGGATTTTTCAGCTCTTAGCCACTCAATCCACATACACAAACGGGGGTGACGTATGTACGCAATCTAGCGATAATGTAAAACCGAATAGAGAAAAAACTTCATTTTAGTCTTCTTGTTCAAAATGCATAAAAACACAACGCCAATGAAAGAAAACTGTTTTCCCCAGAAGTAGATTATTTTAAGTTGCCCCGGACGGACGTGCGCTACAACGAAAACGCCACTACAAGACCTCAATAATGATAAATATTCGAAGTATCGGAAGAGCTGTGGCTGTAACACGCCACGATTTTCCTATAAGTCTGCTAAAGTCATCGTGGTCCAACGACGGGATGCCACCAGTACAATAATTAATCGCCTGCTTGTCCACAACTCGAGCTTATATCCGAAGGAGCTAGAGTATGGCTACTTCTGCTTCGCACTAAACCTGTCACACAACATCTTCGTTCAGGGAAACACTTACTGCAGCACATTTGGCCAGCATCCACCAGTCGAGTTTGTCTAGCTTTTCCCAGGCTTTCGTCAGGAATTTGTGCCAGCACTTTTAAGTGGTCACTCAGGATGTGTATGGTAATTAAGTTTTACATCGTGGGAGGATTATAAGGTAGTCGGTCGGACGATCTGGTAGTCCGTTCTAGCGAACGAAGCAGCATTTTGACTCAAGGGCGAAAAGGAAAAAAAAACGAAGATTCGAATTTTCCAAAGACTTGAGAACGAGTGAGAAAAAAATCAATGATTAAGTGGCACAGAGAATAGGAAACGAAGAGGAGTAGATACTCGTGCATGGCGTCAGGATAACAATGCTCATTGTTGCCCATGAGGACGTTTTGATGGCATTTAATGGTACTTAGGTAAAAAGCATTGTTCTCATTGGAATACTTAATGCTTTTTGCCATTTCCCTGTAAGGAAATTGAATCCTAGAATTATTTTTAATGGATCGAAATTTTATTGTCGTTTGCTGTGAATTTCAATGGTGGAAACGAGTGTTTTTTGGCGCTTGAGTGCTAAAAAGCTAATTGTACGAGTTTAGAGTGCATAATTGATATGAAAAACTATGTGGTAAAAGATTTGTTGAATGTATAACATCTGTGCATTGTCAAGGGAGTACAAGCAAAGAAAAAATTTTAAGCGCCCAGCGTGGGTTGAATTCAACCGTAGTTTCAGATTGAAATTAGGCTATTGCTCATTTTTCCCTCAAATTTCCTACTTTTTAGATAATCTGTTTTTAACTGTACACAGTTGAATCGAACTTCATAATTCCAAATGAATTTTATCAATGAGGATATTTTATGAAAACCGTCCTATTTTTTGTTATCCGTGTTTCTGCTTGTCATATTATAAAGCGTAGGATAATTTGCAGGCTGAAGTTAAATAAGTTCAGATAAAAGTGATTTTTCAGCCGTTGCAATAGTTTATGTACAATAAAGCCACGAGCCGTTTTAAAAGCTACATAAAAGAATAAAAACATCAAAACTGAGGGGAAAATATATGCGATGCAACTCAGCAAACCAAAATAGTATAACCACTAGATTCGAAAAAAAGCAATATGCTTGTTGGTTTAGAAGGCAGGTTCAGTTTGTACAATTCAAAAAAATGAAACGTTTTTATTTCTCCGACAAATCTAATAAAATTGGAAGCCATAGCACAATGGTTGGTTGGTTGGTCAGTAGAACACACCATTTTGGCATTTTATCCTTCGATAAAAACGACGACACAGAAATGACTCAAGTTCCAAGAAATCCTCTGCGGAAACCGAAAGACCGTAAATTTTAGGGCACAAAAATCACTGTTGGGAATATGGAAACCCCGTGCGATATTCGCCAACGCAAACTTTTTTGAAGAGTGATTACATACAACGTGATCAGATAAAGACGAGGTGCTTGGAAAATGCCAGCAGGTTCTCCATAGGATGTTCTACACAAACAACGTGCAAAAAAGGATAGCATTTTTGAATTGGAGGACGACTAGACTGACTGAATTCACTGCATACTGGAAAAATTGAAAAAAAGCGGAGATAGGGTACTAGAAGGCGAGGTTGCTTCACCATATTGCTCAGTCAGATACGTCTTTACGACAGTCCAGTGCTAATGAGTCTTGGGTTAACAAAATAGCAGCAAAGTCAGATCTTGAAGAGATGGAAAAGACCTGGGTCAGAAAGGAAACTATAGAAGCAAAATAAATTTGCCAGAATGGAAGTAATTGAACATCGTAGACCTCAAACCAGCTCCAAGTTAAATTTATGCGGAAGTCCTAGCAATATCCTGCAACGATGAATGCCGGAATGAAGCCAGTACCAAAGTTCGCCGGAAAAGCAAAACTTATTCTAGGGAATATAAAAGAGGCATGGTTAAGGTGACCTCAGTTCTTAAAATTTTCAATTCAAGTCAAGTCAGGGAG
Organism: Nemotelus pantherinus; assembly: GCA_963978885.1. Lineage (NCBI taxonomy): Eukaryota > Metazoa > Arthropoda > Insecta > Diptera > Stratiomyidae > Nemotelus > Nemotelus pantherinus. The sequence goes on from OZ022263.1 coordinate 4,784,344, forward strand.
TGGGCCCAGTGCGAAGTTGGTACCCATGTATAAGCCACGACTATACTAGAAGTATCTGCAAATGCCTGTGCCTGAGCAGTAGCTGCTAGAAGTGTGATCAGGTGAGCCATTGGGCAGCAAATGACTCTGCAGACCCCGCAGATTTTTTATCCGTGCTTTGCATTGAAAGGAACAACGCAAGTCGCACAGGTCATCACCGTTCTTCTCTTTTCCGGTCGATCTAATACAGGACTTTGGAGACAAATTAAGCTCATTGAAAAACACTCTCCGTACCGTAGTTTCGTCGCATGGGTTGACTTCAATGCAAGAGTATTGTGGAGATGGCATCGCGGTATAATTAACTCAACGCTGACGTATGGAAAACCTTGCGTTGGCGAATACATACCTGACATTACCACGACGTCGGAAGGGCCGATGAACCTTTTAAACCACTAGAGGATGATAAATGATTACACAGCTATTGATCATAGTTTACCTTCCACATTTTCGAATGGAGGCATTAACGATGCCTCTTTACCCCTAAAAGGCTTAACAGGAATACCACCAAGCTTAGCACAAATAAGGTGGTTGGATCACCTAATGCAAGATCGAAGAAAGAGTCTCTATTCTTTAGACTTTACTATGAGGTCGATTCGAAGAACTTGCCTGCTTTTGACAGCACAACGCGTATTCTGTTGCGGGGAAAAAAGTATATTTGTGGAATGTTGAGATTTTCAGACTGCGATGGATCGTCCTAGGATGAAGGTGCAGGCAAAAGCGAGCTAACAATAAACAGTCAAATTTTCTGAATGCACCCACGGTAGCGAAAAAATAGTTGGCCAAAACCATGAAATGGAGCAAACTCTTAAAATAGCGAAATATTTATGGGTGAGAGGTACAAATTGGTCAGTCACAGACTCGGTTGCGTACAGTCTACCACTCTTATAGACGTGGATAACTTGGAGAGGATTATTGGCTCACTGTTTTTTACGCAATTGCCTACAACGGCGCGGTGTCTGCGGTGAGGAATCCGAAGATCATGGGCCATAACGGACTGCCAATTGAAGGACTTAAGGTAATAGAGGAGAGTTAACTCTAACGATATATACAATAGTTCTTGCTTGCTGACAGAGGTTTTTTCATAGAGCTGAAAATTTTTGCTATATGCGCTTATTAATAAAGAAAAATATTACTCAGACAATCCGGCTAAAATGATCTTCTGTGTATGCTAAACACAACGAAGAAGTTCTTCTACATAATCACGATGTCAGTAGGCTCAGCAGAGATCCAAACTAGCAGTTAAGTAAGGTACTTGGGAGTGACGCTGGATACTAAGCTGACCTATTGGGACCACAAAGACAAGACGTTTGATAGGACTATAAGAGCTTTCAGCTCGCTGATTAAACTTATAGCTACCATCAGTGGTCCCAGCAAAAATTAACGAAAGTTGCTGCGCGTTGTCCAGTAGAGAAGCGCCCTTGCGTATTGCCTGTAATTAACATGCGGTGTCAGAAAACGCCGTGTTGGTGGTTTGGGGAGTGGTGCCAATATACCTACTGACGCAAGCACATGTACCTTATTCGCTCTGAGATCTAGAGAGTTTATTTATTTATTTATTTCGCACACTATACCCTTGAGCTAACTCAGGTGCCTATTTAAAGCTAGGGTAACTCACGGAATGGTATTGACTCATGATTGGATTTGAGCACACGGTGAAAGCCCACGCTACTTAATTTTCTGGTGCCCATTAAAAATCATAATAAAAAAGGAATGGTAATATTTAATGGCTGGCGTTACTTAAGGTAGAATCTTAAAGGCAGAATCTTGAAGCAGCTATTTACAAATAAGAAAGATCAGCAAAATAGTGAAATTATAATTTGTTTCACTTTTTCAGTGATAAAATAAATTAATATTAGCTATTATATTAGTGTAAGTGAGCTTTATTTGTAATTATTCACGATATTATGTTTTGAATGGTTTAAAAGCAGAAAAATATTACAAAATCTTAGAATCATAGAATTACAAACATTTAATGAAAAATATATTCGCCTTCAGCAAAGAACCTATCGCTTTAATCAGCAAAAAGTCAAAGAACAAAAATAACTTTATTCATGGACATATCAAATTCATTTTCCTAGAAACCCAAACCACCCAGAATAGTAAATAAACTTAAATCAAAAACTATTTCAATCATATTCGCTCCATGAGCACTTGTATTAAAACTGAAATCCCAGCAAAATCACTAACTTCTCATTTCACATTTCTTTCATTCATTTCACCGTAGCTGTGCCGGTTCACCCGAACTACACCGGAATAAATTACACGCTAGATATGGTCAATGGGCTTCATTCTGACATACAATCATGCATTTCTAAATTCTTTTCACAGTCGAATTTTACAGAATAATTTTTCAAACTTTTTTTTTGACTGCTTATCTCTACCATAGTATCTGCAGCTTATTCGCATTTCTTATGAGAGATCCCTTCCATGAAAAAATTTATACTCACAATACCGTTATTCTACCTACGGAATGAAGAAAAAATTCAACCTGGTAGTTGGGCTAAGCTACCAACCTCAATTCGTTGAAATTTATGAACCTAACCCGCAGTCATACTTATGGTCCTTTTTGGCTTGGCTTGGCTTAGCTTAGCTAAGGTTAGCGTAGAATCGACCAGAGGCCCAAAAGTATGGACCCGGTGTGTGTAACATTTCGTTCGTTGGTCATATCTGTCTTCTTTCAAGTTTTTCTAATATTTCAAAGCTTATGGGATTTTTTCCTTCCATACGAAATTCACCCGCACAGGATGTGTATATAAAATCCTAGATAGAAAAGAATTATTATGCATGCATGTACAAGGCCATGAATGACGGCTTGACCTGCCGTACACTCATACACTCGCATATACGGCAAAATAAATTCGATGAATACCGGGGAAAATGCACTATTCCAGTCCAATAGGATCTGCAGCTTTATTATACAGAGAGTATGATTAAAAAAGAACAGGCAAAAGGACAGGGTCAGCAAATCACGAGTGCTGGTAATTGCATTCGTAGATCCCAACTGAAAGAATCTATGGCAGCTGGTAGAACCGCTGCTCTCGCTCTCTGCCTTTGCCTTGCTCAAAAATTAATTAAAGCCTGGCAGGCTGCAGCCTCGCGGATAAAACTGTGAATTTTTTTTTTGTTCCGTCTTTCATGGAAATAAAGAGCTGCTTTTGACAAAACTATTTTCAAGTGGATAAAATAGATTTCATCAAGTGAGCGTATATACGTCGGCGTTGGATGCATATCTTATTGTTTAGCGGTGCAGTGAAAATTGGGTCCCAGGGGAAAAAACAAACTACAAAATGAATGCTGAGAATGTTTTTTTCCGTAAAATTCAAAGTAAACAAGTAGTCGATCAGATTGGCAGCTGTTGTGGCTTTAAGCATGAATTTAGTTGAAGGGCAACAAAAGTCGTTGGTGTAGCTTTTGAAAATAATTTGAATACGGCTGATGGACCTGATGATAGAAAATTGAGACTAGGTCGCAAAGTCAACTTTTGCCAATTTAATATTGCATTCGCTGCATTTCTTTTTGGACCATATTTTTTTTCTTCTTCTTTTTCGATGTGGTTGTTTACAGCGCATTTAACAATTACTAATTATGTGTTACTAATTACGTGAACTGACGCCTTATTTAGTGGATTTACACCATGAATATATTAAAATTTTCTTGATCAAGTTTCTAGTTTCACAGAAGAAACCAGAAACTATTGTATTAAAAAATAATGCGCATTGTGTTGCGGAAAGAATTAATATTAACAAAATAGAAGCATATTTTTTTACCAAACATACAGAAAAATGGATCAAAATTCAAAATTATGTTAAGGCATCAATATATTGACATTTATTTATTATTATTTATTTATCTACTCTTGAAATATCTGGGGGAGAATCAGGTATATAAGATAAGTAATGTGCCACTAAATTTTTAGTTTTATTGCGGGCCTCGGCGCGAAACGTTTATTTCAAAATGCAAATTAAAAGCGAATCAACAAAAAAACTTAAATGAGAGAAAACTGTTTTGAAGAAGAACAATCAAACAGAGCCCACTGATCAATTCGCAATTTATTTGTATAAATTTTAACTTTGTTTCGAAATTTTTTTGTCATCCTTTGTCCAGCGAAATGAACAATAAATTGAAGAAAAAAAAATATAAAAGCATAAACATACAAACATATTATTCGCCAAACAACAGGAAAATAAATTAAATATTCTCAGTGAAGAGTTAGTAATAGAGAGTAGAAACCGCCAGATTTTCGTACGTTAAATGGAATTATTTTGTGAATTCATAGCAGAACTAAAATAATTAGCGTGTGCAGTAAACAGAGAGATAGAAGAATTCATAAGAGATATGGAAAGAGAAACTAAAAACAAAATTTTAGAACATATCTAGAAAATTAATATGAGGTTTTGTGCAAGAGAGTGTAAAAATGATAGAGATACTTAAGGACTCAAAAATATAAATACCAAAATAAAGTAAAATATAAAATCATATATCGTGAATGTATGCGAAAACAACAATCGCTGCACAGAGATAGAGATTTGTAGTGAGTGAAAGTGAGTGACTACTCACTTTAACAATATACCTAATCTTGTCCTTTCTTCTTGTCCTCGAATCCGAGCTGTCGAGATTTGTGTTTATCAAACTAACCTTTGAAAAAAATATAATAAGGATCTGAGAGCATATTTACAATGGCACATGAAGTTGTCCCAGGGTCAGGCTCGAGGGAAGTTTCAGACAAGAGTGAAAAAGATGAAGGCGAAACTAAAATTGAAAACGAAAAAAAAAATAAAAATTTTAAAACCCCTGCGCCAGATTGAACCGCTCAACGAAAAAATGAACAAAATGATGCATCAACTGCCGGATAAGCAGACAGAGCTCACCAAACAGCAAAAGCAAAATGCTGAGCTAATCTCGAAAAGTAATGAGCTGATAGAATTTGTCCTCAGGCTACACGTCAAATCAAACCAGAAACGAAAGAAACTGAAAAGAAACCCCATGACACTCATTTATCTCCAAAGAGAAGAAAACGAATATCCAAATAATTCCTCCAGTGTTACAGTAGTCGGAACTGGAACACTGTCAAAAGAACGCTTAACGGAAGCTTAAACTTTTCTCAAAAATGCAGCAAAATGCAGGCAGAGAAAGAATACCCTGCATTACTAGGCGCGTTAATCTTGATAGCCAGGTAATTCTCGCTACACTTGTTGAGCACCGTCAAACTACGAAATTCTCAACAGGAGAGAAGATACAAGTTTAAACGTATTTGGTACTAAAACAGAAAAACCTTAACGTGGCGATTCGGGGTCTTCATGGACTATCACCAGACGAAATCAAAGAGGACATGAAGGCACAGTTTGGCAATGCTACTAGTAATTGTCGTGCCCAGGCAAAATGCGTAAAGTCCGAAGGTGACCATCATTACCCGAACTGCGCGAAGCTACACACCCCATGCGACTTGTATGTATTGAAATTCACCTACCTCTTAAACTATTAGCCATCTCAGGCAAAAACTTTTATGATAAAATAAGAACATTTTAAATTTTTTTTTTTGTTATCAAAATAAACAAAATTCACCTGGTCCAAATTATCCAAAAAAAGAGTTGAAATTGTTACTTCCAGTTTCACACAAATTTTTATTACCGGTTTTTAAATCTAATTTCAAAATTAAAAAGAACAGTTAGTTTTATACACCAATCAGTATTTTTAATGTTTTTTAGATTTTGTTTTGAATCCTAGAATCCACTTCCAAAAAAACCTTTCATCAATTTCATCCATTTTTCAGAAGCCCATAACTCGGCAACTAAACCTCGTAGAAATCAAAATTTGTGTACCCACGTTCTTATCCTCTAGAAGTACCATTATGCGCAATATGAACGAAATTCAGAGCATTGACTTTTTTTCGTTGTCCGCTTCACGTGAAATGACCCTATAATGACATTACCTCAATTAGATAAAGACCTCCAATATCTAAAAACTGGAGACCTGTTGGCCTTTGTTCGTCCGTGTGGAAAATTGTTGAGGGTCCTCTTGTGGAAAAAGTTGTGGAAAAATCAATCATACCGAAGGAACAATACGGTTTCAAGCCACAAAACTTTACAGAGCTCCAGCTCACAAGAGTGGTACAGCACATATGAACAGGATTCAATGGAACTGGTCATGTTCTATGTGACTATTTCGGAATTCAACTGCAACAAAGGTCCTGGGCCCGATCTCCTTCATCCAACTTTCTAGCGCATTTGTGTAGGGTAGCTTGAACAGATCACTTTTCTTGAACAGATCACTTTCATCTGCAGTCTTCCCTTCCTGTTGGAACTTTCATAAAAAAAGTGATAGACGCTGTATTGGAAATTATAGGGTCCTTGCTATCTTATCTTCATTTCCGAAATTTTTCGAAAAGATTGTCTACGATAAACTTTCCCCAGTAGTGCGCTCCTGTCTGAACGAGCAGCAAGCTTTAGGAAAGGCTGCTTAACTACCACGAAGTCGTTTGGGAACCACTGGGACCTGGAGTTGACTTCATATTGGTTCCAATGCACTCTGTACTGTTGACTGGAATGATCGCTGGCACTGGTATTTTTCGACTGACCATTTTGACGATGAACTTAGCTTGCATAAACCGAAAGCTAACGCTACCGCTCCTTGCAGTTATTCTAGAGGCTGATGCTTGGTGCGCTAATATGTCCAGCATAGCGGTCTTGCGTCTATTTTCCCTGTGGAGGTTTCCAGGACTTAGCATTAAGGCCCTTATTTTGGAATTCTGCGAACGCCAATATATTTTCAGTTGCCAGCAGAGTTGGGAAGGTACCCAACAAAAATCCTGGGGTTGGGAATCAGAGATTCTTCCGTGGTTCACAGATTAGCTTATTCCCACGGCTCTATCTTTAGGGCGTCCGTCGTTATCTATCCAGCCGTAGACTAAGGCACTCCGCACACAGGTAGTTGGCTTATCGTCGAGGATGCGATATATCTACGCTTGGTCGTCACAGTCTAGGTAAATTAATGGGGAACCGCTAACGGAGCGTCAGAAAATCGTCAAGAGTGAGAAGCGTAGTCGTTCCATTCTGAGTGCTTTTCAAGCGATGTGCATTGCAAACCTCAAGCCGAACGACTAGTCGGTGTTGAAGTTCGATGGAGGATGGTAACGTACAATTCGTGGGGTGAGGTGGAAAAATACTCAAAATTGTATGATTTCACGAAGCATACTGAAGTGTTCTTGACGACCTCTCTGCGGAATTGAAACGAGGATGACGGCAATAGTTTTCTCGCAAGCTTCACACGTGTTAAACGCATCTCTCACGCATCGCATGGCTAACGACTCGTATACGGAGTGCCTTAGACTTGCAGTAAAGCGATACGTAGCATATTTTGTATGTGATGCCAAGGAAGCGAGGAGCAACGCCTCTCTCTATCTCCGCTAGCAGTCTTTCTTCAAGGGCTCTCTGTACCTCATCCATAGTATTAGTTCCAGATCTACAAAGTTTTGAGTAGAAACGACGATATAAGAGGCCACAAATGTAAAGCTTTGGAAATAAACGTTAGCTTTCAGCCTGAAAACATGCTTTATACTAGTATTTGGTGTGATTTAGTTATAGTGACGGCCAGTGATAGTTAATCAAACACCTGGAATTCTTTACGCGAAATAAATAGTAACCCATGAGTCCAAAATTACTAAGATAACGTATAATTGTTGTTAATGCATCATTCGACTATTGTCCTCTCTCAAGCAATCGAGGCCATTCTATATTACCCCCTTCAAATCCTTTTGGTAACTGATAAACTCTTGATAGCTTTCGTCCACTCTAATTAAATTCATTACCCCCCAAAAAAGCATAAATGCGAAATAGGTGGTGAAGCAATACAGAATACCTTTTAATAAGCAAACTTTTCACACTTTCTCAATTAGTTCTCTGTAATTATGCCTCCAATTAGTATCTCGGAGTTAATTCAGCAAACAAAAAAGATTTATGTTTCGTAAACAAAAAGGTTCCGTCCAGCAACTGAGACGACGTGAACAACGGGGCAACGAACTAAGGAGTGGGTTGAGTGAGCGCGTAATTCAACACGATATCAGAAATGAAAAATTAGAGTAATGTCGTTTGCCTGCCTGTTCTATTCTATATTATTATTAGTACACGGATCATATTCATGCTACCTATACAACTCATTCACGTGGTGACTTTTTAAGCTACCATACCGACTCACTTCATCGCGTTTGCCAACAGCCACAAAATTACATAGGCCCTAGATTCAACGTTAATTATGAAAATGTTCCAAGTACACGCCGTACAAAATATTCTGTATTTTATCTGAATAGGTTAGACGAGAGCAAGTTGACAGCAGCAGCAGCAGCCTTAGCAGGTGAGTGGATAAGTGAGTGAGTGAATGAAAGGGCGAGTCCAAGTGAGTTTATGAGTGTTAAGTATGTTCATAATGAACAGATATTATCGTGTTCTGAATCGCAAAAGGGTAATGATACCCTGGATAAGATAGCAACCGTAGAATTTTGCGGTAGCAAGTAAGCAGCAAATATGGGTTTTTATTTTGGCATAGAAGGAAACATAATCTCCCTCATGCTTCCTAGCAGCTTTTCAAGCGCTTGTTACACGCTCGGTAAAGTTGTTAGTGGTTTAGATAACTGTGTAGCGCAACGAATCTTGGCATACATATCAGTACTTGTGTGCTCGAAATTCGTGAACATGAAATGCTGAGATTTCTTGATAAGTTTTCACTTCGTACGGTAATTGGGGAAAAAGAGCATGTATGTAATAATGTACATCAAACATAAAATTTAAAAAGGAAAGAGGATTTATGTGTCGGAGCTGTGAAGGTTCGAAGAGAAATATATTTTGCATTCAGTGTGTACCCACGATCAAAAAGGTTTGAGTACTGGCTGCTTACATGCCTGATCCATGGTTCTAATTCGATCTTTAACACCAAGCTCTGAATAGATAACTTAGAAGAAATAAACTTAGTCTTTGAACTTAGCACTCTAAAATTGCATGAATTGATTGGGGTTGAAATCTCTACCAACTTCAAACATCAGATTTGAAGGGCTTCGATGCTTCTATGAAAAATTGAGGTCAGAATACCGAATAAATGATGCTGAAATGAATATTCTGAATTATGTGCAAACCGTCTCGCTATTTAATTAGACCCATTTTCAGTATCGGTTGCTTTATCGGAGTGTTTACACACGATCAATAGTGCGCGTTGTTTTTCAGATAGAGTTTGTGTATTGATGTAAACAAAACCGAAAGAATTACTCTGATTCCACTTTTGAGTGCAATCTTTTATTGATTGGAAGTGGGTTTATCGAGAAATTGAAGTATAGAGGTACCAACTCCCGTAATACTCTTCCGTGACAAACTGAAAATCCGTCGGAATGACAACACGACCACCTCCAGTAACAGGTTTGATATTTTCCTCGATATGGAAAATGATGACACTCCATCACATAAGGGAAGACCAGCTAAAACAAGAGAAAATTCCCCCTATAGTGTTTCCTAGCTTGTCCAAGAAGTCAAATTATAGTGTTATCAACCGAAAACCATGTTGAGAACTTTGGCATAAAGAACTGGCGACTAGGAAAATTTTAACCAATATGTACCTTGCTAGGAAATAAGTCATATTTTCGCTTCCCGCCCAAACCATCAAAGGACCGTGAAAATTGTTTTACCTGGTTTTGATGATATGCCGCGTGATATGTGAAAAGAATTGGTAAAATCTGAAACAAAACCATTAGCTATGAAATTCCAACTAGCATTGAGACTAAAGTCATAGAATCTTCCTATCTATTTACCCGATTCGAAAACTCATATCGTAATAGCATATTTCCCAGGTACAAAATTGACCAAAGTAAAATTAGAGATTTTCGTTGAAGACGTGCAAAAATTAACTAAAAAACTTGTTAATTTTTTAATCTTTTGAGCCAACATACTAACCTTCTTCTGGTGATCACCAACGCTTGACCTTGTCATCATCAATGGCAAAGTATCAGTAACGAGCCCTTTCACAATTAATGACTTGATCTCCCCTCACCCTCTCATAATATTTTCCTTAGCTAATAAAGAAACCAGGCCTCCCGTAAAGTTAATATATTCGAAATGATATCTTCAGTTGATGTAAGCAAGCTCGATCTGAGTGAAATTTATCATGTTGCCGAAATGAATGATAGCGTAATTGAGCTCCACAATAATATCTGGTCGGCTATTAAAGCCAGCACACCGACTAACAAACATAAGCCCTATTCCTCTGTTCAAATCGATAATATGGCGAGATCGTTTACATGCCCAAAGGAATAGAATCTACTCCTAATGGCAGCGCACAAGGGACAGAAACGGTAAGAAGTCGGTAAACTTCTTTAATAATATAATCAAAGAGCGTTTACTTTTTAGAAAGGTCTTATTCTGGAACAGGAAGGTATCCTCCACAAGCAAAAATTCAAACCTTTATTTTCCACTTAAACTGGTTGACGGATAGATGACGTATAGTACCAAGGGGCCTTTCCGAATTCACGTCCTCGTCCTCATCTTCAGCTTGCTATGACCGATTTTGGTGGAACAGTTAGAAACAGACCAAGACGAGGTGTCTGAAATCGTTGGCTTTCTTTTGTAACATTGCCTCAAAATACATTAAGCCAACGAAATGTCAAATCAGATCGTAGCTTCGTCAACTGTTACATAGGAGAGCATTACCAAGACGTAGATAACTGAATTAAGATAAGCTCGACTTGGCCTGACGTCACATTCTGTTATACCAAGTGTAAGACGAAGGCGAAGACGTCAATTCGGGCAGGCCCAAAGAAAGAGCAGAATTAATTTCGAACCACTTTGCTGCAGCACATTCTGTTTCAAATTATCTATTGCGATTCTTAAAAAATAAAATAGCTCTATGCAGCGATAACATCGCCGGTATTATCTTAAGTCCATTTGGCTTGAGCCCGTTTGGTTTAAGTCCAATTTAGCGCGCTACTTAAGATAGACCCTTGATGTCAATTTCAGTCGACCTGTGTATTTATTTTTCTTGCGTTGCATTTTGTTTCTTTTTATTTATTTTTTTTATTTATTATAAACTTGAAGAATAAATTTTCTTTTATTTATTAATGAATCCAAAGCATATAGAGGAATTAAAATCTATGTTTGGTACATCAAAAAATAAAAACCAAATAGGAAGTGGCAAAAAGGATGGCTTGCAGATCAAAAACGAATGAGTCATGTAAATTTGGTTGAACAAATCTCACTGGAGCCCTCTGATTATTATATGATATTTACGAATGGATGAGACGACATGCAATACGTTGCTCCATTAGGCTAGCCTTTTCATGAAGAAAAAGATACGAATATAAGACAATCGTTCACTCCTCACAAAAGATTGACCGACACTCTGCGGTACAAGCGATCGTAGCTATGAAAAGCTAAAAAAATGTATAGTCATTGTTAAAATAAAAACAAAAACCTACCTTTATATATTCTTTATTGTGACTAGACAAGATTCTTTGGAGTCTTTGTTTGGACAGTTTCTTTGTTAGCTTGGGTGTCCTTTGTACGCAAAATATAAAAAAGATATCGTCCAGAGCAGAATTTCGTTTGATACTGTCGCGATGATTTTCAATTGTAATTTGCCAAAGACATTCATGCGACCTGTATTTCTCAGTTACCTCGAAAACAAAATCATGGCCACCAGCACCAATTGTGCTGAATTATTAGATTAAACTAAATAAGCACAGTAATATTCTCCCAGGATTGTACACAATGAGATGGTCCCAGATCAGCGTGTGAAGTAAGACGGCCGCACTGTTTGGACTGAGACTTCAACACAGACGACCAGTCCATTGGATGGATTGACGAAACTCGACCTACTATTTCACCACACACAGTCAAGCCAAAGAATGGCTCGATGACCTGAGTCCATGGACTCTGGAATTATTGAAAGTCCAAATTGGTTGCATAAGTCCAAATTGGTTGCATAGCATAAATAACACTGCCAATATACAATTTATACTTGGCTGAAAGGTGTAATAAGTAACGCGCCCAGCGTGGGTAGAGCCCCAAATTTAAAAAAAAAACACTATTTTGTTCTACTACAAAAAAACTTGAGAAACTTTCAATTCTTGCCAAAATAATCACAATTTAAATATAAAACAATCACAATACAAAATAAATACAAAATAATCACAAAACATTAAGAATTGTGATTAGTAACCGCCTTAGTACTTTTCCTCAAACACTTCAACACTGCCAGAAGCAGCAGCAGGCATTAGCTTTCAAGACACAATGCAATCGGAATTATTCTACATTTTCCAACAAGCACCTCGAGAGTCTAACACAAAACGTACGTAGTGTTTACAAGTCAGAAAGTTCAACTCATTCTCCCGAGGCATTGTTATCATATGCACTCTCTGCGTATAAGAAAGCATGCAAGTCATTTTCAGTTAAGTCAGACGTTGTCTACACACTTGATGTTTCCAAAACGTTCGTATGTACGTTAAAATTTATTTCCGCAACTTCAATCCGAAGGAAAGTTTGTTGCCATAATACACAAGTATGTTGGCTTGTCACCGTTCGTTCAGACTAAGAATTTCGAATTAGTAGCCGGATTTGTTGATTTGTTTGTCTGTGCCCGTTAGAGTTGAACATTGGATTAATGATGAAATTAAATTGCCTTAATTAGATTTGGCAAAATATGACGGTTAAATGAATTTTAGCGAAATAAAACTATACTTCATTGGTTAGACAAAGAAAAATATGTCCATTAAACAAGTTATAATATGAAAACAGAACATCATTTTCTCAAAGAAAAACCATATATGTGCCGCCTACTCTAACATAGTTTCCGCAACCAAACTTTTCTGCGACCTCGGTTTAACTTACCTTCCTCAAAAACCAAAAAAAAATATCAATAAAAAAATAAAGTTTAACAAATAAACAATCTCACGGCTAATCAAAAACGATGACACAACGACGAGCTCTGCCCCAAAACTTTCAAAAGAAATAGACCGGGAAAAAATCCGATCTCAACATCACTATAAAAAACTCCACGAAAATTTAATTAACCTCGAATGAAATTCATCATGTCGTTTAATTTCGTATCCTGTCGCTCTTTAATTTTCCGTGGAAAGAAAATCATTCTATTAATAGATAGATTTTTCGTTTGGATTAGAAAATAAGAAAATTGAAAAAAATAGTATACCGGAAAGATAATGAAAACAACAAAAAGACGAGAAAGCCGATGATGATGATGATGATGGCAATCAAGTGGACGCAATTTTATTTTTAGTCAATCTGACATGATTTTCCGAATTTCCCTTGAGGGTAGGCGGAGCGAGATGGAACAGGAAAAGATGGATCGATGAAACGCAAGAATGATGTGGTGGCGGCGGGTAAATTTTGATATAAATTACATTTTAGAAATCATGAAAGACAGGAAGGAAAACAGGATGAAGAGAGCTATTAATGATACGACGGGGAGAGAAGAAATATCAGAAGAGCAGTAAAAGAGAAGCGGAAAAAAGTTACGGCATTGAATTAGCTTTTTAGTGGTTTTCCGGTAGGGTTCACATGAGTAAATCGTCAGTATACACAAATTATGTAATATGTTCTGGTGTGATGTAATTGTTTGTGACATATTTTTATCAAATAGTAATATTTATTTATTTATTTATAAGGGCCAGTGCGCATAAATGGAACAAAAATACAAAAGTAGAGTGCCATGCTACTGCTAAGAAAGTTCTCCATGATTCGCGAGAAAGAAGTTGCAGGAACAAAAGATGATTATTGTAAGGTTGATGGGGAAGCCGAAATCAAATGAAAACAGCACGATTTATTGTGCATTAAACTAATTCCAACGTATTATTTAAATAGACGCAAAGAAAGCACCAAGCTTCAAGAAGATTACTAATAAAGGGAAAAAAGAGGGGTCATCAGGTGGAAAGGATATAGATAGTCTAACTATGAAACCAAATTACTTTGAGGCCTTGGCAGTGATGTACAAGACGTGCTTATCGAAATATTATACCAAAGTTTTTTTAAATTATCCAGAACATTAAGAAAAGAGCCGAGAAACAGAATAGAAGAAAATCAAAGGGATTGTTTAGCATGTGCGTGACACTATGTCGCATTTTGTAATGCTCAGAATGGGCAGCACGCCAATCATGTAATCAATTTTTCTAGGTCAACTTGTAATCAGGAACAGTCATCTTGTGGCTCGGTAACTCGAAATATTTTCAAATCGTCAGAATACTGAATGTAGCCAAGAAGAACGCAAATAAAGATCGTTTTCATACCAAAGAAAGAGAAGAGGACCAAGTGCCTACGCTCGCAAAACGCCTGATGAAAGATAAAAGGGAAATGAAGAATAGGAATTGACAGTTAGTATACAAGTGCGACCAAAGATGTAAAAGGTAAACTAGGATAGGCGTGGATCAACTATTCCTTCATTTTTTTAGCTTTTGGAGAATGGTTGACGGAATCAAAAGCCTTCGAGAATTCAGTATATAATACGTTTACCTGCCTTTGTCGATCAACAGTGGATACGGCTGTGTGTGTCAATGGAGGATGTTAGCTTAAAGTGGATGTCCAGTTGACAAAATCGTAGTGCTCATGAGCTAGAGTAGTTCGGATAAAAAAGTTGAGTCTGCTATATAGCTTCTGAGCTTATTGTAGTCTGGTTGATAGAGCATAGATCTTAGTGTGACTTCGTTTTCATCCATTTTCATATTCGGAACATTATGAGTGTTAAATATCTTAAACTCTCTAATGCCTCAGTTTGCCCCTGATTTGACTCAGGTACCTACTTAGAGTGAGATTCATTCAAAACTTGATGCACGGTCTCCTGTCCGGACCTAGATTTGAACCTCGGACCTCTCATGCCAAGAACCAGGGTCGGCAGATCCAGAGGCAAATAGGGAGTGGGAGCGAAACTCAAAGAAAAGGATTATTTTGGAAGACTGAACAAAGCAAGGTCCAGGATTATTTTGCTGACATATGAGATGTTGATGAATTGTGAACGGGAACAAAGTGAGCGAAAGGATGATATTTTTATAGAGATATTAATAGTCTAGTTGACAGCCGAATAAACAGCATGCCTATCTTAAATAGGAAAGCGAAAATCATCACATAACAGAATGTAAGCGGTAAGAAAGCGACGATTGAGGCAAGTAGAGAGTGCCGCAAGGAATCGTTTATCAACTGTCAGAGGAAGATTACACGGGACATGTATTGAAACAGCGACTAAGGTTTCAGCAAATAGAAATGAGATATCTACAAAAATACATCCTAGAAGAAAACAGGAAGGAAAATGACGACAGAGGGTTCCATTAAGTTCCTAATTCATACCTAACTAAAAACTTGTCCATAACTAACGATTACAGTACTTACGGAAAAGAGTGAAATGAGATAAAATTTCGGAATCATAAAAATCATTAGCAAGCCAGTTTTCTGTTAATTACATTTTATCGTCCATTGCTATATTCATGAAAGTCTGAGCTCATTAGCCTTTATTCTGAAGCCACGGACATTTTGATAGTATGATCTCAAGTTCTGGAGCACTTTGCTCCAGATTCGCAAGATTCAGAGCACCTTTTCCTTCTATGCTTCCTGCGGGTGTCTTCTTTGCACTAGCTGGATTTTTCTCCTTCAGTTCATCCCTTCTCCTCTTTTTTGAATCATCTTTTTTCCAGCCACCAACTTAATTGGACTTCTAACTGACGTTGTAAACAACTTTTCGGAACTTGCAAGCATAGACGATGCAATAAGCATGTTCTTAAGCTAGATGGGCATGGGTTCCACCATTGGAGTTGTACATGAGGTGGAGGCCTGCAGATCCAAGCCATCTTAGCACGAGTGAGTTACCAAGTATACCAGCACCTGTTACCACTCATTACCACTCTGAGAGATACAATAATTCAGATCCAACTTCATCCTGTTTTCGAAACATTTTAGTGTGACATCTAGACCTAAGTTTTCGTCTCAAAAAGTAGTATCAAACATAAAACCTTCATTATATCAATCTAATTAGGTAACTAAACACTCCAGAGATGTAATGTAAACGTTTGGTACTCGAAAAAATAACAGTTTATTTTAATACACCTCTTAATAACAAGTAAACTAATTGAAATTGAAGCTACTGGCGGCTTCATGATCTGTCTCACATAAAAAATTATGCCAATACTCGAGAAAAAATTGTGGTTGGACTATAGAAGTGGTCATTGTTGGGCTTCACTAAAATTCAATTACATTTCGGTAGCGAGTTTTAAATATTGCGGGTCGAACAGCTGGAAGAATGATAGGTCATCTCAACCTAACCGAAGTTCTGAAGAGAATTAGCCAAATTAAGGCTAAAAATGCAGGGTTTTCCAGAAATGGCCATGAAGTCCACGCGTCCGTAGTAGCAGACAAGGAAAATAATGAGTTGATATAGCATACATGAATCCGTTCTTCATGAATACCTTTAACTAAAACTTAGTTTCGTATTATTATCTACATTGCTTTAAATACATAATTCTAAAATAATTTACACTACTTCCTTGAGTTGATGCAGTTCCGGCAGGAAGCACATTTAGTGCTTCGTGGTTAAACGTCTGCTGCATTTACGAGGGTGGATCATTAATTTCGCGAAATTGAGGGTATGCATTCCAAATAAAAATGCAAGTTTATTAACATTTTTCAATATATTTGCCTCCCATTTTTCAATATAATACATTTTGCGGATTTTTCAATTAACTGATGTACTCCTTCTACAAAAAATGTTTTGTCTTTGCCGGAAAAGTAAGCTAAAACTGTGTCCCTCAGTTTTTCATCGTTTGAAAACTTCTTTCCATGAAGCTCCTTTTTAGATTTCAGTAAAAGATACACCAAAAAACGACTATTGTGAACAGGAGCATTGTCATGCGGAAGGAGGACACTTGGTTAATTTTCCTCCAATTTTTTTCCTTTGTAGCCTTTGTAGCTGAACCGTTATGGAGATGCGTTTGTTTTTGAAATCCATCTGAGTCCCAAAAAAACGGTAACCATGACTTTTCCAGCAGACTGTGACACCTTGCACTGCTTGGGTATTGGTATCCAGTTTTGTCCCACTACAGACTGTGACTCAGGCCCATAATGATTTAACCATCTCTTATCTCCAGTAACGATTCAACTTCACTTCAGAGGTCCAAAAACGCGCGACAACACTCAACGCACAGTTGTTTTTGAGAGCGTGTGAGCATTCTCGACACTAACCTTACGCTGACCTTACTCATGCCACGACAATTGTGCAGAATATTTAAAATAAACCATTTCCGCGAGCTATTTTATCTTTATTTTAGTATCATCCAACAAAACTTTTGCGAGTTTTTGAACAAACTCGGGAGTAGTCACTTCGATTGGCCGTCCTGGCCCTGGGTTGTTTTCAAGTTAGTATCTTCCTTATTTAGAGTGATTGTTCCACTTATAAATCACGGTTTTGCCTGGAAAAGAGTCCCCATAAACGAAAGTGATCTCTTTTATCATGATTTGAACCGAATTTCCTTGTTTGGTAAAGAAGATAGCTCAAAAATTAATATCTCGATTGAAATAAAACTTATTATTTATACTTAAAATGAGCCAATGAATTCATTACGTTTCATTTAACTACTCGAATGACCCATCCTCGTAAATCGTAAATTGATAAGTCGGAAAGCTGCTTTGTTCATCTGCTCTGAACATACCTGTAATGAACATAGTTGAACATACCTGTAAAATGCAACATCTCTTCTCAGTTGCTCAGTTGCTAATCTCCTCCAGCTCTCCTAATCATGATCACTCTCGGCACAGATCGAAAAAAAAATTTAGGTAGCTCACAATATGATAGCTTTATCACTTTCAAATTAAAACACCAGGGACTACTTACATTGACTGGATAATCAAAGTAACAGAGCACCACCAAGTACCGTGACGTCAACCGACGCATACCCTTTTTTTATCGCTTCGAGTCACCTCAAAAATTCCAGTCTCGTTTGTTATCCCGTATAAGCAGATGGTTTCTGGCTAAAAGATTATTTGTTGAATCGGTTCGAGAAGCAGAAAGCGATGGGCATTGAGGCGAATAAATATGTAGCAGATTTTGCTCAAAAAAGTAGCAGAATCAGAAAAAAAGTAGTAAAAATTAGACATATATATAGTGTATGAAAAGAATCGAGAGCAACTACTTTTTCTTCATTCTAAGAACTTAGTCAGACGAGCAGCATTTAAGAGTAGTTGCCTCACGCTCGATGTTTTCTTATCGTAGATGGGCTTCAGTTGTTGCTTAATGGTTCACCGAAGTTGCATCAGTGCTATCTTCACTAAAAAGTAGTCCCCCGGGAAAAGTAGTAAATATCATTTGCTACGTAGTAGAGTAGTAGATTCAGAAAAAAGTAGCAGATCTACTACAATTGTAGTAAATGCCCATCGCTGAGCAGAATACGAGTTTCAGAAGCGTGTGAGTTCAGCCAACAATACAGAACAACACGAGGATGCTCAGGAGATTCGCCATGACTCACTTGCTGCTTTCAGAAACCAAATTCCCGCTCAAACTCTCTACCACTTCGAGGCCGCAAATCCATCTCCAGTTGGCGGCAACGAGATTGCGGCGGCTGATATCCCCACGCCAGCCAAACAGGTCACGTCAGTCAGGAACGAAATTTCACACTCATATGGTATTCATGGAAAAAAGTTATTTGAATGCGAACAATGATGAATTTTTATGGACAGTAAATTTTTGCAGCTAATTCATCAGTAAACGATTTACAACTAGTTCGTCAGTAACAGTATCAAACAGTAGCCTTCAGCTAAATTAATCTGATTCTATTTTTCAAATTCATCCATAAGAAACTAGATGTATTTCAATTTCTTGGCAAATATTGGTATTTCAAAGATCATTTGCATTCGTCTTCAAACATAGCTAAATAATTAAGTTGGTGGCAGATTATCCGCAGATTAGCAATATATTATATGTCAAGAAAGTGGAAAAAATGATCGACTATATTAACTCGGAAAAGATAGAAACAGCCCGTAAAATATATAATCGGTAATATTTTCATTTATTGACTAGCATATAACTGTCAAAGCACCATAATGTGGAACTCGAAAAAGCTCAGACAGCTCAAAGAAACAAAGCCACTTCGTTCTATCTCAATGAAAAGACTTCATCCAAATTCAATGTCACAAAGATCCCAAATAATGATAATAAGCCAGGACGAAAATGTGAAGGAGCATGTGGGAGTCTCTTTTTCGAACGTTAAAATATACTCTTTTGCTGTTGGTTTCGAAATCTTTGAAATTCTGGTCTTTTAAATGCAACAACTTTAACTCTCTCGAATGCGTCATTTTGTGTCTAAATTCACCAAACAAAGCATTATTTTGTGAATCGAACACACCACTTCTTGACTTTTGTCATACATTTTCTGCCCGTATTCTAGCATTACTTCGTATTCTGAGACATTTGAATACAATATTGGACCCTCTTGAACAAATTCAAATACCTCTTCATACGAAAAGTTTAACTATTTAATTTTCAAATTCAATTAAAACCCTAAAAAGTACACAAGTCCAAGCTACAACATACCATCCAATTTAATTTATTTCAATGTTTACTTAAGAAATTTTCACCGAACCATTCTGATTTAATTAAAACGGACATTCCTTGACACTAAATTCCAGTCGTGACACATAACGACCGACACTTTCAACAAACGTTTCTTCCTTGAGCCCGGGCCATAAAACTCGGAAATAATTTTTTCCCACCCATAGTACTAATGAATGATCAAGTCATAAGTAATAAGAAAAGTAAACAGCAGTAACATCAGGTTTGCAATGAAAAATGGAGGTAGTATAACCTGACTAGAATGCAGCTGCTGCTTCACTTAAAAATTCTATAATAAATTAGATAAACAGCTTTTGTCTGCATGTGCGTTGATGTTTCGGAAAAAAGCTTTTAGCGTGGATCACAAAATCAGTATTCACGAATAAATGAAGGTGTATAATTGGTGTATTTGGCTAAGAGTTAAGATAGTTATGTTTATGTATGAATCATACTGAAGCTTATCATAATAAGGATGGTAAAGTTAGAAAGTAAACACTGATTTCATTTTCATTTGATCATACAACGCATATTCTAATAAGGATGAGAGGAGGCTTCAAAGGTCAAATTCGCAGATGTAATCACCAGACCTGAGCGCTCAAGCGAATTCTAATACCAGTCAAGAATCCACCGCCAAATAGAATGCCTATGCTAAGGAAGTTTCTTAACCTCAAAAAGAATTCAATATCCTTGACTTGTACTCAAGCATTCATAATAAATTTCGTGCTTAAGCAAAGCTAAACTTAATCCATCCAACCCTATCCTTCATTAGATTGCACTTCAATAATGAAATTCGACTGGTAACCTTCAGAGGTGAGATAAAAGAAAGAATCTATCAAAGACCACCTTTTCTCATCTACAATAGAAAAAGACTCAGCCTCCTGACGAAAGTTTTTCGGAGGAAAGAACATAAAACTTTCCTAACTGAAATTTCCTAGAAAGTACACTTTTTCTTCGTCAGACTTCGAGGGTTTTTCACTGACTAGCTGCTCACCGGGCTACACCGTGCGGAAGAAAACGGAACGGAATGGAACGGAACGGAAAGTGAGGGCAAAGTATTTAATTTCCTGTTAGCAGTCTTAATAGAAAACACTTAAGATCGAATGCGCACAAGGGAAGGCGTAGGCACACAGCAAACTGTATGAAACGGTAGCCCTACTGTCGGCAAAGCCTTGCCTACAACTGTTTGTCGTTGTGTTCCGGAAATAAAATTTCAGGATGAGCTGAAACGTTGGGAAAGGAAGCTGAAAATGTTCTCAGGTGGCTCTAATACAAATTGTCAATTAGAGAACAAGTGAAGCGAATTACAAGACGGAAAGATAGAGTAAGCGAGACGACGAACAGAAAATGAGTTTGAAAACTGCCGCCATCCGCGAAATATTAGTGGCAGCTAGGTAAATGAGATGGCGACGTCAAAAAGTGTGCTGAAATTTGTAATGAAAATAACAGTGTTCACGTCATCGTCATCAAGTCAGATTAATATAAATTAATTAGCAACTCATAATGTACGCTAGAAATGGTGACGAATCGTCCCATGATGGCTTGATGAAGAGTTGTCGTGCTGGACCGAGGGTAAGATGAAGCTATAGACGTTTGGTGGATGCAATGAAAAGTGAGGAAAAATATATTTAAAGACTAAAGAATAATTGCTTATACCTGGACGTGACTCTGACACTAGGCGTATTACTCTAGCGTTCTTGTAGTGATAAAATATTAAGATTTACTATTGTAAAAACTATTTTCTTGAAATTTTTTTCAGGCGGTTTTTAAACAATTGTAGCTTAAAAAAAATCAAAAACAAAATTTCACGCAACAATTTCAGTCAACCAATTTCTCAACCAGCACTATTAGTCCTAATTTTTCCAATAGTACCTAAGTTACATGTTTTAAAGCGAAATTTACGAAGTTAAAACGACAATACAAGTTTCCACTTCGAATCTTGTACAGCTATTATGATAAGGGAAAATTCACGGCATAACTTCAAAACCAGCATCGGTTCAAGTTGTTGCTGCCTCTAAAATTCTACTCTTATGCATGCAGCCTTGTTCTCACAGTGCGGATGCTAAATTCCACCAGACAACGACAATAGATCTAACCTCGTTACGGTACGTACGTATAGTTGTTTGTCTTATTTTCCAATTTCAAAACTACATTCCACCGTACTATTACCGAAGCTCCCGCAACAAAACTTTTGTTACATTCCCTTATCAGCCGTCATATGATTTACACACTCTTCCGATGTGCATGTATTATTGTTTTCTGCATATGAAACATCTCGACACGAATAGAAAGCAACGAAATCGGTATTTAATTTTCTTCGTCGTCGTCTTTCTCCTTCTAGTTGTCTTCGTTACGCTTATCTTCACAACAGCTATGTATATGTGAGAATAATAATATTGCTCGACTTCTGTCTTTTACAGAAACGACAGCGATAACTACCAGTATAACTATTTTGCAATATCGTATGGTGTATGCGATCCTTCGAAGGACGAACGATAATAGGGAAATTTCCCTGCGGCAAGTTTTGAGGAAATATGTAGTTGGATTTTGTTGCGCTAAGTGGATTTAATAGTGCGCTTTTGCTGAAGAAATCATTCATGGAGAAGATGTTTAAACAGGTGAAAACATACTATGCGCATTTACTATATCACTAGCTAAGAACAACAGCGCATTTGTCAATTTTTCTACAACATATTAACCTTTAGATCTGATATGTTCGTGTTCTGACAGGTTGTGTTTGTGTATAACAGAGAGGGCTTAGTGAACACATAATTTAATCAGTTGTTACTATATGTATTTAACTGAATTTTTGTAGCGTACAAAAATATCATTCGAAATTTCTGGAAGCTAATTTTCGATACGCATTGTAAAAATGTGCATCGAAAACAACAAGAATGTTAGTTCTTGTTTTCAGAGTGCTCCAATTGCTGTGATTGGGGAGTCAGTTGGTGAACGTGGACGGGAGCAGTCGAATCCTATAGCTCCGTGCGAGTAGAGAGTGAATCAGATACAATCTGTTAAGATCTGAAACATTTAAAGCTTTTCCGAAGATTGTTTTTACGCCTCCACAGTTCCACGTGCTCATTTCGACAATTGAAAGGCGGTAGGTAGGCACTAGGTGTTGGGGTCTCTGTTCAGTTAACATAAGCCTGTTAGCTGCTTTTTTACGTGAGACGTAATCATTAAATAGATCGCGACTGTTCTCTTGGATCTATCAGATATGGGACTTGTTCCACGTCCCGATCTCACGTAGTGAAGTGTGGTCGTATGTGAGTCCTATCCGTGCAGCTGATTTTATTGACGTGAAAATGCTGGCGATTTTGCCAAGGTGATTAGTTGAGAGAACACATACTTGGACGTGGATCGAAGTACCGTTAGAGCTGCTATCTTAAATCTGACTTTAGGGCTGCCGCTTGTGTGGGGAGGCTTTCTGGAAAAAGTGCTCCCCGCTCCTGTGTTCTTTACAACGTTCGATTGCTCATGTTATCATTTCACCTTAGGACACTATAAATTTCAGACCTAGCACCTCGGTTTTGGATGTCTGCTGTTTTCGTTTTTTGCATCCAACCGAATTCGGATAGTGCGTGGATGGTGCTATGCAGGGGATCGGAGATAATAGATCATTTAGAAAAGAATGTATTAACACAACCCTAGTTCACATGCAACATCGCCCAATAGTTCCTGTTCACCATATGCATCGTCGTTTCAAAGCCAAGAATCTGGCGTTGTTTTACATATGTATATACTCGATAAAATTATTGCAGCTACAATAGATTGAGAAAAGATACGAAATTTCAGTGGTTTGCTTGTCTATGCCTGAAGAAGCAGGTTCGTCATCGCATGCTTTCATCGTTGGCAGCAACGCGAGTTACAAACGAAATGTAAGAGGATATTGGTACAGCCTGGATGTCACTTGATGATAAACCAATGAGGATGACTTGCATGTACGTATCCAATCCTACTCTTGCATGTATAGAATAAGTACCCTACTCCCGGGGCACTTCTTTTTTTATTTGCCTCATTGATGGTCCGCCATCACCAGCCTGCTTGACAGGCTCTTGACTGGATTTCGGTTCAGCTGAGGCATCTGGCGAGTATCCCAGCACTTAAAAATCACTACATTTTTTCACCTGAAGATCCATTAACAACATAATTTGCTTGGTGTGCACTGATAGCACCTTATTGGTTCATATTTCATCAAAGTCTATTTAGCTTATAACTCTGCAGAAAATATACAAAACAGTTATCTAGAATTTTATGCGATAAGCACCATATTAGAATTTCGCAATGTCGGAATCAAATGATAACAGACCGCAAATCAACGAGTAATTGACACATTTTATTTCTTTTACACGCCTTCTATTCTTTAAACCATAGTAGAAAAAATCAAATCTTCTTCAAGCATAGATATTGACGGACTTCCAAAAATATTTTTGAAAATGACGAGCACATTATCAAGTCTTCCTTTGACTATCATCATTAATAAACGCTTTTCGAGGGCCGTTTGAAAAAACAGGCTACAATTCATCAAATTTCTAAATCAGATGATATGTCCTCTTCAAGCAATTTTCGCCCAATACTGATTCTTCCATCCTTGTTCAAAATCCTTTAACGGTACCTATATGCATTTATCATAATTCAACACGGATATCTCATTGTAAGGCTCAACTTAAAGTTCACGCTATATATACGGACTTCTCTAAAGCTTATTATAATCTTCTTCTTTCTAAACTACACAGACTTGGCTTTTTTATATATAATTAAATGGATATAATCATACATATGTGATCGACCTTGCTATGTTCGACATGATTCCTATATCTTTGATTCCTATATATATGTATATATCATCCCTTCGAGCCTAGAACCGGTTTCCCAGAAGGTTATATTCTGGGTCCCCTTCTCTTTCTATTTGATGTGATTGATCTGCCTAAGCTTTTTTCTTGTAATTGTCCATTTTATGCTGATGATTTTAAATTCTTCGTGGTCAGAAGGTCCACCGATGATTGCAGTAATCTTCTTCAATCCAACTTTTCGATCCTCGAAAGTGAAGGTGCTCTCTTCTCCTGCCTGCGTCAAAAAACTCAGCGTTATGTTTGACAACAAGCTCAGATTTAATGTTTATAACTCGGATTTGGTTAATCGAGCCTCCAAGCTGTCAGGCCTTATCTTACGATCATCGAAAACATTCAAATCCATGCAACCAACTTTAATTTTGCATTCTTCCCTTTTTCGGTATACTCTTGAATATGCCTCTGTTGTGTGTTCTCCTCAATACGAATGCGATAATAAAAATCTTTCCTTTTGTTATATATGTAATTAGTACGAGCATCCACATTAAATATAAACATATGTACATACTTACACATACTTCTAACCTAACGGCATTATCACTAGCTTTAAGTTCAATTGTACTGTACCAGTTCAGTAAAAAAGAGACACTCAAAGCATACACAACACCTTTTTCAAAACTCTACAACTCTTCTAAAACTCTTCACCAAATTAAATCAATTAAATCTCGTCAATTAAATTTCTCTAATTTGGGAACAAATCACAATATGGTGCCTATTTCTATGCTCCTTGAGATATAAAGCTGTGATTTTCCAAAAAAAAAAATTTTCTGCAAATCAGATTATTAGACTCGAGACTCTACGAACAAGCTTAATTTAACAATCGAAGCTCTTTCACTTCACCTTCACCGTGGGTAAGAAGGATGAGTTAACACATCGAATCATTTAATTATAAAATACTAATTGCCGTGCTTATCATTTTATTCAAATATATTTAGGAACCGTTATTTTGTTGTTAACGTATTTCCATTTTTTTTTTTTTAGATTTTTCAGACGAATGCTTTAGCCTGCTGGGCAAATATTTAGGCTAAGCGGCTAAAGCTAGTGAATCTTTTTAGGAACGGGCTAAGCAAAGTAAATCTATCTAAGTACGAAAATTTGAAGAGCGTTGTTTTAAACTATTAAACGTTTGGATAAAATAAAAGTCATACTATAAAATGACAAACAAATCATATTGGAGATGATGTAAAGCATCAATGATTATTTTACTTGACGCTCAACTCAACAGCCGAATTTACATAGCGAGAAACTCTACTTAAAAAAAAAATGTTAAGAAACAACGGACAAATTCTAACATCTTGTTTGAGCGATGAAAGAAAATATATTGGCCAAAAAATTGACAATAAGTGGTAAATAAAAATATTTTGCGTCAGAATTTAACAATATATTTTCGTCTTATGTCCCATTTGAGGCTAAGCTGATGCAAAGCAACTGCTCAGACGTTTCGCAAATCAACGAAAACAACATAAATGTCAACTATTCGAAAATTTTCTGCAAGACTATTTTTTACTGTAGTTTTTACGGTCGGAGTAAATGCTTATAATGTGCTTCAGTGAAAAATCTTATGCGCAGCTAGTAAAAAAGCTTTTAATGCGTCAAAAATAGAGTACCCATTGCTAGTATGAGCAGAAATAGAATCCACCTTAAAATAAGGTCAAAGTAAATGGTGATCAGAATTATTTCTCACTAATAAAAATGATTTTGAAAAGAATTTGTGTCTAGTAAAAAATGATTATAAAAAGTAATGTTAATTCAAGATCACAAATTAAAAAAAAATTCAAATAAAGTAAATGTGCAGAATATTGCCAATGTGTGCTGCCTAGCCAAAAAAAAAAAAGTAATTTGCGTTAGAATGTTGCATTCCATATCCGGGGCTTGATTCATTGTCAATATTGCTTTCGATACCGACATAATGGATGTAGCTCGAAATGTAGTGGCGTCATAGCTCGGGGTCTCCTAGCACCTTAAACGCGGGCAAATAAAAGAGGCTCAGTCGTTACTTTAATATCATCAAATGACGGCGAAGTACCGATTCGTCCTGAATTTGAAACGAAAATTTCTAAGCCCAATAAGCAGCAGGACTAGTCGCCGCTCGTCATGGGCAGAAGGGTCGACCCGTTCCAAAAGAATTGACAAATGACACCGAAAAATAAGAGAGATACATAATTAATGTCAAGTACTTTAGTACTACAAATTGATTTTTTTTATTATATCTGCCTCATTCAATCTTAAGTTTGTCATAAGCCGCGTATACAAACTCGGGTTAAAATTAAATTGGAATTGTTTTTGCGGGATGATTAAAATTGAAAAATTTATTATTTACATTGAAAATTTTTATTTACATTGAACATTTTATTTTGACAAAGTGGTTTCGAAAGTATGCACTGATTCTCATCAGACACCAGCTCACAGTGCATACTTGACTGATGTGACCACTTGCAGTTGGAAATCATTAACTTTTATTTGCGCTAGTTGTGGTAAATTTTAACATCTCCGACTTATATCCATCGATATAATTTTTACTTGTAAAGGTTGGTTATTGATTGTGATCATGAGTCTCTTCTTGTCTATAAATCAGCATAGACAACGTATATCGTCTCTAAAGCTTATCAAAGCAGAGAATATTGATACGGGAAACTCGATCGTTTTGCGGAGTTTTGCGGAGAAAGTTAGGCCAAAATAGTATAGTGTAAACGAGTAAACAACCCCAAAGCAGACAATAAACAGATGCTGCGAAAAATTTAAATTTTTTACCAGCCAATGTTAACCGTTTATTTGGATAAGTATAATTTAATTAAGCTTAAAACGGTAGGCAATCTATTCGATTGTGCTTAAGATGATGTTAAATGTTTTGACTATGGCTCCCTTTAGGTTGGAAAAAATTATACCCACTTTGCTAGATTATTCTTTTATGCACCCACATTGGGCGCTGTTATACTTTTGCAAATTAAATCTTATTTATAGCAGTTTCGTATGGTTTTTGAACATATTTCAAATTTTCTTGCTGTTTTTATTTAGATTGCGCAGCTCAAGTAGCTCATTCAATTATTCACAAGGACAATTCACAGCTAAGACTTTATTTTGTTCGGCTTTAGGAAACCCAAAAAAAAAGAACTCAAAAACATTCTTTGAAAAATACGTGCAAATTTGCTAACATAAATCAGCAGCTCTAATATATTCATATCAAAGTTGAGTAGAGCAATTTCCTCTGTTTTTGAAAACCGTACAATCGGCTTCACCTGATTATGAGATAATATGTAGAAAAACTATAACTAACCGTTTACCATCAAACTATTACGAAACCTACCCGAGTTTCCAAATATCACCAGGATTAACTTTCAAGATTCATCCAAACACTAATACTTACAAATACAACTGTAACCTACTCAATTTTTCGATAATCTTTACTAAGTTCTACAGATTGCAGACCAACTACGACGGAAACCAAATCTTATATGGATAAACTTTTTCAAGTTAGTTTTCTTTCACTCTGTAGTATTTTTAAATGAACGCTACTCGTTTTTGCTCTTACTCGCCATCATACGTAGCCCTGAATAGCTTTCCTTACAGTATCTTATGTTTGCTCTGATGTTGTTGCCCATTTTCAGTTTACTTCTTCTTTACAGCTCCATGTATTTTCCTATATCATTCGGCTTCATTTGCTTTAGGAAAAACTTTGTTTGGTTTTTATGCACTTTGCTAACTTTTTTATGGTATCTTCGTGGTTGCTGGTTCGCTATGAGCCGGAAGGTAGTTGTAGCGTTAGTGATACACTTGCCGTAGCAGCAATGGTGTAATGTGTGTGTTTCATTACTTCTTCCCGGCTGCCGGGAGCTACGGGACTAATTAAGTACGGCCATCAATGTTGATGACTAGGTGAATGAATCCGAAATGTAACGATGATTGGGTCGAAAACTTTCTGTGACTTTTCAATACTCCTGCAATGCTCAAACGAATATCGTGACCTGAATATGTTGGTGGTGTCATCACACTAGCTGGAGTCGATAACGTTTTATTACTTGGCTCGAATGATTTCATTACCGCTCCCCAATCATTTCGTAAGAGCTTACATTTATGGCTTTTTTGACCCGCTACTATGATAACAATTTAACACTCGCAATGAAAAATCCCTATCAAATTTTCGACACTTTCAGTGAAAAACTTTAAGGTCTTGAGTAAATTAATTGCTTGATTAAATAATAATTCCGAACAAATTGTCCCACCTGGCGAACAGAGAGGTCATTAAAGCAATTTCTCTCGAACGATCTATTCACTCAGTGATATAAATTTATGTCACCGTCGCGGTGCCGGAAGGCATTTCCAATGTAGAAGTTTTCGAACGAAAAGGCGAGCAAATGAGCGGAATTCAAGCTGACATTTAATTTGATAAGTTTTTGTTGTGTGTGTTTATAGTTTTCATATGCAGAAATGCGTTGAGCAATGCACAGGTTGTTGGAAGTTTCAGCCAACTACAGGTTTTGTATTCTAAGAAAATATTGTAGCGAAAATAGTCGCATGAAAAAGTTTACGAGCGCATGAAGTTGGGTGAACGTAACTTTTAGTAGTTTAGTGTTTTTATTGGTGAAGAAAGAAGAAATCAAATTTTTATCCTACAATTCGATTTTACGTTCCTCTAATACTAATGGACTACGAGAAATTTTAATCAAAGGTCCACAAACAATAAATTTCAAAGTTAAGGAATGTGGTTAGCATCGTCATTGCAGATGTCATGGAAGCCAAGAAACCCTTCCTGAAACTTTCTACTCAGCAACAAACAAAACTTCATTTCTATTTCTTCGAAACAACAACTGTTCGAAATGTTCAACCATCAAATTGATTGGACCACAATTTGGCACATTGACTGCGGAAATACTAAATATTCAATTGATCGTATCGACATGAAAAACAACAGTTCTGCACAAAGTCAAACGAGTTAAATTGATTCTTGATCAATTTGTCAGGACCCGCAAGCAATGACCAGAGTTTTCGTCTTCCAGCCAGCTGGCCGCCTCTCTTACTTTACTTCAAGGGAAACATAAAGAAAGAATCATATCTGCAAACTATCCGAGTAGTAGAACTTTGGCTTACACCCGGAATGCTCCTTTTGGCTGCTCGTTTCACTTGCACTGCCCTCAGCTCAGCTCGTTTGTCTTGAAGGCGGTCGGTCTGTGTCTGTATGTAATTGACACTCTTCCTTCGTTGGTTCGTGCCTTTGGCTCACTGTCGCTTCATATCTCATTCCATCCTATCGAATTCCCGACCATTCTGTGTATGTCCGTCTGTCCGTTTTGCCACTGTCAGGTCAACCGACAGTAAGTTGGCAAACATTTGTATTTCCTGCCATCTTTGAGACTTTTTCGACCCGAACCCTACATCTCATACATCAAAGCTCGGCACTACATATCTCCGGGACGGAATGAGGTTACACACAGAGGATACATTGTGATTCTCATATTTTTGTACATTTCATGTGTGTAATGCCAGAAGACGCAATGCTCACCACTGTTAGTTGACTTCTTCATATAGCTCTCTGGCATTGAAAGGATAGATGTTTCGAAGATATGCGTGTTATGTAGGAGAAATGTATGTTTGCGACAGACAACATGAATGATGCTTGGCGTAAATGTGCGAATATTATCTAAATGGGACTATTATCCTTCGTTCTTTTGAGTTTCGTTTTTACGTACGAAATCCCACAGCAATAGAGTAAATATTCATTTTCTCAGCATGGAAATGGTACCATTTGTTGGTTGAGGCATTTCAATGTTTCGGTTATTCAGAAAATTATATAAATATTATTAGAACATGTGAGCTATTCCGAAGTGAGGAAAAAATGTGACAAATGAACAGTTACATTATAATTTACTATGTTTTTATGTGATATGTGTAAATGTATCTTAGCTTGTTATTCTTACTTAAAAATGAGTACTCTCAGTAAATCAATCAAAATCCTTAAAAAAAACTTAGCTCTGGAGCTGTTTTTAATAGTTTCGACCCATTTAAATACCACCGTGCTCATTAAAGTATACATCATCGAAAAGATGGTAACTTGTAATTATAAATGAACTAAGAAAAAGTCAAAAAAAGGAACTGCTGAAATAGATTTAAATAGTTTGTTATTTTATTTTATATAATATTTTACTATATTCAAAATAATATTTTACTATGTTTAAAAGCTACCTTTTTATCGACCTGCCTCTATCTTAGCTACCTACTACCTACCTAATCAAAAATTCAGCTCACTCAGGAAGATCTCTCTGGTTGGTGTTGCTGCAAATACCTTTCAGATGCTGTTTAATCAGATCAGCGGAAATTTACTAGCACCTTATTGTTTGAAAAAGTAGCGCATCAGCATATAAAAATACGTACGCTGTTCTAGACGGTTCTTTATTAAGAGCGCCCTATTTATCTTCACATGATTATGAGGTAATATGTAGAAAAACTATAACTAACCGTTTATTATCAAACTATTACGAAACCTATGTTACAAATATCACCAGGATTAACTTTCAAGATTCATCCAATCACTAACACTTACAAATACAACTGTAACCAGCTCATACCCTTGGTCAGCTGACCTGACCCTTGGTCAGCTCATGGAGTGCTCTTTAGGGCTGGTTGAGGAGTGGGCGAACACCGTGGGTCTTGGCATTAACCCCAATAAGACGGATCTTGTGCTCTTCACTAGGAAGTACAAAACTCCCAATTTGGACCCAATCATGCTGGGCGGCTCCAGGTTAGGTCTCAAGTTACAAACTAAGTACTTGGGGTCTTTTTCTGGACAGTAAGCTCACATGGAAGGCGAATTTGGAGGAAAGAGTTAAGCGGGCAAGCAACGCGATTTATGCCAGCAAGAGAATGCTGGGTAAAACGTGGAGTCTAAGCCCTGCTCTAACCCACTGGATCTACTTGGCGATAGCTAGGTCGATCCTTGTTTACGGATGCTTGGTCTGGTGGCCAGCAGTGAAAAAAATCACTTTTGCTAGCATGGCGAATAGAGTTCAGCGGTTGGCAGCCCTCTGCACTACAAGTGCCTTAGCTTCAACTCCTTCGTCTGCTCTGAACGTCCTGCTTTATCTCCCTCCGCTTGATCTCTTTATTGGAGGCACTGCCGTAAAAGCCACTGTCAGGCTTAGGGAATCAGGACACTCCGGGTCAGGGCCCTTCGGCCACCAGCAGTATTGAACGGGGATACGCAGGAAGCACTGACTACCTGGTTCCCACTCTGTGCTTTGAGCGGGGATATCGAGCGACTGTGGGAGATGGGCAGGAATGGAATCGGCAAATGTACCCAGCAGCTCTTAATATCTACACTGACGGCTCGAAAACAACTGCAGGAATGAGTGCTGCAGCATATTGTGCAGATGCAGCTATGGAAGCAGCTTTCAGGCTTCCGAATCCCAGCAGTATTTTCCAGGTGGAGGTTTTTGCGATTCGTAAAGCCGCAGATCTGATATATGCCAAAGATACTACAAGTGAAGAATTAAATATCTTTACGGACAGTCAAGCGGCAGTAAAAGCACTGATGTCTCACACATACAAATCGAAGTGTGTATTTGATTGCATTCAGGCCCTGAACAGACTGGGCAACAGTAGAAGAGTCAGAATCTTCTGGGTTCCCGGTCATAAGGGCATTGATGGAAATGAGAAGGCGCATGCGTTAGCCAAGTATGGGGCTAGTCTTTGTTTTTCGGGATCGGTAGACATCCTTACTCCTATCCAAACGATTAAGTTCTCAATCGACTCCAAAATGATACAGGGTGCGACGCGCAGATGGGGTGCAACTGATACCTGCAGGGTAACCAAAATCATGTGGGGATCATACAATCTCGCATCGACTAAGTATCTCCTCGAGCTAACGCTCAAACGACTCGTTGGTATCATTACTGGCCATTTTTTGTAGCAGCACATCCTATGAATTATTTCGGTGAGCCCTGGCTGGTGAATCTTTCGCACGCGGCACAGCAAAAGCTAAAGGACATCATTCAGCTCGTGAATTCATCATTCAGCTCGTGAATTATCTGGTATCACTATGGACCAGTAGGTATATGTGTGGTCTTGTGCCACCCAGTACAATCTAACCTAACCTGACACCACCAGCATGAAAACCGCAACAAACAGTCAAATTTCGCGGATATAATGACATTCCGCTAATGGCTTCGGGATGCTCACTTGACCAAGTTCGGCAATTTTTCTTATTGACGAGTCTGTTAAATCAAAAATTTGGTTTTGAATATTGCGTGAAGTTCACCACAAACTGGTTTCAGTAATGCCTAATTCCTGGCAACGGCGAGGAATTGAAAAATCTTATAAATATTCTCTTCACTTCACGCACTTCTCACGCACGACAATATTATGATGTTTAAATGTTGATTCAAATTTATTTATGCTCGACGTAATGTGCGTAAAGTTGATGTAACAGAACGCGAAATTTATCTTTAACGTTGCTGAAGCGTTTAAAAAGTTTCGTATTTATAGGTACAGACCTTTTGGATTCTTCGACATTTAACCACTATTCAAAAATATTGCATTTATATATTATATTGCTAAAAAAAAGATTTTTCAAATATATATTTTCAGCCTCTACATTTATATATGATATATACACATATATCATAGCTAAATATTTAATCAATAGTAAATTTGCAATTTAGTATCAAAAAGACATAAATCAATCTAATCTTGGCTTTTTTTCATTTTTTCAGTTTTTGGCTATTCCCATGTTTAGTGTGCACTCAACCAATTATTCAGATAATCACAGCGGATTGAATCAACAGAATTAAGACAAGCTGAATCATAGAAATTTTCTTTGAACGGATTCAATACGGTCAATATGCACCAGCATATAATTCATGCGTATTCAAAGATTGGTCCGTCAAAAGCACAGAATTCACATTAAATTAAACTTAAAACTTCTCCGATTGCCTTTTTAGAAAGCTTATTGCAGAATTGGCCTGAACTATGTTAGTATTGATGCATAGATATGAAAGAATATGGATACGAAATGGCTATCCGTGTACCCATACGTGAGTGTGCTTTTTTTAATATACGCACAACATTGCTCTCTCACAAAAATTCCGCTCAGTGCACCCGTTTCTACCGAACTCACAACCGAAAAGCCTTAGTGCTGTGTCTTAATGCTGGGAACACCAGATCGGTGTAAAAGCGTGCCTCGGGCAACGCGGAAAGAAACGTCAATGTCAGTTTGATTTGTTTCGGGGACTGAGAACATTGACTTTCAGTCAAAATTTACCAAATAAAATTTGAAAATTTTTCGGCGTATTCGGTGGAAACGTGCATCTAAGTTTGTGCGCAATATTTTGTGTCGGTTTCGCGAACAAACTAGCGGAAAAAAATTTAAAATAATGCGATAATGAAGTGCCGTGTTCCAGGCTGCAAAAGTAACTATCGAAGTGCTTCGCAGGAAATATAGTATTTCAGATAAGTAAAATTAGCCTTTGGCATCAAAATCGTTTTGTTTTTGTGTGAAATCATAATTAATTTCATTCATAAAAAGCATTTTAATCTCCACTCGCCTGTTCGGGGAAAGAAATGTCAAACGGCGTTCAAAATGGCGATCTCTCGTGGTTTTTTCACATTGGCTTTGCCGTATGAACTGTGTAGGGCACACACCTGTACCCCATTCTCACACCAGTAAACAGAAAGTCTAAAATTGGCTCATTTCTCTCGTCCGGTTTCTAATCCATTCTCTCTTATATCTGTGTATTGATGTGATCGTCTAAAGTAAATGAGTTGCTCAGAAGTATTCATAGATCGAATACTTTTTCAAAATGCGCAACGACAGAACAGAATGCGAAACTTTTGTCATTGTTGATTAATAAGCGGCTAGTATCACACCAGTTTGAAAGGTTAACTAGATTAGCTTTTAGCTACAGGAAACCTTATAAATTGTGGATACAATAAACCACAGATATAAGAGAGAATGGATTAGAAATCGAACGAGAGAAATGTGCCAATTTTCGACTTTCTGCTTACTGGTGTGAGAATGGGGTACAGGTGTGTGCCCTACACAGTTCATACGGCAAAGCCAATGTGAAAAAACCACGAGAGATCGCCATTTTGAACGTCGTTTGACATTTCTTTCTCCGAACCGGCGAGTGGAGATTAAAATGCTTTTTGTTAATGAAATTCATTATGACTTCACACAAAAACTATACGAAATTGTTGCCAAATGTTTATTTTACTTACGCGATATACGAAATCCCCTGCAAAGCACTTCGGTGGCTGCTTTTGCAGCCTGGAACGCGGCACTTCATTATCGCACTATTTTAACAATTTTGACCGCTAATTTGGTTCGCGAAACCGACACAAAATATTGCGCACAAACTTAGATGCACGTTTCCACCGAATACGCCGAAAAATTTTCAAATTTTATTTGATATATTTTGACTGAAAGTCAATGTTTTCAGTTCCCGACACAAATTAAACTGACATTGACGTTTCTTTCCGTGTTGCCCGTTGCACGCTTTTACACCGATCTGGTGTTCCCAGCATTAAGACAAAACATTAAGACTTTTCGGTTGTGAGTGCGGTAGAAAGGGGTGCACTGAGCGGAATTTTCAGCCCCTGGACACGGACGGTATAACTTTCCACCATTAGCCCCTTCAATCCTCTCACGCACAAAGCATGTTAAAGCTGCCTTTACGCCATTTCGACCTCATTGTCAAATTGGAGGGGAACTACTTGGATTTGACTCGATTTGACAATGAGTTGCTAAAAAATTACTACTATCCCCTTCAATGTAAATCTTATGGGCATGTCCACTCCATTTCTACTATCTCACTGGGAATTTTTGTGAGAGAGCAATGTTGTGCGTGTATTAAAAAAGGCACACTCACGTATGGGTACACGGACAGCCATTTCGTATCCATATTCTTTCATATCTATGCAATAAACAGATCGATGATTTAGATTGGTTCCTTTAAATGCACGTAGCGTCTTTAATTTATTGGTGCCTAATGGTTTCATTGAATCAAGTTACTGCAGAATAGTACCGGTATTCGACCTTTTGCTGCCTCAAGTCTACTTACTCTTTTGTGGAGTTTGGCCACTCAGCTGAGGTTTTTTCGCCTTCTAGCTTAAGATTGTGCAGAGAATGCCACTCTCTGGATCTTTCAAACCACCCAGCGCTTACACAAACAGATTTGGTCTTTTCTGTTGAAGAAGACAACTCAAGCTTAGTTTTTCCGTAAATTTTCATTTCCATGTTGGCAATAGCACTTGTATCAATTGGAACCATTTTTGAGGTTGATCTTCTATCCACATCACTAAAACCATCTCAATTTTTTCCATCGAAACATCCCTTACGTAAGAAACCGTTCTTAAGCTCATAAACGATCCAGATACTATGTTTTTCTTGATCGGGTCTTTTATTTTTCCTTATCGACCTTATAGTAGCTTCATTCATAGAATAAAATTTAGTCACATCAATTACTCTTTCTCAGATGTGCAGACGATCGAGAATTTAGATAATTTCCAGAGAAATAACATTCCTCTTCGTATGTTTATCTCTTTTTATATCTTTTTTTGGTGTTATCAAGGTTCAAAGATTCACTGCATTTACTTTTCGAACAGCAATTCTACTACTAAAATCAAATGACTAAATGATTATCTGAACGATTCGATTACCTCGCTTTTGTTAGGAATACTAAAATGCGTCAGAGGTGTCGTTTCTTTATTAAACTAATGTCTCCTATACGAATATTTATGATAAATTCAGTCACGCAGCATAGTTTCAGTCGTCAGTAAGTACAAACATATTTGTGAATGAACCGTTATCATATGTACTCGCTGTCTCTCTCTCTCGCTCTCTCTCTGTCTGTTTCTGAACCCCCTGTGGAGCATAAGGCAATTTACATCCAAAATCAAACTAAAAAACCGTATAAATGTGAAATCTGCTTTTGAAATATCCTTAAAATGGGGGGAAAATGTCAATTTCCAAAACCGTGCAGAAGCGAAACCGTGTAAAAAAAGTGCTTTGTTTAGGTTTATTTTATTGCAAAAAGTGACTGAATGAGAGGTAAGTATTTATCATCTGACTTCATTCATTATAGTTTATTATTTAAAAATTTTAAATTTTTATTCTTTCATTAATTATTTTTTTGTGTCTATCAACTATTAGTGTAATATATCTACAGTTGAATTAGTTCTATACTCACATTGTTGACACTTACCAACTTATTTTTTAGAAATGTCAAACACTGAAAATTCTGGTAAATAAA
The DNA here is from genome assembly GCA_963978885.1 of Nemotelus pantherinus. Taxonomy (NCBI): domain Eukaryota; kingdom Metazoa; phylum Arthropoda; class Insecta; order Diptera; family Stratiomyidae; genus Nemotelus; species Nemotelus pantherinus. The sequence goes on from OZ022263.1 coordinate 4,821,038, forward strand.
CTTGACGATTATTTCAAAAATCGCCAAACTATTCTGAGTTTCCATAATGGCCATTAATTTTCCATAATGTACATTTATTAATTTATATAATTAATTTCATATTTGAAGCAAATGAATACAAAAACAAACCCCAAAAAAAAACAAGCAAAAATTTAATATAAAAAGCAATCCGCTAGTAAATAATTCAGCTGTGTTAAGATCTTCGACAGTGCTTCAAGCATATCTCAAAAGCAACGCAACTTTTAATCACACGACCATGAAACCAAAACTACGCCCTCATCACAAAAGCATAAACGAAAACCATAACCGTTAGTTTGTTGTATCATCCGACCAGATTTTTACACTTACATTTGCATTACATGGAAAATTCATCATTCCGCAGAAGGTTTAGAGAACCAGCTATGACATGATAAAACTATTGCAAGTTTTCATCATCCTTTAGTAGAATCAGAAAGACATCACGAATAAAGATACCAGTAACATGTGATGTAATAATTTATGATTTTGAAAATGTTGCAGTTGCACTGGCAATCACAATGAAAGCTAAGGGAAGAGTATGAAATATTAAACAAAACAAAGTGCCAAAAGAAAATATTCAAGATACCATGGCTATAATGTTCTTACTTCGAAAAAACCTGAGCTAGTGACACTTTTGGAACTACATACAATGGAATTTTCAACAGAGTTTAGCAACTTGGTAAATGAATTCAATTTAATTCTACTTCGTTTAGCTAGCTTTCCTTTAAAAAAATTGCTTATCAAGAAAAGTAAAAAAGATTAATACGATAGTTAGAGATAGAAGTTGATATGTTTTTTTTCTCTATAGATCCTTAGGATTCAATCAGATATAATAAAATGCGTTAACGCAGACCAAAAAGTGTTTTAAGATATTTGTAAACAGGATGCAGTTTCGACCCTTTTCTGGCAAAACTCATAAGACCGTTGATACTGATGAATGCCGAATAGTAGCTCTTTTGATAAATAAAATCCTGTTCTTCATTCAACTGCCATGTGTTTTTTTTAAACTTATTATTAATTGTCGAACGCATTAAGTGTTTTGAATTAAATCAACAAATCTTAATTACTGTATGTGAATTGTGAAGACATTCACATCAAACACCAGAGTCCGAGAATTTTTTTTTCCTCAAGGTAATAAAAATATTCGAAGCCACAAATATATAATTATTAAGTTGGTCGAAGCACCAATGACTAATATTTCGGCGGCCTCAAATTTTCATTGTACATTATAAATCAATATGACATCATAACAGAAAAACGTTTTTTGAATTTATTACCTCGAGAATATAGTTTATTTATTTTTTTTCATCTTATTTGCTTAAATTTAATCTAAAATAATTCAGCACCGGTAGAGTCACAGCATAAAAATTTCTAAAAAAAAATTTACAATACCTTGGCTAATAATCCTCCTCCTAATATCCAATTTAGAAATTTCTCAGTATCCTTTTAATCACTTTACACTTTTCAAAACGATCGAAAGTAACTCGAATCAACTGAGTTCACACTAATTTTCTTTTGCAAAAAATTTATCTCACTGAATTTCCAGCACTCGATTTCGATTTATTTTTAATTTCGTCGAAGTTTTGCGATTCCCGCTTGAAAATTTCAAAAAGACTTGATTAAATTGCGAAAATTCTACAGAAACTAAAATTCAAATTGAACACTAATCAATCATTTTCTTAAGTCTACGAAAAGTCTCTCCCTAGGCAGAGATTATCGAAATTAGATCAGAAAAATCAACAAGTCGGACAATTGGATTGAAAATGATGCTGTAATTCACGTCAGCGAGCGAAAGAAAACCTTGTGGAAAACCACTAAAAACTTCATACGCCCGTCGGAGAAATCAAAATAAATGAAAATATAAATATAGAATTTTCGCAATGATGATGTCGATTGAAAAGAAAACTGCCGCAAGCATCTAGAGAAGAAGAAGAAGAAGAAGAAGAAGAAAAAAAAACCCCAAGAAACGGAAAACTTATGAGAAACTCGTTTTCAATCTGTAGTGTGTCATAAACGAAACGGAAAAAATCAGAGAAAATCTTTTCTATTGAAATTTAATTGAAGTGAAAAAACAACATTCGAAATTGCACATTGGTGCTTTTGTCGCCGTATCCACCCGTTAGCAAATACGCTCAAGTCCACGAAACGATCACCGAAATAAAACACACAGAATAGGTCCCGATTCAATATGACGGCAAACCGGACCGGGCCAGTTTCAGATTTTGTCGGATTTATCGGAAAAGAGCGCCTTCCGTTATGTGTTCGGGCCGAAAACCAAAACATTTACACTCGTACATTCGATACGAGACACACAATCTATTTATTCACTTTAATTTTCTTTTAAACTTTTTCCCGCACTCATGCGGCTTGTTGGCTGACTGACTGGGCAGACTGTTTTAGCGGTGACACAATATTCGAAAATGTGTACGAAGGAAAATCAGGAAAATCGCGTAATCGAAACTATTGCCGGACGAACTGGAATGGAAATTCAAAGTTTGAAGGCAGAATGCGACCGGTATCACACTTTTCAAAGTATTATTTTTATAACAATTTTTATTTTTAATCATTCAGAGTGAATATTTTACACGGAACATACGTATATGCTTTAAATAGCTTTGAAAAAAATAAACAACAATTAATTCAAATCTTCAAGAAAATCTCGAATTACGATTATCGAAAATCCTCTAGAGGAAAACTCCAGTCTTTTGCGTTTGTCGTCGTTGATGTCGTCAAGATGATATGAACACACCTTGAGAATGGAGACCGCGCGACTGAACTGACCCTAAACGTTTGGTCGTTCGTTCTAAACTGATCCCGAATCCATTTCATGCGGGCACGTCAAGTCGGAAAACCTAGTTGGAGCATCGAGCACAGAGCCTGTCTACTAGCTAAAGCTGACATCGTGAGAATTTCCTTTCAGAATTTTCCCTATACAACTTTCCACATGTAACGGTATCGGGATGCTGTCTGCATGCCAATATACTAAAAGTTCTGGCTGTATCTCGCTCGCGCGATGTCGACTAAGAAACGCGAGCAAACATCCAAGCGTATCTATCATTCACGCGAGCCGGCACAGTTTTCCTATGGATTTTCAGTGGATTTCGTTGAGAAGACGACTTTTCACGAATTCACCCAAAAATATATAGCATGCTTATTGGAAAATCTAAGCTCGCTCAATTTCTCTTATGATGGTCCCCTTAATGTGATGGCATGCGCACCGTTCGAAAGCATTGCCGCATGGGATTCGTTTGAACCGTGTTTTCATTGAGGAAAATTCGTATGGCTGGAAAACAATTTTACTATGAATGGAAATGGAGAAAGGAAAAGCGAGCATGGTGTGTTTTTGATATTTTAAGCGCGGATTTCTTAGCACCCTGTATCGGAAGAAATTGTAGCAGTTTATGTGTATATAGGTCAAGATGGGAAAATCTACTGGATGCATTGACAGTCTGTGAAAAAATTAATATACCTACTTCGAGACTATTTCATAGCTGTGAATATTTGTTTACAATATTGTTTTTAAAGTCGAATTTTGTTTCTAATTTTAACCTCTTAAGACTCGTGTACTATATCTCCAAGTATTCAAGACGACCCAATGACCTGGATAAAGCACTCTCCAACTAAATGGTTGAAAACAAAAAATATGAAGGAACATTATTGTCCAGTAAATGCTATATCACTAATTTGACTCCAAAATATATGTTCCACTACTAACTTCGAATTTGAGATGCTCTAGTACGTGTCGTCTTCTCGCGTTATTATGTTGAATCAATGAATGCATCGAATACAACTAGCCATCCTAGTTTCATAAATTCTGATTCCAACGAGTAAATTTTAACATAGGTGCCTAAAACAGTGATGCCAATTTAGCTACATTGTAGCTAGTTTTAGCTACAAAAAGAACCTGTTTAGCTACAAAATTTTTCACTTAGCTATTGGCTACAAATTTAGCTACTAATCTATAGATTATGAATAATTTAAATTTTTGCTTTGATTGCGTTGATTTTCACTAGTTTATTAAAATTTAAAACACTCAGTGCTCAAATTCTAAGGTAATCGCTCATGCTTTGGGTAGTGCAATAGTACTACTACCATGTACTATGTCTTTCTGGACATAGAACAATAGTAATCTTCTATGAGCAGTTTTATTTCTTTTGTTCGGTGCGAAGAAAAATCGAGAGTTTTAACTCATTAGGAATAAACTAAAATATGTAAGACAAACGAAATATGTTTAATTATCTGCCTAAATTTGAAGACATAAAGTGGCAATAAAACGTAGACAAGGTATTCGCACAAAACCCTAGAAGACATTAGGAATCGTGCTCAGTACTAAAACCAAACGTTAGAATTGTGCTAGCTTTGTTTTTTTTTTCATTTTGTAGAGTTTTTCAACACAGCGAAAAATAAAGACTATATTTTCTGAGTTGGGGGCAGCACCTGAAAAGCAACATCGGCAACAAATCAAATCTACAAAGTGTATTTTCGTTGTGAACCGTTGCGCGTTAAGATCAATTGACCATTTGAGTGATATGTGTAAGAAAATGGCAGTTGAGTCCAAAAAAAAACTCTAGCGCACCTGAACCGCTAGAAACACTAATGTTCGAAGAACAGTAGAAGAATCGTGCAGGTTTTGAGTGCATATTCCACCACATGCGCTGCTTATTACGGCCAAACTGTTTCAAATGCCACGTTTTACTTTCGTCTTAAGAATGCATTATAACTCATATGGTAGAAGGTTTCAGATATTACCACTGGCATGAATTTCAACGTTTATGAGAGCAAAACACGGGTTAATTATATTCGTTATCAGTTGCTTATTTCACAAAATTTTGAAAGCAGCATCTCATATAATATCAATGAAGAAAATGCTCAGTGCTTGCAGCACTGTAACTGAAGTTGGAGTTTGGGGCTGCGATCCGAAAAATTTGCAGAACTTTGGGAATTGAAACATCGGTTATTTATTTTCATTGTAAATGTTTCCAGTATGAATACTAACTGTAAGCATTTATTGATACAAAAACTCGTGCTGGCAACCTTTCGCCAGTATCAAAGCCAAGAATATATCACATCTGCTTCACGTTGTTATATTGCATTTGAAGTTATAGGAGTATAAAAAAATTTAGAGTTACCTGCAGCGAGTTTTTTCAAATAATCGAAAGCTTCATATTTGCTGTTTATTGTCACTACAATATCATTACCAATTGAAAATTCTACGATAAAACCGCTTAATAAAGATATTGCAAGCAAACACAAAACCAACAATAGCTGGCAACCCTATCATGGCTTTTCAACCAAATTTGGCTTGAATAATGTTTATAATAGGTTCCAGTAATTGTATGAAATTCGTATTGATTTCCTGACTGCACTGGAAGTTATAGGGCAAAAAGTTTTATTTTCCTGAGCAAATTTTCAAAACCAAAGACACAAAAATTACCATAGCTGGCAGCACCAATCGAATTTTTCAACCAAATTTCTATCAAACAGAGTTTAAAGTAAGGTTCAGCTACTGTGTCAATTTCATGAAAATCTGGTAACTTATTCACATTTCATAGGGCAAAAAGCAGTTTTTTTTCTTTGTAATTTTTCAAGATGGCACCACTGGAACAGAGTTGCCTACAATTCAAAATCGCTTCTATCAGACCTGGCCCTACTTAAGTCCAATGCATTCTGTAAATTTCAATTCTATCTGATTATTGATTCGTTAGTCACCGTGAACAGAAGTTTTTGAAGCTAAAAATATAGGTTAACTGAGAAAGGGTTACCGTTCTTGTCCGGCATGAAATTTACAAAGTTTTACTTTGACTGTGTAGATTAAGCATAAGATTTGTATACAGATTGGTTTTATTGTAGAAACGGACATTTTTTAGGATATTCGATGGTTTGAATGTTTTCACTTCCAAATTTTTATTTTTTCAAATTTAAGACACCAAAATTAGCATAGCTGGCAGCTCCAACCGAATTTTTCAACCAAATTTCTACCAAACGTGGTAAGGTGCAGCTACTGTGTGAATTTCGTTAAAATTGAACGATTCAATCAGAATTTATAGGGCTAAAAGCAGTTACCTTTTTTAGTGATTTTTCAAGATGGCACCACTGGCACAGAATCGCCAGGATTTCAAAATCACTTCTATCAGATCTGGTCCTATTTAAGACCAATACATTCTGAAAATTTCAATAAATTCTGCTCATTGGATCGTGAGTTTCCGTGAACAGAAGTTTTTGATGCTAAAAACATAGGTAACTTGGGCAAGGGTTACCAGGCGTGCCCGTTATACCATATCAAATTTTTTTTTTGTTTATGTAAACAAAGCACAAAATTTACATATGGTTGACTTTTTTTTTAAGAAACGACATTTTTTCAAGAGAAACGATGATTTGGAGGTTTTCACTTTCAGTGCCTGCCCTAGCTACAGGGTTGCCAGCACAATCATTAAGACGTACACTAATCTACAACTAAATAAAACAAACATGTCCTGAAAATTTCGTAATCATGGAATAGCTCTGTCAAAAGTTATCGCAATTTAAAAATTTTCAAATTTTCCCGTTCTCTTTTTAGGCACCCAGCGCACACATGGGGTTAAAAAATTCCAAAACATTATCCGATTCACATGTAAAACTTGTTCGAAATTTATGTCGTCAACTTTATTTTTGCAAAAATTATTTGTGTACGGAATAATAGGTATATTAAAAAAATCACTAAAATGGCCGCCGGCGCCAAAGGGTTAAAGATTATTAACTTTTTGTGAGACCTGGCACTATTCTGCATATACATCAATGTGTCCTGAAAATTTCAGCTCAATCGGATGGCGCGTTCCTGAGATTTTTTCACTGAAATTTTTTGATGATATATATATATATATAGAAATATGAATTTTTGGCCAAAGTGATTTTAATACTAATGTTCTTCTTCGAACATTAGTAAAAATGGAGCAAGCGTAGGATTCATCGATCAAAAGCAGCGCCATATTGATAACTCTATTTCTAGTATTTTAACTGATATTTTTAGTGATATTCAGCAAAAATTTATTACAATTTACTTGAAAGACCTAGAAAGTGGAACTGTTGAAAGTAACACTACTGCCTTAAATACGTGCTTTGAAAACTACAACCTAAATATTACAAATATGACAGACAACACAAGTGTTATGGTCGGAGTCAATAGCGGTGTATTTAAAAAATTAAGTCGCCAATATCCTATTTTTAATATTAATAAGATATGCTTGTCATTCCGTCCAGGTTTCAGTTTCTGCAGCTGCAGGATCATTTCTTCCCCAAACGTTAAAGTTTTTCTTGCAGAAATTTATAATTGGTTCTCTAAATTCCTTTGAAGATGATACGGAGCTCATAAATGATGTGATTGTCAATAAAGGGATCAGTATCAAGGATCATTAGCCAATAGTTAGGGCTAAAACCCCACTTCAGTATAGTCCAAACATCAGAAGAATCTTATTTAGCACAAATGATTTACAAGGAGTATAACAATTACAAAACCTTTTATATCTCCTATTTCTTCAACCCATTTTAAAGGTTGCTTCTATCATGAATAAAAAAATAGAACTTAATTCTGTTGAACTCACTAAGCTCTTCAACGATTTTTATACTATTTTATGCTATTAAATTAATTAACTACTCATTATACGATGTACATCCAATATTTTTCCATATGAATTATAAACATTAGCTTAATAAAACTGTTTTCCAGGACCTTGAGTTTATTTATTGTTGGATTTAGCTACACTTTTTAGCTACAATGGAAACTTTTTAGCTATTTTTAGCTATGTTTTTCCTAAATTCTAGCTACAACGGCTGGAAAAAAAGTTGGCAACACTACTAAAACCACATCCATTGTGTTTCTTCTGCTACAGTGCTACGAAGTAGCGATATTGAATCCATTCTTCACATATTATCTAAATTCACTCTTTTCGGGATTCAGTTATTTTCCGCCACAAAATGTTTTTTGTTATGCCCGATTTGACTCGTGAGGTGGCTTTTCCGCTTCTTTTGACTGAGCTATGGTATCTAGTTTTTTTATAGCTGTACTACTGGCTGTTAATAATTATCTTGTCTTCCAACGCACTCATACAGCTGCCCCACATTCACACTGCGTCCACATAAATATCCACATCCAATCGGAAATAAGGAAGCAGTCTAACTACATCACATTAAAATCATCATTGTTGCTGGTTATTTATTCTATCGTGAATATCCAATTATCCTTGATCATCAACCCTCACTCTAAAATTTGCATTATAATCGTTTTGCCAAAAATACAAATTTGTTTATTTTTTAAGGCTTAGTGAGATTATCTCTGTAGTGCGTAATCCCATTGAAAAACAACAGCAAAATGAGACCAATCGAAGCCAACAAAAGCAACAACTAGGCCAATTACAGCCCGAACTGCAACATCAGCATTCACTGGTACATTTAGCAGCAAAAATCTGTTGTAGCATCAACATCACTCACAACTACAGGTTAATGAACTTTAATAGCTACCACCCCTGCAACAAGGTCTCATTAGAGGAGTTCCAACTGCGCTTCAAGTTTTCCTTGAACTTGAAAATGTATACATCTCGGAAGCTTGGAAGGCCTGCCAACGTATCTCGCAAGAAGCTCACAAAAAGGATTCGGGTAGCAACGGTATTGTAGGCTCCTTTTTACTGACGTTTCCGACTGAATTACGCTTGATCGGACGCCTTGGTTTCCGGCCTGTTGATGTTTTGGTTAAGGAATTCAAATCCCGCCGTATTGGAAATTTTTGCAAAATCCCAGCCCGGGTCATAGCCAAATAAACAGTTCATGTCTGCGTAAAAATCATCGGTTTCACCTCTGTTATCAAAATGTTAGTAGACGGAGAACTAAACTGGTGCAAATCAGGCTATCCTCTATAATAGCTTCCAATGATTTTGTCTGATAGAAACTTGGCTTTCTGCTGATTTTTAGCGATGAGCAAATTCCCTTGCATAACGCCTTCAGATGGGATCGCAATCGTGATTCATCGAATAAAGATAAGATATTTTTTCTTAAATCTCCAAAAGCGGAGTATCCGCAGAAATTCCTTGATGAATGTCTTTCTTACAAGCTTTGCTATGGTTTGCTTTCCGCCAACATTGGCGTGCCTCATTTCTCACGTGTATCTGATTGCTTGTAATAACTCATTCTCTTTGTGTTCAATCCCCTGTACCTAGAATGCCAAGAAGGTATGCTGAGCATTAGTTTGGTTCTCTGTCCATGACTTTTCAATCATGTAAGAAATATGTTTTTGGTTTTTCAAGCTACGTTAACACACCAAAAACACTTTTTTACAATGTGTATATTGTTACTAATGTTCGAAGAACATTAGTATCAAAATCGATTCGGCCAAAAATTCATATTTCCATATATATATATATATATATATATATATATATATATATATATATATATATATATATATATATATATATATATATATATATATATATATATATATATATATATATATATGTGTATATATATATATATATATAAATATAATCAAAAAAATTCAGTGATTATTTCTCTAACGCGCCATCTGATTAAGCTGAAACTTTCAAGATACATTAGTGTATATGCAGAATAGGTCCAAGTCTCACTAAATGTCAATTATCTTTAACCCTTTGGCACCGGCGTTCATTTTAGTGATATTTTTAAGATACCTATTATTCCGTCCACAAATAATTTTTGCAAAAATTAAGGTGGCATAATGAATTCCGAACGTGTTTTAAATGTGAATCGGATAGTATTTTGGAATTTTTTAACCCCATGTGTGCGCTAGGTGCCTAAAAAGAGAACGGGAAAATTTAAAAATGTTTAAATTGCGATAACTTTTGACAGAGCTATTCAATCATTATGAAACTTTCAGAACATATTGATATTATTTAGTTGTAAATTGGTGTAGCTTTTGATGAGCATGTTAGCAGCTCTGTAGCTAGGGCAGGCGCTGAAAGTGAAAACCTTCAAATCATCGACACTCCGGGAAAAAAATCGTTTCTTCAAAAAAAAAAAAAAAAGCCACTCATATATAAATCTTATGCTTTGTCTATACAGCCAAAGTAAAAAATTTGAAATTTTACAACGGGCACGCCTATTAACCCTTTTCCAATTAACTTATATTTTTAGCATCAAAAACTTCTGTTCACGGAAACCCTCGATCCAATAATCAGAATTAATTGAAATTTACCGAATGTATTGGTCTTAAACAGGAACAGGTCTGATAGAAGTAATTTTGACATGAAGGCAATTTTGTGCCAGTGGTGCCATTTTGAAAAATCACTAAGAAAAATAACTGCTTTTGGCCCTATAAATTCTGATTCAGTCATTCGATTTTGACCAAATTTACACAGTAGCTGAATCTTACTTTTAACCACGTTTGGTAGAAATTTGGTTGAAAAATTCGGTTGGAACTACCAGCTATGGTAATTTTGGTGTCTTAAATTTGAAAAATTCCTGAGGAAAATAAAGCTCTTTGCTCTATAGCTTCCAGTACAGTCCTTGAATCATAACGAAATTCAAATCGCAAATAAAACTTATTGTAGGCAATATTCAGTAGAAATTTGATTTCAAAATAATGATAGAGTTCCCAGATATGGTCGTGTTTGTATTTTTTGGCATACTTTTAGTAAGCGATTTTATCATAGAATTTTTAAATCGTAATGATCTTATAGTGAAAATAAACACCAAATATTAAGATCTAGAAAATTTGAAAACTTTTGCGAATGGTAACCCTAAATTTCTTTGCATCCCTATAACTTCCAATGCAGTCATTGGGTCAATACGAAATTCGCACAGCAGGTAGACTTTAACGTAAGGCAGATGCGACATATTTTTTGCTACGGTGCTAGCAAAGGGCTGCCAGCACTAGGCCTTTTTGTTATTTTCGTTCAAATAAATGCTTGCATTAAGTATTTTCATCGCAAACATTTGCAATGAAAATAAGTAAACAATGTTTAAATTTTCTGAGACCTGGACATTTTTCGGATGACAACCCCAAACACCTTTCTATCGCTGTAAGTTTCGATGAAGTCACCGAAATTAAAATAAGCTTAGATTCTTTTATTACTTAGGGTGTATTAGTTTTTAGTAGGAAAAGTAAGTAGTGATAGAATACACACTCAAAATCTGTACAAATCCTCCACTGTTCTTCGAGCATTAGTGTTTCTAGCGGTTCTGATGCGCTAGGGTTTTTTTTCTTCCTTTTTCGTCCTTATATTTTTTTTAGTTTTATATTGACGATAATTTTATGCAATTTCATTTTTTAATTGGAATGTTCCGTTAAATCGGATTTGAATAAACAAATTTTCGGAGGCCATGGACGCATATAAGGAGTAAGGGATTTTTTAGTGAATTTTCCGGGAACCCTATGTTTCTATGAAAATTAATTTTCCTAAAACTCGAGTATGGAAAATGAAAAATAATAAAACTTAATGATAGGCTATGATAACGGTGGGGAAATTTTCAACCCATTGTGGACGCAGAATGTCTAAAAGCAAGCATAGTTGTTTTTCAAATTTCCATTCGAAGCCATAACCTTCTAACAGAAACATCGGACTGTCACGAAATTTACAAATATTTGTTTATTAAAAATTCAAGATTTTAAATTGTGTCAGGCACATGGGAAAAAAACTCACAAATCATCGACCCTCATAAAAAAATTTTATGTTTGAATAAAATGCAAACATCGAAATAAAGTTTTCAAAATCGCATGAGCAAATTAACTATTTAGGAGAACTCACGGCCGAATCATCAAATCAATATGAAATTCATAGTGTGTAATGATTTTCAGAAGGAGTATATGCTCATTCGATTAATCTTATTGTAACCCAAGTTTGGTAGGAATTTGTTTGAAAAATTAACATAAGACTGTCAGTTATGCTAATTTTTGTTAAATTTTTGTCATCTCTAAAAGATGCTACCATAAAATTTTCAAATTATAGTATTTGTTTGTAAAAATCAGCAACTCAACAGCAACTTTCAGTTTCAAACATTTTGAAACTTTGGCGGCCAATCAGTAGCCCTAAAGTGCTTCTATCCCTGATTCATATAAACTAATACTTACTCACCTTTTCGTATTAAATTTCAAACGGTCCTACTTTTTGGCTTATATGTTTATCGTAACTAAATGCAACACTTATAAATAAAATACTAAATCATAAAAGTTTTGTTTCAAGTTAAATAAAATTTAAATGTTTTTTAAAAATAAACTCTACCACTGCGCGTAAATCAACTTGACAGATGCCAGTCATTTATGTATGTATATAAGAAAGCTTCATATGTCACATGTTGTAAACTTATGTCAAAAGCCAAACTTCAATCAAAACATAAAACTACTACGATCATTTTCTATCTGCCATAAAATCCAATTAAAACCATTCCATTTACATAAATGCTTAAAAACATTTTAATAACATATTTACAAATTGAAGTTACAAAATCATCACATATCACATGTCTTGCATAAGCACACCTTGATTTGTATTCATGCACTCACACAAAAAGTACAAAACGAAAATGACGATAAAATTCTTCATACTATCGCTATTTACTCTTGTTTAGAGCTTGATTTAATCTAAAAAATTAAGTCATTGTTTTTCCTGTAAATCTTATTCCACATTATCGTTTGATTTTACCATTTTTTTTTCTTTATTTTGATATATGACGACCTAAAAAAATTTCTTCCGAACAGAAATAAGGCAGTTTATATAAAAAATATTAACTACATTAAAATATCTAAAACTCTTGTGAAAGTAGTAAAAATTCGTTATGAATTCAGGCTATAGCTATTTTTGGAGGGCTTACTGCTCGGCACTTGTGAAATATTTACAATACTAATGCCATTTGATTCTGTTTTTCGTTCCTGTTGACGTAAAAGTCCTTCGTTCGAGAATCGAATACCGTACAGGAAATAGATGAAATATCCGATAATGATCCACACAACGAATCGAATCCACGTGAAAACGTCCAATTGGAACATCAAATACAAGTTCATCAGAGTACTGACACATGGAATGTACGGTACCAGTGGTACTTTGAAGGTTAGTTTGGTATTCGCAACAGGCTGCCGATCAATCACCAACAAAACCAAAACAATAGCAGCTGCTAATATCGAAATCACCACAATCGTCCACACATTGTCCACAGATACATCAACTGCTTTCATTATGCCAAAAATTATAGCTCCAAGAATAGCGAATACTACGATGCCAACCTTTGTGATGCGCGATGTCAACGAATTCGGGTGTTTGGTGAAGTTCAGGTTGAATAGCTGGCGAATTATTGTTGGAACGGCAACATCGACGTCATATGTTTTAATGTCATCATTTTGGTAGCGGAGGACGAGGACGCAGATTGCAACGATAGTATAGGCCAGCAGTGTTCCAATTGACATCATATCAATCAGTTGCTGTAAGTTGAATATCAGTGCCATGAATGCTGAAATAATAGGAATGCTGTTATTTTGCGATATGGAATTCACTATGAAAGACTTACATGCCAAAAGACCTGAAACTATTGTTGCTTTCAGTGGTGTCTGGGTGAACGGATTGATCGTCTTCATGAACTTAAAAATGATTCCATCGTTGGCCATAGCATAGAGGACGCGAGGAAGTGGGAACATTGCTCCGAGCAAACTTGTACAGAGAGCGAAAATCGCACCAATAGATACTATCCATTTGACTTCAATCCAACCAATAGCATCAAATACATATGGGAATGGTGCGTCCGGGTCCTGAAATGAAGTGCGAAATATATTCGTCAAGTAGTTTGTTCGGGAAATGTTAGAATAAATAGAGCGAGCCTCAGCTTACCTGCAAATAATAAGGCCACATCATGGTTAAAACAGTCGATACTCCAAAGTACGCCAAGAAAATGATAATCAATGATACAACAATCGACAACGGAATGTTTCGCTGGGGATTTTTCGCTTCTTCGCCGGTAGTGGCAACACAATCGAAGCCAACAAAACCAAAGAAACACTTTGCTGCACCAGCCATAACACCAGCTATTCCAAATGGCATAAATCCACCCTCGCCTCCATTCACTCCCGGTGGAATATCTTCTTTCGGTAAATTCCAGTTTTTGGGATCACCTTTGAAGTCAAAAATAATTATGTGAGCATGGAAATTAAACTTATCAGACGATTAGGTGCATACAATTAATACCGCCTGCTACAATAACAATAGCTATCGTCACGAGATTCACTCCAGTGAAAATCTTGTTCAGAAGACTCGACTCCTTTACGCCATAGGCCAAGATCACAGTCAGCACCAGAATCATTCCAAACGAAAAGAAATCAGGATAGTCGGCAAGAAAATCAACATTTATTGGCATAGCTTCACGTAGTGCAGTACTCATGGTATTGTTCAAAAGTGAATCTAAATATCCACTCAGACCTCTGGCTACACTTGAAGTTCCTGTAAAAATCAATATGAAGTAATCAAAATTTTTATGAAATCACTTAAGGTTACCTATCACGTATTCCAATATTAAATTCCATCCAATTGTAAAAGCTACAAATTCGCCAACAGTAACATAGCTGTAAACGTAAGCACTACCGGCTTTTGGAACACGTGCAGCAAATTCAGCATAACAAAGGCCAGAGAATGCCGACGCGATAGCAGCTATTAGAAATGATAGTACCACAGCAGGACCAGCCTGTTCATGTGCAACAGCGCCGGCCAATACATATACGCCCAAACCTAAAGTACTACCAACACCCAAAGCTATCAAATCGACTAGACCCAGACAACGATCTAATTTCGTTTCCGAACTGTCCGATGTTCGTTTCGTTCGTGTTAATGCCTCCCAGGCGCCCATGGTTTTCGCTAAAACTGAAATCAGAAAATAATTTATATTTAATTTGAATGAATAAAATTTAAGCAAAATATATACATGTATTTAAAATGGTGTGCACAAAATTTAATAAAGTATAATTTTCTAAAATGATTAAGGTCATCTGGCAAGTTACCAAATAGAACCACTTTCGATTGTATGATTTCAGCCTTAAAGCAAAGTAACATAATTCCACAGCTCTTGTACAGTCTAAGCGTTTAGTCTTGTAGAGGGCTGTATTCACAAATTTACAATCAATAGGTGCGTTTTTTTGCTCCAGTACAGAACAGAATAGAACAATAGGTGCGTTTTTTTGCTCCTCTTTCCAGCATAGAACAGAACAGACGCATTGGAAACAACAACACTCCTGGCCCAGTGAATTCACTGGTAAAAAAGTTATATTCCTCATAGGTAGCTCACGTGCTAAACAATAGAATGTGCTAATAAAAAAAGAAAAGCTCTTTAGAAGTTGCCTTTTTTGCCATGAGGTGGCTTTGGATTTTTCAAGGTACACCTCATATTTTTGCGTGTGTAAAATTGACCAAGGACAATCTTCCGAGGAGTTACGTTGCTTCTTTTAAGTTAACTTTGCCGAATAACTTAAATATAGTTGCTGACCCGGAGTGTTGGCCGCCTAGGACTTTGGTTAAACTTTTTGTCAACCGTAGAAATTTTCGTTCCAGCCTCGGCAAGAGAAATCACACTTAATTTCTAGTCTTTCTTCTCTTAGATTATACTATCGAAATGTTCGTGGTTTGAGAACCAAGCTTGATGAAATTAGAACTGCTTCTTTTATTGAAAAAGATCATCTTATATGCCTTTCTGAAATCTGGCTTACGGAAAGCATCCTAAGTTCAGAAATTTTCCCTTGCTGTAATGTCTAGTAATATCTAGTTGAATTGTTTCTGGTGAAGTCGACGGTGGTGGTGTCCTTGTAGCCCTCTTCAAAATAAGCTCTGCTCTGCTCTGATTTTTCTCGTTCTCTTCCCATAGAATTTGTTGCTGTCTGTGTCTCCTTCTCTGACAAATCCTGTTTACTTGTCGCTTCATTGTATGTTCCGTGTAACTGTCCTTTCCCCACTATTGAAAACTTTTTCTGTGAACTGTCGTCTTACCTTAATGTAAGCTACTCTTCCACTCCAATTGTCATCTGTGGTGATTTTAACTTACCTTCTGTTCAGTGGAACCTCAATTCTCATTTTATGGAGTCTTGTAATAACAAATCTATTTCCTTGTCATCTTTTCTTTCTTCATGTTCTCTCAATCAGTTTAATATTTTCCCAAATAGTAATGGTAAAATTCTTGATCTTGTCCTTTCCAACCTTAATCCATTTTCTTTTACTCTGTCTTCTGTTTCTTATCATTATCTGAAATTTGATAGCCATCATCTTCGACTATCTGCAAGTATACGCCTCCAGATCTGTATTCTACGCAAGCGATGCAGCGTGAATTGTTATAATTTCCATAAGACTGACTATGAGAGACTAAGTGCTGAAATTAGCTCTATAAATTGGTTTAGTTTCTTTCGTGAACTTGATACCGACCGCGCTGCTCTCTACTTCTACCACAAGCTTCATCAACTTATCCTTGCTTACACCCCTATATGTCTGGCTAATTAACCTCATGATGATCCGTGGCTCACCGGTAATGTCTTGCGTGCTTTAGATGCTAAAAACGTTGCTCGCCTGAAGTATTTGCAGTCGGGGTCTGGAAGTGATTATGCCGTTTACTCTCGTTTTGCGATCGGCTGCCAAAAAGAAAACTGAAATTGCAATGCGCAACTACTTTTCTTATATTGAATCGTCACTTAGCTTAGATGATCCTAAGAGGTTTTGGTCATATGTGCGTAGCTTGAAACCTTCTTCCTTTATACCTGATTCTGTTTCTTTTAATAAATCTACTGCTTCTCCTCCGCAAGGAATATATAATCTATTTGCAGAATTTTTTTTCCTCTATATACCCTAATTCTTCTTCTCCTATCTCCAGCATTCTTCCTTTTCACTTTTCCACTTGCCTATCTTTACTTGACACCAATCCTCTTGAAGTCCAATCTATTATATCTACGTTTGACTCCAGCTCTTCTCTTGGCCCTGATGGAAATCTTAACTTTTTCGTTAAAAAACTTGCTTCTTCTCTTTGTGTTCGCTTGTCCATCATTTTTAACATTAGTCTGTTTAATGGTATTTTCCCAGCTTCTTGGAAAGTGTTAATAATTTTTCCGATCTTCAAATCTGGTGATCTAAACCTAGTCACTAACTATCCATTCCACTAAACATTCCTTGTTTTTCTAAAATTTGTGAGCGTCTGGTTTTTAATCGCGTCTACGATTCTCTTCGACACGTTTTTGCTGCTCAACAGCACTGTTTCGTGAAAGTCCGAAGTACTACCACTAGCCTTGAAGAGTTTTCTCATTTTGTTGCTTCTGCTTTAGATAGTCACACAAAGTAGTTGCCATATACACTGACTTCTCGAAGGCCTTTGACTCAGTCAATCATGAGCTCTTTCTTCTTAAATTAGAGTATTATGGTATATCGGAGCCCCTTCTCTCGTGGCTCTCATCATTTGTATTTAATCGTACTTGTTTTGTCTCTCGCCGTGGCTCCTCGTTCTCTCCTTTTTTCCTCCCGCCGGTGTACCTCAGGTATCTATTCTCGGGCCTTTGCTATTTAATATCTTCTTCAATGATCTTCCTAATGTGTTTGCTTCTCCTTGTCTAGTCTACGCTGATGACCTGAACGTTTTTCGGAAGGCGTCCCGGATCGCTGGTTTTGTTATACGTGTTTGCCACAATTGCTTGACCATTTCCACTTGTGTGCGTCTTTTTTTTCCCTTGTTCGTTCTATCCTTCAGTATTGCTCTGTAGTGTGAGGACCTCCAGCGAAGGTTTAACCGCCGGCTTATTTTCAAGTACAGCCTACCATATTGTCCTTACAGTGAACGTTTATCAACCCTTAATATTCCTCGAATTGATCAGCGCAGAATTTATCCCGATGAATATTTTCTTTTTAAAGTTTATTGCGGCAACTAATCTTCATCTTTGGCGAGTTTTTTTACGGCACGCCATCATGACAGACCTATCAGGGCAACCTCATTGTTTAATGTGCCTTTTGCACGTACTGACGTTTTTTTTCACTCGCCTGTTTTGCGTTTACTGAGGACGCATAGTAATCTTCAGCTTGGTTTTCTCCCACAGTCTATTGGAGTTTTCAAAATTCTAGTTCGTAGTGCACTTTACTCGCCTATTTAATCACATTTTATTTATATATTTCGTTTTCATTGTTTTTCTGTTACATCCGTAATCTTTTTTTCTATTTTTTCTTTACTGTATTCTAATTTCTGTACTTCTATTCTTATTGTGTATTTAATTTTAATTTTTTATTATATTTTATTTCTTTATAATATTTATGTTCATTTTGTAACTAGGCATCTTGCCCATTAAATGAATTATTCCGAATAAATAATAATAATAATATGGGTTATGTTGAATGTTTTGGTAGTTAGGAAATTAGAAAAAGCCCTCATAATGCGCAGAAACTTAAAAGAGGCAATTTTCTGTTAGTTCCTTTTATATTTTTTATCGATTGTGGTAGTTTACACTTGTTATTTTCTCCCTTTATTTTCAACTGTTTTGCGCTACCACAGCGAATACAGTTCTATTCTGATCTGTACCGGAGCGAAAAAAATCTCACCTAATAGTTCCGTTTTTTGCTCCGGTACAGAACAGAATAGAACTATGCCGCAAAAACAACGATCTGGTACAGAACGGCAGTGCATTCGCTAAGATTGCTATACGTTGCTGTATTCGCTGTGGTAAATACAATAGGTGCGTTTTTTTGCTCCAGTATATGCATTTGAGTTTGGAAGCAGTCAGCATGAGCCGCTCTCTTTGATTGCATGGATCAAAGACACTTAGAGTACCTCAGTCCTGTTAGCCTACTGAACTGATTTCTCTATTCTGTATCACCAGTAGTTCAGCCACTTAGTGGCTCATTCCGTAAAATTTCTTTAAGTGCTTCGCATCCTGCAAATTTTGAACTATCGATAGTTTTATTACTTGTCGAAAATACATTTTCAGTTGTTATAAATTGCTTTTGGGTTATTATGGTTATTTTCGATTATTTCTTCTTAAAAATATTACAAAACAAAATACAAAAATAATATTAAGTTACAAATAAGCAAGTTCACTTTTTTTACTTATCTCTAATCTGAGAAAACCTCTGAAGTCACGATAAACAGAATAAAAACTGGCATTTCAAACATATATTCAATTTTATAGCATAAATAGTCATAAATAAATTTCATTTCATTGAAATATGTTCAGGAAAGTCTTTAAACCAACGATTTCCATGTAATTATTCAACTGAGAACTAAGATCGCTCTGGTTAGTAGGCGACCTTGTCGCAACCACCTGATACAAACACATTACCTTCGCAACAGATAAATCAATTGCTTCATTAACAAATGCGGTTAATTGCAATGCCATTGTGTCATATGGCAGATAGCGATACCAAACTCACTTCCATTTTCTTGATGCAAACATTAAGTTGAATGACTTTTGAGAACTACCAAACATAAACGTTTGATCGGGCTGTCAAAATTCAGTCTTCGTTTTATTTGTTTATTTATTTATTTTACAAACAGATACGCTAACTGCTCCTAATCAGTAGAATATGCTATATACATTCATTACTCAAAACTAAATTAAGTTTGTGCGATATGTATCTGGTTGTAAAAGATACAACTGAGACCATAGTAAATTCAAATGTAACTGTTGCATATCTTACGAATGTTATTCTTACCATCAATCAAAATAGGTTTATTACTTGGATAGTAACATGTGTTTTGATTATTGCATTAAGTGTGAAATGTAGTTATGTGATTGCTTGAGAGTGGCAGTGTGTACGGTTGTGATTTAGTTGAATAGACAAGATAACAGCTTGGCTAGTGTTCAGTAACAGCTATTCAATTTATACATGCACAGCATCCATTTGCATGTTTGTAGTATTGAAATTAATTCGACAAGTACATCTTAGAAAATTACGTATGTAGATATAATATGTACCATATCTCAACGTTGTCTAAAACTGTCAAACTCCCTGATACCACAAAATCAATAATAAACACCTTGCATTGATAGAGCTAAGAATTTAAACGACATTGAAAAGATAAAATTCAATGATTCGAAAGTTTTTCAAGACCTATAACAATGTTCGAAAAGTAAAATATTATCGAAAACAAATGAAGATGTAATTAATTGTTAAGAAACCGCCAATTGGCGATACCTTACGGTATAAATCTTCAATATTATTAAAATTGTTACCAGTTGTATTCTTGTGTCAACAAATTTGCCTGTATCCGCGACCATACGTTTTATGGTCAACAGCTTAATAAGCAATTTCGTTTTGATATTACTTAACAATGGATAAATATCTTTTAATTTATCAGCGTATTTCGACAATCTTTTTGTTTTGATGTACGCATCCATGTTTTCGATGTTCTCATGCGCTTAATCAATCATTGTTGTTAAGATAAGGAAAATAACAGGTGAATAACAGCTTGTTCAATGATATTTGATAGTATGATTAAAAGGTAAACGAAATTAAATATCAGTTTTTACTAAATGAACTCGTTTGTCGATTTGGCACTTTAGCATTGTTATTAGCTACCGGTCTAAATAATTATCGGTAAATGTCAATTAAAGTATATTATGACTTTTCAATCAGATAAATAAATGGCTTTAAGTGAGATTGAAATTAGTGAGTCATCGTTTTACAGTTTCTAGTGAATTCAGTATAGACTAACTTAATTAACATAGGTTGTATGTAGTTGATTTGACTATTCACAGTTAGCCAATGACGTTTGGCAGATTAGAAATGCTTTGGAGCTTCAGTTTCATTTATTATTATTGTATAATATATTTATTATAATTCATTATCGTGTTATTTCATCTCCCAAGATCTCAATTACCAAAGAAATTGATTCATAAAAACCGAGCAAATTAGCGCTTATTTTCATTGTCTTCAAGGAAAATCTGCAACAAGTATTAGAACGGCCAACAAAGCACAGTTGAATCAACTGAAATAATGAAGCGAATGAATCACCAAAATTACTTCAAATGTTATATTACTCACAGTTAGAGATGGGACTGCTCCTGCGATCACTGCTACTAATCGCACTGCTCTTTGAAAAGAGCAGTGAGCAGTGCGATTGCTCTCTGCTCATGCTGTTCAATTGCTCACTGCTCGTTTGCAGAGCAGAGAGTTTTATGAAGAGCAGTGAGCAATTTGCTCATGCTGTTCAACTGCTCATTGCTCTTTTGCAATACAGAAAATTTTAAATGCTCATCTATTCAGATTCTTTTCTTTCTACCCTTGCGAGTATTTTCGGACTTGCAAGTATTTTATTCAATTATTCAAAGAGTTTTTAGGGCAAAAGTAGCTGATATCGGACAAAATCGGCCAATTTTGGGTTAGAGTGGTTTGGGACATAACGGGCCAAGACCTATTGCTGTGATACAAAAAGTTCGGTTTTGTAGGGGAGTAAGGGGTTTTTTGGCCATAGCTTGGCAAAAACTGCCTTTATGGCGCTTTCGATGATTGAAAGTGGTCGGGGAGTATATTAGTGATATATTAAGGGCGACAAAAATTTTTGATAGGGGAAATTGGGCAAAAACATCCATATTTTCCAAAAAAAAATTTTTGGTCTAGCATGAATTTGGGGAACTTTCTGAGTTGTTTCGGGCGAAATTTCCATACCAATCTGGCAAAAAGCGGCATAGTTTCGAAGATACGGCAAAAGTAGCTGAAATCGGACAAAATCGGCCAATTTTGGGTTAGAGTGGTTTCGGACATAACGGGCCAAGACCTATTGCTGTGATACAAAAATTTCGGTTTTGTAGGGGAGTACGGGGTTTTTTGGCCATAGTTTGGCAAAAACTGCCTTTATGGCGCTTTCGATGATTGAAAGTGGTCGGGGAGTATATTAGTGATATATTAAGGGCGACAAAATTTTTGATAGGGGAAATTGGGCAAAAACGTCCATAGTTTGCAAAAAAAATTTTTTGTCTACCATGAATTTGGGGACCTTTCTGAGTTGTTTCGGGTGAAATTTCCACACAAATTGTGACTTATGGGTGCATGTTTAATACACGTAAAAATTTTGTTATCATTTCTCAATAAAATTTTCGACAAACTTCATGCTTCGGTGAGGCGAAGTGGAAAACCGATTGTTTTAGATTAGCCAGGAAAAATAAATCTTCGAAACTAAATTACATACTGCATAATACTGTACATGCATAATAACATTTCACGACGTTGCTCGCATCCAATGTATGACATTTTTAAAACCACAAAACTACTATACGATTTACCAAGCACTTGGCAATACATTCTTCTACTAGCAAGTGCCAAATTAATGCAGGCAACGTATTCCCAAACATACTACATCTGTTCTAAACATGAGCATCCATCGCCACGGAAAACTACAGTCACATTGTAAGCATACAATGCGATTGCAATCTGAGGCTAGAAATCGCCGTATCAAGCACAAATCGAAGGCGATGAGAAGGTAACGAGCAAACACTGGCAATGAGCAATCAAAAGTAGCGAGCGGTTTTTCGTACGCACGAAACTGCAATCGCAATTGCGATTGAATAGCTGCTACTCGAAACTGCTCTTTGCTCAAACTGCTCTCTGCGATCACTGCTCAGTAAAAAGAGCAGTTAAGCACATCTCTACTCACAGTAATGTGTTAGTATTACTGCAAGTACTAACACATTACTGTGAGTAATATAACATTTGAAAATGTAAAAATGTATCAATATACTTGAAATTAAAATAAAAATTTATGTGATTATCAATGTATGGTAGAAATATTTTGTAAGTTTTCGGAAAGAACTCAAACATCTGGTGAATGAGATGCAATTTTTTTCTCAAAATCCCATAAATGCGAAAGTATTTGATGTGGTTCTAAGCGGTATAGATCGGCAACACAAATCCTAACGTGCTTGTGTGAAAATTAAATCAATGAAAGTTAAGAGCTTGAACATCAACCTCTTCCCTTATATATTTTAACACTTATTTCCATGCTGAGCTTAGACAAAGAGCTAAATGTATATTTCATATAGCAATTACTGATAGCCACAAACTCTAGGACTTGCTATAAACGGTTACAACTTAAACACAATTTGGCATAATTGTGCTGCAGGTCTCTCTCAGCTATTTATGTCTCACAAATATATATAAACACTGAACGCAAATGCGTGAACTGTTTTGGAAACCACACTGCAAGTTTTTTTTTAAATTACCAATCAAAAATTACTAGAGGGTAATTCATGCTCTGTATCTATATAAGGATCTCGAGTACGCATGACTAAATTCAGCTAAAACTGTCTGACATATAAACCACAATACACTTCTTAGAGCCTTTTCAAATCGCCGTTTAAGCTGAATAAAATAAAAGTAAGTGTAGTAATGCACAGGTCAGAGGCTCTGTTGCTAGATTGGGCAATTTCTCGCCAATTGGGCTATTTTTCCGTTGCATTTGGGGACGAAATTTAATTTTGGGCTGCTGGCGACTTTTTGGGCTCCACTGACCAGCCCAGGTCTCAACTGCTAAAAATATATAAAGTTTAATTCAAAACTGATTTCCTCAATCTTGAACGGAAATCTCTTCACTTCATATTTTAAATATTCATTTCATGTTTTATATTTCGGTTGAACCTAAACTTTATTTCTAGTCAATTATTTGACCGTCTCCCTAAAATGGTCAGCAAGAAGATTGAAATCTAAAACTGTGCTTGTAAAACTCATAAATATGAGCAAATGGTCCAAACACACTGAGCATGGGAAAAATTTGGGCAAAAGCCAATGAAGTAAAATCTCCTGCTGAATAACAAAGTTGCAAAGAAATATATGAGCTCGCTTTTTTATTACTGCATCTTCCTGCATTTAATACAATAGTCCATCTATGTTTTAGTATCATAAATAACATGAAAAATTCGAAATAAAATGCAAATTTTTATTTTTATTTTTTTGACATCTTTGATGCGATTTCTAATTCTCGTGATTTTCAACAGAATATATTGCAACGACTATAAAATATCACCAGATACGATACAAATACTGGATTCTTCAATTTATGCGTTTACTACATTAGGAAATGAAATTGTATATATAATTTTCGGCTATATAAAGTATATTAAATAAATACCCATGTGAAGTGGATACAAATTTTTTTTGCATCTAATAAGAAAAACGTTTGGCATAATTTTGGCCTCGACCTATTGTGTAGCAGTGTTGGGCTCTTTTGGGCTATTTTAAAAGCCAAATTGGGCTCCATGAACGAACATTTTCTGGCAACACTGGTCAGAAGACGACTAGCAGGATAAACGCATTAAGCATATTGAATTAATCTGTTAAAATCTCCGTAGCAGTGCGGAAGCTGTAGTGTATATAGTGCGTAGTGTAGTAGTTGCGGTAGCTATAAACTATAAGTAGTGCCTTGTGCTAAGTCCTGGAACTGATGACGGTCTGTGTTTGATACAGATGATCGAACTGTGTTTATCACAGGTCAGGTGATCGACGTCCATCTAGTCGTGCCTCAAAGTAGCAACCGTTTGTTAAAATGTGTGCATCTGTAGCTATGTGTGTTTAGTTAGCTGGAGCCACTGGCTATTTGGCTCACATATTTGCTTAATGCTTTACAGACAAGAAGCTGCTCGCCGTGGGACACGTGTTGTTTGAATAGTTTTTATGAGAGTGGAATTGTGTCTTCAAAATAAACTCATTGTTAACAGACACTGTGGTACTTATTTTAAAGGAAAAAATAAACCTAGCTAATGTTAGTACACTGAAAGAAAAACTCTTGGTTGGTTCAACCATTTTTAATAGTATTGCAACGATTCATTCAAAATCGTTAAACGAACTACGGAAAATAGTTATTTTTACTATGTTAATATAGTTAATTTAACGATATAAAAGTAGTTGGTTCTGGTTATACAAAAAATATCACAACGTTCATGAAATCAACTGTTTTAATTGTTTCATAACCACGAAAAACAGTTGATAAATAGAAAAATATTCATCAATTCACTCAAAACTTCAACGTTTCGAATTATCAACAGTTTTTATGGTACTTAAACTACTTCGCAATAGTTGATTTCAGCAAACGTAATTTGGAATTATTCTACGCAAAGTAGAATGGTTTCAACATTTGGACGTTTTTCATGCTCCGAATGAAATTGTTTATCAACCACGCATCATGGTGCATAAAAGTAATCAACGATTTTCTTATGGTTGTTTTAACTATAGCCCTAGTTGATGCAAAAACAACTAAGGCAAACTATTGATTTTTCATACTCCTCATACTCATGTTCCTATTCTATCATAGAAGTTTCATATGAAACATGGCAAAATTGTGTTCGGTTTGCTGTTCGATATAATTCATATGCATGTTATGCAGTGAAGCCTTTATATTACCTTGTACGACGCTATTGCCGTAATCACAATACAGCGTTTTTCGCTGCGGCCAACGCAGCGTCCCACAGGTAGGGACACGATATCGAAAGAAAGTATCGATACTTTTACTTTAAAGTAGTATCAGAACCAAGTATTGATATAAGTCCCGTACTCATTGCGACAGTACTGATATGAGTAAATATCAAATGATACTTACTATAATCAGTCAGTTTAGACTTCCAAAGAAGCCAGAGATTTCAATTATAATGATAGGGCCGAGAACTGGTCTGGTGCCGTTCCGCGACTTTGTTATCGGGATCAAGCACACAAAATTTACGTCACACATTCAGATCTAATTCGGAAGGTTATTTATTGGTGAAAACAAATGGGCGGGTATGTTTGCTTCACTTGATTTTGATTATCCCTTCCCATTACTCATTAATTCCGTTCTCACAGCGACGCCAAAAATATGGCAATCGATGTAAGAACTATTCTGCTCAAAGTCATCATCCAGCGAAGGAAATAAGTCAGAGGCGGAAGCACAACGGTTTATCAAGAAAATGGAGGCTCAAAAGCGCAACTCAGCCGACGTGTGGAGCTAACCGCAACTATTCCATCAGATTTCGTTTTGTTTGCTTGCTCCCGTCTTGAGCGTATGTCCCTGTATAGCAGCAATTTGAAACGCAAGTGATAAAAAACAATAAATTTTTGCAAGAAATTTGAAAAAGTTTTAATGCAGATTTATCCATTAAACATTTTTATGTAATTTAGAAACAGAAACTAATCCATTTCAGTTATTCATTACAAAGTTATTAACTAAAAATAAAACAAAGTCAACAATATGCCTCCAATAAAGTCTTCGTACACTAACGAAACAGTTTATGAAAAATCTTAAAAACAATAGATACATTTCTTGTTAATATTTAATTGAGTAGCCTTTATTTTTAATCACGGTTTTAAGACAGTGTGGCATCAATTCTACAAGTATTTTTCATAGCTTGGCTCTATTTTCGCCCATTTCTGCTAAAGAGCCTGTTTCAACTTAGGTTTTGAGCTAATATGATGAGTCCTGATCCTTTTTTCCAGCTTGTTCCGCATGTGCTCAACGGGATTGAGATCAGGACTTTGCGGCGGTGTTTTAAGCAAATGTCGAATTTCGTACGCCAAGAACATCCTAGTATTATGAGCCAAGCAGTTAGGATCATTATCTTGTTGAAAGTAAAAATCCTTCGATTCATCCAATTTTTCAGCACTTGGCTGCAAATTTCCCTTGAGAACTGCAATATATGCCCGATGATCCATGTTTCCTTCAATTATTACTAAGTTTCCAACGCCGTTGGCAGCCATACAGTCCCATACCATTACGCCGCCGCCACCGTGCTTTACAGTTTTTATGATGTTTTTTGGGCTGTAAGATTCCCCTGGCTTTCTCCACACTTTAAAAGGATGTTCTTGGCGTACAAAATTCTACATTTGCTTAAAACACCGCCGCAAAGTCCTGACCTCAATCCCATTGAGCACATGCGGAACATGCTAGAAAATCTAAAGTTGAAACAGGCTCTTTAGCAGAAATGGGCGGAAATAGAGCCAAGCTATGCAAAAATACTTGTAGAATTGATGCCACACTGCCTTAAAACCGTGATTAAAAATAAAGGCTACCCAACTAAATATTATCAAAAAATGTATCTATAGTTAGATTTATAGTATAGATTTTTCATAAACTGTTTCGTAAGTGTGCGAAGACTTTATTGGAGGCAAATTGTCAACTTTGTTTTATTTTTAGTTAATAGCTTTGTAATGAATAATTCAAATGGATTAATTTTTGTTTCTAAATTAAATAAAAATGTTTAATGATTAAATCTGTATTAAAACTTTTTTAAATTTCTTGCAACAATTTATTGTTTTTTATCACTGTACGAAGACATTATTCGTAGCTCAGTTTAGAAAGATGGGTCGATTTCCATGAAAAAAAATTTCAGTCACATGTCGATACGATACCACCATCAAAGTATTGATATGAGTAAAATATCGAACAGTTTCGATTCAAGTAAAATTTTACTTGGTATCAAACGAAAGTATCGATACCGTACTAATATCAGTACTTTCATCGTGTCCCTACCCACAGGGGGAGGCGTGAAAGCCGCAGTTGAATTTGGTGAATCACAATGCAGCGACAATGTCGCTGTCAATGCAACCAAGGCACCAACCAAAATCATTTTTTTTTTCTTTTGTATTGCTAAATCCTGTTGTACGAGGATTAGGTTGGCTTATCACAATACTCATCAGCCATCGTTTGTCTATTCCACCAGACCATTCAACCTAATTCAAACAGAGTTAATTCAACCTAGTGGTGATGCCAACCTATGGTAGGTATCACCGCTAGCGGTGCGGCAAAATTAGAAATTTGGCAAATTTCGCCGCTGCCGCAAGTTCCGCCGCAGCCATTGTGCGCGTTACCATACAAAACAGTGCATTCTAATTTTTTGACAGCACTTCCCGCAGCCCACTGCGTTGGCCGCAGCGAAAAACGCTGTATTGTGATTACGGGGTATTTTGTTCACAATACAGCGTTTTCCGCTGTGGCATAGCATTGGGCTGCGGCAAAGCGCAGTCAAAAAATTAGAATGCACTGTTTTGTATGGAAACGCGCACAATAGCTGCGGCCGAATTTGCGGCCGAATTTGCGGCAGCGGCAGAATTTGCCAAATATCTAATTTTGCCGCACCGCTAGCGGTGATACCTACCATAGGTTGGCATCACCTTTAGGTTGAATTAAATCTGTTTGAATTAGGTTGAATGGTCTGGTGGAATAGACAAGCGGTGGCTGATGTGTATTGTGATAAGCCAACCTAATCCTCGCACAACAGCATTTAGCAATACAAAAGAAAAAAAAATGAATTTGGTTGGTGCCTTGGTTGCATTGACAGCGGCATTGTCGGGGCATTGTGATTCACCAAATTCAACTGCGGCATTCACGCCTCCCCTGCCTATATTTCGTAATATGTATGGAAAAAAAGTAAGCAACCACAAACAATGGTTAGAATACCATTGTTTGTGGTTGCTTACTTTTTTGCACCACGGACGTTGTTTATCAACCACGCGTCATGGTGCATAAAAGTAATCAACTATTTTTTTATGGTTGTTTTAACTATAGCCCGTAGTTGACGCAAAAACAACTAAGGAAAATTGTTGGTTTTACCAAGATTTTTCTTTCAGTGTACAAGTTTTTTAGCTAAAAATAGATTTGCTGATATTTTTCTCTTCCCAGAACCTTGAACAGAACTAATATACCGTTTGTAGAAAGTAAGCACATTTGTTAGGAGGAATTGAAAATTTTAGAAAACAATAGAATTTCAATGACAGAGTCAGGTCAACTCCTATTTTGTTACTCTCCAGTAGTCATGATGTTATCCACTCATTTTGCGGAAGAAACTAGGTGCAAGAGACTACTACTCTGTATTTTCGGTATGCAAGAAGCTGACTACGTCAAAAACTGATTAGACATTAAAGCCGTCAAGTATTTATGCTTTTCGCTATAAATGGAATGGCTTGAAATGGCTGACACTGGGATGTAATGTAAGACCTGTTTTTTTTTCAAATATGGAGCAGGTGCGCCTGGTCCTATAGTAGGAGTAAATTCAAAAGAGTAGATTCAGAACTCGACAAATTTTTTTAAAACTATTATATATTCATGTAAGCAATGCATTTTCATAGTTTCGATGAAGAGTTTCAAATAGCATTTATTTGTGTGACCAAATGCAGTCAAGAGAACAATTAAATAAAATTCCGCGAAACTGCTTGTCGCAACTTCAGTTTGTTCCACGAAAACGTGACTTATTTTTTCCTTCCTTTTTGCAGACATACGTGTGACAGTAAATTACTTTTAAAACACTTTCCAATTTCGCATTTCATTAATTTTGTCATTATAGTTTTAACTTTCACGAAGAAAACATATTTAAAACATAAATGCCGCGTACAAGAAGCGTTTTGAAATTATATTTTTAGTTACTCATCCCAAACTATTATATTAGCCAAACCAAACTATTATATAAAAATTGAACTTGAGTGTAAAAGAAACAGCAAAACATACGAAAAAATGTTTTTCGTTTGTAAAGAAGTGTATAAAGAATTATGAAGAATGTGGGAATGTGGATGATGAGCCAGGTAGAGGCCGTACTAGAGGTACTTCGACAAGGGTTGATAAAGTGATTTCGACGGAGACTCCAAGAATCTGGCATAAAAAAACCGAAGTACAAACCCAAAAACCCCTACTGACAGCAACACTGGGCAAAGGAGAACTCAGACCGTGGACTTCTCTTCTTTTTCTTTTTTAGTTTAAATATATAATTTCCATGACGGCAAATATGGTAATAATACTCGGAGGTACTACTTATGAACTTGTCGACATATTTGTCTCTCCCAATCTACGTTGCACGCGCTGTAAACACACAGGGCGAGCCAATCGTTTCGGCAAGCATTCTTTGGAAGCTGTTTCGCGGAACAGTCTCGCGCAAAATAAACGCAGGTCTAGACTTAGACTAGCCAAAAATCAGTCTCATAAAAAAAATTAGATGTAAACTGAACTCATAATAACGGTATATACATAAATACATTATAAAATGTAAAAATTTGAGTTTAGACTAGTAAAATTTAGTAAAATTTGAGTTTAGATTCTCAAGACTTAAACCAATCTTCCTGGTTAACAGAATGCAAGAAGACTAGTGTATTCAGGTTCTTGGGAGATAATCTGTTCTTCTTTGTTCACTTCACTCATTCTCAATTTTTCATTCATTCTAAATTTTTCATTAAAGTAACGAACGAAATTTTCCATGTTAAAAAATGCGGTTAACCGGAACTTTTAACCGATTAATCGATTTGGGTGACAGCGATTGGCCGGTGAAATAAGTCGATCGGTGAATCGATTTAACCGGTTAATCGATTAACTGTCATCGATCTTTCTATTTCTATGCTCATCACTTTGTAGTGGCCGTTCTGCGCACAGGGTTCAACGATTTCTGTCGGAGCCGTGACTCAGAAGATTTTCTACCTTACGTGCCTCTATTGTGCTTATGTGTGTCTTTCTGCAAGACTCTTCAATTGATAGCCACTCAGCCTAACGACCTGCAAAATGAACTGTTCAAAAAGAATCATGATCGCAACTATATTCAAAGTGTAAGGTAAACTTTTAAGGGTGAAAATTTTGCCGTATAGACTTGAAACTCTCTCATCAACCTACTAACCAATAAGGCACAGGTATGCACAGCGTAGATTTGTTTTACAAATTGTAATTACATCAAATCATTAATTAAATAATAATGTACTGAGTCCAACCTTCAGTGCATACGCGTCAAAAATTGATTAGATATCATTATCTTTTTCATTGAAACATTTTATCAATATTATACTGAAATCAGTTGAACGTTTCCAAATTTATTGAATAAAAATGAAGCTTTGAACTCAATTCATACACATGGAGGAAGCTAATTTAATTACTCAATTCAATGTAATTAAGTAGAACTTTTTACTAATGTTCGAAGAAGAACATTAGTATTAAAATCACTTTGGCCAAAAATTCATATTTCTATATATATATATATATATATATATATATATATATATATATATATATCATCAAAAAATTTCAGTGAAAAAATCTCAGGAACGCGCCATCCGATTGAGCTGAAATTTTCAGGACACATTGGTGTATATACAGAATAGTGCCAGGTCTCACAAAAAGTTAATAATCTTTAACCCTTTGGCGCCGGCGGCCATTTTAGTGATTTTTTTAATATACCTATTATTCCGTACACAATTAATTTTTGCAAAAATAAAGTTAACGACATAAATTCCGAGCAAGTTTTACATGTGAATCGGATAATATTTCGGAATTTTTTAACCCCATGTGTGCGCTGGGTGCCTAAAAAGAGAACGGGAAAATTTGAAAATTTTTAAATTGCGATAACTTTTTACAGAGCTATTCCATGATTACGAAATTTTCAGGACATGTTTGTTTTATTTAGTTGTAGATTAGTGTACGTTTTAATGAGCGTGCTGGCAACCCTGTAGCTAGGGCAGGCACTGAAAGTGAAAACCTCCAAATCATCGTCTCTCTTGAAAAAATGTCGTTTCTTAAAATAAAAGACACTCATATGTAAATTTTGTGCTTTGTTTACATAAACAAAAAAAAAAATTTGATATGGTATAACGGGCACGCCTGGTAACCCTTGCCCAAGTTACCTATATTTTTAGCATCAAAAACTTCTGTTCACGGAAACTCACGATCCGATGAACAGAATTTATTGAAATTTGCAGAATATATTGGCCTTAAATAGGACCAGGTCTGATAGGAGTGATTTTGAAATGCGGGTGATTCTGTGCCAGTGGTGCCATCTTGAAAAATCACTAAAAAAGATAACTGCTTTTAGCCCTATAAGTTCTGATTGAATCGTTCGATTTTGACGAAATTCACACCGTAGCTGCACCTTACTTTGAACCACGTTTCGTAGAAATTTGGTTGAAAAATTCGGTTGGAGCTGCCAGCTATGATAATTTTGGTGTCTTAAATTTGAAACAATTAAAATTTGGAAGTGAAAACATTCAAACCATCGAATATCCTAAAAAATGTCCGTTTCTACAATAAAACCAATCTGTATACAAATCTTATGCTTAATCTACACAGTCAAAGTAAAACTTTGGAAATTTCATGTCGGACAAGAACGGTAACCCTTTCTCAGTTAACCTATATTTTTAGCTTCAAAAACTTCTGTTCACGGGAAATCACGAATCAATAATCAGACAGAATTGAAATTTACAGAATGCATTGGACTTAAGTAGGGCCAGGTCTGATAGAAGCGATTTTGAATCGTAGGCAACTCTGTTCCAGTGGTGCCATCTTGAAAAATTACAAAGAAAAAAAAAATGCTTTTTGCCCTATGAAATGTGAATTAGTTACCAGATTTTCATGAAATTAACACAGTAGCTGAACCTTACTCTAAACTCTGTTTGATAGAAACTTGGTTGAAAAATTCGATTGGTACTGCCAGCTATGGTAATTTTTGTGTCTTTGGTTTTGAAAATTCGCTCAGGAAAATAAAACTTTTTGCCTTATAACTTCGAGTGCAGTCATGAAATCAATACGAATTTCATACAATTACTGGAACCTATTATAAACATTATTCAAGCCAAATTTGGTTGAAAAGCCATGATAGGGTTGCCAGCTATTGTTGGTTTTGTGTTTGTTTGCAATATCTTTATTAAGCGGTTTTATCGTAGAATTTTCAATTGGTTATGATATTGTAGTGACAATAAACAGCAAATATTAAGCTTTCGATTATTTGAAAAAACTCGCTGCAGGTAACCCTAAATTTCCTTATACTCCTAAAACTTCGAATGTAATATAACAACGTGAAGCAGATGTGATATATTCTTGGCTATGATACTGGCGAAAGGTTGCCAGCACGAGTCGGATGTGCTACTTTTGTATCAATAAATGCTTACAGTTAGTATTCATACCGGAAATATTTACAATGAAAATAAATAACCGATGTTTCAATTCCCAAAGTTCTGCAAATTTTTCGGATCGCAGCCCCAAACTCCAACTTCAGTTACAGTGCTGCAGGCACTGAGCATTTTCTTCATTGATATTATATGAGATGCTGCTTTCAAAATTTTGTGATATAAGCAACTGATAACGAATATAATTAACCCGTGTTTTGCTCTCATAAACGTTGAAATTCATGCCAGTGGTAATATCTGAAACCTTCTACCATATGAGTTATAATGCATTCTTGAGACAAAAGTAAAACGTGGCATTTGAAACAATTTGGCCGTAATAAGCATCGCATGTGGTGGAATATGCACTCAAAACCTGCACGATTCTTCTACTGTTCTTCGAACATTAGTGTTTCTAGCGGTTCAGGTGCGCTAGAGTTTTTTTTTTAATTTGTTGAATACATTTTTATACTTTCAAAATGTTGATAAAAAACTGATCAAAAAATAGATACCAAAAATGTTTTTGTTTTTTTTTATTGCGTCCGTAAAATCACCTCAAAATCGAGCCTCAGAATACTGCCTTAAGACGAGACAGAATAAACAAACTCAATTATGAGCTTAAAGTTGAACTCGAACAAACTGAAGCCTCAACGACCAAAGCTACCGAAAACAATGATTGGTGGCTAAGTGTAAGAAGTCAAATCGAGTCCCATGGAAAGATGAATTTTTTTAATCAAAAAATTACATGCTTACCACACTATTGACGGTAATATCTTTACTGCGGCAGTTTTAGGTCAAATGACGCACACATGGGGTTAAAAATTTCGAAAACGTTATCATATCTATATTTGAAACACGCTCAAAATTTATTTCGCAAACTTAGGTTTTTTTGAATATCGTTTGTTGATAGAATTATGAGGCTGCTTAAAATATCACTAAAATGGCCGCCAGCGCCAAAGGGTTAAAGTTAACTAACGTTTGGTGACACCTGGACCTAGTCCATATCTACACCAATATATTTTGATAATCTTAGCTCTAACATTAGTAAAAAAAAAACCTTAATCAAATGAAACTTAAAGCTAACTGAAAACCGCATTTTTTTATATGTTCCATATGGGTGAATTCAAGTATCTCGATTAAAAGTTAATTGAAAATTATTTAGTTAATAGAAGATGATTATTTAAATAGAAACATATGCGAGAAAAGTCAACTCGCAAGTAATCTTTTTTTTCCAGACCATACATTTTTAAGCTCTTCTTTCAAGTTCATCTTAAATATACTCAGTTTGGCAGAGTCATGTGATTGTGTTGCAGGTTGTAAATGATCTTAACGCCTAAAAGAGCGTAGTTTTGGTTTTGGTGTTGCTGAGTGGTCTAAATTTTTCAGAGTCCTAGGCATTAAACTTAAGGTCTAAGTTTAGCCACTATATTTTCAAGTGCCATGTGTGGTCTGTTGTGCCTTCAGTAAAATGAATATTTCGTAAACAAGCTGGTGGCATAGTTTATAGTACCCCAATATGGTACTCCGTATAGTACCCGGTTTGGTCGCTATATTCTATATTTATTTCAATGATTATCCTGCCTTATTTTTTGTTACAGGTCTTCGAACTTCAAACAAATTTTCTTTTGGAGCAGCCATTTTGTAGATTTTTACTTTGAAATTATGAAATAATACTGAGGTACAAAACTGAGGATTGAAACAATTCAGTGAATAAAAAATTAAATATTCCGTAAAATCGGTAAAACGATACATGGTAACTGTTATTCGTCGCTAAACTTTTGATGTATGTCGACTTTGGTGACACATTCTTTGTTATTTTTTCGATGCACATAGCTTTTACAAAGCTCCATCTTCGAAATTCTTAATACTCTCTGTTTGTGCTTGAATGATGATTTTTCACTAAAGGCTGGTACTGAGTTCGAGTTCACGTGAAATTTTGACATGTTTCCATTATCTGGCCATTCTTTCGAGCGAAAATTTTGACAACGGAGAAAAGCAGAGACACTGCTCATTCTTGACGGATAAAATGTCAAGAATTTCACTTTTCGATCGATTTTCTTATTGGAAAGTCATTTGCACTGCTCAATTTTCAAATTCAAACACTAAATATCACTTTTCGGTCGAAAGAATGAACTGCACAAACTAAATTGGCGTGAAATGATTGACAACATGTTTCAGTGCCATCTATGTTTTCGAAGCGAAAGCAACTTCAAAGCAACTTTTCATGCTAAGAACACAGTACCAAACTTGCTTATTTTCAAGCTAAATTTTCGCCGAAACAGATTTCACGTGAAATTTTGTATGAAAATTTCACGTGAAATCGAACTCAGTACTATGCTTAACATGTAGACCAGTGCACTTCGAAAAAAAATATCGTATTAAAAATTTTTTAAATGCGTATCGAAGTCAAAAGCAGCTTATCAAACACAATATGCTCTTATAAAAACAGTCCTTTATGGAACCAAATTGCGTAATTAATGTTTTCATAATATGAAAATAGCCTAATTTTGTGATCAAGAAGATCTAGTTAGCTTAATAAAAATATCCTTTATAGGTAGCGAAATAGCGATGCGAGGTGACTTCGCCTCGAATTAAAGAGGAAACTTTTCAACGTATCAAAATGCTTGACACAATAAAAGTCGTAGCATATTTTTACGATTGTATCAAAGTAGTAGCGCTCATGTAGACTATTATGACTAAGTGTATGCCATATAAAATACACACACACAATATGGATAAATGGATAAATTATGACTCCATCATTACAATAAAAACCAAGCAAGCATTATTTGAATGCTCCTGTTCACCACAAAATTAATAGCCCGTGATAACAGTAGTATTTGAAACACTAAAGGAATGTAAAAAATATCTATCTCATCACTCTTGATTTAATGAAAACAAAAATTACACAACTCGTAGGCCATGACTTTATTTAAATTTAAGAGAAAAAAGACATATAATTCCGCTTATAGTAATGGTATTCACTCCTACGCATCACAAACATACTATTATGGATTCAATGACACAACAGCCACAACAATCAGTTGCAGTGGAAAGCCACTCGTAAACTATCAGGTTTATTCACTTCGAAACATTTTCACATCCCAGACACGCGTATAACAAATAATTCAACCATTGGCAATAATCGTATTTTGCTTTCAAACTTTGTATGAATGTTTCGATAATTTCTAGTTCAATCGAAACATGGCACTGCATAAATATCATACATTTCAATGTCAGAGTCAAAATATGAAGATATCACAAGCCGGAACATTTACATATGCATGTAGACAGGCAGACCTATCGATACTATTGAAAATTATGTAACTTCATTAACAATCGTAATTAGTCCCGGTTTGCTTTTGTTTGTACTAACAATGCATAGAAATATCTATTGGAATGCTTTTTTGCGCAGTCTAGATTTGTCTAGTATTGCATTTGCATTGTAGTAATTACATCAACTGGTACTTTATACATTTATTTGCAGTTGATTTGAAATTAATTACAAATTGGTACATTAACTGCCCCTAAAATTTTTCTGAGCGGATTAAAATTTGATGGATTCAAAAAAAGATCGATCATCGCCGAAGAAAATAGAAAATTAATAGACCGAAATTAAATGAAACGAGTAATTGTAATTAAAGTAATTGGAATTAAAGAACTTTGTATTTACATGATTTATATTCTTCCGGCAAAGACATGGTACTGAATATTAAATATATTATTGTCACAATGTTTTAGGCACCCGCTATCTTTCAAAATGCACTGAAAATTCTTTACAATTTGTTTCACTCCTCAAAAACTACAAAACTCACGAACCGCACACAACCCGTTCAATTAATTAATAAATACTTTTAACCGAAAATTAACACGTTCCAATGGAATCGAAATTATTTTTAAAACCACCACCATGTGCTGCATGCATTTTACTTCACCTGCCGGTAGACTGATAGGCACTAGAGAACTTAATTTTCTCAACAAATAACTGAACGAACCATCTTTATTTGAAAAAGAAGTATCTATGACTGATAAAATCTGATCAAACTGATAACAATGATATTGTTTGCATTGTCTCGATTCTCACTAATCTCGCATTGTGTTTATAAGTAGAGAGGATTTCCCACATCTCGTGACAATCAAAATGTATCATAGCGAAATGGATAGATACATTGTTGACCTGAATCGATAGTAAAATAGAATCTCAAGTACATTTTGTGTTGGTATTGAATAGATATGAAATTGTCAATTAAATAAATGTTTTTAATTATCTGCCGCTAAGTGTAAGTGAGATGATAAAAATTTTTACTATGCGCAGATAGTTTTGATCAGCTTCACTGATAATGATTTGAAGCGGAAAGGGCTTTTACGTGTAAAAAATTCATACCTAGAAAAGATTAGGTATTTTCATGATATTAAAACAAAAATATATGCACGGAAAAAGAAAATTAGTTAGATTAATACTTTTACTTTTCTGAGTAATCATATGCTGAGTAAAGTAGGCATTCAAAAGTATCCGGAATGAGCTCCGAGAATATTCATTGAACTCTGCACCTAGCCACTGCGCGTACCATTCGTCCTATAATGCAGTGGGCTCTCACTTCGCTTGTGAAAACGTCCACAGTACAATGCAAACCATTACAAGTTAAACCTAACAGGTCTAATCTAACAGCCTGGTGCGATGCGCGTCCATGGAAACCCAGGACTGTCTATTCATTGCACATGATTCTTCCGCCCAGGACTTCATAGCATCCTCGAACTATATTTGCTTGATGGCTGATTTGACCGATTACATTGGTATTCCAATGAAGAAAGCGTACGAGACCCCCGGTAGTAAGGTACCAAGCCTCGCCAGTTCTCCGCCATTCACCTTTCAGTTGCCTTGAAGACCCCTGTATCCAGATGTTCAAATCAATTTCACTGCCAAATGTCTCGAATTCTTCCTAAGAGATGCACGGTAGTCAGCTATAATCATGGGCAATTTACAAGAGCCAGCTTCGAAATTGACAGCTTGACTATCTAAGAAAATGCCAATTTTAAATCCGAATATTCGATTACATAGAAGTCATTCTGGCAGGTATCTTAATTGGACTTCGGTTCAGTTGAGATGTCCTACCATTCTTGAACTTTTAAATGGCGCCCAACGTGGGATGCAATACTTGTTTTGGGTGACCATGTACAATGGAGAAAAAATAGTTTAGAAGTTTACAACTCGCAAGACTTTTGGGAAAAATTCATTTTGCACTGCTATTTTTATTTTTGCTGCTCAATAGAACACCGTGACTCTTGTTAGGACATACTATTATAGTTCTATTTCTCCTAGCCACAATATCCCTTCTAAATCCCATCCTTTTAACTATTTCCTTCAGTATACCTCTGGTATACTGAAGGAATGGTGCTTTTTTCTGTTTAAGCTTTTTGATTCTGGGAGCAACCTGGGAATTGGCTTCGGATTATTGGATTTGGTGG
Organism: Nemotelus pantherinus; assembly: GCA_963978885.1. Classification (NCBI taxonomy): domain Eukaryota; kingdom Metazoa; phylum Arthropoda; class Insecta; order Diptera; family Stratiomyidae; genus Nemotelus; species Nemotelus pantherinus. The sequence continues at coordinate 4,859,314 of OZ022263.1, forward strand.
TTTTCTGCCATCTTCAGTCCATGTCATTCCCCTCTGTATGTGACATCTACACCAATCTTTTGACTTGGTGTTTGTTCCGATCTTGACATTTTTTTTGGGTTTTGTTCAAACTGTTGATAGACTACGTAAGGTTGGCATAGTCTTGACATCGCGCCTCTTCAGTTTATTTATTTATCACCAAACAAGGTATGAAATAATTACATATAAATAAATAAATAAAAAATTTTTAGACAAATTAAAATAATTGATACCTTATTTTAATTTGTCTAAAAAAATTTTATTTATTTATTTATATGTAATGATATCATACCTTGTTTGGTGATAAATAAATAAACTGAAGAAGCGCGATGTCTGAATATAATACAAATAAATAAGTTGAAATTAAAGAATAAATAAATATATAAAAGCTAAATAACATGTTGGACAGTAAATTGAAAACGCAAAATAATTAAACAAATTAATGCAAAATTTAAAAATAAACGAAATTAAATAATTAACTATTAAAAAGCAAAAGTAACATTACAATACAATCTAGGTAAATAAAAAGGATGCTAGGTCAGTAGACTAGGAAGGGTAGATAAAGAAAGCTTTGGCAAAGCTATGTTTAAAGGACGCCTTGGTGCTGTTAACAGCAAGTAAGACACCACCTTTTCTTGTACTTGTATAATCACGGTCATTTCTGACGATTGCCCATCTATTATGGAGGATCTCTTCGCTAATATGAGAGTCATTCAACTATTTGTAACAAAAAGGCAAGTACGTTATTGGTGGGAACATTCAATGAAGGCAAAACTTTTAGTAATTTATGAAAAGTGCAATTATTGTTTGCATTCGAAATGCTATTGCTGCTGCTACTGATTGACTTCCAAGGGGAAAACGAGATGGTTTTTTTGTTATAGCTTTTGCTGCTTCCATTCATGTGAGTAAAAAGCCAGGGGTAATTTGCTGCGATCGATTTTATAACAGTTAGATGATTATTTGTGACATTGAGGTAAGTGCTTAGTATTTAATTAATTGATACGAAAATAATTCTTCATAAGCCTGCCTAGCACAGAAATACTGGAAGAATTAGGAACTCCTACGACGCAAAGCGGCACTCTTGAAATGAATGGTCATAGTCGAAACCATAATGGCCTGAGCTGGCAAAGCTTAATGAAATTTTCGAATTTGAGACAACACTAACCTTTAATATTTGAATCCCTAGTCACCATCTTGAGGTAGACCTGTACGAGAACGGACAGTTTCATTTTTATTATTTTTTTCTACTTTCCCGGTGTCTTAAGAATATTTCACAAAACTAGTTGCGTGTCAACTTTATATTGTAAATAGTATACTTTTTTATTAATCTCTCTACTCTTTCTCTAGCTCATGTAGTCTAGTAAGGAGAGCACTGGCTTCTAGAATGTGGGGTTCCTGGTTCGAATCCAGGTTTGGACGTCAGATCGCACACCGAGTTTTGAGTTCACCGAGCTCTGAATAGGTACCTGAATTAAATTAGGGCCAAAGTGAGTCATGGAACTAATCACTTCACACAAAGGATCTCTCTACTAGCTTCAACCTCTAGATCCGACAAAGAATTGTTGTAGGATTACTTTACTTTACTTTTATTATCTTTTTTTGAAGATCTACATGGCTTAACATATGAGTGTGCTTCAATTAGGAGCTAGCGAACCAATGGACCTGAAGCAGGATCTGATCACTTTCAACTAAATAATTACGCTAACTTAATGAATTCTCGTACTAACTTTGACTTCGTATTTTACACACGTTTGTTTCTTATTTTAAATATTTACATTCATTATTCTATATATTTATAATTCTTACATATCTAAGATTTGTCTTGTTACATTTAGCTACGTCCTAGGTTGAACCTTTGCCATTTCACTTAGTTTAGTTTGTCGAAAGCGCCAAAACGCCAGTTTTTACCCTAACATGCCGATCACTCGCAGTCAGGAAGACCCGGGTAGAGTCTAAGTTTGTGACTCATTTGTAAACAGCTCTACGTCAGATTGCACTACACTATACGTAACACTATACGTTTATCCAAGCAAGCTTGGAGCAGTGGCCTGGTGGCAATAATGCCCTCTTCAGCCTTTCTCTGACCCCTGTTGAGGCTTCCTTCAACAGTGCCCAAAAAAGCAAAGGAGCATTATGTTGCTTTACCAACATATATATACACCAGTTTTTCACTGGTCTACCAGCAGAGTTTTACTGAAGGTACTATCGCTCGGGCAGGAGTATCTCGTGGAAACCGGATCCTTCCACGAGATACTCCTGCACGAGTGATAGTACCTTCAGTAAGCTGTGAAAGACTTTTTCGAGACCGTTTTACTAACCTGAATTTACAAGAACTCATTAGGCATCTTATGCACAAACCTCATAAAACTTTCCGAGGTCCTCTTCCAACTGGAACTCCTGGAGCGACCCCTGAACGACAGAGAGCTGGTGGACATACTACCGCAAAACTTATTGCCAGAAATATTTTCACTTGCCCTCCGTTCAATCTATAATCCATGCGGAGACCTAAAGATGGATCTCCGTAATCACCGCAGATCATCCCACTCAAGACCCAACCCAGCTGAATTCGATACAGATCCCACAGGGCGATTGGACTCAGAACAATTGGCAGCAGCATTGGCAAGCTGCAGTTGTCTGAAACTAGGGTACCGCTTGACGAGCGAAGCGAATAATTAAAAACGAAGCCAATAATTAGATATGGGTGTGTGTAACCTGACATTGACAAGCCCTATTGTGTTTTGTCTGTCAAGAAAAATTCCACACGTCTGGGAGCACGAAACAAGACCTGAGGGCTCTTAAAGGCAACCCAGCAGCTACATCGTTTCAACCACTAGGTACGGAGAATTCGGATGCTATTCTCATAAGTATCCTGCCTTGCCTGATATAATAAGTAATAAATAAGTAATAACCAACATTGATTTTACCAAAATTACAAAAAAAAAATTAAGATGAAAGTATATCCTGAGCTTAGAAACGTTTCAGGTGCTGTTATTGTATCTTATGCTTTATTTTATGCGGCTACCAATTTATAAACAATTGATTGCCGCAAAAAAGTATTCAACATTTGAAACGAATAAATGGTGTAAAACAAAAGGAAGGAGGATATAAAGCTACCTTCTACCATATTTACAATATTACGGACAAATATAGACCGTATACAATAGTTGTGGAAAAAGAAATAAATTTTAATTATTATATTGCAAATGAAACCTTTTTCGTTAAAGAAATAATCATGAATTACTAAATTAAAACGTCGGCCTAAATATATGATGCTGGTCTATTACGACTCCTTTTTCTGAGGCATCGTTTAGTTTTCTAGTAAAGAAAGGGACTTCCAGCTAAAAAAATTTCAGTCAAAGGATATCGTAGGCTGCATAATATCTGGGGAGGCTGTCTGCCTCCTAATAGGACTACGTTTAAAGTGGAAACTGTATAGTTTGTGTGTCTGTATTTTTAGGGCCTCTTCCCAGCAAACGCGCTTTACTGCATTTTGGCCAAGCTCGGCTTGCTAGTTCATGCCTGATAGCCTCTTGGTTCTTTTTGAATATAGTCTGCTCCCTTTTATAGTGCATCTATTGTGTAATTACCCTCTGAACAAAATCTGCATAGTGCTAAGTCTAATATAACATAGCGCAGCATTTATAGCCACACACGACAAATACCCATACATTGTGGGCTCTTTTGCTATGTACATAATCTCAACTTCTGTGTCACATACTCCCGACTACTATGAACATGATCTCAGCACATATTATTAAAGTAGGCTGAATAAAATTAGCTTTCTAATAAGCTCATGTAGCCTAGTAGGTAGAGCATTGGGTTTTAAAGAATAAGTTTAAACCTTGATTCGAGCAGGATCAATTTGACATAGCTTAAGAAATAAAATTTGAGTGAGGTAAATAGAAATTAACATAGCCTACTATCGTCAAAAACCGAAATTGTCAAAAACGGGGACAATTTTCCTTTCACTTTGCTTTCCATCAGGGTTGTAATGCATGGTGTTTAGGATTATAATACTCGTACATAGCGCTTACTCCTCTGAGTTTTTTGCCATGCATTATGTTGCCAGGTGCTATATTTCATCACAATCGCAAAATCAACTCTGTGTTTAGCGCGCGCTAGGAGTCCATAAATTATGGTGTCTAGCGCTGTGCTTTGTTTCAGTGCATAAAGCATAGTACTGAGTTCGATTTCACGTGAAATTTTCATACAAAATTTCACGTGAAATCTGTTTCGGCGAAAATTTAGCTTGAAAATAAGCAAGTTTGGTACTGTGTTCTTAGCATGAAAAGTTGCTTCGAAGTTGCTTTCGCTTCGAAAATATAGATGGCACTGAAACATGCTGTCAATCATTTCATGCCAATTTAGTTTGTGCAGTTCATTCTTTCTTGCGAAAAAGTGACATTTAGTGTTTCAATTTGAAAATTGAGCAGTGCAAATGACTTTCCAATAAGAAAATCGATCGAAAAGTGAAATTCTTGACATTTTATCCGTCAAGAATGAGCAGTGTCTCTGCTTTTCTCCGTTGTCAAAATTTTCGCTCGAAAGAATGACCAGATAATGGAAACATGTCAAAATTTCACGTGAACTCGAACTCAGTACCAGCCTTAATGGATGAAAACACTACGTTCTTTTTCTTTCTCGAAGCAATTCCATCCCATTTTTAAGCAACTCATCTCAGCCGTGTAGAGCTATCAAGCGACAAACTAGCATCCGCCGAGTGTGGTCTAGAAGGTGCTTCGCTAATGTGGAGTAAGGGCCTTCATGGCCGTTTCTAGGGCACCCTGCTCCAGGGGCTATTTCAACTTTTTTTGCCACGTTGATGGCTGCCTATTACACTCGCGGCAAGCAGCTGGATTAGATTTCGATTCAGTTGATATACCCCGCTATACTCCAACATTCAAATCGCTACAGACTGTGTAATATGTTTCACCCTTTGAACAAGTTTTCAAATGTGAAAAAGATAAAACATTTGGTTTATCATACAAGATTCACTAGCTAGCTTCGTATACAGTTAATAAAATGTTAAAATTATAAAGAAATGTAGGTTACCGCTATCTTCATTGTATAAGATGAAAATTAAATTGATCGAGCTATTTTACTATAGAGCGAACATCAATGACAAAAAAAATCGTAAAACGTAGCATGAAACTTGATCAGTTGATTAAAAACGTAAAAATTGTTGATATTGAGTCACAAAAACGTGTAATTTATGTTAATAATTTTGAATCACGTTCCTACGATGTGACATTGACTACTATGTGATTCCACTGAATGCCGTATCTCTACATTTAAATATCGCATATACTTACATATGCATGTATACGTTGATGATATCTTAGCGAGCAAAAATAAAGATATTCTTAGTAGGTACACTCTTAACCGAAGTATCAAATTGTTTTGTTATTATTACTCGATAATTTTATATTTTTCGGATAGCAAAGCTTTCCAATTCCCTGTGCACAAAGCCATGTTGCTTCAACGCATTACAATATACTTTATTCGATATCTTACCCTTAAATCTTTGCCTTGTACTTGGTGCAGAACTAAAGTTAGATTTAACTTCAATAATAATACTATTGTTCTAACAAAATTCACTTCTATTAAACAAATTTCGCTAAAAAGTAAGATCGAATTTTGTTTGGCTACGAGTGGAAAATTTATTGACAACCGCTTGACGAATCTAAGTGATTTGATCGTAACAATGACGCAGGAAACAATTATTCAATTTGAACGAGCAACGAATTGTTTATGTTGACTAACATCATTAATTTTTTAATTTAACAGGAATCCTATGTAGAAAAAATCAACAGTTTTCATCAACATCACGTGTATATTTTGTGAGATGCGAAAGAATGCTCAAAAATATTTAGCTATTTTTCCATGTATTAGAGCCCATACGAGTATATAAATATGTCGATAGATTTAAGTCGGTAGGCATACTACGGTAGAAAATTAAAACTTGAAATCTGCTTTAAACTGGTTTACTATAAAACTAGGTTCGCGAAAATTCATCAAGCTTTTATTCAGCCGTTAACGACTCTGTTATGCTCGTAAAATCAGGCATAAATTGTAGTTATGCCTAAAATTAATTGTATTTACTAGCAGCTGTGTATACAGGTTGTTTTTGTTAGGTACACAAGTGTTTTACGAGAAACCGACAAAAAGTACCGAAATCACGAATTCAAGTTTGATGGATACCTACACAGAAAGCTTTTGGCCAACGAGATTGAGAGAGACACAAAACATTCGGACATTCGAGGTCAAGCAACAATAACAACAATTATCTGCAAAAATGAAACATCGAAAAAATCCAATAGCGATTTTTAACACACTTGAAAAGAAATATCTTCGGTTCACTGTTATGACATGTAAGATACTCGTTCACGTTTTCGGTGAAATTTCACCACGCTGTCATGCTACTATTGTTTGTTGAAAGTAGGTAGTAGGTGATTTTTTATATCAATTGTGTGGTCTATTTATTGGACCAATATACTCGAACTGTTGGAATAATCTATAGATTCGAATTTGTTTTATACCTATCAGGCCATAAATTAATAGATAATATTGTTACTGGCGGAAACCGAGTAGCCAAAGCAATTTATATAATAGATACCAATGAAAAAGAAAATTAATTCACCATTATTCTCTCATGCAGTGCTACTTTTCAGCTTGTTACAGTAATTTAATTTCTATGGCACCAGTCAATATTCCACTGAACTGAGCTGTGTATTTGTTGAAATATAATTAAAAGATTGAAAAAACTGTTTAAAACAGTTTTGTGGGTATTTTGCAACAACACAGTCCAATTAAATCATTTTACCGAAAATTTAATTAACAATATTATACAACCCCTACTTATAAAATAATGTAAAATACAACGAAATATCTACTTGAATTGTTTCAATTATCAATGCAAAACATTAAAATTCATTAATCATACAACACCCTTTCCCCAAAAATTTCAATAGATATCCATACAATTTATTTCGAAATTTAATTAATTAACTCAATCATTTGTTACCGATTACATTGAGTGTGGATTGTATTATCAAATTTGTTCAATAGCCTGAAAACTAACAGTAATTTCACTAATTCACATAAACTACTCGATAAACTTTAAAGTGCTGAACTTTCACAATGGAAATCATTCGATGAAATATTCGATTTGTTCCGATGCAATAAATTCAACTTGCCTCTGTGTCTTTGGCATCACATGAAACCTGGCCACTTTTAGTTTATTAGAGATGAGATACTGAACATTTTTGCCAACATCATCACAATGGCGACGACAATTAGCAACGTCATCATTGCAAACCAATCGTACTGGATGAAATAGTGCTTGTTCTGTCCTCTCTCACTCCTTGCATTCAACAATGAATGATGAATAGCAATTTTTTATTACAGTTTTATTGTTTATCGGATGTCTATTACATTTATTCATTTTGAATTGATGTTATTATACTTTGAGTGTATTTATGGGAAACCCGGAACCTTTTAAGGATGCAATAATGGAAGATTACAGGCACAAAAGGATTTATCAGAATTTTAATTGATAAAATAATCGCATCGCAAATAAACTTTATCAAGCGTCAAACTTTTCTCGAAAATTAGCAGCTCTTAAATATCAATTATACTTATTCGTAGGTGTAAATTGACGACATTGACGCATTCCTGCATCATGTTTCTAATTGATTTATGTTCTGAAAGTGGTTTGATTCTGGACAGTTTTGGTGGAAACTGATTGACTTGTCACATGGTAATTGATCATTTGGTGGTCGTCAGCATGCGGTGTTATGCATCATGCATGATGTACTGTGAATAATTGCAGTGGGTGTTACTATTTTGGCGGTTTATATGAAATACAATAATGTACGAACTGTAAGGAAATGTTAATTTTGAAAGTTTAAATTGAAAAGAATATTCTGTATTCTATTGCTGGTGTCTCGAGCTCAGATCGTCACCGATAAGTAAATGTTGATACTGAGATATAATGGAGTTAAAATACTAGGAAATCATATAATAGACATGGGCTTTCAAACGTACAAAGATACAACGAGAAATCGTCTAGAGCTTGTTATTTTGACTACTTTCAGATTGGGAACCAAAACAGCCGCCATGTCCTGAATAAATCTAACCAAAAGTCCAAAGCCATCATTTTTGTTCTCAAAGACTGTAGGGTATCCCCTGACGTTGACCCTATGAAATTCTGGAAGTCTGGTTTCTGTTAATGTTACTAAGTCCAATTTTGACGCATCTTCGTTATCAGCGTAGCGCTTTTAACCGTGGCTGCATCAAAAATTACATAAAAAGGTTAGAGCTCACTAAGCACCAGAAATAAGGAGAGCAATACCTTCTACTGATCGGGCGTATGAAATGCTACTTTACCTGTAGTTCAAGACACGCTGCGTCCCAAACTGCTGACGTTCCTTCTGGGCCTGATCGCGGTGAATACTCTTGGCTTCGACACTGGTCACAACTTTTTTCCATGCTGGGCATCTATGGTAGTTAGCTAACTGGCCATTTAGATCGCGTGTAATACGTTTCTATTTTTGCAATCACTAACTAGCTTTTTACACAGCATTGAATCAGGGCACAATACCTGGCCGAAGTTTTAACAGTTCGAACACTGTAACCCTTTTTTGTTTCGATTTCTTTCAAAAGTCAGTCTCTGCTAGAGAATGGATTGTATTTCAAACAAAGCAGCTAGCTCCTGGGCAGAGTCAAATCTTAGCCGCTATTGACTTACCCAGCTCTCGGATTCTGAGGGTGAGGAGTTGTGATATTAACTCTGCTTTCTTGAGTGTGCGACTGAAACATGAACTTTGAAAGATCCATCTTATAGGCCTTTACTCTCTTTGAACTCTGGGATGTAAGGGAAGAAACTATTACGTGGTTTTTTGTTTTTGAGCTATTCGTCGTCTTTTTTGGGCAACCATGTTGAAATCTAGGCTATTTTTATCAATTTTTTCTAATAATGTCACAGACAATGGTGGCTTTAAGTGCAGTTGGTAGCTTATAGGTGGCTGGTTTCACTGAAGCATACTCTCAAACGACAGATGAGAATGTATATATCCGTGTTAGCTGATAGGTGAGAGTGTGTTGGCGTGCGTATAATCCCATTAAGAAACAGTAGGCGCAGCGAACATTCACTGGCAATAAACGAAATTCTCTGCATTGGGTTGCATAATAGAGTCGCAGATATTCCTTGTTTTGTGCCACCACCGCGAATACAGATGGCTTATGCCACCTTGTACTTCTTCTATGGTTGTTGGTGGCAGCATAGAGTCTTCTTCTTGCTTTTGTGCAGCCTCCAATTTTAAATTTTCAAGCAATTTACTTAACTGCTTTTCCTATAGCTCCAGAATGTCTTCAAGACCGGTAATCAAATTACACTCTTTGTCCTTACAGTACGTGCAGCGTGGTGTGCAGTGCGTCATGTTTCGGACTATTTGGTAGAACTTCCATTCCTATTTTAATTTTCTATTTTTTTTCGTCACAAATCAGGTCTTTTCCCCAGGCTGTTTTTTTATGCCTGTGAAGTCTTTTTTCTATTCTTTCGCGCTGCTTATATTCCTCCTTGCGAGCGCACGTTCTATGTGGTTGTTGCAGTGCCCGGCATGCAACATTCTTACGTTCAGTCGCTAGTTTGCTTTCATCATCAAACCATTTGCTCCGATCTCTGCGACTACTGCCTAAGATGGTGTCAGCAGTATTTTAAGGCCTGTTTATTTCTCATCTACGCCCGGTATATGGGCCCAAAATCTTAGCCCAAGACCGAAGGTATTACTGGTATTTCCATCGCATAAGGCAGCCGAGCTCATTTGAACCTGGTTCGCAGATACCATACGTCCATGCAAGGCAATCTGCACTCAGAAAACCATACCAACAACATAGTGGTTTGTCATCAGACTCGAGTTGTGGCGACGGTCTATCGGTACATGATTTATCTGATTATGAGTGGTTCTATCAGGTGATAGCCAGATGGTCTTATCTTTACTGTCAAACGACCAAATACTTCGATGCTGCTTATTCTATGACTCAAGGTCCCTTGTCATTAGTGTTCTCATGTAAACTATGGATATCTGCGTAAAGCATGATCACCGGCTCTCAACCAATTTTGACGTTAAGATCTCCAAGAGTGATTTACAAGATCCGCTCTTCCACTGTAAAGAACTCTATTTTGAGTCAAAGCCGGTAGCCCAGTGAAATTAGTCTATTCTGGAATCGAGAATTCAGTTCACCTGCAATGTGGGGTGCAATATGCTACCCGATTTGACGTAAATTTATGACGCGATTTTTTCAACAAAAAATGATTCCTGAAAACCTTTGCAATTCACAATTAATTCATATAACAAATTTTCCATTCCAATCATAAACACGGCTTTAAGGGACTAAAGACACATCTTAGAGTTTCAAGAGACAAGCTAGACAGAGTGCCTGTTTCAGTTATGTAGGCCTTCCGTCGAACAGCAGGGGGTTAGAATAAGACCTAGGTTAAAATTTAGATCTAATTAGGCTAAAGTAATTATAATTTATCAGAGGTTATTGTAGTGTAAGGTAGATTTTCAGACAGCTATTGCCCAGAAAACCCCAGCAACTGTAAAAGCTGGGTAGTATTATTATTGTGTAAGAAAAAAATGTTCCAAGAAAAAAACGACAAGAGCCAGCAGACCAAAAGGCCCGCCAAGCTACTTATTCTCCGCAGCTTGGCATCAACGGCAGTTTTCAAAATCTTAACTTGCGCATCAGAGTGCGCATTGCCACTCAATATATGATGGATATAAATTTCGTAACAGATAGGTTGTGACGTCTTTCCATTACATTTGTCTACAATGGTAGACGAAAAATTACATGATACTGTTTCATTTTGATTTTATCAAGCGCCTGTTGAGGATGATTGTGCAAAGAGTGGAAAGCGACACGTGACATATAAATAAATACATCAACGATTAGATGGGTATTACCCATAATAAAGTTACTGCCATGCCCCTAAATTTATAAGTTTCTCACTGTTAATCAAATTTTAAGTTAGGTTAAGAATGTACAAGCTATATAAATCATTTAAAAAAAAGAATTAAATTCAATTCAGAGTGCGCTTTAATTCTCACAAAAAGAGAAAGCTGTGACGACAGTAAAGGATAAGTTTGGATTATCCAAAACTTATCCAAATCCGAATTAGGGAGCATATGTACTTAACATACGAATTTTGAGTACGAGTATCGATACCTTTTGGCACATTACAAGTAAAACATAGCATCAAATCGCTGTTAAAAATGTAGCGTTACTAAAAAAACTCAAAAATGTTAACACTATAGTACTAGAGTACCGAGTGAATACTATAAATCATTTATTTTTTATGATAAAACTAATAATATTGAACAGTATCTACAAAGTAATTAGACATATTAATCTTATCGTCTTTTGCAATTACTCCCAATAGAATTTACTACATTTTTTTGTTTTCTATAGATATATGCGCACATATTTATCAATATATGATGGATATAAATTTCGTAACAGATAGGTTGTGACGTCTTTCCATTACATTTGTCTACAATGGTAGACGAAAAATTACATGATACTGTTTCATTTTGATTTTATCAAGCGCCTGTTGAGGATGATTGTGCAAAGAGTGGAAAGCGACACGTGACATATAAATAAATATATCAACGATTAGATGGGTATTACCCATAATAAAGTTACTGCCATGCTCCAATAGTATGCGATTACAAAACCTACATCCTTTTGAAATATTTTTTTTCTTGAATTGGTCTCTAATCTCGTTTTGAGCGAAAAGCAATAAATTAGTATTTCGACGTGGACGAAAGTTTGTATAAGTGAATGAAGGCTATATTATGCCTATATATGAGTTTTATTGAATTAACACGACAGATTTTGTACAACACTTGAAGAGATAAGAGATTCGAAGTGCCTTCGAATTTACAAGTATTTACGTAGGTAGATGTACAATTTAGGCAGCTATGAGTTATGAACTATCGGTAAATGAAATTGATATTGTTAATTACTAATTAGCATGTATCGACATAGAATGATCAATGTCCACCGATTGAACTTTGGTAAGTAGACATATTGTCATAGTATTTTTTTGTTAAAATTATATTACCATGGAGGGTTATATATTTTGCGTTGAAAATATATTCCCACACAATGGTTAACACATTATTGGGCTTACGCAAATAGGTAGTTCCGACCGACATGTGTAAATATACTCTTTCAATTCGACAATCGTTGAAACTAAATTGAGCGTGATGATGTATTGACGTAATTAAAAGAAAGAAATTTTCTCACATATCTTAAAGTAGGTAAAATGAATGACTAACGAACATTTTTCGTTGTAAAAGTACATTTTCATTGAGAATCGAGTACAATATTCGGGATTTCTTCTCAATTCAAACGTATTTTGATGATCAGCATTGCCAGTTAAGCCTTTTATCTCCCTAGAAATGTCTAAAGAAAAAACTCTTTAACGTGGGAAATGTTGAGAGTTCGGAATTTGAAAGTTGCAATTATCTTTTTTGGGCAAACTAGAATTTTCAATAACGACAAAGAAAAAAATATGAACAGATATATAATTTCACTTAAAATCTCTCAATCTGATATATTTACAAGTTTAATCAATGTTCAATGCGACAAGCCTTACCAAAAAAAATCCAAAAAATTCTACTGACCTTTGAATCAACTAGATGCTCCAAATCGATAAAAACAAAAAATGTTGAGCAGAAACCCTTGAGCTCCAAAGCACTCCCTTTCGATTTTTCCAAATATCTTTTTGAAAAAATCAAAACCACTTTTTTATAACGCACATTCACCAACGGTTATAAAAGGGATGTTATCAAATTTCAACAAAAACGATGGATCATGTCACAAATTCTTCTTCTCTTTCGGTAAGAAACAGCAAGTATTTTAATTTAATTCAAAAAGTTCCACGAAAAAAGACACAAGAAATTAAAAATCGCGTTCGATGGAATGAAAAAAATATATTAGCACAACAAATCCACAAGTTTTGGAGGCGACGAAAGTTGAACCACTAGATCGCCAATAACACTTCACACTACGACCGGACGATTCGACCGATTTAATTCAGATCGAACTGACCTGCGACTGTCGGAAACAAACTGGTTAAAAGTATACTTAAGCTAATACTAAAAATCGAATTGAATCTTTTCATTTATCAATACTCAGCTGTTAGCTTTTTCGCGTTTCGAGTTTTTGGTAAGTACTCCCACCCAGCTGTACAATCCGATATTCCGCTCTTGACTGCTCCCCAGCACTTGAGAGATGACTAACCTTCTATCCACCTACTGCGGTGGCTACAGGTTCCAATGCCAAAACCGAACACTTTGCTCAGAGAGGTGTCTATACCAGTGATATTTAACTGAGTTTTTTTACACATAGTATTTTATGTACACGAGCGAGAAGCAGCAGCAGTAACTTTACCGATTGATAAACAAATCTAAAAGCTTGTTAATGTTGTTCCTGTACAGAGTAACTGCCGACCGGTAGACAGTTGTTTGTATGTGTTTACTATTGTTTTTTTCATACACTCATTAGATTAGTTCAAGCGAGTAATTACCTGATCTGTTAGATTTTTACACATGTTTAGTGTCGGCTAGATTTGATCAATTTGAAAATTATCGCTCAAGTGGAACTTAAGTGTGATCATATCAGATGGTTTATGCCGCTGGTACGCAGTAATTATTTTTTTTTCTGAGGTATTTCAATGAGACAAATATTATTTACAATGACGACTAAACCAAAAAAAAATATGTGATAGTCTTTAATTTACTGCCTAATTATTTCATAGATTTTGAAGATGCAAAGTGATTCACCAGTGAGCTCTTTAGCAACGGCACTTGCACCAGCTCATGTAGTCAGAAAATATCGGAAATGAATTGTCGAATGTTTGTAACAAAAATAAAGAAAGTGATGAGCGCAAAGATGACAATCAGATATTATTTCGTTAGAATAGTCAGCCCCTCTAAAACCCGTTACGAATCCGGAAGTTGAAGTTGGCAGAGAATTCATTCAGAACCAATAATTACTAGAATTGAGTGTTTTTACTTCTTTTCTTTCTAGCGTGGAGTGATAAGAACTTTGCCTCTGATTTGACTCAGGTGCCTGCTCACAGCTAGGTCAACTCAACTTTTTGACCATGGTTTCTCGTTCATGGCTAGCTACAAACCAGGAACCTGACACAGTAGCAGCCAGTATGTAATGTGCTTACTTGGATAAACAACGGTTTGTTCATACAATGTAATAAGGAGAAAGCAACAGTATAATATTTTTTCGAGGATTTGGTGATGAACCAGCTCATGTGATATTCTAATCATGTTGTTCTGCATTCCAAAACCACATATAGCAATGGAATAATGTCATTTTCTTTCCTTAATACTAATCTATTAGTTCTAGCAGCCCCGGATCTAGGGGGGACAAGCCGGAGCCCGTGTCCCGGGCGGCAAATTTAAGCTTGGCATATGAATACACACCTCAGCATTATCGCAACTTTGCGATGACAGATGCGTATTATAGTAAAATAATAAATAAATAAAAATAGAAATTGTTTATTTCGGACAATTAAATGATCCACAGTGTGTTAGTAAGGCTTTATTGTTATTATCAATAAAAACACAAAGCACTTTAAATATAAACATAAAAGACACAGATAAGTCCACTTTCCTGCGCTGAGGGCGATTAAAGAAACGAGCTGATTTCCGTGAAAAGCACCTCCATAGTGGTGAAGTAAACCTATCAGCTATAGTCTTTAGGATGCTTTTGGGACTGTCCCGTGTTCTATGGATCAGCGATATCGTTTTTTTGCAACTAACGGTTGCAAAGCCATCATTCTGGTACTCCACAAACATCCCTGAAGCACAGCAGAAGCAGGCCAATCCCATCATCATCCTGAAGATATTATTATATTGGACGCGCAAGGTGTCCAGCGATCTTTTGGCATATGCGACTCACAGATTCCCCGTGTTCAAGCTCTAGTAATATTTCTGGAAAAACGTTACCTTAACTTACTTAGTACAACAGGAAAATCTGCGAACCAGCATATTACCTCTGAATGCTAAAGTCCTGCGCTTCCTTTCAATATCAGCAGCCAGGAGGTCGTTGGCAATGATATACTATATAGTACTTTAAGCACATAAATTATTCCCCTCGGGGCACGTAGGTATGATAGGAAAATAATTGCGGTGGCTCGGTGCCCACGAGACACGCTGTCGCGCGGCAGCTGGTTTAGTAGTGAACGCACTCACGTTTGAGGGCGGTTAGCTTCCTTTCGAAAGGGATGCAGCTATATTTAAACAGATCCGCGTATGGATGCTTTGTTGTATCTATCAAAAAAACTGTCTTGCTTTTCGTGGATCCCACGAAACCCTTAGCAACCTCATCACACAATGTCCTCAGCCTGGTCAAGGGAGCTTCTTGAATTTAATTTTCCTGCTCTCCAAACCTAATTCATCTCTTAAGTTTCAATTAGAACACCTAAAAAAGGGACAAGTATCATATTTATCAAAGAAAATACAGAATGAAATTATTGGGATAATGGCAAAAACATTTAGAAATAGCTTTCTAAACGACATCAAAGAAGCCAAATAATACACAATTATTTTCGACTGCACTCCAGATATCTCGCATACAGAACAGGTCATTCGCTATGTAAGAAAAAACTGGCGATGCAAAAAATGCAAAAAAAAAATTCATGGATTTTATAGAAGCTGCTCGAAATACAGGAAATCTCATGCTCGCTACTGCTGGTTGAGCTCGTTTGTTGATTTCCACATTCAGTCTAATATATCCCGGGCGCTGTTCTCGCTCCTTTTGCTGCAGTTCCTGCGCTCTTTGTCTCAGCTTTGACATTTGTCTATGTCCGTCGATTGAAATTGATGTGATCTTTTCTTGATCAAATATCCATATCTGTGTATCCTCTGCTTCAACCCAGAGTGATAGTGTTGCAGCCTTATAAATGAGTCAGCCACTTGACCCAGTTGCCCTATTTATGGTGTCCACTAATTCAGTCTTGTGTATATTTCCCATTCTGGCTACATTCTGCATTCCTAAACCGACGTATTGGTTGTTCAATCTAATTGGGGGACGTAGCGGTAAACTTTTCAGTCAGATATTTATTGAGTGTATCAATAGAGATTGTACGTGTTAATGATCACCTTAGATGCATCAATAGGCGTGTTTTTTCACTCCTCCAGAACAGAACAGATGCATTGGAAACAACAACACTCCTCTTCCAGTGAATTCACTGGGACAGAATTCTATTTTGCATAGGTAGTTCATGTGCTGAACTATAGAATGTGAAAGAAAAGCTCATGAGTAGTTGCCTTTTTGTGCCGTGAGGTGGCTTTGGATTTTTCAAGGTTATGTTGAATGTTTTGGTAGTTAGGAAATTAGAAAAAGCCCTCATAGTGTGTAGGAAATTAAATGAGGTAATTTTCTGTTAGTTCCTTTTATATTTTCTATCGATTGTGGTATATTGAAAAAATATTTTCGTATCACGAAATACTGAAACAAGTGAAGCATGCTGAGGTAACGTGTAGTCACACATTACCTCAGTATGCTTCACTTGTTTCAGTATTTCGTGATACTAAAATATTTTCTAAAGATATTTCCAAAATACATTATTTAATCAATTTCCTCATTTTCATTACCTCTACTCTAAATAATGTTTAACGTAAAGAAACGTTGAAGTGGAAAGATAAAAATAATGAAGCAAAAATAATCAAATTTCGAGTTTAGTTACAGTCTGTCTGTTACTAAACTTCTCTCTTTCTACTTTTTATATAGTATTGTTCCCTATTAATTGCAGCTGAGCCCTTATAATGCGATATTTTCCGAAATTTCACTGGCTGTTTCGATTCATTTCTATTCGTACACATTTTTTTTTTCGTTCACTTATGAACCACTTGTTTATGTTTGTTTAATACTACGGAAGACCTTAGCTTTTTGATGTCTGTCCGACTAGTCAATAGGTTTGAAAACTATTTTTTAAAATGTACTAAAATTTAATGTTTTACTATTAAAATATTTTTTAAAAAAACTGTCGCACGCCATAAAAGAGCATCTATTAAAAAAGGTACACATTTTTTTCGATGACTACTGCAAAGTGAATTTTATCAGCGAACAATACTGCTACAAATACCTCATAGAAACAAAATACAATCGATAATAGGCCAACAGACTACCGTTCACTAAAGAAACAACTTATCTCAAGCAGTCTTAACTGGTGCGTAATCTAAAAATTATATTACTGCCACATTATCTGAATGTGCAAGGACTAATTAATTGGTTTTATCAAATTCGTACGTATTCGAAAATTTATTTACGACCGTCATCCAGTTAAAATTATTTAAGTTTACATAATTATGATAATTGGATGACGTTCATCAAATCTCTTTCTAATAAACGTAGCAAATCAATAGAACATTTCTCGCCTTGATTGGCAAACTGACATGAATCGTCTACATGAAGAAAAAAATCAACATGCGACTCACAATAAGTCCAGTCATGAGTTTCAAATATTATATATAGATACTATTCTTAGGTTTATAGCAATCTGGAATTTATTAGCAGTCGGTAATTCAAGTGAATAGTGAGTTGATTGCTTTGTTAAGCCATCTAGTACATATTGTATGTTGACAAATAATCTATTATGTACAATTAGCGAACAAGTAATAAGTAGGTATTGAAATGAACTGCATTAGTTTAGATAAATTTATTTGATTGAATGTTTTCAAACTTTCAAATTGTGCTGTATCTGCTTTGATGCAGACTATTATCAATAGATTTAATGACATGGTCATATTGCAGTCGCTAATTAATTTTGCAGCAATATCATAGGACATTTTTACATTTTCCCGCTTTTTTATACGAATAAATATTATTGTGCAAATTTACTGGGCAAAATGTTAAACTATTTTCCCCGGTTTTCAATTGAAACTGTTTGCTTTGAACATAGATTGAAGACTTTGATTAACCTGTAACTGTTACAATATAATTTAATTTCTACTCTTACTTCACTTGTTATTCTACAAGCTGCTCACAATTAATCATATTCTAGCAACATATATAAAACAAATATAATGCTAAAAATACAACACAATACATTTGCAGATGAATTATTTCATCGCTTTGTTTACTTTTTTTATCACTTATTCTTATTTTTTGAAAATTTTGCATGAACACTCCATAATGACTGACAAATATTATGAAATATTTTCTACATTCCATGCTGCACTGTATCTAAAGTCCATCGAAAATATTGGATATGCAACAAAGTCAATTCAAGCGATATAATTAATTTATTTCAGATACAGAAGATTGAACAGTAATATAGACCATCTAAAGCGTCTTTAAAGTTCAGCCATACAAGATTATCAACAAATAGATACTTGCACAGCCCTGATTTTATGGCTGAAAAATGTATAAAAAAAATTGGATAAACCCGGATAGATGGTCCCAGTCGGGAGATCCATTTATAATTTTCGCAACTATAGGACAAATCGGAGGTTGAATAGTCGATTAGAATGATCTAGTTTTGCCTCTTGCAACATTATTTATTTATTTATTTGACTCAATGAATTAAAAACCTTTGCAAAATATTGTATTGAGACTAATCATAACACTATTTTCGCAAATAAAACAATTACGTGACGAATTAAATGTAGTATAAATAAAATTCGCTACATTGTGCCATGAAACATAAAAGTGTGATGTACTTAAATACCTGACACCAGCAATTGTTTTAAGACGTTTAAATTCAGGTTAAATAAGTTTGCGACGTTAGAAATTTTATTCGCTAAGTTCTTCAATCTATCTAGTGGTGAATGCTTGCAGTAATTAGTATAACGGTAATTCGAAGAAATAAATACTTGAGAAATAAATACTACTTAATTGATAATTTCCTCATAAATTATAATTTCTTGCACGATATTTGTGCTTATAAAAATTGCTTCCAATTTACATTACATTTTATTTCAAATAATAAAATTTTATAGTATGATTTTAACAAAATGTTCTTAGAAATCGTGCGCCGACACATTAAATGTGTGCATTGACTGAAGTTGTGTCATTTTGCTTCTATTTTTTAGAAAATATAGATTCGGAGGATGAATCTGATGAATCCAACAAGTGTTTTTATCGTCATATAGATTATAATAATCTTACAGAGAACGATATTTGGGATGCGGAAGTAATTATTGACGAAAAAAAAAATGTTTAACACAATATTTTTGCTGCTCATTTTTCCATAATTTTAAACTTATTTTTGTATAATTGTTTTTTTAAGTTATGTTCTAAGGTAGGCACCTACTTTCTGTAAAACAAAAATTACAGGCAAAAATAAAAAATTAAAAACATATAATTGTTTTTGTTTTGTTCCAAAACCCGACTCCAACATGAAGTTTCGTTCCAAAACCACACCTGAAGGCGATTTTGTTCCAAAACGCGACCTGATGAACTGTAAATGCTAATTAATTAATATTTAACATAATCCATAGTTTATGAAAATTTGTAATATTGTGTAGTTTTTTATTTTCAATTTATTAAAAAAAAATTGGTTTGATATATTGACCAGGAAAGAAAATATAGTTTTTTGCTGTTTCTGAAAAGTTTCAAAAACCTTTCAGTCTCATTTCGCAACTAAAGAACTCATGTGAAGTCGCAATCAGTATGGCCAACTTTGAAATATTTCTTATCATTCTAGAAAAAGCCCGCTTAATTTAAAACAAGATTAATAATAAAAATAACCATTTAAAAATATGTGACGAACAGAAGTTTAGCGTTTTCTTAAAGTTAGAACATTAGGTCGGTTTTTGGAAAAAATAACAAGAACCGTTTCCGACATTGCTAAGGTTTGAGTCGCTTTTTGGAACCAAACCGTTCAAAATATTAGACGCCATTTTGAAAGAAAAAATCTCTGTTCAGGTCGCGTTTTGGAAATAAGGCTGTTTTCAAATCACTTTTTAAGGCATTTAGACTGGGTTTCGGATAAAATAAAGTGCACAAATCGATTCCTGAGACGATTTCCTATAAGAAATGGTGTTTAACTCAGTTTCGTAAAAAATCGCTTGAGTCTCATTTTGCAACTAAAGAACTCATTTGTACTCTTTTATTGAAATGTGGAATGAATGGACGTTCTTTCAACATAAAAGACTGCTTCTGAAGGAATAAATGGAAATTCAGTGAAATAATGCAATTGATTGTGTTGTCAATTTCAAAAGCAACCAATTTATGGATATTTTGGACAGATATGCCATCAGGTTTCTTTGCTTCACCGAGTTTTTCAAGTTGAGAATCCCGGCTAATTTTGTATCAGAAGCTCGAATCTAGATCGTTCTAATTGACTCTTCTATCACCAATTGGGTTTTTTATGGTGAAAATTAGGAGTGGCGTTTCCAACTGGAAATCACTCTTGCAAGTGATTATCCCACAGAAAAGACAGATTTAAGGAAATGAAACACGCGTATACATATACGAAATTTAGTGAAGCAATTTCACTACAAAGATGAAATTTATAAATAGAGCAAATCGAGAGAATTACTACCTCAGGCTTCCCCTTTGGTTTCTCCGCTACCTAAGTTGTACGTGCTTTTGGGTGTTGATTGCCAAATTTGTGTACATATAGCCTACTATCTCAGTGAATATGGCGGCCATTTTCTGCTCCCGGAGGAGAAGACAATAAAATTTGCCCATAGTCTCATAGTTTTCATTCACTATTACTAACAGTCAGATTCAGGCAAATTGCTTCAATTCTTACTGCTGTTTTTATTTCCTTATATCTTCTTCTTGAGGATTATACTAATTTTAAAACAAATCAAGTAACAGATTCGTGTTGTAACAGATGCAGGCTCTAAACTACAAGTAGGCGATAGAAATTTTGGTATTCCAAATATTTTGCATCTTAAAACTGTCAGATATCTAAAGGCGGCTTTAGATATGCGGTGTTTGTCAAACACCTCCTATTCGCCAAATACCGAACACCTAGTCAAGTCATTTGGCTTGGTAATTGCGAAATGACAAGCACATTGAATTAGACATTCGGGCATTGCCGAATGTTTGCCAAAACTGGAACATGTACGAGCTGCTCGTCGTTGCTCACTCCCGCCATTTTCATTTGAAAATTTTTACTCGCGCCACACAGTTTGACACTTTTCAGTATTTATCAACAAGCGCAACAAATACCGAATGTCTAAAGCGGGGATCCAAACATACCCAAACACAGTGCTCGTCTACTTTGATTTGGTTGAAAGTTCCACAAACTACGGGAATAGCGAGCACCCGAATGTTTGTGCTTGGCCTAGGGCAAGCACTAGGCGAGCAACCCAACCACACATGCGAAGTTTGCCAAACTAGGTGCTCGGTATTTGACAAACACCGCATATCTAAAGCCGCCTTAAAATTGCTCTATAAGCATTTAAAATTTTGCAGGCTAGAGCCAAACAGCTTGCTCTACAGATGCTTGGACAAAATTAGCTTACATCTTACCTGCTGTCAAGATTCAGGACGCCATTACCTCCCCCACGGAAAATTTTGCTTGTATCAAACTCCTCAATTTCGGTAAATTTCGTCAAATACACACAACCAATTTCTTTTGTCAAACGAAAAACATGTTAATCACAAAGCGTCCTGGATCACTGACTAATTTTTATCCCGATATTTTTAAAAATGACACGTTTAAAAATTGAATTGTTTTGTTGTACGATTTCAATGATGTTTGATTAAATCCCGACGAACGCGTTATTATACTCGCTTTTCTTTCAATTTCGAGTGAAACACATAAATAAGGTACTGTATGCTTAATTTCACGGCTTTATACAACTTTATTTGCATTTCCTTATCGCAATTAAATTCACTCTGTATTTCTAGGCATTCAAAATCGATGATCGTTGGCTGCAATCGGTTTTCGCATGTGAACCGATTGTGCAGCTCGTGGAATTGTTGTACACCCAACGCACGTGTGTAGCGTATCATGGATGAAAATATCGCAATCTAAGCAGAAGTACTGTTCACAAGCTGTACAAAGATAGATTTTTTTATCGGTGCTGGTAAATATTTTCTGACATCCATAGCACGATGCGGCTTGCGCATCGTAATCGAATTCATCAAAACGTTTAACGGGAAACAGGTGATGGTACGAACGGGCCAGATGAGGTGCTGAGACCAGTGTTAAGCCACATGAAATGCATTCGACCGGCAACTCGCAATATTTGCTTAAGCACTGGGGACAGTGGTATCCGCCTGCAGACAATTTACTAGGATCTTCGTTGTTGTCGATGTGACACATGCACATCGTGTGCGGAGGATCTTTACCATCTTCGGATTGGCCGTGTGGGAAACCCATTTTAATCAGGGAATATTCTTGAGTTCGAGCTGCTGGCGGTGGGTCGACGTGTTGGAAAAGTTGATCCTTGTAATGAGCATCGTCTAATACAGCGCCATACGTTCCACCAGTTTGTTGAGTGAGGTAGCGACAAATTCTAATCTCAGCCGATAGACTTACAACCGAACATCGAACTCCTTCACATTTAAGACCCTAAAATTAAAAGAGTATTCAACGGTTATGCTTTAAATATTAAAATCGAAACATACATCAACTGTGAGATTCAGGTCAACTGGATCACAAGTCGTAAGACTTCCCATTATTATCAAAATTTCACGGCTCGCATGAGATGGGACCAATTTGAGAGTTTTCATCGCTAAGTCGAGCCCGTTTTGCAGTGAAGGTTCTCCAGTTAAGTTAATTTTAATTAAGCTATAAAATCAAGTATTCAAAGCTATCAAGCAGTTGATAATTTGAGGTGATATAACCAATGCTTACCCTTGAAGTGCTTTAATATGTCTCCTCGAATTGCCAGCTAAGTCCGTTATAACTTCAGCTCGTTTACTTTTTAAAGCTATTATTCCCAACTGGCTGATAGGATTCTGATCAAAAAATTCTTCGATGAAGAGCTCCAGTAACTGCAATCATATTATTGTTTTAGTCAACTTTTAGAAATGGAATTAGATATGAGTTCCACAAATTACCTTAATTGTGCATAGCAAGCGTGTCGGTTTCAGATCAGGTACACTCATTGATTCCGAACAATCGATAATAATTTGTACATGCCGCATCATTCCAAGACGACTGTGCCCGGTTTTTTGCGATTGTCGTTTTCGTTTTGCCTTTTGTATAAGCTCGGCAATGGCATTGTCCAATAAGCCTTCGTCATCTTCTTTGATCGCTTCCCTATTTCAGATTATCAGAGTCAGAATTAGCAAGAAAAATACGTAGATTTCTTGTAAGGATTATTAAGGATTAATTTTGACGAGAATTGTAGAATGTATCTTATTACAAAATCATAGCTTCGAAATATTTCTTTCGAGTAAAAAATATAAATAATAATAATAACAATAATTTTATTGAATGATACAATATCTTAAGGTAAGTATTTAGACAAAGTCTTTGCATCTGAGTTCTGAATTAATATTTGGGTTTTGCAGAAAGTTTTCTAGCGAGGTGCATATTATAGTAATAAAGGAAAAATTATCTTAAGATCTAATGTTGTGTTTCATTTAAGCTAAATAAAACTTTATAACAAAGGATCAACACATAAATTGACTGGGGCCGTATTCTAGTATATATTTTTTTGACTTTACAAATTAACCGTGCGGCATGCAACCAGCTTATTGTTGAAAGTTGCGCATCTGTTGAGGAATTTTCGATTTAAATGTTCCGGGATATCAGATATTCTCTTGAGTTTTGCAGTTGAGAATAAGAGGGTTTATTAAATATAATTTTCAGACACACTGCTCTTTTGGTATTCGCGAGGCATGCGTTCCGATGGAAGTTCACGAATAATTAATTTGCGAATATCGGAGTTCTAGTTTCATACAATTGGTTATTGATTGAAAAAAAATATTTGTAATATGAGCTTTCATTTTGAGGTTGATTACAATATCTTAGACATATTTAATATCAATATCTTAGGTATGTTTAAAAGCCAGTTGCTGTTCGGCTTGAAAAAGTGTGAAATTTTTGTTTGCTTGGTATATTTTTTTATCCTCTAGCAGAATTTTATACGGCTCAAGCGAACAATCCATAGCCCCTCTGAAGCTTGAAGTGCGTTCTCAATTATCATCAATTATGCTTATATCTTCATTTAATCGGTCTGCCATTGCGAAAATCATAGAAAGGTCCTTAATTGTTAATTTTTCTTCATTGATTTTCAGACTCCTTTATCATCTTGAAAGAATTTTCTTCGTCTCGTGAACGCAGTTCTTCTATTGAAAGTTCAGCATCGTGTACCTGGATCACTTCTTCTATATCCTTTACATTCATGTCAGCTAGTGATGGGTCGCTCATGAGCGAGTCAATCAAAAAGAGCGACTCTTTTGAAGGGGCTGTGTGAGTCAACTCTTCAACTCTGTGCGACTCAGCTCTTCGACTCTTTTGAAAGAGCTATGTGAGCCATCATTTAGAATAGCTCCGCACACTTCATACCTTCACTTTAGTGGCAATAGCGATATTGCGGAGCCACTCAAACAACCACCCGACCAAATAAAGCTTATGCATATACACACGGCAATACTTCATTAGACTACCGTGTGTACTTGAAGCGAAATCTATGCTATTCTAACGTCGGAACACGAACATATGTATACAACTATCGTATTGCACAGTGAAAAGAGTCGCTCCGTTGAATGAACACTGTGCGAGTGAGGAATAAAAGAGTCGACTCCGTTGAATGAACGCTGTGCGAGTGAGGAATAAAAGAGTCGACTCCGTTGAATGAACACTGTGCGAGTGAGGAATAAAAGAGTCGACTCCGTTGAATGAAGAACTGTGCGAATGATGGATACTGATCGTGTGCGGTTATTGATGGCGACATTTTGTGAACACACAGTATGCGTTTACGTGCGTATATTTTGCTCTGGTTCACGAGTATTTTAGTAGCCAAATGTTGGCTATTAGGCGGTGCATTTCATAGGTAGATTTTAGAGATGAAGCGTATACACTAGAAAAGGTATATGGAACAGGTTCGTATCGAATATTTTCGTTCTTCAAAAAGTTTTTAGGGCAAAAGTAGTTGAAATCGGACAAAATCAGCCAATTTGGGGTTAAGGTGGTTTGGGACATAACGGGCCAAGACCTATTGCTACGATACAAAAATTTCAGTTTTGTAGGAGAGTAAGGGGTTTTTTGGCCATAGTTTGGCAAATACTGCCTTTAGGACGCTTTCGATGATTGGAAGTGGTCGGGGAGTACAATAGTGATATTTCAAGGGCAAAAAAAATTTTTGATAGGGGAAATTGGGCAAAAACGTTCATTTTTCCAAATATTTTTTTTTTACTAGCATGAATTTGGGGACCTTTTTGAATTGTTTCGTGCGAAATTTCCATACAAGTCTGGGAAAAAGCGGCCTAGTTTCGAAAATACGGCAATATGAAATCTGCCGAAAAACCGTCCGGAAAAACTGAAAGTACCACTAAAAGTGCTAAGTACGAAAAGGTTGAGATCCTTTTAGGGCAAAAGTAGCTGAAATCGGGCAAAATCGGCCAATTTGAGGTTAACGTGGTTTGGGACAAAACGGGCCAAGACCTATTGCTGCGATAGAAAAATTTCGGTTTTGTAGGGGAGTAAGGGGTTTTTTCGCCATAGTATGGCAAAAACTGCCTTTACGATGCTTTCGATGATTGGAAGTGGTCGGGGAGTACAATAGTGATATTTTAAGGGCAAACAAATTTTTGAGAGAGGAAAATGGGCAAAAACGTTCATTTTTTAAGCGTATACACTAGAACAGGTATATGGAAGCGGTTCGTATCGAATATTTTCGTTCTTCAAAAAGTTTTTAGGGCAAAAGTAGTTGAAATCGGACAAAATCGGCCAATTTGGGGTTAAGGTGGTTTGGGACATAGCGGGCCAAGACCTATTGCTACGATACAAAAAATTCTGTTTTGTAGGGGAGTAAGGGGTTTTTTGGCCACAGTTTGGCAAAAACTGCCTTTAGGACGTTTTCGATGATTGGAAGTGGTCGGGGAGTACAATAGTGATATTTCAAGGGCAAAAAAAATTTTTGATAGGGGAAATTGGGCAAAAACGTTCATTTTTCCAAAATATTTTTTTTTGACTAGCATGAATTTGGGGACCTTTTTGAGTTGTTTGGGGCGAAATTTCCATACAAGTCTGGGAAAAAACGGACTAGTTTCGAAGATACGGCAAAATGAAATCTGACGGAAAACCGTCCGAAAAAATTTTGGTAGCAAAATAACGGCAAAATTACAACAAAAACAGAGGCAAATGGAATACGTAGAGCTTAAATTAAAGTTTGATGCTATTACCAGGTGGAACTCTACGTAATCTATGCTTGTGCGCATTCAAGAAGTAAAAGAGCCACTATTAGCCACCTAAGGTGTCCTTAACTAAAATCTACCAACTCCTTCTTCTGATGAATGGAATATTATGAAAACAGCCCCTGATATATTGAGCATCTTCAATGAGGCTACTCTAGAAATAAGCAGTGAGAAAACAGTATCGATTTCTAAAATATATATTATTATATCAACGATTATAAGCTACATTTCAAAACTCTGTTTGAACGAAAATAAAACTGCTGATGTACGCAGTTTTTTAAATGTGATCCAAAGAGAACTTTCAAACAGATTTAAATTATGTAAAGAAAATATGTTTTGCCTAGAGAGCGTTCTTTTAGATCCACGATTTAAAAGACTAGCATTTCAAAATGAATCCACGTACAAACTTGCTTGTATACATCTAGTTTTGGTACCCACAGCACAAGGAACGCAAAATTCGCTATGGCGAAAATTTGATGACAAAGTCAATAGTGTAAGAACCCAGCAAAGCTATGTAGCTGCAGGCATTAACGAAATGGATAAGTATTTACAACATGTAAATATACCCAGAACTGCTGACCCTCTCAATTGGTGGAAGGAAAAGAAAGATTTACATCCCAGAATCTGGAGATAGTGAATCAACGATTGAGTAGAGTGGCCACTTATATGGCAAGATTTTCAGATGATTTTATGGTTTATTTTTAAATTTATATTACGAGGGTAAATCAAATATAAACGAGACTTTCGGCCGTTCGGGGACAATAGTGGTGGGAGAACGTTCCCGCTTCGTTTGGCGATAGGTAGGTTTGTCAGGAGTGGAGGAAGCACGTTAGCCCGGCCCCTCAACTCTCTTAGTGCCAACCGTGACGATGTCGGAGCAAGAGGTACATTCGTCGATTGCGCAACGTGTTGTAATCAAGTTTCTCGCTGCAGAAGGCGTAAAACCGGCCGAAATCTTGAGGAGATTGACTGCCCAGTTCGGGGAAGAGACACTGTCGCGAGCCAGAGTGTTTGCATGGCATAAACAGTTTGTGGGTGGTCGTGATCATGTTGAAAATGAGAGCCATAATCGCAGACCCCGCACCAGCATTACAGTGAACAACATCAGCTGTGTTGGACGGCTTATTGAAGATGACAGGCGTCTTACCACTTCTGAAATTGCAAGTGAGGTCGGGATAAGTTATGGGAGCACTTACTCCATACTCACAGAGGAGCTTGGGTACCGTAAGGTGTGCGCCAGGTGGGTTCCTCGCCTTCTCACAGCAGAACAGAAATTGAATCGACTTCAGGTGTGTGAGCGTCTTCTGGCACGATTTCGGGAAGAAGGGGACCCATTTCTGACTCACATCATCACCTGTGATGAAACTTGGGTGCACCACTACACCCCTGAGTCCAAACAAGCGAGTATGGAGTGGAGACAAAAAGGAGAACGAGGACCAGTGAAAGCCAAGTCACGACTGTCAGCTGGCAAGGTTTTGGCTACGGTTTTTTTTGACCAGCGTGGTTTGCTGCACCTCGATTTTTTGCATGAGCGCAGGACAATCAATGCGGCCTACTACTGCGACATTTTGACTGAGGTCCGACTTGCATATCGCCGCAAAAGACGAGACCTACCGATGAGGAAAGTGGTTCTTCTCCATGACAATGCTCGCCCCCACACAGCAGCCTTGACCAGAGAAAAATTGGAGCAACTGGGGTGGGAGACACTGGACCACCCTCCTTACAGTCCAGACCTGTCACCCTGTGACTTTCATGTGTTTGGTCCTCTCAAGGAAGCATTGGGAGGCCAAAGATTCGACAGTGATGCTGAGGTGGAAACCTACGTGCGCAATTGGCTGCAGACACGACCTGCATCTTTCTATGTGCAAGGAATTGGGAAGCTGCCTATCCGCTGGGAAAAATGTGTTTCTAAAGCAGGAGATTACGTAGAAAAATAAGATATGTACTTTTTTGCATTTAAAATAAAAATAAATTTTCTAAAAATAAAGTCTCGTTTATATTTGATTTACCCTCGTATATGCTATATTATATTTTTAAAGTAATGTTATGTTATATTAGATTTAAGCTTATTATTATTAATAAAACAACAAAAAATAGCAATTTACTTTATACTTTTGCAACCATAAAAAAGTTGCTTAAAGTGGCTCTTTTGAGTGGCTCTTAAAGAGCGACTCTTTAAAGTGAGTGAGTTTTACGGAGCTGGCTCACTTCAAAGAGCCATTTTGCCCATCACTAATGTCAACAGAACTTTTTTGCGGGTCAGATGTTGCCGTGGTAGAGTTAAAAATTGGAGGCCAAATTTTTTGCCATGCACCATTTAAAGTCGAGTTTTTTAGTTCATTCTATGCCCCTTTGGTGTTTTTTTATTTCATTTAAAATGATATACGACTTCCAAAAGATACGAATGCATTCACAATTGGCAGTGGTATTTTGAGTGTTATCAAGAATTTGCCTATAAGGCAGACGAAGGCAATAAAGTTTAAATGTGGAAATGACACCTTGGTCGCAGGGTTGAATGTGGGAGTTGGGTGGTAAAAACATCACATTTATGTCTTCATCAAGATATTGTAAATTCACAGGGTGACTCGGGGTGTTATCAAGTAAAAGCAGAGCTTTTCTTGTAAGATTTTTGTTTTTAAGGTATTGAATCACCTCTGGGCAGAAGCCATTTTTAAACCAATCTTCGAAGCTGTCATACAGGCTTTTTTTTAGACCTCTAATGTACAGATTTGTCTAGATTTTTGAAAGCTCGAGGATTCTCAGAATTGTAGATCATGAAAGGGTTACACCTGAAATCTCCTATTGCATTGGTGCAGAAAAGAACAGTAAACTTGTCTTCCATGGCTTTGAAACATGGAGCACGTTATTCTTCTTGCGACACGAACGTTCGAGAAGGCAACTGTTTCCAATCCAGACCTGTCTCGTCCGCGTTAAATATTTGGACAATATACAAACCCTATATATCTATGGCTTTTTTTAATGTGACGACAAGTGATTTTGCTGCGTTCTCAACAGCACTTGTTACTTCTCCGGTGAATTTAATATTATGAAGTTTATATCTATGCTTAAATTTATCAAACCAACACTTACTTGCATTAAAACTCTCTATGCTGGTTGATACTACACCTTCTTTCACATTAATTAGTCATACAAAAGAATTGATTTTGTCCGAATAGTTACAGAATCAATTCCGATTCGTTTTTGATTGTGATCTTCAATTCAAATCATAAGAAGTTTCTCTACCTTTTCCATTGTTTGATCACGCAATTCTTTCACGGTCTTCGCCGAACTTTACTGAATCTATTGTTTTATTCCAACTTTCTGAGGTTGTATACTTCGCACAGTCGACTCATTACGGATGATATACTTTCCCCCACATTCAAGACGAGAAATAGAATTTTTAATTTAGTTTCCAAATCTAACACTTTTTCAACCGTATTTTAATAGACGACAATATGAACGTAATATTGTAAACTACATGTGCACTTCGAAAAATCAAAGGAAAGCTACTGAAAAATCAAAAGATGCGTTTCTTTGCACTCTTGGCCAGGGTAAGTACATTGAATACTGCCCAATAGTACAAAAAACGCACCTATAGTAGACGAGTAATGACTCGCCGCTCGGGTACAATGCGGGGATTATTATATTAAATCGTTTATGTTCGAAAATAGGCGAGTCTTTTGTTCACGGAGAATGAACTTTGTTCAGTAAAACAGTTTTTGCTAATGATCGAATTCGCCAACAGTGAAGTCGCGAATAACGGAAGAGCAGTGTATTTGTTTTGTAATATTTACGGACTTTTGATACGTGATATTGCACAATTGCTACTTACAAAACACCTATAGAGAATGGTTGGCTGCATCACGCACTTAAAAACGCAGTTTGTTCGCTGCCGAAAATCTGACTTTAACATGTTATATAACATATTTAACATAAATAACATCAAATTGACGTTGAGAATCGAAGACATAGACGACAAAATTAGTGAACATCATAAGGTTGGTCGAATGAGCAAAAAAAAAACGTTGAAAAGAAGGATAAACTTTATTATAAAGAAGAAGACAACTGAAACAGCAGAGGAAGGATATAGAAAGATAGTGGGAAACAAAAGATGAATCACCAGATTTGAAAATTGGGAAGATATTGGCGGCTTCCTACAATGAAAGGAATACACAAGTTACAAAGCTTACGTTGAAAAGGATAGCTATAGGAACACAGCGAGAGGCAGAAAAGGATTTTACAATGATTTTGGGAATACCGCAAGGATTGGAACTAGCATTAGAATCTAAGGTATGCATCAGAATTTCAACTTCCAAAGGATGAAGCAGGTGAATTACGGAAAAAATCAGAAGATATCGAGATGGTTTTTAAAGGAGGAGGAGAAAAAAGTACCCTGAAGATTGGACGCAATCGCGTCATTAAGATGCACAAAATCAGGAACTGATGAATTGGTAACGATTTGGGGTGATTAGAACAGATTTAAGCCTTGATGCTCAAGAAGCAATCACACATTGCCTGTTTGAGCATTCTTTTAGCTTCAGAACGCAAAATATGAAATTACTGGAGATCAGTGGGTGAACTCGTCTTCTTGAGCTTTTCGCGAACTTTTTCTTTGGCTTTTAAAAGTATCAGAGACTTTCAATGTGAACCAAGGAGCATCATTAGGTTTAAGAGGTCCTTTGATAGAACTAAAGCGAAATATAGGAATAAAACAGAAAGAGTAGAACTTGGACAATGCCCAATCAACCTGCAATCCTTTGAAAAATAAATACCAATTGATAAGACTGATTTCAGTGGACATTTTCTAAAAGACTGCTTCATAGAAGTTATAACGCGAGATAGAACGTTTATTCCTTGCCTGGACGTTAAGGTCAAGATCAACTGGCAGTGGGGGGTGATAAAATTTCGGTTGCGCATACAAAAAAACGAGCAGGAGAAAGAAAAAGGGAATCTAAAGGGTTGCCAGAAAGAACTTAATCGGAAATTTCGTTGTTGATATTGCAAAGGTAATTGATTTGCGAACAAAAGAAGAAGTTACAACAGACAGGTGGTTATAGGATAGTAAACAGAGGTTATTGAAGTCCGACAAGTCACCAAAAATGAGCATGGCTGTTGAAAATCGGAAGAGAATGAAGCTCGAAAGCTCAGCGAAAAAAACGTTCGTACGTGGTCAAGTCAAATTGCAAGGAATGCAAGTATAACAGACTAATAAATCGGAAATTAGAGAAACGGTAAAACTACAACAATACAATCGATAGAAGGAGAAGGAACTAACGCGGTAAAGAGCGCTCCACGAAAAGTGCTATAGATAGCGATTAAAACAACTCCCACACCACTTTGCCAGAAGCAAAGCGGTCACGATCTTTCCGCATACTGGATAGTGGTTGCCCTGATTTTATTTTGGAAGTCATCGAATAACATAGATAACATGCATGTATATTATATTATTTGACCCAAAGCATGCAACCGCTTGCTAAGTACCGCAAAGTAGCGGTCAATCTTTCGTGAGGGGTGATAGTTTGCCTCATATTTGTATCCTTTCGTTTGATAAATGGTATACGTCGTAGCATCCATTCTTAAATAATTTTGCCAATCAGAAGGCTCAAGTGTTAGTTCTTTTACCAAATTTACGTGACTCATTTGTTTCCATTTTGGTTTTCGTTTCTTTATGTAGATACAAGTATCGATTGCAATAGACTCCTCCATATACTTCGGATCCATTAATAGATTAAAAATAAATTTTTCATCAAGTTTATTTTTATTTTTTTTTCTAAATTAATGACAGAAAATGGAATGGACTGATTGAATCGAGGCTCTATCGTGATTGGCGAGCTAAATTGGACTTAAACCAAACGGACTCAAGCCAAATGGACTCAGGCCATTTGGACCGTCCGTGAATGGGGCCTTTAGCAAAAGGAAAACTGAAAATTATCTTAACTTTCAACTTACTTCAATTCCGACTAATATTTTTTTGTTTAACAAAACTCTTCGAGCTTTATTTGTAAGAACGTCTTTCGCTTAGATTTAAAGGTATCTCACTTTCCGAGAAATCTAAGTGATATTTTAGATGAGCGGAATAAGCTAAAAGCCTATGCAAAAATCTTCCCTCCATTTAGCATCCAGCAATCCTGTCTGATTGAGGAA
The DNA here is from genome assembly GCA_963978885.1 of Nemotelus pantherinus. NCBI lineage: Eukaryota > Metazoa > Arthropoda > Insecta > Diptera > Stratiomyidae > Nemotelus > Nemotelus pantherinus. The sequence continues at coordinate 4,891,840 of OZ022263.1, forward strand.
TGTGACTTAACTAAATACTTTGACCACTACAAAATACAGATGAAAACATTCAATTATTTACCATGTTTTTTCATATCCAGTCTCCCACCGATATTCTTTCGCATCATCTTCATCAGCCATCCTTCATACAGCTAAATACTCAAGTGAACAGCACCCGGCACCTTCAATTACAATCCTTCCACCTATTGATTTCAACTGTCACAACAAATAGCCATCTGTCATCATCATTCTACTTGACGTCACAACAATGCCCACAGATAGGCATTTACCTCAAACATTTTCACACCACGACGCCATTCCGTTCGTTTAACTAGCAGCATCAAAAATCTACGTTTTCGATTCGCCATACTGCCGACATTCTGCTCTCTGATTGGCCCGTCAATGCTGCAAACAATTGCCCCTCTCAACAACGAACAATTTTTCTTCATCATACGTTCAATGTGGCTCGAGACGACAACTTTCATATAAATACGTTTTGTGTTTGCGTCTATTCTATTCGCGAAGTGTTTTAATAAATCGAATTTTAGAGTAGCCGTGCAGGATTATTACAGAAAACGGCGTCTAATTTTCGAGACTATAGAGATTCATGATTAATTCTGTGAGGACAATTGTGAAGCGGTGGTGAAAAAATTAAATACGGGCCGTGAAAAGTTTTTGACGAAAGGTAGATTGTAGTTTTTGACGTTTTGAAGTATTGGGATGAAATATATATTTTTTTAATAATTATTACTTAAAATTTGTGCGATTTGATGCCGGATTTTGTCCGAGGGATGAAAATATGATAGTGTTTTCCATAGAAAATTTGTTAGTTGGCAAATGCTCCTAGGTGGAGATACGAGATAAATTTTGTCCAAGTGAAAGGAGTTTTAATATGTTGTGCCCACAATTTTCGTATAATCTCAAGATTTGTGCAAGAAAGTCTAGTTAATGCTATTAGGGTAAAGAGTCAACTCTCTTTAGCAGTATATATAAGTTTTTAATTTGTGTGCTGGTCTAATGGGCTCAGAAACGTACTGAGTTGTATTGGCGCGTAATGTTGACACATTTATCTAGGGTGATTAGTTACGAAGCTTTCGGCTATATATGCTCGGTGGTTTAGAATTCAATGTGATTCATGTAGCCAAATGCACAACAATCTCCGATGCTGAACAAATATACTTTTAACGCCATTTGTGATTTAGTCTAAATATCCGCGGGTCGTTGTAAAATGAGACGTTGCATGATTAAGTATTGGTTTATTGCTGTATTAAATTCAATTATATGCCCAATAACGATATAATTAATCATTTTATCCATTTCAGATAATCTTAGAATATGATGGGCAAAGAAATCGACCCATCAGACATTGGCAAATACCCGAGAATTATTAAAAGTAATACTGTCACTATTTCTCCTATCAATCGATTTAAATAATCCACTCCAAACCTATAATTCCAGTTGCACAAAACGATATGGCACAAACCGATGTCCTTGTTTGCGGCAAATGCCACAGTATCTTCCATTTCATTGAACTTTTCCAAGATCACAAGCTGATGGGCTGCGAACGTGACTCAGACCTGAAAGACAATCGTGACACAAAGCCTAAAGTGTGGGCATTCCTGCTGTGGAAAGCGGCACAATTAAGTACAAACGAAAATGCTTCGAATACGGCCAACTCGTGGAAACTGTACCAGCAGTGGGTGAAATTGGATGATTCCGTTCGTGAAACGTGGATAGTTGCTGGAAGGACAATTCAATCGTTTGCACGGGTAAGTTTCTGGCATATATAGCAGAACTTCTCAACAGTAGACGGTATTTTTCAGATGGGTCAGGGGAATTTACAGGAAATGCCTGTGAAAATCACAAAAACTGTAGTCGACAACTCACCAAGTAAGTTATTTTTCCTGCTCCCCTGTAAAATCGATTGACACTATTTGATTATTTAGGAGCCATTAGTACTCCAAAACCAGGCCAGAAGATCCTAGAGAGTAAGCAGATTTTCAGAAAGGTAAATTTCATTGGTAATTTCAAGTTCGTAAGCTTAAGTTCTGAATCCTTATCAGGAACCTAATACTGATAACGAAGAAGATGTGTCACCGATCCGAGCCGACCAAAACAGACTCCTCCGCAAACCAGTCAATCAAGTGAATCAAGTCAAAACACCACCAACGAATCCAACATTGATAAAATCCGTCAAGTATGATTTCATCTTTAACATTCCAGTAGCAATCTGTTGATGAGGGCTTTTAATTTCAGCCGTCGAGCAAATCGAACCGTTCCCAATACAAATGGCCAAGAAATCGAGGAAGAAACTGTCGAAAAGATAATTGCGAAACGTTTCAATCCACGTCGGAAAATGCACGAATATCTTGTGAAATGGGAAGGATATCCACACGATCAGAATACTTGGGAGCCACAAACGCATTTGGAGAGCTGTCCGCAACTGCTGGATACGTTCGAGAAGCAACTGGCACGACAGAAAGAGCAACGTGCCGTTCAAGCTGCCAAGCAAGCGGCCCAAACGGCCGCTGCGAATCAGCCAGCAACCTTGCCAACAACTAAAGAATCGCCAATCAGCCCCATGCGACAAGCGCAGGTTACGCGCAACGTAAAGGTCAGGCAAGACGAAAGCGCCGGTAATACGTTGAAGCGAAAGATGGATGAACCCGAAGATCTGGAAGGAAGCGGCACGGCAGATGATGGCGATGGCGACGAAAATGGGACGCCGGGCAATAAACGGCTGAAAAATGGTAATGCAATATTGCGAATGGACTCGTCGGGTGATATTAAAATTTCCCAGGTAAGATATAATATTTTTTTTTTTTTTTTTTGCCTCGGAGTACATTTAGTTTCAATTTACTCCGCATTAGGTTACGTCAAGTTTAACGAAAACAGTAAACGGTAGCATAAAATCCACCAGCAATGAGTCTTCGGCAGAGGTAATAATCACAAAGGACAACCAAAGCTCAGGAATCGTTAAAAAGGCAGGGGTACTCTCCACAGTAAGTTTATTCGAAGCCAACAAAATATTAAATATTTTTTTATGTAATTTCCTCCCATCCAGAACAACCAAAAGCCCGAAGCACAAATTCGGATTCTACCGAAGGGTGAGAATACTTCGAGCGGCATTATACGCATAAATAAATCGCCAGGAAGTGGTCTGACAGCTGGGCAGACGCGAATCACACAAATCACTAAACAGCGAGGCGGTAATAATCTCACTAATTTGCCTAAAGTATATTCTGAAATAAATTCACTTTTAGACACACTTCAAACATCTCTTTCGAACACGACTACCTTCTCTTCGGTTCCGAACCAAAGAACCGTTCAAAGAACGACAATCTCGCCACAGCAGGCCACAAAAGCTATAATCAACCGAATACCCAGGCCACAACCAGAGACTGCAAAGGCCATAACGCCCGAGCAGAAAATTATCCAACTCTCGCAGAAGAATGACTTGAAAGTCACACGGAAAATCGTCCACACAACTCCGCCCCAAGTGCAACAGCAGCAGCAGCAGCGTCATCAGCCCGTATCACAACCACAACAGCAACAACAAGTCACTAAACAACTGCCTCCCGAGATGCCAGATGATCCATTCCCAGAACCGCAAAGTCCCCCACGTCCTTTGACACTTTGTCCTGTTACCGGTATAGCTAGCATCGGTTTATTTGAAACTGCAACTCGCTGATTATTGTAACTTTGCAGGTAAAGTGTTAGGCCAAGCAGAAGGTGAACCATCTCCTGTGCCAAGTCCCGAACCGGCGAAGAAAGAAAATGAGGCAAATGTACTCCACACGCAACAGGCAGGTGTAACATCAGTCGGTATCCTCCAGACCAACGACATGCAAGCCGGTCAACAGCATGAAAATGCCAACGCGATTCCGGAGGGTCTGACGCTGACAACAGATGACGGGCAAACTCAGCACATACTGACTAGCGAGGATGGAACACCCCTGCTGGTGACCGGAGAAGACGGTAGGCGAATGATTACCATAGATTACTATATTACTATAGCTTAGGTATGAATCTCATTTTGCATTCGTTTAGGAACAATCTATCAAGTAGCTGGCAAAAATGCCGAGGGGCAAACAATTCTGATAGCCCAAGGGGCCGATGGCGAGCAGCAATACGCATACGTAGCAGCCGAAGAGGGTGAAGAAGGCGGTGTCCTGACGCTAGACAATGCTGTTGCTGAAGCAGTGGCTCAAATGATGCCCGAACATCAAGGCCAGGCCTATACTACAGCGGACGGTCAAACACAGTTCATCTTAAAACAAAGTGACGGCACAGGCGACGAGGCGGATGATGGCAGCCAGGCTCTCACTATCCAAACTGGTGACGGTGGCGACTCGCAAGACGGAAACATACCCGCAGAAGTTGTACAAGCTGATCTTCCATCACCAGGTAAATATGCGATACAATTTCTTCCTTAGCTAAATCCTCCAACGAAAAAGACAAAAAAAAATATTTTCGGGAGATTTCAATCGTCCGAGTCTATGCTTCGTTCGTAAGTTACCGGCGACGGTTGCGTCGGGATTTACACGAACCAGTCAAAGCCAATCACAGGAGTTGGCTCGGGCGTTTATTCGACGGATCTGAACCTTCACCTGTTTTATAGACTGTCTTTTAGTCTCAAGTGTAGTCCATATGCATGAAAATTGAGTCCATTAGCGGATCATCAACGAAATCAAGGAGGATTTGCGCCGACAGCAGGACAGCCATTCTCGCTCTTATATCTTACGTATGTTCTTCGAGAACTGATAACACGTGCAGAGTGGCTGTTAACGAAAAGGTAAAGCATTCTCATATCCGGATTGTGTGGATGCCAGGGGCTAACGGTATCATAGGCATCGAAAAAGCCGACGAGCCTGACTAGCTCAGGAGCTAGGAATAGCCCCTGTATTATTGAACCACAGCCAATTGCTGACACTAAAATAAAGTCCGAATAGGAATAAAGGACGGATTGTAGGGCAGCCAGGTAATTCTGGCCATCATTTCATTTAGATAAAAGCAGGAAACTGCTCGAGCTCAGCAGAAACAGTTTCAGAGTGACGGTTGGCTTGCTCACAGGGCACTGCTTTACTGCATCTCCCGCGAATAGAAACCGACTAACATCTAGCAATTTATGCAAGTAGTATAAAGTGGCAGAGGACACCACCGAGTACACTCTGCGATTGCCCGGCCCTACATAATAAACGCCTCAATACTTTAGGCTACAATTTTCAAAAACTAGCTGAGGTGTCTAGCACTTTACATTGAGTCAGCCGATTCAGTTGAACGGAGTGGCCAATTGTCAGCTGTAACAAGCCAGCGGAGGATGACAAATGGCCCTAGCTTGGTGGCCTAATGCAAGCTGCGTAGGCGGCAGCCCACTTCCTAACCGCTTCCTTATTACCGAACATTAATTTTAATGCTTCCGAAATTCGAACTCGCCGAGGCTTTGCTTAACTGGATGAATTCCTACCTTCGGAATAGAGCACCATTGCTAAAGAAATATCCGCATTCCATTTATTTTTTAGAGCGGGTGACGAAAAATCTTCAAACGGTTTCATACGAACGGTACATGACTATGTGAGATCCCTAAAAACAGATCACCCTCCGACCACGGAAATCCCAACCGGGACAGCTTTCGCATTACTTCAGCTCGGCCGCGCTACTAGCTCCTACCAGGTGTCACACTGGGCTACTTCCATTTTGTCTATAAGGTATCCCTCTTTTTTCAAGTGCAATACCAGCTCAACACAGCTGGCCAGGCGTCATCGGACCGTAGCATCATCTCCACGATTGTCTCCGGTGTCGCAGGGTCAATTGCAGAGAACCGCGCGTGTCGCTCCCTTCTGAAGCAGGTGAAATGAAAAAAAATGTGAAAAGCATTATTACTTTCCGTAGCACAATACTTTACAGAACTCCGTTCTCACTTTCCCATTCCGTGAAGGTATTTCCTGAAGTAGCCATGGCTACTAAATTATATTCATCGTGGTCGCGTTTAAGACTAGGTTTTAAAGCTCGTCCCAAAGCCCAAGCGTATGCGCTCCTCCTAAAACTCAAGCATATGCTTGAGCAGCTGATAATTATCTTCCTGCTTCTGCTTTGTTCAAGAACACTTCCTTGCGTTCGTTCGCAAATAGATCCATTGGTGTTACTCCCACTATTACTAACACGGCGTTTGCTGAAACTACTCGGTAACTACTCCCCTACGCTAAACGCTCGCCATCTTATTTCGATACTTTTCAAACTTTAATGCACTGGCCCATATCTCCGAGACATGCAGCAGCATTGAGTGAGTCAACGTCATAAGGAGTTTACGTTTACTCGCACTATGATCGCGAACGTTTGCCATGATTCTCCCAAGCGAGATGCCAGCCAATAGCGCCCTATCGCATACTTTTCAAATGTACTCTCCATAAGCCAGCTTAGAATCCAACACCACTCCAAGATAATTGGCCGATTTTCTGGTCTCAAGTACTTCGGAGCCAACCGTCATGAGTATAATGGTTGGCATCCTTGTCTCCTTCAGCATGAAAAATTTCAGTTTTTGTGATCGTCTCCAATGGTTTTCGATCCATTAATTGATTGAGTTTGGTGAGGTGAGGATTTCTAGATGTGATGACAGCCGCTAAATCATGAGTATAACCCATCAAGAGCACATCTTTCGGAATTTCGAAGCGCAAGAAACCAACATAAGCAATATTCCATAGTTCTGGCTCAAGAATAGACCCTTGTGCTGTTCGAGCTGTAAATGTTTCATATATATATCAAATGACGATCCTTCAAGTAGTCTGGTACCATAGCTAGACAACCAGAAGGTGATATAGTTTGGTCACTTCCAGTGTACTCCTCCATCACTCCCAAATCGCTTGCCATCATGGACAGCGCCTCCAAATTAAGAGTTATATCGGGAATAGACTCGCCGAAGCCTGGTCTGCGATAGGATGGTATCGAGCCTTTGTTCATCTTGACCATACTCAGCTGGACGCCATTTTCATGATTTATCACACCCTTGTGTTTTGAGTCGGCATCCCGGACTCTAAAAACTCTCGCATTGAAATCACTAGCTACTACTAGTTTGCCGGAAAAATCTCCAAGAGCGTCTTCCAATGCTTCTATCTTTCTACAAAATTCTCTTATTGGGTCGTTCGGTAAAAATCGCAGATAACAAAGCTGATACTACGGTTTTAAATCTGCACATATCCATCGTCCGAACCGTAGAGTCTGAGTACTATGTATCTGGCTTTCTCCTTCGATATGGTTCGCTGATCGTCGCAATTTGAGCTCTGGGTTCATGCATAAGTTGCGTGAGCAAGTTGTCCGCAGTGCGTCATCTTTGCAGATTAGCTTGGAGCACCTCCATCTACGCAGCAACTTCTTCTGCGCATCGGGCGTTTTTCAGAAAGCTTTGCATGTCTGTGCTACCACAACATGGTTGGCCTCGCTTTTGCTTTTGTCGTTGCACAGCAAGCAGAATGGTTCAGCCGAGCATCAATTTGCAGGGTTTCCGACCTGTCCCCACTTCCAACAGCTAATGCTACGGTCTGGTCCTTTGCTATCCTTTTTTTGTGTGGCTGCACCTCATGCACTTGAAACTCTCCGATATCCCCCGCAGCTGCCTGGATTGCATCGCCGAATTTCGCGAAGGCTTTACCCTTTGCCAGTGTCACAAGTACCACATCATCCGCCTGATTTGGTGAACTTGTGCCCCCATTTTGCCGCTGTTCTTCTGTGGCTTTTTCAACACAGTCACCCATGGGTGCTGTTCAGTGGTGCCTACTTTATTTCGTGCCCTAACGATGTTTTCTTTGTTAGCGCTGCATTCAGGTCTCCTTGCTCGTTTTTGTACTTTGGCTTGCAAAGTGCATGGAGTTTCGGCAGTATCTTTTGCTCAGTGCTCTCCAGGCTGAGCCCCTTGCATTTACCAAAGCACTAGCTCAGCCTTCTCCTAATTTAATCTGCAAGCTTCTATAACTTCCTGGACCTCTTCCAGTTCAAGAATGCCATCTTTGGCCCGCCACAACATTCTTTTGCACGTCGGATGCGGCTGTCATTTTTCAACTATACGCCGATCCGCGTTCCACCACATATGCAGCTAATGAGCGAATGAATAGATGCTGCCGGATATTCAACATCATAAAAAAAATTGTATTCACCAACGATTTCCAAATTATCCTTTACGTCCTCCCTTTTCCAAGCTATTCGTACCCCTTCGATTTAAAGCTATTTAACAATGTGTTATTTATTTGTTACTTACCCAATTCTTTTTATATTTTACTTTTTAATTTTGCTTAGAATTGTTTATGTAATTTGTACTTTGTTTGGTGAATGTATAAATAATATAAAATTTAATATTCAGACCTACAATAGATAGTCGACTTAAATCTTTCTATTCGAATATTCTCTATGAGCTTCTACGCTTTGAAGGATCCATCAACATTCATAAAACTATCTTTGTTTCAGGCGGTACTCGACGTGTTGTCCTGCTTCTGCAAGACGGGACATTCATGATGACCGAAATGCACGACGACGAATACCAAGCGCTAAATATTGTCACATAGTGATATACTCCCAAAACGTATAGAATTAATAATTAATAATAATTTACAAGAGTAAGAAGCCTCCTTTTTAAGATAATAAATTCATTATTAATGATGATAGTAGCGTTGACACTAAAGAAGAGAAGGCGTAGAGAAATAAATATTTACATATGTAAGAAGAGCATTTTCAAAACAAAATTTCTCTTCTGTGCAAAGAAAAAACGACGGAAAAAAATAAAAAAAAACATAAACAAGTGAGTGTATTAATTATATTTTTAGAATTTATCAAAAGTATCTTACTGTAAACGAGACGTTTTTATGTTGTTGTTTTTTTTTTTTACAAACAAACTTCCACACCTACTTACTACTACTTAATGATATGTTTGGATATTATACTGTATTATAAATAATACTAATAACATTGATTAAATTAATCAATGTAGATGGAGTAATTAGAGGAATAGAAAAGAATTTTTTGAAAGATGTGAAATAAATGTGTAGTGATTTTAGTGAAACTTTAGTTGTGTTCATTAATTTTTATTAATCTTCAAGGTTGTTAGCGGCACAGTTAAAGGTCTATTCATATCATCAAGCGCGTAACATGTCAGTTTTCCTTTGTTTCTGGTATGGCAAATAATATTTGGTGTGTGATGTATGGACACTTTCATATATAGTATAACATCATTGCAACACTACACGCAGGCACGGAAATTTTCCAGCACAGATTCTTTGAAAGAATATTTGTCTGTGCCGATATGTGTTTGAAACAGATAAGTTTATGCAAGCGTATGACTACATACGAATCCACAAAGATGGATATTGAAAAATTAATAGAATGTTTATTGGAATATGTTTGTTTTACCGCTAATGTTTTTTTGTTTTTTAAAACATTTTCATGATAAAAATGCAAAATCAATTTGCACTACAGGAGACTCAGCTAGAGTTCTCGGCATCAAGACTTTTTCGATGTTTAGTTCTGCAGTTAATGATCATTATTATGAAAAAAAGGAAAAGTGAAATCATTTGGCAGAAATTAGTTTATGAAGACCTCGGCTATTTACACGTAACGACCATTACGTGCGAAATAACTGAAGAAACGCTAACTTAATTTTCGTAAAATGATATAACTTTTTGTCATCTTCTTTTTTGAGATGTTCAGATAAAATGAATTCCAATTTCGACATGTACCATCGCTGGTTTTTGTCTAGAAAACCCATTCACACAAAATCAGGTCTATTCAGAACGTAATAATAAACGTATAACATTATATAATGAATAGAACATTATAAAGATCCCACCTTATTGGTGAAAAAATTACGCGAATTTCTCTCATACATCAAAAGCTATCTGCACATTCCCTCCTTGGCTTGGTAAATCTCACAAACTATGCACCGAAAAGTTTTGTGCGTTATCAAAACTAGTATAACCTCTGGTCAATTTTATAAAATGGTGTATCCGCAGTTTGGAAGGTTCTGTGTAAGGGTGTTTTTTTTTTAGTATTGAGCATCTTTTTCAGAATTATTCCATTTTGCTGTCGTATAGTTTTATTTTATCTCAATTTTTTTTTTATCACACTGGAGAAATAGTCCGTTGTAAAGTGATGGTCTGTGTAATGAAATTGGTTAATGATCATTTACCCATACGCAAAGTGCACGAGCAAAAATGATGAGGGTCTACGATGACCATTAAAGGATATCGAGCCATTAGTCCGTGCAGGACTGAGCTACGCCGGGTAGCTACAACTCTCACATAACAGGATGGCGGCACATGCTGGTTGCTATATAGTGATTCGGGAGATGTGGGGCGGGGTCTTTTCCTATTATTTGTCCTAACTATTATCACATTTTTATTCATGTGCCTGACAAGAAAACAAAACGCGGTATTGAGAGTGACCTTCTTAAAGATCCACTTTATGAGCCGTAAAGGCTAACCCTGGCCATGGGTATGGTTTTGTTAGTGTCTGGGATTCAAAGATCTCCAGCACAACAACAAAAAATATGGCAACCGGGGATACCGACACGAAATATCTACTTTATTTTACAACAAACACGCGCGACTAGCGAAGTTCCTCCACCTGAAACAAAATCATATACTTACCTTGTAACGGCGGCGCCAGCAGACTGATGTTAATGTGTTGTTTCGATCAGACTACTGACGGGTCCGCTCATCGCCCCAACCATCCATTTTTTTTCATTCCTGTTTACACGTTGATTATTTTCCCACTGCCTGGAAGCGTGCGAAAATATTTCCTATTCCAAAAGCGCCAGGAACCTGCAATGTCCTTTTTCGCACGTCCAATTTCTCTTCTCTCAAACGTGGGAAAACTGCTTGAAAGGGTTATTCAAAAACACCTAAATAATACCATAGATATCAACTATATCATACCCGAAAGACAATTCGGTTTCAAAACCAAACACTCTACAGTGGACGCGCTTATGATTCTCATGTAGGAAATACATATTGGCCCAAGCAAGACCAACAGAGGCTATGGCCTAACGTTAGCGGAAAAGGACCAAGCTGAAGAGCATTATGCTTCCTGGGCATACGCACTAGCGGTGAGTTGAAATAAACTTCAGAACGCGCGAAGGGAAGAAAGAGCATTAATTGGGCTCACTCCCAGCCTGAGTGGATTTTTGGCCAATATGTTGGGCCAATATGTATTTGAAGCATCAAATTCGCCGTAGAGGAAAGCATGCAAAACAAAGGGGTTTTGGGTGCATGTCTAATTGATCTCCAGAAGGCCTTCGACTCCGTTTGGATTGAAGGACTCCTGTTTAAAATGATTACTTTCGGTTTCCCAACATGATTAATCAAAATTGTTGATAATTTTCTAAACAGCAGAAAGGCGTTCGTCACCTTCAATGGGGCTTTCTCTAAAGAATTCCCATTCGACTCAGGTGTACCTCAAGGTTCCATTCTCGGACCAATTTTATTAAACATTTTCACGGCAGACATCTCAGGAATCTCATGCGACTCTCTCACATGTGTTTCCATTAATTTTTACGCAGACGACCTCCTGTTCTGGTACTCGCAGCGAAACCCGCGCGTGGTAATAATGGTCTTACAAAATTACGCAATTCAGCTTGTTGCATATTATGCGAAATGGGACTTCCAGATAAATGCCAACAAAAGTGAGCTGACATTCTTCAGAGGTTCCTACAAGGATTTCAGGAAAAGAATCTCAAAGACATCAAGAACTCAAAAAATCATTATTAGGCCAATGACAAACACGGCGGTTCCAGCGAGGCGTTTTCCGAGAGGAAAACCGAGTCGGTTTAGTTTTGCACTACAAAACCGAGAAGCGTCCAAACCGCGGTGTGTGTCTATACAATGCTAAATGAACGCACGACTAACCCGACTCGGTTTTCCTTTCGGGAAACGCTTCGCTGGAACCGCCGTGTTTGTCATCGCCATATTCTAGCAAGTCTTAACAAAGCTGCTGTAGCATATCACCTCATAGGCTGTATCTTCAGGCCAAATTCCATTATATCTTCTAGAACTAAAAGTATAGTATATAAACAACTAATTAGACCAATCCTTACCTACGATGCCCTTATCTGGCATCCAGCACCCTCAAGTCAACTTGAGATGATGGCGTGTTTTGAACACCGTATCCTTCGAAATGTCACTTCTCTTCGCTTTAGGCCCAATGGCCACTATTATAGGACAGCTTCATCCGGGATTTCGGCTGAGATGATGGAATCGATTTCATCCGGCCTGATTTTGTCAACTAACCAAACTAAAATGTGTGCATGAGGCAGACTACGCTTTTGCCATTCGACGGAGTACATCCAGCAACGAACTTGGCCATACACACGGTGCTTTATGATGAAACCCATCAGAGATTTTAATTTTTGTTTAAAAACTCTGGCAGTGATGTCATGTCTGTCAACTGGTGTTTGGCTGGGTAGGAGATCCTTCTTGATTTCGATCCATTGAGGGTTACAGATGCATGATATGAATAGGTCTGGGCGGCCATATTTTCTAACATATGACATAGCATCTTGCGCGTACTCGTGCATTTGACGCGGGCTTCCAATGTCTTTTTCCTCTATAACCAATTCCTTAGTAAATAATCATTTGTAGTGTATTACATAAATCTACCTCTCTAGTGCGGCTCAACTTCAGACCTTAATACCTAAAATTGTACCTTTTTTGTTTTCTCAATTAGCACTAAGATAAATAGCACTAAGACGAATAAAATATACCCTATTACTAAATTACAAGAGCTACTTAATTATATTTGTATTTTAACTATAATTTTATAGTTTTAGAGAAAAAACTTTGCAAGTTGCTATAACATATTCCCATAAATAGATTAATCACCAGTCTTTGATGCTATATTTTTAGGACAAAACAACTGGTTTGCTAGCTTCCATTTTCCATTAACTCATTTTAATTGGAATTGTTTGAGATGACCAAAATTTGAAATTTACTAAGTGGTTTCGAAATTACGCATTATTTCCCAACGGACATCAGACTCCAACCACTTAGTTAAATTTCAAAGTTAGATCGTCACAAAAAGCAATTCCGTTTGATACTCCTTTCGCAGCCTTAATCCGCAAAATGATCCATATTTCCGAATCAAATATTCTCTGCTTGGAATAGCTTTAGAGCCGATATACGTTGTCTATGCTATTGTAGACAAGCGAAATTTCATACTTCTAATACTAATACTAGATCTACAGAATGGTGGTATCGGAGAACGATGGCTGATACGTATCGTGATCAGCCAATTTGATCCTCATCAGACAGGATTCAGTACACCCACAAAAATTGCAAAACAGCCTCTGATGCCAAGATAAAGTTGTGCTGTGGACCATAACTAGCTTCGCGAGCGTTTGCGACCTCTAGTCGAGCATAGAACATTTTCAGGTCTGACAATCAAATTGGTTCACGGTGCCGGGAATGAATCACGCGAAAACTAAATCACCATATCTCTTCCACGAGCTAATATACTAATGAGGCTCAAATCTCAAGAAAGGTTCTTTGAGGATGTTGAAAGTTCTGTAATTTACGAATTATTTTGCATACCGTTATCTTCACAGTGAGCAGCAGAGATCTGCAACTCCACATCATCTATCTATCATCTTGACTATTAGAAATTTTCTTTATTTTAAGAATTAAATCCTCTCGCATACAAACAATTTTTTTTTTGGAATTTATATCATTTTTTTCTTTATTATCAAATAATAAATCTTGAAGGATCGCATTTCTCATTTCATTTAAATATCATAACTTAAGATTATAAAACTGTCCACTTATAACTCTTATAGTGTTTTTTTTATTGATATTATTTTTTATTTGTTTATTTTATTCACGTAGCATTTTCATTTATTTTTAATTTTTTCAGTTTCTTTCTTCTATCGATAGATTTTTCTTAAAAATTATTAAGAACGGAACGGAAAACGGAACAACACAATGACGACGACATTTCATTTGTTTGCTTTATGTTGTTGTTGTTGTTATTGTTTTTTTTTTCATTTTTCTCCTCATCTTATTGATGCATGTTTTGTTGTTGAAATATGTATGTGTGTAAGTATGAATGTCAAAATTTTTAATCTAACTATTTATTCTTTTCTTCAATTATGCTGTATAAAATCATGAACATAATCTAAAGACACACGCTTAAATCAGACGAGATGCAAAAGAAAAATCCTGATTCAACGATATCGCGCTAATATGTTCTGATTATGTGTGTAGTATTGTGAAATTAATTTTTTTCTACCATAGTTTGATAAAAATTAAAGGTGATTGATTCTAAATGAGAGATTGGAAATTAAAATCGAAAAAGGCAAACAGGCACATCATCCCTCACGCGCAATATTTTGTAAACTATTAAATTTCATTTTTTTACAAGATCCCATTGGTAGTATTATGTTTTAATATAATATGTATATAAATTGTAATGCAATTGAAAACTTTACTATAATTTGTGTGTGTATATGCGGTTTAAAGACGGGTGGAAGCTACGAAAACAAAACTTCTTCATCATAAAGCTCCAAAATTATAATTACTGCCTATTAAATCGGCCGGTTTACACGAAACAGTTATTTCTTGCTTGAATTTCCAGTATACTTTACACATTTTATTGAAATTGGACATGATGTAGATGTATTCAATGTCGCGAAATATAAATCATAACGAAGCACTTTGCTTTATATTGTAGCGCATTACAAGAATTCTGGGAGTTTCCACTTACCAGTCGAAAAATACTTATCACCACCTGCCTATAACGACTTTGATTTTATAATAATAATGTGCTACTTCGGAGAACGAATTTGACTTTTTTTTTTCGCTTAAGAAAGTGATGGAAATGACTTGTTTTTGAAATTTGAATGAAAAGTTTTGGATTGATTTGTTTTATTTATTTCTGTTTTTTTCTCCCTCTCGATTTTAACTTAATTGTTTGCCTTAAATATCATCATCATCATTATTTTTATATATTTTTCATGGTTTTTGTGATTTTCATGCTTTCTGTCTTCGTGTTTTCTTCATTTTTATTTTCATTTATTTTTTAAATCTTCTGCCCTTCCACGCTTTAATTGAAAGTAGTTTCTGCATCAGTTGCTGTTGTTGCTGGTTTTACATAATGGTTTGTTTTCATTCTCTTTGCTTCTATATTTAAATTATTAGATTTTTTCTTTATAGTTTAAGAGTTTTTAAATTTTAGCGATTGGCATTCTTTAGTTGATTGGACAACCAATCGAGACCCTCGTATAAACCATCACCGCTTGTTGCACACGTCGCTTGAATGTACCAATTGCGATTTCTCAGCGAATGCAAACCTAACTTGTCGGTTATTTCGGCTGCGTTCATTGCATTTGGCAAATCCTAGAAAATAGTTGAAGATATAAGCTATGATATTATCAAGTTTTATCAAAAGAAACGGGTCATATTCATTCCAGAGATTTAAATAGTAGTTAGAGGGAATAATAAAAGAATCTTCAAAAAATCTAGGAAGCCAAAAAAGTTAATATACTTACTTGTTTGTTTGCAAATATAAGCAAAACTGCATCTCTCAATTCATCTTCTGCTAACATTCGCATCAATTCTTCTCGCGCTTCGCCAATACGCTCTCTGTCATTACTGTCGACGACGAAAATTAATCCCTGGAAAGATCGAGATGACACATTAATTATAAGTTCCATATTTTAAATTAGATTAGATCGATTTTTTAAATGAGTATCATGTACAATCAGGGAGTCATCAATATGACATAATTAAATAAAAATGAAGCCTCTTAATGTTTTGTTTATTATCGCGTTAATTGAATTGTGAATAAGCGTTTCAAATCAGTAAGTAAAACTACTGATACACTGCTGGTATTGATACCATGGTATCACCCAGTTCTAGGCTAATACCAGCTCGGCAATGTGGTACACACAGGGCATCTACGTCGTTGAATGGTATTGATGCCGCGAGCATTTTGCCCGGTATATCGAAGATTTTACTGTCAGCAGAGACGATTTCCAGCCTGTGGTGAATGTAGCAATTAAACTTTCTAATGCAGATCATTTACAAATGTCATTGAAAGGTTTTATTTGAAAGTATCACTTGTTTTGATATGAAATAGAAAAGGACAATTTTATCAAGCAAATTTGATAAAAAAATAATACAGGTTCGTTTTAATTTCATTTCACTTTTGATTCCACACTCAATTTGACAGTTTTCACTTTTGGTAGATGATGTCAGACAATACCAGGTAGGCGCAGTGTATCACCCTCACAAGATATCAATATCGTGGTATCGATACCCGGGTGTATGTACCAGCAGTGTATCAGTATTCTAACAGGCTTATTCGTGGACCAAAGATATAGCTTAATCAAGGCGAAAACCTCTAGCATCCATTGCACAACGATTTATGCGTAGACCCATAAGAATCTCAAACTGGCACAGTTTGAGAGCAAAAAGAGCTACGGAAGGCAAGAAACTGGAGAAAAACAACAAATTTGGCAAACATTTTGCAACACAGTGAACAGGATAGAGACGAAGTCACGAAATATGCATCAAAGTGCAACAACTACAGATAACAAGATGAAGAACCGGCAGGCTTTCGAAAAAATCAAAATTAGTTCCGTAGTGGTCATTGAACGATAAGTTCCACCAGAAAACTTCATGTTAGCCATGGTCCGAAACTATCAAAAAATTCGTCATTTGATATATGAGACGACACAAGAACATCACAACTGGAGCAGCACAAGAGTGCATTCTCGCTCCAGACTTGCGAGATGTAACTTAAGTTAGTCTCTTAAGCCTTGAGATACCGGAAGATGTTTTCTTGGTAGGTTGTACTGATGACGTAGCAGCTATCAACACATCCAGATATCCCTGACCTCTCTCAGCTGAAATTAAATTAAGTGATAGGAAGGGTTGAAGAAGTGTGGATAGAAAACCATGGTCTCCAGTTGCCTAAATAACCTAAAACCTAAAAAATTAAGATCGTCATGCTCATTACGGCCTTCTCCGAAGTACCCGAAACATTTGACTCGAAACTGAGCTTGGATAGGATACTAGGGACTGAAAACTCGCTGGAATAGAGAATTGGATGACCGCTTTCACACTTTGTTTAAAAGCATCTGCTTCGAAAAAGAACGAGAAACGCCTTTCTCCGCCATGGACCCTGAAATACCGAAGATGATTTTGAATTCATAAGGACGCTTGAATAGCTATTTCAACATGTATAAGTGCATATACGCGCTTGAAAAAAGTAGGATTCTTTACAGACCTCCTGATACAACGAAAGTAGCCGTCTGGACAACGGATAAGCAATAGTAGAACGCTCGAGTCAAAGTAATGTGAAAGCGGTTCCGAATCGGATTGCCATGGTCAGTGGATAATGTTTTTAGTGAATCTCACGATTCTGTAACATTTACAGGAAACCACCTGAAGGTTGCAGTTTGGTGAGGTGATATGTGAATTGTAAAGCAGTTTTTCAAATAAGTAAAAGTCGATACGATAAATGATAAGACTTACGTAAGTGAAACGGGCTTTTGAAGCACGTTTGCATAAGCAAGACAGAACACGGGGAAAAAATATTAGTGAATTCCTCTGACGCAGTCAGGGACTAGAAAGCTCAAGCAAAATTTTAATCCTGTTTTGCCATTAAATGGGGCCAAGCAAATAAGTTGAATTCGCTCAAACGACTGATAAGGCTGCATTATTGATGTGCACTCAGGTGGCGGGAAATGAAAGGGGTTTCAGGCCAACCTTAAAGCGGGTGATTCGTCAAATCCCTCTACAATAGGCTCGGCTTACTGTGATCGCGGATAGTATTATACCATTGATCGAATATTATTATTAAAATTTAAAAACCAAATAAGCTCCATGGTAGAACATTATAGTTTTTCTCATAAATCCCACTTAAACTAATCGTTCGCTTAGTGATAACACGTATGCGGAGTCCCGACGTGATTATAATAAGTGGCGACCAATGTATAAAGTGAAACCAATGTTTACCAGGCCATGTAGCTGTAGATGCAATAATCTTGTTAGAAGGTTTAAGAACCATTCATTCTGTGCTCAGCACCTATTATAATGCAATGCTAAATGGGATGTATAGATCACTTATAGGAAATTCGAATGGCAATCCATGCCTCTTCTTTGTTTGCGTCTAAAATCAGTTTTTATTTAGATCAAGCAGAGGAAGATTTTCTTGACGTACTTCTTAAAAACTTTTCACTGAACAGCCGAAATCAGCGTTTTGTGAAGCATCATGAGATACTTTTAAACGCCACATATGAAAGCATGCTTAAGTCGCATAATAGGTATGTTCCCGTACTACAATTAATTGCGATTAATCGCGATTCATTGCAATGAAGCTGTTCCCGTACTCCGTTTTACTGAAAACTTAAAATTTCCCCTCTTCCAGTAAAATTCAGTAGGGTCTGAGCTACTGAAAAATACTGAAAAGTGTCAAATGGTGTGGTGCGAGTAAATACCATAGTTTCAACTGTGCGCGGCAAGCAACATATTTTTTGCGTAATTTTGCTATGAAGGTCGAATATTTTTGTGGCGATAATTTATTACCGCTTAGGATAACCTTACAATCACTATTGTTCTTCCAAAAACCGAAAACTGGCACTTTTGTTTGTCAATTTTTAGGAAATGCAATGAGAGCGTTCCCGTACTTTTCATGAATTTCCCCCACCACATGATTCAGGAAAATTCAGTAAAATTTAGTTACTGAAAGTACGGGAACATACCTAATATCGCGCAAAACATTCCTACTAGTCGATACAATTACCCGAGTCAAGTCTTCATTGTCCGAATTCCTTATGCAACGAATATTTGAGGGTTTTTGTGAGCGAAATAGATGGTTTGAGGGGTACCTTGATCTGATGGATACATGACCACTGTGACTTCATGACCAATGAGCGTCTTGACTTTAGGAAAGAGGGGTGCCTCGAAGCTCGTGGCTTAATGAAAACTCGGTGACTGCAGGCAGAATTGCAGTCACATTTGTTTTCGTCAAGACAGTTTGCGAGAGCAAGGTGAATGTCGACAACTTCGAAAAAAAAACAGTGAATGTCGACAGCTTCGAAAAAAAACAGTGGAAGTCGAGTACTCATCTACGTTGAAAACTGAATTTGCTTGCACAGCCAACACCACGTCCATCAACTAAGTATGGATTATCATCGAAGAAGCAGCGCCCCAGAAACGAATGGTTCGATAAGAGGTATCAAGCAGCGCTGGACGAAAAAAACGCAGCCTGCAAAATTCATATAGAACGACCAAAGGGATCCAAGAAGGAAAATCATGATAGTTTCCGGAGAGTAGCTAATAGAATAATTAGACGTTAGAAACAACAATATTTTGCGACTATATTAAATAGCATGAATGACAACTTTATAGCTCTCGATAAACATTCAAAGTAGTGAAACAATTAAAACAGACCTCAAACAAAGCACTAGCCTGTATAGGGTTGATGACGGTAGAATCATCAACGGCTCAGACCACGTGAAGGTGAAATGGGCGTACTACTTCTAATAATTATTAAACGGAAATGTCCGCCCACTGTATGAATCGTTCTCATACGATGACAAAGCCTCGTCAACACCCCAAACATTAGATGAAATCCGACAGGCCAGGGATCGCTAGAAATCCAACAAAGCACCGGTCATCAACGGGATCTCTGCGTGTTGAACATTTTAAGGGTAATTGATTTGTTGTAAATATTTGGGAGCAAGAAACGATGCCAAATGAATGGCGAAAAATCATTCTCTTCCCCCATTTACAAGAAAGAACATAAACTGCATTACGAAAATTATAGGGGCATCTGATTTCTTTGAACAATAGATTTTAGAATTTAGAATTTCCTATCACGCTGAAAATATGTTTGGCGAATATGACGACGTAGAAAAAGGACACCATACCAAATATTTGAGGTCAAACTAATTTTGGGAAATTACTGGGGACTCAACACTGATGTTCATCAGATATTCGTCGACTTCGAACAAGCATTAGATAGCATCGACCGAACCGCATTATATAACATTTTTTAACATTCGAAGTCCCAGCAAAGTTGGTACGATTAGTGAAAATGACCATGACAGAGACAACATCGCAAGTACTTATTCAGAACGACTTAACAACGCTTTTTCTATGTATAGAAGGGTAAAACAGGGGCGGGCTAGGGATCTGTACTATTTAATTTAGCACTGAAATATGGCATAAAAAAATCCCCGTTGAAACTAGAGGAACTCTACTGTTTAAGTCAAGGCATTTAGTGCCCTGCGCTGACGACATCAAAGTTACACCACGTTCCTCTAACGATGGCAAGCAACTATTTATAGCTCTACAGCAAACAGCTAAAGAATTTGGTCTTAATTGACGAGCAACAAAAATAATGACTCAACCAAGAAAACGAATAAGATAAAATTTTCCGATAGGGGACTATCGCCTTGAAATCGTAGACCACGTCGTGTACTTAAGGTCAAGCCTCCCGAACGATGGGAATGAACTTGATGAAATCACGAATTAAATTAGGCAAGACATTCTATTCGGTACTACTAACTTTAAAATACCATCTACTAATTAGACCTGTCTGCTACGGAAAAGAAACCTAGACACTGACTCCGGCGTTTGAAAAAGCCCTAAATACCTTTGAAAGGGGAATATTGCGTAGAATCTCGATTTAGTATGGAAATAAGATAAATGGCACATTCAATACAAGTTTCCGTCGTAATTAAACTAAAAACAATATATGCTGAAAAACTTTAATCAGCGAACATATCGAGCCTTGGCCTCCAGTCGACTAGGTTTAATAGTCGACTGGAGACTAAGGCTCGATACGGCCAAAGTACCTCGATGATGAAGATTCCAGTAATAATGCATTGTAACATCTGATCTTATTACATCTATATAGCATTCAGATAACGAAATACACCACTACAGGAGGCATACTCAGCTACAGCAGATAAAATGGTATAATGAGCTCGATTCTTAACACAGCCCCTATTGCGCAGGAAGTACGATTTTTAGATCGAGTGTTTGGTAGTTTGGTAAGCTTATATAATGCACTGAATGGATCTGTAGATATGTGTTGAAAATTGAAGACACAATGGTTTTGAGAGTTTGACCCACGGTACTGCATCAGGGTTTCCAAAGACATCTCATGCTTTATTTTCCAGGCTTCCCCTTGGCATGAAAACATGTAAGAGGTGGTTTATTCAAAGATTCACATAAAAGGACTTATAACTTGCATGGATAATTACTCAGAGGTTTTCCTGGTCAAACGTTAGAAAATCAATGTTAGATCTTCCACTAAAGTCATATCTTGTTCTCTCGCAAAAGAGATTGAGGTTTATGGCATACGCAAAAATGCAAACCAAACATCATGAATAAAATAAATCAATACATAAAAAAAGTCATGTTCGAGGGCATATGTTAATAAGGATAACTTCGAATGAACTGTACGTTGCTGGTTGACACTAAGTAGATTTTATGGTGTGTTTAGTACAAATATATGTCTTGGTCTTTCCTAAAGAATATTTTCGTAACTGATGCGGTCAAAAAATAGATTATTTGCCAGTTGAATATAAATGTAATTGATAACAGTTCCTCATTAGCAGCTATATTGGTAATAATACGCAATAAATAGTGGAATAAAACGTAATGTCATAATAACAAGAGTCAATAAACAAGAGTCAATAAACATTTAAAAATTCATTTACTTACTTGTGTATTTTGGAAATAGTGCCTCCACAGTGGTCGAATCTTGTCTTGACCGCCAACGTCCCATACTGTAAAGCTAATATTCTTGTATTCTACAGTCTCGACATTGAAACCTGCAAATTTTTAAATTATTAGTTCGTCTTGTTCTTCTTAAACATTTCAAAAAACACAAAAAAATATCGAATCTTTCTTTTTACTCACCAATAGTTGGAATCGTTGTTACAATTTCACCTAATTTGAGTTTGTACAAAATTGTGGTTTTACCAGCGGCATCCAAACCAACCATCAATATTCTCATTTCTTTTTTACCGAATAAACTTTTGAATAGATTCGCGAATACATTTCCCATTTTGCTGTTGCTACTATATTGTGAAACTTATGTTGGGTTTAAAAAATATTTCTTAAATCTGACGCTAAAAATAGCCTTGGTGTATTGAGGAGAAAAAGTTTGTGGTCTAAGGTTTAATTTCTTTCCTAGATCTACACACGTTGACGGACGAAATGTATAGGTTTTTTTTCAAATTAATAAAAAATCGCTTTGGATGAAGAGGAAGTTATCTGTGAAAGAAGAGAATGAAACAACTGTTAATACAAAGATGTTATTGAAATAATAATTATAATGACATTAATTTGAAATTTTATCGTCGTTAGACATTCATTTCCGCCATACATTGGGCGAATTCTAAAGCTCTGCCTACTAAAACACCTTGCTTTTAATGCTACAATCCATATAACAGAGAATACAATGAAAAGTATTTTCGGTCTTTAAAATGAAGTATTTCAAATCAATTAAAAGAGATAATCCCACTTAACGACTAACGAAACCCATTGCGTAGTGATTGCAAATTGTGTACGGTTTAATTCCGAAAGTTAGTCAGAAGCTCTGATAAGTTTAGATAAACAGATTTACGAGCATGCTTTTTTTATAGCAAAGCTCTTATCCAATGTACTTGGGTGAAAGAGATAAGATATGCATTTTGACAATAAGCGAAATTCTTCAGATGCTTTAATTTCCGGGTTGCAGATCTTTTCCAGTTCAATTTTTGCATGTTTATAATGTTGTATCGGACTAAAAATCACCTACGATAACTATTAAAATAATATTCGACTAAGAAACACTCTAGGAAACAACATATCAAAATTATTATAAATACAAAAATCGAAGCTAAGCAACTATTACAGCATATCTCCAAGGAGAAATGGAATATGTAACATTGGTTTCAAGGTATCTTGTATGATTACTTCAAAAGTGTCTAATCCAAGAATTTACTTTCGAATCAGTGGAAACAAAATATGTGATGTCACCTGCTGAGCCATGTCTACGGGATTCCATTTTTAAGATTTTTGAAATGATCAAAAGATATTTTTCTGAACGAAAATGCTGAAAATATTGGCTATCAGTGCGTGTTTCCAAAGCTTTTGGAGCCGTGTATGGGCTTCGAATTTTAGGTTAGGTTTTTCTGACTGGCACACATAGACCTATTGGCCATATAAGACCTTGAGCTTTAAAGTTTTAATCCAACTGACAATCGAACGCCCCAGATCTTTTTTGCAAATTGATGGATTTCTGCAACTTTTGCTCTACCACGTCCGTGAGGTCCAGCAGCCAGGGCTTAGCGAAGCAGCGATGTCTGGTTTTCATCAGTACCGGACAGCGACATAAGTGATGTTGAATTGTTTCTGAGGCACCTGGCTCCTGCCGCTTCCGACATGGCAAGTCACATTGTACAAAAAGGCACCAATCGCTGAACTCTGTTAGTAAAAGTTATTTGATCCATTGCCGGCCACCAGATTAGGCAGCCGTAAACAAGGAGCGGCCTTTCTATCGCCTGTAGATCAAGTGCATTAGACCAGTGCTGAGACCACATGTTTTATTCAACATCCTCTTGCTAGTGTCCTCTAGCCCTCTTTGCTCTTTCCTCTAGATTTACTTTCCTGGTGAGTTTGCAATCCAGAATAATGTCCAAGTACTTAGCGTATGAATTGAAACTTAAACTAGAGCCACCCAACCTGATTGGGTCTATCTCAGAAATCTAGCATTAGCTCGTGGAGAGTAGAAGTTTAGTTTTTGTGTTTAGTTTGTTAAAAATTGGAATAGAAATCGTGCTTTAATGTCTAGATCAGTGCTAAAATTCAACTGGTAGGTAAATTATTCATGCTAGAATCGATACCTCATGCAACATATTTCGTTGAACATTGTTAAACTTAAAAATATGAAGAGGTCAGATAATGAATCATATATTTTACGATACAGCTAAAAGATAGTCTTGAAGGTGAAGCATTTATTATTTTAAAGAATTTTACTATCACATAGGACAACTGCGAACACGCTTGTAAATTCTGGTAAATAGACACGAGAATTCACGAGTTTTGGTTCAACAAGAACTGAAAATTTCATTTAATTTGAAGACCGTTATAGAAGAAAATACAGTTTTGAGAAGAAAATCCAGTTTTGAGAAGAAAGCTACTTAGTTCAGTTGGTAATTGTATGAAGACTTAGCGGAACTTGAAAGTACCCACGCATAACTGGGATATTCTTTTAAATTTTGACGTCATACAAAGATTACCTACAGCGACCCGACAATTATGGGAACAGCATATGAGTCAATTAAATTCAAGTCCGTCATTTCAAGATTAGGAAACGTTTTTATGAAATAGATATCGCACATTAGAAGCGTTAGGTCCATCAACTTTCAAAGCCATTCGAAACATCAGAACTGTGCTAGTGACAAGAAATTTAGGAAAAAGTAGATTATGCTTAAACAACAACACAATGGGGCCAGTTTCAT
This sequence comes from Nemotelus pantherinus, assembly GCA_963978885.1. Lineage (NCBI taxonomy): Eukaryota > Metazoa > Arthropoda > Insecta > Diptera > Stratiomyidae > Nemotelus > Nemotelus pantherinus. Next base: position 4,916,315 of record OZ022263.1, read on the forward strand.
CGCAGAGCCTCCCAGCAAACCAAATGTATCGTAATTAATTCATAAAAGAGTCATATTTTACGAATGTTTTTGTCGTTAACGAGCTCGCAAATGAATCGAAAACGATTCATTGGTCCTACTAAAATGGCCATCCGAGAAGAATCATTTTTAACGATTCGTAAATGAGTTAGAAAAAATGTGGTTTTAGCAAGTATATATCGACCAGCAAACTAGGGGAAGAATCTATGTAAAATCTGCTACTGAGCCGCATAGGCCATAGGGCACATACACATGGCTTGCATTATTTATTGCGTCGGTCATCCTAAGCACCTAGGCTCGGTTTCGTATGAGGGATATGTCTGTTGACTGTCGAGAAACTATCGTTTTTAGTGAACGTTCACTAAATTGTTTGCTGGGCCTCTTCTTCCTAGCAGCAGTAAGCCGCTTAGTCAAGAAACAAGCAATTAAAATTATCATCATCCCCCGAAAGGAAATAGGATAGGAAAGGAATCCCAAACCACACTCTCACTTAAAATGCCTCAATCCCGATCAAGCAGTGTAAATTTGCAAAAATACACACACTTGTAGACTTTGCCCTCGACAGCATAATTCGGGAGTCACATAACTTCTCATTTGAGGATCCGCAGCAGAAATTGCAGCAATCTACATCAGGACCGACTTCGCAGTCCACGCGAGAAGAGGCTCAAACTGTTGAAGCGTTATCATTAAATTTCATCAATATAGACATGAAGTTTTGTTAGCAACTGCCTGGGTAACAGTGCATAAAACAAAGGAAAAAACCGTCAAATTTGCTTAAGGATTAAAAAGGAAAAATGCTAATATTTTGGTATATCAAATCAACATGTTGTGTCCTCACATCAACGCGTTAGCAAGTTTTAAGACAATGGAACGACGCTTTGCTAGGATTTCAAGATGTGACATCAGAGGATATTTTGGCGTTTCAATTAAAGTGAAAGCATCAGAATATACCAGATCAGCTAAAACAGTAACATTCTCCGAAAGGTGCGCTTCAGATTTAGCGTTTCGTATCTTCAAGCATCTCCCGGAGATAGCAAGGGATAATTTTCCAATCGCATCTAGAAAATTTTTTTGATAATCTGCTTACAAGTGAAAGCAGTGCCAATGAATGTGAAAAATAGTTTGAAAAACCAACAAAACTATTTGCTTCAGTTCGGTTTGTCTTACATAAATTTGCTGCTAACAATTTAACAAATACAATGATAAAACAACAAGATGTATCAAAGCGAATCAACTTAGAACGGAACAAACTAAGTACTGCCCAGTAAAATTACCCTTTTACTTAAGCACATAAAATGAAACCTTCTGAATATATGAAAACGTGGTTTCATGAATAGCTTACCTCATAAAGACATACAGAAATTACATTTGTAAACGTGAATGTCGCCTAGAGTGAAAATTTTGGATTTTTTTAAAAAAATTTTCACAGATACCTTATTAACGATTAAGTATGCTTTTTCACACTTTCTTAAATTTAGATTTATTTTTAGCTTTCTTATTGCTTTCCATCAATATTCGTTTCATTTGAGCTCAGTATCGTTCTATTGGTCTAAGTTCAAGATAATTTGGTGGGTTGGCCTCCTTGAGGGCAGAAGTAACGTGGTTGCTTTTATACCACTCCAGCGTTTTTTTATCATAATGACTCAATGCTAGATCTGGTCAAAACGACATGAACTTTTCTTGCCTATTTATGAAAGGCAGCAATCGCTTCTACACACATTCCTCGATATAAACCTGGCCATTAATTATGCCTTCCCATATAAACATATCGCTTTTTGGACCACATCGACAAATTGTCTGCCACACTATGGATTCTTTAGGAAATTTACAGGTTCTTTCCAACTAAAATACATCTTTCAGTGCACTCTTCGTTCTAGTGGTATGGAATTCTTGGTCAGGAATCTGCCTGTAGTCTGCTTTGACATAAGTCTCGCCATCTAAAATGACACAATTGAATTTCGTCACATATTGATCGTATAATTTTTAAGCCCTCGTTTTTCATCTTTCCCCTGCTTGCTTAAATGACCGACAACTAGTGCATTTAAAGTGCAAATTTTTAATTTCACAATTTTCAATTCTTATCGCAATTCATTTTGCACAAAGAATCGTTTGATCATTCCGTCGAAAATGATTTGGAATTTTAAACAAATATTGCATTAGTCGCACATTTTAAAAAGACGAATGCAACTCAGCACTAGAAATATTGAGGTCACGTGATGAATTAGTGAAATGAAATGAGCTCATACCCCCATATGCTTGCCAGCAGCTATCCCAATAGCAATCAGATATTTGTGATTTGTTTATGCCTCTGACTTGCACATTTTGCATAAATCGACTTCGAATGAACAACATGCCAAATGAAAAGCTACTTGATGACAAATGCAACTGTTTTTCCCTTGTGATTTCGAAATACCCTCTTTTGGCTGATCAATATCACCAAAACTTAGTCATTGAAGTGATTGATACATTGTTTTTTCCGACTTCAATGCATTCTGAGCAAATCTATTGAAAATTTACGGTGCACACGTCATTTAAGCTAAAAAAAAATTTCACTTTTTCTGATCATCAGCAGATTTTCGCCGATCGGTGCGCTGATGCGGGGCTTCTAAAAACTTTCCCGAAGTGGATAGCGATAGCTTCCCTCATAACTGAGCTTGTGTAGTTGACAAGTCTCCCCCATTCAGACTTCTGACATTATCGTTTTTTTAGAAGTTACTAGTCGAATCCACAAAACATTTGATCTAATTATCCAGTCACTAAAGAGCTATCATTTGGAATATTCAAAACCGTGTGTGACAGCCGCGCAAAGTCGTAATCCGGTCGATGTACCCAGCCCGGACTCAACCGACCGACATCATGCTACTCCCGTTGCCTTGCGGTAACTCGTATTTTTGTCGGTGGCACCATCGTCATCACTCGCAAACGTCTGACTCAGCGCGGCCAGCCACTTCACTGCCAGCATATTTTTCGCGACCTGCAGTCGTTGCGCTGCTCTAATCGCACTTTTCTGATAAGACACGACCATAGGGTGTTGCACAACACACATCGTGGGGCCGCATATACTCAATCCAAACTGCCGAAACAAATATTTCTCGGCAGCTGAAATTTCACCTACAAACTGCCCATTCAAAGTGCAGTCAAATGCCCATGACCGAGACAGTGGCCGCATGACGAAACGGACAAGACAACGCGCGATCGCCAACAATACACCATCATGACATTTTCTACTCCCGGCACAAGAACCATTCGCACTTTACCATCACAGAGGGTCCCCGGATGAGACATTTCGATTTCTCCGAAATCCACTTGCTTTTACCAATTAGTCAGACAAGCAGGTCGTCGAGTCCAATTCGAAAACATTCAGCGGAAATATGTTTTTCACTTCAAATGAAACTTACAGTTTTTCCTTGTTTTCTTTACACCCAAATCCTTGTCTATCTACACCGCACAAGCCAAGTGAACGGCAAACATCAAAAACTCCACCGCACAATACACTGAACTCGAAAAAGATTCCTCCTAGTTCGTGGTGAAAAGTCCACACGACAAAGCGACGATACTACACTTCCATACGCCGCACCGCAGAAAATTTTCACGAAATTCGTGCGAATTGTTCGCCACGCACAACTTTCAATCAATTACGAATGTATCGTTCACTCGCCGTTCTACAATTTTTCATTACCTAGTTATAATCAAAACGACCGAAATCTGGAAATTTATCGAAAAAACTTTACCACACACACGACTCCGTTCCAGACTTCAAGAAACAGAGCAAATTTTCCTATATGATATTCTTCTTCCTTGTCTTCTTTTTTTTCGCTTTACGTCTCTCCTCTATACACTATTCGCTGCTTGGTTGTTAATTTTACTATATGGCCGCCGTAATCGACAGACAAATGAATTCACCACCTGCACAATACAATCGCAATCAAGATTGGCCGCGATAGTGATACGTCGTCGGTGTATGTCAAAGTGACATACATTCGAGTTTTTGTTCGTTTTCAAAATGGCGGTGTATCGATGTAGTGGTAAAATGCCGAAAGAAATATGATGATATTGGAGTGGGCTGCACAACACAATTGTGCCACGTCGTGCAGGATGGTGTATGGTGAAAGTTGTCGGCAGAACATGTCAATGTGGTGGGAAAGTTTGAAATGAAGATGGATTACGATGCTTTTTGACGTATAGATGGCGAATGGATTTGTTAAAAAAATGTTTTCAAAGTGAATTACGAGTTTTTTGCCACTAAAGGGAATTTAACCTTAATAAATAATTTAGAATATAATTTATAATTAAAATGGATGTAAATCTCGACTATTATGATGTGAATAATCAGACTTTATTGCAATTAGTTGTCCGTGTCAGACTTAATTGGAACCAGTTTTAAGACACCAGGTACTTAAAATGACTCAGAAGACGATTAACTTAAGTACTCCTATATTGTTTCGTTATATTTTTAAAGGATATTTGCTGAAAAATTTAAATGCATTTAGTAATTCGATCTGAAAGCTTTGTTGATTAGACGCAGTGTCAGAATTAGTTCAATCTTTTGCTTTTATGTATTTTTTTCGGTGAAATTACGTAAAAATACGAAACACACAAAAATTATTATCAATCAACCAAGACGAAGTGTAATTGACTGTTGAAAGCTAAGATTAAATTACTGCTAGGAGATAAAACTAGTTTTCATCATCTGTTTGAAGATACGAATTGATTGAGTGTAACACTTTGAACAAAGCAAATAGCGGAATTTTGTTAGGGAATGACAGCGTCGAGACAAGAACACTTCTAAATTGTACCTAAGCTAGACAGAAGAGGTACGGTTTGGATGTTTCAGCAAACCTGAGCCAAAACTGGATGCGGTCCTAATATTTTTATTCACTTGAATAAAAATATTAGGACCGCATCCATCTTTGGATCAGGTTTCTGAAACTGATTTTTCCAAACTAATTTTCAAGGGAAGGATATTATTACTTAAATCTCTAACCTCTGAGGTAGATTCCAGTGTGTCGTATTTTTTAAGTTGTGGTCTGGTTCAGAATCGTAATTCAATCTCAGTTGACTTGGATATAATCGACTGCGCAAAGTAACTACATGTTTAAATAATCATTCAGATAACTAGTTCTGTTTCAAAATTCGCTTCAACCTTTATGACACTATACGATTCCTAAACCCTACTCTGATCATTCTTCAGAGAAATTGCTATGAATTGATGCATAGTTTCACAATAATTTATAATCTTTTAACGATTAAAGTTAACTTAATTAGAATCATCTAAAGCAGTATTTAGCTTCGTTTTGTCTCTACATAAAAACTGAATGCGAAATCCGCCGAAAAATTGATTGCAATGCAGCAGAGGATATATAAGAAAACCGACACAAGTTTTTCCTTTTTTATGTTCAGTTATGGACCTACTGACACATCTGAAAATGCAGAAAAGATATACTATAAACTAGTAGGATAACCGTTCCTATAATTATCTTGTCAACTATGTTTTCTATTTATGTAGCTGGTTTCAAGTGTCACCATATTATATTCCCAGTATTAAATTGTCTACTTTTTCAGGATCTAGGCCTAGCACTAATGAATGCAGACAACAATTGTTTCAGAGCCTGTTTATGTGACATTCACAACAAATTGTTACACCTAAACGTTACTAACCCGCTAGTTAAATCAAAGTCGGCACATGAATCGAATAAATCGTGCTTTAAGGATATTTCAAACTTATTTACGTCTCCTAATTGGACTCCACAAGCTAAATTAACTAGAAATAAGCCCATTATCGTAATTAGGCATGTACTCACCACATCTATCACCTGGTTCCGTTCCGCCAGATACTTGTTCGATTGACGAATGCACGCGTACACAACCGTACGAAAATACTTTCTCGTGTAAAATCGTGTGCTTGTTCGCTACTTCCCGAAATCCAGTGCGAAGTCTTTTCAACGACGGCGAGAAAAAATATTAACCTCGTTTTTGCTGGGCGATTCCGTGCGTGTTGTATGAAAGTTCTCGGCAATTCCTTTTAATCACGAACAATACAGCTCGAAACCAGCTAAGTATTGGAAAGAAAACCAAAACCCGAATCAGTTTAGTTGACAAAGTTGAGTTTTGAAGTGAGATCTTGTGACTGCAAAAACTATGTTTTATCCTCGCACACCTTTTCTTAAGCACCCCGAGATTGAATCACAAATATTTAAAGGGAATGTAAGTTTACTACGATACTGTTGATGAATCGGCCAATCTGCAACGTTTTTATGTTGTTCTATGTTGAAATGTCAAAGTGACTTTTTTTTGTAGTACACGTCCACGATTGCAAACGAAAACTTGCATTCGTGGATTGTGCGATGCTGGTGGATTGGTAGTTGGTTGGTGTGGTGAATTTGATGCAGTGTAGAATTGTGAATTGTTTGAAAGCGCATTACAAGAATTATTTAAAAATTTCGCAATTTCGTTTATGGATAATCTATGGGATTAACGATTTTTGGCCACGTTTTACTGAATGATATTGATTAGTCATGGATAAAGACCGCTTAGATCATACGATCTTACGTCACGGTTTGGACTGAAAATGAGTAAAGAGAAAATAGTTACCTATAAAAATGAATTATTGTTGAGATTTTTTTCTACGGAAAATAATGTGAACATTGCATCGTATAGATGGTAAATTAAGTTAAATATACACTGAAGAAGCTCCAATCATTTCAATTGATGTATGTAAAAGTTCATCACAAGCTTGAAAATCCATTACCCAGGCATAACGGAAACTATGAAAACGTAGCATCAAAAATTGTTTCCAAGAAACAAAAAATCTTCAAGTTTTGCATTTCATAAAAATCATTTCATAAAGTATCGTGATAGAAATTTATCTGGTGTACCAGCATGGGATTACAAAAGTTTCTAATCACATGAAATATTGTAAAATATTTGCTTAATTGAAAATGACCCCCTTTCAAAATCTAATGAGAATTTCGTATAAATTCAACACATTTCTTTTATTTCCAGCAAAAAAGCTTGGACACTCTCTGCGAATGGCTTTGTTCGCCGCCGAGTTCAACAACATACAGAATAAATTTACTTAAAACAAATCCAGATGAAGCGCGACATAAAATCCAAAATAAAATCTTGAAAAAATATTGCAACCCGTCAGAAATGCATACAATAGCTAAAATACCAGAATTGATTTCGATATCGAATTTACCCAGTTCCACAAATCCTACAATCATGCCTGGTCACGAACTGAACGAGATAATTGTCGATGTCAATTGTGGAGCTGCAATACTTCGAGGTGCTCATGTCTATGGCCCGGGTGTTATGGCGATGAGAAGCGGTAAATTGGATAAAATCTTTAGACAAGTTCCTAAAATATGCATGATTTAATTTTCAGGTACAAAATTAGGTGAGCGAGTGAATGTTTATGCTGATATTGAAGGGAAATGTAAGAAGGGAACAAATACTGTTTATGAGTCTTCAATGAAAACGTTTCTGGGTGTTGGAGATGTTCGAATGATAAGGTATCAATTATTTGGAGACAAAATCGATCCAAGGTATGTAAAACAGCACACGGAAGTGTGTTGTAGAAGCTTAGTATACCGTCTGCGTTACTATTTCGTTAGTATAAGAAGTTTGGTGTGTCAGTTGCTTACCTCTACACTGTAGTGGTGGGTATTGTGAAATTAAATTCTTACCAGACCATTAGACTATTAGACCATTAGTATAAAGTGACACACGCAAATGCCGCAGGAGAGTAAACCATGAAATACTTTATAAACGGTATTTAGTGTTCGAAGAAAACGAACATACGGCCGGTTTTAGAGTTATGAGAAAAGATAAACATTCGATAAAAATGTCAAAGTCAAAATAATAATCCTGTAATCTATGAATACTCACTTTTGAGTACATCTTTAAATAGATCAGCGAAAGTACTCGATTTAGGAGTATTGCTGAATCAATCCTTCACATTTGACGATCACATCGATTCAATTGTTGTGAAAGCTAGCAATGCCTTAGGTTTTGTCAGAAGACGTTCGAAGGAATTCAACGATATTTTTCTAACTAAGACCCTCTTTTGCAGCTTAGTCAGACCTATTGTCGAATATGCAAGTATTGTATGGGCACCATATCAAAAAGTCTACATAGACCAAATTGAGTCAATTCAAAAGAGGTTCTTACGTTTCTGCCTCCGCGGTCTTCCGTGGTATGACCCTTTACATCTACCTCCTTATCAAGACCGCTTAAATCTTTTACGAATGGATACCTTGGACTCTCGACGTCAAAATTCCAAAATCTTATTTGTCGCGAAAATTTTGGATGGCACCGTTGACTCAAACTACTTCTTAAGCCAACTTAATTTTAATACTAATAACAAACGTGTCAGGCGCGTTAACTTTTTGTCGATCCCTCAACATCGGACCAATTATGGTTGCAATGAACCAGTCACTGCAATAAGTAGATGCTTTAACGAAGCTTATTATAAGTTTGATTTTCATTTATCTACAGCATCACTTAAACGAATTCTGTATAAGAATAATTAATTTTTATTGTATGTGTATAGTCTGCATTAGACGACTTTAATAAATGAATGAATGGATATGGGTGAAGTAGATGCTTAGCTCTGGTTGGAAACATAAGATCTAACAAACAGCTCTAACACGTAATGGATTTAACATGTAGGGTGTTTTTTGTATTCTTTTTCGTATAATGTTCTTCAGCAATAAACTATTCCTACATTAAACAGAATGCATGTCTTATTATGGCAAAAAAAAAATTTACTGACTAGTATATCCACCTCAGAAAAAAAAACCAAATTCGTTCAATTTTTCGAGGCCGAATTATTCCAAAAATCTAAAAACCTCCCACTAATCATTATCTTTTCAGAGGAATCGCAATCGAAATGCATCAAACAATATCGGGAGTTCCATCAATAGGCGATCTTTCATCCCCTGAACTACTCCTTCAAAACTTCCCATCGGTAGTGTGCTCGCGGGTACTTGATCCTCAGCCTGGTGAAACAATTCTTGACATGTGCTCTGCTCCTGGAAATAAAACAACTCACATTGCAGAGCTAATGAAAGATGCTGGCACATTGATAGCATTAGATAAGACTGAATCAAAGATCGAGGCCGTGAAAGATAAAATCTCGAAACGGGATTTGAAATGTGTCCGATGTTTTGCATTTGATTCAACAAAAGCAGTAGATAAGAGCAGAACAGATCCAAATATAATAGAAGAGCCTCCATTTGCTCCGAAATCATTTGATCGAATACTTTTAGATGCTCCTTGTAGCGGACTGGGGAACAGGCCACTTCTAAGATGTGATTTAAGCGCAAAGATGCTAGCATCTTATTCAAAAGTTCAGAAAAATCTGTTTCAAACGGGTGTGGGTTTGCTGAAAAAGGGAGGAGTCCTAGTTTATAGTACATGTACTGTAACTGAGTCAGAAAATGAAGGTGTAGTGCGATGGGCCCTGGATACGTTTAAAGATATTAAGCTGGTGGAATCAAATCCGATTTTCGGGTCCTTTGGATTGGAATCTTCTGAATTGACTGACGCTGAAAGGTAAATGTTGCTGCATGTTGTGTAAACGTGATAAGGAAAGAGTTTTTGTTCATTTACAGGACACATGTTCAACGATTTGGTCCTGGTGATATTCGATTTGATAGTGTCGGTTTTTTTATTGCTAAGTTTTGTAAAAAGTTGTAAAGTGAATCCATCTGAGATGAAATGAAGCGAACGGAAAATGTTAAAAATGCAGATTAATCCATTGAAAGAATGTTCCGGTGTATAATAGATAATTGGTGCTCGCAAATGAAAGGAAAATCAAGATGCTCTACATCTGTATTTTTATTTTATATATTAATTATATGTTTATATCAATTATGTGTTTATATTAATTATGTGTTTATATCTTAATTATCTTCAAGCGCCAGATCATTTTTTTCAAATGAATTTTTATAATTCAACTTAATTTTTTTTTACGAAATTCACCTCAGATTCACAATCGGCTAATGAATGTATGAAAGTTTGAGAACTGACGTCCGCATCTGTCAAAAGTCAAAGCCAATTCGCAGACTTCGCAGATCCTTTCAGATTCCAAGATGACTACAAAATCAAATATGAAGAGAATGAAGTGGTCATTAGACTTCACCCCAAGGTAAGTTAATCAACAAAGAATTAATAATCCATCTAATGTCTTCAATTTCACCAGCAAAACGCCAGATCTACCATCACCGCCTGGCTACAATCCGTCTGTCCCGCAAAGTCATACTGAAATCGTGAAGGACCATCATCTAATGATTAAAAAGTCATGGGACATAGCTCTTGGCCCTATCAAACAAGTAATCAGCTAACCAGTCACAATTATAGCTTTTTAAATAAATTTTTTGTTTTCAGCTACCTATGAATCTTTTCATAATGTACATGGCCGGGAATTCAATCTCGATTTTCCCTATTATGATGGTCGGCATGATGTTGATTCGGCCGATCAAAGCAATGTTTTCGGCTCCACCGACGGGTAAGATGGGCGAAGGATCTCATGGTAGTGGTCAAAAAATTGTATACATCCTCGGAAATTTGGCGAACATTGCTCTGGCACTGTACAAATGTCAGAGCATGGGCTTGTTACCGACTCATGCCTCGGATTGGTTGGCATTCGTCGAACCGCAAACAAGACTGGAGTATTATGGCGGTGGAGTTTCATTTATTTGATTTGTTAAAGTAGTTTTTAAAAGAAAATTGATGAATGTATTTGGTGTGAACAAATAAAATATTAAGATTCGGTTACCAGAATTAAGGCCGCTTTTTGTATATACCTCACACTATACCTCTTTATTTCTACAGCCCCATCTCACAAGTTGCATAGTCTGTGTGAATCTTAAACTAACTGTTTAACGTTTAATATTTCTCAGACAATTTGTTGAATTGGAACAAGAAAAAGTGAGCTCCAGTTTTAGTTGCCCTGCTGCTGATTATCTGAATTATCACATTCTCGTTTTGTCGGCCGTGTTGCACTGCGCTGCAGTAACTTCCTGTCATGTGACGTCTTCCAATGCGTTGTTAGCAACTTGCAACCCAATTCACCTTTTTGTTACTAGTGAAACAACGAATATAACTATCCAAAAGCATATTAGTGAACAACCCAGTTTTGTCTTAGTAAATAGTAATTTATTTGAACAATCCCATTGCAGCTAATTTAACAGCGTGCAAATTTTGCTGGCAGCATTTAAATTAGATTCACTATGCACTACATATCTTAAATTTAAAAAAAAATGCGTACGGGTTGGTAGTCTTACTTTTTAAAAAAAAAATACACTGCATTCAATGCATCTTAGTTTCTTGCCAATCCAGCCAGCATTATTCGTCGACACTGCTACTTCGGTATGTTCAAAATGATTTTCGCAGTCATTTTCAGATTACGCCAGGATTTTGTTGATAACATGCAATTTTCTATGTATCTAGCCTCTGCCGCCTTTCAAGTTCATTTCTCTTTCTTATGCGTTTCCATCCAATCTTTGATTTTATCTACTATTTTTGCGGGCTCGTCGACACGCGGCACCTGCCAAAACAAAATAAACAAATGCAATCATTGGGACGAATCACTGCAGTCGTGAAAAATCAAAGCGCGTGACATCCATTTGCTTGCAATTAAAAAACAGCCACGGTCAGCCAATACGACACACAATCCGGGGAACTTACCTCGTAATTTTGGCTGACATACATCCCGGTGTAAACACCCGCAGCAAACGTGAACTAAAAATAGTTTGTTAATTACATAATGGAACCTATCAATGGATTTTATGAAATCTTACAACAAATTTAGCGTAGAAATACATACCAGGAATTTGAGCATATCGGAGAACGTCGAACCGTCAACGACCGGACCCGCCACCTTGAAAGTTTACGGCGTACTGCGTTTATCAAAGAAAGAAAAACTTTGACCTACGGAGAGGTTCGCGTACTTGCTCGATTTCAACCGGAACAAATGTCATCGGAGCGATTTGAGGTTATGTTTTGTACTCTTCGAACGTGTATGAGTGAAAGAAAAACAAGATATTTGTTGTGATGAATATACAGCTGGAATTGACAGATGCTGGGGAAGTTGGGATATTTCAGGGAAATTTTTGGGCTAGCGTCATTTCGATAATTTGTGAGTGGAGAGCGGAAGCCATAATTTCGCAAGCTTTTCTATAGTTTGCAACAAGCGAGTTTATCGGTGGATTATGAATATGATTAATGTGGCAAGTAATTATTATTAAAACGCGTGTTATCAACAATATTTCATAAATTTCTTCAAGTATGCCGTCATTATTCTCTTGCTGTCTTGGAAAAGTCGTATAAAGGTGTGACAAAATTTTGGCGCGAATTTGTGACGTTTGTGCAGCTCTTGACTTTGTGCAGCAATGGTGGAAGTGTCATAAAAGCTTTGACCGTTTCGCTCAAATGCACATTACACAGAAAGGATCCCGTTAAATCGTTACAATGAATATTATTTAGCGGCTATACGATTTCACCTATTTGTTCCGATCTTCCTGCTGTAAAATTCGTAGTATGTACCATATTAACCAAATATTTGTCAAACGTTCTGCTTAATTGCATTTTTCAATCTTCCGAATGTCCAACATTATGTTGATTTGTAAGTGAGTTAAGAAATGTTTGATAAGCAGTATAAAAGACTCATGCGAAGCTGTTGCCGTAAGCCGTTTTAACCTAAGAGTGCTTAGGCTACTGCATACGTGAGTTTTCTGCTAACCCCATAAATTTATTTAGAGTTGGAAAACAATTGTTACGCTTCAGGAAATATTGGAACTGACCTAAGCTACTCCTTACGTCGCCTTACGCATGGTCAAAAGTTATCAGCCATTGATCTTTCTATCGATCAGGACTCAGCCATGCCACTCTACGCATATGCACATATTTTATGGCCTCTACAAATCTTACTCTTTAAGACTAACTACATCTAATGACTATTATTAATTTGTACAGTTGGTACCCACATGCAATTTATGGCCAGTTCTCGTGGCACTTATCCCTTTTGTTCTTCGCTATTTACCGAGGCAAGGAGAGAATCCAGTCCGGTCCTAGAACACTTTATGGTTGCGCTTTTCAAGTAAGGATTTCGCTTGCTTCGTAACACATTTTAACTTAATTCTGAATTAGGAGTGGAATGAAAACTAACAAACTATTTTAAATAACTTCTGTATACAACTATACGATGATCGTAACAAATGCAAAGTTTTAAATTTCACAAATGAAAGCAAAATTTGTCGGTAATACTACTTTGTCACACAAATGTTCGCTTTCTCAAGGGGCAATGGTTGGCCAAAGGCTTAAAGGCAGCAGTTAGTAGTAACGACCATAAGCTATGTTTCTAATTATATACAATCTGGTGTATAAGCAGGTAGGTGAGAAGATAAATTTCAGCACTCTATATCGCATGGGATCGGCAAAAAAAAGTAAAAATTTTCTAATTTCTCTATGGCGTTTAAGTCAGGCTTTGTTGCTGGCCAAAGTAATACGATAATATTATTTTCCGTCAACCATGACTGTGCTCAGCGGGCCGCACGGGGTCTAGCATTGCTCTCTTGGAAGATTGTCCCCCGAAGGCATATTTCATCTCCAATAAGCAGAAGAAATTTGTTTCTATTAACAGTGTGTTCATAAATGCTCAGTTCTTAATATCCATACCAAGCCATAACCCCCCAATTCGGCTACCTCTCTGCCCCCTACTTGGACTTTTTGATTGTGGCTGATACGTTTTGTCCCTATATCTTTGTCTGCAGATCCACTTTTTACAATTAGACATAATTCGGAATGTGCTCTCATACAACCAAACCACTCGTCTCCACTTATCGCTCCAATTGGGATAGTGTTTGCATCAGACCCTCCTGTTTCCCGCCCTCCCTCGGGATATAAGGGTTTTTCTAACCCATCTCGCACAACAATTTTTGCTTATCATCATATAAAATTTGTTTGTTTGTCTGTCTTTTCTATTTGTTATTTATTTCACGGCCAGAAGATGTTTTTTGATAATGCCGATGATTACTTTCTTATCGTCTCTTTAGACTATAAGTGGACGTCTTGATGGTGGTTGGGGCTTCCCAGATCCTGTGTCCTTACATTTTGTATTTTACGCTGCACACAATACTCATTGATATCGAGCTTTGAAGCAATTTGAGATAAATTTTCTTAAGACAAAGATACAATCTGAAAAGCAACTTAAAGGATTTTAAAAAAAAAACACGAACCCTTACTGGGCAGAGAATACTGCCCTTGATTGATTTTTGGGCCAATTTTTCTGAACAATTAACAACCTATGAAATTCAACTTCCATGAATTCAATTTTGCTATAAAATTCATGTCCAGTCCTGTTCAAATATACTTTTATAAGAGGCGAAAAACAAGAAACTATTTTTCTATTATTAACAGTCCTATAAATTCGCACAGCAAACATTTTCAAAATCGTTTAAAAATAATAGATATATAGTTTTGTTGAACGATCTCACCACATGCGAAAAAGAGTTCTGATGCTCATCTATTCACCTAAAACTTTAATGGTGCTATACTTATGCACAAGTATAAGGAACACGAATTTATTATTGGTTAATATTGAGAATAAATTTTACGTCTAAAAAATCTTTAAAATATAGTTCTACCGATACTAGAGTTCCCCGAACTATATCTCTATTGATCGCTCACGAAGTGGAATATTTTTATGATCAGAGGCGCAGATAATTTTGCTTATTAGAAAAGGGTTTATGTGTAATAATAACCATATGTTATATAATTATTTGGTTTACTGTATTCTCAAAGTGATTATGCAACAGAATTGTCCACTGCTGATAAAATAGAAATGTTTGTGAGATTTTGGTCAAAACTGAATATAACTTTACATTTTTTTATTGAATGCACGAGGGAGGAGGAAGTTGAGGAAAGTCCACTGCTGATTGTAAATATGAGATTCTGGAGAGGCTGAAGTAAAAACAAGAAAGTCATCAGCGCATTGCAATATTTCTGAGGACTGTACATTGCTCTTATGAAATTAGAGATTGGAAACTAATGGGTGGAGTACATATTCCTGTGGACATCCATTGTTGACAAATATGGATTGATATTGAATCCATGCTATTATTCTTTTAGCGGGGAAGAGCATAATCCAGTAGGAGATGTTGTTAGGAACTTCGCATTGATTAAGGACATTTCGAAGCATTTGAAAGTCAATTCCTTTCAGATGCATTTTCTAAATCTAAAATAGCCATAATTTTTTTATTTTGCTTGTTTTATTTTTTATATTTTGCTTTTTAAAACTAAAATACCGAGATGATTCATGCAAGTATCAAGTGATTTACCCGAGTAATAAGCATACATAATATGTATTTGATCGCGACACAGTTTCTGTGGAGATGAAAACTCACATTTGTTGATTCGTTCACAATGCAAGTGTATATTTTGTTGCCAACATTGTGAAAGATATCTTCTAAATGCACTTTACAATTGCGGAGCACTTTATACGATGTAGTCTTATATTTGAAATAATACTTACGTGTCCTTCACTATTATGCACACCTTCTTCAAACAAAAGAATAGAAAGAATAGTACATGGCCAGCTTTAATTCTAGCCTCTTTTGGATTCCACCTCACTCAGTAGCTGGTACTAAGGAAATATCGTAATTTTTGTAAAAAAATGATGCATAGGCTATATTCACTGAATAATATGTTTCCCTCATGAATTTCATGCCCATTAATTGTGGTATGTTTCTTTAAATATGTATTGTGCACACGCAGTGATGTCCGATAGTAGACACAATAAACCTAATTTTGATTATTTGGATTATAGCCTGCCGTTTTGGTTGTCACAGTAGCATACAGTTACGTGTGAAACTTTAAATCTTTGATAAAGCTAAACCCGACTAAAGCTGGCTAGACTATCAATAATATTATGAACAATTATTCCACAAAAAATTGGTGGTTATCTGTAGACAGCACATTGATATTGTGCGATACAGAGTTTGGACTGGCTTGACTTTACCCTTTGACCATAATTATTAAGGTCAGTTACGGTAAACATCAATCACTTCCGATAAAAATTTCCTTATGGACTTCTTATCGGAAGATTCACTGTTGATAGCTGCTCTATTGCTTGTGATTTCTAAACAACGCATCCTCTGAACAACTTCACCCGTTCGGTATAAAAACATAATACACAACAGGTTTGTTCCCTAATCCAGTTTCGGATAAATGTACGCCCGCGGGTGGATCATCTCATATCATCTTAGACCCTTAAATATTAGTTCTAAAACTAGCAAATATAAATAAAAAAATCAGGCACCTGGTAAACAAGAGATTATATTTTGGAACGGTAAATATACTGAATTTTAAACATTCTACAAATATCAAATTTTATAATCTGTTCGCTGAAAACATTTAAAATTTAATTTTATCTTTTTGCCTATATTACGATTATACCTAAACAGATTCACAGCAATCGAATATGTTTATACAACAAACATATACCTACACATACACAACTTACAAATTATCAACAATATTTACAAAAAAAATACTAAGCAGATACATTACAACAACAAAACGACTACTTAATATTTCATTCGAATAACAATCTCAAATCGTCCTCGTGTAAAGCGATAAAAAGCATTATCAGAGCTCCTACAATGATTCCGCAAATTGGTATAAGGCAATTTTTCAAATCACGTTTTCCATCTCTTCCCAGCTCAGGAACGAGGTCAGCCAGTGCAATATACAAAAATGATCCAGCTGTTCCTGCATAAATCCAACGTACCATTCCGGCTTGCATCTCGGCCACTATCAATCCAACGGCCATACCAATAAAGCTTAGAATTGACGAAACTATGTTCAAGTAGATGGCACGGTTTATGTGAACGCCAGTTTTAATGAGGAGCGCAAAGTCGCCCAGCTCGTGAGGTAGTTCATGACAAAGAACAGCAAACGCCGTAGCCATACCAGTGACAGGTTCACTAGCAAACGCCGCACCTATGGCCAAACCATCCGTTAAATTGTGCAGTCCATCGCCCAGGATGACCATGAATGCTACAGGGCTTAGTGGTTGATTGCCTTTTTTGTCAAGCTTTTCTTCGCTCAGCATAGTGTTCAATTCCTTTTGTTTCGATTCTGCGGCAGCCATGCTTTCCATTTGAATATCGACATGAAGTTCTTCGGGTTTGTGCTGGACAGCACTGTGAGAGTGTCCGTGACTATGCTCACCAGTTCCTTTGATAAGGGGCAAGAGAGTTTCTAGCATGTACATAAAAATCGCTGTTGCGAACGCACATCCGCAGAGAAATACTGGTTCGTTATGACTATGACTGTCCTTGCTACCAGACCCTTCTCTCACATGTCCAGTATCGAGTGCGTGAGGCAGAAGGTGCATAAAGGCGTCTCCGCAAAGAGTTCCGACAGCGATCGCCACCAGAAACTTAAGAACTTCATTATAGGACGTTGATTTTGCTAAAGGAACGATAGCAACTCCAAACAAGCCACAGCACGATATGATGAAGACTGATACAGTAGCGTAAATCCACGCTAAAATTATACAGAAAGATTAGTTAATCTTACAACAGGTTTAGTTAAAGAGGGATAAATTTACCGATATAATAGTTCTCGCGATTGTGCTCAGGATTTTCGTCGATTGCCAGTTTTGCACAGGCATCCTGATCGATTTGCACTAAAAGCGCTGGACAGATTTTCATAAAAGTGATTGGAGTAATTTTCGTTGCAGTGAACGCAATGTCTTTCTCATTTTCAATGCCAGACACCGAGAGTTCGGCGTGTTTGGCTGCATGTCTCTTAGTTCGATAGACTTCCTTCGAGTCGGGTGCATGGGTATGCACGTGTTCCGATCCTCTATCTTCCGAATCCAATACCAGCTTCATTAAAGAGAGTGGCGATAGGCATCGATGGGCAGCAAGCGAGTTAGTGCCGTCTGAAAAATTAAATATGTACTAAGTTACTTCAGTTAGTATCATTCAACTAAATCTAAAGATACGGAAATTATTCATCTGACACTGTTCTAATATTGAACCAAGCCAAAGTAACATATTTCACAATAAATTCAATATTTAACTAAGTCTAGTGACACAAATGTAAAAGGTATTTCCTAACTCGAACTTTATTTAACCAGATCTTTCATTCTCGAAAGCGAATGATAACGGTAACGATGAACTGGATTACATAAATTGGATTAGATTAATGTTGTCTTGTAATTATTGTTATACAATGTGATCTCATCGAGATCTATTGTTTGTGAAACTATTTCTCCTATATATGTATTACAATGTTACGATAGATTAGCTAATCTTAAATGGAAACAAGTTCGGATATAACTACTATAAAGATTGGGTCAGTGATTTCGATTTAATGTTAATTGGTCATGTCTTATCATTAGATAGTGATGGTATTTTGAGATTGCAAATATATGCAGTGCAAATATCAGTTGTCGCTGATGATATAAGATCGTACTAAGAAAAGCGAGCCCAGTTTAGTTTTGGTTGTGTAAATTTCAGTGAATTTCAAATATTTAAATTTAAAATCTTAACATGGCCTCCATTACAAAACTTGAGACGGATCTAGATAGTGTAGAACACATGCATAGTAACAATTTATCTCAAATCAAAAAATGAATATTTATCTCATATTTTTTGGTGTGCAAAAATATTGATTGATTTATTCACTATCCATTGTGCTACATATATAATCCAATTAAAGCGCCAACAACGAAAATGTAACCTAATAAAAAATTAGAAAACTAAGAAAAAAAATAAAAATACAAAAAGATTGCGAGAGAGGACCAAGCTTAAGCCGTATCTCAAGCCATATATGCAAAAGGAATAAAAAAACGTCAGATGATCGACTAGGACGAATCGATTCACTTTTGGTTTTCTGGGAACTATTATTTAAAAAAAAATGCTTTGGCAAAGTTTGAAAAGTAAAAACTCATCCATGAACAATCTATGCAGTTCCAATGATAATTTATGAAGGATGGAAAGACAAGAAGTGTAGGTACAAAGGGGATGCCGAGTTTAACAAACAGCTAGCCAGTGAACCTGCACTGAACTGATTCAATGGCGTTAGATAAATACTGAAAGCGCAAGGATCAGATTTCGCATGCTGAATACAACCTGCTAAGGTAACAAAGAAATGAATACAGGTGGAAATATTGGTGAACATATATGAATTAAGCAAAACAAAGCCAGCAATCCGAGAGACCCTTCCTTTCAATGAAACACTTTACCACGGCCTTAGAATGCTGGACAACAAACAGAGGAATCTAAGGGAAAGAATAAGAAAACACATGTGGAGCATTTTTTTATGAGACTGGTATCTAGTGACACTTCAAGATGTTTAATGGTAAGAATTTGTTTTGGCAGCAGCGATTAAGGGTAAATAAATCAGCTTGCAACTGGTGATAATCGCCTGCAGGTTTAATTGCTTTGCAAAATTTTAAATCGTCCGCATACAGAAAACAGGAGTAGTTGATAACAGAAAGAAAGTCATTAACAAACAAGATTGAAAGTAAGGCACCTAGGATAGATCCTTGAGGAATTCCGGATGTGGGAAATATAAGATAAGAAATGAAACCGTTTAAAGTGACACTGCAGGGACAATTTTGACGATAAGAGGAAAACCAGGAGAGTATGGAACCACCTTCAAGTTTATTGAGGTTCACAGAGTCAAAAGCCTTCAAAAAACCCGGATAAATTACATCAACTTGACGTTGAGAATCGAAGGTACCAAAATTAAGAACACTGTAAAGTTGGCCATTGTAGAGGTAGCACAGGGAGAGGATGAAAGGTACTCTGCAAGCGTATTAAGAATACCGTCAGGACCAGAACTAGCACAACAAAGTTTCGAGTTCTGAAGAATTGGTACTAAACAACGATAAGGCAGGTGAGATACGGGAAAAATCAGAAGATATCGACGTGGCTAGTGCACTTTTAAAGTAGGAGGAGAAAAAGGCAGCAAACAAATCACTAATAGCCCGAGGATTTGAAGCAATAGCGGAGAATCAGGAAATGAGAAATCGGACTTAAGGGAATGGATGTATGGCCAAAAGAATTTTGGTTGATTAGAACAGATTGTAGATTCGATGCCCAGGATGTAATCACCATAAAAAACTATGGCAGCTTGGTTTTGTTTGAAATGTTTATTGAATTATAGAGGTAAATTTATGTTTTCAATTGATTATTTTACCACTATGTAATTAGCATTCTTTTCGGCCGTGTATGAAGCGAAATGAAAGTTTAGACTATTTATTATGCACTCCTAAATTAAAAACTAGTTATAAAGTTTTAAAATCTTCAAAATTTTGACGAAACTTTTGATTGCGCTTCTCAAATTACTTAGCTTAAAGGGTACTTAACATAACAAAATCTTAAATTTATATACTACCCGTGTTCCATTTTTACTATTTAGTACTTGTGACTAGTTCTGACTACTATCAACTGTAGATGCTCTTGTTCTCGATTAGATTATTTGTAGTTATATCAATTTTGCCGTAAGGAGGCTATTTTTGGTCAAAAAGTGGTTTGTGTTTTTTCAAGGTCGTGCTGAATGTTTTGGGGGTTAGAAAATTAGAAAAAGCTCGTATAATGTGTAGAAAGTTTATAGAATCAATTTTCTGTGAGCTGTTTCAATATTTTCCATCGATTGTGATAGTTTTTACTCATCATTTTCTCTCATCATTATCAACTTTTTTACATTTGATAACGGCATACAATTTGAACGATTAGAATCTGCTCATATAAACGACAATGTTTATGATCTATGATACGAGCACGGACAGCTTTGTTTTGCTACTTTTTAGTTTGTAGCTCCATCCATGAAAATAAAATCTTAGGTTGACCAACTAAGCTCTTCGCGGCTTTGAGCAAATCTTAACATAAACAGACTTAAATTTAGTGGCTCGACTTGAATAAAAGCATGTCATATGCATGTTGCAGGACTTTAACTTGAGGATTGCCCGCTGGAATGGGGAGGTCAGCAGTGAATATGGTATATAAAAAAAGCTCCAGTGGTAAAACCTTATGGTACTCTTGATGCCACAGGACTTCGAAGTGAATTCACTCCATTGACGCTTACATATTTGCTTCATTGACTTTCTGTTGCTAAGGAAGCTTGTAGCGGATCGTTTTGCTGCTTCCGGAAATGTCGGCTTGATTATAGCGTCAACAACTTGAATGTAAACTAATAGTCTCTCGGCATCAACTGTAGCTGCCAATACTTAACTGGTGAAATCATTTACAAACCCAAGGTTGACATTAATCAGCGCTGACTCGGAAAATGTAAAATCATGCGGAGATGCATATAAAGCTGTCTGTGCATGAGAACCACCTCTTCTTTTCTAGTTCGCAAAGATATGTGTTACAATTGGCGAAATGCCTGATCTCGACGACTTTGAGCCGAGTTCATCTTGGATCTCTATTAAGTGTATAATACCCTTCACAAACAAAAATCTAACTACGACCCAGACGAAATTCATCTGACAAATGTCTTCGAAATATCCACAGATCCCAAATAGAGGCGCAAAAAATTATCGAAAGAGCTAAGCGACGATATTTAGCTCACACAGAGATCTCTTTCCTTTCCGATAATCGTAAACATTTTTGCACGTTAAACGGCGCTGCTGCTTCTTGTTCCCAATACATTTGTGCCTTGTTTGCTAGTTCCTTTCCCCTACCTGTATACATTCAAATCACCTCCAATATATCCAACAGTTGTAACCGTTCATCTTTATTTAGCTCCTTGTCTTGATATCCTATGATCTTCTCCCTGAAGCTTTAATATCCCCTTTGGACTCTACTTCCAGCAGTGGTCCAGATTGTATGCCATATGTATTTTGTTAAGCCTCTATCGTTATATTTACATGTTCCTCTTTCCATTTTATGTAATGTAAGCTTGTCTATTAGTATTTTCGTTCTGTTTGAAGAATTGCAAATGGTTTCCCGGTCCCGAAACGTTTCCAATGATTGTTCTATTTCCCTTCTTTCCTGATTTTTGAAAATTCTCAAGCGAATGTTCAGCAAGAATATCTACGGCGGCTTTAACAATGTGTTCTCTAGGTAGCATAATGAATTTTTCAAAATCGTTGCTGGTGCGTTGAATTATACACAACCAGTTGGCGTCATTCATTCGAATTTCGCTAAGGTATTTGACAAAATTGATCATACTGTGTTGCTGTATAAACTGCTCTAATTTTCTGGCATGCGACATTCCTGGTTTTCCTCTTATATTGTAAATCATGTTGGTCGTATTGTTTCGAGCTATGTCTTGTGTTTCTTCTTTAGTTTATCTTTCGTCTGGTGCTCTTGAAGGATCCGTCCTTGGACCACTACTGTTTGTATTTTTCATCATTGACCTTGTCAGTTGTTTCAATTCCGTTTCTTTCATTTTCGCAGATGACCTTAAACTCTCATGTCCAGTTGGTGAATAGTTATTTGAAAAAAAAAACAAGTAGTGAACGGTTTCTCTACTAAAAGCTCGTGTTGTTTTGAGGCGTGTAAACCTGGTCTGAATTCATCAATTGAAAACTGTGTAATAATTCAATAATAATGTGAACTATATTTCGCTAAAAATTCCCAAATTTCTTGTTATGTCCTCTACTAAAGTACGACTCCGATTTGCTTTGACTACATAGTTTGCGGTAATTCGTTTGTTCCGGTAGTCTAAATTGAAAATCTACAAACTATGGTCGCTGTACCTAATTTTGATGTCGCTTTAACGGGTTTGATCCTAGTTGTGAGACAAAAAATGGTTGAGTGGCCGACTTTTGGAGCAGACCGAGATTGGGAGCATTTACCTTAGTAGCAGATGTATCTATTATGAACTCTGTTGTAAGCACCTACAATGCTGCAAAGTCTAGAAAGCTCTCCAATAAACTAACAACTTAATAGGCAAGTTCATTCACACGTCGACGTCATCAAATCAACACTATTAAAGACTCTTTCCATTGACCTTAAAAATAAATACAACAAACCATACCGACAATGCCTGCCAAAATAGTTTAATGCGTCTTCTTACAACTTCCTTCTTATCAACTCAATTCGAGCGCGTGTTGACTATGATTGCATGTCACAAATCTATTGATGTATGTAGCTACATATCTATCGTTATTCATCATTTTCATTTAGCTTTGATTAATGTAAATGCAAATATCACACAGAAAAAAAAGATTACATGAATTTATTGAATTTCGTCTATGATTTGTATGAATGTTTTCAATGATTTCTGGTCATAACCTACAATTATATATTGAACCAATTTGAAACTATATGATTATGCAAAATAATTTGTTTTCATTATTATAGAAACATTTGCTTGTTTCCACTGATATAGCTATATCATTTTTAGAAAATTATTCTGAAAACTATGGAAACCGTTTTGAAAATTTAAGGAAAAAACTATCATAATCAAAGAAAAGCGTTTCTATAATCATTGCATATAGTTACTATGGGGTTGAAAATAAAATTTATGGAATCAAGAATATGATTTTGCACTGCATATAATCTTTTTCCATGAAATATATATATATATATATATATATATATATATATATATATATATATATATATATGCATATATATATATATATATATATATATAAATATATATATTTATACATATATATAAATATATATATATATATATATATATATATATATATATATATATATATATATATATATATATTTATACATATATATATATATATATATATATATATATATATATATTTATACATATATATATATATATATATATATATATATATATATATATATATATATATATGTATATATATACCCCTATACCCTTACTTTTAAAACAGAAGAATCGAATGTTTGTGATTTTAGAATATTTTTATTGAATGAAAAATCCAAAAATGAAGAAACACCGAATCATACATAAGGCAAACTTAGTCTAATTACCAAGTATCCATTACCTAGCTTAATTAAATTCATAGGAGGATAACAAACTTTATCGCAACTGATAACGTTATACTGTTTTCTAAAAATATTGCCCCTGTCTACAATGTAGCTTTGAAAATGCTCGTCGAATTTAGTCACATTCAGCATATCAGTAATGAAATAAATTTTTTCGTTGCAACCGAGCAAAATGAATTTTATAGTGTGGAAACTCAATTCTTTCTCTCTGTCAATAAATGCGATAATATCTTTAATTTGATATTTGGTGCCACATACCTCAATATTTTTTAGGGACCAAACTTTTGTAAAATTACATTCAGGGCTTATATTTTCTAGTTTTGCATATATTTCATACTGAGTAAAGTCAATTTGATCATAATTCACCTTGTTAATTTTATACAATGCACTACTGAATTCGCCGTAATGTTGTAAAGCATACTGATAATTCAACTTAATTCCTAAACTTAACAATATATTTTTTCTTGAACAACATACATTAGCGTATCGCTTCAACTGTTTATGCTTGGCTTCAAACCGCATTACCCATAACTTTTTCAATGGCCCTAGCATTTTCACTACTGTAGGATAATGTGTAATAAAATGGTGCTTAGGTGTCAGGTTTGCGCCAATTAAATTCATATAACATTGGTGATGCTTCTTTATTGTGTAAGCTAGGGTTGATAAAGTGTTTTCGTCAAATTCAGGCTGTGAAACATCTTCAATGAGTTTTATTAGCAATAGTAACAGTTTCCAAAATTGATCATTTTTGGGTACAAAGTCACCAATCATCAGAGGCAGAAAATGTATAAAAGTTTTCATTTGAGCTGCAGATGTTTTCATTTTTTTTGAATTTAAGTGATTTAAAGAAATATCCATAAATTTGTTCTTGGACGCATTCTTACCATAATTGAATGTAGATTTTCTACTATTAAGTTTTGAGAGAGTAAAATATTTTTTTTCAAATATGAAGTAGGATAGAATAGTGGTTACTTCAAAATGACAAATGCATTCATAAATGTCGTGCATCAAATCACATGTAACATTTTCAAACACATTAAATGAATTTAGATCTGTGAAAGCACACAATTGTTTATTAAACTCATTGTCTTTATTAGTTAAATGCAAGGAGTTATTTTTATCATTCCTTAAAAGGGAACTTTTTTCTTTTGTTAAAATTTGAATTTGGTTTTTATGCGCCAAACATATTCTACAGCAATAATTAGCTGAAAAAGATTTTGGATAGCCTAATATAGAATTAAGCCCTAAATTATCTCCTGTAATATTTGATAGAACTAAATAAACCTGTTGGCTTACATTATTAACAGTAATAGTTAGGCCACTTTCTTCAATTTTCTTTAAAATTTGAATTAAAGGTTTTAGATTCCTATAAAAACCATGAAACGCATCTTTTGTTTTGGTTAGGGTGCAAATAAGTATTGAATCCAATTTTGAAGCTAATGAAGTGTGCAATAAAGGAAAACTCATGTAAATAGTGCATAATTTATGAACACCAGATTTCGATCCTAAAGGATTATTAATTTCAACGTCGTCTTGGTATAACATGTATGGAATAACAAATTTATCAGAGAAATTCGCAATTTTTCTTTTCCAGGATACCCCCTGTATTACATTTGAAATTGAATGTTGTTTATTTAAGTAGTCTTCATTTTCTTTCATGGAAGATAAAATGCCAGGTTTTTGTAAAAATTGTACAATATAATGCTGAATGGGTAACAATAATCCTTTAGATATTCCACGGCTATGATTTTGAACTTCTATGCTATCATCAATAATGTACTCTTTTACATTGCAGACCATATTGTTACTTCTTAAATAATTTTCAACCTTATATTCACTGTTAAACAATTCAAAAGATGCTTTTAACTCTAATAATTTGCTTTTTATGTCCGAAAACTGTAATGCATGTGTAATAAAATTATTGAAAAAACTTTCTATGTCGTTAATTACATCCTTTGCTATTTTTCTGCTCATACTATTGTTGCCATATAATTTTAATACTAGTGAAAAAAGTTCTTCTACTATTCTAAAATCACAATTAGAGTTTTTAGATGTTTCACACTTGTTACTATTCTGAGCTGCTGTTGGAACTTGTTGCATTGGACAATTTCGTATTTCATTTTCATTGAAATGTTCACATGATGTTTCATCAGAATGTTTGCTTAACAAATGTCGCCGAAATGAATATATATTTTGAAAAGTTTGTGGGCAGCATGTGCATTGGAAGTACTTTGTGTGGCATGACAATTTGTGTATATATTTCAAATGGCTTATATATCGGTTAACATTTTCATTGGCACAATTACAAATAAAGCATCTGTACATTTCAAAGATTTAGTTTTCTAGGTCAGACAGTAATTCATACAAAGCACTTGTTTTTTTACCCACAACTGGAATTTCGTACAAGTAAGTTTGGATGAATTCCCAGACAGATTTAACGGGTTTTGGGTATTCTAGATTAAAAACATGAAATATTTTAAATGTAAGTGCAAACGCTTTAAAAAAGGTTTGGCACTTATACAAAATATTATTATAGTATACATATAGCTCTTTTAGTGAAAATATATCTCCTACAGCAATGATGAATGGTTGTACATATAATCCTTTATCCCTGAGAAATTCGCCATGCTGTTCAGCTCTAGTGAGAACATTGTTGCTTGTCTATTTTTAAATAACAATTCATAATCAGCATATCTATTATAGTGAAACGTATTACCTCAACAAGCAGCACTAAACATTGTTGTGCTTCTAAAACAGATGGCTTCCATGGTTTTATTTTGTTTTTTGAATGGATAACGGAAGGAATTAATATTCCTGGCAATAATTATATCGCACACAAATCCAGAGTATTGCCTGGTGAGACGTTTTGAAGCTTTTCTAAAATACTTCTACAGCTCTTATCCTTCAACGATGATTTGTAATAATTTAGTATTTTTTCCGAATATTTTTCCCACTTTGACGAGAGAAGTCGGTCCTTACCCGGAAATAACTCTTCAAAATCTATTTCGATCTGCAAGGGTATTAATCGATATCAAAGTTAAAAAAAAAATTATGAAGTCATACAAGTGTAAGCCCGATATTTTGTTGTCTCAATATAGGCCATTCCGTTAAAATGTCGATTGAAGGGTCTTTCATTTGCTGCATTCGGTACAAATGCGTTCTTTTCCATATAGGAACAACAAGATGTTCGGGCTCGAAGTTTTTTTTAAGCCATTTCACATCCTCGATTGCAGATTCTGCTATAGGTAAGGCAATATTTTCATAATCAGGTGTGCTAGAATTTTTTTTAAGGCTATAACGACTTTTGAGAAGTCCCTTTTGCTGGTATTTCCTAGACAGAGTGTAAAAACGAGCCACAAGTCTTCCTTTCTGCTTGGAAATACTGGAAACATAAGTTTCCTAAAAAATATATAAATATTAACATAGCCTAGTACATATCACTTTAATGAAGCTTACTTCTTTTTCCTTTGGGAATAGCTTTTTAATTGCTTTTGCTGCCTCTAAATAATCATATCGGGTTACTTTGTGCCCCTTTGATAGCCAATGGTCCGCAATTATGGTGCACAAGTCATTCCGATCCGAATGCGTTAGATTATTTTTTGTTGCGAAGTTTTCTTTAATTGCTTTCCCCAAGAGGGTTTTCTTCAATAGATCTTCTAAGTTCTATAAAAATGTTTCAAGTTTTAAGTGTCTTATATTGATTGCAATATTACGCATTGACTAGCATTAGTTTTACTGTTTCACAGAACAAAAAAGTCGTATGGAAATCAGTGACCGATTACTGAGAGCATTATATGGATTCATTGAATGCAAGAGAATAAGCAGAATAAATAATTTCCGGACATTTTGTTTATGATTTACAATTATGAACAAATAGTGCATACAAAGTGTGTGATACTATCATCAGATCCTGGCGTCAGTACATCGGTTACGAGCGAAGCAGATCCCCGAGAAGCAAGACTTGAGGAGCTACAGTTCCAATCTGATGTGGACGATGTCACTGAAATTGTTTCTGCCAATGGAGTGCAATAGCCCTAAAGCGAACATTATAGTAAAAAAATAGTTTGAAATGTTTAAAAGATTTAATCCAACTAGATTTACATTTTGACGCCGCCACTCAAAGAGTCGCATTCGAAACTTTATGCGAAGACCCAACTTTTCTGGGGGAATCAAAACATTTATGTCCTCAATAGTCATAGACTTTAGACACTCTAAATCTATCTCTTTTTCTAAAAAGTCTTTCTTTAAAATAGAAAATCCCCATTCATCTAATATTTCTTGAACAACATTCAAACTGGAAGTATTAATGCCCGCTGCCATAAAAATATTTTCATCAATTATTTCATAAATGAACTCTTCGTTCGCCATATCGTCATCTATGCACTCACTTTTGGATCGGATTATAATTTAACACACAATTTCACAACTTAATTTAACAATCACTTTCAGATTTCACGTATTAAACACCCACTTTGACTTAACTAGTTTCTTAGCCATCCACAAGTTATTTTCGAATAGAAACACGCGACAAACACGAAAACAATGCTCATTTATTCAAGCGTACGCACAAAATGACTCATAAGTTTGCGTACATGCATGTGCAGCAATATGACGCAGTTTCTATTGCACATGTAATTTCCACTTCAAACCATAGAATTATTTTGTTTGATTTTCGGAACCAATTCATTTTCTCAGAATTATCTGTACGGTTTCACGAATGATATTCTATGTAGCTCATATGACAAGCAATTATTGGTATAATATGTGGAGTTACTTTGCCACTTCCAATAAGTATATTCTAATAAAGGAAGAATTTCGTGTATAAGGTATAAAATTTTCCAACTGAGTAATTCTTTAAAAATTAAATCCAGGCTCAAATTTTCTAAGAAACATGCTTGTTATAATACAGACTGAGTTTTTCATTTTTATGTAAAATAATACTTCAAACCATGTAATTAAGATTAGCAACTACTTAGATCTTGCATTCACAGAAGTATCACATTCATTGTTTGTGTTTTTGACACAATTAGATAAATTGAATAGTTTTTTGTTGAAGAACATTGATTATATGATAATGAGAATGCATTTTTCTCTGTGCACTCAGTCGTACACGGAACTCATTGAACCAATAAAACGTACCGAATATCGTGTGGGATTGATTCGGGGGTTGGATTCAATTGAGTTCACTCCTTAAATAGTTATACCCATTAGTATAATAGATAGAAAGTTGTTGAACATAAAGCTTCAAATTTCACTAGTGCAAAATTTACCAACTATGTACTGTACTTAACACTTATTAATTCGAAGCACTTACCGTGGTGACGTGGATGTCTATGCTTTGGATCATGCATGTCTCTAAATGTTTTCTTATCTTCATCTGTGCTCAAATCACTGATTTCTTTTTGTATCTCTGTGACGATAATGTCATCAGGGATAATTTCTAAGTTCAAATCAGTATTGTTATCTTTTTTCGTTTCATTCTCCGGCTCTATTGTGATGCCTTGCTGGTCTAATTCGGCTGAAGAAGTTTCATGATGTCGTCTTGTTATCGTGCCATGATCAATCTCTTTGACAATATCATTGTCGATAACAGTGTTATCGTCGTCATCATCGTTTTCGTCTAGAATAAATTCGGGAATTTTATACCCATTAGGATGGTGCTCCTCGATCGTATGCTTCGGGCTAAACTCAAGGCCGCCTAATCCTAAATTGTACATCAAGTGTTCCAGGCCCTGTAAAAAGTACAAATCATACATTAATTATCATCTTAAAATGTTCAAAACAAAAACAGAGAAAAAATTATCTTTCATCAAAAAAATTGACCTAAAAAACTCTTTCAATCATTCTCATTTCCCCTGGTTACGATTTTAACTGGAGAGAAATTACTCAGGTAAATATGCATGTTGCTTCTTCATGCAACAGTGTCTTTGTTGTTATGTGTTGAAAATAAAAGTGTGAAAAAGTTGAAGCCATTGTTTACGTTTCATTTTTACTTGGCACAGCTAATATTTATATGGGCGATGTCATTTCACGTTTTGATTTATTTAATTGCTCTGCTGGCTGTTATGAAGTAAACAACAGCAGGTTGATTGGTACATACATAACAATCCAATGCTTATTCGCGGAAAATTTCAGTAAAAAAGAGTGTATTTCACAGGTTTTATGCACGCATGCTTACATAGTTTTCTACAGCTGAAAGACATGATTATGTATTTTTCAGGAAAAAAAGACGTCAGATATAATTTAAAAATTATTTACGATGTTTTTTTTTTTTTTTTGCGGCAAATTAAACTTTTCATCACGCATTTCGCAGATGTATCTGTTTTTGTTTTAATACTTTTGTTATAGATATGAGATTATGAAGGAAATTTGTTTAGATTTTTTCAATATCAGTAGTTAAATGTTGAAGAAATTTTATTATATGCATAAGCGAGAAAATTTCATTTACCGGTAAAAGCTGATAACGAAATAAACTAATTTCTACCCTGTGCTTAGATCCGCTTGTCGAACTATATCTGGAACTAGAAACAATTGCATTTAGAACAACCTAAAATTACATTTTGGTTGGCTTCGGGTTATATCTATTTCACAATTTCCAAAGAAACATTTTTGCAAGTCAGTTACTACACATCAACTGCAGTAATAATTTCGCTTCTTACAAGATTGCCGTCTGTCCTTTAAAAGAAATCATTCAACTAAGGAATTATAATTTACCCAATGACAACCATCACAATTTACACATACTGATTTTTTTTAAGTGTATGGCGATAAGAAATAGCAAATACTATTTTTTACACACTTATTTTGAATAATTTTGAAATTTCTGAGCGAAAAAACCTATGCCATTTGCCTTCAGGACTGATAATCCTTATTTAAAAATAAGCCAAAATTTTCATTAATGGTAAAATCTTTAATTAATTTTCATTTTAGGGGTTGATACGAGTCACTGGAAAAAAAATTTCGAACAAAAAATCGAGCAATGGCCGAAATAAATGTTATTCTATTAAAAAGACATTCTATTGCTCATTTCGACTATACCAGAAAATCAGGCAGACCAGAAACAGTAAATATTTTAAACAAGAAGTAATTCATGGCAGCACTAAAACATTTTTCTTGATTCTTTCCAGCTGAGGGTGACAAATTGCTAACATGCTTTCCAAACAGTAAAAGCCATGTAATTAGAATGTTCAGAATATCATCTATCACAGGTATGTCAATATTAATTTCATTGATAAGATTTAGCTTCTGGCTTAACTGACCTGTTTCACTCAAAAGTATTATCGTTTGCACCTGAACGAATTGTATACGTAAATGGATATCTAAAGTAGTAACATCGTAATAAAATGAGGATATTCATTTATAGCGCAAACACAATGATACATTTCTAGTGTTTCGCTTGAGT
This sequence comes from Nemotelus pantherinus, assembly GCA_963978885.1. Classification (NCBI taxonomy): domain Eukaryota; kingdom Metazoa; phylum Arthropoda; class Insecta; order Diptera; family Stratiomyidae; genus Nemotelus; species Nemotelus pantherinus. The sequence goes on from OZ022263.1 coordinate 4,947,704, forward strand.
TGATATCGAATACAAATGACGCTAGTACGTTGATTTAATTTCAATTGTTGTGGGCGAAAAATAACAGCAAAAGTGATTTTTTGACAATTTAAAATTGAGCCCTAAAATTCACTTTATGCCCTTTCTGCTTTTTATTTGCTTTGCATCACAATTTGCCAGCTCGCTTCATATGCTCGCTCACTTTTCGACTGATCTATCGTTGATCATATTGGAGGATTTTTGGTTGGCTCCTTTTAGTCACCCTTGACGTATCTGGTTATGGTGAAATACGTTTAGTGATCAAACAGGAGAAAACCCAAATAATTTATAGCCATCCAGCAGTCAATTAATCTGGCTTTTACAAAATATAGGCTACTGTCTTGTTGTCCCTAGTTCTTATTTAAATTCAATATAAGTTTAAACAGTTACTATTCATAAAGGTTAGTACAGAGTTTCGGTAAAGGAAAATTGAATTGAACTCTCCTTAATGATATCAGTAAAATTATTGGTAAGCCTTTTGTGGCTGTACAATACCTGAATAAGTGCATAAAACTATCTATATGTTTCCTTATGTAGCATTTACTGCTATATCCTCTATATGTAGCATTTACTGCTATATACAGATATACACACATTAACTCAATACGAGTTTTTGAAAGATGAGGGTGAAGAGAAACCATCTACTACCTCGTGTTTTGTTGGTAGAACTTTCGTTAAAACCCATGTTAAGATAAGGCGTGTCGAAAGACATATTAAAATTATATACTTAGTTTTTGAACCCAAACGCATTATTTGTTTTTGAAACGAAAAAAAAACAGAAATGGGGCATCGCTAACTATTTTTATTAATATCCAACCTATTTTTAGCGTTGAAAAAAAAACACGAGCGTGGTTCATTAAGTTCGCGGAATAGGAGAGTAAGAAGTGCATATAAAAATGTAAAATTAATTTTCTTTTTCAATATATTCGCTTGCTATCCTAATATATTTTTCGCATCTTTCAATTAGTTTATGTATCCCGTTTAAAAAAATTAAAGTAAGTAGTCGAAAATGTCTTCCCACGAAGTTCCATTTTCAATTTGGGGAAAATATAATGAACACTGGGAGCCAGGTCAGCAATGTAGGTAATCTAAAGTATCGAAGCCTACCTTATGCAGGTCAGTCAACTCAAAACGAATCTTGTGAACTGGCGAGTTGTGATGCAGAGAAAGGATACCTCTGGTTAATTTTCCACTTGTTTTATCTTTGATGGCTTCTTTTACCCGCTTTAGAATTGAAGCGTAGTAAATCGGTCAACAGGTCTCGAAAAATGGCTGCCATGACTTTTCCAGCAGACTATGATACCTTAAACTCCTTGGGTGGCGATTTACCGTTTTTGTGCCACTGCATAGAGTCTTGTTTGAACTCAAGCTCATAATGATGAATGAATCCAAGTCTCGTCTCCAGTAATAATTCGACTCAATACTCCACTCTCGTCTTCACTACAGAGGTCCAAAAACGCGCGACTGCACTCCGCGCACTACTATTGTTTTTGAAACGGCATGAACATTCTCGGCACCCATCTTGTGCTCATCTTAGTCATGTCAAGATGATCGTGAAGAATCTTTAAAATGGTTGTATCTAATTCTCCAACCATTTGTGCGAGCTGCCTCTTCTTCTGTAACAGGGCGGTACTCGATTTTTCTATATTTTACTCTTTCTTCCAACTAATGGCTCTATTGGAATAAAACTTGCTATTTATACTTATAATCAGGCTCTGAACTTACTAAGTTTCATTAAATTACTCTCATTAATGGCCTATCCACTCATTCCGTGAACTTAATAACCCACTCTCGTAAGTACCTAGGGCTGTTATTAAGTCATATTGTAAGTATTAGATCCGAACTTTGCACCATAATTGATTTTCTTGAGTGCAGTAAACATTTCATTCATTTATTCCGCTGTCATCTATAAAACGTTGAATCAAAGCCAGATAACTTGCTTAAATACAATATGTTGGGTAGGACCATGGCCGTCATATAGAAGGCCGGTCGCGACTTGCAATCTGACAGGTACTAATGTACTTTTATTGGTCGAACTGGTCGAGAAATGTACGTCGACTGGTCGAAAAAAGGTACATTAAGCACGCCATCTTCGTACGTTAATTGCTTTTGCGACCGGCCTTCTATATGACGGCCATGGTAGGATTCTTGCCTTCATATAAAAGGCCTATTGCAACTTGAAATCTGGCAGGTATTAAGCTACTTATTGGTCGAGAAAAGTACCGCAACTGGTCGAAATACTGTTAGCTTACGTCCGCCATCTTGCACGCTAATTGTTTTTGCGATAGGCTTTCTATATGACGGCCAGGGTAGGAAGCTTTGTAAAGCTATCAAAGTAGTCCACTTTCTAAATGTAAGAACCCCTACCAATTAGCTCTCAATCATGACCAAAAAAAATTCGCTTTCACAGATTATTATTTTCAAAAAAATCTTCTATTCTTCGCACGAGAACGGCAATCCCTCACTAAACCTCTAATTACTTCTAATTTTCACGGGAACTGACGACCGGATTATCAGATCAACATAAGCGCACAGGATGTGTTGACTTTAAGTAGGCGCAGGTCTATAACTTCCGCTGCTGTTTCCTCTATAGTTTCCGATCGAGACACTAGATTTTTGAGAAATGTACACAGTATCTAGACTTTAAGGTAAGCCAAGTTTGGTTGGAAAATTAGGTTTGAGCTGTCAGCTTTAGTAATTTTTATCTTTCGAATCTTGAAGAGTCGGTCAGCAAATGAAAGCTTTTTGGCTTATATCTTCCGATGCAGCCATGAAATCAAAACAAAATTGATATAGTGATGGACCTTGTGGTAAGTCAAGTTTGGTAGAAATTTAGTTGAAAAATTTTTAACCGTAAATTTCTTTTTACCCACGTAACTTCCAATGCAGTCATCGGATCAAAACAATATTCACAGTATGGGTTGCCCTCAACGTTTGCTAGCATTAAGCATTTTCGTTATTTTCACATCAACAGATAGTGCCATTAAATATTACCCTTTTAGCTGCTACATGCGGCCTCAATGTCAGTCAAGATAGACGTGGTCTTATACGCGGAAGCTAGTTCAGTTTCCAGAGCAAATTTGTACTCGGTTTCTATCGTATTGCTTCGAATCTGGTCCTTGCTCTGTTTTCATATGTGAGCCGGAATCGGCGTCGATATCGGTACTTGACTAGATAGTGGTCGGTTCGCAGTTAGGCCTGCTTGTTCTGCATCAGAATGTGATCGATCTGATTAAAGGTGCCATGTGCTTTTATAGATGTTGCGATGCGGGAAACAAATAGAACTTACGATAAGGTTTCTGCAGCATGCAAAGTCGGCAAATTGTTGTCCGTTGTAGTTAAAGGTCGGTGGTTCCATGATGTATTTCTTTCCAGCCTTTGCGTTGAGGTCCCCTAGCAAAATTTTCACATCATCTTATGTCAGAGAATCATAAAACCTTTTCAGAAGGTTATAAAATACATCTCTCACTGCCTAATTCATATCTTCAGTGCGGGCGTCAACGTTTTACGAGCATTAAAAACTTTGCTCGAATGCGAATCGTACAAAATCTTTCGTTGACAGCCATGTCGTCAATTATTTGCGGTTTCTTTTTTTGCCCACCATAAAGGCCATCCCAAATTTGAACTATGTATATAAGAGTGTTATTGAATTATTTTTCTTATTAACTATTTACTGAATGTTATGGATTTTTTTTACTAAATATTATGAACTTTTTTTTATTAAATTAAATTTCACACAGCCCGTGGTTTGGGCGCCCAGGTATTTTTTAAAAATTTGTTTGGCTATGCACCATAAAAATATACTCAGAATATCTGTGGGATAAGAATCCACCCTGAACCCTTCTTGTGTAAAAAAAAAAAAAAACATATACTCGGACCATAAAATTGAATTAAATATTATGTGACAACAATTGTACATTGTATCTATAATGTAAACAATACATTCAAGCCTAATGCGTATGTATATTCTTACTCTCCAAAACATATTTACCGACAAATAAATCTGCCTAACTTAAAGCTGAATATAAATCAAAAAGATATCTTTATATTATTCACTGTGGACAACAGTTTTTATCGTATCCATTTACTTTAGAGCTTAAATTTGCCATTCAACGATAAGACAGCATTCAACTCGATTAGATTAAATTTGAAATGTACGTGTAATGTTCATTTCTATCAAACTTGGAAAAGCCATCGTGCTTCTGTTCACCTCCTGCTACATTCGTATCTACGTAGGTGAACCTATGATTGAAATTATACTTGTCTATTAATAGTTGTATTTGGAACAATCATGTGGATTGGTCGAGTAATACCGTTGATTGAAAAGTAATTAAACACAATGAGTTTCTGGAAAGAAACTCATTGAAGAAATAAATTTATATAATAGTCTAGTTATTGCAATATAATCCAGATGATGGAAAAATTCCCTCTAGCCATAGTTATGATGGTCTAATATTGCGAACGCCGCCGACAAATATCTCTTTGGAAATGCAAAAACAAAAAGATTTGTTGTGAAAAGTGGTGTAAATTATTGAAAATTTGGAATTATGAAAACAGCACAATACCACTACACCACCGTAGAAGAATCAGTTGAGCAAATACTTAACAGCTTCGTTATTGAATAGATGGTAGGCTGACGAAACAACAAAATATAACATCTGAATTAATTGCGAGGCTGAGTATATTAGCACAGCTTCGATGCCTGTAAATTTGTGCAAATGATTTTGGATGCTTTAGTGGTTTTGCGTAGTGTATATGCTGTAAAGTAATTTACAAATACGATAAAATACATTTGACTCAGCTTTGCATGCGATTAAATGGCGTACACCTGACGCGCGAATAATAGTTTTAGCATAAATATGCATAAATTCGATGCAATTTTTTATGACTGATGATTGATGTACATTGTAATATGCACATTAAGAAATATAGGGACGTGGTCTGCCTGAAAGATGCACTGCACATATTGAAATCAAAGCGATATCCATACATGAGCTGATTTTAAAAATATGCAGCACAACTGAAGTCACTAAGCAGAAAACAAGATTAAATGCGAGATGAATGCTTCATGCTGGTCTCTATTGTCACAGTGAATAATAAATAAGGTGATACACTCTGTTATATTTCGAAGAAAACTCCGAAAAGAGGAAGAGTATAAAACTGTCTGGCATACTACAAAAGTATGATGAAGATTTCGCAATGAAACCCAAATAATTTTATTCTGTCAATAAATTAAAAAATTTAATGTAACTACAAATACATCAAAAAATCAACCAGATACTTAAATCCTTAGCACACGCTTCATTGCAAACAAACATCAATTAACACCCGAAACCATACAAAGTCATTCATTATTTATATTATTGATGTTTAAATTATTCCAGTCAATAGAAGAATATTTACTATTCACATTCCAGTCAAAAATATCCACACACTAGAAATTAGCATCATAAAATACAGTAACCTAACTGAAAAAAGATTATATGTATCAAAATCAAAAATTCAAGGCACATCTTATCGCCAGCACAACTAAAACAAACTTAACTTATTCATACAAACAGTTTGTTGGATATTTCGTTGGACAGTTGTTTGAGATGCATATACTATATATGATGATTCATTGACTTTTACTTCCTCATACTTTCACAAAGACCACAATTTGTCACAGAAAAACAAACTGTTGCTCGATAATTGATTATAACATCAAATCGGTTGAATAATATGCATACATATTCTTCAAATTACCTCAAAAGACATAGTGCCTCCGGATCCGTACTTATTGAAAAGATGAGCCAAATATCGATTGTATTTTTTCGATGCGTTGCACGAAAACGGCGCTTGGTCAAATATGCCAAGGACCGTTAGTCCTAGTACCAAATGAACTAGCTTCATTCTGGTGAACATGAAAATACCACAACACGATTCACATAAAAACAATCACTAATAATTTAGCACTAAATATTTTTCTAGAAGTCTAGTGAATTTGCGATTTTGGTTCCAAGCGCAGAGGCGTTTTGTAATTGAACCACGACAATGGACAAGACAACTGATCTTCCGTCTAGTGATCACGATGCTTTTTAAGTTGAAATTGTTCTCGTTGACAGAAATTTGTGTACACACAGAAGATAAATCAGCTACGACATGACTTTTTACCGTCCCGAAAAATCAACGTTTTGTTGTACCGCAATCTTGGAACTATTCAAGCTCGAGTTACAAGAACAACAGTCGTACTGTATAAGATAGATAAAATTTTATCAACCCGTCAGTCGGTCGTTAAAATGATAAGCGATAATTCTATAGATTTACTCGCGCAAGCGCCCGTTACCGACAGTAACGCAACGCTAACTGGTATACATTACGATTGACTCACTGTGATGAGACCTGCCCGGACTAGACCATGCTACTCTTCATACACCTAACCCAACTCCTATACAGATGTGGTCCAGTATTGTAAAATTTGCTCGATAAGAGTGGCAGTACGTACGTAAGTTGTTTTATACTGTATGTTTTCACATAATAATCTCCGTTTAGTAGATAATTCCTTTATCGGCTAGTTTATCCGCTAAAGTGAGGTGTATACGGCGATGAGCTTGAGACAGCTTTTGAGCATCAACTGCATATTAAGTACTCAGCCAACTCGTACTTAGGCGAAATGATCGAGTTGAAGAGCAAGCCCGCAGACTTGGCGTAGGCGAATTGACGCAGCGACGCTTTATGAACAAGAGCAAGTGGCTAAGATTATATAGAGGAATTTGTGAGTAAATCAATGTGCTAATTTGGAGATAACAGTCAATTTAAGCGAGGGGATGCCATGAAAATTTAGTGTTAAGTCAGTAATTTGAATGGAATTTATTGACTTAGCATTCACATGGAGTATTTTCTCGATGCACGAAAATTAGTTTGAAAAAAATGTATTAGGAATTAACATGAACAGTCAGAAAATAGCTCAAATTACTGATTTTTTTTTTATAAATCTCAGAAGATATATTGTCCTTAGCGTTTCAAATCCTTTGGAATCGGAAACTGGTCCTGGCTTTGTACTTTAAACCATACCAGGGGGCAATTACTTCAGTTATTCAAGACTGATTAGCGCTTTGGATATGAGATACGGAGAAGACCACCCAAAGAAAATTCATCGTTCAAAGCTCAGAACACGTGCTACAAAACGCCAGGAGAGACCTTGCAGCAGCTGGCTCTGAACATCGAGTGGTTAACATTTCTGTCCTACTCGACACCGGATCTAGAACATTGGGATAAAAAATGCGTTCAGCCAGAGAATACGTGATAAAGAACTTCAAAAAGCACTCGGTCTAGCTAGCAAACGGACGCCGAAGAATCCTTTGGCCTACGCTCTGACTTAAGAATTGATAAAGCGGGTATCTCGTAGCAATGTTAGAGTCCGTAAAGTGCAGGAGGAAGGTGTATGCCAAAGAGCTGATATCGTCAGGAAATCAACGACGGGCGGAACACCATAATTGTACAATTGTAGAGGAAAGAGACACTTCAAGCGTGATTGTCGAAAGAAATAGAAGCTGAGGTTTTGCGAAGGGTGTGCAGACAAAAAATGAGGCTGACTCAGCCAACGTAGCCATCGCCTCTTCGGGGCAAGCGGGAAACCATTAAAAACCAATCTCATGGATTGAAGATTGGCTCATAAAATTTTCGACCCCAAAACCATCATCACAGCCTTTAGACTCTATAGACACGAAAATGACTTGAGTGCGCAAGGAAAAATCGACGGCAAGGTTTGCAACATCACCATTGATACTGAAGCGACGAAGTATTGCAGTTAGGTACCAAATAAACCTGAACGATACCATTTGAAAGTGAATTCATCATCCGGATAGGACAGCGACACAAACACCAATCAAAGATGAAGGTTGTATACCTTGCTCTTTACCATGGAAAAAAACTGTTATTGGCGACGAATCTGTTCAGGACGAACAGGTCTAAGGAGCGGATGTTGTTGCATATACATTAACAAATAGTATTTCACTTTATTAACGCCAGAAATACAGAGAAACAAGGAGAAATATCGTCTGGAACTAACATCATATAAAACATCTAATGTATCTCATAGAACGGAATATCCCATGGAAAATTCTAAGTAAAATACCGATAAGAAACTCTTAGTAGTCAAGGCTCTTGCAACTAAAAATTCCCACAAGACGAAACAAGTACAAAATAGCATAGAATAATGCAACCAACCGAAAATGACCGAGGAAATATAAATAGCCCTGGCGTGAGACCTGGCAGTCAGTCTTTCGTGAATCGAGTGATTTTAACGGTGAAGTAATTTTAAAGCGGAAGCCAGTGATATTAGCGCAACCGTTAAAGATTGTAACGAGTTACCGTGATATTAGCGCGAACGTTAAAGTACGCACGCGACTTGAATGAACTGTTCAGTGTAAAGTGCAGTGATTTATTTGTGACAGTTATTGTTTTGAATAAAAGTGTGTTTACTAGCGCCAAACAAACTGTTTTATTTCGTAAACGCAGAAATTCACGAAGCGTGTTTCAAGAGAAAAAGATACATCATATATTAAAGAAAAGTTAGTAGCTAATGTCTATTTAGTTATGTTGAATAGTCAGTAGTCGTATTGTGGTAGAATTCGTTAGTAATATCCTAAGATTGAAAGAAAGCGAAACAAAAATTCAACGGCAATGAGGTCAAATTTGTGTACACTTTTATATGCTTTTGCCCTATGCCCTATTGTATCCATTTATCTTAAAAATGGCCATGGATGAAAACTCATTGAATATTCAAGATTTCTCCGACCCCAATGAAAATTTAGAACAAAAAATTTATAACAGAACTAAAAGAAACTAAGTTTATACAGGCATTAAATAATGAAAAGTTAATCAGGCCTACAGCTATGCCACTTGTTTTTCTGAAAACAATATTGCTCCAGACTTTCGCCAAATCAAGCCATAACAATTCGCATTATTAACACATTTATTCTGTACTGACTTCGCAAATGCGTAAATTGTAAGTTTTCATTCTGTTTGAATGAGTGCGAGTAAATGACTGTGATAAATGTAAGAATGCATGAATTATAAAAGTTATTTCAGTATTCTTGCCTCTGTACAGTAATACTGAAATAACGTTCATATTTGACTCTTGTTGAAGCTTAAGTTAGAAACTATATACGTGTTCTACTTTTTTTAAAGAATGTATTGGCTGTAAAGTTCATAGCTGATTTTTTTAGGTTGTCTGATCTATTGACTACAAGAAACATAATCGCATATTTCAGTTTGATATTAATTTATTCATAGAAATGTGTATATGTACTTAATATATTTTACAAATACTTATTTTTTAAAAAGAAACATTTACCTGTAGTCCATATACTTTTCAAATTTCAAATTAGCTCTTATGTTAACTGACAACCCACATTCTTATATGATAATAGCCACATTAATTGAACTATAAATATCGCGTTGACTCCTATAACGTTGCTTATTTCACATTTTATTTGTTTTCAGAAAATCGATGTGAATGAGATGCAAGTAATATTTTACAACATTTGGAGACATTCGAGTTTGCATTTGTTAAAATGTGATTTCCAGTCGGAACTGAGTGGTGTATTGTCAGTAAGTTCTAAATTTATTCGTTGACTTATAGATCCTTATATATATTTTCGAAAATTATTTAATGTTTTTTTTTATATTGAGCAATCTGAATCGATATCAATTAAAACTAAGATATATCTATGCATTGTATAAATCATACTCTAACTTGCTGAAGAGAGCATTTAATCAGTAACAATTCGATTTCCTTATACAATTAGGCCATGCTTTATTCAAGTCTATTTTGTAAAAAAAAACAGGAAAGCACTCGCTTATAAATACTAATGCATAGTTTATTATTCGATTGATTCTAGTAATTTAGACGAAGGCATTTGTTTTCAACATACTTATGTCTACATACGACGTATACTGCATTTCAAATCTATGGATTTGTTTACCTAGAAAAGCGTTTTTGAATGGAGCTTCGCTCGTTTTACCGACACATTTTGTATTCCGATCATTACATTAGCTCGAAAATAGAGCATTTAATTCAATAAATTCAGGCAGATTCTTATTCTACATTCTATGCTATACACTTAATCGAGTTTTTCTTCATTGGGCATGCATATGAAGAATTTCGCGCACCACATGTTAATATCGTTTGAAATTTGCCGTAAAAATGGATTTGGTTTTTGGATCGTAGCATAATAGATTGGTATCCCCGAGAGTATTATGGCAGTACCGACTCCAACTTCAACTGGTGATACATAGCACGATGAAATTATTAAAAATCCGCATGTTACGAGGTAGACGTATGGAAGAACATAATTGACCTGAAATAGTAGTTCGAATTAGGCACTTCTATTGAAACTGTAAATTTGATATTGAAAATGAAATTCCAATTTTTATTGAAACTGAAAAACAGGGTCTGATCGTCCTGTACTTCTTTCGAAAATAGTGATATTTTATAGGTTTTAAAAAAAAACTCCTCGCATACCTTAATAGGCCTCTTGGCATCCGGCTGTTTTTTTCTTAGCCATAATAGTCCCGAAATTGACATGAGCGTGAATAGTGCTTCCACAAAACTAACATAGTTTATAAGGGCGTATATATCTCGAATGAACAGTAAGGCTAACGTAAGAACACACTGTAATGATGATCAAAGATTAATTGTTTCATTTTCTTCATTCCATAAATGTCTTACTAAAAATATCAATGATGGTATTGGCGTCAAGCAATTGATATTAATCAATGATATCGCAGCAGGCAAATGTCCGTTTCGAGCTCCAACGAAAAATAGTCGTGACGATGCGAAAATTGCACCGTTTAATGAACCGAATGTCGAACAAGCTACGAAGAATGGCATTAGCCACGACATGAATCCCAGCATCTTATGGCCAAATGTTACGGCAACAGCGTCTGATGAAAGAATTTCCTCTGTTGATAGGACCGAGAAGTAAGCGATATTCGTAACTACGTATATCAATGTAACAACTGGCATTGAGATACAAATGGCTCGGGGAAGATTCCTAAAAATTGATTAAAAAGTGTTACTAAGCATTTGTATGAAATATTCTTGGTTTAATTTTTCTTTGAGCTTTCAAATACAATGTTTTCAATTTGATTATAACCTTTTACCCTTAGAATCTGCAGTATATGACAAAACCATAACTTCATCTAATTTTCTTAGTTTTTATGGCTATGAAAACCATTGTTATTTATTTCAATTGCTGCATTTTATTTTTAAGATCGAGTAATAACTTTGGTACTTTTCGCGTGCCGGGCTGCCTACTCCAATACCTGGGGTGTTACATCTAGAGCGATTTACTATATATTTACATGTGTAGTGAGGCCAATTTTGGTGTATGTATCGGGTGGTGGAAAGCGGCGGAGAGTAAAACCAACATCAAGGTGCTAACAAGACTGCAAAGATTAGTTTGTATATGTATTACGGGTGCTTTAAGAACCGGCCCCAACGACTGGGTTGGAAATGGTTCTGGGACTTACGCCCCTGGATAGATTCGTCTTTAGAAGTGCAAGCTTAGCGGCAGTACGCGCTAAAAGTTCCGGCATGTCGAACGATTCAAATCAGTGGGGTCACAGCGGTATTCTTACAGAATGCGGAAAAAGATTTGGGCTCGTGGCGGAAGACACGGACCACATGACCAAAAGACTGCATCTTGGCAGGAATTTCCAGGTCAAGAATAGACTGGAAGAAAAAGGGAGTTACCGTCGATGGCGGCGTCTGGATTCACACGGACGGGTTAAAGACGGATACAAGAGTTGTTTCGGGCGTTTTTTCTACGGTCTGTAGTGTAGATCGTTGGACCATACTATTGTCTTTCATTCTGAAGTATATGCTATACGCATAGCAGTTGAGTCCATTAGTGGAAAACCAACCAAACCAACGACTATTTGCGTCGGCAGCAGGCAGCCATTCTCGCTCTTACGTCTTACAGATGTTCTTCAAAAACTGTTAACGCTTGCATAGTGGCTCTCAATGAAAAAGCGAGGCATATTCCTATCCGGATTATGTGGGTGCCATGACATAGTGGGGTCACAGTACCTGCATCGTGGTACAGTCATGCATGGGTCAATTGCTGACACCACAAGCAAACTAGATGCTGCCATATGGGCCAAACTAAAGTCCCAATGGGAAAGATTAGCCATGACATTATGGCCATCACCTGATCTAAGCACGCTAAACCGAATGATTATAGATCAATTTATCTAAGCTCCTTTCTATTGAATATTTTAGAGAGAGTTATGGGATATTGGATTACGAGTGCCTTGGTCACAACTCTGATCTCGAAATCTCATCATGTTTATATCAGGAGCAAATCTGTCGAAACAGTGATACATATCCCAGTAGGGTATGTAGATTGCAAGGAGTACACACTGGTTGCAATTCTAGATAGATATTCATTCTATAATTTGCGTCTTCAAGTGATTATGAATACTAACCAAAACCTTGAAGTCAATTGGCGGCTAGTTGCACTTATAAATCAGCTACTCAGACATCGAGTATTACATTCGTCTTTGTGTAGCTCAATCATTGAGCCAATAGTAAATAAGGGTCCTCCCCAGAGTGATATTATGTTTGATTTGATGTGGAATTTAACAGTTAATGAGCTTCTAAGGAAACTTAATCAAACTGGATGTACAGTGACAGGGTATGCAGGTGACATCGCTATTGCCATATCGGGGAAATTTATCTTGGCTCTATCGGAGGAATTAAATAATTCCTTTTATATTCTGTCGCAATAGTGTCAGGAGTATCGTTTGCTCAAACCCTAACAAAATGGAACTATTATTCTTCATGAGAAAGTATAGAGTTCTATCCTTCGACCCAGCGAAGCTCAATGGAACTCTTAAATGCGTCAAAAACATCCTGGATCCCAGGCTTCTGCATGTCTGTTAACGATATGTCGATACATTCGATGATGTATGTATTTTAGGTGCCTGGAAATAGGGACGTAAAAGGGAACTGTGAAGTGAATGAACTTGGAAAAATTGGCACACTTTTGTCGAAGATTCCTGCAGTTTCATGATTGGCACTCCGATGGGCTAAATTAAACCTACCATCAGGAACTCAAAGGTCGCAGCGCATCCTGTGTGAAAGAACCTTCCTTTTCGATCGCAAGTTAATTGTGGAGAACTTTTGAATCTGGACACACTAGGGAAATACTTGAATTATGAAGAGGTTCCTTCCGCGCGGCTGTGGCTTTTTTTAACTGGACGACTAGAAGCCTCTTTCAATGACTTCTGCTGTAGCCGTAGATGTGAGAAATAAAAGGAAACATTTCTTTACCTGTTTTGTGAATGCTCGGAGAAGATGCAAGCAATCTTTTGGTTCATACTTCTTCGCAAGTCTAACCAAAGTAGCGTTAGTGGACCTGAAGAGAATCACGCAATTCATCAAGGACTCGGTTTGTTCTATCCACTTAATAAGGGCTGTGGTATCAATACAGTATCATAAAGGGCTCTTGTGCGTCTAAGTCTACGTTCTTGGGAGTCTGCTTGAAGGAGGCAGCCAAACAACGCGAATTTTGAAAAATAAATTTGGCCGAAAACAAATACCAACCGCGCCTGGTGAAGACAAATTTGTGGCGAAAGCTCATGAGACAGGCTTGCTAGTTGACAACAGACACAGTCTCCGTGCTCATAGAGTACACATATCCGAGAATATTGCCAATCCCAGAACATCAACTCGACACCGATCGCAGCCACTTAACATTAGCTGCACGACCCTTAGGATAATTTTGAACACAAATCTTAGATTCTTTGCATAAAAAGCTAATTGAATTAGGAATTTGGGGCTAATTATCACCCGTTTTGATATCGCTAGTCCGTGTAGACCCAAGAGCAGCTCGAAGATAACGTTGAACTAAAAAAAAAAAAATCCTGATGAAGCGAATTTCTTGGTAGCTCTGCAAACTAGCAACATACTTTAAGGTTCAAAAAATCCACAGTTTGATGTTTTAGAGTAATGACACCATTGGCATGATTATTCGAAAATGGGGCAATGTTGTAATAGAGCACTTCAGAAGGATAATAATCGACTTTTTGTGGCAAGAAAGTAAAAATATATACTGGAACGACTTTTGATTTAAGCGGGATAGTGTTCCATGGCACAAGCGATATGAAACTATCGCTCTTTAATTCAGCAACGGTTCATGGGCCTAAGCTCAATATTAGTTCCACAATTCGTGAGATACTGTCCAGAACGATCGAAAATGTACTGAATAATTGGATTAACTTAATGCCAGCCGCGGCAGCCATTTGAAGGAAATTGTTTTTCATAGCTAAAAAAGCAAGCATTTTTGAAAATATTTAGCAATTTAAAAAAAAACGATAAATGGCCCATGTAAGAATGTTGTTATTGAATATACATTTGCTTTATTGCTATTGCTCTGGCATAAAGATAATTGGGAGCAATTAATATCAACAGGCATTTTTCTGGTAGAAATAAAAAGTAAGAAAATGATTTGAGATTATGGTTTCCCGTATATGTACATATTTAAATATCCAGGTGAATACCAATTTGAAGAGCTTTACGTCCTTTTATTTAATTTCAAATTTAAAAACGAATTCAGACTGCCTAGTTTCTGAAGGCAAAAGTTGTTTGTTCAATAGTGAAGTTTGCTTCGACAACATTGTCTTACCTATATGGGTTTTTGAGCTCCTCCGTTACGAAATTCAAGTAATTCCAACCCGAATATGAAAACAAACCATTGTAAAAAGCAAGTGCAATGAATCCTGGCGATAGTAGAGATCCATTCATTGGCGCAGACCATTTTTCGGTGTTCCCGGAAAATATATACCACATACCGGCTCCGACTATTACAAGCAAAGCTAGAATTTTTGTTCCGGTGAAAATATCAGTTACGCGCGTTACCCATTTCACATTATAACAATTTATCACAGTTAGAATGCCTACAATGGATATGAGAAAATTAATCAGATACGTCATTTAGCAACTAAAAACTTATTACTTACATGTTATTACTGCAGCCAATAAACGAACGGCTTCGTAAGGAGCATCACACGATGGCCAGAATGGCTGTAATAAATACTGTGCAAAAGTCAGTGCTGTAATTGCATTTCCTGTCGGTACTAAAATTAAGAGAGCAACCCATAGATACAAAAAAGCTGGTAAAGGTCCAAATGCTACACCGATATAAGCATAATCGCCGCCAGATTTTGGAATCATTGTTCCTGAAAAAAATAATAATTGACAAATCAAAGTGCGAATTCTCTCATGAGTTCAAGTGTTTATCATAAATATTTTCTATGGTTTACGAGTATATGAGGAGCAGGAGGCATAATTTTCAAGCCGCACAATATATTCTTTGTCACATCAAACGAATTCATACAATCATACGATATTATAATATGCATGCCGAGTAGTGTGCTGCAAGAGTGAATTGACGATGAATTGAATTAATGTTGGCTTTGTCATAGCACAATATGAAAAGTATTTGCTACCGTGTGGATCATTATCGAATTAGTTTGATTAAGAGATGTACTTGAATTTCTTGGTTCATATGGACATAGTTGAATGAAAGAACGAAAAATGACAGTATGTAGTTTGAGTTGTGATTGTTTTATTATGAGTATATTGTTGGTTTATTTCGCTGAGCTACTCTTGAAGATATTACTCACGGAAACTTTCAATATTCTGATTAAAAATTTACTAGAGCTATAGAGATGAAGCGTTTTTAACATATTAAATGTATCTTTTCATAAGCGAAAACGTTAACACTATAAGTAACAAACCAGCATAACACCCGGAATATATGCTACAATCATATTAAATTTCAAGAGCTCTACGTTGAAGAAAAACTTGAAGTAGTAGCTTCAAGATTGTAGGTAGTATATTTACCAGTACTATACATCCAACCGACGTGCAAATATTAACAATAATAGTCGGAGACGTATACTACGCATCTATGTAAGCCTATGTTCAATGCGGTTTTTCCATAATTACGCACAAATGACTTTTAATAGAACGTCAAACGTTCATCATCTTTGGCACGCATCGAAGAAGAAATACAGTTCATTCATTCTCGGCTGCTATGCACTGTGATTATAAAGTTGAGGTATCAGTAGGTTAATAGAACTATTCAGCTTAAACATTATTTTCCGAGATCATCGAAGCTATTACAGAAATTAGTTACAAATAAAATGGGGCCATTTAGCGACTGCATCGTGATTTCACTATGACATCCGCGATCAAGTGGACTTGTCGATGTTTTACAGTCTTTTGACATAGCTTGTAATGAATATTACCTTGAAGCGATCTAATCGGGTAGTTTTAGAATATAAAATAAAATGAATTTTATATATCGATCATAATTTTCAGATTATTTTTATGCACCATTCTAACAAGCCGATATTATAAAACTATCATCAAACTATCAGCGGAAAGGAACCGCAGGAATCACTAATTTTCGAAGGAAAGTAGAGGGATTTCCTGGATTTGAAAAGCATGTTCCACCTAAAAGTGAACTTATCCCGCGACAACCTTTTCTTCAGAGCTTCATTCGGAAATTCACAATCAATGTACATGACTGTGGAGTGATTAGTTCCACGAATCACTTTACCCCTGCTTTACATCATATACCTATACGAAGCGCGGTGCGCGATCCCTCATTCGAACCTAGATTCGAACTAGTGCTCTACCAACTAGACTAGAGGAGCTTCATTCTACCTGACGTGCTCATGATTAACACCAACCTGTATAGAAGGTCATGTACCACTCTGATTTGATGACTGCATCAAAAGTCATATGTTAGGAATGTTTCCAATACTGAACATGAACTTCAATGTTTAGAATAGAAAAACACTTGGTGCTTATTTTCATTTCAGGATGTTTATTATATAAAAATTTGATGGCAACATATCTTAACATAAAAATGATGAGAATGTTCATTGTTGGCTACACTTTACCAGCACTGCAACCAAAAATCTATCAAAACTGCTTCATGTGAAATTCAGCACACCCTTCGAATTTTGTTTTTATCCAATGAATTCATCGGAAGTTAGAAGGATAGAAAGATGTTTTGAGTTGCCATCCGAAATAATATCTTAACTCGAAAAATTTAAACATTGCAGACTTTTATCTTATGAATATTTAATTTTAGCATGTGTTGCTACGAAAATAATAAAAATACCTGGTGCTGGCAATCATCTGGTAGCATATCATGTAGAGAAAAGAATTTTCGAAAAGTCAATTATGGGAAAGGAAAACTGATAGTATTTCAAGTTTCGCAATGATAACCCTTTTGAAGTGTTTACCCTTCTGTAAACGCAGTATGACTTAAACCAGATAAATATTTTTTATCCCGGATTTCCATTGGTGGTTACTTTTAACAGAAACTTAAGATTATTGCAAAATTCACAGAGCATATTGGTGCTTACTAGAAAGTAGCATGTGTGATTTTTTATGAATGTGCTAGCAACCCCGTAGCTACAGCAAGCACGCAAAAAAATCCTTCAAACCGTCGAGTCTCTTAAAAAATTTCCGGTCTTCAGAAAAAAAGCGAACAATTTCTAATTTCAATGGTTTGTTCATCTTGTTAATTTGCAATTTGCAAAAATTGCGCGTTCCACAGGAACGGTAACCCTTGACCCAATTACATATGCGCTCGCATTTTCTGTTCACAATAACTCAAGACCAGATCTTCAGATCAATATGAAATTCTCAAAATGTATTGTTTTCGAGTAGTAGTAACTTTGATAGAAATTATTTCAAAATGTGGACAACCCTGTGGCAGTGGCGTAAACTTGAAATATCGTCAAAAACACTTTTTGCAAATATCGAATTTGGGTTACCACCAAGAGTCATTTTGTACCAAAACACGCAAGTAACAAATATAAATTTCGACCCTTTTTAGGTGGCAAACCACAAAATCTTTTTATGCCTATAAGTTCTGATCCAGTGATTGGATCAAAAGAAACTTCACAGAGTAGGTTTGTCACAACGAGATGCAAATTTGTTCATGTTTCACATATTTTAGCCCAGCCTCAATTTCTGCTTCGTGCACATTGAATACTCCCCTCACTGTTCCACCATTAACAGTATGAAGTCACTGTTACAATTATTTTTTGTCGGCGGAGAACATCGACTAAGGCCAATCTGGATCACCAAACCATTGCTTCGTTTCGAATTATTCTTTCTAGTGGCTTGGAAAATGCTCCCCAAAACAATTGTTCCCGGTATCTTATTTAGTCAAGGAGTTTATTCCGAGCACTCGAATGCATCGCGATGTTTTAAAAACCAAAATTATGAATAAAATGAACGTGTATTAACATAACGTTTATTAAATCTCTCTTCTTATTTATGTTCTTATTTAACCCGTTAAATCTTTCTTCTTATTTATCATCTGACCAAATTATTTACCTTACCAAAATGTGGTAAACTAAGGATATTTACAGTAACAAGATTTTCCATCTTTACGTTATTTTTCGTGCTGCATCAATGAAAAATGACGATGGTTGTGTTTTAGTCGCTATTTACAAGTGTCTTAAAGGATCACTTTGCAATGACTTCGGTCCTTCTCCTCCTGTTAAATGTATTGTTGTTCGTATTGCCCTAGCTTCCTCTATAATTCTGATTGTCTCTTCTTTGTAATTCCTCTTTGCCTTTTAACGATCGGTTCCTTGTTGAATTCTCCAATTTCTTCAATAGTAGTTACTTTGTTACTTACTTTTTTATATGAGACGACTTTAACATACCGAACCTAATGTGGAATGATGACTTTCTCAATTGAACACCATTCCTAACGTCAACAAAAATAATTGTTGACTTTGTTCTATCGAAGATTCCCTCTCACAATATTACTGTCCATGCTGATAGAATGTCCTACGTTCCACTTGACTTGCACCACCCTCCTCTTTCCACACTAATTTCTGTTGATTGAGTAAAATTCCCTCTCTGCTTTTACCACCAGAAAGCGCACTTTGCACAAGTGATTTGTGATCTTTTTGCAAAATACAAGATCACGACTTATTATTTTCCACCTTCTCCTCAGGCCATTGCCCTGTTTTATTTTTACCAACTCCCTATAAATTGAGTCTTTGAGTATCTTGATGTTAATTTCGATTGTGGTGTTGACAGCATCCTCGAATATATTGACAAAATCACTTTCATCGTCTCTATTCGCTCCTCTGTCTATTATTTCCGTTCTGCTGGAAGTCTGCTCATGTATCCCCCATCTACAAATCTGGTGACTCAGGCTGGAGTTACAATCATAGCCTTATTTCCCTTTTTTCTTGCGTTGGCGAAATACTCGAAAGAGTTGCTAACATACGGCTTCTACCTATTCTTCATCGATTTGCTGTTTTCGAGCAGCATGCGTTTACAAAAGGTACTTCCACCACTTACCTCTTAACCTGAACTAACTTAGTCGTTTCCATCTTAGACCAACAGAAGCAAGTTGATGTGGCCTACACAACTTTTGCAAAGGTTTTCAATTTTGTTAACCATAGGTTTCTTCTCGTAAAACTCGAAGGTTATGGAGTATTTGACCTTCTCTTATTCTGGTTTGCATATTATGTTTTTGGCGGTAACTGTGTTGTGTCTATGAATTCTTGTATCTCTTCACAATTTTGCCCTATTTATGAAGTTCTTCAAGGCTCTGATGACTGAATTGCTTGATGCTTGTCTCCAGTTGCAATATGATTTTTGTCCACTGAGTGAGTGGAGTTGCATGAACTTTCTTACTCTGAATATAGGTATCTAAACATCATCAAATACTTGCAAAATGTCTCGTCTAATATCTTCATATTCTTTATTCGGATCGTCTCTTTCGGCTGTGGACAATTTTTATACACGTTGATGTGTTTTCTGAGTCTAAACTTAAATTAAATCACCACATTGCTAACCTAAAAGCGGTTCTGATGTGCTACAGTTTTTAGCTTTAAATTAATCCGCTTATTGACATGTCAATATTATTCTATTTATAACATTTCTCCTATAATTCTTTAACATATATTTCTACCTTTTATTCGCCCTAACGACCAAAAAACTAAAGTAGATATTCGTTTAACTAATGATGAGTATGGAGGCACCTCGGTTTCAGCCTTTCAATGACCAAAGCCAGAGCAAAATGAGCCGTGCGCTGAAACACGTGGTGATGGTAGCGTCAAATTCATAGACGTTGGGGCAATCGATAGAAGATGAGCTTACCATGGGCGAACTGATAGCGGATCGGTAAGTAGCCAAAGATCTTTATTAGATATTGATATATTGTACGCATCTCGTTTTCGGTCACCATCGTTGTGACACTACATGCCGAATCGAGCCTTAGCCTCGGTTCGGTCTTGAAGGACCGCGCCCTTCAGTTCGGTGCTCCCAAAAGCGACCTGCTGTCAGCATCTATCGAATCCTCCTAACGCTTGTGTGGGTTACTGACTGGTTTGGCTCCTCTCGATCGTCCCGCTTGGGGATTTGATTGTCGCTCATTCGTTCGAAGTCGTCAGCCCATTGCAATTTTTGTAATCTTTAGGGGGTAAAGATTTCTGGCTCATCATATAGGTTATACAGCTCGTTGTTGTATCGAATTCGCCATCCATCTTCTTCCTGTATTGAACCAAGGATTCTTCGCAATTCCCTCCCTTCCAATGTATTTAAAGCTTTTTCAGATGCCTGGGTCAGAGTCCAGGTTCCGTAACATAACACAGGTCTGATTGTTTTGTAGATGCGAAGTTTCGTTTTCCTGTGTATGCATTGAAATTTCTGAGTGGAAAACACAGAAAAGAATGTCATATTGCCTAGTTGAATTCGTCGTTTGATTTCGTCATGCTGATTCCCATCCGTCGAGAGGTTTGTCCCTAGATACACGAAGTTTTGACACGCCTTTGTATTTCTCGTCCCGTCTTTCGGTCCGATGTATATTTCCTCTCTGACACAAAAAAAAATTTCATCTCTGTCCATTATTTCCAGAATTTAAAAGTACTATTAATTGTTTTTTTTAATTGTTAGTCTACAATATCCCTAAAAACGAATCGTATTTCATTCAAATCTTGACCAAACAAACGGTCAGAGTCACGCTTCTGTAGCTTCCGTTCTAGCTGCGGGCCCACATTTCACTCTACGGAAAGCCGAAAGTTTTCTCGTTCCGCAATGGGACCTTGAGGCAAATAGGTCGCAGGCTGAATGACATGCTGAGCGCACGTACAGTCAAGGATGGAAGATCACAATCAACAGACACTTATGGAAAAAAGTTATTTTAATGTAAACAATGCCCGTGTTCCATTATTACTATTTTGTACTTACAAGTACTTCTGGCTCTCGCACTCTTGTTCTCGAGTAGTTCAAGAGTAGTTACGCTTTTTTTGCCGTTAGGTGGCTCTTTAGTTGTAAATAAATGGCTTTGGTTTTTTCAAGGTTATATTAAATGTTTTGGTAGCTAGGAAATTATTAAAAGCCCTTATGATGTGTAGAAAATTAAAATAGATAATTTTGTTATTTCTTTTTCTATTTTCTATCGGTTGTGGTAGTTTATACTCGTTATTTTCTCCCTTTATTTTCAACTGTTTTACATTTGAAAACTGCTTACAATTTGACAGGTTAGAATCTGCTCGTATGAACGAAAATTGGGTTCTATTTGTGATCTACTCCCAAGTACTTGGACGTACTAATTAGTAAAAATTGGAACACGGCAAATGATGATTTTTTTACGGGCAACGAAATTTGCTGCTCATTCATAACGCATCATACAGTCTAATGTTAAGCACATAAGTGGAGCTGGAGTATATTACTCGTCAGACGTGTGGATCCTTAAGTTACTACATTAACCAGGAAATATACAAGTAATAGAAGTGGCTAATTTGCATATCAACTATATCCTTAAACAAGCATGTGGCAAGAAACGGTCTCAAAATCTCAAATTCCGATAAACTCAAAATATATTTTCATTAATAAAGAATCCACATTTTTTTTGGCTAACTCACGCAGCTATTCTTGGAATTCAATTCATGTTGAACACAGAAGCAATGCAAAAGAATGCATAATATCGATCTGGTAAATGAGGGTCACAACATATCGCTTCTTATGTATCGCACGAGCAGACAGATTTCTATTCATAATGGCACGTGCATTGTATAAACTACAAAAGGTATTCACTTCCCAAAGAATTCTAAGAAAGAGGAAGGAAGAACCATACATCTAACATACTTTAAATGATTCTTTGATGATGCAATAATAAGAAACTTAGCACCATAATTTATGTGCACAGTGCTGTTCAATACAGAAATATATTATGCATATGTTAAGCACAATTTATTGCTACATTGACCATCATTATTATGCACACAATTATGATGCAAAGTTTAAATGATCCTCCCTTCTTACTAAATAGAATGCTTCTACTCATTACCAGATAAGCAATTTGAAACTCCTAAGGAAACATCATAGCCGAAATTATGTGGAATTATCCATTTAACGAAAATTTATATAAATTTACTGTACAGACAAAACTGCTTAACAAGAATAACGAATTTGATACTCTGCGAACATTATCGAATTATGATTCTTCCAAAAATTTTGGGTACGTCTGATCTGTTCAAGTGAATTTAACATTTACAATCGCAAATAAAAAAATTGGATTAATTACATTTATTTTAGTTTGACTTTTAGTTTCGTTGTTTCGGGTATGATACTGTCACAAATACTGTCTATTATAGTGAAGCCATAGTATATCTTATTGCAAAGGTTTACTGAAATTAACTTGATATGCTTGTAAAAATATCGATGCACTTTTAAGGTATTTCGCTGATGATAGCCATTTATGTATGTAAATAACTTGTATGATGTTCAATGTGAATTTTCCCATTCATATTTATACATGTGCTTAGTATGAAATTATGCGTTATGGCTTGATATTAAAAAACTGTCATTTTTTCCGTTCTGGAAGCTTGTTAAGCTCAAATTAGATAAGTTTCACCTGTGCAAACGAATCAACTTGATGGAAAATCAATAGCTATACGCTTATGTCGTATTTAACCTTGAAAATTGAACTAATAAAAATATCCAATAATAATATCAACTGAACGAATCATTTATCTGAAATCGATTGGAATCGTCTCCGATATAACATCTATTTGCTTATACTCGAAAAGGTCAATGTTGGTTAAGTGGACAGTGATATTTAAGAGATGTCAGTTTTTTTAATCTGTTGCAAATATTCCAAATATCACAATATGCATTTTTCAAATTAATAATAGATGATTTCCAGTATAAATTCATTTCCAAAAATATATCAGAGTTTCTTATCAATCTTAAAACATTTATTTATACGAAGCAGAAAATCGAACATCTAATTGAAGATCAGCATACTAACACCTTAATAAATTTTCATTCTGACCGGAAACACACGCATTACTCACCTAATTCCGCATAGCACAATGCGCCGACCATACTCAATATGCCGCATAGAATCCATACTATAACCGCTTGTCCGATCGATCCTGAGTACAGCAGGACACCTTTCGGGCTTACGAAAATTCCGGCACCAACAATTACACCAACAATAATCGCTACACCATCTAACAGGCTAATTTCCTTTTTTAGTTTTACGCCCCCCGTTGATTGGACTGTGTCGGTGGAGGCGCGTAACTGTCCATCATCATCCGGCCCGGCAGATAATGGTGGTGGCGATTTATCATCGAATACGTTACGAGGCACTAAGTTTTGATCGCCTACCGAAATCCGCGCCATTTTCACTATGGATTGGTGAGGCTGATCCCGAAATGATATGAACTAAAAATCACTGTTCGCCGTCGCCTGGTAGGGTAATAATAGACAAGGCACATACATTCATAGGTAGTTAATGGGATGATAATTTTCACTTGGTTGTTTTTGTGTTATCTGATGCTGTTTTGTTGTTGATTGCTATCGCACGGTCAAAACACTTTCGGTTATTTTCATGTACACCGCACAGAACATTGTCGCTTTTATCTACGAATGCGATAGAATTCGAATTCAGGCACGGATTTTATTTTCGTACTTCTACAACACTGAGTACTGCACAATGGGCACTTCGTAAATTGAAATAAACCTAAATATATGCACGTGTCATCACTTTAGCCGAGAGGAGAGCTTGAACCGAAACTACAAACCGCGTGGTTGGTGTTAAACGATATCGTTTGTATGAAGCTATGTGGTATGTATCCACATCAAAGATACGAAGAGCGATCGACTATGCAACCAATGCGGACGAGCTAAGGCACTATACTCAACTGGCTATTGAAATTCAGACGCACCGAACTATGAGCCCAGAGGTTTCAGTGATGGAAGTTGCTTAACTTTGCCAAGCACGGTGCCACTATAGCGGAATTGGAATTAACCGGGAGCGTAGCCAACGCGCAACCATGACGTCGACAAGCACGATATCGTGAAAACTATAACTGTTTGCGTTGCCTATCGTCTTGGCACCCTCCGAAATGATGACGAAATCCGTAGAACAACAGTCGTCAGTTCAACCAAACCTCCCATTTGTATTTACTTTTGATATGAAATGAACTGAGTGGTGAGTCAAGTACGAAGAGTATCTTCCACCCCATGGGTATCTTCTTTTCCACTCGAATGTACTTATCATAGACGACCATGTGCGTTTTTCGTTCAAGGGGAACATGCTCTCAGTGTATACGGCCAATACGGCCTTAATCGTCATTATTCAGCGAATGTTGAACATATGCGGTAGAAAAACGTGTTCAAGCCTAATGTATGTACATATTGTACTCTCAACTAAATAACAAGCTCTCAGCATATTTGAAGTAAATTTTCGCTCGGCTTTTATACCGAAATCAGAGTGGTTTATGGTCATTAACCGCACATTGATAACAATACTAAGGTCTGAAGCTTACGGAGTGCAATTGGCTGAGATATGGAGATGTTTGCCATCAACCATATCAGCAGGAGTACAAAACGTTAGCAGGAGAGAAAGCATCGCCGTGATACTCTGGTCATTATATGTACTATATAGCGGATAATCCCTGATAAGGTGGATAATATGAGTAGTTCATTCTTTGCGAAATGAAATTCTGAGCCACCACAAAGGTACATCAATATTACTAGCGAATCATCTTTGATAACTTGGTGATCACCTTCATATCCATCAAAGCTACTAATAAACATTTAATACAATTCATTTCCCTTTAATTTTTTATTAGAACCTAATTTTGTGCCATTGTTGCATATCATCATTTTGTACCTACAGTTTCGAATATCCGCATGTATCTTCTGCGAGAAAATTACTAACCGTCGTTGTTCTTCACTATACAAACCTTCCTTGGATCATTGAAATTGAAGGGCACATCCATCGCACAGGGCTCTGGTCGAAGTAAACAAGTTCTATTCGCATTGCTTTTTTCCTCATTCTTACCTACCATACTTTAATTTCAAGAAAGTACAGCTGTATGTTTGTACGTATGAGCTCGATAATTTAGCTAACATTCTTACCTTTGATTCAGTGAACGAAACTGGTTTTGAATGCTTGATTTGGGGTCAGCTTGCTGATTTATGTGGATTTCGTTCATCTGTAAATTAAGTCTTTAACGAATTATGAAACCAACATAAATCTGAAATGGAAATTTGTCGGCAATATTTCGATCGAAAAATTAAAGCACATTTAACACTAAATCTTTAGATATAGTTACGGTTTGAAATTCAATTTGTAATCGTTATTTATCGTCACCTGCAGAGCTAAACTCTGTGCTCTAAATTGGAAATAAATTTTAAGTTTTACTCCGAAGACTATCTTATTTAAATGCCATCTGTCGATGCATTTGATTTTTTTTTACTAACATTTGAAAAATAAATGTTTTTTTTTGCCTTTAATTGCAATGAATAAAAATAAATATTTAGCTTTAAACTTCTGGCTTTAGCCGATAATAAAAATGAAACAAAAATAATCCGATTCTACTAATGGTACGATACCACAAATATGACTAACAATCTTGTCGTTTGGCGAAAAATTAGTCTGGGTTTAAATTGAATTGAAAACGTTTTATCATTTTGATTCAACTGTACATGCTTAATCTAACTTATATATCAATTAGCAATAATAAAAATTAAAATCTAGGGGCTTTACTATTTTTTATCGTTTACTTATATTTTCATAATTTTTTCTTCACCGTTTTTTTATTTTGCATGCTAATGTTCACATCCAAACTGCAAAGCAGCTGGGATTATCTTGGCACTAGCATATTTAAAATCTACAGCTTCGAATCAAATCTAACTTATACCTTATTTACAATTCACTTGGCCTAGGTTATATTCCGAAAAAACTTAGGCACACATGGACCCATTGAAGAACCACCCCGTGTCCTTGATTACCTTGGTGATCCCCTTCAGATCCATCAAAGCTACTACCTATCGCACGTTCTAAGAAGAGGCTGTGATGATGGTATCGGGAGTAATTCCGATCGATCTAGTGGCGTGAGAGCACAAGGAAGTGTAGTCCTTTCGCTTAGAGCTGGGCAGAACTGAGGTTCTGGTTCTGCGTACGCTTATCCTGCAACTTTGGCAACAGCGTTGGATTGAAAGTGATATAGGACGCTGGACGGCTAACCTAGTTAGTATTGTTGAGTCTTGGCTTAACCGGAGTCACGGAAGGTAAACTTTTACCTTTATCAATTCTTGACAGGGGCGGTTATTTCAGGAAATACCTGAACAGAATGGGTAAGTTGGTACTACCGTACTGCCGGTAATGTATGAATGATGTATGACATGCCCTGGAGACCTTCGTTAGGAGACCTCCGGCATTCGTGGACTAGCTTCGAGCTTGGTCGTCTGTGAAAATGCAAATATTTACTCCTAACATCTGGTTATATAAGAACGAGAATGGCCAACAACTCCACCTGTAAGACTGTGTGGTGCGGCAGGCGGAAGGAAAGCTTCAAGCCAAACTCAATAGAAAATATATGACACCTCGCTCTGTCATTCAGTTTTAAGCCATGGGTATTAATTTAAAGCATGTAGCATGAAGCGATCCAAAGTTTCTTGGACCGACTTCCCTCCTGCACTGACTACAATGGTGACAGGTTAATTTGAAAAACCTTCATTTTTATTTATGAGAGTTCTGTCCCTATTCTCGTCAGATCCAAAGTATCCTTCCATCTCCTTTCACCGTTTATCTCCACCACAAGCCCAGCGCAGATACCATACTAGAATTAGAGAGTAGTCCGTGGGCAAAAGGTATGTCGTCCGGGTGATCACCTGGTGGAAGGAAGGAACGACCGCTTGAGATATAGCAGCTTCTCAACTGGCACCAACTGCTGCTGTTGTAGAAGGTTAATAATTTTCATCCGAAATGTACCACGTGGAAACAATCTAACAACATCCCGTCCCACTGTAAGAAATTCCTACTCTTAACTTCGCTTCTCACAGCATCAAACTAGGTGATCAAATAGATGTGTTTAGATTGTGGTACTATCAAAAATTGAATTTTAACTACGTTTCAGTTTTCTCTAAAGTTTTAGAGCATCATATTCATGATATCATTACCAACAAATATGGTCACTTAATTTGTCGTGAACAGCACAGATTTAGCAATGGTTACTCTACGTCGCGTATGGTACCTCTACTTCAAAAATTACGTTACCAAATCACTTGATGAGTTCTGTCTAACTAACCCAAACTTAAGTTTCACGAAGATCTACACAGAGTCCACTTATTTTCTTATTTTACGTCAATGGCATACGGTCACTTCTTTGATGGGAATGTGTTTTTTTACACTACAACTAAACATTTTGCAAAAGTAACATCCATCTAAGACTTATAAATGCCATGTGTTCGTTTCTTTTTCATAAAGTTCATTAATGACCCCATGATTCAATCCCTAATACAATTCAGGGATTTTTGGAGTCGCTTTCTACATATCTTTGACATTATCAATCGTGCCACTTATCTATCTGGGCTTTTTGATAAAAGCTTTTCGCCACAACCACCACCACCACATTTCAATTCTCTATTCTTCTATTCATATCCCTCGTTAGATCACTCTTAAAATACGCATCTGTTGTGTGATTTGGATGTGATCGAATCGAACCTGTCCACCGCAAGTTTACTCGATCCCTACTTTGAAATCATAAATTTCCTCATTTGGAACTCTCTGCTCTACGGACTCTACGTAGCCTTGAGCCGATTGAAACTATGTTTCAACATTCCAAACTACCTTACTTTTATCGATATCCAATTCCGTAATCCTTTCCGCGTCATTGAAACGCTGTCTAATTTCAAACAGTTCCATATATAACCTCTTACCACTCATTTTTGTCAACACTATTGAAGGCGAACAGTACTCTGTTTATAGGTACCCTGCCCTCATCCATCTCATCTTTTAACATGTAATATTCTGTCAGTTGTATTTGTAATTGTAGATTAAAAATTATATTTGAGATGTTTTATCTCATATACAACCTTTTAGCAATGCTCCTGTAGTCTTAATTCCCATCGTACGAAGTTATTTAACAATTAATTTCAATTTATATTGAAACAGATGTATTATTATTAAGTCTTTGCAAGAGCTCCAACAATTCATTCATGAAAGCGAAGTTCATATGCTGCTATTTCGTATGAATTGTTCGTTCATTCATTTAAATCTCTTCACAACTTTCGTAACATATTCTATTATAATCAAAACTCTTGAATCTATTTAAACCTATTGTTCCGAAGTACTTGAAGTTTGAGAACTTCTTCCGGTACATTCTATCGTCTTGCTTGTTCAATATTAGCTAGATCAGTTCAAGTGGTCCCCATTAAGCATAAAGCTTAAAGAATAATAAATTTTCGAGGACATATTTTCTCGACACCACTGTTGGTGCTTTGATGAGAGTTTGTTGTGTTTTCTTTAAATTGAAACTAACAAGCCATATGAAATACAGAATTTAAAAAAAAACCCTCACCGCCACAGGAAATTATATTTCAAAAGTAAATATTGAAAAATTAAGTTCCATAGAAAAATAAATACCAAAATTATTTATTTCAATTTTCAGTAACAAATTTATAAAATTTCATAAGCATTATATGAATAAATCTAGCCTGTACAGTTACGAAATTTTAACCTTTAATCATTGATTTTAAAAATTTTTGCTGTACTATCTTCAGAAACAGACAAAAGAATGCTTCTTGACCGATCGAAACACATATCGTACACTTCGGCCCCATGCCCTTGCAAATCGTATTTCCTAGCACCGCTACGTCCATCGAAAGCGATTATGTTGCCTTGTATAGTACCACATATAAGTGTCTGATCTGGCAGCCATTTAAGACTGATAAGGAATATCTCTTTGAATAATTATATGTTAAGAAATTGCAATTTTTACTCACGTGGTAACACCGTCATCGGATTCGTTATGATCGCAAGTCGACCGAATTGTCTGTTTTGTTACGTCCCATATGGCGACTTGGCCTCGTAAAGTACCACTAGCGGCAACACGCAAATCAGCATCCGGGCAAAAGGCCACCACCTCAACCGGGCCTGCCGCTGGATCGAGAATCCCAACTGGCCCTGTATTGCTTGTTAAGAGGATTTTACCTGGAATAATGCAATGGTTTCAAATTAATATTTTTTGATGTGTTTGTAAAAAAGCTTACCATCTTCACTGCCTGACATATAGAAGTTCCTATCAGGATCACAAGAAACCCCCGATACACATTCTGTATGCGCAATTGGCTCATTTGGTTTCACTTCAAATATTGCGGATGTCGTTTTAATGTCCCACAGCTTCACACAGCCATCACCGTAACCAGCGAAAAGCTTTTTGCCATCATTAGCCAGCTGTCCAACGAAAACATTTTTTTTTTTCAAATATTAAAAATCATTTGGATTCATTTAAAAACTTACATCTGCCGTTTCGCATCTTTGTCCACTTCCAGGTAAAATTTTACATTCTCCAGATGGAATTTTAAAAACATATATATCACCACCTTCGCCGCCTGCTAATATGACATTTGCCTTTGGATGCCATTTCATCCAGCACATGTCACCCATTGAAAATTCCCAAACTTTCTTGTAATTTTGAAGAACTTTGAAGACCTGGAATTATTAATTTTGGTAATAAATAAATTATTTACCTCTTAGAACGCGAGGATATGGGAACTTGTTAGTATAATTGTATAATCGATTGCACATGCTAGTTTCTGAGTGATTTCGTAGGAAGTTAGTGGAATATGTGTTACCTGAATCTCACCAGCCATATCACCGGTTGCTAGAAAATGACCATCGTGACAAAATGCAGCAGCTATCACTGTGTCTTTATGTCCTTCGATTGTGGCCACTATCTGAGCTGTTTCAATGTTCCAAACGTACGCCTTGTCATCTGCCCCGCCCGTTACTGCTACATTCTCTGTTGGATGAATATTACAACAAAACACTGCGGATGTGTGTTCGCGGAATGTTACTTTTGCATCGTCTCGTTCTGGTATCCTTTGACCGAGGATTCCTTCGATGTCTTCCAAATTCATCTCTATAAAGACAAAATCAATCAAATGACATTCGAAGTATAATTCCTCAGATTTGAATACCTTCATACTGTGCATCGTCAGCATCTTCTCCTTCGTCGTCGTCAGATAAATCCAGAGCTGCTTGTTCATTATAATCGTCGTCAAAGTAAATTATCTCACCGTCGTCGGCTTCGATGATTTCCTCTTCGAGGTTACGATAAGGTGAATGTGGTGGTGTATTGTTGCGCATTTTCCGGAACGCGGTAGATTATCACGTGGAAAATTAGCGCGACGGGAAAATTGTTGTAGCCGAATGATTGAATAACAATGGGAAATAGGAAACGGATCAAGAAATTTCGCCAAATAGCATTTGAACGATTCAGATAAAATCAAACAAACGTGCGTGCTTAGAATGTTTGACGTTTATCTGGAGTGCCAGTCAAAAGAGCTTGTCATTTCGGCAGGTCAGCTGATTCGATGTGGTGAGTAGAGATTTGGTGAAATAATAAATTCGAATGTTTCTTGACTATTTGTGAACGAAAGTGAATTTTTACTAAAGGCATGTTTACTACTCTAGTGAAACATTGCAAATGAATGTAATTTTAAATATTCGTGGGTATATTTTGGAAATGTCTTTTGTTTATGAAATTGTATATGGGTAATATGTTCCCTTTAAAACTTCGGTAAAACTCGACTACTTGTCCCCTCAGAGCCGTTAGACAATTTTACCGATTCTGCCTTATTTTGGGTTGTTTTTTGATTGTTTGGTTTTTATCTTAATTGTGTTGTCTTTTCATGTTTTTTTTTTGTACGTTTTTGTTAGTTAACCTTCAATTTTCGATCCCAGTTCGTCCTCTAGTGGTAGAATAACTACAGAAAAACTAACTAAATCTTGAAGAATATCTGACAAAAACGTACAAAAAAATACACGAAAAGACAACACTCTAAAGATAAGCAAACAAACAAGCAGAGCCACCCTCAAAAACAAACTCACATCCCCAAAAACACAAAATAAATACAATCGGTAGAATTGTCTCAGGGCTATGGGAGGCACGTAGTCGAGTTTAGCCAAATAACTGCATACCATTGTAAGACCGCTGCTACAAAGCGTGAAAAGTGCTGGGCGCTCCAGAAGAGGAAGTCGTTTGTATAAAAATTAATACTTACACCTGTCGAAGAGTTTGAGATTTCCCAGGAATGTCTAGTCTACAGTAAAAACGCTGAGGAGACACCAGGAGGCCAGAAAGATTGTTGACCAATCACAAAAAAAACTCGACAGTAAGTCAATTTGAATGAGCTTATCATCTGGTCTTGCAGGCCATCTTTTATTAGTTTACAGCAGATGAGTGGTTTCGGGACCACCCATAACTTCTCCGTGATGTAGCTAAGAAGTTCCTCAGGCTGAGTATCGTAGGACAATCTTGACAAGGTCCAACGATGGCGCGTTAACTTACTCCTGACTCCATTAGAAATTCGTCAGAGAGCTCCATTGGACCGTACGAATGCCTTCCTGCAACTAAAAACTCTATCAACATTTTTGACTAACCAAGTAGAGAAACCAAAATTGATGATTTTATACGGAAGGGTATTTGCGGGATGCTTTTTTGTTCGTTTCCTTGTTTATAATCATCGTGTTGCTTTCTCGTCAAGTTTATGTATGCTTTTGAGTATTCTTCTACAATTCGAAATCAAAGGCCTTCCATCCTATTGTTGATTTTATTTTTGGCTTCTGTGTTACCAGTGGTTTTATAGGATCTTGCGGCTTCGAAGTTGATAGTGCAGGATATTCTTCCTCTGTCTTCATTTCGCCGGCTGATGACTGACTGACTTCACGCCAGTCAAGTATGCACTGTGTGCTGGTGTCTGATGAGAATCAGTGCATACTTTCGAAACCACTTTGTCAAAATAGAATTTACAATGTAGATTAAAATTTTTAATGTAAATAAAAAGTTGTTCAATTTTAATCATCCCGCACAAACAATTCCAATCTTCCTTTTTTTTTATAGATCACAAAATGTTTACTCGCAACAAACTGTTCACTGAGACTATGAGGCCATCTTTTTCATCGTAAGAAATCTGGTCTTCTTTCAGAAGAACCGTTGTTTTTTTGGCGGGTTTTTTGGGAGTATTGGTGAAGCAATGGATAGAATCTGGGAATCTGGTTTAAGCAGCTTAATGAGACGCTGACGTGACTCAATATTTTTAGGAGATGCGATGTTTTTTTTTTAGAATGGTTATCTCTAGAATTAAATTCTGGGCCTTTTCTTTTTTTCTTCATACGCTGCAGCGACGCATTTTCTGAAGCTTTTCAGGTCCAGTTTCTTCCAAAAAATCGGTGGAATCCAGTCACTTTTGCTTGAGTTATTGCCCTTCATAGGTTTTGGTGCCAAACAACGTGGAATTGGAACTGAAGATGGGACGGCAGAAGCAGTAGCCTTTTGAACGGTTGCCTCTATCTCGGGGCAGCCATCAAAACATTTCTTAGGTTTCTGGGCCATAGGAGATAGAGAAATAGAGTTTGCTCTTTTTGTTGCCACCTGAAACTCCTGGATTGATGAAATGACGAGCTGAAACAGCCACATCTACAGCATTCATTAATTGCTCTGCATCAGTGATTTTACTGCTCGCGCTCGAGATCGCACTCTTGTCCATTTTCCCCCATGAAATTCTCTTCACTCTCATCAATGATGGCGTTTTTAGCACTATAACCATCAGTAAATGCTTCTTCTTCTTCCACCAGTACGAAGTTGAAGCTTACACTGCCCAAGAGGTTCCAAGAGAAAGTCTTCACGGACATCCCCATGAAATTATTTGTAGCTCTTTCCTAGCCTCTGCTTTGTTTTTAAGGGAAGTATTTCCGCTCTTTGTCATTTTGGTGATGTCCGCATCGGCGTGTGCCATCGCGGTCGAAACGAAAATTAATTTCTCTACTTTTACGAGAGTTTTTATCATAAAAGAATAAAAATATATGTGGTTCAAGTTTAAGGTTTTTCAAACCTGCCCGTAAACGATGCCAAACACGTCAAAATACGCGGTGATTAGTAAACACTCGTATATAAAATAAAATCACTTAGGATATTTCACCTACTTATACCAAACATGCGGTGCCCGCTATCTAAAGCAATAACAGTGAATTGAATTTCGTCTCTTCAAATTCGAAGACTATCCTCACTGCCTTGCGTACGTCGGGACTGTTTGAGCGCTCAACTCGAACTCTTCTTCATTGATCCTTCAGTGGTTCCACCTTTATGAGAAATTCTGACTGTTTCTCCTTTCGATTTTTTATATGCTCGTTTTTTAGGTATGTGAAATTACTCGCGCCACGACCCGTCCGTTGAAAAGTTCACGACACCGATGCCTAGCGAGGGTAACAGGTCAGGCGGCTGGCTACAGCTGTTCCGCAACAGTATATTGATTTAAGCTGACTTTAATTGAGTGTCTTACATGTTTATTTGTTGTGCATGTAGTTGTTCATTGGCCAATCATACGACATATTTGTTTGTTTTAAGGTCAAAATGGAATACAAGAAATAGTTTCATTCAAAATCCATCTTACGTAGCTGACTTTCCAATTCACCACGTTCTTACTTTTGCGACATGTCTTTCCATTACATGTCTTTCAATGTTTGACAGTGAATCCAACTATGTGTCGACGAAATACATTTTAAATAGATAAAAATCATTTAAATTAATTTAAACTATATTTCATACAACCTCAATATTCATAACATCATCTTATTTACGAGCATATCGTTGAAATTGTTGAATTATATTTGCACATTTTTCCCGTTATAGTAAGTATATTAATCAGCAATAATTATGGTAATTTGTGGCAGGTGCAAATCTTCTAACCACAACAACCGCATTTCGATAGAAGTTACAAAAGTAAATAAAGCAAAAAAGAACCGAAACTGTGTCAGTGCTGGACGCTATAGATCATGTTTTATATTCATCTCTTCATCCATCGTCATCTTCTGTTCCGTCTTGATCAAAAAGTATGTCACCATTACAGTCTCAACAGAGCTCGCGAGTAGCACCTTACATTCGGTATAGGATGACGATATATACCAGGTAAAAAATTCCATTGCAGCACTGGTCGATTCGCATGAGTCCATCCATTCAATTTTTGTCTTTGGGATTGTGTCTGCAAAGGAAGATACACAAATTGCAGATAAGATCTATCTAGTAATAAACGAATCGCCTGCCGAAGTGTAAAGCGATGAATGAGTTACAGCAGACAAAAATAGAAAACCAAATTGGGAAACATGGTAGATGTGGTGGTTAGATCAAGTATGTACACGTCGAACGATCAATGTCGGATAGTGGGAATCATTGATTGTTCCATTTCGTTTTGGACGATGTGAAGTACTGCATTAACGTAGGTGAAACTAGAATGCTCTGATTTGAATTGCCGATTAATACTTCGATCAAATGATGTCTGAATTCATATATAAACCACAATCGATCTTAACGGATCATAACGGAATGCACGACTTTTTAGGTCATGCATTAAAAATGTATCAGACTCGATATCACAGGAATTTTAATCTGATTATCTCCGAATTGATGTCTGGAATTTTTTTGTTGCCTGTCAACCAATTCGACTTCAGTATCAGATATTTTTCGGTCGATCTTTCATGCAGCCATGAAACCGCAAATCGATATATAACCCTCCCTTCGTAATACCCAATTTGCAATGCAACCTTTAAATGTCATCGCCTGTACCCAACAAAAAATAGAATTACGGAACAATTTCTTCATCTTCATCAAGCACATCACTACAACAATAGTTTTGTTAGATGATAGCATTACAATAATAATTCCATTCAAATATATCTTTTCCTTCAGTTTTTTTTTGTTGCTCTCTTGCGATCTTTGTGTAGATTGAAACGTGCAACGAGCATATCATTAACCTCCAAAATTTTCAAAGCATTCACGACGCGAACAAACGACGCTGGTATGCCATCCGTGGCATGTGGGAAAGTAAAATCGCATGAAGAGCTCATTGAGAAGACGACAACAATCTACTCTCGGCCAGTATCAATCAAAAAGGTATTTTGATTTAAAGTCCGGTGCTTGCATCTATACCATTCCTAGCATTCGGTTTTTTCTTCTTCTATTATTTCTCAGATGTATCCCGTTTTTCTGTCTGTTTGTTTATTTGTTTCCTAATGACTTGTGATGAATAAATTTTGTGATCTTTAGTTATTATGCATATACGGTAAACTACGATAGAGAGAGGCTGTTTTATTTTTCATCGAGTGTTTTCCTCTGATGGTTTTTAGGTTTGTCGGTATTGATGAGTATCTTGATTTGCCAACCGTTCGCTAGGTAGTTTTTAACCACTTATCTAATTGCTTGTTAATTAGAACGTGAGGTTGCTAAAATAGTATTGGAATGCAATTATGCATTGAGCTGAATGGTTTCTCTTGTTTGTGATTGGATGTGAAAATTGACACTTGTGTGATTTTTCTCTTCAGAGCAACATCTTAAACTCAAGTTTCTCGCTTATGTGTCGAAGTCTTTCGTTTCGTTAACTCTCTATGGTCGATTACATTTCCTGCAATTTCTCTTTCACTTCGCATTATGACCTTTTGTTGGAAATATTTCTGCAGGTTTACATCACGTAGGCCTCAATTTATAGTGGGTTACGTAAGTCGTTCATGACCAAACTATCAAATGTTCTTAAGTTGTTTTCCTGTCTGCATGCATAGACCTAACTGCACGTACAATGTCTTGAAATGCTATTGGAATAACAATAATGTGCTATGAATGCTAAGAATCAATTTAAATGCATTTGATTTGAATGGTTTTTTTTGGGGGGAAAGTGAATGAACAAGGTGTAACACCGAAGCAACAATGCACATCAATACATAGTGCTTTTCGTTATTGACTAGAAGGGGTCAAATCGAAGCGTCAGATGAACTAATAGACATCAGACAGATAGACAGCTTATAAGAGATGGATATATGGATAAATTATAGAATTAATAGTCACCATGTATGATGAAAATAGAGCAGGTCACTAAGCAAATACAAACCAGAGTATATGTACAGTACCGGCAAATCGATTTAAGTCAGCAAAGCTATCAATTATGACTTTGTCATGATTTTTTTATCCTGCTGAATTAAGAAAATATTTTACTTGTAAAGGTTATTTAATTGTGATCATGGTTCCCTTCTTGTCTATAAATCAGCATAGACAACGTATGTCGACTCTAAAGCTTATCAAAGCAGAGAATAATTGATACGGGAAACTCGATCGTTTTGCGGAATAAGCCTCCGAAGCCGAATCAAATTGGAATTGGATATATATTGGATGGATATAAGTCGGAGATGTTAAAATTTGTTACAACTAGCGTAAAATAAAAATTAATGATTTCCAACTGCAAGTGGTCACATCAGTCAAGTATGCACTGTGTGCTGGTGTCTGATGAGAATCAGTGCATACTTTCGAAACCACTTTGTCAAATAAAATTTTCCATGTAAATAAAATTTTTTTTCAATTTTAATCATCCCGCAAAAACAATTCCAATTTAAGAAAATATCATTCCAGCGAAAGATCTGAATTTCCAAATACATTTTTCCTGCAGAAACTAGTTATATTTCAATTTATTGTCAAACATCGATATTTTGAAAGTGGTTGACCCTTTTTTTCAGTGTCGATCGATCTGATCGGTATCGGTTTTCAAATTTCATTGGTACATCGACAGAAGCTAAAAAGAATGGCAAGTTATGAAAATATTGAAAGATGGTAAGATGGACAGTATTAGAGATAATTATTTATAAAATGCTTATTAAGGGGTTACATAAGTCTTGAAGGAAAAAAAACAACTTTTTCAAAAAATTGTGTGTTAAAAACCAAAAATCTGTTATATTTGAAATTCACACATAGAAACGTTTAGCATTTCGAAAAGCTGTAAAAAAAATTGTTGCTAAAAATATTGAAAATTGTCGATTTTCCTGTAGTTTTCCTCGTCCAAGATTTTTTCTTTGCGGTAGGCAGAATATTTCAGTGCAGGCTCATCTGAAATCAAAAAATCAAAAAATTTCTCATACTTTATACCCTTGGCTTGTGATTGAACGAAAGAACTGAAAAAAAATGAAATTTAAAGTTTTGAAATAGGTTTGAATGTATTTTCGTTTCATATTTTTTTTTAGCATTTTTCCGATTCTCATCGTTTTTAAAACATTTTTTTTCGTATAAAACAAGAACGAGTTGATCGATTGAAAATCCCTTCGTTCAATCACGAGCCAAGGGTGTAAACTATAAGAAATTTTTATTTCAGATCAACCTGCACCGAAATATTCTGCCTACCGCAAAAAAAGGCTGGACGAGGAAAACTGTATTGGGGAGTTTACCAGTTTTAATTGGGGACAACAACGTGTTGTCGTTGAGCGAATTGTTCTAACTATACTCACGGCAAATCATAAAACTGGATGCCTAGATCCTAACAAGTTCTACCTCAGCAACAAGTGGTATAATGAACAAACGTTCTACATCCTAAACCTTGTGCGTGGCGGCATCAGGCTAAGTGTACTTCGTGCAATCAAGGCAGTAGACCACGAAATGACGCAATGGAACCGCTACAGAAACATTAAAAAAGGCTCTACATAATGTCACAATTGCAAACTATACGGTCACGAGTCTTCTCACTTCTTGAGGCATGATCTGTAGCAAATGTCACAAGTATGATAAGTGATCAGACGAAGATAAAGTGTGCAAACTGCTCCTCTCGCCATCGCTCAAACAACCCTAACTGGCTTGAAAAAAAAACGAATGCATCGTAGCTCGCCAAAAGCCAGCAAACTCATCGAGCAAGCAAACATACTAGTACACACTTTCAACACAGAAGATTTCCCTGCACTGTAAAACCAACTGGCGAGCTCTCTCGCGTGCCATATCTCTCACGCATTCGGAACCAAATTAGTCAGCTACCACTCAGCCAAATTGATAAGCAAGCGAAGCACCGCACAACGCTCAAACGTTATTATAACAAGGTTTTCAACTAAAAGTTTCATGATCCGCTACTTTTTATTCAACTCTTGTCTAAAAGTAGAATTTTTTTCCGAAACGTTCGAGATACACTGATGTCATTCCAATATCTGACGGTAGAGAAGATTCACAAATTCCAGCGAACTACCTTGCTATTAAGAAATTTTTTTAAAGGTCATCCTTCGCAGGCTTACATCATCTGTAGCTGACTTTCAGCTTAGTTTTAGGCCAGGTTATAGTACATTTTCGCCCTGCATATCCGATGACTATTCTTCAACGCAGAGTATTCCTGCACGCGTGCTGCTTTGAGAAGCTCGTCTGCGATCAACTGTCTTCCATAATGGACCCTCTTCTCAGCGAACAACAACATGGGTCTCGAAAAGGCAGGCCAACTACCACGAATCTCATGATCTTGGTTTCGGCCGTCCTGTACGAGATGGAAAAAGGAGACAAGGCTGATGGCGATTTATACTGATTTCAGCGAGGCCTTTGACAGAGTCGATCATCAAATTTTGACACATCAATTACTCGATTTTGGTGTATCTGGCTGGCTACTGAGCTGACTTAAATCATATCTATGTGACAGAACGCCAATTTTCAAACTCCAAGGTAAATGTTAAAAAACAGTTTTTGCACTGTCTGGGGTGCCACAAGGCAGTCATTTGGACCCTCTCATCTTTAATATTTTCATTTCGGATCTATCGGGGATTTTATTTGATACTCCACACTTCTTCTACGCTGATGACCTGAAATTGTACTACACTATCAGAACGCAGTCCGACATAGCATTTCATCAATCAAAACTTCAATCTCTCGAACAGTGGTGCCACCTGAATGAACTAAGTCTGAACGACAACATGTGCCAAGTGAAAAGTTTCTCACGAAAAAATAAAGTCATAGCCAACTCATACTATCCCAACAACAATGAACTGAATAGGGTAGAACATGTCATAGACCTAGGTGTAATCATAGACACCAAAATGTGCTTTAACGTGCACTACGATAAAGTTACGTCGAAGGAAAACAAACAACTAGGTTTCATTAAGAGGCGTGCAAAAGAGTTCAAAAACATTTGGGTTACTAGTCTCTATATAGGGGGCCCGATAGCTCTGCTTGCTAAGGCGTCAGGCCGAAAAGCAGCGTGCTACGGGGCCTGCGGGTTCGAATCCCGCCAGTGCCATGGCTGTAAGTGTGAATGCGTGTGATTGTCTATGAGGGTGGCAAATGGGCCCAAACTGGTGGCCTAATGCTGGCCGCGTTCCCGGCAGCCCTCTTCACTAACCTAAGTCTCTATATATCACTAGTGCGGCCTCTACTGGAGTACGCCTGCATAGTCTGGAGCCCAGCTTTTGAACTACACAGCGACAGGCTCGAATCGGTTCTGAAACGCGAATCGGTTTGCTCTTCGCCTTGAGGCACCTCTATAATCCATGCGAATTTAGTAATCTTCCCTCTTACGAATACAGACTTAACCTTTTAAATCTAATGAAATTCGAACCTTTATTAGCGCGTGCCTAATTTTTGTCATTATTAATGGAACAGTTAGAGTAGGAGCGCTCTCTAACAAAATTACATTTAACAATCCAACAAGACGGACTAGGCATACAATTCTCCTTAAGGAATACAAGCACCACACAGTCTATAGATATAATGAACCCATCAAAGAGCATTCAACAGTAAAAGTCATTACTATTCTTAAATTATCACTAAATTTATTTTCAAAAATAACTTGACAAAGGCTCTATTAACATATTAACTAATTTATTTTCCGTCCCAATGCGCCTGAATATAAATAAGTATCAACTGGCATTATAATACTAATATTTTATTTGCATTATGTATTTTGAATGATGCCTTGTTTGGCAAATAAACAAATAAATAAATTTACTTGTTAAATATTTGGGCCCTCTAACACAGTATAGGGCAAAATATTTAACATTTTGAATAAATTTTAATACAATCTCGTTGAGGGCCGATGTAACAATAGTTGGTATCTGGTATTTCCTTGTACAAAGTATCAGCTCCGTTTTTGATAGTTTCGTCATAAGTGTAACCGTTCTGGCCCGGATCTGAATCTAATGCAGCACCGGATGTATAAAGGCCCACAGAAGTAACGTCCTCAACAGATGGTATCACTTCAAAGTTCCTGGCCCTTAAATTCTCCAGTATCTCGTTGACTTTCAGGATACAAGAAAGGCGCGATATGATCTATCCTTGTGGTATTCCAGTGTAAAATTTTGTTCCGTTTTGGCCCCAGAAAGATGACCTCAGTTTTTCTGTTTTGACTATTGTTTTCTCTATATTATATCGATGATACTCGCAACTATGATGTTGAAAGCCCCCTGTTATCTAGGAATTCATTTTGCTGTAAGGATTTTTATATTGTTTTGGTCGCTTTATGTAATATCGTCTTTTTTGATCAGCCCAGCTATTGGTCTATTGATTTCCACCTTGTCGGCTACTTCCGGCATCAACTGCTGGAACAGCAGGTGAAGTGCCCGTGGTTAGTCATTCTACGATGGCTGTGCTATCCATGTCAATTCACCCGTTCTGGTCCCCTACCCAATCCCCATTCTCCTTGTACATGACGATGAGTAAGCTGGAGGTTACTTTTAGGACCGTCCTGATTTCGGGGATTTTTTGCTTCTTTAGATATACTCGAAGGTTTCTATCCAAGAGATGCGTTTAGTTCGTTGCGTTTAGTTCGTTGTTTTCAAGAACGACAACTGCAGTTTGTATCAATTCCAATATTCATCATTTTCGGATCACATTACCTTGTTAAATGCTCTTTGTGTGCACCCTCTAGCCTCTGAAAGTTCGCTGTTTCGCCATACAGTGCAGTTTTTTCAAAGGTTACTCTGGCTACACGTTTTTGAAATTCGAGGTCAAGATTTCCGGTAAACGTCTCACCTGCACATTAATCTTTTCGGAATTCCAGAGACACCTAATTCCCTGAAATATCTGTTTTTTTTAGATTAAACTTCCCATTGCACAGGTCTCGGCTTCCGAACTAGTTTGCGTATGACTTTAGAACTCCATATAGTTCACCATAATTGCTGGTGGTCTGAGACTGATGGTGGCTCTGGATACTTTCCATTACAGCTGGAGTGACCAAAGTATATATCTGGAAGTGCCAGAGTATCGATAACCTCAGCCTTCTTTCCTATGGTGCAGATTTACCTGGGCCATTCGTATTTCAGTCCGAAGTGCATCAGTCCTCACCAGCAATGTTTTTGCTTCGTCGAGCAGGTCAGGTTCCGTAGATTGATATTTTAGCTCCACCACCTGGAAGATTTTCCAGATGAAAACTTTCAAGTCCGAGCTGTGTCTTTAAGAAAGCCGAGCTGTGTCTTTAAGCCTTAAAAGCGTTTGAGTAGGGCACCGCTACATAAGCTGTTATTAATTTGGGCAGGAACTACGTATGTCGCCGAAGATCCTCAAAAAGATAGGCCGAAGCCAATCCGTTGCGGAATTGTCACTGCAGTTTTTAAAGCAAAGTGATCCCTTCTCCGTCAACTTGGCAAACTTCAGCGTCAACCCCGGTCTCCATTAAAGTTGCTCTTTCTTATTAACGATGGCCAGCTTAAAGTAGCTCGCAACCACGCGTTCCTCGAGCTTGAGAGAAAGTGAAGAAGGAACGGGTACAAGAGCAGTGAGAGAATAGTAGAGAAAAAGCGGAAAAGAAAAAATCAGAGAGGCAGAAACAAAGACATAAAAGTATGGAGTAAGAAGATTGCCAATGAATATATAAAAAAGCAAATTTAGTACAAATAAATCATTAAAGCACTGAATAAAAAACGGAATATCCATCATATAAAATAAAAACAATAATAGCAAATTGAACAATAATTATCATATTTCAGTCGGTGATTACAACTGCATAAAATTAATACATTGAACATGCATTGAATCCAATCAACTGTATTTTTTTATATTCTATCCACTATTTTCCAGTCCACCTAAGATCGAAAAAAACGATTCAGCATCCGAAAATTTCTTTAGCAACCCGATTCCCAACTCGATCTAACAACCAGTCATAAAATATTTATTTCGTTAACCTACATTAAAACCACTATTACTTTCTATCCGTAGATTGATATTAGTTTTTTGTCCAATTAATTTCATGCCAAGCAGCAACAGCATCAATTTAATATGTACGACTCTTCGAACAATACACCGTTACTTAAGAAAGTATCTTTCTACAATGTGTCTAAGCTTCGGCGAGTAAGTTGGTGGCTAGTTGCAGTAGCCGTGTTGAATGTCGACTCGACTAAGTTGCTGTATTTAAGCGAACGTGAGCTTGTAACTTTTCAAATGAAATATTACAATTTGAACATTTATATGAGTACACCGGTTCGACGAGACTATTATTACGAATCCGACTACACATTGCCTGCCGCGGCTGCCATGAGAAAAAACTATATCTGTCGGCGCTCATGTGTGCGGTAGCTGCGAGAGAATCGTAAAATTTTCAAACGAAATGGACCAACTGAAATGTTAGTCCGATTAGAAGCAATGATAAAAATTTTTTATTGGCAAAAATGTAACCAGTTTTATCATTGGGTCAGTTATAAGTTCCGAAAAACGAGTGATTTCACCTTTCGCCCGGATTTGTACCGCACTAGCATTACTCTATCGATTCGGCAACAAAATGATCATATTACTTTTCGTTTAATTCAACACCAGTGGGGGTCGAATGTGCGACTATGATAAATAGTAAATGAACCGGCAAGTCATTTATTGTGTAGCTGTCATCTATGAGAAAGAGTCCGTTGAAAAGTAAGTTCAAATGGTTTTTGTATTGAGCGGTAAACAAATCGATAGTTTTCGAAAGATGTCTTTTGAAAAGAAACCAGGAGAATTGATAACAAAAAAGCCAAGATCAAATTGCTATTTTCGAAGCTATAATATTTCAATTCATTTGTATTATAGCAAGTTTTGAGGCAAAATGGTGGAAATAAAACAAGTTTGTACTGTTATCCATCAACGCATTTGACTTTTCAATGCACCTCCGTATTAATTTGCATATGACAGAACGGTCAGATAGCCAAACCAATACCTACACTCAGTCGCAAAAGCCTACATACACCCGAATAATCTTCTGAAAAAAAAAATCTGAACAAAAAATTAATTCAAATTTAGTTTATTTTAATGATTCTTACTTATATATACATATTTTGAAAGAAAATTATAAAATTATTAAGTATGTAAACAGAAATTTAAGAAACA
The DNA here is from genome assembly GCA_963978885.1 of Nemotelus pantherinus. Lineage (NCBI taxonomy): Eukaryota > Metazoa > Arthropoda > Insecta > Diptera > Stratiomyidae > Nemotelus > Nemotelus pantherinus. The sequence goes on from OZ022263.1 coordinate 4,991,408, forward strand.
TAAAAAATTATGCTACAAAAGTCTACATACAGCAGATAAAATTATAAAAATAAAATTTTGAAATATACCATTTGAAAATAGATAATTTTAAATTTAATATGAAGTTGGGGCACCGTTCGCCACTATAACAGCTTCCAATCTCCTAAGCATCGAAACGATTAGATTTTCTGTTACATCAGGACTATTCATTATTCATTATAATTAGCACTTAACAGGTTTGTTGAAACTTAATATAGGTCTTTAAGCAGATTGCTCCTACAACTATAAAATTAAATTTAGTCTTTTTCCCCCTTGTTATTGGCGTTATTTTTTCGAACTCTTGTTTCACGTTCATCCCAAAGATTTTCCATTGTGTTGAGATCAGGCGATTGTGGTGGCGAATGCAACTGTTTCGGGACGTTGTGAAGGATCCACTCCCGAACGACCAAAGCAGTGTGCTTTGGGTCGATATCTTGTTGAAATATCCAGGTCGGTCCGAGTCTTAAGCGCTCAACAGATGGTCTCTGGTTAGCTCGCAACATGTTGAGATATTGGTGACGGTCCATTATGCCGTCAATGGCATAAAGATTTCCTACAGCAGCTGCTGCCATGCCACCCCCAACCATTACGTTAGCTCCTCCACGTTTAACAGTTGGGATAACATTTTCTTTCTGCATCTCTGCATTTACTTTTCGCCAAATTTTTCCACGGCCATCATATCCAAATATGTTGAAGCGAGTTTCGTCCGTAAAAACACTGTTTACCAAAAGCTGTGGGTCCTTATCTTGGTATTTTTTCGCAAACTCCAATCGTTTTATTCGGTTTGCCTCAAAAATAAATGGTTTCTTTCTTGGCACGCGTCCGTGAAATCTTGCGGATCTCAAGGTCCTACGAATAGTTTCTGGATGCACTGCTTTTCCCAATTCATTTTCAATACATTTGTTCATATTTGGAGCACTTATTTTCGAATTTTCCTTAAATTTTTGTAGCACTGTTCACGGCCATTCAAGATATTAGGACGACCAGATCGAGTGTTACTTTTCAAAGTGCCAGTTAAATTAAACTTTTTTTATTATTGTTTGTACAGGAGCCCAGTTTTTGTTTTTTTTTTAAACTATTTTTGTTATTTCGCCCATCCTCTTGCTTTAATTTTATCACTAAATTTCGTATTTCCAACCAAACCTCTTTTTGAGCGGCCATTTTACCGATTTTTATATTTAAATATTGTAACTGCACTAACTCACAATGCAAACCGAAACAATAGCAATGACTAGACAGAATCAGAATAATGATGCTAGAGAATCGTTATTCCTAGAAATTTACTTGCAGTATGTAGACTTTAGTTGCATAAATATCAAAAATTTTTTTGATTTTCTTGTATCAATTTTTCAGAAACATTATTATTTCGTTCCGTAATATTTATTAACGTGCTAAAACCTTTGGTATAATTTATATTTTAAATTATTAATATTCGTAGTTTTGGAAATATTGATGATTTTTCAGGTGTATGTAGACTTTTGTGGCTGAGTGTATATAAATACTTCGCGATCAAGGCAATATTTATTGGACGCCATCTTGCATGTTACATTTTACGTGCTATTTTCTTGCTATATGCATTAGAAACATCCAAACAATTTATACATTCAAGTCAATTCTGTACTGTACGTGCAGTGAATCCAAAGAAATCCCAACGGAGTGAATGTCTGGCTCATTAATTCATAATGTATGTACTGACTTTTTTTTTTAAATGAAGAAATAGATATTTGAAATTTAAGATTCAAAGATAATTTTCACTTTCGTTTAGTAAGTGTGATTCTGTGCTTCGTTACGCTCGCGTAAAAGATTTTTGAAAGAATGTCTTACTATTCGTTTGGTATTTTCAGCATTTGCAGGACAAATTAATCAATGTCGTTGTAACGCCGCAAAATCTCCGCCAGGCGCTTCGAATAAATGATTCGTTCCTTCTAATTTTTGCCAACTTGTAGCGAGTTTGAAGAGATGGAGATGCTTGGCAGGACACCTCAACTGATCCGAAGGCCAGTCAAGAGCCTGCCAGTGCAGTCAAGGCTCCTCGTCCGCATTAGCGGAGCATCGTTTAATCCGACCCCGACGAACGCTGGTGGGCCGCGTTGTTAGCTCTACGCGGCTGTGGTGGGTCTTTATAAAATTGGGGTGGATAAGCTCCCAGAAAAATTTGGACGCTACGTATATTTCATTCGTCGAGAAAATATACTAGCCCCAATTTAACAATAAAATGGGAAATGGGCTATTGTCCGTAAAGGACCAGAAGTCTCTCTCAGACATGGGCTGCATGCCAGATCTACCCTTGATGTGTCAAAGCACGTTGCTAGCGATCTGAAAGGGGAACTGAAACCTATAAACCGGGAAATATGCCCCCAATTTAACCTGCCCGAGGAGAGGCAGACAGCCTCCGGCCCCTGATGTTGTTAGGGCCATGACCCCAAACATTGGCGGGGTCACTCCGTGCACTAACTTCGGCCTAAATAAAACAAAAGGAAAAGGGGCCGAGGTCCTTCCCTACATAAAAACATTCTATTAATCAAAAGCCAGCCTGGCAATCGCGGAACCAGAAAGGGGAAATGTCCTTATGGGCTTCCACCCAATGAGAAGGCCAAATGGTTTAATTTCAATAATACTTCATTATATTCAATTCTATTCTAACGCTCAAAGAAATATTTATGCAAAACAAAAAAATACAGCCAAAATTATCAACGCACGTATAAAAAAAAAAAATTGGTATGTAAAAACAAATGATCGTATCTGCTAGTTATAGGATGGTTTTTTTTCCTTTCTTAATTTTTTTTTGACTCAACCAAAATAATGCCATCAACAAACGACCGTTTGGGGATGTAATTCAACTCAATGTTTGTTTCCTTCTCTTTTCTTACGTATTATTTTTACATGGACTTCTAGGCATATTTCTAGGCGGTCAACCTTATTCGTACAATTCACCCTGACATTCACCGTAACGCAAATATTTCTGTGTTAGAAGTTGTTATTGCAGCACCAACCCGTAAATCACTAGTTTTCAAGAATACGTTGAATGTGTTTGTTTTTACTATACGAACGTTCGACATATGAAGCTATAAGTGAAAGATTTTCATATCAGGATTTTTCAACAAAAATAATGGCATTGGAATCATGACAGAAAAACTCTAGCGTATCAGAACCGCTAGAAAACTGATTTTCGAAGAAAATTCCTTTGTGTGACCAAAAAATGTAGAAAGACATAATAAATTTTTTTGTAGTATCATATCAAACATTTCTTACCCAAAGCAACAAAAATTATTTCTCGAATATAACAAAAATGATGAAAATATTATGTGCTGGTAACACTTTTCCGACGAAGCAGCAATAAATCTACCATAACAAACTCATGCTCCAATCAACCTATCCTTTTGAATTTCGTTTTCATCCGAGGATTTCATCGAAAGTTTCAGCGATAGTTTGAGGCTGCCATCTGAAAAAATGTCAAAACTCGGAAAATTTAAACATTGTAAATGCTTTGCATATGGATATATAATGAAAGGATCTGTTGGTGCAATATTTACGAAAATGTCTGGTGCTAGCAGCCCTGTGCTAGCAGCGTAGCCAAATATACACCAAATTTGTTTCACGTTAAGTCAAACCCACCCTGTGAATTTCGTTCCGATTGAATGACTGCGCTGGAAGTTATTAGGGGGAAAAGAGTTTTAGGCTTAACACCCGTAAATTTTTTTCAAATATAGAAAATATTTGTTTTAAATTTGTTTTAAATGGTGGTTTTTCCATTTGCAAATTTAATGACAACATCGCTTAGTAAATAAATGCTAAAAAATTACAAAAATTACCATAGCTGGCAACCCTTTCATGGTTTTTCTACGGAATTCAGGTTGCAAAAAGGTCCATTAACTTCATGCATTTCGTTTTGATTTCGTGACTGCATCGGAAGACATAGTGAAAAAAGCTTTATTTTGCTGAGGAAATTTCCAGGATTAGGGAGACGAAAATTTCTAAAGCTGGTAGCTCTATCCTAATTTTTCAACCAAATTTCTACCAGATGTGCTAATTAAAATCCAATTACTGTGGGAATTTCGTTAAAATCGGAAGCTATAGGCCAAAAAGCAGTTTTTTTTTCTTTCTGATTATTCAAGATGGCACCACTGACACAGGGTTGTCCGCATTTCAAAATCAGACTTGTCTGGGATTAAAAACTCCCTTTATTTATTTATTTACTGTCCAAATTCACAGAACAAATCCAATTATAGATTAGACAAGAAGAAATAATAAAAAAATACACATATAAATATATATAAGCAAAACAAAAAAATAACATAAAAACTAAGAAAATTAATAAATTCAGAATGGAATAATAATACAAAAAAAAGTATAAAAAGCTAATCGACCGAAAAAGAACGCTATTTTTTAAAGTATTTTTAAACACTGACAACGTTCGAGGCAGATGACCAAGGTTAAGGCTATTGTGCTGACGAAGTAAACGTAAAAGGGGGGAAAAGAAATAGGTGTCGGTACGGGCGAATGTAACATTAAAGTTAAATAATATTCTACTAGAACGGCCCGATTCTCTAACAGAAAGTTGAATGCTGGGGTCAACCAATATACTGCCGTTAAAAAGTTTAAAAAGGAGGCACTCGCCAAGGAACACTCTGCGTGACTCAAGGGAAGGAATTTGAAGGATGGAGAGTCGCATACTGTAAAAACAATACGGAATACAGTACTTATAGAACAAGGAGCGGGTGAATCGGCGTTGCACGGAATCAACCGCATCGATCAAGTATCCGTAATGTGGACACCAAATTTGGCAACAGTATGCAAGAACACTACGGACGAAGGAAAAAAACAGATATAGAGAAGTGGAAAAATTAACAAAACGTTTAGAGGATCTGATGATGAAGAAGGAAAGACGAGAAGCCTTGGCAGTGATGTGAAGAATATCCCAGTCGAACTTCAATTTGGAATCAAAAATCACGCCAAGGTCCGTGATACTAGAAACAACATTGAGAGGAGAGCCAAGGACACAGTAGGAGAAGAGCAAAGGGGATGTTTTGTGGGTGAGAGACATTTGATGACACTTCACAACATTCAAAGTGAGGGAATTAGCAGTACAGTAGTTAGCCAAAGCATCCAAATCGCTCTGCAATATGGTACAGTCACTAGCGGATTCAACCACTCTGAAAATTTTAAGATCAACAGCGTACAAAATGCAGAGTGAGTTAAAGAGGGAAGAAAGATCGTTAATAAACAAAAGGAACCATAAAGGGCCAAGAATGGATCCTTGCGGAACTCCTGAGGTAGGAGAAAAAGGTGTAGAGGAGCAAGAGTTAACAGTAACAACACAAGCGATCACAAACGTAGGAGGCGAACCAACAAAAAAGAGCACCGGAGAGACCAAACCCTGTTAACTTTGACAGAAGAATATCATGGTTCACAGAATCGAAGGCCTTGGCAAAGTCGGTATAGAGGACATCTACTTGCTTTTGCTGGTCGATTGCGGAAGCAACGGTGTGTGTCAAAGACAATAAGTTTGTAAGCGTTGACTTACCTTTGATGAATCCACGCTGTTCACTGGCCAGCAGGGGCTGGGCGAAAGGGTACACTCTATTGTAAATGACTCTTTCGAGGAGCTAATTAAAACATGGCAAAAGGGATATGGGACGGTAAATACAGATGGAAGAAATATCACCACCTTTATGGATGGGAAATATGTTGGCGGATTTCCAAAGGGATGGAAAAGTCCCGGTTGAGATGCTTTGGTTAAAAATTATTGACAGAGGAACACACAAGGAAGATGAAAGTGATTTGATTAAAAAATTTGGAATGCCGTCAGCACCGAAGCTTTTTTTTGCTGTCTTTCACAATTACTATTTTTCTATGGTTTTATTAGTAATTTATAAGTATTTCCAGATTTTGAACTAATTATTTCTTTCATTTATTTGTATTTTTTTTCTTCTTATATTTACTTTAAATTTTTTTTTTCTTGTTTTCTTACAGCGGATACGCCTTCAGTTTTGCACCCTCTACTCGTCGGCTCGGGCCTTGAGTTTTACACCCTCTTCTTGCCGGCTGAGGCCTTCAGTTTTGCACCCTCTCCTCGTCGGCTGGGGCCTTCAGCTTTGCACCCTCTCCTCGTCGGCTGCGGCCTTCGGTTGCAGTCAGCTCTCACCATGTCAGTAGGGCCTTCGGTTGCAGTCAGCTCTCACCTTCTCGGTAGAACCTTCGAATGCAAGCAGCTCTCTCTGATTGATGTAGGGTCTTCAGTAGAAGAATCTTCTATTCAAACCGTCTTGTCGTCAGTCAAGTCGCGGTGGTCCAGGCTGTAGTACAGGCGCCAGCCTGGACTGACGTTGAGCGTCGTTGTGCTTGATACTTGAATACTTATCAATACAGTGTTGTCACACGTCATTCAAGAAATTAGAAGAGGTGTGATCTATGACATCGGACAAGTGCTAGGTTTAATTAGGTCAAACCGAGTGGGTGCCAGCCTGTGGTGTTTAGCTCAAATCGAACCGTCAACCATGATCATATACTGGCTTCGAATCAAAATCGCAATGATTTTTGAGTAAAAGTAAAGTAAACAATGATTAAGAAGTACCTGAGTTGAATTTGGAGCAAAATGAATCGTAGGAGTATTATATACCCACGCTGGGCGCTTATATTTCGTTTCAATTTTTACAATGTGGTGAAATTTTTACGATCAGCTGAATTATTAATTTTAAAAGACATTAAAAAGCAACATAATCCGATTTATGTATGCATTAAAATAGGCAACGGAGGTTTGTCAATTTCCACTTTTTCAGTAGACGTGAAATAATACTAGAGAAATCCATATGGAAAACAATATTTAAACAATTTTTTCTTCGATTGTTATAAAAGAGATATGTTCCATATATAATGTCAGAGCGTAAAGTCATCCTAAAACCTAGCTCTGAAAGTTTAAATCTCGCTTTCTATACACGTATAAAAATTGAAATGGCTTTTCTTTCAAGCTACTATTACTAGCTACTTAAAACTACTGTTTCTTCTCGAACACTGTCAGATAAGAAACTTTTTATTGAAAATAGTTCCCAGCACGACCTGTTCATCGTGAATATATAATTCATAAAAGAGCAAATACCACGTCAAAAACTAGCATCTTATTATATTTCTTCTCAACATTTACGACTCTCAATGCTCCGCAAACCAGAACGCAAAGGTAAATTAATCTTTTGATTTTCACACGTATACGTAAAAAGCAACTGTCTACCCCTTTCAAAATCCAAAATATGATAATTTCATGCAACCTGTTCTATATAAAAAAAAAGTTGTTTAATTTTTTCGAGCAAAGAAAAGAAAACAAACTTAACGTAAAAAGACATCATCATCTTATCGTTTGCTCGTATCCAAGATACTCGAAAAAGATGGGAATTGTTTGATGTGTTTGTTGAGTCGCGTCGATTGTTGCAGTGGGATGACTTGAAAAGCATGGAACAAGTAACCTTATAAATAAATGTTTTTATATATCTACAGGTATCTATCGAATGAAGATACTATAGATACATTGGATATGCGTGGAAAATTCAGTTTGTCTGTCGGAAATTGTGGTGTGGACTTTTTCAACGATATTGAGTTCACATGTTGTGATACCTGATCGATAAAGAATAACAAAGTTTTGCTCACGGGTCAGATGGTAAGAGTATGTCTGTCTGTCGTTGTGTTGTATAGTAAAATCATTGAGAGCAAACATTTTATAAAGTGAGAGATGCAGGTGATAATTTCCCAGTTAGGATGTGGATGATATTTTTTAATTTGTAAATAAAAGGACATATGCGAAAGCTAATACTTAGAGAAATAAATAAAGTTTATTCAAAATACATTTCTGCATAAGAGGATATAGTATTTGTGAGTTATGTGGTGACAGTTTGCAAATCGTCGCTAATGCACTACAGCGATCAAATCGATAACTACAGTTTGCAACGAACTTGTATCCAACGAAGCGCTAATGAAGCTACTAAAGAAGCAAATAATTGAAAAATAATTGCATTGAGAAAGATCAGGAAATGCGATTGCAATGAGTTTACCCCTTTCTTCTTGCAATCTTAGTTGCATTAAGAATTTAAATTCAAAAAATCATTAAAAACCTAAAAAAACATACTCAATTATATTTTAATTACAATCCAAACGAAACGGCTTGGTTCCCAACTGGAAATATTTTCTTCCAGTTTCGAAAGTTGGAAGTACAAGCGAGAGCATAACTAAAAGATACAAAGATACAACAGGTCTCAAGCAGTTAACTGCCCATAATCGTGCGGGGCTCACTCACAACTTTGTTGAGAGATTGTGATTACGATCGTAACCACAATATACTGGATTGGATTGAATCGTATACCGGTCGATCTTGTTGAGAACCATAGACAGCCTGAGCCAGCCATTCAGACAGCGCGAGTCAGTTTTCAGTTGGTTTTCGTTAAAGAGCTATAGGCTCAATCGAAACTATCCAACACCTTAGTTGATCAGATTTGGTACCGAGGTGTAGTAGTAGTAGGTACTCGCAGATCATTTATTAATCAGAAGTGAAATTTATATTGCGCGGTGGTCCGGTCGTCAAAGATCGATTGATGGTTTCCGATACGTTTCGGGGTTAGTATCTAAAAGCTGCAGATTTTATTTCAATCGATTGATCGCAATACTGTCCAGTGAGTTTCGAAAGTGTTTGGATCAATAGTGCTGACCGTGTGTGTTTTTTTGGCCAGTCAGCCTGCTTGGCCTACTCGAAGTAGTCGCCCTATAGAAGGCTTGTGAGTGTGTTTCTTTTGAGTCCGGTGACATTTCGCAATTGATTTTTCGCATTCATTTGTTTTGTGCTGTAATTACCGCATTCATTAGGATCGTGGTTGTTTTAGCCGGCCTTTGATTGCTGTTGTACTGAGTGCGATCAGATGCTATTTTCGAATCGAATCGCGCTAGTGTTTTTTGCGTCCGTATGTATATTTAGCCAGTTCGCTGATAAGTTTCCTGTCTCTCAGTGCTGCGAGTCACATTGCGTCATTGTAACAAATCGACTGTGCTCCTGTTGGTTTGTTTTGGAATCGAAGAAATGTTAATGTTTGTATGCTGAGCGTAAATTGAAATGATTCTGAGCAAGGCCAGGATCGTTTAGTATACACTTGGCTGCTGCTGCACATTTGTTTCCAAGAATCGGATCTGAATGTAATTTAACTCGCTTGGAAAAATTTTAATTGTTATTGTGCTTACGATACGAGTTTCATTTTATTATAGTTTGAAGCAAGTGTACAGTGTTTGTGTTGAAACATACCGTAAAGCTAACATCTTGCATATTACTCGAACTATATAGTTCTGGTTCTATAAAGTGCCATATGGATTCGATAACTGCGCATTTTTTTACTACTACTGTCGTTGTATTAAAACAGTGTGTCACAAGTCTTGAGGAATAACATCATCATCATCATCCAGCTTTGCTAGTTAAATAAATATTGTGTAAGTAGTTTCACAGAAAATGTTGTATTTACCTTATTTAGGAATGAATGCTGGTTGTCACCTGAAATGGTGTGAATTATGTGTTGTCTTAAAAAATTTTATGATAGAAACGTATGTATGTTTACGCAACGGTTATTCTTACTTGTTTTAGATGTTCTCTATGGATAGATTTGAATTCAAAAGTATGTCAACATGCATAGATCTGTACTGTATTTTTTTTTGGGGAAAAGTAAATAATCCCAAAAAATTTGCATTGATCTCATGTTAATTTTTTTTGGAAATTTTATCATAAAGTTTTGCCAATGCAAGAGAGTTTTTTAAAAAAAAAATTCTTAAAAAATGACTGAATGATAATAGTTTTGATATAGTGGACATGGAGCTCCGCCTCGAAATTATAATTTTATCAAAAGATTAAATGGACAACAAGCTTAACTACACGAAATTTGCAAAATAAAAAGTCTATCTCGTTTATTTAAGTAATCAAAATGAGGGTAACCATAAAAAATGATCGCCAAAACAAATCGTCTTAAAGTTGATTCTAACCTTTCTCAAAAGTATCGAGAGTGTAAAAGTAATTCAAATATTTTTGTCAAAGTAATCAAATATATATTTTTTTTTGCAATTTGATCAAGTCAATACGAAATTGTGGATTCAATGCAAGATGTAAATCGATTTCCAAGATTTTCCTATTTTGTACATTTCGATTACGTGATATTTTCTGCGGAAGGTTATCGCACCAATATGGTATCATACGAAATATTGTGGCTAGTCTATATATTTCAAATGTCAAGTTACCTCAGTTTAGCTTTATAAGTAGTTCTATACGACTCACTTGAAAGTCAATTCAAAACCTATCGCTTGACACAAATATAACGATACTTCAAATATAATTATGTCTCTCCTCATTCAATTAATTTACAGTCTCTAATTACTACCACATTGTCATGGTAGAGGTGGTCTGTGTATCGCAAAGATGTTACACCGAGAGTGCCCGGCAAACAGTATGAAGATGAATCCTGAGAAATTCATCTGAGTCTGAAAAACCACCCGTTTTGGGAGTGATCAGTACGACGCAGATTCTGCAGCCCCCAACCGAATGTACAACTGCGATGAAGGGCCCTGGTTGCAGTGGAAGCTCACAGGTTACAATCGTGAAAGATTCCATAGTCAGCAATTTTTTAAACTTCCTGATAGCGTCTTCTGTGGTTACATGCTTTGAAAAGGCAAGTATGGCGTCAGCTAGAAGTCCAAACACGGTCGTGCGATAAGAAAAGACTCTTATCGGTAATCCGAATTCGGCCATTGATATTAAATACTGGATTATCAGGTACGTGAATCCCAGGAGGAACGCCGCCACTGGTAAAGACGGTTTCAACCTGATGATCGCATTTGGCCAGAGAAATTAAACGATGCTCAAGGGCAGATACAGCATGATGCTGAGCTACTTCCTGTATGCGGTTAAATTTAACCAAATCAACAAGGACCAGAAGCACATATTCTCTGTGACAAAAATCAATTTGTACTTCTCTCGTATAAAGTTTCTTTCACTGAGGTCACATTAACTTTGTCTAAGGGTCCCTGCAAAGGAGTCCGCAGACATCATTTCTTGACATTATTGGATTTTTTTGTGAGGAAAGATCGACAAGGAAACGACCGGGAAAATAGACAGGCTGAAACGCACGATTGTTGCCTCAGCTTACTTTCCTTTTGACTCCTTACTCCCGCCGGCAACACAAGAGTGGAACGATTTGGTTCAGTACGCTGCATCGGAGAGACTAGAACTTCTGGTGGTCATGCTAACTTCCAGCACATAAGCTACGGCAGCCACAAATACAACGCCAGAGATGACAGTGTTTGACAGTGTTTGATTTTATAGCTTCTGCGGGGCTAAGGCTCTCACCTTTATCACCCCAATCAGAGGTTATAGGTCAGTTGGTTCATTTAGGATAGTTAGATCAATAACTGGAAGGAGATTCTAACTGACTTTACTTGAGTCTTTCTTTCCGGGTGCTACGGTGATTGAAACACAGAAGGAACCTGAGTCTCTAACCAACCATCCTGCTCTTCGCATCAAGTGAAACTGCTGGTACAAAGCTAGATCTATAGTCACCAGCAAAAAGATCAGGTATACAATCATGTCCTTTGAAAACTTCAAATCACCGGGTCTTGTTGGTGTCTATCCAACTTCGCTGAGGAAAGAAATTGACTACCTGGAGGCACATTCAAATTAATTTTTTCAAATTCATTCTCTGGTTTCCAGAGTTGAGGGAGTGATCTCAAATGGTGAGTATGCTATGCGAGCATTTTTGCACATTGAAAGAGTTTTTAATTGCATGCATTTTAAGAAGCTATATGAAACTCCAGAATCATCATGACGTAGACGACGGGTGAGTTAAATGGTTATATGCCATGCTGACGCTCAGATTGTTGTTATCAGAAGCCGATTGCTACTGGAAAACGGAGGCCACAAATATGTGCCTTCATGGGGGGTGTACCAGCGCTCCTGAAGAGTATGCTAGTTGACTACCAGCTAAACAAACTGCATTAAGAAAGCCTACACTTGCAGGTTTATGCTGATAACGTGGCCACACTGGCAGTCATTAAGTGCATGCTTCTGTTTCTGTCGCTATTTATGCTACGTAGGCTCTTAAATACTTCGGATACTGTCAAAAAATGCAAGGTGTGATTGAACTATGCCACCAAATTCAATAAATTGCATTTGACCTGGGCTCGGAGCAATGTGGTGTTGAAGCCATTGCGAAGCAAAGGTTTAGGTGTGCCGACCGCATCTGCTCATGCCATTTTTCACAAGTGAATACTTGATGCCCACAAAGAGAGATGGATGTCTTTTGATTAACGTCTTTCTTTCAGAGCCCAAACCCAATAATGGAACTTCAGCATTCCTCCTTAATAAGAATAGGAAAGTTTGCAGAGCCAATATAGCCATACTAACTACATACAGCTGCGTAGGGGCATAGGTACCGCATAGGTGTTGCACAGGGTGACCTTTGTCCTCCCTTCCTAGAAAAATATCTTCAATGCTTCGACTGCGATGTGGCCAGTATGGAGAGAAACCACTGCATCGTTTGGCGTGAAAATTGACTTGAGTTTCGTCACACGCTTTGACTATATGAGTCTCGGAATCCACGATTAACAGAAAAATGGCACTGGTGCTGCTCGCACAAAAAAGGATAGTTTCGCAAGGAAAATATTGCGGAAACTGGTCTACTTTTATTCCAGAGTTGGTCAAAAGATCAGGAATCTTAAAAAAAATGATCTAAGCAAATAAAAGAACGTAGTTAGGTCAAAAGGGCCAACAGGTGCATGAAAGTGACAGCAGCACTATGTTAAAAACAAGGATGCTAAGTTTTTGGTGATGAGATGACAGATTTGATGAAACTATGTCCGAAGAAAGGAACAAAGATACTGTATCCAATTCCAGTCCAATTCAATCTTCCAATTAACCTTTTTGATTCAATAGGCTTCAACCTTATATGGTAGTACGTTTATAACTCCTATTCCTAACCAAAATGGCAATTCGCTAGATCTCATATTTACGAACTTTTATGACGAATAGTGCCCAACTATTGACGCCGAGAATCTTTCCTCAAACATCCTCCATCACTTTGCTTTTACAGTTGAACTAGCCACTACAAATATTTCTTTCACCTAGTCATACAATAATGAAATTGTATATGATTTTCAAAATGCTGATTACTTGATTACTTAAAACTATTTAGACACAGTAGACTGAACAAGTGCTTTTTCGGGGTTGGATTTAGATTAATCAAAATTATCTTCAATGCCATCTACGAATTTGCGCCAAAATTGAAAGAAAAAAAGCAAAATCTCAGAACCTTGGCTCGACAATAATTGAAGGCGTCTCAGAAACCATCAAAATAAGTTATGCAAAGCAATTAAAAATTAAAGCTTTCTCCATTATGATCTAATGAGACTATAAGATCTAAGAAAAATCATTACTGAACCGAAAAAGTTATATGATTTCGTTAACTTAAAAGACATCCTATGTCCCGAGGTAAGACGTTTTCTTCCAGTCGATAAGTCATATATAACTTTTTCGCTGACCATAATTAAAATACTTTTTGCCCATCAAAAATGCATACCTCGACCATGCCTGCTAGAATCACCGCAAGGCCTCTTATCGTCGAATTTTTCCGTACACACGAGGCTATTATTGAAGTTACTCATAAACTAAACGCCGGCAACGGATATGGTTTTTTCTTTCTTCGTGGAACAATTTGCAGATGGTTTTCAATAAATCCTTGTCCCTAGGTGCTATCTCCAAACTCTTTGAGAAGCTAGTTTTTGACAAACTTACTCGCATTATCGATCTTCTTCTTCATGAGCAACAATATGGACTTCGTAGGAGTAGATCGATTTCCACCAATTTCATGATCCTAGTTTCTGATGAACTGGAAACAGGAAACCACATTGACGAGATCTATACGGACTTCAGTAAGGCTTGCTACCGGGTTGACCATCAAATTCTGGTCCAAAAATTTCGCAACTTAGATATATCCGGGCCCCTAATTAATCGGCTCCAGTCTTATTTTTGCGTTCAAACTCAGTTTGTAGAATTCAAAGGCTACCCGTCTAAAAGAGCGTTGGCATCTTCTTTATTTCTGATATGTCTGAGATATTGCTTGGCATCTCTTCTTTGCAGGCAACTTACCACATCAAATGTACCACATCGTAAACACGCAATTTGGCGCAACCTTTCTACACTCCAAGTTTCAATCTCTTGAGCAGTGGTGCAACAAGAATAATGTGAATCTTAATATTAACCCTCCGAGTACACAGGGGGTCAAATTGACCCCAGAGACCTTTTTGACCGATCGCAGCGCTTAGGCCTGCGGGAAAAGAGGAGTACTATAGGCTCCTAAATATATTTCTGTGTCTTGACTATAAGTTTACACCGTTCGCTTCAAGGGGTCAAATAGACCCCATCTGCACTCGACGTCAATTTTGAGGTAAAAATTCAAATTTTTTACTTTATAAATCTACAGATTAATTTAAAAAGGCCAAAAAATAAGTTTGCAAGTGTTTTTATTTTGTTGTTTTTAGCAATATGGCTTACAATCTGCGTTCTAGTGTACGCAATAATTTGTTAGCTGAAGACAATGATAACAATTTTGGCGACATTGATTCCTCCGAAGACGACCATGTCTCGGAGCAATCAGCATCTGATTATTCAGAAGATTATACCTTTTTTGCAACCTTTTATGTAAGGCTAATTTTTTTTATTATTTTACTATGTCTGGGGAGTATCCATATACATTTTCAGCTCAAAATATTAAAAATTGACAAAGTTATTGTAGTGTATTCGGAGCGAAGAAAAAGACGTGTTGTCAACTCGATGGTTGGTGGCGGAAGAGACCGACACGTACATTTATTAAATTCATATGTCATCTGCTAGGTTACAATAGATATGACAATTCACAATTTATATGACGATTCAAATGCCATTTTACAATGGATCTGGCAATATCCAACAACCTCTTCCCTAAATTGTTTACAATTTTTACAAATAATTCTCAGAGTGATGAAGCAAATCTAAACAATTTGGAAAGCATAATATAATTCAGAACTTAAAATGTTGAAACAAAGCAACAAAGACAGTCTATACTTCTTATCGATTTCCAATCTTAAATTATCATTTTTGAGCAATATTTTAAATTCAATTACTTAATTGTTAAATAAAAATTAATCAATCTTTAATTTACTTCTGTTCTTTCATTTTTTCTTTGGCTTTAATTGATGCTACTCTAGGAGCCCTACCAACTCTCTCTCTTAAATTTACTTCGGATTCGGCAGTTGCCATCGAGTCATGCACCGGCCGCTGGGACTGATCGGTTGAAAATTCAGAAATATTGGGTAAAATTGTGGGTTCCAAAGTATTATTCGATTCGTCAATCGGCATTTCATTCTGACTGGCGGCGGGGCGAATCTGATCCAGATGTCTTTTTATGTCTCGATTGTTATGAGTTAATAGGCAAGTGTAATTTCTCGGGCCAATTTTATTTTTTATCATGGCGGGCGACCAACTCGGCTTGTTAGGATCGCTATAATTTCTCACGTAAACTTTTTGATCAACTGAAAAATCTAAGTCTCGATTACCTCGAAAATTTTTTATGGCCATTTCTTGAGCTCTTTCGATATTTTCTTTTATGAGCGGCGGTTTCAATAAACTAAAACGAGATCTAAGTTCTCTATTAAATAATAATTTTGCTGGCGATTCCCCAGTTGCACAATGCTTCGTTGTGCGATAATCAAATAGAAATCTGTTTAAAATCGCTTCAAAATCAGAGTGATCGTTCTGTAAAGTTGCTTGTAAAGATTTTTTTAGAGTTTTTACGAAATTTTCGGCTTGACCATTGGTAGCGGGATGACCAGGAGCTGTGAAAATGTGTCTAATTCCATTCATATCAATAAATTTTTTGAACTCTTGTGAGGTGAACTGCCTGCCATTATCACTAACCAATATTTCGACCAAACCAAATCGACAAAATACTTCACGAAGCTTATCAATAGTGAAAGAGGACGTTATGTCTTTCGTCTTGAAGACTTCAACCCATTTTGAAAAGGAGTCCACAATCAACAAAAGATAATAACCTCTGACTGGACCGGCATAATCAACATGAATTCTTTGCCATGCTGAGTCGGTAGGCGCCCAAGGAATTAAAGAAGCCTTTTCCGGGCTAGCTTGTATTTTCTGACACGAATTGCAATTCTTGATCATATTTTCAATATCGTGGTCCATTCTTGGCCACCAAATATATGAGCGGGCTAGTGATTTGGTCTTTACTATACCAAAATGTGATTGGTGTAATAAATCCAACACAGCCTTCCTCAATTTGCTGGGTATCACGGTGCGATAGCCCCATAATATGCAATCTCTTTCGACTGTAAGCTCAGAATGCCTTGTCCTGAATTGTTCGAAGTCTTTTCTGTCCATTTTTTCTAAAGTTCCCTCCTGAATGCAACTTAATACTTTAGACAAAATTTGATCTCTTTTCGTTTCAATTCCAATTGTTTTATAATTTAAATTTAAAGGATTAATAAATCCAACATAATCTATATAATTCGGTTCTGGCTTTACCTCAGAAATTTCTAATTGAGCCATCCTAGACAAACTGTCTGCTCGATTTAAAGTGCCCTTTACATATTTGATTTCATAGTCAAATCCCGAAAGTGTGAAGGCCCATCGTTGCATTCGTGATGCGGCCATCACTGGGATGCCTTTGTGTTGGCCAAAAATAGCCAAAAGTGGTCTGTGATCTGTTTTCAAGACGAAATGAATACCCAATAAATATTGCTTTAATTTAGTTACGCTGAAGATAATTGCGAGGGCTTCTTTTTCTATCGTACTGTAATTTCTTTCGGCGCTGTTCAACGCTCTTGAGACATACGCGATAGGTTTTTCACTTCCATCGTCGAAAACATGAGATAAGACTCCGGCAATAGCCGAATTAGATGCGTCAGTCGACAAACTTATTGGTAATTTCGGATCAAAATGAACTAGCGTTTTGCTTGAACAGATTTCCGTCTTCATCAATTCATAAGCCCGCTGACATTCGTTGGTCCAATTGAACTCAACACCTTTTTTTAATAAGTAGTACAAAGGCGTCATTTTATTTGCAAAATTTTCAATGAAATTTGAATGATGGTTGACCAAACCAATGAAAGCTCTCAATTCCGAAATATTTGAAGGTTTTGGTGCGTTTAGTACAACCTTAACGCGCTCCTTGTTGTTAGACAGTCCTGTTGAATCAATATCGAAACCCAAATACGAGATTTTCGATTTAAAAAATTCACATTTATCGGAGTTCAACCTCAAACCAGCTGTTCTAAGGCGCTCTAGAACCTCTTTTAAAGTTTTCAGATGAACGGAAAGATTCGGCCCAGTAATGACAATGTCATCTTGGTAACAAAATACATTTTCAAGTTGAGATAAAAGACCTTCAATTGTCTTTTGGAAAATAGCTGCTGCTGTTTTGACTCCAAAAGGAAGTCTGGTCATTGAAAATATGCCTTTATGAGTGCTCCAAGTACACAGTTTCTGAGATTCCTTATTCAAAACAAGTTGATTGTATGCGTTCGACATATCTAATTTTGTAAAAAGTTTGCCTCCTTGCATTGAAGCAAATATTTGATCAATTCGTGGTAATGGATATTTGAAGTCTTTTAAAAACTTGTTAATGGTTGTCTTGTAATCACCACAAATACGAAGCTTGCCATTTGGTTTCAGAATGGGAACTAGAGGGGTACCCCATTCAGAATTGTTAGTTGGGACAAGCATTCCCGAATCAACCAATTGATTTAATTGATTTTCAATTTCGTTTTTCCATGCAAGAGGAATTGGACGTGGCTTGCAAAAAATAGGTTGAGAATCAGGCAAAATAGGAAGATTGATCTCTGATAATTTATATCGACCTAAACCGCTCTTGAAAACATCAGAAAATTCGCTCTTAATTGACTCAATGATTTCATTGTATACATCAGCATTTGGAAAAATTTCCTCTTTTATCAAATTGATTTCTTTAGATGTTTTTTGAATTAATTCAAAACCAAAACCACGGAGAAAATCCCTTCCCAACAATGTTGGTCTATCAGAATCAGTAACGATTATTTTACCTTTGATTTTGCTGCCGTTAAATTTCACATTTGCTTCAAATTCGCCTAACAATTTTAAAGTTTCACCACCATAACCAGTAAAAGATGCCGTGCACGATCGAAGAATCCTTCTATCAAAATTATTAGAAAAAACATCTATCGACATTAGAGAACAGGGTGCTCCCGTATCACACATGGCCAAAATTGGCTTGCCTTCGATTTCCACTGGAAGCTCATAACAGTTAGACAGCCTACTCCGATCGTCGATGGCAAAAACCGAGAAGTCCGAATTGCTTTCTTCAACAACACTGTAAATTGAAAAATTATTAGAAAAATCATCACTCTGTATATATTTTACTTCATGATCTTCCCTTTGATTTCCTTTGTTTCGGCAAATGTTTGCCAAATGTCCTTGTTTTCCGCACGAATGGCACTTGGATGTACGGAATTTGCACTTCTCTGACTCGTGATTTTTCCAACCGCAATGAGTACATGGCTTCCTCGTTTTGGCTTCACTGCTGGCATTGCTGTTGTTGTTTCTCGCGTTAGGCTTCGACTTGTTCTTCTGTTTCCCTCGTCGGTTGATGAAATTTACATCACTGGAGTGTTGAACGGCATATTTTGACTCGAAGATCAATGCTTTCTTGAATGCAGAATTAAGCGATAATGTTTCGTCTTCTTCACAAAATTTCTCAAAAATTTTTGCTGGTAGTTCCGTTATAAATTTATCGAGCACTTTTTGTTCCATACTATTACCGAATTTACAGTTAACTGATAACTTTTTAACTTTTGCAAACCATGCGGCTACTGTCTCACTTTCCATTTTTTTGGCACTATAAAAGTTTTTTCTTTCGCGATAAACAATCACTGGCGGCATGTAATGTTGTTTCAAAAGTTCCACTAATTGATCATAAGTCTTTTCACTCGGCAATGTCGGGCTGCAAATGCTGTGAATGATTCCATATGCCTCCGAACCAATCATTTTCAACAATGTTGAAACTTTTCCTTCTGGTGTAGTACACCCAACTTCAACAAAATGCATCTCCAATCGCTCGTTCCACAATTCGAAGTTTTCGTTTACAGAAAATTCTGGCATATTTGATGCCTGTACCACCGGACTGATCATTTGGCTCACGTTTTTAGTGTCTTCTGGCATTTTTAATTCTTACCGATATTATCGATTTTGTTGAAATGCTGTGATATATCCTCGTCGCCAATTTGTAGTGTATTCGGAGCGAAGAAAAAGACGTGTTGTCAACTCGATGGTTGGTGGCGGAAGAGACCGACACGTACATTTATTAAATTCATATGTCATCTGCTAGGTTACAATAGATATGACAATTCACAATTTATATGACGATTCAAATGCCATTTTACAATGGATCTGGCAATATCCAACAGTTATGATTTTTTTTTAAATACGCAAATTTTAAAATCTTCACAATCGCCACCGTAGATATGCAAAATAAATACCTTTTGTTCAAGGGCCACTATAGGGCTAATTTTTTATAATTTTGTCATATCTTGAGAGTATCCACTTAAATTTTTAGCCAAAAATATTGAAAATGAAATAAGTTACGATTTTTTTTTGCAAAAAAGTTGATTTTCGACAAAACTGTTTTTCCCCGATTTTTTTTAGGTATGTTTAAGGCATTTCTAATGTATGTTAAGGCATTTCTAATGTATTTCATTTAAGGCATTTCTAATGTATGAGAACTACTAAAAATGGTCTCAAACAATACTTACAAATTTTTTCAAATGAAAATCTTCAGTGACGGCGATTCTATAGACGTTCAAAAGTGGTTGGGGTCAATTTGACCCCTATTGTTCTCGATGATCGAAAAAATAGGTGTGTTCTCGGAGGGTTAACAAGTTCCATGTATAAGTTTTTTTTTATTTTCATCTTGAAACATCTCTATGACCCAAAAGATTTTTAACATCTTTCATCTTCCGAATACAGAGTAAGCCTTCTAAATTTAATGTCTCTCCATTTAATGGAACAGAGCCCTTATCTTTAAACAGATCATCAGACCAACCATCACATTTGGAAGCACCATCTTCTACCAAACACACAGTTACAAACGTGCCAAAACCTAGCCTTAAGGAAATTAACAAGGGCACCCTGGTACATCAGAATCACTGACATACACAAGGACTTACGAATAGAAACAATAGACGAATTCATACGAGACAAGGCACTAAAACTGTTCGATACAATCGACAGACATTCCACCAGCACCCTTGCTATCTTAAGATTCGAAGAACAGAGAGAAAACGATATCTACTTAAACCTACGAACATTAGGATCTTAAAATAGTAGATCTACGAGGGAGCGACAAAAGAGACTTGAATAAACTAAAGAGGAAAAGGAGAGCGCAGGAACGCTCACTGAGAGGAAGGGAGTCAAAGTGCAACTGGCACTAGCTCCAAAAATATAACAGTTCTCAGCAGCCTGGGGAAGTAAATTTTACAAACATACGCATGCACAATAAGCTCAACGCATCTCGTACGTGCTTCCATTGGGGTATGTTTCATACTAATCGCTAGTTGCACAAAAGACATAAATGTATATCAAAGACGATACACTAATAGTTAATCGTAGATATCTTTATAGTTTTGAAAAAATAGAACTAAATTGTCCGCGGCAAAGCTATAGTCGAAAAGACTGCTAGGCCTTAAATTAGATTCTAATTTTTACATAACAAAATACTAAGGGAGGAGTATATAGCTGTTTTTAAAAGATCAAGCACTATTTTTCTGTTGAAGTTGTTATAATTTGTTATAAAAGTTGCTATAATTTAACTATTTTATCGCTATGGTGAATATCTATTCATTTTAGAACAACACCAACCATTAAAACACACCACTCTACCAATATCAATATCCATACATAAAGTAATTTACTTTTGACATTAATTCTTATAACCTGCTGCACCAGTTAAATGGCACAGGTTATTGATTTAATCAAACCAAATTCCATCAAGAATTCGCCAGGCGATAGTCGTGCATTGCATAGTGGCTTCATGAATTGATGCAGTGAAGGTAACCGGTCGAAAGATTGCATGCCTGCATCATGTGCATGCCCGTTGCAAACAAATACCTTCTCTTCATGCCCAAATGCAGCCACGAGTAAACTATACACTGGAAAGCTTGAAGTTAGGATCACTAACTAATGTCATTATTGCGGGGAACTTTTGAGGAAGTAGGGAGAAATGTGTGCTTTTTTATCAATCCTTTTAAGTAGGTATTCATTTTTCAATGTTACTTTAAATGTAAATTTTCAGTTGCCCTAATTAAAATTATGCATATATGGCGATTTAAGCAAATTGATGATATCCCTCTAGATTGTGGGCCTAGGGGCTGAAGTTGATTGACTTCTTTCACAATTAAAGCTTGCGAGGGTGAAATGATTAATACTACTTCTCATATCACTTCTGACATGCATATCTTCTAGCAGCTAGGTCAACTCAAAGTCTGATTTGTGTGATCATGGTTTTCCGTTCATGGTTGCATTTGAACCAGGGCTTACAAGCTGCTATTTTTTGGTGCTGCATCTGCTCGGCTACGTAAACTTCAAGGCTCAAATGAAACAATGAAAACTAGCATTTATGAATTAAATTAATAACGGAAATCAAATTGAACATGATTAGCGTGTCCAGACTGAATCAAACATATGTATTTCTATGTCTAGCAAGAGCTCTAAAAAATAATAAAAATAATTGGTGGACTTATCGTATTGCCCCGTAGTGTACATAGATATGATTGCGTATCGATCGTTGCAATTATAAAATAGTGATTGCATCCAAGACTGCCGACAAGTTTTGTGAACGGCCGAACCGAGTCAAATCGTTTTGCGCAAACCTTGCAAGGAACCATTACGAATCAACCATTTACTACATAAGCGGAGGCGAAGAGATGTTCACCTTGCTTGAACATACGGCTCGTGTGAGGCGAATCCAAAGAAAAGTTTCGAATTAGGCTGCATTTCGATTCGATCGTAACAAAATTGCTACTTATGGAAAAGTCGTGTTTACATGCTATTACATTTGATCATATTTCAAATTGCGTTTCTCGCATTGGTCCATGGAGAAAGAGCTGCAATTGTGTCTGGGTGGTATAAAAGTGTTGCCTTACAACAACTAACTTTACATTTTGTTGATGCATTTTAAATCGTTCGGTCCTAAATTAGTCTTTCGAATCTTTCATGTAAAACAATCTTAAATCTCCGTGAAATTAAGCTGGGTGGTAATTCCATCTTTGAAAAATTATTCTAACAACAAAAGAAAGTTTTCCCCAATTCACACAGCACTGCAAGTCTGGCGATTTCTTAGCAATCAACCAAACAGTTGAAATTTCCCTCGAATATAATAGTTGCGAAATTCAACAGTAAAAATTATTTATTAAAATCATGTTTGCGAGATGGAGGAGGCGAGAAGGCGAAAAAAGTGTGCATCAGGGTCATACCAACCGAACGAATGGAAACCAGAAATTGAATAATCCAACGGTAAAGAGAGAGTTGCATTTTTATCCATTACTTTACTGCTGGACATATTTGCTGCTGCTGCGGCTGCTACCCACTTGTCCAACTGGTCAAATGAGTATAGGTACACATATTCGTATTGATTTGAATTCGGGTTTATAGATATTTAAGGCTCACCTTACCGGACCGGTTCGAAATGCCTTGTTCGACGAGTTTTCCGAACGTCGTGTTATTTTGCCGTATTCGAATTCTACCTTCTGCACCGCAGCATCGATTAATAGGCCAGATACCGCCGATTACTGAATAACATTTTCTGATAATAGATAGAGAGTAGGTGCAGGAAGCATACCTGACGCTGTTGTCACTATTCAAACAACGGTCCATATCGTCTAAACAACGTGGAAATATGGTGATTGTTGTACATTGTAGTGGCACCGGATCTATAGAACTGGTGAGATAATTTCGAAGAGAATGGAAGAAGATTAAATTCGACGCGCATATCTAATGAAGTAACTGCAGGTGGGACGAACGATGGCATTTCAAGTGTGTGACATTATGAGGTAAGCCTGGCCAAGTCACCTCGCCATCATTTAGCGGACATGATGATCATGACTGAATACTTGAATCGAATACTTGAATCTTTGGAGATGATGACGACAATCAGCATCTCATCATCAATCCAATGTGTACGCTGTGCATTGTTATTTACTATCATTTACATTTATAGGAATACTAACTTTCTTCTGTAATTTTTCAGAATGAAAAGTGAGATATTATGCCGAAAATTGTTTGCAACGTCAGGACCAACTCGCATTTGATTTGCATAAGAAATTGTATTTTTATGCAAACACATCTGCATAGTACTGTATCCATAGAAGGTTTGCTGTGCGTAGCGGACTTTTAAAATTTAATGATAAAATAATTTGCATTACTACATTCAAGATTCAATGTTGTGTGATGCAGAATGTGAAAGTTACAGATTCATGTTTGAATCTTAATTTTTTTTTATTTGCGTTTTGAATACATTATGGTTATTTTTTGAGTATTGTATGAAATTTCTCGTACCGTCTTTGTATCCACCAATGATGTGATCAGAGCTATTGTTTAGTTTTAAGATAGTTTTGATTTGAAGATAGTGTTTTGCATAGTGAGAATAACTAATCTTTAAGATATATGAATCTACGAAAGAGATCAGATTCATTCTAGTGTATGTGTTGCCACCGTCAGATTAAACACACAAAAAGATATCCTTGTGATTTGATTAAAAAGTTGCTTTAATTTGTTGATTTCCAAAAATATATTTCAAAAAGATAGAATAAAATTAATTTCATTTGATGCTCTATAGCCACTGTTTCGCGATCAAACTCGCGTAAATGCTTTTGCATCTGACTTAATTCAGCCAACCTGCCGTCAATGCAGTGTGATTTGCTCTTCAAACCGGTCTCTCATAAAACAGTTAGACAATCTAAACCGTAACCAGATTAAAGCTCTCTTTACTCAGCATCTCAAAGTGAAACTTGCAAACACATTTCTTGATCAAAACACCATCCGTGAATTATGAGACATCAGACCTGATCTTGCCAAGTCAATACCTGCTCCGATACAAATTTTTTCTCTCATATTTTCTCCCGAATATACGGCTAGTATGCTTGCCAACCAATTTCAATTTCCTACTCTCATACACAATTTCCTATCTCATACCAAATCCAACAAATGTATCCACCACCATCCTAAATTTGAATGTACCATCAAGGAAAAGGAAATGTCCCACTGGTACATATTCGATGTCAAACCACCTAGCAATGTAACTGTTTTTACGATTACTGCTACCAGTCACATTGTTCTTTGAAAAGAGCAGTGAGCAGTGTGATTGCTCTTTGCTCGTACTGTTCAGCAGCTCACTGCTCTTTTGTATAATAGATAAATTTGCAAAGAGCAGTGAGCAATGTGATTGTTCGTTGCTCGTGCAGTTGCTCACTGCTCTTTGTAAGACAGAAATGTTTTACAAGAGCAGTGAGCAATGCTTCTTTGCTCATATCCACTCATCTGTTCATTAGTTTTTCTTTCCATCCTGTGCTCGAAGCTTCACATTTACATAGAAACTGTCTGCTACGATCTGTTCATTAGTTTTTCTTTCCATCCTGTGCTCGAGGCTTCACATTGACATAGAAACTGTCTGCTACGATCTCGCTTAGCGCTAATCGCGGACGTTATAAATTCGGCATGGGTGTTTTGCCTAGTTCTTCTTACACACCACGATCCTTGCACTCACAAGCATGTTAACCCAACACATATCTTTCCCTTAAATGAGTTCCACATACTTGTATCGCAAAGTAAGATGCTGCTATATAATAGGCTATGCTAGGTCGCGGCGTTTACTTCTGGAGTCTCTGGAGACCCAATTCCTTTTTCAAGTTTGAAACGAGTGATCCAACCACCTCATCCCTATTAACCTTAGCGTCATTCCAGCCCACCTACTTACCTGTCCCGAAGTCTGCTCTAACCGCTATGCTAATCAGCCTTAGAGGAACACGGGTCTGGATTCCCGCAGAAGACAAGTATGAGCATTGTTCAAATTAGCAAAAGTGACTAATTGCAAGGAATACTGGAACGAATACAAAGACTTCCCAAGCCTCTATACGTCAGAAATAAGGAGAGCCAGGTGAAGCTCCTGGAAATTGTGACGGAAATTGTGATACTTACGAAACTGCTGGCTAAAAGCAGTTTCACGCCAAACCTGGTGTACAAGCCAGATGCAAATTGGACAAACATGAGCTCGAAATTTTTGAAGATCTTCGTAAATACTCACTTCCGGGACTGCCGGGATGACTCCACCCCCTCCACTAGTGAGCAAGTGTCCGGCCTTAATAATTTCGAAGAAATATGCGAAGTCGTGACCAATCAAAAACTAGTCTCCGCAATAGACTCTTTCAAGTTCTTCAAATATAAATATGGTAATATATGGCTTACGTCAGTTTACAAAAGTTGTACCTACAGCCTGGAGGACTACTTAGGTTGTATTTATACCCAAAGCAGATAAAAGCAACCATGCGTATCCGAAACATTGCAGATCAGTTAACCTGACTTCTTTCCTCCTTAAGGCTTTCGAAGGAGGCTTAAACCTTTTTATTAAGCAAAGGCTTTGACCTCAAACCCTATCCAAAGGCCAAGATGGGTACATGAAAGGGAAATCTGTTGAGAGCGCTCTCCATAAAATAATTCTTGAAAAAGCACTCCATTGTAAAGAGTACGCTTTGCGGGCCTTTTTTGGACAGGGCCTTTTTGGACAGGTGCCTTCAATAATGCGCAAACCCAGCCATTATGGAGAGTCTCCGCGCAATCAGCAGCCACCCTACTTATGCAGCTGCTTAAGGAAAGGCTTGTATCAGTGAAATGGGCAGGACCGAAAATCCCAAGGATGGTCCACAGAAGCGGGTAGTTTTATCTCTTCTCTAGTAGAACCTAGTAACAAATGCATTTTTAAAGAGATTAGAAAACAAGGGACCTATGGATCCCAAGGGCCTATGCTGATGACATTGCGGTTATATTGTCAGGTAGGTCCCTGCATAACCTTGGCCAGCTCATCAAGTAAGCTCTGGGGCTTGTTAAGGGGTGGCCTTGGCATCAACTCCGGTGATACCGACCTTATATTCTTTACTAGGAAGTGCAATCAAGCTGGGTGGCGCTAGATTAAGTCTGAGTACTTGAGTCTTATTCTAACAGCGGCAAGCCCATATCGAAGGTTGATTTAGAAGAAAGAGAACAAATAGCGCGATCAACGTCCGCAAGAGGGTGATGGCAGAATTGAGCAGGAGTACGCAGGAAGCACTGACTAGTTGTTCCCCACTCTTTTGCTTCGAGCGAACTGTAGGAGATGGGCAGATATAGAATCAGCTAATGAGCACGGCAGCACTTAGCATCTACATTTACGGATCCAAAACAGCTGCAGGAGTAGGGCGTAGCCACTGTAGCAAACTCTGCAGACCGCAATATGGAAGCAGTGTTCAGGCTTTTTAATCGCTGTAGTATTTTCTAGACTGAGTTATTTATGATATGAAAAACCGCAGAACTGATATATGCCAAGGATACTACAAATGCTAGGATGAACATTTTTACAGACAATCCAGTGGCAATAGAAGCACTGATGTCTCACGCATGTAAATCAAAATACTCGACTATATTTAGGCCCTGAACTGGCTAGCAACCACAGAAGAGTCCGAATCTTCTGGGTTCTTTGTCATAACGGCATTGATAAGAATACGGGGGTGGGTTTGTTAGCCAAGCATGAAGCCAGCCTTCTCCTATTCGGATCGACAAATATCCCTATTTTTAGTCAAGCGGTTAAGCACTTGATTGACTCCAATATAATACAAGTTGCAATGCGCAGATGGCGAGCAACTCAGCCCAGCAGAGTAATCAAAATCATGTGAAGGTCAAATAATCTCGCAGCTACTAAATGCTTGCTTAGATTAACGCGGGCTGACTACAAATGCCTGGTCGGCCTCACGACTGGTCACTGTTTTGTAGCAGCATATGTCACGAAACTGCGACAAAACAGCGACGCCTGTAGGAAATGCCAAAATGCTACAGTCCAGTACTGGGCAATACCAGACAGAGCTGTTTCCGGAAGCCGTAACTGGTTGACTTCGAGTACGTGGCGGAGCAGAAGATGAAGCAATTCTTCAAGTCGCAAAAAGGTCTGGGATCTTCGACGACCACGAAGACTGAACTTTTTTAACATCAGGTTTTCTTATCTGGTATCACTACGAAACAATAGGTCTTTGCGTGACCTTATCTCAGCCATTAATAACTAACCTAACCTAGTTTTAACTGCAGTTAATATAAATAAACTGCAATAATAAAATAAACTGTCTTTTCCGGTGTTTTACTTTGGCTATAACTTTCATTTGCATTTTCCATGATTTTATCCAATTTTCTTCTTACAAGCATTGAATCCTTCTATATTTATTTTGGACCGTCAATCATTGCGACGTACTTCCGTGTACACGACATTCTTTTTGGGTCCATAAATTTGGCTACTCTTTAGGGTAATATATTCTTTCATTCATAAATCTGCTGTCATTTTTTACTTAAAATTCATCTGTCATACATGATCGAGGAATATAAACTCTGCCACATTACGATTCACCATAGGCGAATACGAACTGTTGTTGCCGTTCCATATCGAGAAGAAGATATATTAGCATCGTCAATATTGACTGCATATCTACCGTCACCTGACACACCGAGTCCTCTGTTGTGGCAATGAAAGACCTATAAGAAATACAGGTCAATGAGAATTTACGGTTATCTCATGAATGCTTGATTCTACCTGTCTTCTTTACCTCATCCAATATAAACCTTCCGCTGACCAGATCTTCTTCTGCTGCCTACTCTTGACTTTGGTTGTTTTCCATCCCGAGAAGATGATCAATCGGTTGGGCTTGCATTTGCTTACGCTGCATCATGTAACTAATACATGTGCCACACGGTCCAGCATCCATTGCATGGGTCTGCAAGATACTATCTGATAGCTCCTATCAATTTCAGATATTTCTTGGTTTCTCTTTGACTATGCGGTTTTCCCGTGCATTCCGCGGTGGACCAGGCAGCAGCAAGTTACATACGAGTACTTACATACGAGTATTGGAAAACTTGTTAAAACGTAGGTTACTTGAACAGGTGTCAGGCTCTGAGAAGCTATAGATTGGCACCGCTGCATTTGGTGATGTTGAGTGTGTCTGTTGTTTTGCGGGCTGATTGAGCAAATTTGCATCGAGCTACTGAACAGAAGCTTGTAATGGAGGAGAAATAAATAGTTTAGTTTGTGGTTACCGCTATACGAGTAGCATATTTCCTCGTGGCTATGAATATGTGAATGTGAACGTTTTCAGTTACAGACATAATCTGTAAGTGCGTGCGAGACGGAATAATTATACACGTACTACGTTACATCTCACTCATTCATCAATATTGATCGAATTTAATTGCGAATAAATCAACTTTTTCAATCAATTTTTTTTTAAATAAGCTCAACATTCATTTCTTGTGCATTTCTTCGTTACGAAAGACTAATCCACTGATTCGTAGTGAAAGATTATGGAAATGACGCTTAATCATATCCACATTCCGACTATCCAACGTGAAATCAACACTCGAAACGGTAAATTTCACCCAAAACATGAACCTTCGGTTCTGAATCAGTGCTGAATCAAATTCTTTCTGTGAGTGTAAATAAATACTTATGATCTTATTGAGAAATCATAGAACCGTTTGAAATTCATCTATTGGCGTAAATTATTATTTACACAAAACTACCATTGATCCAGTGCGCTGTACTAGTCCCGATAGCAAATAACCAAATCGATATTTACACACAGATTCCAGCTTAATGGCCCCCGAGTCTTCAAAAAACTGAGCCAAGCATGAAGACTATTTATCGTACATACCAATATCGTACATACTCGAGAGAAAATAGTTAGCCTTAATAAAATATGAAAATATTGACAAGAGTGCTGATTTTTTCAGAAATATTTGCTATTCACGCAGATTTATTGCGGCTTTATTATTACCATTACGGCTTTCGTTACTAGATTCATAAGACATTATTGCTATAATTGGCTGATTTCTTGAAGCTATACATACATAAATATGTTTACAGTGAGAGAAAAAAATGCTGGTTGAATGCTATGGACGTGTGTAGAGTAATTGCTTGAGTTGAATTGTTTGCGACTGCTACGATTCGCACAGATCGTGAACTTTTCGCCGAGGTAGACTCTGGCGTACACTTATGATCTAACTGTGGAATGCAATTTACCTTGGAATCATTTCATCTGCACCGTTCAACTTTGGTTGTTGCTGCACGGGATTGTAGTGACAAGGTATTAACTTTTGCATTTAAGAAACCGGAACATGGCACTTATATATATATGGACGTATATCGACCGGTTCTTTTATAAAGTATTTAGTCCTGTCTTTTGAAATATTACAATAGTTCACCCATTCTTTTGTGAACTGAAAAGTGTTTGGGACTTGAATAGCTTTGACATTTATGTTATATCCGTGTATGAATCTGCGATTAAATGCTAGAGTTGTGTTTTTTTTGTAAATAAAAATTGAAAAGACCTAGTTAATGCTACTCCAGTCAATTATTTTCTTAGTTGACAGTAATTCATTTGTCCAAAACAAGAAAGGGGTTTAAGAATAAAAAGGAGTCATTATGTTCAAAAGGAGTCATTATGTTACAGAATATTCTTCAGTTTGTATCTCTCAACTACCTAACTAACTACGTGCAGTCTAAAGCCTGATATTCATTGTAAGAGGTTTAAGGTTTAGTGTAAATAAGGAAGGAAGGAAGTAAAGTAAGGTTAGGTTAATTTGTGGGAGTGAATTGCCGCCTACGCGGCTTGTATTAAGTCACTCATATTACACACTCAGCTAGCTAGTTATAGTAGTAGCGGCGTGACCGCTCCGCAAAATGGAATCAGCTGACTAACCGTAACGTTACTAGCGACCAGGGTTCCCACTTTTGATACATATGTATCATTTTCATACATTTTTATTTGAAACTTATATTTTTGATACAATGATACAGCAACTCACTAAATTATGACGAAATGATACATTTTGTCATCCAGCAAATAAATTTATTTTTTTGAATATTGCTGCCATAAGCCTACCAAATCTCCTCTCCCTAGCAGTAAATACTGCCAACTTCAATCTACTTTACACTCTGAAGTACGAAAGATATCTAATATGTGATGACCCTGAAGATTTGAAGTTTTCAAGCTATTTAAATAATAACGGGAAAATGAATGTTGAAGTGTTTTGGGATTAACCGAGTTTGGTTGAAAACAATTTAGGTGAATCAATGCTATCTGCCGCCTTATTTCATGTTGACTTTAATAGCTGTGCCTTATAGTTTACTTGAAAACGAGGTTTTTCTCTAACAAACTGAGATGGCAATGTAAGAAAGAACTGATAAGAGTTGAAAGAGATAAGAGAAATTTTGGGAAGCAAGAAACCAAACAATGCCCAAAACATATCCTTTTATTCACCATATTCATCAAATCATCAGTATTCCGATAGCTATATGGTTCCTTTTAAAGCCGAAGAATAAAAAACAGCGACTTCTCTTAAAAATAATCAGCGCTCCGTATTGATTTCGGGATATACAGATGAAAACAAAGAGGGGAAGTAATTTGTGATATTTTTTTAGGCTCTATATTATTCAAAAAATATAGTATGTAGCTCCATCCTAAGTTTTTTTTTTATTATAATTTGTAGTTTCAGTACCTCGACCCAAATACATTTTTGGGAACCTTTTGATACATTTTTACCAATACTGATACACTTTTTGAAGAAATTTGATACAGCTGAAAATTTGAAAGTGGGAGCACTGCTAGCGACTTTTGCATCAATTGTTGGCAGTGTTGCCAACTTTTTTCCAGCCATTGTAGCTAGAATTTAGGAAGAGCATTGCTAAAAATGGCTGAAATGTTCGCATAGTAGCTGAAAAACGTAGCTAACTTTAACAATAAAAAACTTAAAATTCTGGAAAACAGTTTTATTAGACTTAATTGGAGCTAACGTTTATAAAAATTAAAGATATTGGGTGTACATGGGACACTGAGTCGCCAATTAATTTAATACTATGAACTGTTACTGCTACTAAGTTTGTCAGCCGCAATTCATGCATTCAATTGAAATATTTCATGATGGTTCCACAACAACATTTCCTCAGTACTTCTTAGGAACTCAAAATCTTTACAATATTTTTATCACCATTTCAATCCATATTTAATAGTAAGTACTGAGTGCAAAGTTTTTAGGTTCATTTTATTGTTATGTTTGATTTTAATAGTCGCAAGTTGACGAAAAATAGGCTCCTCTTCCACATTGGACCCAGGAAGGACTAACATCTTATAGGCGATTGAGCTGCTAATAAAAAATCGACTATTTTTTATTACATTAAATTTTTGAAATGCTCTTAAAATATACCAAAAAAAAGTTTTGAAGCGATATTCGTATTAGTTCTCGAGTTATAGTCAGTTATAGGCAGCGCGGCGTTCCCCAGGTCGGTCGAGCTTTAGAACATTAAACGCGTTTTTCTCAAAGTAGTAGTTTTTCAACTTCCGTACAAAATATCTCAAAAAATATTGAACCGATCCGGCTCAAATTTATACCACATCTAAAAAACAGTATTATCTCTTCGTTGAACCTAAATGTTATTGTAATTTCGGAAAAATAATTTGTTTATTAATGTTTAAAGCGTGATTTTTTTGAAAAATAATCGATTTTTGT
Organism: Nemotelus pantherinus; assembly: GCA_963978885.1. Lineage (NCBI taxonomy): Eukaryota > Metazoa > Arthropoda > Insecta > Diptera > Stratiomyidae > Nemotelus > Nemotelus pantherinus. Next base: position 5,023,299 of record OZ022263.1, read on the forward strand.
GTTTAATCTAAAATTAATGTAAAAATTTAATGATATGATATTAAAAATTTTCTGAATAAACAATATATATATTCTAAGTCAATCTGAAATTAGCAATTTTTTTCGTTTTTACATGTATTTCCCCCTTAAGTGGGTTGATATTCACTGCGTCACAGCTTCAGATAAAACGTTAATGGTACAGCCTCGATACACAACTTTTTTCACTTTTTTTTCAAACCTTCAATAAATAAACAAAAATCATTAAGAAGGGCGTCCATCTTGATCGATTTCAAATTTTTATTAATGATAGAGGCATTCTTTGAAATTGTATCAAGAAATAGGAGACACAAAAGGTTTATTTCATTGTTACACTCCTTATAACTCATTTTTGCTAAGTAACATTCTTCTGATGGGTTTACAACTCTAACCACTGACTAATAATCTATGATACTGTTTCTTCTATTAGATTTTGATTTCAGATGCTGTTTCCAACGGAGAAAGTATAATTTTTATTTTACGTTGTAGTATACTCTTCACTTTACAGATGTTGTTGACAAGATCAAGCTTGATATTACTTTCGTCACAAAATTAGATTTTTCAATTGAATTTTATGGACACATCGATGTTTTTCAACCAGAAAACGAGAGGTTTCGCTACTGAGCACTATTTCTAATTTCTCCTATTTTTTGTGCGAAGTCTTTGTCTATAGCTATTTATTGCTATTTTATGGCTGTGGATGAATTTTTCGGATCTTATTTTCAAATTTAACCAGAGAATGTACATTCTATGGCAAACATATTTCGTCTGTCTTATCTTCTTTAGTTTATTGCTGATGAGTTAAAACCTTGCGCAAATATAGTGCACATATTCGCAATTTTTCAAACAACAGAAGCTGGTATGTTTGCATGATGAAGCGTACCGAAAAAATTCAAAACAACTACAATTATATATACTCAAAACATTAGCGTTTGCCTTAGAATTTGAGGATAAGGTTTTCAAGGTTTGATTGTTTTAAATATGACTAAACTAGGGAAAATAGATGCAATCATAGCATAATTTTAAATTATCCTTAATCTATAACTTAGTAGCTAAATTTGTAGCCAATAGTTAAACGAACAATTTTATAGCTAAGCACGTTCTTTTTGTAGCTATATCTAGCTACAATGTAGCTAAATACAGCAATTTGTTGGATGTCAGTCCTATTCTATTCGCATGAAGTCCAGTAAGACAGTGCTCTGTGAGCCAGCCAACCCTCGCTCTCAAGTTGCTTCTGCTGAGCTTTAGCAGTTTTCTGCTTTTGCTTAAATCCGGTGATGGTCGTAATGTCCTGTCTACCCTAGAGTCTCTCCTCTTTTCTCATTTGGACTTTAGTTTAGCCCCTGTGGCTGCATTTAGTTTGCTTCTTAAGTCCTGAACCTATCCTTGCCTATTCGTCAGCTTTTTCATTGCCTATGACAACGCGCACTGGCACCCACATAGCCCGGATAGAAGTATGCTTGGCCTTTTCGTGGACAGACCATCTGTAACACGCAGAAAAGAGAGTGGCTACCCTTTTGTTGCTGCAAATTGTCGTTGGTGTGGTTGATTTTCCGCTAGTGAACTCAACTGCCATGCTTATGGGCTGACAGTCTATAACACAGGTGAAGATTTGTTGAATAAAAGCACGAGCCAACTTCTGTGCCGGTCTTTCGCCCGTCCGTATAAATGCAGAAGTCATCGTCGTCGAAAACCTTCTTTATCTTCTAGTCTGTTTTAGTGGGTATCTTGACCTGGAAATTCCTGTCAAGATATATTATTTTGCTTATGTAGTCCGAGTCCTCAACAACGTGTCCTCATTCTGTCGGAATATTGATGCGGCCCCATTCATTTGAATCGCACCAGATGCCTGAAATTCTAGCGCGTTTTTCAGAGGCATCCAACGCAGAATTAATTCCGACTCAGCCATTGGGGTAGTTCTTAATGCACTCGTGATACTTCTGCAAACTAATCTTTGCATTCTTATTAGCTCCTTGACAATGATCTTGCTCTTCGCTGCTTTCTATCAAATGTTCGCTCCATACACCAAAATCGGCCTTACTACACATGCAAATGCATAGTAGGTCGTCCGAGGCTTAAGACCCCAGATATTGGAGTGGGGAGATCGACACGGCTATTCGGTTTTTCATATTAGCCCATCAGTTCAGTTTCGTGTCTAGTATAAGGCCCAAATATTTAACTTTATCAACAACTGCTCTATTTTGGGTAGATTTAGCAATAGCGGGCATTTTGTGTTTCCTTGTGAAGAGTACAAGTTCCGATTTGGTGTGTTTGACTTAAGACTGGTTTTTCAGGCTCTCGGAATTAGATGAGATCCGAAAAACTTTGTGGCAACGCACCTTTCCCAAGTACCAAAAATGTCATCGGCATACGCTACCGCTTCAAAATCACTGGCCCTGAAAGTCTCCAGTTTCCCGTTGTCTGTCAAGATCCAGTAAGTAGACGATATGGTGCTTCTTTGGTGTTCCCGTTTCGACTATTCTCTTTGCATTGGCTGCGTTCGGAGCAAGTCGGTAAGGTTATAAAAACTGCAGTGAAACGTATTATTTCATGTAACCAAAAGTGCCAACCGACAGTACATACATTAGGCTATTTTTCGAAATAGCCTCCTCATCGGTTTTGGCACTTTTCACTTTATGGGATGAGTTTGATTGCTCCTTCCTGGTAAAAATCCTGTCCTTACGTGCTGAGCCACCTCCTAATCTGAAGCAAATCGTCGGCCTCCTAGGTGCTCTCCCAAGTGAGGTAAGAGGTGAAAGTCGCTTAGATCAAGGTCCGGATTGTAAAGAAGATCAATGATGTCTCAACAAAACTGCTTCAACAACGTGGTAGTCTTCTGGGTTGTATGAGGTCCTGCGTTGTGTTCAAAGAAGATGACGCTCTCGGTGAGAATTCCTGCCCGTTTTTTTTTTTGATTGTTTCTCACAAGCGTGCGAAACAGAATCGGTCTCACAGTATCGGTCAGCGGTCACTGTTTGCCCTCTTTCCAAAAACTCCACGAGTATGGCACCCGTGCTGTCTCATGACACTGTGTCTCATGAATTATACTTAAACATCTTTGATTTTAGAGAGGAGGTTTATTTTCACTCCATTGGCGAGCTCTTACTGCTGTGGGTGCAGTGGTGAATCCATATTTCGTCAGCCGTGGCAATGCAGTGAGGAAAATTGTTCCGTTCTGTCAAGAAACGTAGTAAACGTTGCAGACTTGACCGATCCGCTTCTTTTTGTGTTGGTTGGATAGATTTCGTGGCACTCATCCAATCTTCGGTACTCCGGACCACACGAACAATCTATGTACTTGATTTTCAACAGGCGAAAAATAAAGATCCACACCATATAATTTATGTTTCAGACAGATGGCTAAAATCTGATTATTGGAGCTCCGAGATGCTCTCCACTCATAAAATATATCGCTGGGATCGTGACCCTAGCACATCTTTAAGACCTTTTGGTGATAATGCCCTCATAGTTGTGAAAATTTCAATTTCTTCTGAGCTTATAGCAACCTTTTGGAATAGCTCCATTGACTTTGTAACTGTGCGAGCTAGTTCTAGTGTTAGTTCCCTATTTATTTATTTATATTTATTCACTAAACAAGGTACAAAATCAAATATCAAAAGCTATAAAAAATCAAATAAAAAGAAATAGAAAAGTAAACAGTAAAAACAAACAATTTAAATAAGTAACAAACAAATTAATTAAGCAACAAATATTAATAAGTAAGCTATAGTTTAAGGTTAAAGAGTGCGGATGGAATGCAAAAGAGGATTTGAAGGATGATTTGGAAATGGTAGAGCAATATAAATTGCTTATGCTGTTGAATACTCTGCAGCATCTATTTATTGGCTCGTTAGTTGCATATGTGGTCGAATGTGAATATTCTTTTAGGAAACGATTGGACCTGGTGTTCCTCACAGGGATATTTATCAAAATTTTACAATTCAGGAATTAATTGTTGGATATTGAAGTAAATTTAATTAAATTGTGCTTTAAATGTAGTTCTGTTGTGTTCATAATAAGTAATCAAATGCTAAAAAAATACAAGTCTCGCTTCATAAAAGTACAAGTTTCAACTGATTTCTAAGAATCGAAACAAATCAACCAAAATTCAACTCTTACTTTTACTAACTGCAGATCTTCACTTCCCTTATAAAACGACGTTGAAATGCTGAATATTTTCGATTACATACTGAATCGATCTGAACTTTTGTCCGAAATGCCGTGTCATCATGTTAATCATAAATTGAACAGAATGAATGAAACGATGATTGAATCAAGAGTTGGAATAAGAAAATGTTACGTAATTTCGAATCTTTGTGTGATTTTAAATTTACCTTTTTTGTTCCTCCCCTAACGCCCTCCTATTATCTTAAATGAGGAAAATCACTAATTTTTAATTTGAAATATCTTTCAACGGGTCCGAATTGATTGTATTGAAATACTATACTTTCTTGAGCTTGCAAATTTCTGTTCAAGTCAATTATATCTCAAGATAAATTAAAAACTGTTCATAATGCTCATACTCGCCAAAGGCCTCATAGCACGAATTTCAACAAAACCTGATTAAGTTCCGTAGCCTTTTGATGCTTTCAACTGCACGTAGAAAGTACAACTATTCAAAAAATATTTCACTTTTCAGCAAAATAAAATAAGATTATATCGCTTCCCCTTAGTTCTCTTTTGATTTGATACAGGAAATGCTTTGCATTGTTGGGATTTTCGTATGTATAGTGCAATTCTTCCTATTATCTGTGTTACAAGCTTATTATTTCTCATTTTATCTACGAATTATTTTTCATAACATCGCCTTGTAATCGAATACCTGTTGAGGTATGCGAAAGTAAATCATATTGGTTTGTGCCTTTGCTGCGCGAAACAGAAATTTCATGATTGTGTTATGGGATAAACTTAAATTGCATACTTCTAGGTGCTAAATATACTGTATGTAAGTGCTACCGTTGGTGATTTTTATATCGAATTTTGATTAAATATAAATTAAATATAAATATTAATTAAATTAAATAATTAGTTTCAAGATTAATTATGATTAAATATAAATTAAATTAATTAATTAAAAATGCTTCGAATCTACGGAGTATTTTCTCACAGAAAGGTGATTTTAATCTGATTAAATAAAAATTTTAAAAAAATAATTATCATTTGACCTTTTTTTTCATTTTCAGTGCTATCATCATCACCACCGGTCAAATAACTAGAAATCGCAAATGTGTACATCATGGACGATTATGTTACAGTGGTGTCAGTAGATGAAGTAGTCGGAAATCAAACGAAACACAGTACGGAAACGATTGTCGATGATCCTGATCTAGCAGAAGACTCCTCATTCGTAACAGTCCTGTCGATAAATAATTCTCCAACAATTCAACATGCTTCCAAGGCTCAGTCGTGTCGGTCTGGAAATTTACAAGGAAATGTAACTAGCAGTGTCGAAACAGTTGTAGTTTATCGATTGCCTGGCGAACAGCTGGGATTTGGTTTTAAATTTCAAGGCTGTATCAGAGGGAATGATAAGGTAATTCAGTATATTTATTCTTAGGGAAATTTTTATTACAAATTATTTTCTTATTTTTTAGAATGGCGAGATGCTCAAGAACAATGAAACAGTACAGAGATTATTTATTCAATCCTGTGCCCCCGACAGCCCTGCTTCGCGTACCAAAGCGAGTTGGGGTCATTTGAAAGAAGGTGACGAGATTATAACGATTGATGGTAAACCAGTTGCCGAAATGACACGCATCGAGTGCGTTCGCTGCTTAAAAGAGAGTACTGTGGCTATAAAACTGGAAATACAAAACGGCGAAGGTCTCGAACTGGACAGAGTCGAGGCTGAAAACTTGAAGAATCAAATGAGCAAACAACCTCCTCCACCGCCACCTGTTCCTCCAAGAAAACTTGTACGACGTAAGCAAAGCCTGGATAAGGAAAGTCCCAGAGATGACAAACCGTTTACACCTCCTCCAGATGCTGAATATTATATTAATCTCTTTTCGGATGCGAACTGTCTTCCGGGCGAATGCGAATCTGACGATACGGGAAGTTCGATTTCAACAGTTGTCGATAGATTTTCGATTTGCTCAACATATTCAACGGATTCAGATTATACTTCATCAAGTTCCAATGGAGGGACTAGTTCCGCTGCGCACTCAGTAAACAGTATGAATAATAGCAACCAAATTATGAACAAATCTGATTTGGCAAAAGTTTTGAAACCGTTCACACTTCTCGAAAAAGAATTCAATGTAGACAGTTCTGCTAAACTGGAAGAATGTCTCAAGAAACTAGAGCCTGAACCTCAAACATCTACTGCGGAGGAAAAATTGAAAACTCACGACGCTTATGAGAACGTTGAGTTGAAAGTAGACTACGAAAACATAAACATAAAAAATAATCTATCGGATGCAAAAAATACTTATGAGAATGTAGAATATAATAAAAGTTCGAACTCAAATGGGAATATTGTTGACACGGTTAGAGCAAATGAATTTACTCCGGTGTATGAAAACATGGAATTAAGTCTTGTAGACGTTCCAAAACCGAAGCCCAGACAAATTCCTACACTCGAGCCTAAGAAACGCTCAGTTGTTCCAATACCAAGGAAAGTAAAAGACTCTAAAGAACACGAGAATTCGAAACAACAACATCAAGACTATAATCAAGAAACAACGAAAGACAAAAGTCCAGCACATACACCATCAAAGACTCAAATAAATGTGTCAAAGATTCCAAAAGCATCACCTCTAAAATTATTTCAACGCGCCAAAACCGAAGGTGAACTCAAACTCAAAACCCGAAACGTTGCCTTCGATCTCAGTGGCATTGATTTGAAAGAGCAGTGTAAGCTATTCTTGCACAGTGAGTCCGCTAGGCCAAGTTTGCCTAAATGCTCGAGTAACGAAGCTGAGTCCCTGAAATCACCGCAATCGAAAATTCCCGTAATTTGCATGGAGAAAAAGAAAGCTGATGCAGAACGAAACTTGGACTCAGTTGATTTTGTTTCTGTGAAAACTTCGGAGAAAAGTATGCTCCTTCGACCTAGAACTCTGTTCAAAAAACAAAAATCGGAAACTGATTTGAAACTAGGAGTCCAGAAACCTTCTGCAAATGTATCGAAACGAGAAGGCGTTTCCAGTCTGATACCTTTAGCTAGCTCACCTAATCGAGAGATTCCACCATCTAGAATAGCTGTACGAAGTCCATCACCTTCACAGAGTAAGATCAATATTAATCTTAACAGTACTGCCGCTGCTTCTTCACCGATAAAAACTCCTACTGATTCAAAAATACATTTTTCAATTGCACCAATGGCCGCTTCGACAGGAGATGTTTTAGATGATGTTTCGGTTATGACTCCAATCCGCACAAAATCTCACATTCCTATACTTTCGCCAGATGCAAACGAATGCTCGTTTAAAACGTTCTCAAAAGAAAATGAGTCACGTCATTTAATTCTGAATATTGTGCCAGATAAAGAGCGAAAACTTTCAAATGTTTCTAATTCACCAGCTGGTCAAAGAGGTACACCGGTGCCCCCACCAGTAGTTCCTGATCGTTTGGCGAGCCCGAAAACGCTGGAAAAAATGCAGGCATTGCCACCGAAAAAGCCAGGATCACCACCATCTGAAATTCGGTTTACCATTCAGACCTATGAAGGTGATAAGTTGGATACTGACATCAAAATAAATGACTTGAATCATCCACCGGCGAACGTACAAAGTCCCACGAAGGTTCCACAGATTCACAGCCAGTCAATAGTCGATGAAAATTGCAATGAAAAGAAGACAATGCCACGATTGATAGACATGGTACCTAAAAATGATGACAACACTGCTACTAGTAGTGCTCTAGGAGCTGTGGTTTCAAGTGAAGACCATAACCAAGAAAGTGGTAGTAATGAAACTTTTACGCAAAATAACCAGAAAAATGTGGAAGAAGTTGTACAGAACGTCCCGAAAAATGAAACTCAAGCCGACGACGACGATGATGATGGAGAAGAATCAGTTGATGACATCGTTGATGGCGCGGTTGATGATGGTGAACCAGTTGTTGTTCGAAAATGCATAAAATTAACGAACGAAGATGACTCGAACTACGTGTTTAGTTCGAGCAGTAGTGACGAAGATGAGGAGAAAGTGTATGAAATTGAAGATGGTGAAAAATTAGGTCCACCTGAAGTGGTTGATGGTCCTGGTCCGTCGGAAGCATATTTCAATTTTTCATGGCATTCGAATATGCTGCCGACAATCGGTGAAGTGGAAGAGGAATATTCATCGTTGGAATTGCCTACGAGGTAAGAATTTTTGGTTGTGTGTATTTTTTTATTGAAACCATTCATGTTGAGACTTGAATATCAGCTGCATCAGTAAGGAGCATGCTGAACTAATTATAACGAAAGAAATACGTTTTTACGGTCTTGTTTGCTGCGCTGAGAAAACTTTTTTCTTCGAAGCTAGATGTACTATGCTCGCTCCTAAGTTTCCAGGTCTTATTATCAATAAAAAGTTGTACATTTTGAGAGAAATACAAAAAAAACTTTACTCAAAGTATCATCCCCACAAGCTGCACATTTTCGGCATCACAATGTTAATAAATACAACAAAATACTACAATAAAACGATGCATATTTGGGCCTAAACCATTTATCCAACATATTTTGGAACTTTCGGAAATTGGCTAAGTATAGGTCACTCAAGTATAGGTCAGATGGGGTCGGGTTTGTCAAGTATGGCGGATGTGACAGCAGAAACCATTTCAATATTTTAGTGGCGTCCTAGAAGTTGGAAGTGCGATAGCACGGACCGGTGTCATGCGGGATATCACTCGTGTCCCATAACTTACCAAATTTATTAGTTATTTCCGGGAGTGATGCCATTTGACAGTTTCATCCGTTTTCAGCAGCCCACAGCACATGATTTCTTGCTGGTTCCATTAAACGCAGAACATTGGTTTTTTTTCCGAAGAGATTTGGCAGTGTCGTCAATCCTGATGGTTCGCCAGGTGTAAGCCATGATTTTTGTGTGCTTGGGATTCTGGAAATATATCCACCTCTCATCGCCACTAGCAATTCAATGTAAAAGACTTGTTATATCCTGCCGAAAAAGCATAAATTTCACAAGTGGCTCTTATATTTTGTATGTCTTGCAGTCAACGCATGAGGTAAGGCACACTTTTAAAACCAGTACAGGTAGAGTAAACATATGGGGTAATCCTCTGAGCTTTGGCATTATCATAGCCAAAAATCTTCATAGGTGGTTTTTGATGGTACATGTTCGTCATAGGCCTCTTCAAGCCAACGACGTGCTTTAACTACGTTTATTGTTAAGGGCAGACTAGCCGATTGCGCAATTGACCGCAGATGTTATCTTCAAATTTTCATAATTTTAACAACCAACCATAGTTCCAATACATTTTTTTTATTCTGCTCTACTTTTTCATTTAGAAACGTTTTTCCGTCTCCATGGCTTCAATTCGTGTAGATTCATATTTGTTTACTGTATATGCTGAACAAAAAATTTTTGGTTTTAAACGAATTGTTAAATTGTTTGAGAGAAAAAGGAGCTTGAAGTGCTGTTACAATTCCTGTAAATTAAAACCATTGCTGATACAATCTATATTTCAGAAAACCCCTTGTTCAATAGATTATTTTAAGTTTCATTTAAAAAATGCATTGCTCAATTGTGAATACGCTCCAAGATAATGTTGAAAAAAAATGATAAATGAAAAACTGACAATTTTAAGCGTTAAATTCTAGCGAGTACTACGTAGAAAATGAGCTGTTTTAAAATTATAGGTGCTTTTAAAGATATAGCACACTTTCCAAGAAATTTATTTATCATTGTTTATAGGAATTTAAGAATAATATGGCCTCTTGTTCAGTGCCCATTGTTCTTAAGTTACCCTCAAAATATCGATATCTGTCACAAGATTGAAATACACCTAGCTTCTAAAGAAAAATATGATCTTTAAACAGTCTTTTGTTATGAGAGCTAGAAAAATCTAATCAGTCTAATTCAATCAAGCTGTAGCACCTTCCATTTTCTTCTCATATTTCAAAACAACGACATTCAACAAAAGCTTACTAAGTGTTATCAAGAAATTTATTCGCGTCTTTGATAAATCTGTTTAGAACAGTATATCTCATACTAAATACATTGAAATCATATTTCATACCACTTCAATATGATTATGTGTCTTAAAAAGATGTATTACCTTCAAAAACTATTTCTTTCAATTTTAGACCGTTAATATCTGTTTCGAATGCAATTTCAACGAAAAGCTCCCAGCAAGAAAACAATGCATTAACAACTGTTTGCGATTCAAACCAACACATCGAACTTGACACTAACATCAGCTCAAGCTATTCAAAGATAGAAGAAATATCAAAAGGTGAAATGCCTGTGCCACTGATAAAAACTATCGAAACAACGATATCAAAGAAAGCAACAAAAACAGCCCCCTTCGAAAGCGAAAATTCCAATAATATGATGATACCACCGAAATGCGTCGATGAAGAAAACAAATTGGCTGCCAAAAACGCGGCAGCAACAATTGCAAATGATAAGATAAGAACATCGACAATGATAGTATCAGCAAAAATCGATGAAATTAGCAATAAGTCAGTCGAATTGCCGTCAAACTCGAATCGATTGATAGTCAGCAATACTAGCTCTATTGCGAATCGAAGTAACGGTGCGGACTCGAACGGTCAGCTAAATATGTCGACAAGTAGTAACGAAACGAACGAGAAAAGTGTGAATGCAAGAGACTTCGCGGATCTAGGCGTCGGTCCTGAAGATCCACCCGAGGAAGCTGTGCAATCGACCGAAAGTGAACCGAAAATAATGGACGATCAAGATGAACAGATTGAATCGTGTCCTATTGTGAACTCGAGGATTATGGAAACTATTCCTGCAGAGTCGAAAAACGGGACGAGCTCTGAAGACATTATCTGCAACACAAACGAAATCCCGAAAACAGAAGAATCCCAGCCAGCTGAGCGTGCTGATCCTGCTGAACCTACCGTAGTATCAGTTGACGTGCAAATTGTTGAAGAAATCACCATCGAGGAAGCAGATACTCCACAACCAGAAACGAAAACAACAATCAGTGAGATTGTAGACATAGTGGAATTTGGGAATGGCGCTGAAGAATCAAAGATAAGTGAATTAAGTGTTAATAACAATAACGTAACGGATAACAATGCTATTGTCGAACTAGCTGCAACTGAACGACCTTTGAATAGTAATCAATCTTGTGATAACAGTCAAGCAAGCTCAAAATTACCATTATCTGGGAAAGAGTCTATCGAAATGACGCAAGCTTTATTAAATTCGGAACGTGCATTAACTGTGCAGAATTCACCAAGTAGATTGCAAATGAATGGTCAGAAGTTAGATAAGACATACGAAAATGAAAATTCAATGTCATCGATAAAAAAAATGCCTACAATTGTGGCGGAATCTTCGAATTTAGCTACTAGTGTGAATCCTGCATCAGTTGTGGTAGAAGACCAAATTAATATTATCAAAAATTGGCCTGTGTGTGTCGAAGACAGTTTTGCATCAGTCGAAAAATCTGAGCCTTCAGTTACTGAAGTCATAGTTCAAACAGTGACATCTTCAGAAATACGTAATTCCTCTGATGAAGGAAACAGTAAATACAACACACCAATTGCACCAGAAGCAAAGGAAGTAACCGTCGAGAAGAAACCTCAAACTGTAAAAGATAAAACACCGAAAATTATCGATACAGTACTCAAGCCTGAAACTGTAACTTCCAATGAAGAAGCCTCAAAGAATAAATCCGTGGAGTACAAAACTCCAAAACCAAAACCACCAAAACGTAAAACTGATTCAAAAATAACTGCATCGATAGGCGTAAGTGATTCGCCGAAAGAAAAAAACAAGGTCACTTTGCAAGAAACTACTGAACTTGAATCGAGCTCAGACAGCGCTTCGACCATTTCAAAATCCATGGTCGGACAACAAAATACTCCAGAAAACATCGATGTAGAATTGGTTGCACCAAATGTTGCCACAGTAAATGAGCTTGATGTCATTCAATCAAAACCAATTGAACGAATTATTTTGGGCGTTGAAAACAATCGAGATTCATTACCAGATACATCGGAAAGGTCGGTAACGAATGCATTGAATGCAGCATTTGTTCTGCCGGCAATGGGTGCCGAAACCGAAAAATCAAAACAGCAAGAAGCTCTCGTATCAGGCCAAAAATCAATGACGGAGCTTGGAGATGAAAATCAACAACACAACCAGATCCAGACTCCTACCAGTTTAGTACTACACGATCGAAAGCTGACAAATCCACTACCGATGGTGAATGACATGCAGCATCAGTACACAAAAGGTAATTTCATCTGGTTTTTCATATTTTCTTTAAAAGTGTACCAAATTCTCTTTGTTGATACTTCAATGTTTTGTAAACAATTGAATGAAGGTTTATGTGGAGCAATGAAGATTTAAAGTCAAGGTGAGCTTAGGTTTTCAAAATGCAGCTGTATTCGATTTTCATGGTTTGAATGTCTGGTGTAATGCTTAATTGAAATAATTAGCTGAGTGAAGAAACTTGATTGATTTTTTTCCATGATTCATCAGTTTATGATCGGAGCTGAGCAATAATATTATAGAAATTTTAAACATTCTCATGAAAAATGAATGTCGATGTCGACGTTAGAAATATTAAGGATATGCGGTGTTCTTATCATAGAACGACTGTTTTGTGTGCTTCGTTAATAAATGTAACAATGAAAGCAACTGGGAGAATGTTAACTTGGGCTAAAGGCAGAAAGTATGTTTTAGGAAATCAATGCTTGATTTAGCTCAGAAAAAAGATGTATGCTTCCTTTTTTGTTATCCTTTTTTGTGTGTTTAATAATTTTCATTTACAAACGCACATTTGATTATTTTGAAATGAAATTTAATTCTAGGTTTAATTTCTAGATTGCGCATGGCGGAAAACTACCACTTTATAATTTACTGTTCATCATTTTTTACAAGCCAAATGCATTTCAATTTACCATTTCCTACTTCAAATAACCGTGTTGTGAATATTTTATGGCACGGTCCAAAAGCAACTTAAGGGTTAAAACTTGCATGTCAAAAATGCGTGACTTTCTTATCACCATAAGCAGCTAACTTCAATATGGTACAACAGTAAGTGGGTTGAAATGAATAAAGATCGACAGAGACGTGGCTAAAGATGCACCTAGGTACAAAAGAGATCCGTTACAAATCCGCAGGAAATATATCTAGCCTAGTCACTGTAATTAGGAAACCATCTGGATTCTTTGATAAAGAATAGGTCAGATTAGCATAGGGTCAGTCAATCAGACTTGAGAAGAAGGATACACCGAATTCTGCCAACCTTCTCGTCGGCAGAGCCAGACGCTGGTACATAATATGGAAAACAGATATCTCTTCGTCCTCCAGTTGTTGCGTGTAGCGTCCTATGAGGCAGTGACCCCTGAGAATTCCCACAACAAAAAGTAAAACACTACGGGTTCAACCCAACATTTGCCTGGTGCAACACGTGTCCTGGAGACCCATTACTATCTTGCTATTGCACACAATGATTCTTCAGTGCAGGATTCTTTAGCGTCCTTGAGTTATTTTCGCCTGATGGCTTATGTGAACGATTTCATTATTCCTATGGAGAAAGTTCATGAGACCTCCGGTAATAAGGTGACAAGTTTTCATCAGTTCATCGGCCTCACATTTGACCCGAATACCTTTATGATCAAGCACCCAAATCAATGACACTGCCGAATGCCTCGACATCTCCATAAGAGATGCATAGCATGCAGGGATAATCATGGACACTGCAGAAAGCCCAACAAGAATATTAATGGCCACTTAGCTAACCGTCACTCGAAAGTATGCAAGTGCCGCAACAAACACCTGATACACAACAGAAACTGCCGATCTAGTTACAACCAGATACTCAACCTTTGCATACTGGCCTGCTTTTGCAACTTGCGGTATATCTGCATGAGGCCAGTTTGACATTGCATCAACAAACACAACATCAGATATGTTCTGCACCAACTTTAATTGCTAGTACAATTCCATCTACAAGTCTTTGTGACTAGGCTTATATATGAGACAATGTTTTGTTGTTGTAAATAATTACATCGTACACAAACTTGGACTTGCAGGAGCCCTTCTTGACTGCACTATACTCACTTCTGGCAACATCGCTGGAAGATTGGTTAGCTCTTTAAAAATTACCACCAAAGCTGATAATAGGGAATCACTGGACGCCAGTTTTTGAAGTACCTCCCCTCTTACATGTCAAACCCTCCACCAGAAGACCTTGTATGAATTTTCAACGAAACAGTAAAGCACTTATTCCAACCTAACCTCTAAAAATTCTAAAATTTCTTTTTTACGTGGTTTGAAGTCGAAGCTCCAAACTTTAAGTCTTTGGGCTAAAATTAACTCTTCTCTTTTTGAACACAAGCGAGGATCAGCGCAGCTTATGTGGCTTTTGAATGGTGAAGGCTAACTTTTAGTTCAGGTACCTTTGACCTGGAGCTCTTCGACCTGTAGCTTCGATAGACACGCATGACCAATTTCTTGAGCTCGTACCTGATTCCGCTTTTTGTGCCTACAAGAGCGGCAGTGTCGCTGCATTTATAATAAAGAGAGTTTTCTGTCGATTCTCGGCATTCTCGCCAATTTCGGCAACGCTCCGAACCCCCATAGGGAGATCTGAGTTAAAAAGTTTAACGATCTTCTGAAATTTCACTGAATCTGAATGAATACAGGAAATCTATGCCCTGTATCTGGACGGACTGGGGATCTCCTCCTTACGCACCAACTTTAATTTGGCTTCTGGCCAGAGTTCCTCTGTTGAATGATTGTCTTCGCACATAAATTCGCCGGGCGCTGGTCGTCTTACGCAACCAACCTAATTCCTCTATACCACCCCGCGTTATTTAGGACCGTAGGTAGAGGACCGGAGTTGAAAATTCGCTGTTTACAGCAGCAAACAAAATCGGTCTAATTTTAAGCCAATTTTCTGAGATGATGATTCCATCTTCCTTGCTTGCATCCATGCTAACCCAACTAAGGCATTCTATGGCCATTTCTTTGAAAAGCCGGCTTAGACCTGGAGCAATCGCCTTCGTCATAAGCTCCATCTTTTTTTCGCAAAACTGCCTAACTTCTTTCTTTTGCTCAGCTGATTTCTGCTGTTTCTGAGCAGAAACTGTAGGGTTAAGAGGGAGATTTTTGTTGCCCATTATAGAGACATTTTGGCCTCGATGAACAACTTGTCTGGAGGAACCGGAGGAACGTTTTAAAGCTTCCTAGAGTATTGAAGGCTGTGACCTACTAGTTCCGCAGAGTCCGATAAGAGTCGACGGATGAAGCTTTAGTACCTAAAAATGGTGCGAAAATAGAGGTGGCAGTAGTTGATGGTCGGGCCAGCTCATTTGCCATAATTTGTTCGCCGCTCTGGCTTCAAGTGGAGGTTTTTCCCGGGTCGGGCTTGGAGACCAAAAATGTCTAAAAAAAATTGTCAAACATTAGTATTGCCTCAGTAGACTTTATTTGGACTCGTAGTTCTTACCTCTTATCAAATGAATCTTTCTTTAGTTGGAAAATATATGTTTTTACTTAAAAAAATATAAATCTTATTTGTTGAAGAAAGGTCTTAGCGGCAAAAAAACTTGACGCCAGTCTAGATGCCTTTTACCATCGACATTGTGTCAAACGGCTGCCATTATCTTAGGATCGCGGAAAATGATCAAAGTATGATGGTTGCATGGTGTTTAAGATTCTATTGCACCGTGCACGAATTAGTAGTGATTACATACAGGTCTGTATTTTTTTTCCACCAACTAACCGGGCACATACTTACAGGAGTGCTGAAACCATTGCCTCAGCAAAAGACGTTTAGAGGTTCTATGGCATGGCATTCCTCTGTGTTCTATTTGCAATGCTATGTCTTCGAATGCAATTTGAAATTGTTTTTCTTCAGTGTGCAATACATGTCTTTGACGGAGTCTCTGAATATGTGGCGTTTACTTGTAACGATTCCACTCAATTCATTTCAACTTCACGTCACTATTTAGTCTTGGGTTTGGAGAGTTGGGGACCACGCGCACCCAGGCTCGGCTATCGCCGATCTTGTGGTACAACGAGACGCGCCACGTCGCTCAATGTTCATTAAATTGATGATCATTATGTCACTTTTTATTGATTTACAACAATGCAATTGATGAGGAGAGATGTCTTGGGCGAGATATGGCGACATTGAAGCCAATCGACGAGAGGGCTCGTATTAGATGCCTCATAAAACAATGTATGTGCTGATATTGCTACTTAATATGGAGAAGATAAGGTTTATTACTCAATCGACAAGTCCGTTATGGATGACGATGATAATGACGATGATGAGATGTGATTGGTGTCTATTGTAGCGGTTAGATTCTATTGTCGGTCCATAAATAGATATGTTGCGGTTAGTATCAAATACAAGAAATGGGGTTGATGCAAGTACGAAAATGTCTTCATATCATCTGAGAAAAAGACATGTTTGAGTATTAAATGTTGACAGCATTGAAGAATCAAACTGAATTGGTAATGGTTTGTCTTTTATTGACTTTCATTGCTATAAGAATTTTATCGAATAGCAATGTTGCCTCCATGATGGCGTTTGAGGAACTATAATCTTATTAATATCTGGTTCTTGCTACAAATTAATTATTTAGTGCATAATTGCATTTCACTTGTCACGAATTTGTCTATTCACTAGTTTTCTTTTGATTATCTGGCCAGTTAATTACACACGGAAAACATCTTCAAAACTTCGATAGGATGAAATTTGCTTTACAAAGATAATACCATCGTGACAAATTATGTAAGAAATATAAAAATGGCATTAAATATTAATGCTACAAAATATCAAAATAGTTTTCCTGTTCGTCTAGATATATTGGCATTAAAACTACTCTCATGCAAAAGCTGGCTTTATTGATAGCTCTTTCTCGTAACTAGTATGCATAGTTACTGTAATACAATGAAACTAATTAGGTTTGGATTGCTATCCGTTTACTCTGAAACATATAATTCATTGCATCAATTTATTTAAATATACATACTTCACTTTTAGTTTCAACATAAACAAATGCCTAGTTGACTTTAAAATAGAGTTGAATTTCATGTTACAATCTGAGAAAAGATATAATTAAATCTGCAAAGTTTATCTCGTTCGTATGCTTCGAAAATCAATAATATCTGATTTCCAGTAAAATGCAACATGAAAAAGCAATTACATCTAAATTGCAGGTACAAGGTATCCGAAGTATCGACAGGTACAAATAAATCAAGCGAAGATACACTAGAAAACAAGGGAGAAATACCTTGATGTGCATTTTATTTTGGAAGATTTTGTGCTGAATCTTATTTCCTTAATGGTTTCATCGGAGACTATCATAGTGATTTGTTGGTGAAAGTGTTAGATTCAGTATCAAATTCCAGAAGAAGTATTTCCTTTGAAGATGAACGTATTGATTATATGTGGAGTACAAGGAAGCTGTCTTATTTTATTTTCCATTAGTAGTGATCGTCTACTTCCGTTTTTTTTCTCGAGAATCTATTTGAAGTAAATATGTAGTTTTCCTATTGCAAGTAAATACTTCATTTCCTGAAAACGGAATTAGTTTATCAAACTCAATCAAATCAGCCTGGTCCGAATTCGACTTAGGTACTTACGTATAGCTAGTTAAATTGAAAGCTCGGGACGAAATAACGATTTCTACTTCGATTTGAATAGAGGCCACATACGTTAATGATAAAGACTTGATTCCTTATATAGTTTTTTTTAGAAAGAAATCTCACTTTAACCTTCCTTTGTTGGCCCACTTAATACAAATATGGTTTTAAAGAAACTGGTCGTATAAGTAAAATAGCGTTAATTTGATAATTTCTAAGTGTCAGGTATGATTAATTTAAAAACACATCGAAGAAGAAAAGTTCGTTCCGTTTAAAAGTTATTATGTTTCTATTTAAAAAATTATATTATTCGTTGACAAAATAACTGATCTCTTCGGCGGTCAGCAATCGACTGTTCCTATGGCTCGTTCTTCTCTCCTTCTCTTCCAAGGGCTGCCAGGTATTCTTCAGATAATTTATTTGTGAACGAGTCTGAATTAGATAATTTCTATTTTTTGTCTGTCATCGTCTATGGTGACTGTAATGTTTCATCCGTCCAATCGGACTCCGTTTTTTTCCCGTAGCGTTTCTTACAATAATATCTATATTGTTCTCTCATCTCTTCTTTCTTCTTGTTCGCTTCGAAATTCAACTCCGTCCCTAACGTTAAAAACAAAACTCTTGACCTCATCCTTGTTTTTATTATGCCCCTCCTCAACGCCTTGTACGATCCCCACCATCCGCTCCTCTTTGTAAATATAGTTGTTAATCTCTCTCCGGTGTCTCTTCACTCTCGACTAATTCTCTTAAAGTTGAATTCCTTACCATATATCGTCCCTTGATTCGAATTGCTCTTCTAGTTTTCATGTTCTTTGAATGCGAAGAATTTTCTTGAAAAGAACAATGTCCCGAAGCCGTTATAACACCTAAGAAGGGTGTGGCCTGGGAAAGTCGATTTATGAAGAAGGGTAAGGTGAGTTTGAGAGAGGACCTTTACGGCAGGCCTATGCTCTTGTAAGAAATTTAGAAGTGCAAGCATTTGGCGTGCGAAAAAAGGTACCCGTATTTAAAAATGTGATTTTCACGTTCGTGGTGAGCACATACTGAAAACGAAGCTAATAAAAGCAAGATTTTTATCTCTCTTGGTATTTATTTTCCTAAACTTAGGAAGGAATTCTTTGCCTTGTCTGGGCTGAATTGGTATATACCGCCAATCTCCATGCTTTCTTTCATGCAGAAATCGAAAACATCCTGTTTAGTCACCTTAAAATTTATTGTTTTCACATTGGATAGGGACTTACCGGTGGTTACGCTGACATGTAACGTTTTAGTACTAGCATATTAACTTACTGAATTTTCGGATGAACATACTACACCTCCGGTAGTTTGCTGGATGTCCGCACTTTTCACAATTGACACAGACTCTGGAGTGTCCTTGCTGACATTGTTCTTGTCTCGCTGGCACTCTTCTGTCTCGTTGGACTGGATGCAGTGATACTTTCTGCCGCAGTGATACTTTCTGCCGCAGTTTACTGCAACATGCATGTATAAGCAAAGCATTTAACTCTGGCTCGAAAAATCTTTCGGATCCACCGCTTTAACGGTGGTCGTTTTTCCGTGGTTATAAATCTTTACCTCATCGACTTTCTCGCTAATGCTTTGAACTACCAGCACGTTGGTGAACTGAAGACTAAGCTAAGCATGCTGAATATATATCTCATCTACTATTTCTTCCGACCATATCATCTACCGCATCCAAACATGGTTAACGGTTAATTTACAATAACGAGCTCTTCTCTTCACAATATTCCGCAATTATCGAGCTAGGCTAGGAAAAAGCGATGGCGGTAGTGTGTTAGTTGCTGTTCACGGGTCTCTTCAAGGAACACTCTGCAGAGACTTCTCATATTGAATATATTGCTGAGCGCGTGACCCTTGCCTCCTCCAAAGATTTCATTGTTTCCTCAGTATAGTAATTCCTCAGTTGCGGTTTAAAGGCAATTTTCCCATGGATTATCCAGCTATTTCAACCCTTTGCCTTGCATATAATATGTGGAAATTTCAACTTGCCGAACCTGGTACGTAATATAACTTTTCTTCCCTAATCTCACCAAACAACATTTCCTTGATAACTTCATTCTTTCTTTCATTGTGTCCTCTTTCTCAATTCAACTCTGCTCTCAATATAAATGACAAAATACTAGTCTTCGTCTTATTTATATGCTCTCATAGTATCAATGCTCATACTTCTCCCTTTCGCTACATCCAAGCTGACTCTCTCAGCTGCACTTCATGTTGTTTTTCAGATCAATAGAGCTCCTAATCGACCGTGCGCTTTAAGTACCATAAAGCAGACTTTGTTGATGTGACGACTGAAATAACTAATTATTTGGATAATTGGCTCTCATGTTTCCGTGGCCTCATTGGTGATTAACTTTTTATGAAATTCCACAACCTCCTATCCAACCTTATCTCCTGCTTCACTTTTACCAGCCGTTCTCGCAAACCTAATGACGCCCCTTGGTTTTGGCGTGATGTGGCGTCTTGGAGGTCGAGCTAGATTTAGAAACACAGGCTCTCATTATGACTTCCTCGAATTCTCGAGGTCACGTTCTACTGCCGAAATTGCCGTCAATCAGGCTATCAGGTCTTATGTCCGTTCCCCAAAAGTTCCCATCGCATCGCCGATTCCATGTTGATTGATAATACTACTGCTTCTAATCCACGAGAAATTTGCGACCTCTTTGCAAAATGCTTTTCTTCCTAGTTTTGTGTGTTTCTTTGTCTATTATATTTAACCTCAGCCTCTCCTCGGGCGCCTTTCCAATTAGTTGGAAATCTGTTTATATTTCACCCATCCACAAGTCTGACGGCCCAAGCTGCATTTCCAATCATTGTCTCATATCTCATTTTCCTTTTTTTGGTAAAATTTTTGAAAGAGTGGTTTACGACAGGCTGCTTCCTCTCTTTTATCTTTTTTAACATGGTTTCAGTAAAGGTAGATCTCCCACCTCTAATCTTATATCCTTTACTAACTTTGTTGCTTCTGCTTTAGGCCAACGAAAACTAGTGGAAGTGATATACACAGACTTCTTAAAAGCTTCTGATTCTTTTGATCACAAAATTCTTCTTACAAAGCTTCGATACTATGGGGTGTCTAGTCTTCTTTTGTCTTGGTTTTCATCCAATGTTTCTGATCGGACCTGTGCTGTAACTGTACATACCGCCATTTCTGTCCACTTTTCGGAGGTCCTCAGAGCTCCATTCTCAGTCCATTATTATTCCTAGTCTTTTTCAATGACCTTTTTTCTTTTGTTTGATCTCCCTGCCTCTTGATTGCCGATGACTTCAAGGCGTTCAAAGTAACGAATGCTTTCAACTCCGAAATGATCTTTGCAACTCATCCGTTTTTTTTAACTTGTTCATCCTAGAATAGTGTTGCCAAAATATCTTAATGGGGTGGCAGAATACGTTCAGCGTAGGTTTACTTGTTCATTGTTGTTTAAACTACTGTCCGCATAGTAATCGTCTTTCCTTGTTTCAAATTTCTTCATTAGATTCCCGATGAGTAATTGACAAATGCTTACTCTTCAAGCTACTCGACTGTCCTATGCTCACCAATCTTGGCTATAAGCTGTGCCTACGTAAGGTCAATCGATCAGATAGATCTTCATTAGTCTTTCCTCTGCCGTTCGCGTGGTCTGAAGTTTATTTCAACTCGCGGTTAGTGCATATCCCCAGGAAATACAACGATCTTCCCTTTTCCACTAACGCTCTCTCAATTTAAATCTAAAATCAAAGATTCAATTCTTAAAGTTTCCTATCATGCTTGATTATTTTTATCATTATTCTAGATTCTTCTATGTTAACTTATGTATTCCTTTAATTCGTTCAAGGTTGAAATATGAATACTTTCAATTCTATGCGCTGCTAATTTCGTTAATCTCTTTTTGGTTTTTTTTATGTATTAATATTTTTGTAATACGGCATTAGGCTGTCAAAATGTAAATAAATAAAGCTCTTTAACAGTTCACAAGCATCTACGAACATTTCCGGAAAAAAATTCACAAAACCACAGCAGAATTCAGTATTCCCCAGCAATTGCGAAACGCCATACACACTTTATATCATCAATAACTATAAGTACAAGTAAACTCTGGCCCGAAAATAGAATAAGGGACACTAGATCTAGAAAATATAAGCTTTCTCAACACTGAATATAATTTTAAATCTAGGACGTTGAACATCGAACTTTCCGTTTTTCCTTCATTACGTTCGATCACAAATATGCAAATAATGGTTATACTAAGTATAATTAATATTTCAGTTCTGTTGACACAGAAACTGCACATTATTTCATTCTCGAAAGTAGCTTGGCCAGGGACAGATTAATATATTTATGGACTCCAACCACCCATAAAATAGTACGATAAATTTTAAAGTCGTGCCCACCGACTCAAATTTCCGTCCACCTAAAAACCTTCGTATGCTGGCTGCTCGCAAAATTACACACATTTCGCAACGCAAATTATGACTACTCAGTAAAATTGAAAATCCCTGAACTGTCCTCTCCTCATCCGTATACGTACGATATATGTCACTTCGCTGTATTTATGCCGCCTCAGAACAAAACTCCGCCGCTGCTCACGTATTTCGCCATGATGGCAGGGCAGTGCTAGTGTACGAAATTTGATTCGTCACCTTAAACGAAACGCAAACACAAATTACTCACCTGGGCAATTAGGTGACAACTTCTTTTGTCAACACCATAAATAAAATCAGATTCAAAGTGCAAATATGTCTGAGCGGGCGGTCGTTTCTACGTACGTACGGTTGTTTCACATATGAGATGGTCAGCAAAAGTCTGAGGACGGATGTGGAACTCTGGTACTGAAGCTGGGTACTTGATGCAATCGGAGTATCATGTCGTCTAGTATTTTGCCAAGGCTTTAAATTATAAGTACAAACAACTCACCGACTGTCGTTCGTCACACGGCCAGGACGGATGGAGTGAGTGGAAAGTGTACTGGCAAAAGATGAAAACTGTCGCCATGAAACGCACTCGACTGGCCTTCCATCACTGTCGGATTAACTTCATCGGCCAACGCTAAGTGGAAACTTTTGAAATAAGAGTAGCAGATACAGATTGTCTGAACACAACGACCGGAACAGGGTCCATTCTTTTCTTGTACGTCCAAGAGCCAGAAATAAACGAAAACACTTCGAGGAAGTGCAAACTTCCAGAAGAATAGCTTGTCATTGCCCACGTAAGATCTTTGTTGATGTTTGATTTGTGCACATTACCCAGATTAATGAGAATGGGAATCAAATTTGGTTTCTTTTTACTTTCTTGCTCGAATGCTACCAGGAATTGTCCGGGCAAATTACGAACAGCTTAAACACGTCTTAGTCTAAACACCAAACTGGACGGAAAAGTAGGTTTACAGCCTGAGCATCAATTATGCCTTCGTTGAATTATTATCTATGATTTGACTGGTTCACAAGATCAAATTCAATTTTCTATCTTTTGAGTATATTCTGGAATGAGACCACGTTGGGCGCTCGATGGTACTTACCCAATATGCACGAAAAATTACACCTTTTCAGCAGCGTCAATTTCAGGTAATGAGACCATGAGCAAACCGACAGTATTATAAGTCGAATAATAGTATTGCTGTGGGCAATGCATCACATCATAACATTTCTACCATCATTACCGTCGGCATCATCACAACGATAATTACGGGTTATCATCATCCGAGGCAAGAGTAAGAGCAAGTGTGATGTGAGGTAATTCAATTACCGACTTGCTAACAGGGCGAGCGTAAAAGTTTTCTAATTTGAAGACAATTAAATGCTGTGCCGACACTTTCAAGGTCTTGCAGACGTGGTAAAGACGTGGGAAATTCTTTGACTTGCGTTAGTGGTTTCTTGAACCAGAAAATTGGTTACATGATTACGATAGGTTCTGGAAATTTAATGTGAAAGTTTAGATAATTTTACACGTTTACAGTTCGAGTAATTGCTAACTGGAAACGATTTTCGAATAGTTTTTGTGATGTGTGTTCTCATTGCTTTGCCAGTAGGATACGAGAATGAAACATTCTTGATGTGCAATGGACACACATCGAAATAGTGATTATCGATGGAATGATAAATTTTCGTAGGGTTTTACAATCATATGAAAGCAGTTATTCGAAATTCGATTCGCAATACAGTGCCAAGTGATAGAGCTTAGAAATCGTCAGAAATATGTTTCAAAAATAATTTCTTTCGTTATTTTAAATGGCAATGATGCGATCATTAAAATTTATGAGTTCAAATTCGAATTCAGGTTCATACATTTTGATTCAAAGATAATCGGTTCTCGGTTACAATGTTTCCTTTTCTACTTGAAATCCGGAATAATTTGATTCTAACCATTTCCAAATGGCACAAAAATCTCATTCATAATCAATACTATTTCAAATTGTTTGCATAGCCAAATAAATAAGATTCTTCGAAAATAACATTGCCTACATCGTCTATAGTCATATCCAAATCTACGTCGCAATCAATCGTAACGAAAATCCAAAATCATTCGATTGTTCCATTTTCATATGGAAAAATAGGTTACCAGTTTTTTCATTTCTTAAACCTGGCGAGGCATGAATCTTTGCATCAGATCGTTTCCCGTAATATATGGTTGAAATGAGGTGAACGTGCGAACTTTCATAAAAACGATCGACCGTCACAGATACAAAGTGTGGAACATTGAATATTCAAGTGGGTTGAACCAATTTATTTTCTGGATTCACGATTTAATAAATGTGTGATAGTTTTAATAGATATTGACCCAAAATGGCTTAATCTCATATGTTTTTTTCAGCTTGGAAAATGAAATTAATTATTTGGCAAATGATGACAAAACTTTGATTTAATGTGATGAGAAGTATTTTAATTGGAAACGAATAATTTGCATATTAAATGGCTTCTTGTGAGCTGCTGGAAAATTGATTTTTGTTTTTGTTTAAGCTGGTATTTCATAATCATGGAAACATGATTGTCAACATTGTCGTTCTATCGTATTAGGTATATTTTGAGATGATACGAAAATCTATTTTTATGTCTTTAGTATTGATTATTTCAGATCGATATGTACTTATTTTCTCCCTAATTTATTCCCCCGATTTTCTGGAAGGGGTTATTTTTTTTGTATCTGGCTCGTTTGAAACTCTCTGAATGTTCTTTTTGCAAAACATTTGGTTAATTTTGATTCACCTTATAGAAATCGCTACACCGAGCACATTGTTTTGTAAGGAGGTTTTACTAACTCATGTTACTTCAGTGAGCAATTCAATTTTTGTCTATTAAAAATTATGTATGTGTTAGTTAGAGGGCATAACAATTTTAGAAAGGCGTTGATGAGGCAAGCGAAGTGAAGTAAATATATATAACTGACAAGTATTATGGTATGGATTCGCCGAGCGTGTGAGGCTTCAGTGCCCAAACGGAAACCCTCTCGTATCGCGACGAAGCCCACTCGGAGCGACGTATCTCTTTAACATGGAGGTGCAGATCGAATCAGGCACAGCGAGCTAGGCATAGGCCAAGAGTTGCCGAACTGCATGCTCACATTGCGGTAAAGAAGGATCTGAGCAAGGCTATGACGAGGAGCAAACGTGCCATATGATAGGCTCTTAGTGAAGATATCAACTCCAACCAGTGGGGAGATAACTATAAATTGGTTACCCGTAGACTCGGCTGCATGCAGCCTAGCACTCTCGTGGCTACGATGTCCATAGAAGGTATCGTTGGTTCGCTGTTCACAGAGCAGCCGCCAAGGACAGTTGATCTCATCATTGAATTGAAACGCTGCTTAGGCAGGGTGCGGCTTGGGTCTTTGTAGGCTTGTAAATGGTCTTTTTAAGTGAGTCAATCCTCACGTGCTCCGCAGTCACCCGAAAAATCTGGCAAGCAAATATGTTTTGGCCATTTATACTAGGGGTGTCCTATCACCGGTCCTGTGGAGTATGCTAGTTGACTCCCTGCTAAACGAACTGCAGCAAGAGCGGCTGCACGCGCAGGCTTATGCTGTTGACGTGGCCACCCTCGGTGTCGGTAAAGATCCGAATGTGGTATATAGAAATACACAAGGCGCATTGGATCTGATTGACAGTTGGTTTTCCGGGCACGGCCTAACATTGAATCCTAGTAAGACAAAACTTGTTTTGTTTACCAGGAAAAAAAACTGTAAAAACTAGTGCTTCCAAATATGAAGGGTGTAACCCTTCAACTTTCAGATAAAGTAAAATATCTTGGATAAAAAACTTATCTGGAAGAATCATGTGGAAGTGCAGCTCACTCGTGCTTTAAACGCTTTCGGGCAGTGCAAAAGAGCTTTTGCCACCACATGCGGTCTAAAGCCTCGTGTAGTGATGTGGATCTACATAGCAATCATAAGGCCGATGATCACGGACGCATCCGTAGTGGACTATTGTATATGCACTGTTGTGGAGCGATTGTATGCTCGCAAAAAGTTAGCCACGGTGCAAAGGACTGTGTGTCTGGGTATCTGTGGTGCTATGAGCACTACTCCGGGTGCGGTCCTTGATGCGCTTTTCAATCTGCCCCCTCTCGACATTCAAATTCAGAGTGTGGCGATGAGCTCTGCCCATAAACTAGCTCAGCTTGGCTTATAGGTAGGAGAAGATGATGTGGGACACTGCTCTATTAGGGTTTCGATGCGTGAGATCTCCCCGATTCTCACTATGCCTTCGGACGCTCAAGTGCCCTTCCTCGACTTCGGGAGAAGGTACGAAGTAATCTTGTTGAGCAGAAGTGACTGGGACGATCCAGATCTCTGTACGAGGGGATATTCCGAAATCTCGAAGACAGATATTAGAGCTGGAGCTGGTGTTTGTCTGCATTCATCGAATAACAGGTGAGCTTTTTCTCTTGGAGAGCACGTTTCTGTTTTTCAAGCGGACATATTCGCTATCCTGAGACCTGCATGTTGGGCAATTGAAGAAAAATGGAGACTCTCTTATTTAATGTAAAAAGCAGCCTGTTAGGGGTTGAATCTGGAAGAAATTTCATTTCCTAATCAATTGATACCAGTGTTAGTTAAGTGAGTAGTGTAACCGGCTGTTTCGTTTCTAAATAGATTCAATACAAAGTCTACGTAATCCGAAACTACGACTCATAAATGGAAAATAAACCAAAAGGATCGTCCTCCTTCACTTCTTCACCGTTTCTAAACTTCATCCTACGAAATTCTTTTTTTCAATTCTAGGAAAAAGTAATAACCGTTGTAGGGTGGGTGATGTAAAATAGCGAAGTTCACCTAATGCAAGGCAGTCAACGTTAAACGACTCTTGTGAACATGCGCGTTATCGTACAGAAGGAAAATATCTTTGGTTAATTTTTCTCTTCTCTTTTCTTCGATGGCTTCTTTCAACCGCTCTAGAACTGAAGTGTAGTTTCTCCGGATATGGAGACGCCCTTGGCTTTAATATCGAAGAACAAGATCGCTTCTTAGTCCCAAAAAACGGCCACCCTAAGTTTTCCAGCAAACTGTGACACCTTGAACTTTTTAGGTGGTGGTGTGCCTTATTTGTGCCACTGCATAGAGTCTTGTTTAGACTCAGTCTCATAATGATTAATCTGACGTTTCCTGTAACGATTCTACTCAATACTTCATCCTCGTCTTCACCGTCTAAAAACGCGCGATTGCACACCATTTGCTGTTATTTTTGAGGCGAACATTCTCGACACCCACCTTGCGCTAACTTTAATCATGGCCAAAGATGATCATGAAGAATATTTCAAATGGTTGTATCTGATACTCGAACCATTTCTGTGAGCTGTTTCTTCTTTAGTCTAGCGTCTTGCAATATTACTTTTTGACTCTTTGAACAATTTATGGAGTGGTCACTTCGATTGGTCGTCCTAGTTGCGGGTTGTCTTCAAGTAAGTCCCAGTTTTGTTTCAAAAGACTGTGCCACTTGTAAATCGTGGTTTACCTGGACCGTATCCGTAAACTGACACCATTTCTTGCAGAATGATTTGAGCCGACTTTCCTTGTTAGGCGAGCTATTGAGCAGATGCTCAAGTTCTCAGGGTTTTCTCCAACCCCATGTCGGACCAAGGTGTTGATGATATTCGTCGTGAAAAATAATTTTAGTTACAAAAAAATGTTGAAGGTTTTATTCAGGTTACTTCAATTTCAGTTAAATTATTGCTCTAAGGATCAGATAAAAAAATACATACTAAATTTTACCCCAAATGCTAGAAGAAATTGCATTCATAACCACTAAAAACTGTGAAGATTGAGTAGTTCCTTCTTAATTTCAATGAAATCATCTGTTGAAGTTTTAAAGAACTCGCACAAATCGTAACAAAATTCATGAAATATTTGAATTTATTCGAAGACAGAGGAGAAAAAATCATAAGAGTTAAAAATTGTTGAAGTACGTAAATCTGTAGTCTATAAAGTGAAGTATAACATGAGGTAAAGGAGGCGTATGAATTTAAAGTATTTTTTCTGCTAAAATTTAAACCTTATCTTCGACCTAGCTTATTGTCTAAATTACTGATTTTTTAATCTGTGCATCTACTTTATTTCCATCAACTTACTCATAAACCATATTGACAGTAATTAAATAAAAAAAAAATCTTCAGATTTAATGTAATATATATATATATATATTAATGTAGTATATCTAAGCAGCACCGAAGTTCCTGTCGTCAAAACGGTGAACTCGGTGTCTAAAATGAAATATTATTCGTGATTCGAAATGCTACCAGTATCTCCAGCCGAGGTGTAACTGATGCACTAAGTACTACCTAAACGTAACCTTTGAATTCACCGACAACACAATTCAGGCACACAGTACAAGTGTGTAAAGTTCAATGAATTGTTTCGTGGAATCTAAATCTTTAATGTTCGATACGGTTTTGAAATATGAAATTAGTTTTCATCGCCACGCCATCCGTCGCTACCTCCCAATTCGCGAACACCGATAAGTTCGACGAACTTTTTTTTCACAGGTCATGGGGTATCGCCTCAAGCCGAAAATAAATCCAATCCAGTCAGCTAGATTGTGCCAGGATATATTGTAGGACAGTGAGTTTTACTGAAATCACTTTCTAGTATTCAGGTATTGCTTATCTTCGAAGACTCAATAATTTTCGCTTTCATCAAGATACGATTTGGTTTTCGTAGTCGAGAATGCAATCTCTAAAGTATTCTTTAAGGTTTCTCCACAAACAGCCCGTTCGAGCGTGATCAGATCAAAGAATGGAAAGCTTTCAAATCGCAATGGACAATCTTCAAATGCTCGAATTCAAACTCAGTATGGGGCATTGTGGCAAAAATGCCTGCATTCTATCTTTTCATTACTTCTGCTGACCCGCCATCAGATCCATCGATTCTTTTGCGAAAAAAATCTAGAATTGACTAGATATCGATTTTTTTTATTCATGCTTGATTCTGCTGAATAGATCAGAGCCAAGCAAGTGGTACAGGTCGGGATGCTTTGGCTGCTGCTGCTGATTCTTCATCTTTACCGCATCTTCGTCTTGAAGATCGCCTCCTGCCTGCCTGAGCTGAGTCGCGTTAGTCCTCAAGTTTCGTTTTGTGCGATGCGCGGCGATCTTTTGGCAAAGAATACGCAAAGAATGACGATGATGGTGAGATGATGCGGTGACTGTGACCTGGCCGACACATCGATCGTTGTCGTCGTGGCCATTTCTTGTGATAAAGAATGAAATTTAATTTTTTGATGGTCAGTCAAGAGTTGAATGTACGATTTAGAATGGATTTTCGGTCGTGATGGTCATTTTTCGGGCAAGGCGGTGTCAATGTTTAGGAAGAAAAAAAATTGTTATGTATTCGAAAGTATTGAAGAAGACGTGATCTGGCATGTGGAGAGAGGAGAGGATACTGGCAACGACCACCAGATATCAAGTTGTGAATGAGGAAGTATGGATTTAGATAAGGTGTGAAAGATGATGATTGCATGTAGATATGCATATTTTGCGAATTCGTGGGGTTGATGCTATCAAGCTAGCAGCGATATAAGTTACTTTTTAGGTAAGAGCTTTGAACTTGTGAATCGTGACACGTTTTTGTAGAATCACGATACAGAATGTTCGGTGTTGCACAACAGCCATCAGACTGTTCTTTAAAATCAATCATTTTATTGCGATTCTAGCGAAAGACATGCTATATCACTCCAAAGACATGCTATATCGCTTTTCGGTCTATCAAATAAATTGACGTAATAATAATTCCAGAACGACTTCAACTTATTTCATACTTGACTTAACACTTCCTGACTATTCTCTCCGAAACATCTGGTTACACTTTCAACATCACGTCTTACAAACTGAAATGAATCGAATTGAAACCACCGAAAAATTGGATCAATGAATTTTTATCGTATCTTACAGTTACGTCGAACTGGGATTACTACACTAATCATCGCATGCAAATTAACTGGATCGAACCGAAACATTTGATCGGTCATTTGTCTGTTCTGTGCTTCGTATTTTATATCATACATTCACTTGTTGCGTTGTTGCTTTTGGCACATTTTTTCCATGTCAGCAACAGAGAGGTTGATGCAACAAAGTGTGTCGAGTCAACGACAAAGACCTGTTTTGTCGTTGTTTTTTTCCGTTTCGCGGCATGCGTTCACTCAACTTCAATTATTTTTAGGCTCGATTTCGAATTCTCGTATTAGCAGGTACGCAGAAGTGACAAGAATATTGAAAATTGAGACGAGACATATCGATGATTTGAATCTATTTGGTGACGTAATGAGATTAGAGGAATAGATTTAATTCGAATCGAAACTGACATTGGACTTGAGATGTTATTGAAAGTTATCTACATATTGGTGAAGTTTGAAAGTTGGGTCATCTTTTGAAGCTAAGAGTGATCAATGTTTTCATATCAGGGCAGGTACGGACTGGCATAAATGGCGCTGACGTCCGACATAAACGAGAAACATTGTGTTATCAATGTTAAACCAACCTCCTGCTGACTCTTAATACTAATGCATTCGTAATTCTATTTAACATCACCAGGCTTTCTCCACTATAGCCGCTATGCGTCACTAGACCCGACACAATTCCCCCTCCAGTTACCAGCAGAGCCTGGAGCGACGTGTTGACGTTGACAGCTGGTTGACCCATATACTCGTACGTCGCGTGTTCGTTGTTGAATGTACAAAGAGCCAGCTTGAGTCGTTCAGTTCACGTACAGAATCTCGCAAGTCACACTTAAGGATTTCCGTCCCTTGAGTTTTAGATATGTCATGCTGAAAATTCTTGAAAGGATCATTGGTTATTATATCAAAAAGTCAATTGATCCCACGTGAATTTCACAGTCACAAAATGCTTACACCACAAACAAGTCTGTTGAAACTGCTCTTCATATCCTCGTGGGGAAAATTGAAAAATCTCTCGCTTTTAAAGAATATAGAAACGTACTTTCAACAACAACAAGTCTGCTGTGATTGTGAAAGCACTTGTTGTGCTGGATGTTTATATTATATTTACTTATTGACCAAGCAAGGTACAAGTAACATAACCAGTAAAAAAAAGCAAAATTGAAAATTGAAAATGAATATGAGTATATAAAAATAATACGAAAAATAAAATAAAATAAATAATTAAAAAATAAATCAATAACAATTAATAAATAACATATAAATAAAACATTGACATTTAGCTTAAGATAAAGGGTTACGGATGGCTTCGAAAAGGGAGGATTTGAAGGATAATTTTGAATACAGGTTACTTATTCTATTGAATATCCTGCAGCGTCTATTTAGCGGCTCATTAGCTGCGTAAGTAGTGGCGTGTGGATATTCCTTAAATAAACTAGAGGACCTGGTGTTCCTTACAGGGTTATTTAACACCATTTTTCTATTCAGGAATTCAACTTTGATAACGCCTCTAATGACGTCGAATGTGAAGCAGGCCGAAATCATCTTTCTTCTGGATGCAAGTGTCAATAAGTTTAAATGACCCAGTCGAAACTCATAAGGAGGAAGGGTATTAAAATCGTAAGGGTTGTATAGTTCTCTCAATGCGAAAAGTAAGAATTGCTTTTGTATGGACTCGAGTCTGTTACTGTGGGTTTCAAAAGCCGGATTCCAGCAAATGGAAGCATATTCGAGAATGGGGCGTACAAGTGAGATGTATAAAGATCTTGTGACCCATAGGTTACGAAATTCCTTCGCACGTCTTTTGATGAAGCCTAGCTGTTTATTTGCTCGGGAAACTATTTTATCATAATGTAAGGTGAAGCGGAGTCTCTCATCCAAGACAACACCAATGTCAACAACGTTTTCAACTCGAGCTAACAAATGATTGCCGAGGAAGTACGTATTATGTGAGACGGTGCATTTTCGGGAAAACTTATAACTTGGCACTTAGCAATGTTGAAAGAGAGAGAGAGAGAGCTTGTTTTCATTGCACCAATAATCAAGTGAATCAAGTTTGGATTGGAGAAAGAGTGCATCGGATTTAGATTTAATGATGTGATAGACTTTGAGATCGTCGGCGTAAAGTAGATGAGGTATATTTACTAGAACGCCAGATAGGTCAGAAATAAATATATTAAAAAGAAGTGGGCCGAGATGGCTACCTTGTGGTACACCTGAGGAAGCAGAAATATTTTTCGATAAAAGCCCTTGAAATTTTCATGTTCCATTTCGAAAGTATGAAGTCAGCCAGCTAAACAAAGATCCACCAAGTCCGAATTTGATAGCTTATATCGAACAGAGTGGTATACTATTCTGTGGGTAATGTGCACTTGCGTCGAGGAGTCAATCCGGGGTACACCTGAAGGTGGTATTCCCTCTCTCCTGTTGTGGAACATAACGGTAATTGCTCTTCTGAGGAAACTAGACCATGTTTGCTTATACAGATGACATATCCATAGCAGTGTCCGGAAAGTATTTATCTCCACTTTTCGAGATACTAAATCATTCTCTGAATATGCTTTCAGTCTGGAGTCGGGGCTGGAACTTGTGTCTGAATCGCAGTAAAATGGAGCTAGTACTATTTACAAGAAAGTACAAAATTAATCGATTTGGCTTACTGAAATAAAACGTATAGTTTCCATTGATCTGAGCCAAAATGTCAAATATTTAGATTTGATCCTCGACTAAAAGTTACTGTGGAACAAAAGTGTAATCAAAAACTCACGAAACGTTTTCGGTGCACTTTACTGCTGCAAAAGAGTCATAGAAGCGAGTTGGGATTTGCAGCTTGGTAGCCATAAAAGCAAGCAACGCGTTATGCCGCTGCGGTTGGAAGCGTTTTGGGGGCAGCTGCCCACCAATTGATGCTTGAAAAAGTGAGAAGGTTGGCAGGCGCCCGCTGTGCTTCTACTAAAGCACTTTACGTGTCACTTTACTGGCTGTCTACCAATCTACTAATCATACAGCAAAACAATATTGCTGCTGTGTGGTTTCATTTCGTTTTGCGATAGACTAGAACAGAGTTCGCTCATGTTAGAATTTGATCTGAGGGAGTTCCTGCTCCAGTGGACGTTGACTACTTAGCTCCGGACACTCTGGTGGATGTAGAATTTAGATTTTTAAGACTGGTAGTGGTAAATACAATTATGGTTTCACCCTCGAGAGTAGGATCATCATGACTCAAAACTGTAGAATGAACTCGTCAGTGGCATATACTCAGATGAGCTGTATCTAAGCCTGCCCCTTCGTCTCGCCGACTTCGACTAATCACTTCGAGGGCGCTAAGAGATCCTGGATCGAAGCAACCACAAAACAGTCCTACACCTCCACGGTTGTGCATCGTACCAGATAGCTGTTAAATTTAACAGCTATCTGGTACGATGAACACTGTGCTATTACCGTCCTCAGGGGCCATTGGCTTATTAGACGACAAGTACAGCGCTTAAACTTAAGGTTCAATTATGTCTGTCGGAGCTGCAGTTCAGAAAATGAAGAAGAATATGTCTTCCATGTTATGTGCTAGTATCCATCTTTGGCAAGTAGGAGAAAGGCTTCACTCGAGTGCTCTCTTCCCTCAGGTCTAACTGATTTATCCTTCATGGATTTAAATGGAATAATACAATTTATTAAAGAAAGTAGGTGGCTTCCTGATTACAGTAGTATTACAACGAGCCTATACTGTGCATTTGTGTGTCTTTTGGTTTTACTATAGTTTTCCGTTGACAGGCATGAGAAAGTCTATAAAAGCCCAAAAAGCCTAAGCATGAGAAAGAGAACCTATTGGTTGCTATCGGCTATGTTGTGTTACTGTTCGACCACCGTGCCTATGCCTGACGTATCTTATGTTAATCGATGAAGTGCGCCTGCTTTGTGATGAGCTAGGACTGTTGTATTAAAAAGGCTACACTTACAATTTTCAAACATAGCTACCGAACGCGATTCGCCCAAATTCTTTCAACAGCTGGTTTATCGATGCTTGCATATGAGCTGCTTGGCTGATAAATTAGCGGTAAAAATTTATCATGCATAAAAGTCGCCGTAAGTCACATATACTTTGCAGTCGCTGCATTATTTGAATTGATTGTAACTTTTCTTAAAGTTTTTTAAGGACATCGAGCTTATTATGTGCCAGAGGTAATCTACGGAGTTTTGCTTGGCACTTTGGTGGTTTCATTGTTCAACCTTATTGCTTCAGGTGCTCGAAGGTTGTCCGTTCATGTTCATGTTACTATGGGCTTATTTTCCGAAAATGGAAGAGTATCACCCATGTAGCACTTTGGGAATTCTAGCCCTTGCAACACCTAGTTCATGAATCGCCGGAAGATTTGGCTGGCATTTCACAGGCTGAACGTAATTCTGGGGAAGCAAATTTTGTTATTATGGCTGTTTTGCAGGAATTCGGAGAAACGCTTTTTTGTTTCACAATCCGAAGCGCCGCAACGTGAGCCCTTTTTTGATGATGTGGTGGTCGGTGGTCGGTGGATTTTGATGATGCCTACATTGACGCTAGTCATCCTGTCAATAAGGTGGCGCCTCTGAAATCGGCCTTACACGTCTGAGCCGGTGATGTGTTTATGAAATTTAAATTTATGAGAGAGACCGCTGACCTCGATTTCCTGTTGCTGGTTTGACTTGAATGCACAAGAGCCTTCGCGTTTTTGTTGGGCCGATGAAGCATCGTTGCTGCTCGGAAATCTGGGGTTAATTTCATTGAGGACGCTGACGCAATCCATGCTAACGGTTGCTTTGCGGTCGGCTTGTGCGGCCAGTTTACTCAGGTCATTCGTGTCGCTGAGCTGAGCACCATTGCTTCTTCGATGTGTGTTGGTAATTGCCATGCGAATACACGACGTAGTATTTCATCATAACAGTCCTGAACCACTGACGTATGCTTGCTTTTTGTTTTTAACTGTACTTGGCATCATGTTTTACGAGCCCTCCGCAGAGCCGCTAGCTCAGCTTGCATCGATAGTCGGCTTAATGATTTCATAGTAATCTACGCAAACAGGAACACCACGCCTACTCAATGGCAAAAGCTTCGAACCTACTCTGATGCTGCCAAGGTTATGACGGGACAGAGGCGACATGATATTAACCTGAAGCCGGTTGTACTTGGATGTCATCTCGGTGTTGCTAGGTCCAGAACCCCCAGTCCAAAAGCACCAATTAACCGCCACTACTGGTGGTGGTATAAATGATGATAAGGAAAAAGGACGGTTAAGTAAAAAAGAAAAAGGCGCTCTTGGACGTACGGTCTTCGCACTACCATAGAAAGCTTAATTTGGCTTGTGTAGAATAGTAGTAACTTCTAATAAAGCTAGAAAAAAAGCCTAATTGTTTACCGACTGGCTTAGCTAAGTCTTACATGAACATTTAACATTGTTTTCGTATAGCACCAGCATTATTTTTGTTATTTAAGAACATTAGTACGTGCACCTTTGAAAGAGCAAAGATGCATATGTCAAAACTGTATCCCTAAAATTTTTTGGGTTAACGTCAACCCTGACCAAAATCACAATATCTAACTGAAAATGGATCGAATGTTTGTGTTTATAAAAAGTCAACTCTGTAACTCACATGAATCCAGGGCAATAATATCAATCTCATCGATCCAATTATTATTGATCTTCACAAAAGTCTCATAAAATCTATAAACTTAATATTTTAATGTTTGCTCATATACTATATAAATAAAGCCTTCAAACGTCGCAAATTCTAGCCACTTACCTTTGAAAAATTCATAACTAGCACAATATTTATTCTTCTCATAAACTACGCAGTGCTTTTTTTTCTCACATTCATCTGTTTCCACGAGTAACAGTGTATGTAAACTATCAATGCATCATACTTGAACATGTCTAAGCATTTAAAAATTGAAAATTGATTTGCTTTGATGACAATGAACGATTGCAAAAGACTGAATTGGAACAGCTTTAGTTTGTGGTTTTGCATGATTCATTTGACTTTGAATTAGGGTGAGAATATAGTGATTGGAATATGGATGAATCATTTCGGATTAATTGAGGTATATCTACACTTGTGTTTATTTTTCTATAGTAGGTACAAATCGAATGTGTCTTCAATGTATCAGAGTTTTTTTTTTGTTTCTTCAATTTTGCGTTGATGTATATAATATGATATAATAATATAATAATAATATTAATAATAAATAATAATAAAAATTTAATATCAATGACGAGTTCTGTGATGCATTTTTCAAAAATACTCTCATTGGTATTATTTTAAGCACATTAAATAAATTTTCTACACTTGAACATATTGTCTACTTTTAAAAAGCCAAATTACTCCCTAAGAGCTCACCATACTGGCGATTTTGTAGGTGACCGCACTATGGTAATTGAAAACGAAAATTTCAATTCTGTTTTCTCTAGTACCAGAGACGAAGATACATGTGAAAGGGCTGGAGTCATCCAGACTCACCGGGAAGTGAGTATCTACAAGGATCTTCAGCATTTCCGAGCTGTTGCTTGTCCCCTCCCCATCCGCGACAGGACGTTTACCCAGCAGATTTCTGAGTCTACCGCACAGCTTTTTCCAGGAGCTCCATTTGGCGTTCCTTATTTTTGATTTATAGAGCTTAAGGTCGTCCTTGTATTCGGCCCAGCATTTCCTGCAGTCAGTTATTTTGGTTGACTTGAAGAGTTCTCGTACTGGTCTTCTGCGAAAACCCAGGTCCCTGTTCAACCAGGGTGGCTAGGCTTGCGCTTCGGATAGACTTTGGAACAGGACCGAACGAAAGCTTTTACTAGTTTACTCGTGAGTGTGTTAACCGTAGTCTTGTCAATCCTGGGAGAAGGACCTAAGCCGTTGGTCAATTCCCGTTTGAAGATCTCCCAGTTGGTATTTATGCGATTGCGAAACGAAATTTGCGAAATTTCGTGGCAACGAAATGAAATAAATCACATCCTCAGGAACAAAAAGGCTTCGGCCTTGAATGAATTCCCAATTCAAAAAACTTACTTTAGGAGTCAATAGCTTTCCAATGCTCCATTTTCATTTGGCAGTTGTTACCACTGTCTCAAAAATTTCCCTAGTGGGGGAATAAAGCGCTAGATAGGGCATCTATCTCTATCTGGTAAACCTTCACTGGCAAATTAGCATATGCATGAATTGATTAAATTATATTCATCAATATATAATTAAAGAGTTTCACTGCGACATTAGGTCCTGGCCTAGTATTACAACTATGGAAAGCTAATCCAGCGTACATCTGTATGAAAATGACTTTTCGTGTCTTCATACATAAAGATGTCTGCTTCACCCGAAAGAAAAAGGCATAGGTTTTAACGACTTTATTGTCTTAGAGTCTGTACCGCGGGGGCAGGTGTAGCCCATACCTACTTGTAGGTATATCCTGTCGCTGGGAGTGGCCCCCTTTGTGGGAGCTCCGCGGGGGCTGTGGTTTATAGGCTATCTGCTATAGAAATGTTAGGCTAGTGACGGCCAATCATTTCTGGATGCAGCGTTTGCTTAGGAGTGTTGTGAGCGAAAGCACACACTCCGCCTGGACCCGAGTCAATGGGCAATAAAAGCCGTATGAAGATAGGTACGCTATCTTAACATTGATAAATCATTCTCCATTGGTCTGATCAAAAATGGTAGTCAGTAGTGCACTGTCGATGGTGACTGACATTGTCAGTCCCTGCCCTAATGGTGCGCCGTCCGATTAAACTTAACAGTAAGCGCGGACGTTAAACAAGAAAACGGGCTTATATGTCTCAAAAATTATCTGAGGAAAAAGTTCGGATGAAATCTGGCAAGAGAAGAAACGATGAAACCAGCAAAAAGTACATCATTTTAAAACTCGAAATAAGGAAAACCGCTTTAAGGAGCAGACGTACATAAAATGTCTCTGATTATAAATAGGAGAGAGCGGGGCTGGAAGCTCTGATTTTCAAATAACATGGATTTTTATTATAAAAATGAAGGTTTCATTTTCAACATGTGCAAATATTGTACGGAAGTTTACCGTTTTTTGTAATATTATAAGAAGGTTGCCTCGTGGATGGCTCCTAACAGAACGAAAGTAGTCGTGGGGGCACCTGATAGGTGCTAGTGGCACAGCCGAGTCAGAGTAACGCGAAAGTGGTTCCGACTCGGACTCCTCTGGTCAGCGGGTATTGTTTTTAGTGAGTAGAATCTAACATAATCCTGCATCTTTTGCAGAATACTTATGAAGGGTTTTCGACACCCGTTCAAAAACGTGAGGTTAGAAAATGAATTTTGTCAGTGGGGTTGTTTGATATTTCCTTTTTAATATAGTGTTTCCTGAAAACGAAAAAATAACGAGAACATTAATTAATAACAGCTTCTATAGAAAAGGAACGAAAAGCTTATATCTAGCTGTATGAAATTTAAACTTTCTGAAAATCGAAATCCCTAATTATGGCTATGTAACGCAACTATGTTAGAAAGCGTGAGAACCCGTCAAATGTACTGAAATGTAATCCCAAAGTTAACAGTATGAAACATTATGAATAGATGTATACCGAAATTAAGTGCTTTTGAAGAACTAACGACTGTCGGGCTCATGAGTGAAAATTACTCACAAAATTCTGGGTTTTGTTGACTGAGTGGAAGTCTGTGCGAAAAAAAATCCCAAAACTTCCAAACGAGCAGGCCATACTGTTAATCGAATACAAAAGACAAATTGAAAGAATTACCTATCCTTAACAATATGTAGTTATTTTACCCAATATTTGATATTCAGCAAACAATTGAAATCGACGTGATTCTCACTCAAAACTTCAAAGTGAACTTTACAATTAAGGTCGAAATATTCTCAAAACCCACATCTCATAATTAAATCATAATAAGAAGCTTAACATAAAAATATTTCGTGTTGATGTGATCATTGTTTGCAAGTGGCCGGCAAACACGCAGTACCTACATAACCCAAAGGTTCCCATACTTGCACCTCTCATTCTAACAAACCATCCATACCATTCGAATTTTCCCGAAAGAAAGTCCGATATTATCCATTGTAACACAGGCTTATGTGTATAATTAGTGTTTTCGGGGAGACTATAAAACTTTTCCATTCATAATAAAGCTCAAGTTACTTTTTGTTCCGTGGCACTAATGCCAGATCGTACACACGAAATAGTGGCAATTTACTTGAATCGGATCCCCTTACCACGTAGAACAAAACATTGATGTCCATTCGACATGTGGACTGGGTCAACTGCAAAAAATATTCTCAGCATTTTATCGACTAACCTGAAACCTGGCGAAGTCCAACATTCCTCCTAACTATTATACATCTGCCATTAAAACCGCAGTCGGCATTAATCTCAGCTATTAATGACTCAATTCAATTCCGCCATGAACCGAGATCTCAACACAGCTTTGGACTTTTGTTGACGAGTTAATTTCCACCATCGTGATCTTGATCGTCAGCCGGGTCTGTCCGTTTGTCCGACATAATTACCCTGAGAATTAAGATGACACAGAAGTGCTAACTGTTCATCTGGAATAATGATGTTAGACGCGCGTTCCATTGCGTGCAACATCCTACTAACCAACCGTCATCATAATCATACCATCCTAGTTAATTGTGTATCATCAAGACACGCTTATAGATGATAGTGCAGTAGAAAATATGAAAGGCACATTGCTGAGATTC
Organism: Nemotelus pantherinus; assembly: GCA_963978885.1. NCBI lineage: Eukaryota > Metazoa > Arthropoda > Insecta > Diptera > Stratiomyidae > Nemotelus > Nemotelus pantherinus. Next base: position 5,063,135 of record OZ022263.1, read on the forward strand.
GTTTAGCCTATAGGAAATTGTATTCGCCCAACATAATAGTCGGCCAGGTATAGAACTTATCTCAAACGACATCATAGGAATCCCATACACCATTCCTCAGCCACCAATGATAATTATGTCAAAAGAACAAATCAAGATTTGAATCTGATTTTTCGGTTCGGTTCCGCGGTCTGGTTTTGAGATCAAAAGTGAAAATTCCCGAAACGAAGGAAAAACAGAATCAATGTAGAATTCATGTAAATCAAATCGTTGATTGTTGTCGCAACAAAGAATTTCGTTTGTCTTTTAATGACGTTATAAAAATGCGTATTGATGTCCGTAGGCTGTGTGTGGTCATCTATTGGTGCCTGATGAGAATGGGTTATAAATTAAGTCGTTCAATTGTCAGATTTATAGCTTGTTATCGTGATAACTAATATAGTCAATTGATTGACAAGATTTTTAGGAGAATAGTGTCGGGCGTAGTTAATTAGTGGGACCACCAAGGAAGTGATGAGGAAAGGGTTTTACGGGGTAGATTTAATGGAAAGTTGGATGTGAATTTCAAATAGAACTTGAATAAGATAACTTAATAGATAATTTTCTTTATGTTTTTCCCGAAAATAGATAGATGCCTAGGTGACTTTCAGTAAGAACAAAGAACAATAAAAATATCATATTGATCAAAAAATAACCTTTCGTAGACGATGGGCAAAATGGGCGAATCTTAGCCGTAGTGTTCAACTGATATGTTTATTTATTTATTTATTTTTAAAACTATTTTAACAGGCTTTTGCCCAGTTACAAAAATAGAAATATTAAATGAACCCAAAAGAAGAAAATAGAAAAAATTAACAAATAAATGAAAATATTAGAAATATAAATATTAGAACTTCAACAAATTTAAGCTAATATACAATTTAACATTGAAGAAAGTGCAAAAATGGTAAAAAAAATTTAAAAAGAAAGTCAAACATTATAAGAAGCATTAAGAATTATATCTTTAATTTGCGACTTAAATTTACAGAACGTTAGCGGAAAAGGACTAAGCTGAAGATGGTTATGCTTCCTGGGGATACGTACTAGCGGTGAGTTAAAATAAACATCAGAACGCACGAAGGGAAGAGAGAACATTAATTGGGATCTATCTGACCGATTGACGTTACGTAGACACAGCATATAACCAAGATCGGAGATCATAGGGCAATGGAGTAGCTTGAAAAGTAAGCACTCGTCAAGGAACACTCGTCGGGACTCTAATGAAGGAATTTGGAATAAGGAAAGACGATCACTATAACCACAGTAAGGCCCGTTTTACATGAGCGGTTTCACTGCGACTGGCGACTACGCGATTGTATTTTTACACAAGCGATTTCACAGCGACTGCGACTGAGTCGCCTACCGAAATTTTCTCGTTTTACAAAAGCGATTTGCAGAGAAGCGTTCGTTTATACGATTTTAAATAACTTCGATCACTTTATGTGACCCTCGGTCTCGACGAGCAATTTTCCCTGCCATATCCAATGGCAACAAATGTCAAATTATGACAAGCCATTTGAAGTGTGGGCAATTTCAGGACATGCATTTATCTCCATTTTTTGATGAGCGGGTAAAATTTCACTTGAAAGTGAAACTATTATATGATTTGTTGTTGTCCAAAGAAGATGGAGCAGTAGTCATTTGAAAAAAATACACCAATGGTCAATTAGCCTCATTTCTTTATTCATCCTTAAAAAGTAAAATTATTTCTCTTTCAAAAATAACAAGTATTTATTTTTATTCAAATTCAATTTTCCATATTATTTAAACTATTTTGATTGAATTTAAAAATAAATGTTGAATTTAAATAATAGTGAGCGAGTAAACCTACGCTGAACGTGTTCCACTGCATCACTGAGATATTTATGACGGGGTGACCACACTTGACAACAATACTCTAAGATGCTACGAACAAGTGAAAAAAACAGATGGAAAGAGGTAGCGATGCTAGTTAACGAAGAAGAGCATCTAAGAATGAAACAGGACAGACGAGAGGCCTTGGCGGTTATATAGACACTGTGCAGGTCAAATTTGAGCTTCGGATCAAAGTGCACACCAAGATCCGTAAAATTATCCACAGCCGTAATGGAACAGCCGTACAGAGTATAAGAATATATTAAGGATGACATTTTATTCCTATAGGACATCTGATGACATTTGGATATGTTCAAAGTAAGTGAATTTTTCGAGCACCAGTCGCACAGAGTACAGAGATCGTTTTGGAGTTGGAGGCAGTCGTTGGTAGATTCAATTACTTTGAAAATCTTGAAGTCATCAGCAAACAAGATGCAGGGAGAACAAATAAAGGAAAGGAGATCATTTATAAAAACTAGAAATAATAATGGACTGAGAATGGAGCCCTGAGAAACACCAGACAGCGGACAGAAAGGAGAAGAGGAGGACGATTGCACAAATACAGCACAAGAACGACCAGAAACATAGGATGAAAACCAATACAAAAGAGAACCCGACATTGGATAAGATGATGGCTAACCAAGAAATTTCCCCTCTCTTTGGCATGAGTTGCTTCCGCTGCCTTCGGAATATTTCGTCATCCAAGTATTTTTTCAAGGCTTTCACGAATTAAAGCGTCCTTTTTTGTATTGCCTCTTTAAGGGAGGGGTAAGGGTTTCAGCGTGAAAAAAAACACTTGTTTTTACGATTTTTTTTAGAAATATAGATAGAGCAAATTTATTTAAACCTTTTGTACATTATTAACTATCGTTTCAATAATTTTTTTATGCTTAAAACATCGACGAACAAACCGGTGACAAAGGTTCATCAAGAACTTTTTTGGAAAAAGACGATTTGCGGTGTTCATTCTCAGCCGAAAATCATCGGAAATCAAAGAATATTAAAATTTAGTCAAAGTATCATCAAATCCTCCCCCAAACGTTCTCTGATTTCAATTTTTTTAATTTTAAAATTTTTGGTGGTAATTTGAAGTGAAAATTGCTATTTTTCACGAAAAATTTTGGCCTTTTTGTAGGTGGAAAAGCCTCTTAATGTAAATAAAAAACTCTAAAACTTATCGTTGAGAGGAAGTATTTTACATGTAGAAAGTGTGTGCCAAGTTTGAAATGAATCGGTAATGTGGTTTTTAAATGGCAGTGAACAAGGACTTTTAAAAAGTAGTTTTGAGAAAATGACTACTAAACTCCGAGCTGTCGGAGCTACAATCATAAAGGTGATGGGATTAAGTTCGAAAGTTTTGTTCTGATTGACTTCAAATTTTGGGACTATAATTCTTCCAATGTTTAACTATAAGAATTAATTTTTTTCACAAGTGCTTTACCATTTCATGCCACTGATTTTCGTTTACTTTTGTTTTTGCTACGATGTGATAAATCTTGATAACAACAATGTGATTAATGCTCGCTAACCCACCACTAAGTGATTCGTGAGAGTCCGGAGCCCGCAAAAGAGATCCCAGCATTTCTGAGTGTTGCCTTTTCGCCGACATTTTCAAGTTATGTGTCCCTTTTGCCTCTTACCTCAGTGTTTCAGTTGCTCATGTAATATGTTAATAACAATAGAAAAATTTATTTCAGTATTTACCAGAAGTTGATTGAGCGAGGCTAGGAATCTGTCGATGTCTTTGAGTGTTTGTACTTCTTCTTTATCGCTTAAATTCAAAAATTTTATCATATCTGGAGATAGGATCGTTTTTCTTCCATTTCCAATGAGAATTGAATATCCGCATGGGTTTCCATTAGCTTCAGTAAAGTATGATAAAAAAACAACGCCAGAATATCTTTCATCCATCGCATTCTTCCTTCATTCTTATTAAACATGTGATTTTCCCTGAAAAGTCAATAATATTCATTTTTTCTATTTTGGCCACCGTGTTTTCTTTGTCAGCTTATATGCGTTTGCCAGGTTATATGCTTAATCAACACACCGATTTGGTGACCAACTCGCTTAGTATTGTTTATTCCTTGCCTGTGTTTTTCCATTTTTATCCTTTTTATTTTTTCCTTTATCCTTTTTTATTTCTATCCTTTTTTCTTTTTATAATTTACGTTTTTTCGTCTTGAGTGGGGGTTTGACGGTTGTTCCGACGTCCATTATTACTAAGTCCCGTAATCTGTTAGTTACTTTTCTTGTTACTAATTTTCCAGTACATGATAATCCTCCTCTTATTTTCGTGTTGATTAACTATGCTAACGTCTCATATTTATTGGTTTATTTATTCATTAGTTTCTGATACTATTTTAATTGTACTGAGTAGATTTTGAGCTTAATTTCGCCTTCATCTCCTGTGTAGCCGACAAGATGATGTTAGACTTACTAACCAAACAAACTATTCCTTCAAAAGCTGAAACATTTTATATTCTTGTCAATTTCACCTGAAACCTGGCGTACCACAGAGATAGACTTTCGGTCCCCATGTGCTTATATTTCTAGCAAACACATACTTTTTTCATTCCTCTTTAGCCTGAAGTTTTGCATCATTGCTATTTTTAGGGAAAATATATATCAATAAAAAGTTGATTCGATGCAACAGCATTCTGTATCAAATTAATATTCAACAAAGTAAACGTCTTTCTAATGCAAATACAGACCTATTTTAAGTTTCGGCAACAAAAGTAGCGCATATACCCAGATACACCTGCGAAATTTATTCAAATTGTGTTCTATTTGCCAGGTATACATGTATGCTGAAAGAATGTATTCTTTAAATACTAAAGACTGAATGGATTCCGTTCACCTGATAAAATATAGATTTAACTCATTTCATCGTGGAATTGAGGGTGTCATGAGAAATTTAATTTGAAACGTTCTGAATTCGAATTCCCTAGTATCTGCAATTTCCATAATTTAAAATAATAAATTTCAGATCATATTAAATTATACAGAAATAAACTTATCTACTTCCTTGATTCGCAACATCTGCCATCCTATGAAAGGGTCAAGAACGTAGGAAAGTAAACGAAAAGGTTCATTGCTTCCACAACCTTAAACGTCACTATTATCGTATATTTGCTGTTGTCATTGGATGGAAGACGCTTCTTACCATTCTTCTACTACGATGACGATTACGATAGCTTCCCGGTGCATGATGATCATCACTGCTTTCTTGGTTTTCCACATCTTACTCGTACTTTCTTGCTTTTTTTATATATAATTTTTTTTTGCATTACCATGATTGCTCTTCTCATGCCTGTCCCGGCTCCTCAGTCTTTTGTTGTTAGTTTTGCATTGAATTTGCTTTGATCATAATTTTTGCCGATCTTCATTGCGCTTAAGCCATAAGCTCGAGAAAACTAGAAAAACTTTTTGTTAATCCACAGCTTAAGTACGAAAGGTAGTATGTAAAGCGATATCGAGAGAGCGGGTGGTCAAAACAAGCAATACAAACAATAACGAGTTTGTTTGTTGGATATAGATGGTCGGTTGGTTGTTTGGTTGGTTAGTCGAGAAGACTAAGAGGGACCAACAGATGGCCGAATGGTGTTTTGTATATGTATATATTTCACAAGAGCTTCGAATTTCATCGTTTCGCGATTGCAATAAGCAACCAGAGAGATTCTACATGGTGATTTTGAAGTTAACATTGATTTTGGTTTTTTCAAATTGTTTTTTCAGAAAGTTTTACTTTTTGACGCCGGGGCTAATATGGTTTTTTTTTTTTAATTTCAGGTAAGATCCATGCATGTCATATAATTAATTCAACAACGCATATTCAATGCTTGTACGAATATGGTGAGTAAGTTTTGTGTGAAATTTGGTGCAATAAGAATATTTCAAAAATCCTTATGATTCCTTATTAATATTTTGGAAATAATAAGGATACATTATTTTCAAATCAATGCTGAAAAAAATCTTTGAACTATGATTTAAACGCTTTAAAAGTGGTGATTTATGTGTTAAAAATAATAATCTTCAAGTATGTTTCTGGTCTACCGATAGATTACTGAGCCTTACGCCTGCACGCTAGATAGATTACTGAGCCTTCGCCTCTGTTCCACTATCTCTTCGACCCACTAATAGGACTGGTGTGTCTCGGTTGTCGCACGCGCGCTTCGTATCCATCCCTGCTTAATATATCGCTGGCCCTACTCGTCCAACGCAGCCATTTCCAATAAAGTTACCATCAAGGACTCCAAAAGTTTTCTCCTGTCTAGTTTGGAAATATTTCACACAAGCTTTTTTCGATTAGATTTTTGCCGGCTTTGGCTTTATTCCGACAGCCAGATGATGACGTAGTTTTGATCACTCCCAGAGCTGAAACCTCCTCCATCACTCCCCAATCAATCGTTACCACTGAGAATGTTCGCAAGGCGGGAGTAATGTCAGGCACAAACTTGTCAAACCCTGGTCTGCAATCGTAGGCATTGAACCTCCATTTAGTACAACCATATTTAATTTAGCCACCATCTCCAAAGCTGATTTCTCTGATGTGCCATGAGTTAGCATTCCCTAATAGAAATGTTTCACGTGTAAGTATTCAGCCAACATCGTAGCATCTGATATCTTTTAGTGCTTCCACTTTACTGCGAAACACTCTGATTGGACCATCCGAAGGCAGAAAAAGTTCTGCGCTTTTCTGAAAACTTTGCACGCTGTTGACCCGAGAATGTGATTAGCTTATCCTATTTTCGCCATGTCATTGTACAAGAAACAGACTGGCTAAGTGCCGCATAATTTTGCAATTCGATGTGACCGTAACCCATGCACTTACAGTAGTGCACCACTTCGAGTTGCATCTTTAGTATATACCTAGCCAATTCCTATTCGCTGATCATTCATTAGGTCCATAGTTTTTGCATTCCAGTATAACTTCCCTCTGTTCTCGTGCATTCCTAGGTACCAGTATGATTTAAAATCCTCGACATATCTCTTTCGAATCGCTTTCCTTTGGAAGGGTGTTGAAATCAAAGATCTTAATTTGGGTCTTCAAAATAAGTTTTTAATCTTATGCGCGCGTAACCAGCACTCAACCATTCACAGTTTTTCTTATTTGTCGTACTTGTGCCCCTTTTTTGCTTGGGTTCATATCTCCACCAATCTGCTGAAGTTTTCGCTGGAGTGGACTTTATTATCATTGCATCCTTTTGTTTGTTTTTGGCTGCAATTTTATTGGCAATATAATATATTACAGTACGGGTATCAACCCCTTTTGCTTGTCATTATTCTTTTGGTATCTTTTAGTTACAGTTACCTAGGGGTTCAAATCAGTTTATATCTCGGTCTTGCTCTGCTTTCTCTATTCGGGCTAGATTCAGGCGTCTTTGTCCGTTTGTCCACTCTTCGTTTCCACACTCCTTGACCTAATCTTCTGTTCGGCTAAGTTATCTCATCCAACATACAGAAGAGCAATTGCTTCAATGGCTACAAGAGTATTTAGAACTTTTTTTGAAAAAAAGACATCGTTTCTGTTTGATTTTAGGCACTATTTTTAAAGTATTGTGGTACTTATCGTAGAAAATGGTTTGTTATACTTTGGGTGCACGTTCTATGAATACTTATAAATGATACAAGGCGCATTACGAAATTCAAGCTTGCTTTGTGATCTTTACAAAATTACAAAAACACATCGCAACTTTACATAAATCATCTCTTTTAAGCTTGACGTCATTTTGGCGATAGTATTAACTAGATTTTTTTCTTATTGTGCCATTTTTTCGGATATTTGATAAAAACGCACCACATAGTCTCTTCTAGCAAATTCTTTTTTATTGTAATTTTCATTGAAGTTCTCTACTTGAGGACTGCTGCCTACAAATCTAGAAGTCCAATACTGGAAACAGGTTGCAATTGAATTTGGATTCGCCATTCTCCAATGAGATTTCCATTGCTTGATATACTAGGGTAAAAGCTCAACAAGATCCGATTACAATCTGTCTCCAGTATAATGTAATATGTTCAAAATTCCAACATTTAATGAAGAAAAAGAAGGAGTAAACAAATCACAGCTACTACTTCGTTATCGCCATTCATTTAAATATGCTAGAAAGTTTGAACCCATAGAACGCTTATCACAAGTAAATGGTGCTGCAATCCCGCCAATGTATCAGTCATTGAAGCAATTAATTGCGTATATGTTAAATATTTACGAATTTAATTGTCGACGAAACTTCACTTAGAGTGTTATTCACATATATTGTATCAAAATAAAATATGTTACCTTACTATTTACTATTTATGTCAGAATTTAATTAAAAGACATGGGCAAGAAAACATGACAGGTCGGTGATTATATTTATTTTAAATACTTTAAAAAAACTGTAGAGGGGAAAAGAGGAAACAATTACAATGCGCATTTTCACTTGATCGTGTTTTGCCACTTTGCATCTTTTCTTTTTCTTCTTACAACGTTCTCGGCCTCGTTTTCGAATCACGGGTGCTACAAGCGATATAAACCCATTTATTTTCAAAGCTGGTACGAAACAAAATCCGTTCACTCGGTCTAAGAGTAGCGCTTCCTGCTCGAAACTTTGTTCGCAGGCGTTCAGAATACCACTCCTGGACACTATTCTCCTCCTCCTCGCTAGTTCGAAAAACTTCGTTTGCCCGTCCGGTTCTAATCCGTTGTTTTTAAACCAATGTCTACATAGACAATTGAAATCAATTTTTTAGACGATTAGATTTACGAGTATACTGGTGCCGTCGATGGATCGATAGAGAAGCTCGATTGCAATCGTCTTTGCTATTACAATACAATTTTTTTTATTAATATGAGTGGTGGCAAACAGCTGTCTTATGCTGGAAAAATTGGTTGTTGTACAGATTTTACCAGGTAATCCTACCTATGGCTTTTGTTTGAGTGTAGAGAGTATGAGCTGCATCTTTTTAGCCTCAAAATTACATCTATGCAAACCTACAGAGAAACCGGTACTTGAAAAATTGTTTATGCTACGTCAAATTCTAGTAGCTTGTTTTATACAATAATTATCTTTTTGTTCAAACTTTAGTAATTTTCAACTTTTTTCGTGTCATAATTTAAACATGATGCTAAAACGATTTTTTTGGGGGAGTAAATCAAATTTGAGTTGTTACGAGGTATTTGCTATTTTATAAGCTTATATGACCCTTTGTTCCCGTTCATTCGACAATAATTTTAATACTCGATCGTAAAAAATGGTGTCAATTATATGATTGAACTATTAAACCCAAACTAGCAGCTTTTTAAGCTAAAATACCAAAGGTCTTTTCTGAGTTACTAGTTCCTTCGACTTACCAGGACTTTTTGTAACTTTTTGTTGCATTCCTTACTTCACTAAAAGTGCATACTTTTCATGTAGTTGATGAAATGAAACGGTAATCTCAGGTGCCCTCAAAAGACTTATATTTTTAATACTTTTGCGTTCACATAAAGCGGTATCTTATTTTCTCATTCAGTATAAGTTATAAAGCCAAGTACATTTATCTAAGTGTGAAAATAGTGAAATATTCTTTAAAATGCTTATAATAGGCAGAGCACAGATTGAAAAAATAAAAAACCTTGCGCAGCAAACGTGGGGACGGACTCGCCTTGAGAAGTCCTCTCAGTGTAGGTGAGCTAAAACTTTCCGGAACTAGAGAAATAAAAGGAAGCAAAAGGAATATTCATCAGGCCGACAGTGAACAGGAAAACTCCCAAACATTTTCCTTGTAAGATCTCCAACATATATTTAACCTGACCAACTATTTTCGCAGGCTCAAATTTAGGGCTAATTTGACCGCATATTGCTCTATTGCACTATTCAAAAAATAGTAACGTGCGCATACCAATCGATCTGGCGAAAAGGAACGTAGTTAAACGTGCAAATTATACTGGCGTTTGCATTTGGCATTGACGTCCGAAAGTTTTGACGTCCGAAAGTTTTCCTGCAAGCGTCTTGTGGACCCATAATAAAGGCGGCTATTAAGGGTAGAAAATAGTCGTTTTTAATTGTGACCTCATTAAGCCGTCGTGCATCTAGACATAGGCAAACCTTGCCACGTTGACGAACCTAAATAAATGTCGCACTCCAAGAACTATGAGTCTAAAAAATAACCCCTAATGTTGGATACGACAACTGCATCTCGTTTCGCAAATCTGTTTGAGCTTTCACCCTAGTGTATCAAGCAATGGAAATTTATACATTAACGCCAATCATGTTTATTTAAAAGGCAAATAGAGAAATATGCTGCGGAATGTTTACGGACAGGGACATACTTTGACAAACGAAATAAAATATCGCCTGCTGCAGACGCAACAATGTGCATAATTTTTCGAACACGTTCATTTATTGCGCCGGGACCACAAACGTTTTATTATTATTATTTATAAGCCCTCCGTCCATTCCAATACCTTGGAAACACCCTATACCACAGCAACAAATACATGCTTCAAACATTCTGCATTGGCCAATTCTTATCCCTTCACCTCATCTCCCATTTTTTTCTCTCTTCCGTGCGTTTACTTCACCTTTCCCGCATTTCGTTGTTGCTTCCCGGTCAACGATGCATAAAACGCAAGGTACTTTGTATGTACGCGAGTACATATAAAATGCCTACATATTCCGTTGATCCAAGCTGGACGCAACCGATCGGAGCCCAATGAAATATTCAATAGAATCGAACGCAAAAAAAAAAACTGCTCCCAATTGATTGCATTCAGATACTTTCGGATGGATTGGTTACTTGGCCATTGCTCCATTGTTGTTGATTTCTTGAGCAGCATTATTTCTTCTTCGTTGCGTTGCCTCATAACTATAACTTCTTCTACTTCTAAAACTTGTCTTTCTTCTCGTTATTTCTGCTAGTCATCTCATCGCTCGTAACAACACTGAATCATGTCGTTGGTCGTACGTTTCCTCTAAACCTTTTGCCACGCTCCGTTCATATCGTCTTAATTTTTGCTGACTGGTCTTTCTTCTTCTTCTTCTGCTGCTGCTTCGATATTTTAGTTTTCCAGTCTCTGCAGCTTTGTATCTTTGTCACTGTCTTCAGCAGCTCCGTGTGTTATCTACTTCCTCCTCTATTGGAATAATTCGCGACTTTGGTCATAAAATTGGCAAATAACAAAAACAAATTATTGGCGCGATGCTGGTAGATTCGCTTTGTAGTTATTCTCAAGCAAAAGTAGACTTGGCAGAGTGTGAGTAGTCAAGAATCTTCCGAACTCTCCGTATCTCGTATTCTGACTTTCTTCGGTGCTGCGACTGTCGCTGGATCGCTAGTATTCATCTGAACGTTCGATATCGAAGAGTCGATTGGGGCTGTGGAGCAAGTCAGAAGAGGTAGAGTGAAGCAGAAGCAATAGCAGTAGCCTGGTCCAGCTCGAATGAGAGCATCTCTCCAAGTTGACGGTTGCAAAGATGATGACGACGGTGGTGACGATGCGGTCGGTGACCAACTGAAATGGACTGCTGCGCTTCTTTGGAGTAGTGCGCGACCGGTCTATAGATTCGCTTGCTAACTCGCCGCAGATCTTCATGTCTTTGATTTCTTGCAGCAGCAGCAGCACGGTTTTTGTTCCACCATATCGAGAATATCTACTGCTTCTCTGTTGCATGTAGCTTGTTGTGAATGTCGGTTGCTTGTGTTAATGGTTGTCGCGGTTAAATTGCGTACGATTAAATCTCGATTCAATTTTGTGTGAAACGACATGTGATGTGATGAGTCGTCGGAAGTGACTTAGACTTGACTCTATGCCAGATTCGTGAACAAAAAAGTTTTTCGAGCCGCAACCGCATCATAATTGCAAGTGTAAACAATCTCCAACAGCAAGGTGGCATTTTTACATACATGACTCAAAGCACTCAAAGCGCTCGGTTTGCAATGTTCATTTAGTTATTCAGTACGATCAATAGCTTTTCGGGGGCAAAAGGACATTTTGTTTTGTCAAAACTATCTAAATCAATTGCATTTAAGCAAAATTCCAACTGTCGTGTGGAACACAGTAAAGGTTAAATTTTCGCATTTTGGTTCTTTGGTTCTTAAACTCGGTCGGTTCGGTGAAAATAGGAAAAAAAAGACAGAAAAGCGGAATTTTTAAATTATACGTTCCTCACTTGCAAAGACCAGGCCGTCTAAATTTTTCCTTCCGATGTGACCAGGTGTTGTTCGCAGTGACGGCTGCTAAAGTCAGTGGTGTAGCGCACTTACCAGGATTCTTAGGAGTCGCGCGTTGTGTTGTTTCGTCCAAGGTTTCAGTGAGCAGACCAAAATTTTCTGACACGCCGTGAACATCCTGAGTGAACGTTCTGTGTTAGTTAGTGCTTTCGAAAGTGATTTTCAATCAGTAAATTTACAAAGTGTAAAATACAGTGAAATATGCAAATAGATACAAGGTACACCTAAATAAAGTAAGTTTTCTTTGATTTTTCTTTTTCCTACGAACAAATCCTTTGCGTTTGCGGTTTCGCAAAACAAAAAAAAATGCATTTCAATTGCATACATTGTATCACATTGTTAACTCGTCGGGACACGAACGCATCCGCCACGCACATTAAAAGTGAAATTTGATTCGAGTATCGCGCACTCCTAGGTGTAATAATTTATCTCATTGTGCGAACGAAACGAATCACACGACCAGAGTATGAAAATGAACTTGAAACGACATACATATTTTCATCGTTGCTTTGCTTAGTTATGCTACACGGTGGTGTTTTGCGGTGTAGCTGGTGATGATGTTGGTGACGACCAAGCAATAAAGAATGGATTAGTTAGGCTACCTTAGCTTGATCTAAGACTAAGAGCATCATTTCGATCCTGCTCCGCCATGTATCTATTTTGTAATTAATATTACATAAGTTTTCATATGGTTCAGTAACCGCAAATGACTAGTGTAATTATATCGTCGTATCGCACTTAAATGCGGTAGGCATCATAGAAGATAGTAAAAGCCTTTTAGGTTAGCGAAGAGGCAACTCGAGCTAAGCATAGAAGGTGAGCTGGCGGAATGTTCTGGTTTTGCGATCGGAACATAAGCAAGGCATGACCTCGTGTTGGTTAGGGTGCGTTAACGCAATAAGGTTAGATGTTTATTTTGCATAGCTATGGGAAAAGGGTGATAAATTGATAGCCCGCGAAGGTTTATCGAACTTATATAGTGGTTTATTACTTTCGCTAGAAGTCACTGTCTAGAAAGCACCGCAATGAAAAATTTTAACTTGCTGCTTTAATACTTTCTTATATACTTTCTTGAAAGCAGGTGGCTGGTCGCATTTTTATGGGTGTTTCCTTTTCGGTACTGTCGTGTCAGCTTTTATTTTCATAGAGTTAGGCTCTAAATTGCCCCAGCTTGCATCGAACGTATTAATGCTTTCTAGATTATTAACATTATAAGTGTACATTGATCCCAGTATGAATGACTTTATACTCAAGATAAAATGAAATCAGGCATAGGATTTACCAGTTGGCTTTTATATTATTTTCCTATAGTTGTTTATTCGCGACTGGTTCCACTGGAGTTTGCACTGAAGCTTCTGATGATGCACCTTTTTAGGGCATGCTTTTAACGCTTAAATAACCTGAAAATGTTGCATCATAAATATATTGCAGTGTGATGCTCTCCACATTTGCTACACTTATTTCGCAGTTTCAATACTTTTAAAGGTTTTCGGTTTAACACTGTGTACCGCAAATGATGTACTCACGTAAGGGCGTGAATTAGTTTATTATCTAGCCAAATGCGTGATAGATTATGCCGTGAATAAATTTTTAATGTTTGTCAGAGGTTGGTTGTTTCGTTGATTTGCATGAAAATTTCATGGTCTCGATAGTAAATTATTCAACTTTAGACAAGGCCTCAATTAGTATAAGTATAGCTTCACATTATTATTTTTTAAACACTAATATTGTGGTATGGCATCCGAATAATAAAACTTCTTTGATTTTTTCCAAAATATCGATTCAAGTGAAATCTGTTTGTGAAAAAAAACGAATGAGTAATATTGCATATAAATAGAATAAAAGCGCTCATAATTCCCGCGACAGCCTAGTTTAGGATCGCTATTATAAATGAAAGGGACTACCGTCATCAAGTCCAATTAGATAGATGCTCAACAAAAGCACTCATTCTTCTTAGTCGCGTTCAAGAACGACTTACAAAGAATTTGAATTGCTACAACCAAATTTGAAGATGCTACAACCATAAGTTCTATACTGCCAACCTTTAAATTGATACACTGACAACAATAAAACTCGGTAGGCTCCGGTGGACTGTGCACTCAGCTCTATGAGTGAAGAGAAGCCTGTTTGAAAAACGCTATGCGACCAATTTTTTGGCAGACGGCAGTAAAGTCAATGCCGATTGGGTATATATAGCCACCCCTAAAATCTCTGCAGCGCAAGTAAGATTGACTGTCGGTTGCTATAAAATCTGGCACATAGGATTCTCCGAGCAGGCTCTTTGGGATGTCATCCAAATCTTGCGAGCGTTATCTTTGTAATTATATCTATTTCTAAGTAGATTAGTCTAGTGGGTAGAGCACTGGCTTCTTGCGTGTGTGATCCCTCCCTGGTTCGAATCCAGGTTCGAGTGAGAGACCACGCACTGAACTTTGAGTTTACCTCATCCTGAATAAGTACCTGAGTTAATCAGAGGCAAAAATAGTCGTGGAACTAATCATTTCACACTAGTTTTCAAATCGATTGTATATTTGCGATGAAGCTTTCTACCAGCTTAAACGCCTAGATCCAAAAAGGGTTTTTGTGTGATAACTTCTTACTAAATAGATTGCCTATAACTGTTGTAGGGTCTCCGGAACAGCCCTTCGTCAAATATGGAGTCGAAAAATTTTTTAAAAAACCCACCAGACTTTTGTTTCGAATACGAGGAAGAGTCTTTAATGGTTTTTGCTGAGAATCCAATTCATATTCATATATGATTACTGGCAAAATCAAGCACGTGTACCTGTAGCTTTGGAGCTATCGTTGAACTTCAGATTTTGAAGAGCTTTGCCGTAGTAAGCTATGTGGTATTTGACCATACCCGAAAATCAGCTGCTACTTTTGACCCAAGTAAGTTCAAGAACTGGACTATTTCGCATTCATGCTCTACTATCCTGATTATTTGACCAACTCTAGGTGCTCTTCTTGCAGACGATAACTTCATTTATGTCCAATTTTCGTTTTTATGGAGGATTACAGGCGAAGTTCATTTATAGCAAGACTATTCAGAAAGTCTTAAGACTGGAACCGATATGAGCAGGAGCTCTCATTCTTCAAAAAGGAAATACGACAAACCAAACGTGACTCATGGAGAGTATCCGATGAGAACATCGAAGAAAGTACGAAAGCTGCAAGAATCAGGATCTACTAAGTGTAAATACGTAGAGAAAACGACGATTATACTTGTGCTGATCTTATCTTTATTAGATATTTCACAAATGAACATACGCTTATTGAAGTTTCATGAATAATTCACTATAGACTCCTACCAAATCACATTGTGCTTATATCTGCTGTCAAAATAGCATTTAATATACATATTTTGCTCCGTTAATCTTTCAGTTTCACTTTTCATTCACTTTGCCTTCCTTTTAATTTTAATTTCAGATACTACCCAATTTATTTCAAACTGACTGCGCCTACACAGACTTGACGAAAGCCTTTGATAAGCTTGATCACTCTATTCTTTTAGCTAAGCTTCATTCCTTTCAATTCCCTTACTTGTTTTTAAATTGGGTTGACTCTTACTTGACGAATCGAACCCAACGTGTATCCTTTCGCGGTGCCTTGTCATCTGAAATTAGAACCACGTCTGGTGTTCCACAAGGTAGTCATCTAGGCCCTTTACTGTTCGCCTTATTTATTAATGACGTAGGTTCCATTTTACAGTCATCTTCTATTCTTCTTTATGCCGATGACGCTAAAATTTTCAAAGTTGTGAGAAACCTTAACGATTGCTATGATTTGCAGCAGGATCTAAACAGATTTGCCAACTGGTGTTCCAATAACAATCTCCTAATTAATCCTGACAAGTGTACGGTTATATCTTACACACGCAAAAATAATCCTGTAATCTATGAATACTCACTTTTGAGTACATCTTTAAATAGATCAGCGAAAGTACTCGATTTAGGAGTATTGCTGAATCAATCCTTCACATTTGACGATCACATCGATTCAATTGTTGTGAAAGCTAGCAATGCCTTAGGTTTTGTCAGAAGACGTTCGAAGGAATTCAACGACATTTTTCTAACTAAGACCCTCTTTTGCAGCTTAGTCAGACCTATTGTCGAATATGCAAGTATTGTATGGGCACCATATCAAAAAGTCTACATAGACCAAATTGAGTCAATTCAAAAGAGGTTCTTACGTTTCTGCCTCCGCGGTCTTCCGTGGTATGACCCTTTACATCTACCTCCTTATCAAGACCGCTTAAATCTTTTACGAATGGATACCTTGGACTCTCGACGTCAAAATTCCAAAATCTTATTTGTCGCGAAAATTTTGGATGGCACCGTTGACTCAAACTACTTATTAAGCCAACTTAATTTTAATACTAATAACAAACGTGTCAGACGTGTTAACTTTTTGTCGATCCCTCAACATCGGACCAATTATGGTTGCAATGAACCAGTCACTGCAATAAGTAGATGCTTTAACGAAGCTTATTATAAGTTTGATTTTCATTTATCTACAGATTCACTTAAACAAATTCTGTATAAGAATAATTAATTTTTATTGTATGTGTATAGTCTGCATTAGACGACTCTAATAAATGAATGAATGAATGAATTTTCCTACGAGACCAAATCACGTTAAAAGAGAATAAAAGGTGATTTACTTGTCTAAACATGAAGGGGTACTGTAATTCGTTTCCCACAAAGTGGAGCTCAATTATTCTGCTAAATCTGGTTCTAATATTATATCGGCCAATAAAAAGCGTATATATTTCTCCATTACCATTAACCAATCTCATCTTTGTACTAACCTCTCGTTGATGAAAATCCACCACACAATTTCACTAAAAATGCTACCCATTTTGATTTAACATCAAATCACAAAAACCTCTATAGAAAAATGATTCAATCTAGTACAACATACATAACAACAAGTACAACATACATAATCTGACATAGTCACGCTAAATTGTATTCATAAATTGTGTCAGATCTAGTCGATTTTCAATAGAAATCAAATTTTGTACAGCCTAAAATCTAAATCGGCCTATGTTCAAAGTGTATGCTCATGTCAAAAACACAAAACATAGGCATTTGTGTTTTTGTGCGTGTGTCTATCCACCTAACCTTTATCCGAAATCTAGCCATCATGTTGTCAATATATCGACGATCGAACGCAATCACGGTTAGATTTATTTGACTTTCCCATGGTTGTTGTCGGATGCGGATATGTAGGTGGAGATGTTTAATTAATTGAAGAAAATACCTGATGTTGTCGATAGATTGAATTTGGATATTTAGGTTGATTCGCATGGTGGACAGAAGAGATTAGTAATAAATGGTTGTGCTTGTACTCATGGTTTTTGATAAAATTATAATCAGTAGTGAAATTTATGCAATTCAATATTTGTTGTCTATTTTATCTTTTCCATTTTTTCTAGACATGAAAATAATCTAGCGAATTTTTTGTTTATAAATTGTAATAGTATCGGTTGCCGTACCCTACTATTTAAGTGTGAAAATTATTTTGTTTTTGAGAATTGAAATGCTAAACAAATAGCTTAATTAATTCAGCCATGCATTGATCTAAGTGCCGTACTTTTTGTTGTTTACTTTTCTTTTCATATACCTTTTCCTTTTTTGTTTTATTAGCTATGCCACTTTGTTTACAAGCCGGAGCCCAATTACACAAATGGGAAATTGAACAAATATGACACAAAAATCCAAAAATGTACTCCTATTGCATAATAAATATAATGATAAAAATAATAATAGTAATTAGCATTATAAAGAATTATAAAATTGACAATTTTCAATTTTAAACATCCCACACTAACAATTCTAATGAAAATGAGTTTAACACGTCTGTGGATAGGTGGCAGAGGAAATTCATTAATCGAAAATTACGGTTAGGAATTATACCTGAATTTGAAATCGTAGAAGCGTCAGCGATAGAGAGCCAAGCTGAAACTTGTCTTGTCCAGTAATTGCAAATTAAAATATACGTTTGTTCCCATGAAGGCTATATTAATTTTACATGTGATCGATCAGAGCGATTAATGTTCCGAAGCATAGAACAGGGATCAGAAAGCGTAGAGCAACGAACCACTTAAAACAACACAAAATACCAAAACCGTGACACGATCCTAAGACAAAACCAGAAAAACGAGAAGCTTTGGATGTGATATGCGCAATATGCAGGTCAGACTTAAGTTTGACATCAAAAAAACACACCAAGCTCTTTAAAGTTATCAACAATCGTCTGAGTGATACTAGAAAGCAAATAAGGAAACATTAAGGGACGCTGTTTACAAACATAATACATAAGATGACATTTCGATATGTTCAAGGCAAGTGAATTTCTTAAGGACCAATCATGCAGATCGCAAAGATTGTAGTGAAGTTTGGGGCAAAGGCTGAGAAGTTCAATTAATCTGAGCACATTGAAATTATCAGCATATAAAAGACAGAATGAATGATTAACGAGGGGAAGGTATTCAATAAAGACAATAAATAATAGAGGACCAAGAATTGAACCTTGTAAAACACTTGAAGAAGGGCTGAATGCGGAAAGCGAAGAAGAAAGCACATTTGCGGAGCAAGTACGACCAGCGAAATAGGAAAAAATTCAGGGTATCAAAGAATCAGTAATGCCAAAAAAACTGGAGCTTCGAGAGTTTGGGACCAACAGAATCAAATACTTACGTATAAACAACACCCCTTTCCTGATTTTCTTCCCATCTCAGTTATCGTGTGTGTAAAGTTACTATTAACAAAAGTACCTCTTTTACTTTTTGTCTTTCTCCGGGTGTTCCACAAAGCTCTATCCTTGGTCCATTACCCTTCTTAATTTTTATTAATTACTTTCCTGCCGTTGTCGATTTTGTTTACTATATGCTGACGATTTTAAACTGTTCCGAGTCATCAGGCCAGCAATGATTAATTAGCAAATGTAAAGAAATAACCTTTCTCTCAAATACTCTTCTATTTCATTCTCTTATTTATCTTCCAACAAATGTCTGAATAATCATTTCAAAGTCTTGTCATTCAAGCGACCGCTGAAGCCTCTCGAGTCTCTGATTAGTCCTTCGTACAGCCTCTAAATACGTTGCATCTCCATAATTCCGTCTTTTTAAAGTGTAGTTCGTTGTGTCCACGAATATGCTGTCAAGTTTAGTCTCCAAGTTTCCTGTACCTTTCTGAGGCCATCAAGTGTGTGCAGCGAAGGACCACAAGCTTTTCGTTCTTTCAGTATAATGTAGTCAAGCCGATTCTTCCTTCGCGAGTACTTTCTGTACAAATCTCAGCCAAGAATTATATCCGGCTTTTCCTTTTCGATCAGACCCCGCAGCTCGTTACGGGTGCACAAGTCTCAGGAAGTCTTCACTGTTCCGTTCGCGCGTACAAATGTGTGCTTCTCTTCTCCCTTGCCAGAATCCCTAGGCTTCATAATGAATTAGGGCTTGGTCTTCTGCCACAGTCGTTGTTTGTATTTGATATACGTAAGAAACTATCTATACTCGACTTAAGCGTTGGCGTCGTTGAATTTTTGAATTTTATTTTTTTATCTCTTTGTATAATGTCATTTTTTTTATCCTTTTTCTCATTTTATTGCCAACATCGGATCTTATATTCCGTAGCAACGAATTTTGTAAATAAATAAATAAAATAAATAAATAAGTAATCACGCATAGATAATTTTAAAGAGTCATTTTAAGAACCCAAAACTCTATACTTGGTACGAGCTGCATCTTTATCCCAAAGGGCAGATGCCACATCAAACCGAAACTGTGGAGTATCATTCCGTTTGCCCGGACAACTGGTGGGAATGAGTCCCGATCAATCAAGCTGATTTCATTAGCCATGCAACTAAAGTCAGCTTTATAATAATTAAAGCTTAAGGGTCTAAGGGAAAATTTTTGTGAGATCAAAATCGAAGATGGTACTTGTCATGGGGAACATATGAAACTGGTGCAGCTTCTAGAGGACAATGCAGGATAAAACTCTAATATTTTATGATTGGAAAGAGAGTTTAACAGAGAAATTGAGCATACTGACAAAAAGCAAGCAATTATTAAAGAAACTGTGCTTGATGAAAGGATCGAAGACTAGAAGCTGTTTCAAACAAGACTAGGCAAATTAAAATCACCAAACAACTAAGGAAGTAGTCAGAGAGCTCCATAAATAACTGACCGACGGAGATTGAAGAATTACATGCTATTCTATCATAGGAACAAAGCAGCCGAATATCTCACTAAGAGTGAATATTTACAGATTTAAATTAAAGCATCATTTTGGCACCACAGTTAGAACAAGAACAATGAACTCTAAATCCATTTTTTTATATAAAATCAAGCACTAAACACGATTTCCCTGGAAATGAGAACAAACTGCAATTTCGCATGAATTCCGTAAAATCATATCCAAATAAAAATCACATCATTCCCACGATTATATCTGCATAACTTCCGTAAATATTCCAACAATTTCTAAAAGATATTCACCCGAAGAGAACTATTTGAATCAATTCTCCATCTCCTTTAATCAATTCGTTTCGTATTTCGGACGATTGGTTTGTTCATGTTATACATGAAACAATTAACCACATGTACACAGCCCTATACCTACGTACACATTACTACTTAAATCTGCTCAAATATTCGTCCGTACCGATGATATATACAATTATCTGCACAGTAGCCGTGCAGAAAGCATTCAATTATCTATTTGCTTTTTGATTTTTTTTTGCATCATCCCATCCACCGCATAACATTAAAATCTTTCATTTTTTTGTAGTTTGCTAATCACTGCCATTGCTACCATAGAAAACCACAAAAAAATGGCTAGCTAACGTGAGTCCTCCTATTTTCAACCTCGCGAAAAAGTACCGTAAATATTTTCGGCAACAAGCTCCTTGGGTTAGTCGTTTCGCTTGCGAATCGCTAGAGAGAAAAAAATAATCTTCAAACCTTTTGATGGGCAAAAGAAAAAAATTGCTACCCGGTAAACATCTTTCTCTCACGCCGCCGTTTGCCGTCCTCACAAAAACATCACCAGCATGTAGTATGTAGTAGAAAATAGTTTATATTTACATACCATGCTCCGTATAAACTCGTACATACATGTAGGATGATGTTATTGATATGTAAATATATTTTCTGTAATTTCAGTCAATGAAAAGGTTATTGTTCTGAACTTGGTAAGAGTGAAAGAAGACGGCTTGGGACAGATTGAAACCTGTTTCTTAGATTAAATTTTAGTTTTTTATTGCAAAAAAAAGATACAACCAGAAGAACGAAACAGATAAAAGATACAATCGTTTTATATATCATTATGAGATGACAGAGATCGTGTTTGAGCGTAAATACTGCAGTTTTCTTTAGCATATGCCTTTTCTTCATTTAATATATGAGCACTAGGAAATAGAAAAAGTTATCAAAACTTAGCCAAAAGATGAAATAAAAAACAAGTTTTGCAAACTTATGGAAATTTCGCGTTGCAAATGATTAGCATAAAGGTTGTTTTTTATAGTATTTCATTGATTTCATATGAAATATAGGAAATTAATGAATATTTAATTTCTTGATAAAGTTTAGATTTGTATACATAACAGATTTTATTTTAGTGTTTTTTTATGTTGCGATTTTATTGTAAATATATTTATTTATTTGTTTTCTTTTATGTTGCAGGTGAGACATACCTAGATTTGGAAGTGAATTCAAACGATTTTCATGCAGGTATGATGTCATTTTGGCTTGAAATGAGAATATGTAAATGTGTTGACACAAAAAATTTCATATTATTTAGGTTTTGTTATTATAATGTAGAATATCATGGATATGTTGGCATAGTATAATTCGATCCGTTAAAATTAGTACGATACATACGTTGAAGTGCAGATATTGAGTAATATCCTAATTTATGACTAAGAGACATTTTGAAGGACTATATGCAATATACAAAGCAATAGGAATAGCAAATCGCTAACAAGATTGATTATAAATAGTTTATTTATCAGAATTGATAAAATAATTAAGTTAAAAAAGGTAGCTGCTGTAGCCTGGCGGGCAGGACACTTGCTCTTCGTGTCTGAGGGCCCTAGTTCGATTTCCGGTACCTGAGCTCAATCAAAGGCAAAGTGAGGCGTTAAACTAATCATTTTTCACTCATGAAAAATTCGATTAAAAAGTGGTGCTTACCACTTCCACTTCGTAAGACCCAAGATGTAAGAGAATGATTATAACTATAAAGCCACAGCTCTCATGTTAAAGCAACATTAACTGTAAACTCAGGTTGTGTTAATTAGATTGTTGAAATGGACACTGATCTCCAGACTGGACGATTGCAAAACGCTTAGAAATTTCATAACCAGCATCATTAAACATGAAACAATCAAAATGAAAATTTCTACATGATTCTTGAATTTAATAAATTTATATTTTTGACATCCTCCTTGGCTTAGTTTAAAAAATCATCGAGAACTTAGCTTATCACTACTTGCAGTCTTTTTGCATATGTTCGGTAAATGAGCAGCAACAGACTTAGACGACGTCACTGAAAATCAATTTCCTATTCTACTAATCAAAATCCCAATAAAGACTTACCTAAAAAAAAAAAAATTAAAAAAGGAGAAGCTTGACTGACAGCTAGTTTGTATGATTGTTGGTTCGAATCCGGCCAAGATCACACACTTTTCTTTGAGCTATTCCAACTATATTAGAACTTGTGGTAACTCGCGCGTGAAGTATGTTTTACACTCGTATGCATTTATTATGAATAAAGTTTCTACCGTCTTCAACACTTTGATCCAACTAGGATTGTAGTGGGCTAGCTACCTATAGCCCTTTAGTTTAATGTGTGTGTGTTTCAGCGACTTCGATGGTAACGAATGCGCTTTGTCGCGTCTCGGCTAAGTCAAGCTTGCTAACTCATGTCTGATAGTATTTAGTCTTACTTTGACAAAGCTCCTTTCCCTTATATTTGGCTCTACATACATAACGACTACAGTATGTTTGATTCGCGAAGGTGGAATAGCACGCAACGTCCTACTTATCTTGGAGTTGCGAAAACAAAGAGCATCACCATCCGTTGGGTTTGGATTACAGGGTGGTTCGCTAATGGAAACGAGAGACCTTCACAGCGTGGGGCGGGTCCTTTAAAAATGGGGTGGACTTACTTCAAGAAAAACTGAGGGGAAAACAAAAACATCTTACAACCAATTACAGAAAAACAAATACATCTTACAACCAATTGCAGAATATTATTACATAGAGCATCCTTTTCTAAAATGTGAAGTCAGTTCGAAAAACCGGTCTAAGTAAAAAAAAAAAACAATTTCCATAAAATGTATGATGCTGATGACAGGGATAAATGATAAAATGAAATATTTTTTTTTTATATTTGTTAAAAATAAATAGGACGTAAAATGTGAAAAAAGTTTGCATAACTTAATATAATGAAAATTTACGTCAAATGTAAAACCGAGCAAAAAAAAAGTAGTTGCTTAGTGAAACTATAAAAAAGTAAAACAAAGAAATTTTACAACAACCTTTGTTGGGTCAAGGGGTTGAAACTGGCAGGGAGCTTCATTCACAAATTTACAAACAACGTGAATACGAGAGTAGAATGATTAGTTCCACGACTCACTTTACCTCCGATTTAACTCAGGTACCTATTCGAAGCTAGGTGAATTCAAAGCTCGGTGGCTGGTCTCTCGTGTGAACGTGGATTCAAACCAGAAGTCCCGCACACGCGGAGCCAGTTTTCTATCCACTACACAACATTAACTATAAAAACGACTCAAAAAAACTAAAAGCCGGGGACAAATGACAAAATTATGCAGGCCTATGAACATAACCACACTTTTCAAGTAATTTAATATATATTGCCGAACCAACTAGAAAAATCCAGAATAACTCACATATCATTGAAATAGAAACGTCTTTATTATTAATGAATACACAAATAAACGAATCGATACTAAGGAATACAAAAAAAAGAGAGTACAAGCACGTCCGTATTCATCACGTCGTATTCTTCTTCTTCTTGATTTCTCCTTCGTCGATAGGCAATGCTTATTTGGTCCTGACGCAAAGCTTATCCTCGAGTAACGACAAAAATGACAGCACTCTTGACAAGTTGAATGTTAGCACTTTGAATGCCGATACTTTCCCGAGCCGTGTGTTTCAAAAATATTGTGGCGATGGTTTTCGTTGATATTACAGGGAGGACATTTCTTTTATTCTATCTCTCGAACAGAGCCATTTTTTCATGGCGAAAAATTAAACAAAAACTAAAAAAAACTTCTTTATTTTCAAAAAGAAGGAGAAGGATAGAGTAAGCTTAAGGTTCAATTAACGGAATTGCTTTTCTACTTGCAACCATTTTTCGAGCTGGTGGAGAATGGTTGGTACAGTCTTTCGGCCAGATGAAGGATCTTGTAACTTAAGTACTGTACTCTTTGGTGAGATAATAATTTGGTCTACCGGTTCTAGTGAGGGAACTGGTAGGATTTTTCCACCTCTACGTTTTTCGGAGCGGTAACGATTGTGATCCAAAAGTTATCTTACTCCACAATCGTTTTTTGTTTTTTTCTCAATCTCAAGCGAAGTATTTTTACCGTTTGAGTTTTTTTT
Source organism: Nemotelus pantherinus (assembly GCA_963978885.1). NCBI lineage: Eukaryota > Metazoa > Arthropoda > Insecta > Diptera > Stratiomyidae > Nemotelus > Nemotelus pantherinus. The sequence continues at coordinate 5,087,832 of OZ022263.1, forward strand.
TTCTCGTTTTTTAGACTTTATTGGTTGCTTTAATTTTTTTGATATTCCTGTTTGAAGAAATTTTGGCAGATTCTTTAAATTATATATTGAGCGTTTTGATGCGTGGATGTGATAAGTTTAAATTGACTTTGAATCTTTTTGCAAGCTCTCATTCAACTTTTGTCAAGCCAGATCTGCCTTCAGATCTGAAATTAGTTCATCTGTCTCATTAGACTCTACGGTATATTTAGTTCCGAGAGAGGCTCTGTCCATTCGTTACTAATTTTTTTAACTAAAACAACATGAATAACATTTAAATTTTTATGATTTTCGCTTCGCCATTCCCTGTTTCTGAATTCACCACAATGATAGTCAGTTCCTGTTATGACTGAACACTAAATACTTTAAGAAAGATATACTAGTCAGGTAAGCACATACATACATGTTTCAACATCTTTCTAACCTATTCGATAGACATTCCAAATTTTATCGGTTGCACATTCTATGGCTGAAATCACTCAGATAACATATAAAATAATCGAATGAAAAACTTATTTTAAGATCAATAAACGTATTCATTGGCATCTGTCTTCGCCTATAAAATGTTGATTCAGTTGTTTGTCTCTTCAATCAATTCAGTTAATACTTGTGGTTACACGTTTTAATTTAATTTTGTTTTTGTTCCGAAACACATTGAAATATGTATGGGAAAATTCCGGAGACAAAATTTCGCAAAATTAATCATCAGTATGTGCAACCATATGAAGCAGTATCATACTATTGACAGGCATGCGGGGATAATTACCATAAATATTATCTGACCACAGCATTTTTTGTAGAACGTGATAAGAAAACAATAAATCTCATCGCTTAACTTTCGAATTTGGTTTATAGGAGATCATTATTTATTTAGGCGAAGCACATACTGAGTCTTTTCCTCTTAGAATTTATTTCAAAAATACTCTGGTAGCTTTCGAGCTGCGCAAAAATCAGCTACAGAGCTTAAAGGAGCAGAGAGTACCTCCTGATTATTAGGCAGAAGCGAGTGAAGGAGATCAGTTACCAGACCGGAACCTTCGATACGAACTTTGTAAATACAACCATAGCCACAATTTCGCCTTTCGTACTTCGTAAGGATTTCGTGGGAGTTTGAAGAATAATTTTGCAGCAACCCAACTCTGGAAGAATGAGCGGGATACCTGAAAAATAGCACCGTAGATGAAAATCGGCCTCGGTGCTTGTTTGAATATGTTAGACTTAATTTTTTATTATTTTTCTTTCTCTCTATAATTCGTTAAGAAAAAACAAATTATAATTATATACTTTGATAAAACTACTCGCCAAAACCAACCTTCTTTGTTGGTTCAAGATTCGTTAAATTGAGGATTACACATTTTAGACAAGTGTGAACTTCACAATGAGCAACAGCAAGAAAGCGGTCCCCAGCGTCATTAGCGCTGCACGGATAGATACCGGATGAAATTAACTCTGGTAATCAGAGTAAAATTAATAGAAAATTGTACAATCGCTTAGATGATGTCAAAAAACTCAAAATGAGCTCACCGGAGGGAGATCCGAGGCTGCAGACCCCATAATATGGGCTGGGCTAGAACGAATACTAAAGTAAATAAATGCTAATTTCACATCATGCCAAAAACTCTCAATAATCACAGAACGATCACAAAAATCATGCCAAAAACTCTCAATAATCACAAAACGATCACAAACAGGTTCAGTATAACACCTACTGCCCGTCGGAAGAAAAACATTTAATGTATGGACTCACTTCCAAGATGAATGTCTGTGTGGACTGACTTAAGGAGCAAAGTTTCAACCCGATTGAGGTTTTCTACTTAAGAAGTAGAGGAAGTTCATCTAAACAAATCAAAGTTCTTCTTTGGAGAAGTGAAAAAAATATCTATAATATTTAGACCATCTAGCACCTAGTTAACCAGGCTGAAACTCAAAGTTTAAAGTCAGCCAAGAGTTTTGGTACAATTGCGAACTATTTGGCCACTATTCCAGTCTAGATGTGCCAAATACAATAGCCTACAAAACTACAAATTTCGGGACAAACAAGCTGAGCAGAAGTAACAGTGTGCTAACTGATAAGGTGAGCATCCGGTAAGCTACTACCCCCAAAAAAATAAAAATAAAATCCTTTGCCCAGATAGCTCGAACCAACTTCAGTCTTCTGATTCGAAATATAAGAAATTTGCACGTACCAAACATATCTTCCAAAGTGAATGCCAAAGCCCCTTGAACAAATGCAAAAATGCTTTGCCATAATGCAGATGCAACTTCACTCAGTGCTGAAGTGTTCGAGGGCTAGTTTCAACCGTCTGCTAAAAATACTTCCGTATTTTGGTTGAATTAAAAAAGGGTTAAATTAAAAAAGGGAACTAATGGGCGGCTTCAAAATTCACATTAGGCTCGTTTAGGAAACTCTTATAAGACCGGTTAGCCAACTCCGTATTCCCAAGCACCATATTTGTAGAAATTATAAAGCAAGAGGCAAAGACACAGCTATTCTAATAAGGAGATACATAAACCATCGTTCCATGGAATTCTCCAATCTTAAAGGAACAAAAGCAAAGGCTATTAAAGCTCGAAACGAGCTTTCTCCACTTCAATGCGATTTGTTCCTACAGACCCCCCCCCCCTCCTCGTACTCTCACTCATACACTCTTCAGACTCAATGGCCCTATCTTTTAGCAAGATATCTCAATGTTCACAATCGCTCCTAGTTCCCACTAAGAAATAATTAAGATACTGGGCTTGGAGATGAGAATAATGGAAGTAAATTTTCGGCAAAAGGATTTGCTTTTTTTGGATGAAAAATGGCCCTATTTCTGTGATTAAGAGAAATATGCCGTTAAGTAGGTGGAAAAGCCAAAAACTTATGACTTTCTTTGGCCCCGGGTATTTCCCTCTATTGAGGGTATTTATTAGAAGTTTTACTTCCTCAAGGGAAGAATCACGATCACGCTCTGTGAATAAGATCTGACGTCGTCTGACCGATACGGTCTTCCTCCTCAAAACCAGCATCTGAATAGCTGCTTTCTGAGAAATGAAGCTATAATTGAAGCTATAATTTTGTCTGATTTACCATATTTTATTCTAGTAGCTGAGTGTATGGGTGTCATGTATGGATTGTTTTTCGTGGCATGTTTTTTTTTCTTCAGTTTTTCGTTTAAATTTATTCATTGACACTGCTGTGGCTATGTTGATTTATATCACTCTGTTCCATAAAGTTGCTCCTTGGAAGCTACCAGCCGCAACATCCAAGAGCCCGAGTGCCTCAGCTTGTGTCCTTTGGTGCGCAACCCGTAAACTCAGTTGTCTACAACCCGTGGTTTTTGAATCAGAATAAGCTCCTGAGCAGGGCAGCTGTTGCTAGTTTGGAATGGTGTAGGCTAATTTGGAATGGTGTAGGCTCCTCAAACGCAATAGTTTTCTTCTTCCTTCTCTCTGTCTCTCAAGTAGAGTGAAAAGGTGTCTAGCACCCCAACTTGGGAATACGTCGAACACAGACCTCATCAATATAACTTGATTCCTCCTTCTCATATTGAACCACTTTTCCGAGAAGATGAGTGCATCTCAGATGCTGACACCTGTAGTGTTCCAAATGTCTTTGTCCGTTAGTTCAATGGCCAAGCTATCCTGAGAGCAGTCGCTATGAGCTTAGACTTCTTAGATGTTTGCCTGCGCTGATTTATATACTCAACTGATCTTGGTCGTTTGATCTTGGTCTTAGAACAAAAAGAATCTGCAGGGTTTAGAGGGTAATGGGACTTTTTGCCGTTATCAGACAACGTCTCAGGAGGGACCTTTTGTAGTTTCTTTTCCAATTTGAAGGCCCGTCTTCCAGTTCTATAAGCCCGATTGAAGTTGTTGGATAGAAGTTGAGTGCTTGAACAGAGGGTTGACGATCGAACCGACTAACACCTTGGATGCGAACTTGGCCACTAGCCGTCTGGCCACCTCAACCTGAATGCTACCTCGACTACAAATGGGCTTCTGAATGTGCCCCAATCTGAAATGCTTCAATTACCGTCCCAATTGGGACGGATCACGAATCATAAAACGAAGAATAGTCCGGGAGAATAGCAGGAGATCTGAAGTCAGGAGACCTTTGGGGCCAACGGAATGTGGATTTTCTGGAAACTACTTTATTGGAAAATTATAACTGCAATGCTGTTAGAACTGCAATTTTGTTGCACCCTCCGGCTGAAACCACACAGAGTTGAAAGGGAATCTCTTTTGGTATAATTCTGGGAAGAAAAACTCTTTCAACAACTTTAAGTAACAACCGTAATTTTCATTGACCGGAACTGTAAGATCGTTTTCTTCGAAAAAGTAAGGCCCGACAATGCAGTTTAATGAAACTGCATACCACACTGAGACCCGAAGTGGCTGCAATTTCGACTCATGGAGTATCTGTGGGTGAGAGCCATTCCAAGTTCGACAATTTGGCTCATTAACATTGCCGCTTAGATCAAAATGGGCCTTGCTGGTTTCCATTTGAACAGATAAGATCGTTTGCGAAACTCTAGGATTGGCTTGCATGGCAGGAACTACAGCCGTGCTATTTTCCAGCGTGAGAATTGAGCAATCTGGATGCTAAAGTCTTCTTTGTAATCGTCTCACGCTCGGCAAAATTATTTACAAGCCTCATAATAGTCCAACTGCTCCGAAGAGTGCCGTCAAACGTGCGTCTAAATTCTTTCTGGACAGAAGCCAATGGCTTCAATGAGTGATAGCGGCGTGCAATCCAAATTCGTGATTCATTATCCCAATGGCCCAACTTTGTTAACTTTGAAGACCAATCTGAAAAGAAAAAAAGAAAACCGATTGATTACACAGAATTAAGCTATTATATTTTATTTCGGTAGCGTCTTTCATCAATACATAGCGTTCTATCAATGAACTTATATAATATTTCTGAAGATGGAAAATAAAAATAATCGCTGCAAAAAACCCAAGCGATCTTCGCTGTCCCAAAAAGTGCCCGTCGTTTTCGATGATGAGCAGACATCAAGTAACAGTTGACGACCAGACATTAGGATGTTAACTGATTTCCAAAAGCTTGCGACTCACGTTTAATAATTAGTTACAACGGATAGTACACAAAATAACAAACGAGCTACCTTAAATAGCACCATTAATATTTGCCTTTCCTCTCTCTCTTTCTCTCTCTCTCTCTCTCTCTCTCTCTCATAAAAACTAAAACTAGACATTCTTCTGAAATTAACGACTAATATAACATATCGCAAAGTTTTCAAGATCCCATGGTACGGCGGAAACTCAGACCTCAGATCTCAAAATTGAAACAGTTGAAATGTACATACGCTACAGAGCTCTTAAATGGATTGAAACCATTGTCAAACACCCAAAAAGCTCTTTGAAAATCTTGAAATATCTTTCAAAAATACTTCGATTGCTAAGCTTTCGGAGAAGTTTTGAACTACGAAGCCAATGTAGTTTTGAATTACGATCATTGCATAAACCAAGCCAAGTGTTAAAAATGATGATGGTTGAAGAGTTCGAAAGCTTTTGCTTGAATCGATTACCTTAAACCGAAAAAAATACTAATTTTTAACCATAATCAGTTTTGTTTTAACAAATTTCAGTTGTTTGTGTTGCGATTTCAAAAACCATTTGAAATTATTTTAAAGCTGGCTGACATTGTTTTTTGATATCTCAATTCATCGTGCTGAAGAAGTTGCAACCGGTAGTTTGAACTTAATAAAAAAATGTTCACATATTTTTTTTAAATTTTAGGGGGCTCATAATTTTGTTCGGAATTTTTCGTTATGTCACTTATGGATAAATTCAAAATAATTGTATTTTTATCTACAATATGATGTATTTGTTTACCTGATCAAAGACATGATCATAAATCCTAAACATTAGATTTTTATATAAATATTTTTTTCACTCTCTTCTGCAATTAATATTGCCTTAAAATTTGCTGTGATTTTCTCCTCGACACTCATTCACTTGCCAAATGATCATTTCATACAACAATATACTAATTGCATTCAAATATAACTCCTAACAAGTAGATGACGCATTTTGATAAATAATTTTGGAGAAAGTAGAAGACGCAATTGAACCAGCAATGCCAAAAAGATAATAAACATTTCAATCAAACAGTCACACAATGATGGATTTATCATGTTGATGGAAAGCTTCACGGAAGCAATAAAAAAGCATTTATGTACGATGTTTTGTCTTTTTTGTTGCTGGCTCTTATTACTTTTTGTTGATTTCGTTACTATTTCCAGGTATTTTTCTGCACACTAAATTGAAAACAAAATTAAAATTGTGATTAGGTGACGGGCAGTAAGAGTCATTTTCGATTTTCTTCTGACTGTTGCTTCTCAATTATAGTTTCCCTATAATCCACACTTGCATATATATTCTCACACTGCTTGAATGGAGGGAAAATAAAAATCCATCATCGAAAACGAAACGAGAAATCGCAAGGTCATATGATGGCCAATCACGACCTTCATCACATTAGCCGACCATATTGCTGTAGGCAATCAAACTATATTTTTCTGTTTTCATCCTGACGTACGTCAAAACTCGCATACAGAAGAAATACGAAAACATGAAAAATGCGATAAATCCATGCAATAAGGCTACAAAAACTACTTCAGTTTATGAAAGCATGTGTAATTGCATCGGGTTTTATTAGCGCCCAATGTGGGCTTTAGTGTACAAATTTTTTCATGACTTGTCATTTTCTCTTTTTTTGCCTCAATTGCTCATCTTCTTTGTTCTGACTTGTAATCGTGCCCAACATACATATGTCCAGACACCATAGCATAAGAATATGGCGGACAGAAAACTCGTTTGTAATAAGTTTCAAGCTGTAATTGATTTTCCATCAGCGGAAGAGGAACGCATACAGTATTAGTTATTAAATTGCAATTATTGCATAGAAAAGGGAAACGGAAATAGAATAAAAAAACGGTTGAAGCGATAGATTGAGTTTGGTCACCATTATTATTAACCGCTTGATGGCTAGCAAAATTTGATTGATGCTTTGGACTTACTTTGTAATATTAATTTGTAATCTTATAACGTATAGGCTCAATAACATCTCCTGCGATAATTGTTAAAGGCGAATTGTGATTGATTGCACCTACTCATAGCTCTGACACAGAGAACTTTAGTTTAGCCAAATTCAGTTGGCTTACGTAACATAAAAAGATTTTCACTGTAATACGAAAATTCGTAGACCCAGACATCAGTAAAAAAATTCGCAAAATTCATTCCAACGAAAAACCCCTGCATGGATAAATCGCATAAAAGATATAAATCGACTAGTCTAAGAGTTGTGCGAATCGATTGGATTTGAAAGAATCTATACTTTTCGTAATAATATGTGTCGAATGAAAAATATATGAAACTGATGATGAAAAAGAAGAGAAGAAGAAAACCCAAGAAAACATCTCAAATAAATTCCATTCAATGTCGAGTTCGAAAATTCCTTGATATTGGCATTAACAACATTTTTTCCACTAATCTGCTGATCTCCATGCGCGAAGCAAACCCAATACCAATTCCAATTTCAACTAACAAGTCCAGTCTCAGCTAGATGCTAGTAACTAGTAGAGTCACTGGAAACGAAACAAGTTACTAAAGCCCAAGCCTAACCTGGGTCTAGTCGTTTCCTCTCTGTCGTCTCTTTCATGTTCGATACGCGCGATCATGAAAAATACCAACCCAACAGATAGATCAACGGAAAAAAGGTAAAACCATTACCAATGGAATCAAATTGTAATCAAAATGTTGTGCTTGAAAATCAATTTCTAAAAAAAAGATCGATTCATAGAGACGGGATAGTACATAGATGCATGGAAAACGAGCAACGTGTCGGATCCGACCGGGACGAGCTGGAGACGAAAACGGGAACTGTGTTCAGTTGCCGGAGCTCATAGGTCGATGGCAGAGCACGAATGGCAATGATGATGGTTTGCAGAAGAGAAGAGATCTTGCAAAAGTAGCAGCAGCATCGATGCACGTACGACGGTTTTTGTAATGAACTTGAAGCAAAAGAACGGATTGCACAACACAACGACGTCCCAGCCAGCTTCTTATCAATACCTGAATGCCTGAGCCAGTCTTTGGCTATGTAGTATTTGTTTCTGGTATATGCGACCATGACGATCGAAACTCTGGTACCAACGAATACTTGTTGCATTTGTTTTGCTTTTTTCCGTTCAATTCTTAACCTACTGTTACTCCCCGACTGCGAAGTTACTGGCTACCTGGTGGCTCCAAGAAGCTGTTCCGTGACTTTTCGATTGTCCATCTAGGCTAGCAACAAGAACTAAAGAAATGTTATACCTATCTAAGTACTTGCAAACTGCAGCGTTCTCGGAGCAACAAATACAAAATAAAAAATACTTGAAGATCTAAAAGAAAGAAGCAGCCAATGAAACACGACACCAGCATAGCATAATCGTTGTAAGACGACTTTAAGTAGACATCAAAGTGCAATGACAACATTTAAAGAGACAACGATGCATGAAACTTGAAGATTGTCAAGTTGAGATGGGAAATAAAAAAACAACGACAATTGTCACTTCATAGCGAGGATTCATTGCGAAACTTGTTTCTTTAGAAAAGAAATAAAATGAATTACTGTCAAATAACGAATATGTGGTACGAATCATAATTCTCATAATTAAGGTTTTTATAATTTAAAAGCTAAGTCAAAAGACAACAATCTGCTTGAAAAAAGAACATACTAATGAAAAATAAGAACGGCATATCTATATTTCCCCAAATCAGCATATGGGCTAAATCTTATGGTCTTTTGGGAAAGAGTATTTAACACTAAACACCTCTAGCGCATAGAAATCGCTAGAAATAATGATTGACGAACACAAGTAGAGGAATTGTTCTGATTTTGAGTGCATAATCTACCAGATGTACTCCTGATTACAATCAACCTTCTTTCGACTATTGAAATTTATAGCGTAAAAAGCTTTTCAGGGCATTACTTCCAACATCTAGGAAAGTACTCATTATCGGATGCTTATTTTGGAAAAATTGAAAATAGCTGCCTGGCATAGTTTCAGTCAACAGGAATATGTCCTGGAAATTTCGTGATTATCCAATATTTATGTCAGAAGTTTGAAAATTGAATCGAAATTTGAAAAAGCATCGTGTCTACTTTTAGGCAGAGTTCAAAATTTCCAATTCTTTATCATAAACAAGCATAAAACATCACCAGTTTTCCTTGTCAATACTTGCTTCTTACAGAAAAATTTCGTTGCATAGAAACATAGGGGTACATCAAATTTCACTATAACGGACGCAGCGCCAGAGGGTTAAAGTTGAAGTGCATGAAATAATATTCATGATCGAGACTTCCCTGTAAATTGCTTTTTAAAATATTCAAGTGCTCATTATTCATCCATAGTAAACTCTATATATTCCAATTCACTTATGGCACTAGTTGCCACCATTACTCCCGACACCATTACTCCACTGCACACGTGTTCCACTATTCGTCCTTTTATTCCAAAAATGCTAAATTTCCTTTCATCTGAAAAAATGATTCTTCCCCAGAACAGGAGCTTATATGCATGTTCACTTGCGAACTCAGTTCTCTTACGTCTATTAACATATTTCCATATATGTATATATATATATATATATATATATATATATATATATATATATATATATATATTTATATATATATATATATATATATATATATATATCATCAAAAACATTCAGTGACTATTTCTCGGGAACGCGCTATCCGATAGAGCTGTAACTTTCAGGATATTTGGTGTATATGCAGAATAGGTCCAGGTCTCACCAAATCTCAATTATCTTTAACCCTTTGGCGCCGGCGGCCATTTTAGTGATATTTTTAATATACTTATTATTAATAATTTTAATAATTTTTGCAAAAATTAAGGTAACGGAATAAATTTCGAACGTGTTTTAAATGTGAATCGGAGAATGTTTTGGAATTTTTTAACCCCATGTCTGCGCTAGGTGCCTGAAAAGAGATCAGGAAAATTTGAAAATTTGAAAATAGCGATAACTTTTGATAGGGCTATTAAATCATTATGAAACTTTCAGACCATATTGGTATTATTTAGTTGTAAATTTGTGTAGCTTTTAATTAGCATGTTGGCAACCCTGTAGCTAGGGCAGGCGCTGAAAGTGAAAACCTTCAAATCATCAACTCTCCTGAAAACATGTCGCTTCTTGGAAAAAAAGGCCATTCATATATAAATCTTATGCTTTGTTTGCATAGCCAAAGTAAAAAGCATGAAATTTTACAACGGGCACGCATGGTAACCCTTTCCCAATTCACTTATATTTTTAGCATCAAAAACTTCTGTTCACGGAAACTCACGATCCGATAATCAGAATTAATTGAAATTAATTGAAATACAATTAATCGAAATTTACATTGGTCTTAAGTAGGACCAGGTTTAATAGAAGTGATTTTGAAATGTGGGCAATTTTGTGCCAGTGGTGCCATTTTGAAAAATCACTAAGAAAAGTAACTGCTTTTGGCCCTATAAATTCTGATTCAGTCATTCGATTTTGACGAAATTCACACGGTATCTGAACATTATTTTAACCCACGTTTGTAGAAATTTTGGTTGAAAAATTCGGTTGGAGCTGCCAGCTATAGTAATTTTGGTGTCTTAAATTTTGAAAATTCCTGAGGAAAATAAAGCTCTTTGCCCTATAGCTTTCAGTACAGTCATTGAATCATAACAAAATTCAAATGGCAAATTAAACTTATTGTAGGTAATATTCAGTAGAAACGCAATTTCAAAACAATGATAGGGCTGCCAGCTATGGTTGTTTTTGTATTTATTTGGCATACCTTTTGTAAGCGATTTTAGCATAGAACTTTCAAATCATAGTGATCTTGTAGTGAAAATAAACTCCAAATATTAAGATCTAGAAAATTTGAAAACTTTCGCGAATGGTAACCCCAAATTTCTATGCATCCCTATTACTTCCAATGCATTCATCGGATCAATACGAAATTCCCAAGGCAGGTTGACTTCAACGTAAGGCAGATGCGACCTAGTTTTTGCTTCGGTGCTAGCAAAGGGCTGCCAGCACTAGGCATTTTTGTTATTTTCGTTCGAGTAAATGCTTACATTAAATATTCACATTGCAAACATTTGCAATGAAAATAAGCCACTTTGTCAAAATAGAATTTTCAATGTAGATTAAAATTTTTAATGTTAATAAAAAGTTGTTCAATTTTAATCATCCCGCAAAAACAATTCCAAGTAAACAATGTTTACATTTTCTAAGATCTGCACATTTTTCGGATGACAATCCCAAACACTTTTGTATTGCAGTAACTTTCGATGAAGTCACCGAAATTAAAATAAGCTTGGATTCTATTATTACTTAGGGTGTATTAGTTTTAAGTAAGAAAAGTAAGTAGTGGTAGAATACACACTCAAAATCTGCACAAATCTTCTACTGTTCTTCGAACATTAGTGTTTCTAGCGGTTCTGATGCGCTAGGGTTTTTTTTATTTATCTTTGATTTGTATTAAATCTAAAAATAGTAGACGGCAACGTATGCAGCCTTTTGCAGTTTAGATAGATTTGAATATTGATTGAATTAATGACCGAAACATGACGTCGCATTGCTTGCAGTTGCTTCTGTTGAGAGCCTAATAAACTATGATTGAAACTTGGAAATGATCAATGTCTTTTTCAGCGATACTTCGGCGTTGAATACCTTTTAAATCGCAAAAATTTCGAAAATAATATGTATTCAAATTATATTTTGAGCGCAAAAATCCATCTATCTTGATTGGTTGAAATGGGTTTTAGCCATTTCATACTTAGTTTCGCTTTTGTATAAGCCATAGTACAATTATGCTCTAGCTTTTTACAGTTTCACCTGTATTTAAAAACGTAGAAATATTTATTTCCGGCATGAAACAAGAATATAAAATGTTTCCGTTCATAAGATTTGCATGCAAACAACGATTCTAACAGAAAACCTGCCTTGAGTGTCAATTTGAATGTACATATATATTTGAATTTATCTCAAATTGCTGCCAACTTACTTTTACTATAATAGTTACGTCGTCAAAATCTATTGAATAAAAAACTGAAGCTTTTTCATTGTCTCCATATATCACATTAGACTGTTCTATAGGTCAAAGTGTGTCGCACTAGAAAGAGGGTAGGTAACTTCAATTTGTGATCATAAAACTGGTGTAGATGCTGAATTGGAACAAGTCGTGACTTGCTCGTGCCCACAACTAAATATCTCAATCCAGTACAATATACTATATATAGCTCACTTGCATCCAACATTGTGTTCGGGATTTGCAAGAGGTTATACTTATGTCTTATAGGTGTATAATGGACTGAAACTATAGATCTGCCTCCAGTAATACACTAAAGACTATCTAATCGCATACCACAAAATGTGACTGTAACTTACATAGATTGAATACAACAAAGTATGAATTTCGCTCAAAGATCGTACGAGGCTGCGTTCGATGTTAAATGCACGATTTTCACTCATTTCGGTAAATGGAAAATCTCCAACGTTTAGATATTTATCGGAGTAGATATAATTAGAAACTTTAGTGGATACTATGTCTCAATACTTGTTCTCAGTTCCTTTTCCTTTCCTTGCCACAATGCCACCCGCAACTATTTCAGGAAATTTGATACACTCATTTCATGGCCGAGTAAACTCTCGCGACTATTAACAAATTGTGTTTTCTTTTTCATTTGGTTTCTGTTGAAAGGCGATATTCTTTGTTTAACGGTGAAAATGGGCAACAACAAATTTCACACGCGAATATGTAAGACGTTGAGAAGGTGGGTTCAGGAAGTACCAGGAAGTTTTATGATAGGCAGCCTTAATTTAAAAAAACACTTCTTTCTCGCATAGTTTACAACGAGTATCACTTGAGAAATTTACTTTTTATCATACTAAACAATCAGCACATAATCTTTTTTAATCAAATCAACTTCCAAACTTTGTCAAAAGTGAATGTTGTGTACACTATCCATGCCAATTGGCGAAGAAGAAAAACTCCTTCTCAATCCATTTTATTTGACTGTTGCCCATTTGTCTAACTGCTTGTCTGATTGTCTGTCTGTCAAGTGTCAATTCGGTTTTCTCTTTCAGCAATTCAGTCAATAATCACAACGTGTCAAAGCCGTAGAAGAAATCCACGCTTCTTCTTAATTTCGATTCTACTGCTGCTGCTGCTGCTGCTGCCTTTCATGTACAACTGCTCTCGGCAATCAAATATTTGAAATAAATCTTGAATGTGCACAGGCCGTACCACACTATTTCCTCAAGATCGTTCGAACCCGAAAAAACAAACGAATAATTTCACGGTGTAGTAAAAAGTCAGTAAGCAAAACACAACAATCCTCCTTCGCTTTGTTCTTCAACATTCTTCATAAGAAAATCACTTTCAATTCAGCGTGGAAGAAAGACTGAAGCGATAAGTGCTGTTTGTGGTGCTTTGCGAAGTGGTCCGTTTCGCTATTCGAGTATTGTCGGTTATGTGTTTATGCTTTTCCCATTTCTTTTACAAAAGCAGATGATAAAAGTAAATGAAAAGACAAACAAAATTAAAGCCACGAGGAAGAAAACGAAAAGATATCTTGACCTTATCTACCGCTAAAAATTTCTCAATCACGGAATTCGGTCGGTTGGCTGGAGGCTTTTTTTTTCGCTCAGCCAATTTGGAAAGGTTTTGGTGTATATTTGCTTAGAAGGTGAATGGGTATAATAAGTACCTGAGCTTATTGCTGCTTTCTGTCAATAGACCCACGACATTTGCAAGTTTTAGCGAAGAATGCAAGGAATGATGAAACGATAAGATATTGAGTAGGAGTCGTGATGATGGTCTTAGTATTTTTGGAGGTTCCTTTGTGGGTATTATGAACGATATGTTGCTAAAAATAGGTTTTTACGAATTTATGATTTTTATATACAAAAAAAAAAACGCTTTTGGGCATTAGAAATCATGAATAGGATATTTTAAACGACATTTTTTCTTCTCATTATGGTAGTAAAGAAACTGTTATCTCCAAATCAGCTAGATTTTTCGCTGATATTTTGTTGTAAGTTTGTTAATTCGTTATTGTTGTATACACTTTCATAATGTAATTAAACACTGAATTTACACAACTATACGAAGGTCGTTCTCAAAAGTTTTATAATAAGAATGACACACGTCTTCAAAATTTTGGTGGTACCATAGAAAGTATCGGCTTAGGGGTGCGTCATTAGTATCCTCTTTTTTCCAGAACGTCAGATCATTTTTCCGGAATCCGTGTAACTCTCTGCAGGAAGATGCCTGAAGTTGTTAAAATCTCGAGTATCATTTAAATGTATTCAGTCTTGGGGGAAATATTGGAGTGCAAAGATGGATGCGCTTTCTACTATGAGTTCAAATTAGCGGTCAATGTAGGATATATGATTAGGGATTCCAATCCCGAACCATTTTTTCAATCCCGGAATTACGGGATTAAAAATCTCAAATCCCGGGATCGCGGGATTCGAGATTCAAAATATAACACAACAAAATAATTCAAGTTTTTAATAAACAGATTGTATTATGTGCCATCATTTCAAAACTACAGCAATAAGCAAGCTGAAAACTGTAAAAAAAAAATATGTTACTGAATAATTACTAATTTATTTAATTGATGCAAATAAAAACAATAATTTTTATTATCCGAGACGTTGACAGTATGAAAGCAAATATTTAAAATTACAACAGCAAATCACGACAAAAAATCACAATTCTTAACATATAAAATATTCAACACATAAAAATTCTGCCAAAGTTCATTGGTTTTTTCGGAAGTAACATTGAAGCAATAGCAAAGCATCTAAGGTATCGTCTCCAAGCCTGTTTCTAAATTTATTCCCGATGTTGGACGCCGCGGAAACGGTCGATAAATATTGGTAAACTATGCGAGTGCCACCACTTTCGAAAAGTTTCATTTCTTTCGCAATAGTTTTAATTAGATTAGTTTCTTGCGGCATTTCAGGATTGATTATTTTCATACTTTTTCATACATACGACTACCTTGTTCTGATTCAATATGGGTATCTACTGGGTTCTCCTCATTTCTTTGGCTAGCAAGCAAAGGGTTCAGCATCTAGATCATTGAAGTATTTTTTTTAAATATTTGCGTTGCTTGGTTTCCAAAATAGAAATTCTATTTCACTTGGTAAATTTTTGCTGGCACAATGTCGATTCTGGAGATAGCTTAGCTAACCAGATAGCTCAGTAAACGGACGCTCTTTTATTCGGTCCAATATTGCGATTTTCATAGCATTCACAAGAATGGACCGTTTTTCTCCTAACAGCCTAAATAAAAATATTGATGAAGTATTAACAGTGCATAAATTTGCATCTCTGCGACTTAAGGCCTCCACAGTCAATTTAATAAGGAGTAAAACTTCAATAAGTTTCTGAATCGAATCAAACTCAGTTCCTTTTAATCGCTCTGGATATTGCAGGCCTATTAATGTATACTATTTTTCAAAATGGAAAACCGTTTAAACATTGTCAAGAGATTATTTCATCTTGTTTTACAATCCAGTAAGTGAGACAATTAAATGCCTTGCTCGGATTTGACATAGTTTTGAAGATCGTTATTATTTTTCGTTGGAGCTTTTTTAAAATATGAAACTACCTTACGAACTTTCTTTATGCATGCGCTGATGTCCTTCGTCAGATCTAGTGTGTCTTGCAGGCGACCGGGTTCAACGTGGTAAGCTGATTCAGGAGCGTCCAAATCTTCGTGGTCTTCGTCCAGATTATCAGCTGCTTCAAAAACTCTTTAATCTAGAATTGACCTCCTATTATAGAGAACATAGCAAACTGCCAAAAGGATGCTATGCGCCAAACAAATATGTTGCTCTGTATTAACTAGTCTGCCTACTTTTCGCTTCTCATTTGACCCATCAGTTATGATGGTAACAATGTCTTTTCCTAGAAAAACATCAAACTCAGCGAAACGCTCTTTTAATATATCTAGGTAGTTTGCAACTGTCATTGATATCCTTACTCGCACCAAGCTCCAGTAAGAATTCACTAAGTAGATGTTAATATTTGTGTAGCGCCTATTTCTTGTCAAGGTCCACTCATCAAACGTCAAACTGAACTGTTCACCTGAGATACTAGTCTGTCTTATCTCATTTTTTATTATATTTTTATCCTGCTTGCATAGCCCACAGCCTTTTTTTGATTGTTATTGAGGATTTTGGTAAATCTGTGAATGCATTCGCTAGTATTAATTTCCTCAAATCATTCGAAGTAACGAATGCACTAAATGCGAAACAGTCCATACTTATTTATTTACAAACCCCTTTGTATTCTCTTGTTAACTGTTACATCGGTTTGTTTTGTTCTATTCTTTACGCATTTTGATGTGAACCTGCATGCTAATTGCTTTCTCATAAATATGGATTCTATTTGCTCTTTTCGAGTCTTGCCCTAATTTGATTGCTGATTATGCTTGACTCCCGGCCCCGGAATCCAGGCCAATTTCTGATCCCGAAAATCCCGGGACTAAAACTCATCAATCCCGGGATTTTCGGGACCAGAAATTAGCCTATATATGATGCATTGGGAGGCGATATTATATTAAAACGTACATCTCATTGATGATTTGTCCGATTCCGCGCCGAGGATGGCAGTCTTGAAAATAAAGACCACCCTGGAGATCTGGAAATCTATTGGTTCCATTAAGTCCCTGGCCATTTTGGGTGTGCGCTTCTTACTTCGGCGAGTCTGACTCGGAAAGCTTCTCAGTTTCTGATTATTCACTTTGTTACAAAGTCATTAAATTAAATGTTTTTGACTCGAAAAATGTTCGGTTCGCAGTTTATTTCCCGCTGCTCTCCAATGGCAGTCGTATGCATCATACGGCCTGTAGGAGATCTTAGGTATGTACCTAAGAACAGAGCTTTGATAATGAAATGAAGGAGGCGTTGGCGTGTGAACTAGAGTTTCTACACTCAGAAAAATGTCACTTATTTTAGAATCAATTCCTAACATTTTTGATTCAAAAATTTTCAAATATGATTTGGCGCCATATACGTTTTCTTTTTAATTCAATGATGAAAAATTTTGATTTGAAAAGAAAATTTTTATAATAAAGTGGAATTCGTACAAGGTTCGCATTTTATTTCAAAGTGATATCAACTTTTGATTTAAAGTGATTCTGAAAAAAGTGACATTTTTCTGAGTGTACTTGCCGCTTGTGCAAACGATTTTCTTAGTTTCTTTGAGCTATAATGTAATATGTTGAAGTTCGTCGTATTAAAGTGTCTAAAGTGCTGGCAGCTGTGGCACTCAGATTGACCATATCGTGGATTTTGTGCTTTGACATTATACATTAAATGGCAAACTGCCTGCACGTTGTATATCTTCTTTCCAGACCTTTGGAGGAGCATTTTTGAATGTTTTGAGAGGCTTTAATTCGTTTTGAAGAAAACCACTTCAATCGGGTGGAAGGCCGCAGGCTCTAAGTTTTCCATTACTTCCTCTGGTACAGACGTACCCCGATTTAAGACGCCTCGATTTAAGTCGTTTTTCATTTTTGATTAGCGACGTTTTTGCCTTGCATTTACGACGTTTTCATTTTGAATATATTTACAATTCCTTTGTCCCCAACTCACAAAGAAGGAGGTGGGCCAAGCGCCACTCGCTTCGCTACCAGAAACTACCTTATCACCGTCGCCCCAAAGCGAGAAGGTGGTGGCAGGCTCATCAAATTGAACTCTTTTTATCCACGTAATTTCGCACTCTATAAAAAGTTTTTTTAGCCGATGTAAACCAAAAAATTGTGAACTTTATTAGTCCCGTTTATTCTAGCACAACATTTAAATCCCCGTGCTACCATTCACAGTAGAGTCACTAATTCTATGAAATACGAATTATGTGTACTATATGTGTATGTATCTAACTTTACACTGGCTAACTTGGTGATACCGAGTTGCGTGAAATGCCACGCGGATTTTTATCCTTTTTATCCGGATGATTCCACCATCCTCGGAAATTCGACTAGCAATCTTCTTCGTAACACAAACTCTCGATTCACTCTGTTTTTCTGGGTACCGCCGTAATCGTTCTCAACTCGAATTTCGCTTGTAGCTCGCACGAATCTCTCCAATGCTCGAACTCCGTCGCCAGTCCAAATTGGGAAATGAAAATAAAAGAGATTGCCACTCGTGACCTCCGTTAGCTTACTCGGCCCAAAAATAAAAGAGATCTGCAGCTTCACCAATCTGCAGGAAAACTTTTTTTTCCCAACAGTGAGATTCCAATGAACTGTTGGACTCGGTCACCCCAACTGTGACTCGTGCGATGCACAACAGGGATGCGTTTTCATTGTTTCCCGTACGGGCCCGTTCCATTGTGTGACGGCGGTTCGCCTGTTCCATATTTAGTTGTCAGGTGACAGTTCGAACTGTCAATTTGTGTGTCAATTTCATGGTATGTTCTTTTATATATTTAGTGCATATTTTTTTAAATATCTAATCGCCAAGGATATCGAAGATCAGCAAAACTAGGCGCAGTTCGGGCTAGAGACGGGTTGTCGTGTGCTCAAGTTTAAATTCGTTGGTGATAAATTGTGGTTTGTTTAGAAGTTTGTTTATTTGTTATTCTTTCCTGTCATGACGTTTTGTTTTGAATCGAAGTTGGTTGCTTCATGGTCTCTTTCCCTATTAACTATCTCTAATCTAATGAAAGACTAATAAAACATAGCATCTTGTGTTCTGTGTTTACATCAGTTGCGATGATGTTTATAACTCTATTTTTTTGAATGAAAAACCCGTGAACCATGACAGCACATTGGGAGGAGCTCGTGGTTCCTTTCTTTCATGATATGGAGGATCTCTAGAAGATTTCGATGAAGCTGAAGACGCAGCTAGGTTTCGTGTAGTGAAACTATGTTCAGAGGTGATAGTAGCTACCATAATTCTATCTGTCGTCATTGAGGTAAGATTCGAATCAGAGCGTCGTCGATTGACATCTTGAAGTTTCAAGTTCTGAGCTGCTAGGGTCTTTTTTGAAGCAAGAGGAGAGTCACTAGTAGAGCGCAGCAAACTCCTTTTCTTGGAAGGATCTGCTTCTAAAAATATATCATTCAACGCATCAATTGATACGTTGAATGTTTGCATGCATTTTGTTTTCATCGTCGCATCAGTGCTTGATTTAATATCTGTTTCATCCCGATTGATACTCATGGACATCTTATACGCCGCCAGAATTTCTCCGACAAATTTATCCTTCACATATTCACGATACTTCACGCAAAGCCTAGACAGCTTGTCCTCCACTTTTTCGTGAAGGACAAGCCGTTGAGGATGCATTGTTCTCAACATCATCCTACGAGCAAATTGTCGCCATACGTGCATCAAACATGGGATACTTTAATAAGCGAAAGGCAAATTTGAGTAGCTATTATATTACAAATACTAAGCTGATCAGAAATGCAACAAAGTGCGATTTTAAAACACATTATACCGCTTAATATCACTGCAAATTAAATGCAACAAATACTAATCCAAGTTTAAGCCACGCATAATACAATAGTTTCAGTACAATGCACATTCACTCTCAATCGACAATTGTAGTTTAAACTATTGTATTACCAGAAAAGCTAATTAACAAAAAAAGAGCTTATAAAAAAAATACAAAAAATTTTCTTGACTCACCATCATCACACCAAAATCATTCATTCATTCAATTTCGACTCGTAATTATGAGAGCACGCATAAATTTCACACTCCAGCTAAAATGAGGTGTGAATGTGTTGAACACAATACCTATACCTATAACATTTCGATTTTGTGATTTCAGTAAATTGCGATCATCATTTTCCACGCTGTTCATATATAGTTTTGCACGATAGCTATATATGTTCATTTTGTAAAATCCGGAAAAGAGGTCAAACTGAACGAATCAAACCGAAGAGATTCACTACAGAAAGGAGCGATATACAATACACCGAATACCACTTATTGGTTTTCTCGCCATACTCTATTCGAGTATGTACACCGATTACCGTACGTTGGTCGCTTTAGCGAATCGGCAAATTAAGCAAAATTCATCTGCAAAAAAACATCATTCTTAACCTGCTTTCACCTCCGTGGTAGTGGTTGGTCGATTATTAGTGCAGTGTAGGAGCTCGTATCCACCGGCTCAGTTCCGTTCTCGAAGATAATTGAAGAAAATCATTTGCAAAAGATGTGATCGCATTTTTTCCTCATGTACATACAGACTTGCTAGCCGTACAGTCTGGAGTAAGTAAATTGAATGAATGACTTTCGGTTTAGTGCCCAGTCGAATGGAGAATATAGTCTTGGAGATTTACACAGATGTTTATTTTAACAACGAGTCCGAGTTGTAGAAGAAAACTTCGGAACAAACTACGTATCCAGCTGAAAATTGCATTGGACAAAAGTTGATTTTCATTCTTATAAAATCTGAAAACTGTAAAAATTAAAAGCGAGTGAAACTGCCCACTCAGTGCGAATTTAATTGCCCACAAAAATCAGCGTGCGCAAAAAGTAGGCTGATTTAAAGAAAACGATCGCGACTCTGTCACTGAAAACTCACTCAAATATCAAAGAGAAAGTAGTATGCAATCCAGATCAGTATTATTTCGAGGAATAATTCACTTCCTGCCGAAACACAGTGGGTGATGTGTGTGTACGTCTTAAACAATGGACAAATCTGTTCCGATTGGATAAGTCTAATGTACACTACTGCTTCGTAAGCCATTAGTAGCCAGCTAAGTCGGCAGAAACTATTGGGACACATGGCGTCCTATAGGCTCCGTGCATTCTTTCGTCGATTTGTTGTATCTTTTCGTGACAGTAGTATCCACTCCTACAAGGAAGCGAACAATAACAAGACATGATTGTTTACGGCGTGAACGTGTCGAGGAGCACGATAGACAGACAGACAGTCCGTCCACCTTTCGACAGGCCATTTCTTTGCAGTTTCAGTTTCTTTTCATCATCAATCTTCTCAAGTGACAAAAACTAATTCGATTCTGATGAATGTTGTCTTAGCGGATTGGATTGGATCGGAAAAGCACTCGACTTGCCGTCCATCTATTTCGTGAGATGCGATTTGAATAGATCGCCACAAAGACGATAGGTAGTTAATGATAGTACTGTACCTACTGGTAAACGCTTCAGATGAGCCCTGAGGGGGTTAACTCGGTTGCAGCACCAGCGTGTGAAGTGTTTGAACGGCTCTGTTGCTGTTGCGGGTGTAGTGATGTGACTGTACCGGTGCCAGGTCCGGCGCTGACATATCGCTTTGTGCATTTGATCGGATCTACTGTTGTCCATTGTTGCATAAAATTTTTATTAATGATCTGAAGGAAATTTCTGCCAACTTTCTAAGCCCCGAGAGACTGAATGACGACGGTCTTAGAAAAATTTGCATTAAGTGATTTTGATAGTATACACGGCGATGTTGAGGAGTACTTCAATTAGTGATAGTCAGCTAGACGCCGTCGTCGTCGTCGCGTCGAAGGATTTATACCTCGGGGAGAAAAAATTAAATAAAAAGTGAAATATCTAGGCATTTCTCTGATGCTGGGCGAGAGAATGTTTTAATTGATTCATTGACCGCAGAGATTAACCTAGGGATCGTCTTGAATGCGGTGGCGGAGATCCGGTTTCAAGATCATAATATTGTTTGATTTATGCAAGGCTATTTCTGGGAAAGTCGATGGGAATCAAGCTGATATTGTTGATGAACTAGTCAAGTGTAATGAAAACCAAACTCCCGTTGTAGAATTCAAGACAACTTTATTTCAAATATAATCGTGAGTTCTGCGGTTTTTGATGGCTTAGCTCGGATTGATGCCAATCATAAAAAGTTACTAAAATTAATGCTTCAAATATGAATTCATTAGTCTTCCAAGTACAGAATGACGTTAAAGTTCACAAATACATTCTCATAGAATTTCAAATTCAATTTACTTAAATCAATACAGTCGAAATGTACATATTAAACAATAGTTTTCAACATTCTTTCGCCACCAAGTTAGAAATGAGCCTATGGTGAATTTAAGTGTTGAACTGGAAATATTATTGTAAAGTAAAGTAAAGTAATCTTATGACAACCCTCGTATGGGTCTAGAGGCGAGAGCTTCATTACAATATAGAGCTTCTACAATATAGAGCTTCATTACAAATACAATCACGACTCACTTCACCCCTGATTTAAATCTGGTATCTAATCAGAGCTAGGTGACCCCAAAGCTTGGTGCTCGGACCTCCGTCCGAACCTGGATCCGAACCAGTGACTCCACACACTAGAAGCCAGTACTCTACCCACTAGGCTACTCAAGCTTGTACTGCCCTTAAAAAGTGGTACTTAACAAGGTCCAATTTGCCGTCTCTACTTGGGAATGTCTGCTGTACACTTGTTAGCTTCCAAAGAAACTGATTTTGCGAGGGATCAGGTACTATATTCTCCTGATCTACGCGCAAATCTCGAGAAAACATATTCTAGCTGTAATGTGCTGATCTTGGGGGATGGTAGATGTTTAGTCTTAAAACGTTTAAAAAATGTCAGATTGAACTTGCCAATTTAAGCGCTTATCTTGCCCGAACTTTTGATAGATACGATGGAAAAACTCCAAACAATAAGTAAACTTATGTTAACGTTAGTAACTAGGGTAGTAGTAGCTCAGCCCACATCAGAAAAGCTTTGCGGTTTGTCGAATAATAAATAATGTTGATCGTCCAACCAATATCCGATATACAAGGGTCGGGTGAAAATTTTCCGGCCTGATAGAGAAAAACATTTTTTTTGTAATTTTTTCATATTATTTTTTTATATTATCTCTATCAAACCTAATACATTTTTTCATATCGGCGCCCTAAAGCAATAATACCGTTTTCAAAGTCCGATTCGTCGAGCCCCTTAAAATACGCATTAACAGCATTAACTCGTTGGTTGCAAATTATTGCCTCCGAGCCATTTTTTGAGATTGGGAAACAAATGATAGTCACTGGGGACTAAATCTGGCGAATATGCAGGATGATGTAACAATTCGAACCTCAGTTAGTTTATTTTCAAATTTGCCGCCATTTGTCCGGTATAGTGTTGGCAACCAAAAAAACAAAACAATTTGGAAGCCGACAGTTTAGGGTTAGTAGGAATGGAGCGCTACACGAAAAAAACAACGTGTTTTCATTATTGAACGATATTTCAAAAATAATGAAAGTTAGGCTGCTACAATGCGCAAATTTATATGAATATGCAAATTTATGTGAATATGATTTAACTTCGTCAACTGTGAAGAGAGTAACTGAAAAATTCAAAGAGACTGGGTCAATTGGAGACGCAAAATACACTGGCCGTCCAAAAATAAGCCGTTCAAATGATAATATCGAAGCAGTGCGTGAGAGTATTGGTGAAAATCCATGAAGATCCATTCGGCGTCGTGGGCAACAATTGCAAATTTGACGAATCTCTCTACAGCGTGTACTCACTAAAGAGCTGCATCTGCATGCTTACAAAGTTCAATTGACGCAAGAGCTGCACCCTAATGATCATGCACAACGAAGAGCGTTCGTTGAATGGATTACTGAAGAACAACAAGTGAATGCTGATTTTTCGAGCAAAATCATCTTAACCGGTGAAGCTTATTTTCACCTTGATGGCTACGTTAATCGACAAAATTGTCGCATTTGGGGTTCAGAGAACCCACATGTGCTTGTCGAAAAACAAATACATCCACACAATGTCACTGTTTAGTGCGGATTTTGGGCTGGAGGCGTCATTGTATCCTACTTTTTCAAAAATGAGGCTGGTCAAGCAGTTACTGTTACTGGTGCTCGATATCGCGACATGTTAACCGAGTGCTTTCTACCTAAATTGGATGTTATTGATGCGAACCACAAGTGGTTTCAGCAAGACGGTGCAACATGCCATACAGCCCGTCAAACGATCCGATTACTGCATGAGACATTACCTGGTCGTGTACTCTCTCGTTTTGGTGATCAGAAATGGCCCCCTAGATCATGTGATTTAATATCTTGGGATGTCTTCCTATGGGGTTATTTGAAGTCAAAGGTCTATGTCAACAAGACCACATCCACCCGTGAATTGAAGGAGAAGATTCAACATTGCATCAACGAAATTAAGCCACATTTATGCAAAATAGTCATGGAAAATTTCGATAAAAGAGTGCGTATGTGCCAGCAAATCCGTGGAGGACATTTGCCCGATATACTATTCCATACATAACCCTATACTATGTATATTATGTTTCAATAAAAAAAGACATACAATTGAAAAAAAACTGTGTTTTCTATTGAAATTAAATCTTGCGTTGATTTTGGGACACCCTACATATCAATTTTGTTTTGCCTTCATGATTGTACCGGAAGTTATAAGGCGAAAGCTTTATTTTGCTAATCGATTTTTCAAGATTCAAGAGACAAATGTTACCATAGCTGGCTGCTCTAAGCTAGTTAATCAACCAAACTTCTTTCAAATTTGGCTTCGAATGAGGTCTAGATCGTGGTAACTGGATCAGAATTTATAGAGCTAAAAGCAATTTTTTTTCTTGGTATTTTTTTTAAGATGGCGCCACTGCTACAGGGTAAGTCATATTTCTATCACCCTTGGTCCTACTTAAGACGAAGACATCCTGTTATTTTCATATTGCTCTAATTATCCAATTACGAGTTCTCGCCAAGAGAGGTTTTGAGTATTCAAAATTGAGATAATTTGGTGATGTTTTTTCCGTCCTCTCCAATCCAATGATTCTGTCAGAAGTTATAGCAAATCGAAATTTGAAAAAAAATTCTGACCTACTTTTAAAAAAGTTTATAATTCTTTACCATAAACAAGCATGAAACATTATCAGTTTATTTGCTTCGTACAAAAAGTTTCTTTGCATACAAATATGGGGGGAGATAAAAAAATTCACCAAAATGCCAAAAATTCACCAAAAATTCAAAAATTCACCAAATTTTTTACATTCACAAATATCAAATATTAGTAAATATATGCATTAAAGTATTCACTAACATTTGCTATTGGGGTAGATTTTACCGTTACACGACTTGATATTCATAATTGTTTTGCATATTTGCTCGATGTTATATGTATGTCTAAGATAAAAAAGGGCTAATAGATTCGCATTCAGTAATATAACTCAAAATATTAGTATCAACCCATTTCTACTCAGAAGGCAAACTTTTCACTATCAGTGCTTTCTGCAATATAGGGTTAGTGAGTTAAAGGCACGCCTAGAAATGAAAGATAACTTTTTTGAGTGGTTAAATTGAAGTGGATGGTAATATAATCGGCGGCATTTTCGAATTGTATGATCCACAAGTATACCGGCATCACCGTTAGCTTTACTAGAAGAGAAATCGCAGCATCATAGTTTCCTTCGTAGGTAGGGCTTTTATATACAGCTGCCTTGAAACTTTCCCAAAACGGTATTCCTTACAATCACCGCTTTTCGTGCCAATTTTAGTAGTTTTGCGGTATTGATATATTCAACTTCACTTCTGGATGTCAGATATGGAGGTTAGTACCGATCCCGATTGACATTTACTCAAATGAATCAAGAAAGATGAAAGACCATTACAAGTACATATGGATAATTTTAGTTTTAGTTTTGTTTATATGTAATGGTTTATACAAAATGTACTACGCAGCAATTGTAGGTAAAACTTGCTAATATTCAATTATTTTTTTATATCTGAACCGATTCAGTGTTCAGAAAGCTCCAATATTAAAATTGATAATTTGTTAATTTGTTTGTTTATATTACAAACTGCACATTTTGAATTTGAATATATTTCAATATATTACTCAAGTCAAATTAATTTTTCGAATAAAAAGTACTACCCCTACAACAATCACTCTCCAACCCCTTTTTGTGAAATCCCGAAACATGTGTGTATCAACTATTATTATTATTTTTCATTTGAATAATTAAATAAATAAATACCAACAAAATATCTAACTTCGAATTCTCTTGCATTTCAGGTGAGATACACAATTTATCTTATACACGCAATCAACCACGGTAAGCAAATTTGTCATTGAATTCGTGACAAGTCTTATAATCACGTACATATCTATGATATTATGATCTCAAATAAATGGACACATTCCATGTCATTACAAACTAAAATTAGTCATACAACTTCGACTGATTCATAATATTGATGAATCATTTTAAGTAGTTTTGTCAGCAAAGTGACATAAGAAGAACAAGAAGTACTTGTTCATATGTTACACTTACGTATGGCGAGTAGTGGGCTAAGAGATAGACAAATTCGTAGGCCTCTGTCCGAAAATTAATAACTTGTTTTTTTTTTACGATAAATATCTTGCAAAACAAACACTGTAATTCGCGCTCACCGAATCACTCATACTATGCAAATAATGTCGCAAATAATCTAGCCTTTGATCTTCAGATTGCAGGTAGTGGAAGCAGAATGAGAAATTTAATTTTGCTATACAAAGTCAATCATTATAATGATTTTTAAAATATTACTTCAGCCGCCTTGTATCCTTTCTTACATACCGAAAACTCTAAAAATACCCCAATTCAATCTTCATTTTCCTGGATAGAGCATAAATGCATAATCTCTGACGAAAACTCATTAAATGAATCATTTGCTTTATGGGACTGGGATGCGTTTCCGCTTTGAAAAAGACCATGCATTCTTAGACGATTGGTGCATGAGTAGATCGAGCATTCGGCGTAGCCTCCGAAACACATCCAGATTTAAATAGTTCTTCTCCGCTGATGACTCAGCCTTCATTTCATACACTGATCATATTCGTCTGTAGTACATTAGGATAGGAAGGAGCTTGTCTGCAGCTTAATGGTTTTCTGACTCCTTCTTTGTTTTCTTGGGTGGGGTCGATTTAAAATTAGAAAAATTCGGTGGAAATTTTTTTATGTACTATGGGAATTCTATTTAAATTTACCTCATTGTATAATAAACCACGAACTTACTGCAATTTTTTTTAAAACGCGAAATCCGCTTGAAACGTGTGGCTATTAATTCATAGAAAAGTATAAACAATTAGCGGGGAAGTTATAAAACCCTCGTAAAAAAGGTAAATTACGTTGTTGATATTTTATAAGCTGTTACGTTGCCAAAAAAAGACAATCTTCTTCGGGATCAAACCAACTACTCACTTTGGTGGGCTGAATATAACACCATTCGTAGGGTATTTGGCATTTTTATTTATTTATTTTTTTATTTATTTGCCAAACAAGGCATGATACAATATATATTACAATAGAATATGCATAAAATAGAACAAGTAAGCAATCGTCCTGTGGCGTTTCCAAGCCCAAGTTCAGCGCGATGAGTGTTGTCTCACACCAGCAATGAGAGCAGAAAAGAAATTAATGCAGATCGGATACAGACCCCAACCCTCTACTGAGACCTTTATCATACACAAACAATAATTTCCCAAATCGCCAAAGTCTCAAACCATATTCTTGTAATCAGCTTTGACAGTGGTTGAAGTTGAGACAAGTGAAAAGTTTTATATTTATTTTAACTCATGTAGATTTCTTTTCACCTTTAAATCGCCATATGATAAGCGTAATCTTGATTGTCTTATTTTCTTTTTGAATAATGGATTCGTAAACAGGCACGGCTATGGAGTGTAACATAAGAATTACGACATTCCGCTAGTGATACAATAAAATACTTTTCTATTACACGAACAGAGGAGTGCTGTTAGAATGGAGTGGGTTTAGATACTCTCCAGTTCTTCAACCTCTTGGGTCTATTTTGCCTGTTCAGTGCTTTGTTCCAAGTGGTATCCAGACTTCCCGTGGCGGAGGAAAGTGTAGAGTCAAAAAGCTCCAATCTTCGTCTCGTTATTGTGTGAGAGAGTGTTCTACACTCTCTGCCGCTTCTCTACAGCAGCTACAGTAATCGTCCCGCTCCTTATCTATTCCGCTGAGTTACTTTTTGCAAGGAAAATAGTCTTTTAAAGTCTCTATTAAGCGTTTACGTCACTTTTGCGGAGAACCACTGCTTCTTTTGGTATTGAAGGTGTAGTATTCTTTTCAGTACTTTTAGCCCTCGAGATTTAAGCCAGCAGCTTGCGATCTTTTTTGGGCTATGTTTTGATTTCCGCTATCAGCCTCCGCAAAGCCCCTCTACGTAATCGGATCAATGTTAGGCACTTTAATCTCTTTTTGGTCTTTATGTTAGCTTCATCGCTTCCTTAATGTCCCTTATGGCCGGGAATCAATATCTGCTCGAGGCTGTTTTGTGCTCCTATATGATTTATAGCTTTTCTTGTCTCTAAGAGTGTGAATGATTTTTTAAATCGCGATTGATAATCTAATTGGACCGTGTTTGTATGGACCTAATCGGCTAGGCCATCTCTTGAAGTTTATTGTTGATTGGTCTCATCATTGTACAGATTGCCTCACTTGAAGATTTTAAGTCCTGCTATGTCAATTGTGGTTTTGCGATTCTTTTATTCAATGTTCTTCCTATTATTTGTACTAATTTATGTGCAGCTGATAAAGCTGATATGCCCTTTTTGGTCACCAAATTGAAATTTGCTTAGTGGCATCTTTACTAGAAGATCATTCCTAATTGATCCTTCTTGGTCGATCAGCTTTTTCATGCATGATTTTAGTAGGTCAAACGATTTCTTAGTCCGCATAATTTTTGGTATGTCAACCGGTTTGTTAACACCCTTGAAGATGCAGACAATCTGCGCCAGGTTTCACGATTCTGATATTTAGCTGGATTTCAAACTCGCTTCAAAAATTTGAACTAGGGTTGATTTCAGGTTCCTTGTGGCTCTTTGTAATAAAGCAGCTTTAATCCCATCTGGTCCTGGTAATTTAACGAATTTAAAAGAGTTTATTGGTTTTTAGAACTTTTTATATGAGTTCTGGTTCATAATTTGTGGTGAGTGAAAGTTCGACTCAGAGAGTTTGTCTTCTTCCTCCGTTTCACCATGACTACTTATTTCACACCCAGAGAAGTAAGCTTTCAGCCTCATTTCCAATGTGTTCATCAATCCATTTCGTATTCAAAGTCTTATACACTCTTAGTGGTCGACAAATCTTCTATATCCTGGCAGTTTCTAGGATGCTATTCAAACTCTAAAAAAAAGTCATTTGGGTTTCATGACCATTTTTTCGTATTCCGGGAGTTTGCCTTTATAGACATTCCAGCTCTATTTCTCTTGAAATATTTCAAAATCTGTCCTTGTAGTTCTTTTTTAACTCCCTGTTCAACCAGGCTACCGTCGTTTTTGGAAGCACGGTGTTTTCCAGGACTGTTATCATGGTAGGATTCGACAATAATTCTGATGACCTTGCCAACGTGTCGTACGATTCCGCCTTCGTAGTGTAATTCGGTTGCACGTCCTGAAGCTTCGCTGCGTATGATCAGAAACGTAGGATCAAAAAGCGTATGATCAGAAAACCAAGTCCCTGTTTCGACATTCCATTTGTTGTAGATTAATACTGCAATTATTTTGGAAGCTGAGGCATAGGTCGATGCAAATCGTACTTTTTTTCATTCTTTCTGAATAATGTTCTCCAAAACTTGACTCTAATGTCTTTCTTTTGCTATTCTACTGGATCCTTTCTATTGACAGGTCTAGACAATAAAAGTTTTCGGGTTGGGAATCAAGGATTCCTCCGTTGCCCATTAGTTGGCTACTTGCAACGGCTTTATGTTTAGAACTTGATCCATTCAATCATTGGTCTTTCCTTACAATGATGTAACACATTGCTTCCTTTGTAGGTGATGCTAAGAAAGCGAAATACCCCTGCTTTAATTCTGCTAGAACTTTTGCCTCAAAGTCATTCTGCACACTATCTTTTGGGATAGTTTTGAGAGGTCCTTCGGAAAAATCTCTGGACATGATCATCATTTTTACACCCTTTAAGGCTCCACTGTAAGTTATTTTGCTTCTTTTCTTCTGGATCGGGGATGTGGAGTATCATTCTATTGTCTGGGCCTCTTCCTACCAGCCTCTGATGCGATTGGTAACCCTTAGATTTCTTTCGTCTCTTTCATGGTCATGCCGCTTTTCATGAAGAGCAATTCCTGAATTACTTTTTTGGCCGCACTAATATTCAGCGGTATTGAAACCTCCCTCCATGGCTCCTCTGAAGTTATGTCGAGAGCTTCCGTGCTTCGAGAAAATTTCTCTGCAATTATATTTGAATCAGAATTGGGGAAGGAGGCTTTTGAAGACTCTGACATCTTTTCATCTTCCAATTTACGTCTTAACTCTAACGGTTTCGACTGAGACTCTTTGTCCTTGCTTTTTCTACTCTTTGTTTTTGGTGAGGAGTTATGTTCTCCTTTCTTTTTTTGCCTTCCTTTGAACACCTATTTTTTTCGGCCAGTTTTGCAAACCTCACTTGCAGATTGGCAGATTCACTGGAGCTCCTACGTTTTAAGGCTTTGAAGCCTTTAAGGCAGCCTTTCCTTTATTATTGTTTTTTTTTACTCGAAATGTGTGTTATTTTCGCTGCAACTCTGTCAGAGCAGCCTCTGTCATGTGAAAAGTAGCTCGATCTTGTTGAAAACACACAGAATTGAAATGGCATCTCTTTCGCCGTAGTCCTGATAAGAACAATTCTTCAAACATCTTTAAGTAACGGTCTCTAATGACCGAAACTGCAAGACCGTTTTCTTCGAAAAACTAAGGCCGGACAATGCAGCTTGATGAACTGCACATCAAGCTTCGACCCCAAGCGCATTTAATACCGCCCCTTGGAGTATCTGTAGGCTAGAGTCATTCCTTAACTGACAATTTTGTTTGTTAACATTTTTTTTCAGATCGAAATGAGGTCGTCAGACATAAAAATTCAGATAAATATGCTTTCTTTCTCTTCAATAATTTG
This sequence comes from Nemotelus pantherinus, assembly GCA_963978885.1. Lineage (NCBI taxonomy): Eukaryota > Metazoa > Arthropoda > Insecta > Diptera > Stratiomyidae > Nemotelus > Nemotelus pantherinus. The sequence goes on from OZ022263.1 coordinate 5,118,764, forward strand.
AATGAAATTTTGGTAAAATTCAAAGCGAATCGTTCAGTCTGCTGCCTTCAGTTTGCTTATTGGTTGAATTTTAAAAGGAAATATGACTGTATGTTTATACCCATTTGAGCCGATAAACTTCTTGTCGAAAATCTAGGATTGGCTTGTATGGCAGCAGCTATAGCAGCCATCCAAACTGAGAGAGCTCAATGATAAGACCTTCTTGTGATTGTAATACGTTCGGCAAAATTGTTGAGACTCAGAGGAGTGCTGCCAAACGTGCGCCTAAATTCTCTTTGGACGGAAATCACAGAGTCTAATGCGTGATAGTGGCGCATATTAACTCTCTTGCCCATTTTTGTTAAATTTAAGGACCAATCTGGGAAATAAAAAATTAGAACCAATTAATTACACAGAAAGAAAATTATTACATTTTTTGGCAGAGTCGTTCGCCAGCTGCTCAGTATTTTTAATATCTTCTTCCTTACCCTATTTATCTCTTCTTCGTTACCTTCCTTATCTCCGACGCTGCTGAAATGAATTATGATTTATTTTCCGAAATTGCAGCCTTCAATAGTGGTCAACGAGTCACAGTCTTATGCTTGATGGTTCAACAGTATCACAACATTTAAAATTTCATCTTCTATTGGAAAACGCGGTGTTTCATACCTTTTTAGTTCCAACATAGAATGATACGAACCCCTGCATTAACAGTCACACCAACCAAACTTCGATCACGATAATATCCTTAATCGTCTTCCACTGACCGTTACAATCTAAACGCCATCACAGAATTTTTACGATTGCAATCTAATTAAACAGCAATGTTAGCTGTTTTGTCGACATCGTTGTTATTGTTTTACAGCCCGTTGCCTAAAAAAGCAACGACCAAGATAATAATCATTTCAATGCTCATTCATATATGGTCAGAGAGTCATTTCAATTTCCACAATAGCGACGACAGCACCGACCGACAACGGACTGATCCGTTGGAGTTTCCTTCGCTGGAGATTGTTGGTGTACAGTGCTGGTGTGCTATGCATTTATTAAATTACCACTGCTCCCATATGACTGCATGTGTGGATTGGATTCGAATCAAAATATGTGCGGCGCGCGCCTATCAATCGCCGCGATACGTTCAACAATGTTACAACAGCAGCAAACAAAAAAACATACATACAACATGAATGCATGCACACCAACGATCGACATCATCAGAGGCTTGGAAAAAAATCATGTTTTCCCCAATTGAACTTACATACAAGCACGGTTCGGCTCAGTCAGTCTGTTCAAGTCGGTTAAACAACATTATATGTTGTCGGCTAAGATGTTTAGGTCGGGAATCGAATAGCAGTTAATGTGTGAACTACGTGAATTTTCGGTTTTCCTTAGTGCCCTAAAGAGTGTTTACGGTCGGTGATTAGTCCACCAATTGGATTTAGTGGAAGTTTTAAGTAAAAGTAAGAGGAGACAGTGCAATAGTTTTCACCATCAGTGTAATGATCTTTCCTATTTCCTCGCGGAACCATGGCGTCACTATATGTTTTTTTTTTTGTCAATTCAGAGGACTTAGATTTATTTAAATAAGATGCTGCTGCAGATACGCCACTTGATATTTACGAGGTTTACACAAAATAATTAACACTGTTTTGTAAATTATTCACGATTTCTTAAATGTGATCGTGTAAAATGATCTTGCAGCAAATTTTCAAGAAGATATATGGTCTAAGAAATCGTGCCGTCGTTGTATGTAGTTAGTTCAGTACAATGAATCGTTGGTCGATGCAACGAAATGAATTCAAGGGTCACATTTACTATTGCCACTCTGCATCATCTGCACTTCCTGTCATTAACATCGCGAGCAAAGAAAACATGTGCAAAATTGTTCGTCGCTGAAGGAAGAAAGAAAGAAAGTTCCCAGGCTGAGATACAGAGATACTCGTTCAGATATACCCATGCTCGTATTGCGATTGCACTTGATCGCAATTTTCTTTAGAGACATGCTTAATCTCGTCTCCATTCTTGAAAACCTTGATTGCTTGCACTACCGCTGCTAGAATTGTTGCTGTTGCGGTACTGCTGCTGATGGTATTTCAGGAATGATTATGGTTGTACCTTTGGAGCATTTCAATGGCACCGGATGTTACAGTGATCTTTCAACTTGTTCAGCATTTTCATGTGATTGCTTGCGATCTTTATTTTCTAGATCGTTACAGATCTCTCAATTTTATAATCGGATCATTGTTTCCGGCTTTTAGATACGCTTGATTCATTCCTGCTTGTTTCTATCTTTGGGTGGCATTTTGGCTGACGAATGAACGAATTGTATTGTTTAGATTGTGATTGAGGAGGTTTTTTTTGATAAGCAAATGGGTTGCATCCAAAAATAATGGTGAATTATTATTCATATTAATCGTTCTTTGAATTTTCTGACATTAAATATTCAATTCTAACATAAACTCATACTCATTTTACTCTCGAATACAGCCATACGAATAATTAACACCTTCACAATCATAGGTTTTTTTTTTAAAAAAAAACTTCATTTGTTCATGATTAAAATTCAAATTGTTTCAAGCATGAAAACCTGATAATTATTTTAAATTGCATCCGATCTGGTGCTTCATAAAACCATTCACTGCAAATAGTTGCGTATTCAAATTGCATATTATATGCAAATAAAAAACAACAACAACGCTACGAACGTTGCAAGCTCCGAATTTCACCAACCCATTCAATTACCTATCTAGATCGCTTGATTAATTTTTTTTTTGTTAAAATTGAACATTTCCTCATTTCCATTCATTCGAAAATCACACCAATTTACCAATGAAATTAGCACTTTCCACCAGGCAATATTGATGTGTTTCATTAATGATAATTAGTATGATGCACTTGAATAAGCATAACTGCATATCAATGGAAAAAAAAACTTCAATGGATAGACCATGCAACTATATAGCAGTTAAACAAAAACCAGGTGAAAATGCACGAAATCCTGTTAAAGGAAAAAATTTAATGAAAACTTATTGTATAGTTTTTTTTATTTGATAAAATGACAACGCAAGAGTTTAATTTAAATCCATTACGAATTGTAGTGTGTTCCTCCTTCGACAAGTATAACTGGAAACAATTCCATCGATTGCGTATCGGATTATCAAATCAAAGTAATTTGTTGAATTCGATGTGGTTTGGTTGGTTGTTTCGTCGTATGATAATACAAATGAGATTGAAAATGTTCATGCTCGAAAATATTTAACCAAATCGTATACGAATGTGACGAATCAAAATGGAGATGTGGTCTCTGGTTCGATTTTGATGCAAATAATCGGATTGTTTGTGATTATTATGGTCAGAGTTATATACAGGGACTAGACATATCCGGTTTGCTGAGAAAATTAAAAGTGATCGAATAGATTCATTTTTGAAAATCAATTGCATTTCAATTAAAATTATTTTAATATGTATCGCATTTTACTTAAAAACTTGCTTTTGATTCGGTGAATATAAAACTGATCACTAAAATCTTTTGTCTCTGTAGACTGAGAGCCATTGTGGACTTAAAAGTCTCAATTTTATCCACGCAAATCTGAGAGCTTATTCATATTGATTTTCCCTATAATATTTCCTGATATTATATCCACACTGGCGCCGAGATGTTTGGCGAGTAAGTTATTTTGCCTTGTGCTGGAAACCAACGAAATTTCTAGCTTTTACGAGTAAAGGCGCACAAATAAGCCACGCCCGCAGAGCAACCTTGATTCTTGCCTATTTTCGGGATGGTACTTCTAGAGTGTGGATCTAGCTAAATGTTAAACAACATCGTCATGCTTGCCGAAACACACTATTGCCGAAACATAGAACACGAGTGTGTAGGCCGACCATTCGCCTCACCTTGTTCGATTTCGGCCAGCATCATGTTGTCTCGAAGTGCTTCGATATTTTTTTCACGAGTCATATGATGACAATGCTGTCAAGTGTCGAATCGAAACCCATTGACTCTTGTCAAAATCTGACAAAATTTCTGACGTTAACAACTTAAGGTGCGCAAACAAGCCGCACCCTGAAAGCAGGCTAGTTGGTCATCTAGACTCTCGTACTCACCTCTGCTCGTAATGGTTTGCTGAGAATGAACGTTCGGCATAATAGTGTTCCTGTGTTCAGCCAAACTTTAGGTACATTACCTGAAAATATGTGCAAATTCAGTTTCTAAAAATTAAACGTTTGTTATCTTCCTATGGACATTGTTTTATGATAATACAAAACGCTATTCAAATGTATAAGTTTCGAAATATTCATTACCAAGGAAAAAAATATTTTTGCTTTCAAAATGTAAGGAGCCCAAGAACTGGCTGGCTGCCTTTCAGTACGGGCATAGCATTATTGGTTTATCGGAGTTGCAGCCAAATCCAGTTATTCTTAGCTCTAAGTAGCTCTTGGCACATAAAATCTTTTGTTTTGACTAATACTCCATTTAAATCTTTTGGTAGACGTGTCCTTATCACCATCATCATCATCATCATCGCTGCAAACGGTGTCCGGTCCTGGCCTTCTTCATCCAATTTTTTCCATCCGTCACGATCCGCGAGCCGATATCCCCTAAGCTCCTAGCGTCCCAATCAAGACCATCAATCCAGCGCAACTAAGTTTCCCCACGCCCTAAAATGTGCCGCAAAGGATTTTCCGGGCAAGATTCTATTCGCTCATACAAGCCAGGTGTAGAATCAATGCATAAAATCGTCCGAAATAACAGTAATTCCTGTCATTGATAAACTACTTCACAGAGACTTCTGGTCTCCAGGCGAAAACCTAGAAAACTTCGTAAAAATTTTCGTCTCGAACCACGAAAGAGCTCTTTAACATAAAAAACTGGTTTGAACGTTTTTTATCAGAACGTTCGCGGCCCTAGGACCAAAACGAATTAAATCAAGCTCAACTCTACTCTAACCTTTGGTGATATTGTTTGCTTAACATAAACCTGGCTGACTGAAGATGTTTGCGAAAGCAAACTGCTTCCTTTGCACAATATCTTCCGCAAAAGCCGTGACTACTCTGTCTGTGTTTTTTGCGCCCATCTACATATAATGTAATATTCCTATTTAAATTTACAAATGCTTTTTTGCAGAACTTTCTTCCTACCTTAGCAGATGTTTTAAAAATTCTTTCCTAGTGTTATGTGGCGACGTCAACCGCTCAACTGTAAAATAGGATACTGCAATTTGGACTATCAGAACTACCAACAGCATCTCACTACTTACCTCTTCTTTATTCTCACTGTGCTCCTTTTTCTAAACTGAATACCATCCCAAATTTTAATAATAAAACCCTTGTAAATACGTCTTGCATAATAAAACGTCTTGTTTCGTTCAATGTTCCGAAATCTTCCATCACGTTAAAATTGCCCTTTCATCTTATTGGTACTTCTGGTCTTTTATTCCCCTGGTTGTCGTCTTATTTTTTGGTCGTACTTGTTCGATATCTCTCAATTCCTACACCTCAGTTCCATTTTATCCTATCTCAGAAGCTCCGCAAGGTTGGCCATCTGTTGTTCCTATTATTTATTAACGACCTACCGTCGTTTAAACGTTCTCCTCTATCTATTTGCTTCTTTTCGTTTCGTTCGTTTTGACCTGGAATACTGTTGGCAAGCCTATAATACCTTATATTCGGTCCAACACAGGTTTATCCGCTCATTGGTTTACAAATTTAATTTCTCTTAATGTGACTATATTAATTGGCTTAAGATTCCGCAGGCCCATTTTCCTGAATCATACGGAGGTTTCATAGATTAGTTTTTCCTTTATACCCTGCATTACCGTCTTGTGCTCTATGATCCAAGCAACCGGGTTTCTGCTCGGGAACTTAGTCATTTAAATAGATTCTCATTTGCACTTAACGCTTTTCTCGAGCAAATTTAATTTCACCAATGCTGTGTATAGTTAGGCAAAACAATTATCTGAAACTTAGACACACAAAAACATTTGACAACACAGCTCGATTTTTCACGGTATACCGTGTACTGTGGTATATCGTGATCATTCAGCTGCCCGAATAAAATTTATCTAGCACGTGAGGCCATAATAACTCAATTCACGGGTTACTCAATTTCAAACTAAATAAATCTTTCAGGTTTGGTCAGGTATCCGAGACAGCACGTCACTTGCGAAACCACGCGGTAAGAATCAACGATAGAACACCTAACACACCATCCACTAAAATTGATCTCTTTAAACTAATTCTTCACTACTCTTTATTTTTTCTCTATTCTTTCTCTAAAAAAGTAATAAACTACAAATGATTGCACGTACTTGCTAGCTCAAAAACATGATTTTCCTCGAGGAGTGAAATCGTCCTCGCAAACCGAGTGCCAATCAAGTTCCTCTCAAAAGAAAGCAATACTGACCCTCATCCTTGCGTGTTTCCATCAAACTTCCCTGTTTGCCACCCAGAAAATCAAAAACTGTCGGAGTCTTTTCCTCGCCTGGTGCGACCACGTCAGCTAATCAGGTCGCGTACAGAATGACACGCTCAACGCATCTACAGTCAGAGGCAAAAGTTCACATTCATATGATATTCATGGAAAAAAGTCATTTCAATGTGAATGATGATGAGTTTTTCTACTAATTCATCGTGCATACTATAAAAATGAAAACGAAATTCGATGAAACGGACGAAGAATATAGCTTGCGAATGTAACTTTCTATTCAGTTCTGACTATACTCAAGATCAGCTAATTATAAAACCAAGCAATAAGTCTATAAACTAATAATAATACCTTTGTTGTGATATGGGTATGAAATACGGCAATACCACACTGGAATAACCGGTTAAAACCGGTTAAATAAAAAAAAATAAAAAAAAAAAAAAATAGAATCTCACACAAGCCTCTGCAAATATGTTGAACGCGTATAATGGGCAGAGCTTTTGGGAAATAATTGGAATGTGAAACTGGAAGGGGTTTCACAGACAGATTATGGAAGCTGCAACGGGCTAATCACGTGCAGAATGTAATCATTGAGTACCCAAAAAGGTATTCAAAGGAAAAGCCGAAGGTTGAAATCCAGATGGAAAACCCAGGAAATGCTGGTCAAAATTTTTCCTCGAAGACCGCACATTGGTTATTTCGTGATTGGAAGTTGAGAGAATTCCAGGCTTCAGTGCAGGAAACCATGGATCAAGAAAGGCTCTAACTCTACGATGACCTTGTAGTCTCTATTTCAGAATGACTGGACAAATGAAAGGTTCTTATCAATTTGCTGACGATTACGATGTTCAGTAACTCGAATTTAACCAGCCCCATAATATTTATATAAAATATTGTTCAAATATTTTAAACAAAATTAGTTTTAATTTTGCGATAACTTTCGTTGCTTGTATTATGGTTTCATTCACAACTTGCACATATCGTCGCAGCTATTACTTCCTGCTCAAAAAAATAAATAATACACTGTTTTAATTAGTTCTAATTACGCTACATCTATGTTCCCTAACTGATAACGAGCAATTTGTCTATCCTAATTATTGGCAGCGGATAACCAATGGCAATGATGCAATTTATCAACGATTCTATTTTATTTTATTACTTGATATTCCGATAATTGAATTTTCTAAATGCAGAAAAATACACTGCTATTGCTTTACAATCTGAAATTTATTGCATACATTATTTAATATTCGCACAATACATTGGAATGAATTTCATTCAAACGAAACAGTTTATTGCTTTCGGCTAATAAACTTACAAATTTCATCAAACCGCCATTTTTAATTAAGCTCAAGCAAACACCCAATATCTATTATGCACTATCTCTATCTACAATATCATATATCGACTTAATCAATTTCCCAATACGTATATAAATTATCATTATCTTTTGTTTGTTTGTTACATTAGATAAAACCATCCGGTCCAATACCAACTTCATCAAGCCCACACATATGGTGTGTAGTATTATGCATACCCATTGTATATTTCACCCTGATATTGCAATCAAATGTCAAAAAAAAAACAAGTCCCAAAAGCAAACAACATACCACTGTCTATTATTTAAATTTTCATGTATTTCCTAAATACTCATCATCACAATGATTGGACAAATCATTGCAACATTATTATCTACATTCTCAGCTGGTGTAGTGTAACAATTGGAAATCGTTTGGGTCGTACATTGATTAAACAAAGGTCATCGCCGCCTCGTCATAATCGAAGAAATTCCACTTCAGTCACCCATCGAAGATGATTTTCAAACTTTTCATAATATTCGCAAATCAACCCACAAAATATCTACATGCAGCTGTTTGATGTGTTTTGTGATGCGTGTATTGCATAAAATTACATAAATCCGGTGAATGAATAATCGAAATCAACAATTTATTCCAAAGTTATGTACAGCTAGCTGTAAGTGTGATGTTGTTGGTGACCTAAATCAATCACCATAGGAAATGCTGGTATTGCTGCGCATCGCTGTCAGTTGGGTCAGAAAGCAACAAGTGTCTGAGATAATGTAGTCTTTTGAAAATTGACCAGATTCACCACTGACTTTAGTTTAAAAAAAAAACGGATGAATTTTTATGATTTATTCTCTCTGATGATGAAGATGATAATAAAATACAAGATTTGAATAATATTTCAATGGAAACCATTTTTGTTGCTGATATTATTTAGTTTAGCTTAGTTTTGGCAATAACGGTATCTTTTTTGTTGAATATGATGTGGTGAAAGGTATCTGAAAAATAGGCTAGATCAGAATCTAATTAGTGGGAGGTTTCACTGTGTAAAAAACTGTACCTCATAAATTCGATATGATTGAAAAATTTGGAAAAATGCAAATTCATTTCGTGAGTGGTGTTTGACGTAAGAATAGAGAATTAAAAGATGGCTACTTCAAGTTGCAAAAGTATTCAATTCGCTACTCTGTTTACTGCTCCGAAAAATAGAAACTAATTATTGATTACAAAATATTTAGTAAAGTAACCTGCAGACATTTCAATGATGAAAAACAACAAGCAATGAATTTTTAATTTTAATAAACGCAAGAAACCACATGCAGCCAACATTTCAATCATAGTTCAACTCATGCACCGTTTTCAAGGCTGAAATTCTAAAGTTTTTACATTGAATATCAATATCAACCAGCACTGATCTACTTGGATACAACGTTTATCTACAATCTTTCTGAATACCGTATCAGGTTAAAGCACGTCAACTGAAGAAGCACGCCTAACCGGCTATCTATGCTTGAAGACTTTCCTCGAACATTCGACCTTGCAGTGAAAACACCATAGTGCTTGAATGCTTACACACACACATGTTGCTTCTTATCCATTTTTCTTTCAATTTCCTAAAACGGTAAATTTACATTGAAATCTACATTGCGCGCTTCAGATACTCACCAGCAAATTGTGTCTGTGATGATTTGTTGATGTAGATTTCGAAAGTTTTTCCAAATTGCAGTTAAACATTCATTTAAATCATTTCGGAAAAAATCTAGCCTTAGTATTTTCAACGCCAGTAGACTGCCGACAGCATGTGGTGCTGTTATTCCATCAAGGCCAACTGTTGCTATAGGTGACTTGCTGCTGATGGTATTAAAATTATTGCTTTTTTAATTAGATCCTCCAATAGTTGTTTCTTAATTTTGAAATATTTTTAAGCTGCATTTGTTTGGATTCAATTTAAGCTGACACGTTTTTATGAAACGTGATATTTAGAAAATTTATCAAAAGCCTCAGATATGCGGAAATTAATTTAGAGACCCACTAAAAAATATAACTGATATACCTTACCAACAGTTCTCTTTAATGCAAAATAGACTCCAAAAAAAAATCGAAGGACCCGATAAATTCATGAAACCCTTCAATTACTCTTAAGAACCACAAAAAAATATGTCTTGCCTTTATAGCCACATTACAATAACAATCACTTTGATTTGCACCTTGTCGACTCAGTTTCATTTATATCTACTCCAGAAACACTCCATCGTTTGTTCGTTTTCAAGGCCGCAAATGCTTTGCCAAACACTTTCTTCATATCACAGTCAAAATGTTGTATGCAAAGTAATTAAAATAAGTCAATAAGAAATTGAAATCAGAAAAAATTGGAGCACAATCAGATATGACTCAAATTGTGTTGTAATTGACAAGTTAAGTGATTTGAATGGGCCACAATGAGACATTGACAAAAAAAATCTTTCGATTAGCTGGTTCGTGTGCTCATTTTAATTGTGTTTATGAGTATGTTCAAGATACAGTAATTGAAATGATAATCAGATGAAGGTAATTTGATCTAAAGATGTTAAGTGCAACATTGACACGAGTTAATACGATTCAAAATCATTGTTGAAATTTTTTTTCCTATCATGTAGGAAGTATATTTTTATGTTCGGGTCAGATTATTTTTTATGTACCAATCTACGATGTAATATTCATACAAAGTGGTCAATGAGTTTTTTATTCGTTTCAATAAAGATAATTTTATTGTTGCATGGTTTCGAGTCAAGCAGGCTTGTGTAGCTTAGTGGGAGGAGCGCTGACTCCTCGCGTGCAAGGTCCTTGGTTTGAATATAGTTAATCTAGCTCTGTATAGGTACTTGAGTCAAATCAGGGATAAAGTGAGTCGTGGAATCAATTATCCCACACTCGTATACTTTGATTGTATATATGTGAATCAAGCCAGTTTCAACCCCCAGACTCGACAAACGTGGGCGTGGGGCAACCTTATTTCTTAAATTTACGGAAGGAGCACGTCGTTTCTGTCTTTCCAACGATATTCCTGAAGAAAGTTTTGAAAGTGCATAATTTTACCTTCCCCACTGAATCCATGAAAGGGCTGAATTACGCATTTCTGTCACTTGGTAGGTAGCTTCCATGGCTGCCCTACCAAACAGACTTCGGAGAAGGTTCACTTAGGCTCACAATAGCTCATTGTGATACCGCATTACTTAGCGCACAACCATTATTGCCTAGCCATCCCGAGTTTTAAAGAAAATAGCCCACTGAAGCTACTTTCGTTCTGCTTGCGAAGAAATATGAACAAAGCGACTAATTTCTTTTTCTAGCAGAGACTGGGAACTCGCACAAGATGTGGAGAACTGTTGTTTCTTCCTCCTAGCATCTACGACTCCGGCATAAATCATTGTAAGGGACACTCGTTTGCAGTGGATGGTTGCCAAACAGACACTGTGCAGTTAAGACTGTTAGCGCTCAAGTAACTCCTTATTTTGCCCAATATCAAAAGTTTTCTACAATTTGTTGAGATGACACAAAAAAGGTTCTTCCATCCAGAACTTGATAGTGTGGTTCAAGTTCTTTTGGCTGATAGTCAGTTTTGCTAAAGCCATTGGAATACCAATCAAGAAACTGTAACCTCCGACAAAAGTGTACCTACCCTTGCTAGCTCATTTGATTTATATTTTTTCTTAATAAATCCATGTCCTGGTCCCCAAAGCAGCTGCACCGTCGAATGTCAAGAGAAGTAATGAATTTGAGGACTATCTTCGAGGAAGTGTCAGCTCCAGCAAGCGACTGTACAGCCTCTTGGATATACATATGAGTCGACAGCATCTGTTCCTGGGGGTATCCTCTAGCTCATTCTTCTCTGCTTGACATCTGAGATAATAGGGCAATAGTGTAATTGCTGTTTCCTGGAACTGGCTTATTCTGTACCAAGATTTTAAAATGGCCCAGATGTGTCCTAGTCCAGGTGTGGTAACCACGATAGATTCTTACCGCTGGGCATTTCTTGTGTTTCAACAAAAGCAGATCAGTAGGAAGCTAGTGAAACAGTACCAAGAGTGCTTTTGTTGGGATCGAACGAAGTGCCCTTGATATATATAAGGCTTCTAGCCAACGCAACTTTTCCATTATCTTTTCATTTGCAACCTAGGTATAGATAGCACAGTGCAGCAGAAATCGAGGCCCCAGCCCCTAAACTGCTCTAATGGCTCTTTTACAGCAATATATAGCACACAATGCCTTGCGAGCTTAATATTTTCCTCTCAATGAAGCGTAGAGTCCAGAATAAGTCTGAGATATTAAACTTGGTTTTTGAGGCTTTTAGGGGTTTCGTTAAGCTTTGGTGAGCCTGAATCCTTATACTTTTTCGTGAAGAGGCAACACCCTTAGCACTCTATATTAGGGATGCTCGATATATATCGATATTTAAGAAATATCGATATTTGACCACCGATATATCGAATCAACCCGATATAATCGAATCCTCAAATATCGATTATTATAATATCGATATATTATCCGATACAAGAATATCGTATTGTGCTTGCAAACGAGTTGGTCAACAATTTTTCGTTTTTCGTGTTGCGACGCGAGCAAAAGAAGATAAAGAAAAGAAGCAAACCGTTCAAACTAGTCTGTTTGCTTTTGTATTGTTTTCTAATTAATTGGTTTAATTAATTGGATCGTGTCCACCGCGCTGCCCATCTCCTTGACAAAACTTAGGTTACAGATTGTGAAGGCTTTTCGGTGATTGGGCGGTTTCGGTTTACTCAGGTAATTGAAAGTACTTTAAATAATTAATTTAAATTAATTAACTTTACAATAGAGATAGTGAGCCGTGTGTACGCGAATTTTAGAAGTTACAACCAAAATCTTGTAGAACCTAGGTAGCGGAGAAACCAAAGGGAATATCTGAATTAGTAGTTCTCTCGATTTGTTCTATTTATAGATTTTATCTTTGCATCCGCGATTCAAGGAACATCATTTTGAAGATCAACTGGCTTGTTCGAATGCCATACTTAAAATCAAAGAACTAATGAAAAAAGATCAGCAAGATGAATTATGTGTAGCTGCGGGATCAGTCTCGGATGGTTCAGACAAAACTCAGTCCGATTTTAGTCTCTAGAGCGATCATCATCATTTAGTTCAACGAAATTGGAAAACAAATAAAACTGATGAAATTGACTCAGACGAATTATCTCTTTACTTGAGAGCTCCAGTTAGCAGATTAAATGAAAGCCTTTTGACAGTATGGGTTGATTAAAAAGTACAATTTCCGAAGTTATACAATATTGCATACAAGTACTTGACTATGGTTGCTAATTCTGTGCCTTCTGAAAAATTATTTTCGAAGGCTACGCAGGTCTTAGCTCAACAGAGAAATCGGTTAAACAAATTTTTGTTTGTGCAAGGTTTAATCAAAAAATATTGGGAACTTTGAAAAAATATTTATATCATGGTTGATTTGTATTCTATTTCTTTCTTTTTACATATAATAAATATAATTGGTTATATGAATAAATTTCTTTTTTTTTAACTATTTACTGTTAATGAAGTCTTACCTTTCCTTATGAATCGCACTATTTTAGGCTTAGGTTTGTTGCATTAGTTTACTACAGACAACGGTTTCGAAGCCGATATGGTTAACTCTTCATTGTGGGTGGGGGTTAGGAAACGTTAAGCTCAGAAATTAATATATTCATTATGAGTTTAAGAATAAATATAATTTTTCACATGTTAAGATATTGCAAGACTGTAAATATGACCTTATCCTTGTCCTAAAAATTTGAAATTTTCCTTTATAATATTTTGTTATATCATAAAAACTATTTACTTTTTTTATTCCCCTTTAACTTATAATTTGAGATGAGCCAGTCCATCATAAAATAAATATATTTTCATGAGCAAAATTTAACAGCTGCGAAGAGAAGTCAAAGCAATGATACATGACGTGGACAAATATTTCCCTTTGTTTTCACTGTTTCAAACCAGAGTTCAAAGCAAATTTTAAATTTAACTAATACTATTTTTCATTTATTCTATTTGAATGAATATTGCTCAGTTAATGTGGTAGTAGTAAACTTCATATTTTGCCAACATTTGTACTTTTCGAACATTTTCCAGAAATTTCATAACTTATGTGCTCATTCTTTGGAATAATGACATAATTTATCTGAACGAACATTTAAATTTTATTGTGGCAGATATTAACGAGAAAAATATACATAGAAACAATATCAACCCCTTATATTTAGTGAGTAATACCAACTAACCAAACCAACCAAGGCCCAATGCAATAAAGAAAATAAAATATCTAATATATATATTGCTTTTGATTCGATTTCGATATATCGAAAAATCGATATTTACATTTCGATATATCGCAAACTATCGATATAGAGTTTCGATACATCATATCGGAAAAAATATCGATATATATTTTAAATGAGCATCTCTACTCTATATAAAGGAGAATATATGCCTATAAAAGATTATGTATATTCAATAGAGTTGAGATAAATTTCCCTGATATGGCACGAGCAACGTCAACTGCATTCGCTATCACTTTAAATCCAGTTTGATCAAGCTTCTTTCGAAGTTTATTTACTAACAGGTTCCAAAACGAGGGAGGTAGAATGCTATCCTGGTGAGTGCCCGTATATTCCACTCACAAAGCTTCCTAAAGACGAGCATTATTCTCGGTTTCTGAGTAGCTAATTTATAAGTTTGACTAGTTGCGAATTGGCATCCAGGTTTTGGGGAGCATTCACAACCGACTGAGGACCAACATATTTGAACGCTCTCCTAATGTCCTGAATTAAAAGTAGTAAGTACTCCTTGCAGGCAAGTGACTTTCCAGCCTGCTCCAACAAAGTGTCTAGTGCATTCTCGACAGATTTGCCTTTCATGTAAGCATGCTTTCATTTTGAGACCAGAGTAGAATTTCATTCGCTAGTTGTCCAATGCCCTACAACTCTCCCCAAAATGTTCAATGAAAAAGAGCGTAGGCAAATTGATCTATAACCCTGCTTTATAGATGAACACAACTCTCGTTCTCTGATAGGGTTTGCATAAGCCAAAGCATAGTGCCCTATTATGCCGCTAAATGTCAGCTGGAATGATACCATCCGTGCCTGGAGATTTGAATAGGCTAAAGCAAGAAATGGGCAATCTGATTTGTGCGCTAGAACAGACAGAAATTCACCTTGCATTCATGTGTGGTTTTAATATTAATGTTAGAGGTGATTCTCACTGTCAGTCAAGTGAGAGTTCCAACAGAGTTCTAAGCGTTTCACAGCTGCTTTGAGTGCAACTTCGATCGAACTTTTGCACTCAAGAACAGTAGCTTTTGTTCTCAGAATTATCCAGAAGCAACCTGTTTTTTTAGTACCCTCGATGTTTGTACAAAAAGACTTACATAAACCTCTTTTTACCTTATAAACGGTATATTTGTATACCCTTAATTTAATTTTGTAGTTCGACGAATCTTTGATCCTTTGATCCTTTCCTAAAGTGCCTTCCTGCATTCCCCTCGAAGAGCCGCAGTCTCATAACTCTGCCCCTGTGGCTTTAATTTGCCGATGGTAGTTGAGCTGCAGGCTTTTGAACTGATATTTTTTAAAGCAGCAGTTAAAAAGTTTACTGTCTTGTTAGGACTTTCTTTATTGGCGAGGGCCGGAACGTGGTCCAGGTATGTCTAGAAAGTTGTCCGGAAATTCACCCAGTTAGTTCTTTTCTTGTTTAAGTAATTGCCTGCCAATCAACAGCCACCTAGCTCAGAGTTCTTGACTGCACTTGGTGTTATGTGGATATGAAGATTTTGTGAAGATTTTTAAGTCACCTCGATGTCCATTCGAATTTATTTATATATCGTGGAAAAATCACTAATAAAGAAATGATTTTTAGATTTCTTTAGCACAAATTTATTTATTACTTATCTTCTTTGACTTTTCACATAAAAAGAAAGTTGTTGGAAGTGGATGCGTTCAATGCTTCAAAAGTAAAGTATAGTAGCTTATATCATTCCCAGTACAGAAAAATAAAAGCAATTAAATTTCAAAGGTTTATTCTGTGTTCCAATGCTAATCCATATAATTCATAGTTTTTAATAATATTGTGACCATAAGCCATTAACTGTGGAAGGCATTCCTCATTAATAGTGATAATGGCTTGGCGTCGGTCACCGGGATAACTCACTGACTTTTGCCACCTTCCAGTCACTTAAAGGTACGTCCCTGCTGCTCAGTTTTATGACTACTATGATATCCTCATGTGAAGAAGGTTCGGCTTGGATATATGCCCTAGATTTAAATCAACTCAGAATCTAGCGATTTAGCACCATTTCCAGTTTTGCGCGTGGTCAGGTCTCACTGAGTTTACTTATCACTAGTCTGTGTACGTCCGGAGAGCGCCAAACATGATAGACTGTCAGTTGGGCTTGATGCTACCCTTCATCGAGGCATTTTCGCGATGGCCCAGGATTTGCTTTGAGAAAGCCGTCAAAGTCCTCTGCACCAACTTCTAGGTTCCTAGCATGGTAATGCCATCACTTTTACGACCAGTGATGATTGACTATTTCAGAAAACGCTCGACGTCTTGAGTCAGTCTTGCGTTATTTTTTTGCTTCTGCTGATTTGGCTGTTCGGTTGACCTATTTCGTTTGTGTGCAGCCAATATTACAACTGATGTCTCTTTATTTAATTCAGCCCATTTAAGGGCTTTTTTCCTTTATCAGACCGTTCCTTTGAGGGACGTCCTTTAATTTCTCTAGAATCCGGGAGACGCTTTTCCAGATTCTATGTACTCGATCTTAGTTGATTCAGGAGTGTGTACCCGTAGCGGAGGCGCTATGTGAAATACCTGCAGCGAATCATCGAGTTCATTCAACGCAGTACCTCGTGAATTCTGCTATTAGGATGTATCGCGTGGAGAAGATCTAACTGCATCCCAAATTTGGTCTTATGAAATAAATATTTCACAAATCAATGACTAAAAACAATGAAATTTAACATCAGTGTGTAAAATACTGTCGTTTTTCCTATAACCTGTCTTAGCTCTTCGAGGCTCTGCAAAAATCAATCGCAAATTTGCCAATGAACTTCGAAAAAAGTTAATGAAATTTGCTTTTAAAAATCATATAAAAGCGTATATGAGCCAAGGTATTAAAAAAAACTGCGCAATTTCGACGTTTACTGTATACGTATGTGACGCCATGCCCAGGTACCTACTTGCATAAATTGCAGTCCAACTAGTTCTTATGAGAAAATATGCAAATATGCAATAAATATCAAAAGAACTTAAAACACGTTTCGTAACAGAAGTGTCATGAACTCACTACGGATTACATTACCAGGCGTTAACATGCACATCACACATTCCGCGTGTATCCATTTTCCATTACGATTTTAATCCGTCACCTCGATCTATGCATTTACTCAACAATTGCACTTTATGGCCGACTTACACTTAGCGGGATTATTTCAACGATAAATAATTACTATGCTAAGCAGTAAACAATAGAAGCCTATGCAAAAATTCACATACTCTCGGTAATCAAGTCTGTATGATGTATGTTCGATTGCCCTCGACTTTTGTAAGCTCTATATGAATTTATCATTAATGACGAAAAAATCCGCGAACCAACCATATTCAGGAAATTTTTTGACATAGCTTAACTGCAAATTTTGCAAAATTTCCATCCAATCGATTTTGCTGTTGATAATGGAAATAAGATTATTTGAGATGAAGCAAGTTTGACTAATGTTGGTAGTCATTGGAATGCAAATATGATTTACGCTACATAAATTTGTTAACGATTTTCGGAAAAAATATTGAATTTCTGGTGGTTGATGCAATGTTTGTTGTTGTTGTTTTTTGCGAAATCTCTGGTAATAAATGATGGTTTGATTGATTGTGGTTGGAGAACAATAGCATAAGTGTGTCGGTTTATATGGGGAAAACGGCAGTAGTAAATCCCTTTCGAGAAATTACTTGTGCAACTTAGCTATTGTTTATGGTAGTATTAAACCAGACTGCATGTTTCTCTCATTTCAAGTAAAAACGACACGTCTGACTCGCTTTGAGTAGCGTTCGCACGTGCACGTAAGAATCTGGTTTCAGATGTATCTTTCGCATTTCAGATTCTAAGCCTTGCACTGGAGCCGCCATCGTAGTGGCGAAATCTATTTATAGGGCTCCTCGACGAGTCGGAATCAAGTTCCTTGACGCCCCTTTTTTCTATAAACAAATCCATTTCAGGCCTTTGTGTCTCGATTTATTGCTAAAGTGGATATATAAAAAAAAGTTGCAACGAGTTATGCGGCGAATGCACCACTAGTCGTTAGCCGAGTCATTGAATTGTATCGTCTACGTTCATCTGATGAAGATTATTTCCTTTTCGTACTTAAATTGAGCATTTTAGTCCTAAAAATAGCTGTTAAGATGCAATCAGGATAATGTGGACAAAGGGTTTGGAATATACTAGAGTAATATCGAGTTTGAGGTATTTGTTTTTGCAAAATGCTCGTATATTTGGTTGGGTCACGCAAGCGAGATACATAATACAGCCAAAATGTAGATGTGTTAGTATAAAATTACTCATGGAAATACAACGAAGTGCAAGTAGATACTTTTCTGGGAGTACTTGTAAAATAATGTAGCTCTCAAGGTGACCAAGACGACATTTTTCTTCATTCTCTTATCTTTCCAGCCAATCGCGAGTGGTTTGTTAGCTAGTATAAATGAATGAATACACTTTTGTGTACTCATAGATATGTGTATCTACAAGTGGTTACTTGTCCACTTTTAAGTGAAGTCAACATTTCAGATCATAGGCTAGTAGTGGGTTGAATAGATTTTTGTTATTTTTTATTGTTTCCTATGAATGTTGAAAAATACAATTTTAATTTTCAGAATGTAGGTTGCATTCAAGTCAAGGCAACCATAATATGTCCACCAGATTTTTGTTTTTGATGCAAGGGTTGAAAAAATGGAATAATTATATTCCAAGTGTGCAAAAACTGCATACTATTTCGTTCCTGAAGGTGATTAGAAATCAAACAAAACATATTACTTAAAAAATTTTATACGAATTAAATCTAATGCGACCTAAAAATCTGCTAGATCTCATTAATGGAAACTCAATGAAAAATTAGAGAGCAAAATATAATTAAAATTCTTCTCAAATTGCTATTAGAGCAAAAGGTTCACTTTCAACTCATTGAAATGAAAGCGTGCACCTGCATTTAAGATAGTAGAAATAGTTTTTCGTTCGAAATAATAAAATTAATAAAAAAACGAAATTACCCTATGAGCAATACCATGAACAAAGCAAGTCCAAAATTAATGATACTTTTAGCCTCATGCACTAAAAAATAAAATAGTGTACATCAATCAAATAGCCAACGAAATAGATTTTTCTCTATCTTTTGCGACACATGAAACAAATGATACTAATTTCCCAAGACAACAAATCAGCTGAAACACTTGAATACCGATTTGAATTAGTCACACTTTTACAAACATGACTAATGATTCTTGAACCGTCACTATTGCAGACCTTAATAATGAACTTAAATTGCCTATTTGTGTCGAGACTGGCAATGATGAAGTGATCACCATATTCGAATGAACACATGAATGCACACGACAACAACAAAAAAAAACACAAATTAGTTTTCATGATTTTTTTAAATACCCGAAAAATTCGGAATTTAACGGTGGAAACACACATAAGATCACAATTGCTGTGCATAATCAATCCAACCTGTTTTTGTACTTTGCGTGACTCCCTGCTAGGTGAGAAAAATTTTTTTGCTGTGCTATGCGAATTCCATTGTAGATCAGGTATCAATTACTGGTTGTCAGATTGTTTTAAATCCACAATGTTTCAATGCTTCGCCCACAAGATGTATTTTAACATGAAATCAATTCAGCAAATAGTTTGTATCAAGTTCGGAAATTGCTCGCTTAATACGTCTGTAAGAAATATAACTGTCTAGCAATTCTAGATTGAGGTGTCAGATTTAAGGCATATTTTCAAAGATTTTATTCAGTCGGCGATTAAATGCTACCTTTCAGCAAATTTAATAGGTTTGTGAATCAAACACTGGGCAAATATAATTTTAGTTCCATTTTGGTAGACTTAGACTAAGGCACTGCAGCTTTCATCCATTTGATAAAACCGCTGCTAACGTTATTTCGATTCTGTCTAATTCATAGACGTAGCCATAGTTCAAACTCAACATTTGTATTCAGTGTTAAATATTCCATCTCATCAATAATAGAAGAGAGAAAGAGGCTGTTAGCTCATGTGGCTGAGTGAGCAGAGCATTAGCTCTTAATATGTGAGGTCGCTGGTTCGAATCCAGGTACGAGCAGGAGACCGCACACCGTGCTTTTATTTAACCTAATCAAAAATGAGGCGTCAAACTATTGTCCATAGTGGAAATAAAGTTTCTACCGCCTTCAATGATCAAGATAACAAATGGGTTTTATGGCATAGCTTTGTTTCTTCTTCTTTCAACATCTTCGCGATACCTTAAAAAATTGTTTCGGCTTAAATCATCTTCTGATGCCGCGGAAATGCACAAAATTTTTCCCTATTTTGCTCTCTTACACAACTATGAGAAAGCTGAAAAAATATTGCCTCTGACGCGTCATCCAACAATGACAAAAGAATTTCTAAGAGCCCTTGAAAAATCTGTTCAAAAATTGCTGCGGATTACCGCCTCTCTTGTAACCCTGCAGTATCTGCTCAGAAGTAACAGAAATCAGTTAAGCAAAAGCCAAAAAGCCTTAATGAATGATAACTGCTCCAGGGCTAACTTAACCTTTCACTAATGAGGCCTTAAAAAACGGGACTTGAAATGTCATTTCTGCCAGCAAAAGAGATAGAAATATCTTGGCAGAAAACTGGCTGAAAATAAGTCAGGCTTTATTCAGGATTTGGTGCAAACTTCAGAGACCCAGCTAGTCTCCTTCGCGTATGATAAATGGCACAGGTTAGTGTAAAAGAATCAGGCTGGTAGAGTGTAAAGATCCGCGCTCGGCCAACTTCTACACGAAGGTGATCGCTGATCTACGGGATCTTTGGCCAAGCTCCAAATCGAAATTGATACCGAAGGATAGAATTATCAGTCAGCCCATATACAAGGTATGAATTCCATGCTTCCACTCTGATCGAAAAAAAATATAGGGATCGTAAGACTTTTCAACGCTAATTTTCCAAAGGAAGTTTGGAGGGGATTGAAAATTGGTGACCTTGTTGAAAAATGGCATTATTACGTGCTGGTACGGCAATTGTACGACAATAAAATACGACAATAAAATAATAATAAAATAGATATGATCAGTGTCGGAACTACTTCTGATTTTGGTGGCTGTGTAGGAGTACCCAACCTTAAAAATAGAAGGGTAATGGTAAGAGTACTTCCACTATTCCAAAGCCCAGATAGCTGGTTTATTTATCCGTCTATTCGAAACAGAGAAAAAGTCAGTATTAATCCAAGAACTACGGGCTGAACGCAATTGGGTTTGTGAGCTTCGTACCAGCGGATATAAACTGAATGTATCCGAATGTCTAGAGAAACCACGAGTCTGCATTCTCGCCAAAAATATCAATCAAGTTCTTGTTCTTCACAATTTTTGTGACGAAGATAACTTGGTGATTGGAGCAGGAATCAATTTGTCCTACAACCTCTCCATCGCAAATGTGGGCAGCGGACCTAACCATTGGCATCTAAAATCAGAAGGTAATTTATTAAGTTACCTGAGTCAACAGGCGGCACATGCATCTCCTGAATAGAAGATCATAGGGAAGTTTTCGTGCTCTTGTCAGAGGTACATATCCTTTAATATCCGTGACCGATGCTCAACGGAGCAGGTAGCCTTTATTAATAGAAGAAGAACGGACTTAGTTTCCATTCCTGGTCTAATTTTCGCTGAAGCAAAGCATTCTCAATTCTGCAGCTAGGACAGCGTGGATTCCTCCCAAAACTATGTCCGCATGATGGAATGGAAAGAGAGTACAAGAAAGATTTAACAAATGTTCAATGTATAAAATGTATGTAGCAACATTGAGGGTTTCAATGAATCAAATTGCCTTCGTAGGGTCTTAAACCCAACCTTGAAAGGTGTAGGTTGCATTCGGAGCACTGATGGCAGTTGAATTAATTGAAGCACCGTTGCATTGACTCTCCTTATGGACTCACATTTTCAGGGGAATCATAGTCTCGCAACATACGCGGTGCATAAAATAGAGCAAGCCATCCACTTTTCGCTGTCTTTAAGGAATTCAATCTACCAATTGAAGTAGGCTACAAACTTCCTCGAGTCTTTCAAATCTGCAAGTTTTGATGACGGTCTTCTGGCTGTTATCCAAAAGTGTAGAAAGGTAACGCTACCATGGCTGAAGGAGATATGAAAAACGTTCATTCCTTAATCAGTGAAAGCTCACCACACTACCCCTACCAAAGCACTTTTCATCCTGCTTCATTTGACTTACCAATCTACTAACCCTCTAGCAAGCTGATTTTGCTGCTTTGAGACTTTATTGCGTTTCGACATGGATTAGCTCAGCGGCTGGTCAAAGTAGGATTTCCTCTGAGTGAGCTACCGCTCCAGCAAACGTTAACTATAGGGTTGACTTGCTGATGCTACCTTTAAAGTTGGGCTCATTCAAATGTATAACGATGGCTAAAAATTGAGCAATAAAGTCAACAGCGGTTTTTTTCGGATTAATTGGATCTGAAGCTGCCCTTTCTCAAAACGGACTATTTTCTTCCAGACGGTTTTTTTACGCATCATTTACGAAATTTTCTCGGAGCTAATATTGGTATTTTCACAGATAGTCAAGAAGCTAAAAATGTCGATGCTTTTTTTTGAATTGTTGCTGAATGACATGAATTCTCTAGACTTAGACATATTTCAAGACATTCGGCAGTGCAATAGATTTGGGTCTCCAATTAGAGGGGCTTTGGTGCAACCGTGTGGCCAACGAACTGGCAAGTGATAAGTCAAACTATCCACTAAACAAAAAGGTCTTGAGGACACTAAAGATTTCCAGGCTGAAGAATCATCCTACGCGATTATAAGACAATCCGGGCCCCTCATAGAAGAGCCTCCAACCAGACAGCTGTTAAATTTACCTTCTCTTAGCAGTATTGTAGCTGTTCTCACGGACAACTGGTTAGGCGTTGGTTTCAACAATTTCTGCCGAAGTTATGGCTCAGAGGACGAAAAAGAATTACTACCGCTTTATTTGAAGAATAATGACCATTGTTATTTCAAAAGCTAAGCATTCGTGCTAATGACTGTTTACACCCAATTTCCAGTCTTTTCCTGATGTTTACATTCAATTTCCAGCGTCGACCCTAGCGACTATGAATCCGATCCACATTTAGTTCTTAACCCTACGAAATACGAACAGCCAGCCACTGTATAAATATAAAAGATGGCAAAAAAGTATCTACTTAATCCACTCCTCAAACAAATAAAACAAAATTTAAAAAAAAAAACTTATCTTATTTTTAAGCAAAACTCAGACATAAGGTAGTTTATGTTATAATTACTCCAGTATACAGTCCCCAAACTCCACCAATATTTGTAATCCATCGAGAGCAGGAACTGATATATTGTGTTCTTTTTGGTGTCAAAATGTAAAATTCTCGGCTAATGCCAAGCTAGAGCTCAACTTAGCCCATAAACTAGTTTCTCACTTCATAAATTCTTAATATTTTGCATTTTAATCAAAAGAAGAAACTTATGGCGTAAATCTTTCTCTGGCCAAATATCTTTAGACAAAAATACAATATCAATTTCTGTGTAATTTACATTATCTTGAAATATGACTCGACTATCAAAGAGCATGAATCGACTTGCAGTGCGCAGTTAAGTTTTCACAGACAGCCAGAACTCAATCAACTTACTGACTTCCAGTGCAAAAAATTTCAGATTAGTCAGAAATGCTTTACGATGATTAGAGCATTTCAGATAGAAATAAAATATTTATCAGACGAATAGAAAACTGTATTTGAAAAAATTGAGACAAACAGAAAGTAAACATTTTTGGGATTCGTGCCAATGACATAGACATTTATTGAATGCAAAATGATTTCATAAAAAACTAGGCGTAGACTTGCATACCATTCAGTTGCACCAAATTGTGCTGATTTTATTTTGTCTGTATACGTGTCTTGATCTATCTTATTGAATATCAATTTTTGTAATGGAAAAGTTAACTTTTCTTAGAAGCTGTCAAACATTTTCTCCCTTCACAAATGTTCACGAGTTCAATGAATGGAATTTTGTTTCGAATTATCACCCAATTTATATCCTTTCCTACTTTTCTAACATTTTTAAAGGTTTTTTCTTTGATACAGTACATGACTTGGTTTGTTTTCTTCATCTCTTTTCACTTTTTCTGCTATTCCTCAAGAATCCCTTTGAGGATCACTGCTATTCAATATTTTCATCAATGGTTTCCTTTGTGTTTAACACCATCTTTTCTAATCTATGTTGATTATTTGAAATTGGTTGTTTACTCAGAAATTTTTGGGCTATCTGATACTTCAAGAAGATTCAAATGCTCTTTTACGACATTTAACTCTGATTTCTTGTCTCTGAAATTTTTCTAATTGCATATTTTTTCAGAATACATTGCCATATTATTTCCCCTGAAGCTTCATACTAATGTATTTCCCCATATTATTTGAAGAATCCTTGTTATCTCTGTTGAAGATTCAATTTATCTTAGGATCAGATTGGGGAATCTATACGGCGGGAGGAAGCAATTCTAAACTAGTATGGGTCATCAACTCTTTCAAGCCTTTCAAATTCCTAGACCTCAATGGATTTTTGTCAGCATTACTCATCAGCAAAAACAACCTGTTTGAACAATGCTTTATATCAGAGGAATACACCAGAACGTATATCATAAGAAAGAAGGTTCACGGAGGCATACCCCATGGGAGAGCTTTATCTTCTCTCCTGTGGCACTCGGTAAAAAATTTGATTTTAAGTAGATTAGAGAGCAAGAGACTCCTTTTTGTGGCCAATGCTGATGGCATTGTTATTGTATAATTTAAGAACCCTTAATTAGCTCAACGAGTGTGGTCTGGGACTTACTAATAAGTAGGTGAACGCCAAAGTCGCACGCCAAATATGTGGCTCTCATTCTAGGAATTAAGCTCATCTGGAAGATAGATCTAGAGGAACGAGCAACGAAAACAAGCAATACGATTTTAACTACAAGGCCGAACCTTGCTTATGACTGTCTGCTCTGGTAGCCATCAATGGATGAAACCACTTATGCTAACATAGTGGATAGAGTTCTCCTTCGTCTGTGTCAAATGTCCTACTACACTTTCCTCCGTATGTCCTGTTTGTTAGAAGGACGGCTGCAAAAAGGATAAGGAGTATATGAGTCGAAATCCTTTGGCTACAGCAGTATTGGGCATTGGCTCACAAACTGCACTCAGGCGACCGTGACTCGTAATGGAATCAGCTAAAAGGCAACGTAGACTTTAGTATCCATTCTAACGAATCCAAAACAACTGCAGGAATAGGTGGTACAATCAAACTACGACATAGAAGAATCCTTAATGCAATATAGTATTATCCAGCCAGAGGTTTTTAGGATATAAAAAGTTGCCAAACTGATACACGTCAAAGATAACACAGAAAGCAGCAATGTCTCACACTTATTACTAAAAGAGCGTACTCGACAATATTCAGGCCCTGACCAGTCAAGACTACAATATAAAAGTCAGAATCTTCTGGGTTCCCAATCATAAGTGCGTTGATGGGAATGAAAAAGTTGATGCGTTATCAAGCATGGGGTCAATCTTGCCCTAAACTGCTAAGTACTTGATTGACTCCAATATGGTGCTGATGTGAGCAAATAAAACCTGCAGGATAATCAAAATCATGTGGCCAGGACATATAAACACACAGTAGCTAAATTTTGATTTTGATTTTTGAATTTTAAACGGTACACCTCACGCACATGGTAAAGCAGCAGAACAGGTCTGAGTCCTTCGATTACCATTTGGATTAAACCTAAAAGCTCCAGGTCTATGCACAATCAAGTGTAAGCCAAAAAAAAACCTAACCTAGCCTATGCTCACCTTTGATCGAAAACTGAAATTGAATATTCATGACAAGCTAATTTAAGTTAACCCTAGAATGGTACCTTGAGTATTTTTTACTCATATGCGGGATATATTTCGTCGCGCATAAGCCAGTTAGTTGGCCACTCTGACTGCCATGAGGCTAGAAACTATATAATTTTCAATGTTTGATGATAAAATAAAACTTGTAAATAATAGTATTGTTGCCTTCTTTCTAGCAAAAAAATAATTATATTTTAAAATATATCAGTTTAGAACATGTAAATGCCCAAATGAGTAAAATTTACTCACTTGTACCTATAAGCATCCAAAAAATTACCGTACCATTCAATTACCGTACCATTCAACATTAGATTTCAAGCTAGTTTTTCCTATACTACTATACTATGCCCCTCGCAAAAAAACTTTCTGGTAAAATCTCATTTTAATTGAAAACTTAGGTGCAAAGATTTTGTGTAAACTCTATAGATATTGTACCAAACAACACATAAACGAATTCAATAAAGTTATAATTATTATCATGTCATGTGATCATAACCATCATAGCTTCACGAATTTGTGGCTTTGTTATACACTTCTACCAAAAATATTTAACACGTGTTTCTTTATCACCCTAGTTACTTGAATACTGTTGTCAAGTCTGGTGTCCTCGCTTCAGAGCTTTATCCGGATCCTAGTTTTGAAGTATGTTTCTTACTCGAAACCAGTCGTGGATATTAACATTCTTCTGCAGGTTACGCGACTATTGAACGACGAAAAAAATGGACAATTATGTCTTTTATTCTATTTTAGGGACCTTTTGTTCTTACTTCTAAATCACTATCATGTTTTTTTGCCACTAATATCTCCATAAAACGTTTCATAGTAATATATTTCTATTTTGGTTATATTTATTGAATCTAACCTTCATTGAAGGTTAGATTCAATAAATATAACCAAAATAGATTCAATAAATATAACCTTCATCTAACCTTCAGTTATAATTTGCCTAATTTAAAACCAAACAGCAAGAACATCAATGTTATTCACGTCCACGTCGATAGCGATCTACCACTGCTTACCATGACATAATGTCCTGAAAATGCGATCTTATGGTGCTCATTCGTTGGCCATAAACAAATGAAATACTCTCAGCCATGGTATCCATTTAGCTATAAAAACATCCAAACCAAGTATTATCATCAATCAAACTGTGTAATCTTTATGCAAAACATGGTCGGATCATCCAACAGCAATTCACTTCTTTTAATACGACTGAAAATCTACTTTAAATTCAATCTACGAGTAACTAACAGAAATCTGACAAAAATCATAGTAACCCAACTTCTTCATGGTACCGACTGCGATCCATCCACGTATAGTAAACGGATTTGATTCGTTCGCAACCCCATTTCAGTTGACACTTGCCAAATGTGATCAGAATACGAAATCGAATCCAATATGAGCGACGAAATATTTGAAATTTGAAAGCAGATTAACAAAACATCAGAAAGTTCTGTACTCATTTAACATGAGTATCTACAATCTGGGAAATTAATTCGGTATGCTCTTCGACCAGATACCAAAACGCGAGTCTACAACTAAAATCGACGTTACGGTCGAGACTAGGCCGATCGTTCCTCATTCAGTTCAGTTAACTTGGAGTCGCCTCGTCGCCAATCTGAATAGTTTACCTCATCTGTTGTACTCGGGTATTTGTCAAGCTATCTGAACTGGAAAACGATGGAGTAACAACTACTCCATACGCTCTATCAAAATCTTATAAGTAATTGTAGTAATTTGAATTATTTTGTAATTTTTCTCACATCGCACTGCAAGTACGAACGGGTTATTTAGTCTACCTTGGCGGCGAACGCATTGGTCTTTCGCGACCAGAACTAGTGTCAGTGCAATGATCTGGCTAGTCGTTGCTCAGTCGGACGCAGCTACCAACAAGTTCTACTAACTAGGAATTCGAAAAGAGGCGAAAAATAATAGTTTCTCCATCTATGAACTATAGATAGGTACTAAGCATTGTAAAGAGTGTTAATAAATGCGCGGTTTTTTTTTTTAATTAAATCGCTTCACACAGTTTTAATGTGCAGTTTCGGTTTAAGTGCGAGTAAATCATGAAGAGTTGTTCGTTTGCAGCCGTACAGTATGTTGTTGTTCTGAGGAAAAAGGAAGATCCATTCGACTGGTGAATGCTAGTGCTAGAACACTGTTAGAAGAAATTTTCTCACAAGTTTTTTTCGTCGTTTTAGTCGTAGAGAAAAAAGCTTGAAATGACTCGCAGATACATAGATCCGTCGTGGTAATTAACGTGAATGGAGTTTTTAGTGTGTTTATCGCGTCCCATGGAAATTCTCACCAGGGATCATCTTGTTCATCTCCCGTCGTCTCATCGTTAATGACAGCAATATTCCCATGTTGGCTAATATTCTGTATTCAGATTAGATTGCAATATAGTTTCAAAGTGCATTATTGTGTTGTGAAGCTGATATGATAGAATTGTAAATCATAAAGTGCATAGCTCGGAGTGTGAACTGAAAACAGTGGTGCCCTATTGTAGTTTTCGCTGCAGCTACGAGCTAAAAATTTTATGAAGTGTAAAATTGTTTATGCTTAATTATGGAACCACGTGTGATTTTTTTGAAACCGAAATCCGATTTTCAAAAATTCATCGAATACAGTTTCAATACAGGTATTTATATATTTATATTTTGATACAATTTAGAACGTAGATAAAGTGTGAACGCCGAACATTTAAATAATAATCGGAATTGATTTGTTTGCAATGTAAGCAGACATAGTTTTTGCAAGTAAAATTTTTACCATTAAGCCAGATGCTTCGAAAATTCAAATATATTTTTTTTTAAATTTTTTTTACAAGTTTTTCATGATAAAAAAACTTCCTGTAATTTCACATATAGACTGCTTTGATGCATAATTCATACAGATAAAGATCTTCTAGATACCATATACACAAGCACACAGCAATTCAATGAGACCCGAAAATAATAGAGGAGTCGGCAGTCAGTGTTGTGGAACGCCGCTATTTGAAACTCTTACTTGAAAGACTCGTACACAAATGTTCATGGAAGGTATCTCAAACTGATGTTTTCACGTTTCCAAAGCTGTAGATACCAATGAGGGAACATAAATCCCAAATAGCGTATATTTTCGCAACAAATTCTAAATGCAAGCCAAGAGACTTATTCAAAAAAACAATTTTGAAATAACACAACTCAATCTATGCACTTATATGTATATGGTTATATTTTTTTTATCACAAAACTGAATGAGTTTCGTCTAGTATAACCTTATTATACATTGCTTTGTATAGCTGTGTATTTTCTATTGTTTTTCAATACTAAGATTGTAGCATGTTTAACTCTATTTTCCTGTATCGAAGTGTTAAAAAAAAACTATTATATTGCTTTTATGGCAAATATTTATGGCAAGAAATGAAATCACTGGCCCTATAATTTGTGGAAAAAAAATTGAGCTTTTGTAGCTAAACTGACAGCATCAGGCAAACTAACAGTTAAAATAAAAATAATAATAATTCATTAATGCGTTTCTCAGAAGTTACTATATGCTTATTCTACTGTTCAGACAAAACCTTTTCACCTAAGTCGTGTATAACAGAGAATAGAAGTATGACAATTTGTGCTAGTGTGTTAGAAGTTTTTAGCGAAAAATTAACTAGAAACCCAATGTTGAGCTTAGCCTAGCCTAGATAAACTTAAAAATATTACTTAGTCTTAGTCACTCGACAGTGAGAAGAAATGCTACATATATTTAGAAATTTACCGCAAAAGATCTGAATCATTTGTTAAACAGTACTGATTTTAGCTGTTTTGTGGAGCATATAAGTAAAAAAAATTAAAACGTATTTTTAAGGATGATATTCAAACATTTGTTTTGAGTGATCTGCAGTTACAACTTGTGGGTATTTCTACAAGTACGAGTATACCATAATCCGCAGCCATAAAAATTACTGCGAGCATGATTTGCTTGTAAATGAGTAGTTTGTTGTTTGCCGACAATTAAGATTTATTCTTTATTAGAGGGTAATTCGAAAAAATACCATTCTATATTTTACATTTGATTCATTCCTTGTTTTTATTGAAAGTTAGTTTAGAATCGAGGTGCGAATCCAGGTACTTTATACCTAAAACATTATGTTGTGGATTCGGAGGGTATTTCGCCGCACTTCTAAAAGAAAATTGCATGCATCTTTTTCAGAGTTGATTTTGATTTTCCACTTATTGCAGATGAAAATATTGGCTGAAGTTGAAGCTGAAGGCTTTTAGCCTTGGAATCTAGAATATAAAGCGGTCTCATTAGTGTACATGGCAATATTGCAGTGAGCAAGTTCGTTCAAATCAGAGTTGAACATGTTGTAGAGTTTTGGTATTAGGACTAACACCTGTGAAACACCATCAGAGATTTCATACTTGTTTGACAAAGATTGCAAAATGACAATGTAAGACCTGCATGACAAGAACGAGCATATAATATTGCAAAGGTAGGCAAAGAATGAGTACCTACCAGTAACTTTTGATTAGCTTAAAGATTAGTTCAACGCGCAAGACCGCATCGGACGCCTTTTCTATGTCTAGAGCAATAAGCCCAGAGTTATTTTTGTGGACAGATTTTGTTGAATGTGCTTGATGGCTCTGTATAGCTGATGGATTGTCGAAATTCCGGGCCTGAAGCTAAAATGAAAGTTGAGAATAAAGTCAAAATTTTGACGATGCGGTTGGATTCGAAAGAGGATCACTTTTTCGAATAGCTCACTCAATACAGGTAATAGATTAATTCGTCTGTAGCTGCTGGGTAGCTTAGGATTGTCTCTGGTTTTCAAAATGGGAATAATAATAGTATTTTTCCACTCAGAGGGGGATCCGAGCTTCAAGTGGTAGTTAAATACGAAAAATAGTAAAAATAGCTATGATCAACCAACTCTGTAAATTTTGTTTTCTCCCGATGATAGCTTTGGAAATTACAGGAATGGAAAATTGTTTGGGGCTGCCATCCGAAAAATTTTCATAACTTAGAAAATTTAAACATTTGTTACTTATTTTCATTATAGATGTTTATCATATGAAAATTTAATAGTAGCATCTGCTGGTACGAAAATAGCAGAAGTGATTGGTACTGATAGCACTTTGGTAGCACCACAATCACAAGTGTACCAGATAAGGCCAAGTAAGCCTGTAAATTTCAAATTGATTCGACGACTTCATTGATTTCAATTCAATTTGATTCAATTTCGTTTCGATCTGATAACTTCACCGGAAGTTACAAAGTAAAAAGATTTCAAAAGATTTGTCAAGATAGTTCCACTATCAGAGGGTTGCCAACACATTCATTAACCTTCTATCAAACTTGTTCCTATTCAAGGCCAATACGCTCTGTAAATTTCAATTGGATCTGATGACTTGGTCATGAGTTGTGAACAGAAATTTCCGGATCCTAAAAAATAGGCGATTTCGTAGAGTGTTCGCGTTTTTGTGCGTTAAGACATTTTTGAAATTTGATTTTGGTGTATAGACTGCACATAAAATTTATGTCTATTGCATTTCTTTTTAAAAAGCGAAAAATGCTGTTGGTTTGATGTTTTTCTGTTTAGGTACCTGCCGTAGCCACAAGGTTGCCTGCACATTCATGAAATTGCTTAATGCGTCCTGTAAATTTCGTGACAATTTGATAATTTTCTCGGTAGTTATCGCAATTTAAATCTTCGCAAATTTTCCTTGCCTTCTTTTAGGCACTTAGCGCCTGCATGGGGCTAAAAATTACCAAAACATTACCATAATCAAGCTTGAAACGTGGCAAATTTTATACTTATTTTTCCCAAATATCTCTTTGCCACAAATATATAGGGCTACCTAGAAATGCGCTAAAACACCAGCTGAATGCATTGAAATTTCGTGTTACCATATGCATTCTAATACTATTTTTATCAAAAATCAGTGTAAATTATCTACATGAATTTTTATCGTATCAAAAATTAAAAAGAGGTCATATAACTTTTCAAAACTCAACACTTTCTCTCAAAAAAACTTTTCTAATTGATACTAGAAAATATTTAGAAACTGTTATAACTACATTCCTGCAAAGTACGATGATGAATTAAGGCCGTTGGTAATTAGAAGCTATTTTTTCGGCAAACCCATAGAAAGAGCACTCATTAGATAGGCCTCGCCCAGACACAATAGCGAAAATACCAGCTAGTGTGCGTTTGCTGCGCTGAATTTCACCGGACTGGTAATTTGAAGCCATGGTGGTTATTGAAACAATTTGCTGACTGCTCTGCTGATTGGCCGCGGAAACGATAAAAAATCATGGCTGGAATTACATGACCTGTTTTTAGATGAGTTCGTCGTATGTCGATCTGGAAGCGTTTTCGTTGCTCTCTGTAAAAATCGAGCTTTGTGGGAATTTATTAGAATGCAAATAAAATTATCTCTAGTTTTTAGTTGATGTAAGTTTCCTTTCCAATGATTTTTATCATTGATTTTTCAATTTGCCTTAGTATATAATCACGCCTGAACACAAAAACCTTTTTTTTTCTCTCAGTTTATGCTTATCTGACGAAAATCTGCTTAAGTCCATTAAACGATTATGCAGTCATTCATGATTTGCCGTCAATGTAATCAAATCAGGAAAATATCTTTTTACAAATGACTTCAGATAAAACTACATTTTATTGTCTACGCTAGCTTAAGTCAAGCCGGATCAAAGCTACACAGTTGTTATTTTTCGGCACTCATGGAAAAATGAATTTATCGATAAATACAATACAACGCAACACCACACCACACAACACAACATGGCATTCCATCACAACGTTTTAATCGCGAGATCCCGATAAAATCAAGAAACTCATTTTTGAGAAGGCATCAAACGAAAGCGTGATTTTGTAGTTGATCACAATAAACGATAAAATCATCATCATCAACAACAACAGCAACAACGACTGCAGCAACACCAGCACAAGGTGTTTTGCAATAATTGGATAGTTATTTACATTCTCTTTTAATCGGCCACGATACAGAGTAGAGTGATGCTGCCTAAAATACATTTCACTCAAAACGAAAGTGAACGCTTAATTTCAGCCCAAGTTTTGAAGAACTCTATCGCTAACGGTCCGTAAGTAATATGATGATGGTATTTTATAAGAAATATTCAAGTGAGAGGTGTTTTTTGAACGTTTGATCACTTTGATATGCAGAAATAACATTATCTGATGAATTCAAAATAAAGGCAGATTAACACACTGAAATCTAATGCTACTTAAAACCGAAGATTCGAAACAACTCATAAACGCGAAATACGATTCGCAAGCCATGCAAATACCACGGAAACGTAATCCTCTTAGTCATTTAAAAAAAAAAATACTCTCTACACTCCCTAACGCCAACCAACTTCGAAATTCCTTGCAAAAACAATTTTCGCCTGCTGACCTAAAATCCTTGAACTTGTTCTGTTCCTAAATCGTATCTATCGAACTCACAAATCTTTAAACAAAACTTCCTCCGATTCATCTTTGATGTGTCTTTGTGAAGTGTAATTAATCCGAGCTTAGAACGACCGGCAAACAAAGGCGTTTGAGAAATCTGTCGAACCGTTGCCAATTCCAAAATGTAAACAACTAAACGGGGGGAGTCATCATCATCTTAATCATGATCTGGTCGTTTGCGCAAGAATAATTACCGCGAACAGTTCGTTTATAATTTCGGTTTTAAAACCGTATCTAATGACGTAACACAACATACACGCCGAGATCAGACTAGATACCACAGAATCGTCAAAAGTATATTCTTCTTAGTATGTATAGGCATGTCATTAGCAACGAATCTAATCGAGCAAGAGGAAGTTCTTCGTCGTGTGATTGGATACGTTGGCTGAGGATAAAGCAACAATTGAAAGAAATACGAATAGGAAAAAAAAATAATTCTTCTCGAAGCTCAATTTCACGGACCGGCTGCAGTAATGAAATCAATTTGTCAGAGGAGAAAAAAATACGAGATCGAAATCCGTAAGCTGGAAATCGGCTCTTGTTTAAAATATAGAGAAGTACGCTATCGGAAGTGAACTGTATTTAATGATTCGCGACTTTGTGAGCTCTGTTCCGTTTTTGCGATTGAAACATTTATATTTGAGAAGAAAATTTCATCTGAGGTTCGCGAGAAATATGAAATTAAATTTTGAATTATTCCGTGAATTCGGATTTCAAGTTCTTTCAATTAAATAACAAAAGAATCAAAAATAGAAAATATGTTGATAGTACTAGAATCTTATCGAAATGTTTAATAGTAAGTACTAGAATCGCTTTGATTATCAATTTCTGCAGGAAAAAAAACCAACAAAATGTTTTTTTGCAAGCAAATCAATTCAAATAGGGGTTTATTTCCAATTTAAGAGAACAGAATTAAGCTCATACAAAATTACTCCTAGAGCCCGCGAAGCCACTATTTAACATACCAAGTTTCAGTTTACCCGAATCATGAGACAGAAAGTATTTTTCAGCTCAAGAAGGGGAAGCAGTTTTTGGTCTCGCGTTAAGTTCTTCTGTTCTTCTGTCCAACCTCTCATCCCCAATGAAGAAGTATGCACTCCATCGTTGGAAAATGCCAATCTTTTTGCTATTCAAAGTATACTGGAAAATTTTGACATTTTACGTTAGCACCTAAAAAAGAAATAGTTTTAGTGTTTTGGCATGTGTTTATTCTTTTCTTCTATAACAGTTATTTGCTTTATATAACATGAGCGTAAAAGATCTAATGACTAGTCGCTGTATAAAACGAAGCTTAAGGCTTTTAAGTATGCCGTACGCAAGGCGTATTATTTAAGTATGCCGTAGGCAAGGTTCCTGCGTCTACCAGACCACTGTAGTGTCTTTCATGTGGAGGTTGTGGCTATTTTTCAGGCAATCGACTGGCTTCTGTGTAATATTGGTATTTTCACAGATAGCCAGGTGGCTATTGAATCCCTTGTTGTTCCGTGTACAGTGTCCATGATTGTTGCTGAATGCCGTGCATCTCTTAGGGAGATATCGAGACATTCGGTTGTTCAATTGATTTGGGTACCTGGACATGGGGGTCTTCAGGGCAACTGTGAGGCCGATGAGCTACCGGAGGTCTCTTGCTCCTTCTTAATAGGTATATCGATGACATCGGTCAAATTGGGCCTCAGACAAAAAGATCTTGCGGACGCTAGGAAGTCCTGGGCAAATGAATCATCCTGTGCGATAACAAGGTAGTCTGGAGTATCCATGGAGGCGCATCGCGCCAGACATTTTTTGGGCTGAAATCAAAGCGCTCTGCGTTGCACTCTGGGCGTTCTTACGGGTCATTGTCTCATAGGGCGGCATGCACAACGATTGGGCTTCGAGTTTAACGATTTTTGTCGGAGTTGCGGCTTGAAGGACGAGGAGGAATCCATCCTCCATCTTATGTGCCAATGCCCGGCTTTGACAATGAGAAATTTGGCGGCACTTGGTGCACCCTTTCTCTCAAACCTGATCGAACTGTCCCTGGTGAATTTAAAGGGGATAGTTCGGTTTGTCTAAGGAAGCAGATGGTTTCCTGCGTTCAGTGAGTAAGAGAGAGTCACTAATTATTGTGGCATCACAACGTCCCTATGTGTGTCGGTCATCAGGCCTCTGTAGATCGGCAGCCACCCCAACACCTACCTACCTATCTAACATGAGCATTCCAGACAAATTGTTGTTTCTCCTAAGAAAGTAAAAACATACTAACACATCAAAGCCGTCTTTTATAGGTTTAATTTAAAATGGTGATCCAGACGTGATGTTGTGGCTGATTAAAAACTTTGCAATTTTATCGGCCGTTTAATGGGCTAAAATATTCTGTGTTTTTTTCCAGAAGTAGCTGGAGCCAAAGGGTCCTTAGCAAACGGCACTCGCTGCACCCAGCTGCAGAGCCTCCCAGCTTCTTCGAGAAATGAAGCAGCTGGGGGATTCTGTGCTCATTCAGGTTGAGGCTTACTTACAGAGTCCCTTGCAATCAGCCGTGAAATGAGAGCCCTCATAAAGAACAAATAACATATTTCGGGTAATAGAGGAAATAACAAGAAAAAGAGCCAATCTCTTTACATATCTCCGTTTCTTTTATTTTTGAATAAACAACGTCAAATCACAGACATAATACTAGTGGATATGACCATAGCGAAATTTTGGTTGCCATATTTTGGATTCCTTGCTTGTAGCAGTGAGCACATGCATCTACCCTTAAAATACAAAGGCTTAGTGACTTTCCGTTTACGAATTAAAGGGACCAATTTTATTTAAGGTTTATTAAATTTGTGGCATAAGTAATAACAATAATAAATTGTATTCGTAACATGTTTGACCGGTGAATGAATACAAAGCATTTTACTAACGATGTTTGCGAACAATTGCTCGTGTAAACGAAACTCGCATTTGGATGTATTGAAATGACTTAATAATGTATTTACAAGAAAGATTAGTGCACTATGTCAAATCATGTTAATGTACAAAGCAATAATAAATATTTATAAATATATGTCGAACCATTGTAGTACCTTAAGAAAAACTTATTATGCATTTATTTATACATTTAGCATATAATGTAATTGATGACTCATTACGAAATTTTAGCACATTTGTAAACCGTAGATTCTGAAAATTTTATATATTTAAAACTCCGTACTTTTCCAAAAAGTTTTAGGTTATAAGCCTCTTTACTCCTTTTTCAAGCCGGTTTACGGCCTCCTCACTTGTGCCCCCAAATATACTGAGTAAAGTTAGCCATTCTTCCCACTTAGCGAAAGTGAAAGACTGCCAAAAATTGCATTTTCACTGTCTGCTTTTTCTTATACTACCTTTTCCCATGTTTAAGAAAAAAAATCCATTACATTTTGCAAGAGGAATACCAATATAACTTACACGATTAACGGAATTCAGCCCTTTTTATATGAAATCGCTACCCAAAATTTTATATTTCTTAAGAATTTTAGACTACGATCCTATTCATATTTCGGCCTAAATTCATATTTCGTTTCTAGTTCAAGAATTAGCATGACCAAATTTTCCCCAGATCCATCAAAAAATATGTACACCAGTCCAAACACAAATAGAATAATCGGAAGCTCGATATCTTCAGTTTTTTTTTTTATTATCATGAATGAAAACATATTTGAAAGAATGCTGTAAAAAATTCATGAGATACCTGAAATTGAGTCAACTAGTCAGTACTCATACTAATTGCTTATTAGAATACATGTATGATTGCTATCGCAATATGATTTATTAAGAATGATTCCATATTTATACATACTGTTGAAGCGCTTAGATAACATACTAAAATTTTGTGCAATTGAAGTTTCAAGTTTTCTAACTTAGACAATTGCTAATACATAGATAACAGCAACAGTCATTGAATTTATGTTTGTGCTGTGTAGAGATATGGTTTCTTGGAAATAGTCTCGATTATATCATCGAAACTTCATAGATGTTAAGCATGTTTATGAATCGAAGCTACCATATTGGGACTTATTTTTATTGATATCAAATAACCACTAAATTATATGATGTATAGAAGTGTAGACGATCTGCCAAAAATGTGTTACCTTCCGAATCATATGCCTTGAAATATCTCTATTTACATCACTCATATTATATCTTAAACATTTTAAACAAAATGATACTTCACTCTGTTTGGTTGACAGCAAAATTTAACAATTTAAAAAGAATTTCATCAAAAATTTCTTAAATAACTTAAATTAAAAACTTAAAAAACTTAAAATGATCATATCCAGTAGAAGATTGACTCAAGTCTCTTTTATTTCGTTTCAGATTCAAATCTAAAGATGGACAAAAGCGGTATTCAAATAGCACCATCACCACTTATCCTCACCGATTACATTTCAATCAGTTCGCCGCCAACTTATTCACGCTTGCCTCCCGATGGTCATGAGTTTCCGCCGAATTTCTCGGAACCAATGATCATTCCAGTGAAAATTTCAACAGCCCTAACCACTGACAGTAAACTGCCCATCAAACAGTCCAGCATACTGTCAGACAGATCAAATGCAAATTGTCCACCATTACCGAAATCCGTACCGCCGCCGACAATTCCCAAAAAGGTCTATCGTCAAGATTTGGTCATCAAAGTTGACGACGCACGAACACCCGATAAAAATGAGAAGATCATAAGACTCGACCAGACCGCCAATTTCACTATCGCTACTAGTCCAATCGTATCAACAGCAACGTCATCCTTCGAATCGAGTCGCACCAAGAGCAATAGCATTAACACACTTCACAATATGGATTCATATAAGTCACGACAAAGTCCGAACACACGAAAAATATCCGACTGGCGAAAGGACGAGAAATCCGAGAAATCAGTTCGCGATAAAATTGCAATGTTCTCAAACGATGACCGACCGGTCGACATCAGCAAAAACACTTCCAAATCCTTCAATAAAAGCATTGAGAACTTATTGGATTCGAGCAGCAAATATCAGCCATTCACCAGTTCACTGACCAAAAAGGCAATGAGTGTGGAAAATTTGAATGATGATTATCGACCCTACTCCAGAACAAACTCAGGCTTTATTGAACGCAATACGCCGGAGAGTACCCTCTACAAGAGTGATATAACTCAGAGCTATTCGTCTTTGCCGCGTCGAAACATACCGACTTTGACAAGGACCACAAGTTTCTCGGGTCACGATGAAGGTAGCAGAAAAGCCTCGATTGCAAATATCCTGGAACAAAGACGGAAATCCATGTCGAAATTGAGGGGTCTAGTGATTCCTGAACGTCCAACATCCAATTTGGAAACAATCATTGATTTGCCTGAGATCAAGAGCAGAGACAGTGAGAAAATCAAAATGAATGGTTTCAGCACGATTCAGCCGACTCTGAAAAAAGATTGGTACCCGACCTCGTATAGATCTTCTCCGGGACAAACTGCTTCAGATCTGTCCAATGGAGTCTACAAGAGTATATTTAGTTCGAGTAATAGATCGCCTGTGAAGGCTCCCAGCGCTCCGGTGACACCTAGTTACAAAAGAGCAGATGGTAAGTTGATGTTCTCAAAAATAATTACCATCTTAACATATTTTTTGTAATTGCAGCTGTTACAATTCCTCCAGCGAAACCACCCCGAACTTCTCTGATACTATCTAAGCCGCATCACATCGAAGAAAGTGACAGTGATTCTGTATTTAGTTCGAAAATCTCGTCACCACCAATGTCACCGCGAGCTCCGGTCCAAGAGAAATTCGCACTGACCAGAACTTTAAGTTCAGAAACGAACACGTCGATTGCTAGCTCGACTGCATCAACACTAACTTCCGGATCAGGTTCTCAAGCCAGCTGCTCTTCAGTGGGAAGTACGCCAACTGTCGACATGAGTAGAAAAATCCTTAAATCAGGATCTGGTGACTCGACTATCAATCGCAAAAACATCTTGGCTTCGGCGAAGTGTCGAAGTGGTCGAGATGACTCTTCGTCACTAGCACGAAACAGACGCTACGAAGATGAAGACAGCACCGATGGTTATGACGAGGAAGAAACCAGGAGAGCTCCGAAACTGAAACAAAGAAGCTTGTCGACTGGCTCGAACAAGTCCTCTGCAGCCCCGGCACCAATAAACTACAAATTAGTCGCAAAAGACGAATCGATCGTCGATAAAATAGTAAACGTGGCTGCCTACGTTGAGATCACTTCGGACACAGACGACAGCAGTCGCAAATCGGACTCGTCCTTAAGAAAGATAAGTGCCATTTTCATTGACGAAGAACGTAAGGCC
The DNA here is from genome assembly GCA_963978885.1 of Nemotelus pantherinus. Classification (NCBI taxonomy): domain Eukaryota; kingdom Metazoa; phylum Arthropoda; class Insecta; order Diptera; family Stratiomyidae; genus Nemotelus; species Nemotelus pantherinus. The sequence goes on from OZ022263.1 coordinate 5,158,404, forward strand.
AGCTTCAAGGCAGACCCAACACAAAAGGCGAAAACGGTCAAAAAACCCGAGCCCGCGAAACGCTTAATTGCGACCGAGAGTAATGACTTGGCCAAGTGGGTCCAATCAGAAGCGGCTAAGGCATTTAAACAAAAGGACATGTCCCTCTGCAAACCAGCGGTGCCAGAACGTACAGGCATCTCCGAAAAGTACGAATCTCTGCACAAATCGCCAGTCGATGCTCTTTCCCGAACGCCAATCAAACTGAAAACTTCCACGGCGGAAATTCGCGAAAAGTTCGAACAGCGAACACAGACTGGCCAAAGTCTGACCAAGCACAGTCCCATAATTAGCAAAACTGAAAAGACAAGCATTTCTGGAACGCACCACGAACGGTTCTCGTCGCTCGATTCCATTGCTTCATCGTCATCAGGCGTTTCATCCAGTACGCAGAATCTTCCATCGAACCAAGAAACTCCAACCGAGTTCGGAAGTTTCTCGTCGCTGGGCAGCAATCAAAGTCTCATTACGGCACAAGACATCCAAGTGCTGATCGAAGAAGCCGATCCGCCGCTTAAGACGCCCGATGCATTCATTGTGGTTCTTCAACGTGAAACGCCCGAGAGTAGCATCGGTATCACATTAGCTGGCGGCTCTGATTACGAGGCCAAAGAGATTACGGTATGTAAATTATGCATTCTTTTCGATTCGCCAGCAAATTCTTTGTATAGACTTGTAGACTTTTGTCGATATATTCGAAATGGCAAGAATTAATTATTACAGAATGCGGGAAATTGCAAAACGGTATTATACTTCTTTTTCTGCGAACGAATTCAATTGCAGACTTTCGACTCTTCTTGTTAGTCAGTCTACCGGGGAATGCACTAGAGTGTTTTAAGTAGTAATTTTCCGTACAGAAACCATCCATAAGTGATGGTGTTCGATCTGAAAAAACTCACCAAATCACCAAATAAGTGAAATGTGTTTTTAAATTAATCACTGCGAGTGAATTTGAAGATTTGTTCGCGGGGCCAGAAAAAGATTTTACTCTATTTGAAGCAATCAATTAGTATGGTTTTTTTTCGCGGCAGTCGTGTATAACAGGAAAGTGTAATTGTTTAAAGTTGATGCTGAAGGTAAAAGATGAAAAATACAAGGCTTTCTGCGGTAGTAGTTTTTGCTAAATTGCGCACACATTTTTCATGTATTACTTGGAAAGTCTACTCATTTGCGCATAAGAAGGTTGAAATGCACTTGAACGAATAACGGATGGTGGTTAAGAGTGAAATTTATTTCGTTATTACTGGTGTTTCTAAATCATATCCGATTTTTTCGGAATAGTTATGATTTATCTTGAAAGATTTTGTTAGGTGTAACCAGACGCTTTGAGTTCATTTATTTTTATAAAAATGTTCAGTCTACGGCTGCGGCTCAAAAGTGACTGATATATTAACTTTGATTAATTTGTGGACATTGAAAATTGCAATATCGCAAAGCTGTTTTATTGATTGACTCTATAAATTTTAGATTCACAAAATTTTGGGCAATTCCCCAGCAGCCAAGGACGGTCGATTGCGGAAAGGTGATCGGATTTTAGCAATCAATGGATTGAGCATGCGAGGACTTACACACCGTGAATCAATAACGGTTCTTAAGGTAAAATATATATTGATTCATTTAAATTGCCAGCATTCAAAGACCATCATCTTATTCAATTTTAGACGCCACGACCAGAAGTTGTTCTAGTTGTGACACGATCGGAATCCGTTATTATCAAAACGCTTTCGAAAAAACGATCATCACTCGGTTCGTTGACATCGTTGAATGATAAACCGGGTGAAATTGATTTGGACAAGAAATTATCCTATCATAAAGCATCGAGATCGTTGGATTTGGATTTAGATATTGTTTCTAGTGAACAGTTGACGGAAACGACGAAATCACCGTTGATGGCGTCCCCCAGATCGGGAATAGACAATATGAATGGAAGTATCGGTGGTGATGTGATGACACAGCAACAGTTCAGTAGGCAGACGATAGTTCGAAATGGAACAGGATCAACGATGAAGTTCAGTGCTAGTGACTTATTGGATAGAGTTCGAGGCAATGGTCGACTGTTGACGGTCGATCAACAAGAGAGGATTATCGTGAATGGTGGTAAGCATAAAAACTCTTATTCAATGCCTTTTAACTACAGAGTTTTTCGATAAGGACATAACAATATTATATTTAAATAAAATATAAAATAATATCGTTCATATGACCATCGCGAGCACGTTTGCAACGATGGAATTTTGGGAGCCAAAATTTTAGCACTCGTAGCGCAGACATAGGATTTAAAACTTCCAAAACTTTTGAAAAACATTCAAAACTTAACATTTGTTAAAAATTTATTTGTTGTTAAAATCATAAGGGTACTTCAAATATAACTAAAATAACCACCGGCTTCAAATGATTAACGATAACTAACATTGGATGAAACCTGGACCTATGCACCAATGTATCTTGAAAATATTTCAGCTCAATCACGAGAAACGGTGATTTAAATACAATGTCCTTATTGAAAAACTCCATAAGCTAATAGACTTAAGTTTGGTTGACATTTGCCCTGTTCCATTTTTACTAATTAGTACTTGCAAGTACTTGGGAGTAGAGCACAAAAGGAACGCCATCTTCGTTCATACGAGCAGATTCTAACCTGTCAAATTATATGCAGTTTTCAAATGTAAAACACTTGAAAATAAAGGGAGAAAATAACGAGTATAAACTACCACAAATTTCAGATGATATTAGCTGATATGACCTGTCTAATCAATTTGAATTTAATTTTCAAAGGAATATAAATTCTAGAGTTAAAAATGCATTTATCAAGAATATTCTCAGTACAATTTGTTCTCGCGTATATGCATGTATTTTTGCCTAACCTATTAATAATTAATTAATTAAATTCAAATATTTTACTTGGAGAACCATTTTTCCTTTGGAAGCTAGATAGATTTCAATTTCTTGACACATATTTAGAGGGTAATTTGCCTTTCTTTTTCAGTGACTATCAGTTTTTGTTTAGAGGTTGTTTCTGTTTAGAGTCTTCTCAATGCCCATCACTGAATCTGTCTACTTAGATTCAGTGATGAGCATTGAAAAGTATTATTTTCTGGTCTCGTACGTAGAGATTCATATTGATAATCAATAATTAACTGTCGTGTATAGGTCCTTACTCAACATATATGAATCGTAAGTCATTTCAGCGTAAGAAGATTTAATAGCTGAAAGTGCGAAAACAATTTCCACAACCAATTCATTATTATTTATAGTTTTTAAATTGCTAAATTTTGAACACTGCCTTCCAGGAGCTGGACCAATTCAAGGCAGTGCTACCATGGTTATAAAAAATGGAACAAATGAAACAGCTCATTCTCCTTAGTTTATTTTTTCAAATCATTTCAAAAATCGTATAAAGTCAATTTCTTAACTTCTATCATACTTAAAACATAAAGCTTAGTATGCAGTTCGGATAAAATGCCAATTTTCATATAAATTTTACTAGAGATAACAAAAATTTAGCTAATGATTCTGATAAGTAATAATAGTTTTTAATGGGTGACGCCATATAAACTCTCCATTATTTTCTTCACCGAATCTCTGTAATCGGCTTTGAAAAAGCTGTGTTTTATATTCGATATTTATTTTTTTTTAAATTACTAATCCCCAACGATTCTTTGTCTTCTATAGTAACTTCTCCTGTAGTAACTTCTCAGCCCGCAAATCAATATTTTAATGCCAAATGTTGTACAAAGATGTTAGGTGTGACAAAGACATCCAAAGTCAAAGTATGCTAGGATTAAGGATTTCAGTCACGTTTTTACACCAAAAATTTCCCATTGCATGTCTGATGCGTTAACTGACTACAGATCAATTACATTTTCAAGTTCATTTTAAAAACCCTCTAATTTAACGAGGCTAACGAGTGTGCGTCAGTAATATAAAAATTGGTAGATCCACTATAAATGTGGTAAATGCTCATTACTGAACAAATTATCCTTAAAAAATCGATGCTGCTTAAAAACTGAACTATAGCAAGCTTCTAAATTTTATATGCAGGATTTCGGAAGCTATAGACAATTCAATCAGATTGAATTAAGTCTAGTACTATATTATTCACAAGGATGCATTCTATCATAATACTATCTCCCACAATTTAAAAACCGCATTTTAAGTTCCGGCATACTTGCGAGCCAAATTTGATACATTTTTTTCACAACTTTTGTTTTTAATGCAATTCACAAAAATATGGCAATATGGTACACTCTATCATCTAGTACATATATTCTTTTTTTTTTATTTTATTTTAAAGTGTGTTAAAGATTCTTGCTATAGTAGCTTAGGCTGCCAAAAAACACGAAATAGCTGCTTTCTTTTGCTTGCTATTTGACAGTTGGTGACTGCCGCATTGGAATATTTTTCCCAAATTTGAGGAAATAATATTGATGGGGGATCCTTTGGGGAAAAATTCAGCGTAAGCAAGTTTGAGTTTTGAAGATTTTGAATTCGACATCGCCTTATGTGGACCAAAAGTTATGGATAATGCACTTATTAATTTTGGGCATTCATTTAATGAGGCTTCAATTGGCTTCGAGGAAAACGAAATCACTATAATACGAACTACATTCAAGGGTTCTATCATGGTATGCTGCGCGAACAAATTCAGCAACGGGTTCCGTCAAAATATTTTGGAAAAGTATTCCTTGTTACAACCGGAACTGGCGACATCACAATTCAGTCAGCCAAATATTACGGATCTAACTATTTCTATCTCATCATTATTTGAAAACGTCGTTGATGCAACGTCTGTTCGCGTACTCCATGCATGCCAATTAGGAATTCCAATCCCGACACAAATTTTCAATCCCGAGATTATGGGATTACAAATTGAAAATCCAGGGATCACGGGATCCGAGATTCAACAAAGAAAACAACAAAATAAGGTACAGTTTTAGTAAACAGATTATATTATGTGCCAGGTTCATTTCAAAACTATAACAATTAGTAGGTTATAAACTGCTTTGTAATTTTAAAAAGAAAGACTTGAATCAGATGTAGTGGAAAATTTCAGTTATCCAGTAAAAAATATTTTGCTGCATAAATTACAAAAGACATTGACAGTACGAAGACAAATATTTAAAATTACAACTATTACAAATTACAACAACAAATCGTAACTCTAAAAATTGAGAAATATAATGTAAAATTTAAAAAATTCTGCCAAAGTTCATTGGTTTTTTGGAATTAATATCGAAGCAATAGCAAAGCTTCCAAAGTATCGCCTCCAAGTTTGCTTCTGAATTGATTGCCCATGTAAGACACCGCGAAAAAAAATTCGTTTTGATTCGATACTTGTTGGTGGGATGGTCATCAAATATTTGTACGCCTGCTCCAAATTATGTCCACGGGTTCAATACACTTTGTAATAATTTTAAGTTAATCAGTCTCTTGTGACATTTCACGATCAATTGTTTTCATACTTTGATCTATTTACAAATACAGCTCTTCTTCTAGCGTCAATTGATGACTACCTTGTCCTGATTCAATATGCATATCTACAAATGGGTTCATTACTTTGGCTTCTGAGCAAAGGGTTCAGCCTCTGTATCATTGAAGTAATTTTTTTCTAATGTTTATGTTGCTGGGTTTCGGAAATAGAGATTCCATTTCACTTGGTAAATTTTCATTGGCACCACGTGGATTCGCGAGATATCGTAGAATACCAGATCGCTCGGCACACTGACGCTCTTTTATTCGGTCCAATATTCCGATTTTGATAGCGTTGGCAAGAATGGACCGTTTTTCTCCTAACTGATGCATTGATGTCTGATAAAACCGCACTGTGCCTTAACTTTTTTTGCGCTATTTCGGATCATCAGTGAAAAATGTTATGTTAATGTTATGAAATTTGTTCCGTTGCCAGTTTTTTTTTATATTGTTCTTCAAGTAAACATGCAAAACTTTTAATTAAATGCAAAAACACCATCATTTATTATTAAAGTCGCATTAGAAATAGGTTTTTTGTTTCTTACTAAGAGTTTGTGTCTTAACTATTTTTACCCACTGTACATCGAATTTAGGTTTGTGCAGTTATAAATGAAACGTAAAATAAAAAGAGATTTGCTATTGCAAGTGTTGATGGCCTAATGAGAGTTCATAATTATCTTGGAACTGACTGTATTAATGTTAAACCTACTGAAAAAATATTATTGAAATTTAATTCAGATGACACATACAAAATGAAATGTTTTCATGCGAAAGAATGCATTGATATGTTTTGGGACGTAATCTAAACCAAATAAGTAGACAAATAAAATGTTATTCGTTGACCTTACTTCGTTCTTTTGCTTTATGGGGTTTTCTCTCCAAAAAGTGACGTATTGGGGGACTTTTCCACTTTGGTGGGAATTTCGATGGTATCAGTCCAGCCGTTGGAGTGTTCAAGATTTCACAACAGCTGCTGTCGTAGCTGCTATATGTTGCTCGCATTCTTTAATAGACCATGAATTCGCATTCTTTAATAGAACATAATAGACTTTTACACACCTCAAGTCAAATCGAGTTTTAATAATACAGTAGTGAAACGCAGCTCACTTATGAGAAGCATTACACATTTTTTAATGTTTTCCTTTCCTGTAATTATCATATTAATACGTCAAAAGTCGCGGACGAGTGAAAGTTTTTGAATAGTTTGTGAAAACTTTACTCTTTTAGTCTGCTGTATGCCACCAAAACTCAAAATTTCCAAAGTGCTCACAAAACTGATGTCAAATACGAGTAACAGAACGCACCAATCCGAGAATTTAGTTGATTTATTTATGTAAACGTTAAGGTCAACGTTAAAATAGAATCGAAAAGAATTTTTCGTATTGACTTGAGTCCTCTAAAAGTAAAAGACCTCTATGGTTTGCTTCAGCTATAGCGTCTCTCTAGAAGCAAAAACTGCCAAGCTATTTATCAAGATATCAAATTGAAACGTTTTGGGATAAACCACTATACCACTATACTTACAACATATCTTATCAAATTCTAATTCTTTGGCTAATTTGATACATATATAAGTTGAAATAGTAAAGATATTGCACTTATTGTTAATATTCTTTATTTGCTTTGAATTATAAGTATTCCGAAAACCATATAGTTTCTCTTTAAGGAATATAACCATATAGTTTCTCTTTAAAACTTTAACACAGCAAATTTCCCTGAAAATAAACTGCTAAGCGTATTAGCTTCGCAAAAATTTGTATAGATTTGCAGAGAACCCACTCTCATTTGTGATAATTAATGGTAATATTAATATGGAAGCCACATAAACTAAAAAGAAGAACTCAATAAATTTTTGATATTGTTATTTCGTGAGGCTTCGTATTTAAAAAAAAAAGTATAATAACACCAAACTAAGTTTTTTTATTGTTATTTGTAGTTCTCGAACTCGATGCACCTTTTTTTTTAAAAAAAAGTAATGAGCATTTTCATATAGTTTTATCAATATTGATACGAAATTCGATACAGCAGAAAATTCTGAGTTTGAGTTAGATTTTTGGTAAAAATACGTGGTACTGAGAAAACATGATTTCTTATAAAACTTGCGGGTTATGGATACAACTCGCAGCTTATATCTAGTCAGTCTCTTATTCAGCATTCGCTAATGCATTTCACGAAACTTATATTAGAGTATTTGATATTTATTCATTGCAATTCTTTAAATCTCTTAAATCATACATTGGTTTAAGACTAGTGTTGCCGCTTCGACAAAAGGGAGAGTACACATTATTAGGAAGTAAAATGAATTACTGTTTTTGATAAATTTCGAGGTTTAAATCAGGATTTTCGCATGTGTGCCCATTCTATCGAGCTAATTTAGCAGGTAAAAATTTTCAGTGTATCAAGACAAAGCTGCTAAAATATACCGGTACATTACCAACACTCATCTATTTTATTTGAATTATTTTTTTTTATTTTTTACTGGTTATTAAAATTATTGACTAACTTCGCGGCCGTATGGATTCTTTTTAATTTTGAAAACTTAAAATTATTCGAAGAATTAAATGAAATTTCTGGAACAACTAAAATTGTAAATAGAGAAGAATTTTATTATCGTTTATACCGATTCACTCATTGTTTAGATAGGATTCAAATTGATTATTTTAATCTCACTGACGAGATATATTGAATGATGCAGAAAGTGAAGAGAATGAATGAACAAATAATTAAACTTTCAAGCCATGAAAAATTAATCATGTTATTGCCCTTAGAACAAACTCTTCATCAATTTCTGATCAACTTCACACCTAACCAGATATCCATAAGCAAGCAAGCCCCAGTAAACAAACAGTAAATCTCACACATTGAAAATTGCCATTTGAACTTCAAACTAACTGTAAATATCTGTCATTATTCCAAACTATTCAATGAATTCCCTAAATTATCTTGTTGTATACATTGTCTCTGTCTCGACCTCCAACAGTGTTTTAAGAAATTCTCTGTACATTTCCAAAATCCGCAACATTCTCCTATTCAAAATAAATGGGCTGCAAAAACAGTAAAGATGATGGTCAATGTGAAGAAGGTAATTAATTCATAAGTTCAAATTGTTCTTGGAAAACGAAAAGTTTGTAAGCGCCGTACGCAAAGTATGCGTGGGCAAGTTTTGAAAAATTGTCGTTTTGTTTGTGAAATTTCGAAATACGTCAGAAGTCGTGAATTTAAATCAAAGTTTAAATCAATGGCTTTTCAATAAGAATTTGATCGATTTTGACTGATTTTGATTTATTTATATTTTTAATATCCATCCGGACACGATAATTTTAATCGGTTTGAAAATGTTGACTTCTTATTTTCCAAAAAATTTTCACGCTCCGCTCATTACTAGGCTTCTAGAGTATGCTAGCTATGAACCGGTTGTTGGATGCAGAAAAGGTATGAGCAAATAATTGATATGGTGGAAAAATTTATTAGCAAGTGCTAAGTTATTAAAACATCTGTATTATTGACAATTTGTTTGAAATTTAAATTCTATTATTAAATATATGTATATTGTTAGCAATTCAATTTATATCTCTTAATTTTCCTTTTCAGAGGAACTACCCGCTGGTGCTAAGGAAATCGAAATTATGAAAGATAATTGTGGACTTGGTTTCTCAATAGAGGGTGGTTACGATTCACCGCTAGGAAATCGACCTCTGGTTGTGAAAAAAGTTTTCTGGGGTGAGTGAGCAAAACTCCCTATGAATTCAATCAGCATATTCTAATTTCTTGTTCTTTTTTTCAGGCGGTGCTGCACACAAAGCTGGTTGCATTAAAACCGGTGACGAGATACTGTGTATAAACGGCGTAACAACATCCCGTATGACACGTGTCGATGTCTGGAACTATATGAAACAACTACCAACCGGACCAGTCAAAATCGTTTTACTGTGAATATTCTTTAAAAACAAAACTTAGAAAATAAATTTTTCATCTTATTATCGATATAATTATATAATGTATACTTCCTATAAAAGAATGTTAGATAGTAAGTCTAAACGTACAGTATATAATGGAAACTGAAAACATCCTTAGAAAATGCAACAAGATGACACAATCGTTTCAAACAATAGCCAATTGTTTTCTAAAAAAAATATTGTAGTATTCCTTACGTGTTTTCATTTTCATAGTATTCAATCACCTAAATCGTAATGAGCAATTTAATTAGTGATTGTATTTGAAAGGACGAGCGAAAAAAAGAACAAAATTTAAATCTTGCCATTTCGTTTGATTTTTTCCACTTAAGCAACTATTTTCGATAATTCAAATCTATAGCTAAAATTAAGTTTTCCAAAAAATTTCAACAGAACATTGATATGGTAATTATTGAGCATATTTATTTAAATTGTTGAAACTATTTTCGTTTATGAATTGGTGATATCATTGTTTCGGCTCTTACTTAGTAATTTTTATGTTTAAAAGAAAGGAAAATGAAAACTTATCGATTTAATGGAGTGTGCAATTTTGAAATAAAATTCGATGTATGGTTTTTGTTTTAATTGACAATAATTATTTTTTTGTGAATGAAAAATTTGTTTTTTCTATATTTATTCATTCTTATTATTACTATGGATTTTACTTGAAAACTGTTTCATTTTTATTGCAGTTTGTTTCAAGTAAATTACTATACTATGTTTATCTAGTTTTTAATGCTTAATTTTGAAGTGGAATATGTAATTGAATATCATTGATAAAGACAAGATAGTTTTATCAAGGCAAGAGAAAAGTGATTTGGAAGGAAATAAAGTTAAAAAGAGAACAGCCACATCATTATTATAATTGGCATTTTTGGATTTTATAATGATTTGTGCTTAGTCGTACTAATATTATATATTTTGCCATAATATTAAATGTTAATCTAAAAAATCTATATCTGTCTTTTATTCCTGTTTTTGGATTATTGATGATCTTGCCCATGAGATGAATGACCTCACGAAATTAAATTCTCTTGTTACTATTCAAGAAAAGTGTTTCAGGATGGTGTACAATCGTTTGCTGTAATTTTTCACTTAATTTTTCACTTTTTCACCTAAAATAACTTTTTATGGCCTAATTTATTTTGTTAAATAAATGCATAATATAAATTATGCCTTAATATAGGGCATATGTATCGTCATGTAAAGCAAATCAGTGTTTTAAAGAAAATCTTTCGGCTTTTATGTACATATACACTTTCACTATGACAATGGAAATCTAATTACTTGCTGTGCCGATAGCAATTAAAATATCTTATCGGACAAAAATATAAATGAAACCTAAGCTCATCAAAAACGAATGATGTAAGCGAGATATTCAAGTTGCACAAACTAATTGGTTGCCGAGTTTTACATACTAACGGTTTGAAGTAGTTGTGCTTTCATAAGCAAACTATTGTCTTAAGTAAAGTTATTTGGGCATAAAAACTCAGTATTTGGCATCCGTCAATCTATTAGCTGCATTGTGACCATTGCGAGCCGAATTCCTAAGAGTCGAACGCTTGACTCCATTTGCGCCGCAGTCATAGTGTGTGGATATCCCCTCATCCTAGGCTTGAACTCATCTGCCTTCGAGAGGTGTTCATCTCCTAAATGGAGAGTTATCCTTTGAGTTGACCAGGTTAACGCGTCAGAGCCGCATCTATGTCTTGATAGGTTCGTTCGAACGTGGATTCGAAAAAAGTTTTTGAAAAGCTTAATTGCCTTGGGGGATTTTTCAATGATACTGGAGAAGGACTGTAAACGAAGAATGAGTCTTACGACTTAGTATCAGCATTCGTTGAGCTAATCAATACTGATGACCTGATTATCTGATAGCAGGAAAAAGCCGCTCGTACAATGGAGACTTGTCCTATTTGACGAGTTTGGAGTAACGATCTACAATCAAATGGAGAGCTGCTCTGTTGCAGCCATTCAAGCAATACTTTTTCGCTCCACTTTATTACGGAGTCTGTCTATTGGTTGGGCCTCAAGTTAAGATCGCCATCGTTTTTTTTATTGTGAAGTAAGGAAATATACGACTCTGATATCTACGAAATAATTGATTTTATCGACTTGCATCATATATATAACGAGGCGGCTAGTAGACATCTGGCGTTTGTAGTTTTCACTACTCCAGCAACAAGGGCTCATTTTAGTCTAGTGATGATAGCATGTTCCATATCCAGATTACTCCGAACTTTTAGACCAGAGACATCATTTTCATTGTTTAGTAACATTGAGTATCCTTTGAAGTTGATTCTGCGAAGATATGATGATTTAGTTTCAGTGATTAGTGCCAAATCCGCATTCAACCCATAAAGAAGATGTTGAGGACTGCCGCACTTTGGACCATTGAAATATAAGCGCCTGTTTCATTTGGAAAGAGATATCAGCAATTTAAGTGTGACAATCTTTCCTTCTGTACCGGTAACAGCAGATAATACTTGGCAGATCAAATCAATTTTCGACACAAGACTTGCATTGGTTGGTAGCGACATCGAGTAGGCTGAACCTCGTAGAGCATGGAAACTAGAGAAAATGGTGTTTCTCACTGCCTGTGCGTACGAAGCTCCACTTTTCCTGTAGCTCACAACGATCAGCATCACATACTGCTCACGATTCTTCCGAGCTTGATAGCTTGGAAGTTTTTCGTCTCATTCGCGAAACTTTAGTGCGTGACCAACAAGACCACAATTGATGAACTTTAGCACTACAGCCTTTCGATGTTTCCGATGTGAGGACTCAAGTTTTGACCCTCTGCTTATTTCTTCAGTTCTCTTAGTCTAAGTACCATAATACCTGAAATTTGCAAAGCCATAAAGACGGTACTGCGAGATTATATAAAGGTAAGTGAATGAAAATCTACTATTTCATTTTTATACTTTATTCATGAAATTTAAAAAATTCGACTAGCATATTTTTATGTAAAACTGTACCTAACATAATAATAATATCATAGAATATAACATTGATGTGTATGCGCAAAGCTATAAATTAGAAGGATTCGCTTGATTGTAATAATCAGCAGTAGACAGGGGTTACTCAAGCCGCTGCTGCTCTCAGCAGGCAGCACTGCTTTCGAAAAGGGCATTAAACAATTGATGCCATCTCAGAGATTGTTGGGGCTGCAGCAAGAGCGGAAGAGGCATGTCATCAAGCCAGACGGGTCGTCCTGCTGGTAACGCTGAACGTACAAAACGCTTTCAACTCGGCGAGGTGGACGGACATCCTCCAGGCCCTTTAGCAGACCATCCGTAGCCCTGGCTACTAGCCAGCCATGATGCGGGACTACCTTAGGGACCACTGGTTGCTCTACGACACTTACGAAGGAGTCAAAAGGAGGCCTATAACCTCAGGTGCGGCACAGGGGTCGATCTTAGGACCTGACCTCTAGAACATCATGTGACATGATCTGCTGCGCCTGGAAATGCCTGCGGATGTGTTTCTGGTAAATTACACTGATGACGTCACAGCGGTAATCACTTCCAGATCTGCCGAATTCGCTTAACTCAGACTTAACCAAGTCATGAGGAGGGTGGATCGGTGGATGACCGAACACGGCCTCCAGCTGGCAGTCTCTAAAACAGAGATTGTTATGCTGACGAGGCGGAGGATACCAACTGTCATATCCATGACAGTTGGCTCCATCGAGGTCCAGACCAGCAAGTCAGTCAGATATCTGGGAGTGACCCTGGACACCAAGCTGACGCATTAGGATCATAACCGCAGGGCATGTGACAGGGCTCTAGCAGTCGTCACTTTGCCGAGTAGGCTAATGGTCAGCGTCGGACCGGGCAATGCAGCAATTTCATAGAACATAGGCAGGTGAGGAGGAATATAAAGAGCTCGGAAGAACAGAGAACAGAGTTCACAGACAGGAGAAAGCAGCCTGGGAAAAAGACCTGATCTGTGAAATATAAAGAGCTAGAGAGCGAGGTCTGTACCAGGTGCGGAAGTTCTACCAAATAGTCCGAAATATGATGCAGTACACACCACGCTGCACTTACTGTAAGAGCAAAGAGGGTAATCTGATCACCGATCCTGAAGGAATTCTGTAGCGATGATAAGTGAATTTAGTGAATTGCTAAACAGGCAGCTGAACGAAGAATTGGAGGCTCCACCAATGCAAGAAGACTACCGCATGCTGCCACCACCAGGTACGAAGAGCCATAAATCGGCTGAGATTTTACAAAGCCCCTGGAGCTGACGCCGACGGCACACCTACTGAGCTGATTAAATATGGAGGGCCTACATTAAACCAAGCAATTCATGAAATTATATTGCACGTACGGAAGCATGAAGAGATCAGAAGACTGGCGCAAAGGAATAATATGTCCCATACATAAGAAAGGAGATGTAACAATGTGCAGTAACTATAGGGGTATAACATTGTTGAGTACCTTCTATAAGATACTCTCCTCTATCCTGCAAGAACGGATAGCCCCCCACGCTAAAGCCATCATCGGACAATATCAATGTGCCTTCGTCCCAGGCAAATCAACAATTGATCATATCTTTACTCTCAGGCAGGCGATAGAAAAAAAAGGATATAGACATAATTGTAAGATCGGGGCTGGGGTTACACATAAAAGAAGGAGAGACTAAGTACATGGTGGCAGCATCTGCAGAAAGAATACCTGGAATTGGTCACACCTCCTGGATAGTTGAGCATGAATTTGAAGTAGTGCCATCATTCAACTACTTTGGGTCAACTGTAGCAGTCTATAGTCTGTCAAGGCTCTGCTAATCCCGAAATCTCACCCGAGCTACAAAGCGCCTACTGTACAAGATAATGGTCCTACCAGTACTCACGTATGGATCCGAGACTTGGGTGCACAGCAAAAGGTATTCTGGCCTCTTAGCCGCGTTCGAGAGGAAAGGCTTGCGGAGAATCGTTGGCCCCATATGGGCGATTTCGGAGACGTTACAACCATGAGTTGTACGCTATCTATCTAGGAGCAGATAAAATTACGAAGGTAAAGCTCGGTAGACTCCGGTGGGCAAGACACCTAGCTCGAATGAGTAGAAGACAGCGTGGGAGACCTTGCCTGCGGTGGAGGGATGGCATTGACCAGGACGCTCGGAGTTCAGGGGTGCCAAATTGAATGATATCGGCTCGCGATCGGATCCAATGGAAAAGAAACTGTTAACGGAGGCCAGGTTCGGGTCCCGGTTGTAGCGTCGATGATGATGATGGAAAGTTACGATAAATTTCTATGAATTCACTAATAAAGTCATGATCTTTTCGCAACATTTTGACAAAACGATGTGCACACCAACTAAGTGAACAGTAAACGAAACAAACTGAAACGTGATTTGACAAGTCTGTCTACGCTTCTTATAATTTCAACAGATAACTGAACTGAGCTCGATGGGATTCCCATGGAGCCTGGGTTGTTTTATAGTTTACAAGTCAGTTTAACTGACAGTTCAGCTGAAATTGATCTGGCAACTGAACTGATCGTGTAGGAGCCCCTTTATATTCGAAACATCATGTCTTTTCATAACTCAAATAAAGTTAACATTGAATGTGCGACTACAGCAGTAGTTTGTCCTTGATCCACTATATGTTAATCTTTAGACGTTGTAGCACTTTTTCATTTTTAAAGTGCGTCAGGAATGTTTATATGTATGTAATTAAATTTTGTCGATCAAATGCTCCTCTGGCTGTGAAATAGTTCTATTGCATTCATAACTAAAAATTGAGCTTAGACTTTATTTCTAATGATGGAATTATAAAATGCAATGCCAGGTTATGCTTAAGCTCCCGATTTTGTCTGGCATTTATCTATCAGCGAGTTTAAGGGAATATAATTATTCAGCGTTTTTTTTACTGCTGTCTAAAATAACAGAACATCCATGAATTCAGTATTGATCCGATGAATTATTCTTCTAAGAGGCTTTTCATAAATAAAACAAATTGTCTTTCAGTCTTTACATGTAGTTTTTATTTATTTTTTAACTTTATTCGTTTCGATTTTAATATATTTAATTATTTCGTCTAACAAGTACCTAAATTGTTTTAGCACATTTTCATTAATATGTTTGTATAGATTTATAAAAACAAGCACTTTTTAGCCAAAAACCATAATATAAATTGAAATTTTAAAGTAAATTCAATTTTTTTCCAAAATTTATCATAGAGATGGTTTTTTTGTTGTCGCGAAATTAATGTTATAAAAAGTTTTGCAAATTAATTGTTAATGAATGTTTTTGATTAGATAAAATTTATATTTTTTTAAGCTGCTTTTTCTCATTTCGATTTGTATACTACTTTTATTAGACAAATAAATTTACTCAAGCGTACATCATAACTAATTAAAAAAAACTAGTACATTTTGTTTAATATAACTTAAGTATATTACTAATATATAAATTGATAAACATACATAGTTCTGTACATGTAAATTGTTATATGTTTAGGAAAAAATGGGTCTTTCAAAGTATCTAAAGTAGGATAAAATGTTTTTGAATAAATGTGAATGCAACGAAATGCTTAAAAAAATGTGAATTTATCTCACATTTGCACCGAGTGAATCAAAATTTTTAATTCATTTTCAGATTTATTTTTTTTTGGTTTGATTTCAAATCTGTTCGACTTTGTTAAAATAATGAAACGAAAATAAAAATAATGAAAATAATGAAACGAGCTTTCAAAAGCCAGATTTGATAGCGAAACAGAATGTAGGAAATAACAAAAACTTTATAAAATATTAGAAATTATTTAGAATATTTGGATTTCTTTTTGCAATTGAAAACCAGATACAAATTAAGTCTGTTTTACAATTTTTTCTTCTTTTCTTAATAGCACTATAAATTGTTTCAATGATCATTTGTCAAATGTACACTTTTTTCGATTAACAATGGCATTTCTAAACTATCAATCTAGTAGATTCGTTTTAAGATACTACATACTTATTTCATAGAGTCGTAGGATAGATCGATGTGGTGCTTAAACGTAAAATGAAATTTCGAACGTTCAAGTTACCATTACGCTTGTTGGTTTAATGATACAATGAAATGCTATTTACAAATCAGATAAACGAGTAGAAAACTTAAACCTAAATATCATATGGAGGCTAGCTTATTCAATTTTTGGCAATACGGTTGAGAGCGAAATTGAGTTTACGAACGAGTCTTTGATTTGTGCAAGTCTATTTTATTATTTTCGTCCATTACTCTTTTCCTTGACATTTTCGTTTATGCTTCGAACTCATTTTTCACGCACTGACCTTTTTTCTCAGCGTACATAAATTCGATATGATTCGAAATTGTTTTTTTTTTATTTAATAAGTTTTCTTTTTACAATACATGACATGAAAGCACATCTAAAGCTCTTGGGGAAAATGCAGGAAACAATTTTAAGAAAAAATTTAATTAAAAATACCTGAGCACAATGAAGAATTCAAGTTTGTAAATCGTTTCTATTGTTTCGTTTTCCGCTCGTGTTTCACGTTCTCTGAATTATTATTCTTAAGGCAAACGAAGAAATAATGCTGCCGCAGCAACACAATCCACATTAGGTATATGAATATCATGCATTTAACGACTACAAATCACATTCACATGTTAGTTTGCACGAATTCGTGCGTGGTTCAAAGTCCGACATGCTTCGTAATGGATTAAAAGAGATTTATAAAATTGAATTACGTTTGAGAAAAAAAATCATATTAAAATCGGATACGCAGACATACATATTTCTAATAAATTGAAAACAAAATAAACAACGTACGTACAGAACAACAAGAATGCTCGAATTCAATTTCATTTGTAACTTTTGTTCCATTACACTATGAAGTCATGTCGTTGTCAACATCAATATCGCTCATTAGGCTCTCTCATTAGAGCCAATCTAGTCGAGGCTAGACATAGGCTTGTCCACGGGATCGTGGCTCTTTGCCCTGCAACCGTTCTATAAACATACGCCAGCTAACTACCGTCTTACTCGAATACAGCCACACACTCGACGTGACGCCAACGAGCATTGAACACAAATATTTGACCATGTATATTTGAAAAACAGGTCTAGTCTCGCCGTTAGGATTCGGTAACGGACACGGTATCGCGAAAACTTTGCACATATCGCGATGCCATTGTAGCATCCATTCATCGAAATTGTAGTATTCGTAGAAGAGACAGCCCAGATAGCCCAGCGCTGGCAGGATAAATAGGCCGCTGAAAAAACCAATTCGTAGCATGAGTCGTTCTAGTTTGTCGGTCCTTTTGCCGTCGGTTTTCATCACGGTTCGTATCCGGAAGAGCGATACGAATCCTGCCAGTAGAAACAGTGCTCCAATGGATAGGTATATGCACAGCGGCAGAAGCAGGAAGACGGCTAGTGAATGGGCATCGAGTTGGCCGACGAAACAAACACCGGATAGGATGTCGCCTGGAATAAAAAAAGCAAAATTATGATGTTGTTTCTTTGGAAAAGGATGTATGCTTGAATTTTGAATACAATTTCCAGTAATACCAGTAAGGGAGGAAAACAATAGTTGGATTATTGGCACAGGGATAAAATACCTCTTGTGATGAAAAATTGAATTTGTTTTGGATTGAATGATCTAGTTAAGGAGGCGGCTGGTCGAAAGAATTTAAATAAAAATAGTAAAAATAGTTTAGAATAAAAAATTTTTTTTAGAATACTTGAAACCATTTTGAATGATAACCGCATGAGTAAAAGCATAAAAAAAAATGAAAGTGAAAGGTAAATAAAATTTAGTTATTTAAGCTCCTCTTCTACCTTTTTTTGGTCTTCAAAAATCTTTTTTTTTTTTTTGCACTTATGCTAAAAAGTTGGTGAGTTTGATTTTGGCGTTCTTAAGTGTGTGTGTGTGTGGGTTGGGAGAGAAGCGCATTGGCACCTCTAAGCACTCAGGCCAAAAGACCCATTGTACTCGTTACCTCCTGCCTACCATAGTTTCCCGGACTTCTTGATAAAATCTAGGATCACTGTTACGGGAAAAGAGGCGATCTTCTGCATACGTTCTACTAGACATGGGTAACGCAGCGCTGCGCCGCGCAATTGCGTTGAAGCACTAGCCATGATACCACTGCGCTGATACCGATTGTCGGTATCAGTAGCGCAGTAACGCACTTCGGTATCAATGGTGTTGGCGCTGCCGCTTTGCAATGCCAACACCATTTGGCTTGGCGCTATGCTACGGCGCGGCGCAAAGATATGAGTTGAGTATACTTATCTCAAGTCTGTTTGCGTACCTACGCGTACGCACGTTTCGAAAGATACCTGAATGGGTACATACTATAGCCTGGGTATTTTAGGGTATTTTATATCGGAAAATTAGTAAGTTCAAATGTGGGTTGCTCTCGTTCCATACAAGTTTTTTCAATCATGTTTTTTTGAGTGAATCATAGCGTCATGGTATCAGCGCAATGCTACCAGCGCCGTATGTAAGATCATGGTATCATAGCGCAATGGTATCAGCGCAGTGCGCTGATACCACTGCTGGCGCCGGTATCAGTGTATCAGCGCTTCAAAATTTGCTGCGTTACCCATGTCTACGTTCTACATCCCAGCCAAAGCATTGATATCTGAGACGCGCAAACGCTGGTCATTCAGAGAGGAAATGCTCCGCAGAGTCAGCCTCTTCTAAGCAGGATGAACAGAGGTCATCTTGTACAACACCTATACGGTACATATGTCCGCCTAGGAAGTTGTGTCCAGTCAGAATGCCTGTCATGGAGCAAGAATCATACAGTCACATGGTTGGGCTCTGAAACGAAGACATTCGTGTGCCTGGCCACACGAGCAGTCATCCATCTATCTTTATGAGCATCAACTACCCACTTCCGAAGAATCGCATGTGCAGATGCAGTTGGCACACCAAAGGCGGGTTCAGGGCCCTGTAGTGGAAGTCCCGAACCTTGCTTCGCAATGGCGTCAGCAATTTCATTTCCCTCAACACCAGAGTACCTCGGTACCCAGAGCAGATGCACCCTATTGAAACTGGCGACAGAGTTCAGTCGTGCTTTGGACTCTTGGGCAATTTTCGAAGCAGTCAGGGGTCTACGCAGCGCCATCAGTGCAGTGACTATCACTGCAAATAGCAACACGTTTTTCTCTCTATTTTTCTTCAATTGGCCAACAGGCAGCTCTCAGGATAGCAAATATTTTCGCTTGAAAAACAGAAACGTGCTCTCCACGAGAAAAAGCCCACTTGTCATTCGATGAATGCAGATAAACACCAGCTTCAGATCTAACATCTGTTCTTGAGCCGTCTATACGTAAGGTTAGGTTGGGTTAGTGAAGAGGGCTGCCGGGAACGCGGCCAGCATTAGGCCACCAGTTTGGGCCCATTTGTCACCGTCATAGACAATCTCACGCATCCACACTTACAGCCATGGCAGTGGCGGGATTCAAGCCCGCAGGCCCCGTAGCACGCCGCTCTTCGGCCTGACGCCTTAGCGAGCAGAGCTACGTATATCGGATGGTGAATCTTCACCAGTTTACGAAGAATTTAGTTGCCGGATACAGCTTGATGACTGAGCCTAGTAGCAGAAATTGTAGCGGTAGAAGAAGCAGAAATAATAATAATAAATAATAAATAATAAAATGCTACCTAGTAGCAGACATAACTGACGAATGCATCCTTTGGTTGGGCATCCTGGCCCACACGATTTTAACCTGGATTCAGAAAAAAAGGTTATTAAATGGAAGAACATTGAATGGGAAACAAGAAGGAGGACGAGCAGGTGAAAATCATGTTTAGCGAAAGCATGAAAGTACCTTAGCTGAGGGAAAATATCATATGGGCCAGATTCGATGGTGATCCTGAAGACCGTTAATATTTTTTTTAATAATAATAATAATAATAATAATTTATTCAAAAAAATTCATTTTACAGGCAAGATGCCTAGTTACAAAATGAATAAAAATAAAAATATTATAAAGAATTGATAAAGAAAAGATATAATAAAATATTAAAATTAAAAATAAAAAACACAATAAGAATAGAAGAACTAAAACTAGAATACAGTAAAGTAAAAATAGAGAATAAAAGGACTGAGGATATAATAATAAGAAAGCAAAATACAAAAATACAGGATAATAATAGAAGTACAAAATACAGGAAAAAAAGGATTATGGATGTGTAAATAAAATGGTTAAGTAGGCGAAAAAAGTGCACTACGAACTAGACTTTTGAAAATTGCAATTGACTGAGGGAGAGAGCCAAGCTGAAGATTATTATGCGTCCTCAGTAAACGCAAAACAGGCGAATGAAAAAAAACGCCAGTACGTGCAAAAGGCACTTTGAACATTGAGGTTGCCCTGCTAGGTCTGTCATGATGGCGTGACGTAAAAAAAGACGACAAAGATGAAGATAAATAGCCGCAATAAACTTTAAAAAGAAAACATTCATCGAGGTAAATTCTGCGCTGGTCAAGTCGAGGAATATTAAGGGCTGATAAACGATCACCGTAAAGACAGTATGGTAGATTGTACTTGAAAATAAGGCAGCGAGTAAAGCTTCGCTGGACCGATTCAACCGCCTCAGGCAAATAACAGAAACGAGGACCCGACACTACAGAACAATACTCAAGGATAGAACGAACAAGAGATAGAAAAAGACGCACACAAGTGGAAATGTTAAAGGAATTGTGGCATACACGTATAACAAAACCAGCGATCCGGGACGCCATACGAGTACTGGTACGAATATGAATATCGAACTTTAGCTTACGATCAAAGGTAACTCCGAGATCAGTAAAGTGATCCACAACTAAAAGGGTGATGTCACAGATAGAGTAATTAAACTCAAAAGCACAAGGCTTCAATGTAAAAGACATTGAGTAACATTTGGATATATTCAAGGACAAGTAATTACGGTCACACCAGGAAACAAGACGATTCAAATGGTATTGAAGAGCAAGATGATCGGAAGGAGCATTGATAGCACGAAAAACGTTCAGGTCATCAGCGTACATTAGACAAGGAGACTCAAACACATTAGGAAGATCATTGACGAAGATATTAAATAACAAAGACCCAAGAATAGATCCCTGAGGTACACCGGAGATAGAAAAAAAAGGAGAGAACGGGGAGCCACGGAGAGAGACGTAACAAATACAATCTAATACAAATTATGAAAGCCAAGAGAGAAGAGGCTCCGATATACCATAATGCTCTAATTTAAGAAAAAGGAGCTCATGGTTGACCGAGTCAAAGGCCTTAGAGAAGTCAGTGTATATGACATCTACTTGGTGGTGATTACCTAAAGCAGAAGCAACAAAATGAGAAAACTCTACAAGGTTAGTGGTAGTACTTCGGCCTTTCACGAAACCATGTTGTTGAGCAGGAAAAACATGACGAAGAGAATCATAGACACGATTAAAAACTAAACGCTCACAGATTTTAGATAAACAAGGAATGATAGAGATCGGGCGATAGTTGGAGACTAGGTTTAGATTACCAGACTTGTGGATAGGAAAAATGCTTGACACTTTCAAAGAAGCTAGGAAAATACCATTACCCAGACTAATGTTAAAAATGACGGACAAGGGAACACAAAGAGAAGAAGCAAGTTTTTTAACGAAAAAATTGGGAATTCCATCAGGGCCAAGAGAAGAGCTGGAGTCAAACGTAGATATAATAGATTGGACTTCAAGAGGATTGGTCTCAAGTACAGATATGCAAGTGGGAAAGTGAAAGGGAGGAATGCTGGAGATATGAGAAGACAAAGTAGAGTATACAGAGGAAAAAAATTCAGCAAATAGATTACAAATTCCTTGCGGAGTAGAAGCACTAGAATTATTAAAAGAAACAGAATCAGGTATAGATGAAGAAAACTTCAAGCTACGCACATGTGACCAAAACCTATTAGGACCATCTGATCTAAGTGACAATTCAATATCAGAAAAGTAGTTACGCATTACAATTTTAGTTTCTTTTTTAGCAGCAGATCGCAAACGAGAGTAGAGTATTTTTTATCGAACCAACCTGAACTCTTGTACTTAGCAGTCTTATGGGCGTAAGAACCTAAGCTAGAATCACGGGGAAAAATTACATCTCTGTAAGGGTTCTAAGTTTAGCGGAGCAAGAGATTAAAGAAAGCGATGTAAGCATCGAATGTGATTCAATTTTCTCCATTACTTTCTTGAACAGTCTACGCACGAACATGTCCACTTACTACTTTTTTGTGTTGCTTTCGCTAGCAATTTAACAGCTATCTTTGTGCTATAAAAAACCTATCAATTAGATCAATAAAAATCGTCGTGATGTTCGCTTTCAAACAAAAACAATTCACAGCACATGCCTATTTTGTGACAGACATAGAGTCCAATAATCCCCTTAAATCGTAAATAATAATAACACAAAATTAGGACTTTGCCGATGAAAAAAATATTGTCTATTGCGCTTGCATGCAGGGGCGGATTTCACCATTTCGCCGCCCTAGACCTCAGAAATATTTGGCGCCCTTTTCGTGAATAATATTATATGTAACAATGCGCGATTTTTTTCGATTCCCTAGAATACTTCGCTGTTTTTCGTTGCGCCCGAGCTCACAAAAAAGGAATATCAGAGCAAAACCGGCACCGGCTCGTTCGTAAAAATTCTCTATAATTGCGCCCTTGCCAGACAAATAATTATTAAAATACACACACGGTAAAGAACCTAAAAGTACCTAAAAAACAGAATCCAAAAATACCAGTTTTTAACAGTCCTAAACCGTATACACCTTTACATCGCATATAATTCCAACGTCTTTGCTCATATTTTTATTAGTAAGTTTACTGTTCTGTTGAAAGTTTGCTTCCGCACTTGACTGCAGATCAACTATGACCTCGACTACTGTAAATTAATGCTCGATATGTTATTAGTTAAGGATGAACCCGAAATATTTTGACCTATGATGTTCTAGACTTCATTTAATATACATTTTTTTATAGAAACTAATTTCAGTAATGAAGTACAATTTAAAAAACACGTCATAAATAAAAAAATTCGCATGTATTTGCACGCAAATATTTACCTCTGACAAGCTTTTCCTAAATTAAAGAGGTATTATTTGGGTTCTTTTTAGGATATTTTTAGGTCTTTTTAGGCTCCTTTTAGGTATTTTCAGATACTTTCTAGGTACTTTTTAGGTATTTTTGAGTTTTTTTGGTCCTTTACCGTGATTGAATTTGGATATTTATTATAGGTCAAACTTTTTAATGTCCGAAAAAAATCATCAGAAGTGAATTTTTACGTGCATTGATTTTTTTGGAGAATTCGGTTGGCTTGAGGTGTTAGGCTCATTCAACTCAAATATATGTAGATATACGACAGATAAAAAACTGCCGCCCAAAAAAAAAATTGAAAAGTGGCCGCCCCAAAAAAAATCGGCAATTTGCCGCCCCCGAAATTTGCCGCCCTATGCCCGGGCCTACCGGGCCTAGTGGTAAATCCGCCCCTGCTTGCATGCGTGAAGAATTTAAAATCAGGATACCGCCAAAGGTACTTATCTAAATTCTAACTAATAATAAAGACAAAAGACCAATTAAAATAAAAATGCTATAACTTGTTCGATTTTTATTTTAATCGGATTATTATTCAAAAAAAAAAAAATATATATTGCTATAATTTTGATATGCAAATTTCCCAAAGATTACCAAATCTTCATTCTACTACATAAAAAATCTGATTAGGTGTCTTGATAAGCAGGTATAGATTAATAAGTTATTAGTGTAGATATATACGCTTAACGAGTATAATGTCAGGAAAAAAATTGCAAGATGAATTTTTCAGCTATTCTTTTTGACAACAATAATTTATCGTAGTTTAATGGGTCAGCTTCATTACCAAACAAAGTAACTTATAGCCATTGTTCTATAAATTTATTGACAAAAAACTCAAAATTTATAATTCTTTTGCGAAAGTACGCATTCTATGTATTCGACACGTTTTTATACTTTAGAATATTTGTTATCTTCAGACACCACGAAACCATCTACCTATGTCAAAAAACCGCACACAGTTCTCTAAACTATTCTAAATAGATCTAACATAGATAAAGCTTAATTTCTAGATAGTGAAAAGAATGTCAAGAAAACAGTCAGAACCATACCACAAAAATCCATGGAGCGGAAATGAAAAATCATCAAGAATTTGTATCGGAACATAAATTAAAAGCAACACAAGAACTCTTAGTACGGATTAACATAACGATAACCATCGTTACATCTAATTTATACCACTTCAAATGAAATTCTTTTCGCTAAGTGAACACCAAATTACCACTACATATTTGCGACGCCACAACCACACCAAAGTCAATCTATTAGTAGTTGTGTACTGTTTCGCGAAGTATCTAAAATGCTTCCAAATGTGTATCAACTTAATTGGATATCAGAAATTATCTATTCTCGAGACTCCAAATGAGATGTCTCATTCTGCATAAATTTTCTAAGAGAATCGATAAAGAGTGCTTTTTGCTAGTGTGTTTGATAGCTCTTGAGGGGGGTCGGTATTAATGCGAAATTATTTCAATAGTGTTTTGTGCTGAGTTTGTTTTTCTAAACTCGTTGAAGTGGTTTTTGTTTTTGTCGGTCTTTTTTGTACGTTGAAGAACTTGTTTTGAATTCGACTTTAGCAAAAAGCAATCTAAATTTAAAGTGGCATATCAAATTAGTATGAAATCGATGAAAAATGTATTCATTGTTTGTTGGTTTGATCGAAGTCGAGATCGTGAGATAGTGAACAGAGTTTAACAGAAGCAGAGGGATTCAAATAATGTATAAAATTAAGTGTTTGAAACGATAGTGAAGGTACAACGATAAATTCTAAGGAAGATTCTTATGTCGCTTGTAATTTCGATGGTAGCATTTGGAATGAATTTTGGAACAGAAAGGAGTAACCTAGGAAGGAAATGAGAAATTAGACGCGGAGGCCAAAAGCTAAATAATGCACTAGAAGACATTCTAGCAGTTTTTTATTGCTATCGAACTACGATATATCATGCATTTTTATGTGTGATAAAGCAGTAGATCCATACTATCTTTATATCGCGTCGCAAGTACCAAACCTGTAATGCGACGTGCCCTCAGCGAAATAACAAGTAAGAAGATTCCAAGTAGCTAAGCCTCGAGCGTATAGGTGAATGAAGAGATGCTTTTAAGAATCGCAATACAGTGCCATCTTTTAAATAGCATCAGTACTTCCAAAAATTAAAGTTAATCAAATAAATATGGAAAATTTGGCAAACAAGTATTCGAAAAAGCTAGGGACAATCAAAAGACATCTCACAGACTTTGCAAAATTTACACTGAAAACAATTTACGTATAAAATAGCGTAGAATTTATGGATGCACACGCAATATACATAGTACTCTGAGATACAAGAAATACATAAAAGGCTAAATAAAAGTAAAGTAATCCCACTAAAACCCTTGCCGAGAGTGGGGGTTGAAGTTGGTAGAGAGCTTCCTTCAATTTAATTTTTTTAAATTTACAATCAACGTGAATACGAGCGTCGAGTGGTTAGTTCCACGACTCACTTTGACCCTGATTTTACTAAGGTCCCTGTTCCAAGCTAGGTAACCTCAAAGCTCGATGCACGATTTTTCATTTGGTCCTAGATTCGAACCCGGTGCCCCACACATTAGGAACAAGTGCTCCGCCCACTACACTACAAGAGATTATAAAAGGCGAAATACGCCTGTATTATGGACTTTTCTCATATGCACATAGTATCAACTCCCATGTAACACAGCCCCAATTACTATGAACATAATCCCAGCACATATCACAAAATTAGTATGTCAATTATGGTCTCTGGTTCAAACGAAAACGAATGAAGATCGACCGCAATTCGCAAGGTTTCGACTCCTTGAACCATGATATTCTTCTGTGAAAGCTAGCTGGGTTTGGTCTTTCCGGGGTCCTTTTTTTTTTGATTCTCTACCAGCGTTTGTACCCGCTCTTCTGTTGTTACTGTTAGCTGTTGTTCTTTCACATCCTTTTTTCGCTGACTCTTCCTTTTTCTTGGCCTTTTATTTACTAACGCTATTCCTTCTCTCTTTAACTCATCCTGCGTTTTGTAAATATTCAGTGATTAAATCCACTAGTGACTATTTATGTTGCACAACGAATTGGGTGTTTTAGCTAACTGGTGCACTACGAATCCCCTGACATTCAATGTTGCGAAGTGTTTTCCAATGATTTTTACCTACATACCATCCTCTCTGCTATTCCCTACAATGTCCTTGGCTTCGCTTTGAATGCTGTTAATAGTTTCAATTATTTTTGCGTGATCTTTGACTCTAAGTTGACATTTAGACGGCATATATTACACATCACTTCATCATCAGATCCTCTAAACCTTTTGCTAATCTTTTCACTTCTTTATATCTGTTTTACTCCTTCGTCCGTAGTGTTATAGAATACTGCTGTCAAGCTTAGTAGCCTCATTATAGATACTTGCAGCTGAATCTGAGCAACGCCGATTCAGCCAATCGTTATTCTATAAGTTCAGTAATCTTTATTGTGATTGAAATATTCATATCTCCATCTTACGTATCCCTTTCTTTGAGCCACGCAGAGTGCTCGTCGATAAATGCCTCCTTTTTAACCTTATTAGTTGCTACATTTTGGCTGACATTTTTCGCCCCCTAGTGTAGATGGCCAAAAAAAAAATCTGCATCCTCCGGTGACCTATCACCATGGAGTATGTGAGGTTTGACTCACCAGAAAAAAAATCATTTACAAGCCTGACTCACCTATTGGTAGCCACGGACTTCACAAATTACCACAGCTCATCGGTCGGTAAGGCAATCCTTCTCCCGCTTTATGCGCAGTACTTTCTCAACGTATGTTTAGACTGCGCGCCAGTTGCCTTTACTTCGCAACATTGCATCCAAGATCATCTCAGGCGTTACCAACCCGATCGTGGACTCAATGGTGCACCTCAAACTTACGAAGCAACTGTTCATAAAGAATGTGTGCTGAGCATTATCGAGCTCAGTCACACAGTACCTATTCTGCTACCCAGGTAGTTCCTGAAGTAACCGTGTCCTGTCAAGAATTGACTCTCAGTGGTTCCGGTTAAGCTAAGGCTCAATTAGACCAATTAGCCGTCCAGCGTCTTTTATCACTTTCACTCCAACGTTTTTGCTAAAGTTGAAGGGTAAGCATACGCCCGTGCGTCAAAACCTCAGTTCTGAGCGAAAGAGGTAATCTTTCTACATTGGTTGAACTTAGCATTCACTTAAGCATTCACGTCAGCACAAAAACTCTCAGCCATTATTAGAAGAGGACTCTGTACAAGAAGTAGATGCATCCCGATACAAATTGAAAATCAGAGATGGCAATCCGAAAGGCAAAGAGAGATCGACTATAACGAAAAGCTCCTTGCTGATCAGCAAAGATACGCTGGTCAATAGTCTAGTATACAAACCGAATCGACTTGGACTGACTTGGACTGAAACGAATTGACATGAGAATTCAAAGTAGGTTTTCGGTGCGACTGGATTGACCGAAAACAATTGAGCCAGTTCTACAATGGTGAAGTATGTCGCATCGGAAAGTCACATGTATGAACAGAACTTAAGTGGGCTTCGAATTTTTTAATCCTTCGATCCGGGTCTTTTAACGCCAAAGTCAGTCCGAGTCGGAAAAATTTCTTGCTCGGAACTACTTATGCCAAATTAATCCGGTACGAGTATACAACATGGATTGATTAATCTTAATCCACTTTGAAACCACATTTTATACTGGGCTAATGTGCTATTCTTAGGAACGAACTGTGAGTCAGGACCGGTTTACAACTTCACGCAAGTGAGGTTCGTCGACGGTCTCCTCCAAATTGCCTGGTCCAACCTCAAAGCACTTGGTGTTCCAAAAGTGAGTACACGCAGTCGGCTCTAATTTACCGTTTTGGATCTCGATCTTGCTAAACACTATCATATCAGTTATTGGTTTCTTTGTCCTTGCAAGAATGCAGATAATATCACTGGCATATTCGGGAATTGGTACGAAACACTGGATTATCGGGCAATATGAATCCCACGAAGAATCCCATCACTAATGAAGATGCTTTCAAACTGGTCATCGAACTTGATCAGAAAAGTTTGTCGGTGCTCATGTACAGATACCGTAACATATGGCGTTGAACTACTTTTTATATGCGGTTAAATTTAACCAAATCAAGAAGTGAAGTATCAGAGAAAAAAGAAAAACGACAAGATCCAGTGGAATTGCTCTTTTATAGAGTTTCTTTCAATGAGGTCACGCGGACATTGTCTAATGATCCTTGCAAACGGGTCTACAGGAATCTATTTTCAGACATTTTTATGCTTGTAGGTATAAGATTTTTTATTAAATCAATTTGCAGCATGTCAAGACTTTGTCCTTTATTTTGAGTGATAAATTGAGGCAGCTCAATTAAGGAGGCAAAGATTTTTTTATGATGAAAGATCAACAGTACCCGACGACTTGTGGTCTGGTTTCCAATCTGGTTGATGCTATTACGCTAAATAGTTTTCAAGCCGGGACCTGTCAGCGGTCGTCGGACAGTAGCCGTAACGGGGAAATCCAAATTTAGAACCAGTTTACGCTTTTTTTGGATTCCTTAATATAACAGCGAACACAGCACCTCAAGGACCTGTTTCTATACGCTGAATCGGAGAGACTGGAACTTCTAGTGGGGCTACGATGCTAGCTTACAGGCGCAAGTGCTGAGGCAGCAACAAATGTAACGACGGAGAAGGCAAACTCTTTAAGCTTTGAACACTGATACTTCTGCTAACTTTGCTGACCGTAACAAATATATCACAGTGTTCGTCTGGAATAGTTAGATCAATAAACAGATGGCGTGTATCATATGAAATTTTACTCTCTCGTCACCACTATTTAGCGTTCACTTTGCTCTACGGATTGAGCACTGTGGTGGAAAGAAGAAACCCAAGAAGCATTGATTTGGCTAACTTGTCGAAGTAGTGGGATTAAATTTGTAATGCCAATACAATCCCGGTTGAACACTTTGAATGGAGCCATAATAAGGAGCTGTAAAAAGGCCTGCCCGACCAACAAGACGGATCCTTGGTACTCAGGACAAATACTAGAAAACTCCTCAGTAGAGCTTTTAAGAGCAACACTAATTTCGCTTTCTGAACCTCGCAGAGAACTTAAAAAAAATAGTGACGACATCCAAATTATTATGTGAGGGGCTGGAAGAAGCACGAGGGCCGTAAAGACTGGACAAGGACCTGGAGAAGGACTAGTCAGCTAAGTTGAACTCTCTAAGTCACACAGGTGGTGAGTTTATGATATCCAAAAGGAGTTTTTACAGCTTTTACTTGGTAATCATTTTTCGCGCGCTTCGGTGATTGAAACGCGAAGGGCATCTATGCCTCTCGCCAAACCATTTGCTCTTCGTAGCAGTAGGAAGTGCTGATACACAGCTAGATCTGTACTTACCAGCAAAAAGTACAGTGATGCAATCAGGTTCCTTGAAAACTTCAAATCGCCGGGCTTCCCTCCGTTTATGCTGGAGGTAGAACTAAAGAAAATCTTTTGAGAATGCCCAGCTCAGGGGTATGTTCCGTCACCTTGGCGACAGGTCTTCCACTTAAACCGGGAAGACATGACTATTCAGAATCAAGAAACTTTAAGCTGATCAGTCAAAAATGACGTATACGTACTAGGGCGCTTAAGTTTAAGCTCATGAATGATGAGTAATCAGCACACGCCATTTTTCGGAAGTGGGTACTTGACCGTCACAATGATAGATGGATGTCTTGTGATGTGAACAGGCCCACTCAGGTAGGTTTCGGTGCGTATGCAGAAGGCAGCCACTTTTCCCCTATGATTGATTCTGGATTTCGTCAAGAGATCTGGGAAACTATGGTTGACTGGGGATATGAGTACAATAGATATTTCTGCCCTGAGTACTTAGTCGTCTCAGATGTTTTTCTGCCAACCCACACACACACTCACATCGTAAGCGGTAGTGTGAAATAAATTACAATATTTTGATCAAAAATCGAGTTTTTTTTTTGCCTTCTGCAAAAATTAAATTAGGGGGTGCTAATCCGAAAAATAATATTAAATTTTCGGGTTTGAATTTTCGAATTTGTGCTTTGCAAATATTTTCCTTCAGTTCAGAAAAGGAGAACATTATAAGTATAATCCAAGTGAAGGATACATTTATTTGTGGCATATATGTCCAGCAACTCTTTGCGTTTTTTACTCTCATAGCAAAATTATACACAAATAAAGCCGTCTTTGCTGTTTTCCAATTCGAAAAGATTCTCCAAATGAATAGAAAATTATAGAAAAAATGTTCAAAAACGTTATAAGTGCTCAAATATATATTTTTAAAAATACAATTCAAAATTTAAGCACGTTGTTTCTTCACGGTCATGAACAGACTGAAATTATCTTTATTGATCCTTTACCAAGCCATAGTAACATATTTCACAAGAGTCGTGAAGATCCCGGGGAGAATAACTCGAAATGTTTGTTTCACATTCACACATGTTTGTTTTCCACATTCAAAGATTCGTACAATTATTTCAAATATATCAATCACTCTCCAATCAATTTTTTTCCAAGACGATGAGCATATTATATACGCTCTAGAAATTTTTTAAAAAAACGTTCGTGTTCATAAAGTTTTTCACCCCTATCAAATTAACATGTCAGCAACTACTTCAAAAACTGTCTCCTTCGTCACTCTGGACCTATAAACAAGCAAGTCCCATTGAACCCGAACATTGAAACCACTATAGTTTTTATGTCAAACTTTTTTGCCTTTCCGTTTCACTGAGCTGATTTTGTTTGACACCACCAGGCAAAAGCATAATAACTATCATGCACCTACCCACATCATGAATATGTTCAAACACGTTGCGGAAACCGCTGAAAAAGAAATCCACTAACGCTAGAATTAATACACACCACACCGATGCTTTGCACAAAAGCATTCCGTACCGCAGCAACAGCAGTAGCAAGCCTAAACCACTAACAAATTCTGACTCCTGCTGCGTGCATTCTCAGCAACACATGGCTGCATTTCAAAGGATTTAACCATGCCAGGATAAAACCAGCGATTGATCCGCATAACCTCAAACTATCAACGCGAAACTTTTCCCCACAATGAACCGTCATCGAAGCAAAAGTTTTTCATGTTAATAGTCAGAGCGTGATTCAAAGAGAATGTTTTACGCCACACTCTACACTTAGATTAAAGTCGAAAGTGAAATTCTGACGTTTATTACTGCCAGAACAGGAGATATATTTGTTAAGCTGTAACAAAGTGCAAAACAACGAGTCCTAATCAATTTCAAATGACTCCTTTGAATCGATTTAACTGATCACAATCATAAGGGACATAAATGATGTGTGCTTTTGAAGCACGAATACAAGCTTCTGAGGTTCTGTGTTAATCTAAGCAAATTATTCAAAGACAGATGCGTATTGCTAACCAACAAGCTATTATTCTATACCGATTTAGCCCCAAGCAGCTCACCACTAAACAGCTTGATAGTAACTAATTCCACTACATAAATATTCCCATAAATTCAAATCAAAGTCCAACGATTCAGTTACTTAATATTTACACTATTAATCAGCGTGTGTAATTTGTGTGAAATCGTATCAAACAGCAGCAAATTTAAACAAAAGAACTATCCGGTCGGATTCCCACTGAAATTAGTATATTTTGAACAAAAACCCGAATTTATGCCGTGTTTCATCATGTTCAATGGCTCGATACGAACTCAAAGCGCCACGGAAAATACCTATTATACAATTTCCTTGTCAGCACTGTGCAGCAACGCTGGCAGCATCAAAACACATATCAGCCGGCTGAGAAGCGGTGGCTGCAGAGGGAAGTGCGCTTTAGCAGAAATTAATTTATTTCATCATGCAATGTGCAAGCAAGCGCCAGCATATTATGAAACCAGCCTCATCACCAGAGCAAAGCCTTCGTGATTTTCAATTAAAACTTCCACGCGACCGCATTCAACGGATTAGCTGGATTTTAATTTAGATACTTCGCGTTTCGTGTTAGAAGTCGACGCGAAATGGAATTTCGGCTCAATTCAGAAGTATGTACTATCTAATAGTGCTTTTCATGTTGATCGAGCTGTAGAGCTTGTGTGGTCGGATAAACCAGTGACGCTTTGAAATTTGATCCTAATCTATTTCTTATCCTCTTACAGCGACAGCCTAGGGACAGATTTTTCGATTTGTGGAAAACCGAAAACCCATAACAGAAAAAGTTGTATTTCCGTTTATGTTCGAGATGACCTCGCCTCGAGCTATTGATAGCATTTGAAAAACCAAGAAAATCCCATTCAGCATTTACGAGGATGTAAAGTTTTTTCCATGATTCTTTCCGTAAACAGTTTTTCCTCGGGTTCTTCCATTCAAATCGAATTCGAACGACTGAAATCAGAAATGTGTGGTTGCATAGAGCGGACGTAACGAGTGTCCACCCTTGGAGGCTAGGATGGTAACAAGAACTAAATCCGGGATAAAGTAGTGTGAATAACTCAAATAATTCTGAAAATGGATTATAATGGGGCTTTGAGACTATAACGGTTCGTTGTGCGGTAAATTCATTAGTATTCATTGTTTGTTTTGGACTTTTGGTGTTGGTTTCATAAAAGGATGCTATTGTTCGCGGATTTGATCGCGGCTATCGCATAGTGAAATGTGATTCGGATGCAAGCTAATATCATTAAAGAGGTCGGTAGCACTGCTAACTGAGCCAGCAGACAATGCTCGAATCCATCGCAGAATTCTCGAAACAAGACTCATCAACAAACTTAACTTGTATTATCAGAATGTTCGTGGTTTAAGGACTAAGCTAAACATGTTGAATCTCTCTTCTTTGTCTTTTGATTAAATTATTTGCCTTACCGAAAAGTGATTAGCTGGGGATATTTATAGTAACGAAATCATTCCTCTTCATCATGTTTTTCATTGCGGTCGTGATCGTACTGCGTCAACGAAAAAAGACGGTGGAGGGTATTTTTAGTTGTTTTCCAAAAGTCTCTTCAAAAAACATCTTTCTTCTCCAGTTGAATGTATTGTTGTTCGTGTCACTATTGCCCCCTCTGAAATTCTGATTGTCTCTTCGGTTTCTGTTCCATGTTATTCTTCTGTTAGTGTTTACGACCGATTTTTTGTCAAGCTTTCTAGTTTCTTCAACAATCGTTTCCCTTTTGCTTTATTTTTAATATGTGGTGACTTTAACTTGCCGAACCTAGAGTGAAACTTTTCTTCCATATCTTCCTCTACTAATATTTATTTAATTACCACTTCCTTCCACTCCATATGTATTCTGTCTCCTATATCAACAATAAAGTTCTTGACTTTGTTCTTTCAAATATTCCCTCACACAACATTACTGTCCAAGCTAATAACATGCCCTCTACGTCCCACCTACATCATCCTCCACTTTCTATAGAAATTTCTGTTACCTTTGTGTCTGATAAAACTCCCTCTCGGCCTTCACATTTTAATTACCATAAAGTTAGCTTTGTTAAGATGGCGAATGAAATTAACTCAACTAATTGGTACTCCTTTTTCCACAGACTAACTGTTGATGAGCTCGATTTAATATTTCCTCTCCAGCCTCATCTCCCATTTCACTCCGTTTAGTCGTCCCCTCAAATCAAATGATGCTCCTTGGTTTCGGCACGATGTGGCGTCTGCCTTCAGGACAAAAGACGCAGCTCGTACTAAGTTCCGTGCTTCGGATAATTGGATTGACTACCTGGAGTTCTCAAAGCTTCGATCAGCCGACAAAACTGCGTGAAATAGGCTATGCGTGATTATTTCAACAGCATTGAATCCTATATTCGTTCTAACCAACACAAGCCTTTTTGGTCTTACGTCCACTCCTTGAGAAATTTCCACCGTTTCACCGACTATATTTCTTAGTAGTCCCATTGCTGCTAATCTTCAGGAGATTCGTGATATCTTTGCAGTTTACTTTTCTTCTTTCTTTTCCGAAAATAATCCGATCACGTCTTATGAAACCGCAAATTTTTCTCCGTCATCCATCTCCTGTATCCAAACCAACATTCTAGGAATTGTGTAATTGCTTCAACGTCTTGATGCTAATCTCGGTTGTGGTCCTGTTCGCCAAATCTCTTTCGTCGTCTCTATCTTTTCCTTTGTCTATTATCTTTAATCTAAGCTTCTCCTTAGGCTCTTCTCTTTCCTGCTGGAAGTCTGCTCAAATTTCCCCAATATATAAATCCGGTGACCCAAGTTGTATATCCAATT
This sequence comes from Nemotelus pantherinus, assembly GCA_963978885.1. NCBI lineage: Eukaryota > Metazoa > Arthropoda > Insecta > Diptera > Stratiomyidae > Nemotelus > Nemotelus pantherinus. The sequence continues at coordinate 5,193,147 of OZ022263.1, forward strand.
ATGGACATATTTCACAGCTTTCTTGTTTTAGTAAAGAACTCGAAAGAGTTGTTTACAATAGGCTACTTTCTATATTTCATCCTTTCCTTACTCCTGAGCAGCATGGGTTTGTGAAAGGTAGATCTCCAACCTCTAACCTCTTAGCCTTCACTAACTTGGTCGCTTCCGCCTTAGACCTGCAGATGCAAGTTTATGTGGCATACACTGATTTTGGCAAGGCTTTCGACTCTGTTAGCCACAAGCTCCTTCTTTTAAAACTCCAAGGTTATATTTCTGGTCGTAGATTTGCTGTATATGTGAATTCACGATCTTCTTCCCCATACTGCTCTCTTTCTGGGGTTCCTCAAGGCTCAATACTAGGTACTCTGTTATTCCTGGTATTTATCAACGATCTCGTGTCCGTTAATCATTCTCCATGTCTTCTGTTTGCTTGTTGCTGTAAGATGTTCAGAGAGAATGATTCGCTTGATGATTGTCATCAGTTGCAGCATAATCTTTGTGTTTCGAGTGAGTGGTGCTAAAGGAACTTTCTTACTCTGAATATACCTAAATCAGGATCGTCTGTTGCGGCTGACGACAATTTAAAGGACTTTGGTGTGCTCTTCGCGACAAAGCTTTAATTTGTTAAACATATCACATACATAGCTGCCAAGGCCTCTCGTTTGTCCGGCTTGGTCATAAGGTTTTCCTCTCGTTTTACTATTTTAACATCACTACTTCCATCTATCTGTTCTTGTCAAATGTGCATAGCATCTTCGAAAACGGTTGTCAGATCTGGTCACTCCACCTTGTCTATTCACATGATGCAGTAGAGCACGTGCAGCGTAGATTTACACGCTTGTTATTATTACAGTTTCACATACCTTATTGTGATCGTGTGTCCTTACTCCTTACTCCAGATAGATTTTCTTCAGTGTTCTTAATACCGTTTGCGCGAACCGACGTTCGTTCCCATTATTGCGTATCCCCAGGAAACACAATGAACTACAGCTTGGTCTTTTACCTTCTCTCGTTTTAAACGGCATATCATAGCCTTAATTCTAAAAACTTCTCCTAATTTTTGATTTTTTTTATAACTTTTCATTAAGCTTCTTTACGTTATTATTTCTTAAATTCACTACTTCTTCTGCCATTATTTCATTTTTTTTCACCTTTTTCACCTTAGGTCACCTTTTTTTGATTTTGGATTATCTTAAAGTAATTTTATGAATTATTTAATGAATTATCTCTTGTTTTTCTCATTCTGTTAAAACGCATTTTTATTGCATGTCTCCGCCTCACGATAGCAGCTGCACTACGGAAAAACGCTAAAGTTGATCTTTATCTTGAAACCTGGCATTTGAATCACTATACCTTGGTTCGATGTGGGGGTGGATGAAATTCTGACTTGGGCATTGGACTTTCTCAAAAACAGGCAAATTAAGGCCAACTTTTTGGAGGCCAAGGCGGAGAGAATAGTTGAAACGTTTACACCATAAAGGGGGATAATAACGCCCCTTTTTGTATCCTGATAGTCATCGAGATACTGGAAAATTTAAGAGCCGTTGGCTTTGAGGTTGTAGGAGGGTATGCCAACCATATTGTGGTACTTGTGAGGAGCGTTTTCTCACAAACTTTTTTAGACCTTATGCACTAGGCGCTTGACCAGATCCAAATCTGGGCTAGAAAAGCCGGTTTTAGAGCAAATCTAACAAAAACTGAATTTGTACTCTTCAAAAAGAAAGAAAAAGTGTCGAATATTGTCAGAACTATGGGTTAAACTAATGTCCAAATGGGAAAATAAGACGGACTGTAGTGTATCATCTGAATCAAGCGAGAGCAGAAAATTGTTCAGGTTCAGTAGAAAATGTTTAGCCTTTTACAGAGAATTGACTTATTGCATCTCCTGCAAGTAAAAAGGACGGGTAGGCATGCGGGAGAAGCGAGAAGGAAGAGCACACCATCGAGCATACTATTTCAGAGCGTTCGACCCTAAATAATAAACACCTCAACATTCTATGCTCGTACAACTTTCAGGAGTTAGCAGAGGTAGCTAGTATCGCTGCGTTGCGTCAGCTGATTCGATTTAACGATGTGGTCTTCTAACCAGCGGAGGGTAGCAAAGAGAATTTAACTGTTCCACTAAAGCAAGCGACGTAAACGGCAGCAGTCTCTTCTTTTTCTTCTAATCTAATCGCACTTGAATAGAGCTGAGGTGTCTTTGAAATAAAAGAGTATCTCCCACTACATTACAATGCAGTAAGAATTTTACATATGTCAGTTTATTTACAAGTCATACAAATAAGTCATAAATTCGACAATGTTTACCGTTTATCTGATTGCGATTAAACTTTGTAAAGTTATTGTTTACGTGCTTGTGGCATTTTTTACAGGCCATATTCATAACTTTTCCAGCTCAAATTTATAATTTTTAGAATTAAGTCCATTCGTTTTTGCTTGAATTTCAAGGGGCTTAAGGTCAAGTACGGTCCTGGACCAGATTTGCTTCCTCTTAGTCTTATATTGGAATTGTATGGCCTTGCATATAATTTTCAATAAAAAACTTTCTGAAAATCTTAGTAACTAGCGTCGATTCTCAATACAGATTATTTGGCTTCATGCATCTACTAAACTTATTAGCTGCTTGTGGGAGTTTTGCATATTGTTCATGGTGTCCCTGTCTTCATGTTTGATTTTTATTGTTTAGCACATCCAAGCCTTTGCAATCAACTAATGATTCCTTTCGCGCCAAGCTTCATACCCAACTAAATGTTCTACAATGGCTGCCCTCATTTCTACCCGGAACCTCTCCCACTTCAATATTTTCAGGCATTAGCTTCGCCTCAATAGTTTTTTGTGAAGTTTCCTGTTATGGGCTTTTGGCATAATTTGACAAATAAGCCTATGGAGCGTATGGCGTTGTCATTGCGGAGTTTCATGTTGGATACTGTGCCCTCCAGCCATTTTCCAATTTATTTTTCTTCTAGAATTTAAGTCACGGTGTATTATTCAGAAGCTATTTGACTTAATGAGCCCAATAATATTTACACCTGATTCTACAACATGTTCTTCGTTTTTGTGTTCTCTCATCCTGTCAAAAAGTGAAAATTTACCAGTTACATTTTAGAGAATCTGGCTTTGATGTGAGAAGCACACAGTCGTTCGTCCTTAACGCACAGACACAACTTTGAAGCTCATAACGTACAATTCAAACTTCCTATCCACATATTCATTGGAAATAGTTCAAAGAAAATTCAAAACGGCATCCATGAAGTTACACAATTTATTCACTCATAATTTTTTCAAATCCTTTTCTAACCTATTTTTTTTCTTTCAAAAACTATAACCATATTTCAGAAGGATTATATGCTTTCGCTTTTAATACTCCTGCCATTTTCATCATGAGAACATAGGTACTTCGCTACACTGCGAATTCGCCATGACGCATATAACGACCGAACTTTCGCTCTTTCATGTCCTTGTTTTCAATCTATTCCTTAAAAGCATACGAAGTGAAAAAAGTTTCAAATTTATAAACTTCCATGGAACGAATCGATGGTGTTCGTCTGTATTGTCTCGTAACGGCGCTCATGAACTCAAACAGCGTCAGCTTTCACCTTTTGGGTAAAACGGCAGGAACAAAATCAGAGTTGAAATTTTCGCAGGAAAAGTTTGGGCTCGCAAAATTCTACTGGAAATCCTAACTAGGTTGATGAAATGAATGCAAAAAGCTTAGAAAACTATAACAAAGATATTTATGATTTCAATTAAGTTATGGAAAAAATCGATATCGGGTAGTAATTACAAATACGTTCCTACATTGTGCTAGCCACATGCTTTTATGTATTGAGATATCCATTCAATGTCCTTTGAATTTCGATCGGTAGTATTGTTTTGAAAATTCCCAAGTGAAAAAGGGCAACAAAGTTAACGCAAACCGGGATTTTAATAGCATATCGAAAATAAAGCACAGTCCGAATCAGAATTAACACATAAATTTCTACCTGGAAAGCTACCCAGCTGCCCTGTACAATCCAACTAGAATTTATGGCCGGGAAACTGGTAGCCTGAAAGAATTTAGTGTTTCATAGTGTTTCCTATTCGCTTTACAATATTTTCAGTTGATTTAGTTTCAATTACCAGAGAAAATAGAACAGGGGCAGAAGTTTTTGTTTTACTTCCGGGAAGGGAGATTATTTATGTGCAAGTGAAAATTCATTCAGAGTATGAAAACTATAGATGGGTTGAAAGAGACAGTGAGGAGAGGTTTAGGTAGTCATCCTTTCTATGTAGTAAGCTCTGTGTGCATGAATTCACCTTGATTGCATTTTTTATCGACAAGTACACACAAGTTCCTACTACCGACTGTATCTGAAACATAAACACTTTTGCTAGCTAAAAACGATTTCATTCACATAATTACTTCTTGATTACTAACAAAATCCATCCGGCATCCATACAAAGCTGCATAGTGGTGTAATCATGAGTCGAACTTCATTTCATAGAAACTTAATGAGATTTTTTCGTCATAAAGAAAAAATTTAAATGAACAGACATTGCCGACCAAGCATTGAAAGTGTTTTTTTATAGCTCCATAGCATACGTTGAATAGAACCGCTTGCTGGAAAAAAATCTTCAGTTTCATCTTAGATAATTGACGACTTAAAATCAGAGTGATGGACAGACGTTTCTAGACATGTACAAGACAAATTTCGTTCCGGGGCATTGGGTTCTCGACCGACCGACCGACCGACATGACGGGACCAAAAAACAAATTCAAAGAAAACCTAAAATACCCTGCTGCTTTTTACAAGTGGCTGAAGTCGGGCGGCAGGCAGGCAGCGGGATGAACGCAATCATCAAGGAAGATTTACAAGGGCGGGCTGAGAGATAATTGAAGTCAAGCGCACGTAGACAACATACATTGCGTTCAAATGAGATGGCTCTTGTGCCTGCTTGGCTCGTTGAAAACATTTCCTATAACTCTGGTGCAATGCGATAGCTCTCCATGTCTCCAGGCTTTGGTTTGTCTCTGATGCATCTAAAATTATATTCCGCTGCACTATTTGCAGCAGCTTTTCAGCTACTTCATAACGGCGGTCTTTGATACGGCGGTACCATTGGTGGGGCCAAATCAATTAGTGTCCATGCGTTGATGAGAAACAGATTACTTCCTTCTCGAGTTCATCGTGTTCTCGGGTGTACCACAACCCGTTCGTTTCGATAACATAAACGGAGGATTCATTTCACTTTCTTGAAGTGTTTTTGTTATTGTTGCTATTTAAAGCTATTTTCGCTCTTTGCAGTCGAAAGGTGAAAACACAGTTGAAAGGATCGCTGACGAACGATCAACATGACGGGACTGAATGAACGGCTTGCCAGAAAAAGGTATACTGTGGAAACTGTAGACATGTTGGATGGAATAAACACATTTTCCACATCGATTCGAAAATTTTGTTGCTCTGTTGATTGAAAACTATTCGAGATTGATGATTTTCTTCGTGCCAAGATGAAAGCAGAAATTATTTCGAGTTTATTACGGAAATGAGTTTGTTTAGATGTTTTCATTTGTAAAATTAAAGCGTTGGCTAGTTACTGGACGAATAGAAAGCGGGATGTTTATCTGAGAATCCTTTGGAAATGTGATAATAGAAAGTGATTTCAAAGGAATGTTAGGTGATATTCCCTGCGTGAATCTATGTCTGGTGAATTTAATAAACATGCGTATTCGACTGCGCGTAATTATAGATGAAATCAGCTTGTGAAAATCTGAAGTTCAAATTCCCGGATCATCTCATATAACATTAATTTTACTTCTGGTCGAGGAAGAGACGTGTACTCAAAAAATGCATCAACGAGTGAATTCGTGTCTAATTATATTTTCCTATTATTCATTTGTGTAAGAAGTTTAAAAACTACAACCTCTGTAAATATGCTAAAGCAATTTCTCATATCATAAAATATTGGCACAAATAACTTCGCAAGTAACTTCTACATTTACCCACTGGAAGCAATACTTAAACAATTTAATTATCATCCGCAAGAAAAAAAGCTAGTATGATTAAGTACACCATGCTCAAACAGTTGACGGCTAGAAGACATATAAATGTATCGTAAAATTGTGTTCTAGCAACAGGAAATTTTCCAAACCAACAATGATTTTTCAATTTGGCGACGATTCGATCGTCTAGCCTTCAAAATTATGAAAATTTTTGAGGAGTATGATCTTTAAGATTACTTGGTGTTGCCTACGTAAAGTAACTTGCTGGTGCCCACGATTATATGTCGGGTAACGATTGAAATCAACAGCGAAACAACGGATGATTGGTCTTATTTCGTTGGTGAAATAATGATAACGAATTAAATACAAACCCTGTTTTTTCCGTGTAAGCCAAATTTAAGTAATTCATATAACCTTTGCCAACTTCAGACCAGTTACAAGTATGGATAATCCCTTCTGAAAATAGATACTTAAGTAATTGATACCCCTGAAAAAGAACTGAAATTGCTCTGCAACAGAGATCGTCGAATATATAGCTTCCACCATAACCAACATCATATGGTGTGGAATGTTTCACTGTATTCCGCATGGCTTCAAGAACACTAAACTAATCACCATCTCATCCTATAGTTCCGAACAGAGGAGATATTTCGAACCTACAAGCTAGTTCTGTCTGGTGAATTGAAAAAACCTTACGAAACTCCTGGCAATACATGCAAATCCTTTATTATAAGAGTTAAATTACAGTTTCTCCAATATATTAACCAGGTAGTCCTTGCAAGCTACAAAGGAAGCAAAAGCTTCTGGTCGCTTGTTAAAAGGATCAAGAATAATTTCCCTGGTTCTTCTATTCTACCCCTTCTTCATGGTGGAAACGTACTTACTAAGTCACTGGATAAAGCAAACCTCATTGCTGTATTTTTGCTAATGACTTCTTTGCCACCTTCATCACTGAATCCTCCTATCTCTCCAAAGTGCGCTTTCCAGTAAGAACCATAATTTTACCACGCAAGAGATGTATTGAAAATACTTGCCATATTTGTCAAATCTGCCTCGTACTAAAGTGATGCAGCTCCGCTTTAGTTAAACTTCTGCGCAACTATTTTATTTGTCATACTCGACCGGAATATTCTATTTCGCATTAACCTTTGTATACCTTCAACCCATACATGAAAAAGGGGAGGTATGTGATCCCTCTAACTACTGACCAAATGCAACAGTTTTGTCTAAGGTATTTTAATTACTTGTACGTTCAAAATTAATGAAATATTTTGAGTCGATCCATCTTATCAACGACCCCCCAGTATGGTTGTAAGGAGCGCAAATTAAAAATGCGGGATTCACAACACATCTGACAAAACTGTAACTATATTCACGTCAAAGCATCATTTAATAGCTTCAATTTTCATTAGGTGTCATTTGCTTGAAGTGTAAACAACATAGTTTTTTGTGCTCTCAGTGTATCGAATTATGTACGTACCAAATAAGCGTAATTTGCAGGAAGTATTGCTTTACTTCTTCAATTTGAAAAACGAAAAATATTTGAAGGCGAAGATTTGGATGCAATACTTTATGAAGACTCATGTCAAACGCAAGGAAAACTTGCTTAATCATCAATAGTTACACGCCAAGACATTTTTGAAAGCCTTGGGAATAATCCAAAAAAACATAATATGCGAAATGATACGATAAATTGATTTTTCAGGACGAAAATGCTCTTTTTCGACTTTCGCGGAGCGCTACTTTTGTTAGTAGAGACCGTTCATTGGGGGTGTAGATATTTCAAAATTACCATCGCTAACCCTATTAGGTTTTTACATATCTAGCAAGTTAATCAGGATCGGCAACATTTTCCAAATTACGAAAAATGCCATGAAATACCTGAGTTTCCTTATACTCTCATTAGACCAAGATTTGAGAAAAGCATGGACGTAATATGGGTTGATTTTCTTTTCTCTATCGCTATTACTATGGACATAGTTTTACGGAATATCAAGTCTGATCACTTGTAGAGCACCTCTTCTTAGTGCTCTCCTTTTCATACCCTTTCGGTCAGTGCCAGTCGTACTGTCAAGTTTCACGATTCTTTATCTAGGTCAATACGATTGTGGAATAATCTACTATTTAATGTTTTCCCGCCGACTATAAACCACAGTTTTTTAAACTGCAAACTCAACCCTTGCTATATCCCTTTCATATACATTTAATATGACTTTAATATGCCTTTTATACAATGGGACTCCTCTTTTCTCTGCATTCTGTTTACGAATAACTCTTCGATTGCCTTATCTTCTTTTCTTTTTTCAGCTTTTTTGAATTTTCGATCTGGTGAAGATTATGATATCTTGTCCCTTTTAGGTTCTTCTGCCAAAAAAGAAATAAGACTAGCATGGCTCAACGATTCCTCGTCTGTTGAATCTTATTTGAACTCGAATAACCCTAAAAATTTCTGGTATTTGGTCCTCTCCTTGAAAGCCTTTCTGCTTCCGACTGCTTTTCTTTTGATTTCCTTGCTTATCTTTCCTCAGGTGTGACTAACCTGTTGAGGTTGAATTGTGTTTGTCTTCATTTCACTCCAACTGTTCTCCTGGTCCGCATGGTATTCCAATTCGTTCAAGAAAAATCTTGCGTCTTCGTTTTGTGTTCTTTTGACCATCTTATTCAATGTCAGTCTCTGTGTTGGTAAATTTCCGTCGTCTTGGAAGCTCTCTAACATTTTTCCCATCCTCAAAGCGGATAAACGCAACCTTGCTTCTAACTATCGCCTTGATGAATTAAAAATCTTCCGAGTGATCAAAAATACTGGTAGCTCTCTGCTTTTTCAGGAAGATTTAAATGCTATCTTTGGTTGGTGTAACTTGAACTGTTTGTCCCTTAATGTTTCCAAGTGTTTTTTATGTTCTTTTGCCTAAAGCTTCACATGCATGCCTTTCCTTATGTTATTGATGGCACTATCCTCGCTTGTGTCTAACATTTGTCTGATTTCGGAGTCACCTTTAGCATAGTACTGTGTTCGATTTCACATGAAATTTTCCTACCAAATTTCACGTGAAATTCGTTTCAGCGAAAATTTCGCTTGAAAATAAGCAAGAGTTGTACTCAGTTATTAGCGTGAAAAGTTGCTTTGAAGTTGCTTTCGCTTTGAAAATGCAGATGGCACTGACACATGTCTCCAATCATTTCACGCCAATTTAGTGTGTACAATTCATTTTTTCTAGCTAAAAAGTGGCATATGGTGTTTGAATTTGAAAACTGAATTGTGAAAATATCTTTCCAATAAGAAAATCGATCGAAAATTGAAATTCTTGACATTTTGTCCGTCAGGAATGAGCAGTGTCTCTGCTTTTCTCCATTGCCAAAATTTTCGCTCGAAAGAATGACCAGATAATGGAGACATGTCAAAATTTAGCTTCACGATTAACTCAGTACCAGCCTTTTGATCGCAAACTGAAATTCGATATTCATGTCCTAACTACCACTAGAATGGCTTCTCGGATTGCTGGCTTTGTGATTCGTTCCTGTCACAATTTGTTTAGTATTTCTACTTGTGTCCAGCTTTTTATCACCCTTATACATGAATATTGAAGTCAAGTGTGGTGTCCTTGTTTCAAATACCTTTCTGATCCTGTTGAATCAGTTCAGCGGAGGTTCACACACACCTTACTTTTTAAATAAAGTCTTCCGTGTATACCCTACACTGAACGTTTGTCTCTTTCAAACATTCCTCTCCTTGAGCAGCGCAGAGTTGACTTTGATGAGAGTTTTGTCTTCAAAATCTGTCGCAGTTACCTATCTTTCTCTTTAGCATCTTTGTTCATTGCGCGGCACACCGTAAGGCTAATCAGGTTTTTCAATGTATTTGAAGTACCGTATGATTGTATTAATAATTTTTTCCACTCTCCTGTTTTGCGACTTTTGCGCACTCAAAACAGTCTTCAAGTTGGTTTTCTTCCCTAAAAATATGATTCGTTGTAAAATTTTTGTTTTTCTAATTAATTTTATTTCCTACCCTTGTTTTTATTGGAATTTTTTTTATTATTTTTATTTTTTCCAATATTATACTGCATATCACCTACTTTCGCCTAATTACTAAGCTTAATTTGTTTTTTTTTTGCTTTATTTAATTTTACTTTATTTATTTAATTTCTTTTTTACTTATTTTTATATACTTATATATATTTACTTATTTACTCATTATTTTTATTATTTCATTGTATAATTGGACAGAATGCCTGTTGAATGGAATACGCACCAAATAAATAAATAAATAAATAAAAATAAATAAATAACTCCCTTTGCTTAATTTTCCTTCCACTAAGGCTGTGCTATATCATATAGCGGCTTCATCATAGGGAAAAAAACATCTTTCAGATACGGCAACATCGATAAATCTCAAAAAATCACACAAGCTTTATATATATATTTTTATTTATTGATTGATTGAAGATTTTTTCGCCAAAATTTTTGCTTTGAGAGCCGAAATTTTGTTAAAAATTAATATTTAGCGAATTCCTGCGACTAACGACCAGATAATAGCTTATATTAACGATATCTTTTTTGTTTTTTTTTTTATTTTGGATTATGCAATCGAGGTATATCGTGCTCACCCCAAGACTCCTTTTCTCAGAGGAGCTCCCGGAGATTGTTTGTAGTAACTTTAGAAATCATTATTTTTGCAAATAATTGATATATTTTATTTGCAAAAAAATCTTTCTATACATTTATACGTTATGAGCCAAAACGACTTTTCAGCATATTTGTTTAAATATCGATTTTTGCCGGTCTATAATCCGTTAAAGAAAGTTTTAAATAAAATCGTTCAGAGCAGATACTGATATTAGCATTCTGCTTTTTCGTTATACTCTGCTGAAAAGCATAAGAAATCTGTAGGCTTTTTTTAGGTGTGTAAATGTATCGTAATTCGAAATAGTGTCAATATTATTATAAAATGTGATTCGATAGCGAGTGCAAATAATTTGAATAATTTTAAAATTCAGAACTGCAAGTTAAATATTTTCATATCTTAATAGACTTTGAGGTTTTGAGTTTGATTTTGCACGAACAATCGTGCATAATGAAACTTAAAAATTAAAATTCATTTAGTTATGAACATATTTAATTTGCACTTTTATATTTTTAAATATATTCAATAATTGCGTTATTTTTGAAAAACTTCAGATACGAATACTGAATAAATTAGGTTAAATTAGGTTGCTAGTTCTGACCTCTTAGACGTAACACATTCAGAAAAAACCAAAACACTCCCAGATTTTATTCACTATTCAAATTTTTCTCAACAAAAAATTATTCAACATTCCCCAGCCAATGTTCTGTTGATACCGTTGAAAATTTTCGACAAACTACACCAATGAAGATTAAGAAATACCAATTAGAGAGATTTCCATAGCCAACTGAAACGAGTTTGCGAAAAAAAATATTCTGTAATCATTACACATACTGAGATCGGCTAGTCGGTGGCATTCAAGCTAATGTAGAGTTATTCGAGGGATGAACGAGCAAATGATAAGCAATTCAAATTCTAATTGGAGCTTTCATTCTATTGGCAGCAAAACTAACAAGTCTTTTACATAATCTAAAGACGCATCGGTTCAATCACTCGTCCATTCATATTTTAATTTGAGTCGCGTTCAAGAGAGCCCAGCGCAAATTAATCTGAGCTCGAGTAATTTACGACCTTGTCGAGCACATTTCTATTTTTCTCTGAATAATTTATTCATCTACATTTTAATTAACACATCCTCCTCGACTAGTCAGGCCTATCGACATATAGCTTCATTAAATCGAAAGAGTGGAGTGCTTGAAGCAACAGCGCTTAGTTCTGGCCATTGAACGAAATTATAGATACATTTCGACGGGCTCGCGTATGTAAATGCTGAACTAAGCACCAATTGCCTCGTTTCATTCAACTGTTGTTTGCTCGATCGATTCGATCGGTGACGATCAGCAATGGATCCGTTTAACAACGATGGAAGGAAAAATTAAGTTTCGATATCTTTTCTATGTATTTCATTATAAATTACATTAGACGATCAACGTCTATTTAGTATCAGATAAAGCTGGGACTGGCTACGACGGCAGTAAGTGAAGTCATTCATCGAAGACCCAAGTGAATGGAACAGTCTTCGAGTAATCCATACGATAAGTTAAGTAGGGAAAAAATGTTACGATAAAATTGAACACAGTCGAATATTCGGGCTTACGAACAAATAACATTATTGATCGATTGTCGGTTTCATTAAAAACGGCGGCAAACTACAATGACATGAGAATGGAAAAATATGTTTGGTGTGATTAGAGCAGTTTGATTTTCAGATGATGGAGGCGATATGAAAGTACCTAAAGTCGAAAATTTATGAAATTGATAAAAATGATATCGAGACAGGAAAATGTGTTCGAAGGGTAAATAAACGATTTGATATTTTGATTTGGGATTTACGGTTATTTATGACCTTCTGATTTTGGTGTTCATTAAAAGTATATCAACTTTTTGCTTGAGAGAGTCTTGTGTATGTTTGCGTTTGGCATGGAGTGAGATCATTTATCAAAATACAAAGATTTTAATTAGGTTCAGCCGATTATTGTTGTTTCGATTATTTTTTTATTCATGACAGCTAGCTTGGTGAATTTTGAAGTGTTTCAAGTGTCTTGGCTGGTTATTGCCAGTTGACCCTGATTTTCAGCATTTCTAGGAGAACGTAGGAAGGTAGGTCATCTATAAACAACTGGAACAATAGAGGGCAAAGAACTGAACCTTGCAGAACTCCTGAGGTAGGAATAAATAGAATTGAGGCACAGGATTGACAGTTAACACACAAGTATGGCCAGATCATGATTCACAGAGTTAAAAGCTTTTGATATTACGTCTGTTTGCTTGTAAATCACTCTTTCAAGCAGTTCCTGAAGCAGGAAACGAGGGAAATGGGGCGAGACATACCAGCATGATTATCAGCTTTGTGTACGGAAAAAATGTTTTCTTTTTTCCATTGGGAAGGGACTATACCAGAAGTAATGCTTAGGCTGAAGATTATTGAAACTAGAATACACAAGGAGGAAGAAAAATACTTAGCTAAGATGTTCGGAATACCATCGGGACCACAGCCAAAGCTGGTTTAAAGGATTTTACTTCAGTAGGCTTTGTATGAAAACAGGGTAATGTTGATGAGAGTTGGGGAAGAGAAGTAACGAAAGAAGAAAAAATTTGTTGCGAAAGAAAAGAGAAGAAGTAGCGAGTAAAAAGCTCGTAAAACATCTTGTGAGGTGAACGTTGTTACATTGTTGAACTTTATACAGTGCATTACTAGCTTTGTATAGTGTTATCCATTTCGTACTTGAGAAGGTAAAACCCTGCTTACCGACATCTGTAAAATGTACACGTCAACAACGCTGTCTTTTGTCCAGTTGATTATTTGCCATTTTAGAATATGGATCGTTTAAGAGTCAAACAATCCAAAACAAACGCAAAACACAAACACAACAAAAAATAATATAAAAAAAATAGAACAGAAAAAAAAACAAAATAGAACAAAAATGTTCTTCAGTGATGGACCTATTTCTCGCTTTGTGGATACGTTAATAAGCAGAACTGTAGAATATGGGGCTCAGAAAATCCACAAGTGATCGTAGAGAGGCTTTTATATCCGGAAAAAGTCACTGTGAGTTGCGCATTATGGTCTCCTGGCGTGATTGGGCCGTATTTTTTCTTTGAGAACAATCAAGGACGAGTCATCGCCGTCAATTCTGAGCGCTATGGCCGCATGATAACCGATTATTTTTGGACGAAAATCAAAGATTATGATCTTGAAGATAATAGGTTTCAGCAGGATGGGGCAACAAGTCACATAACACAGGCAAATCGAGCTCCTTTGCAAGAGAAATTTCCAGGACGTGTAATTTCCCGATTAGCTGATGCGAATTGGTCCCCAACATCTTGCGATTTAACGTCTCTGGATTTCTTTTTGTGGGGGTACGCGAAAGATCATGTTTATGCGAACAATCCCCAAACTCTGAACGAACTGAAAGCCAATATCGTGATGTCATGGTCGAGATATTGCCCGAAATGTGCCGGAAAGTTATTGACAATTACCTCAAAAGGATTGAGTTCTTTAAGAAATCCCGTGGAAGACATTTGAACGATATTGTATTTCACATATAATGATAAGGACCAATCTTTACAATGAAATTAAAATTTTTATCACTTTCGGAATATTTTGTGTTTTTTTTTCAAGTTTACTTTTTCAAGCATGAATATATAGAAATAAATATGAAGTTTATGGCAAAATGAGCTTAATACAAATTTTTTCGAAAAATCAGTAAAAACTCTCTATTTTGAAAAACGCAGAGAATTGGGAGCTTAAAGAACTGTGCTTCTGGAATAGAACAATACGATTTTACATTCAGTCTATATTTCGACATCTAGTTTTTCGGATCTTTTGTTATTGCGACTTTTATTGGCTTAATTAAATCAGATGGTGATGTAGTAGAGTAGAGAAGCATGGTGTGTATTTGACCATTCCATTTCACACAGTTTTCCTTCATTCATTATTCTCAATGTAAGGAATATCTAATTTGGAGGATGAGGAACGTGTGACTACATTGGAAGCATTCCAAGGCATATTCCTCTAAGTAAGGGCACCAATATTGAAAATAATATTCAAGGACATTTCGAACGAATAATAAGAAAAGTTTTACAGAGGCTGAAACATACGGTTTTGTGTATCTGAAGATGACCCGGACAATTGGCAATGATACATAAACTTAACCTTGGAAAAAAAGACAATACAACGATCCTTGAAGTTGTCCATACCACGAGAAGGAGCCAGGGAGCTAATAAGAGAACGCCAAAGTGGTTTTTTCATGAGTCTTGCCATAAAATTTCATGAGGGAGAAGACATAGCGCCAGCTGTTTTTTTTTTGCAAAGATGTTTTTAAAGATGTTCAGATGATTAGTGACTTGAACTTGAAGTCATCCGCTATAAAAAAAAAAACAAGATAAGCTTATCAGTAAAGGTAGATCATTCAAAAACAGCAAAAACAGAAGAGAACTAAAATTAGATCTTTGCGGTAATCCAGATTAGGGAAAAGATGAATTGGAAGTCACTACAAGCATACAAAAACAATAGACTAGTGAATTGAATTATTTTTGTATTATTGAATTGCAAGACACATTTTCCAGAGACTAGACTGCGGTTAAAATGTATGGATACAAGAATTCACAAAGAAAAGCAAAGTGAATTCACCAATATCTGTTGCATACCATCATAGCCAAAACCAATGCATTTATCAAAACAATTCATAAAGGATTCAACTTCAGCGGTTTCGGCTTTCTGTTTTGTAACGGATCGATTCAGCGGCGAACTTTAGCTCGCAAAAGATGGACGTCAACAGAGGGAAAGTATGGTCTATAGCTTGCCTACTAGCTAACTTCAAATTGTTATAGGGGTTCTGTAAAATTCTTGTTCCTTTTAAACATTTTCATTTTTGTGCAGTGGAACATGGTGGGTTTTTTTTGGCATGATTGTAAATTTTGATGTGCTTTAAGTTGGGAGAGGTTTTTCATGAAACCCCTATGACAATTTTTGCATATCACTGTCCCGCAAAAAAATCATTTCTAATGAAACCTTGCGCGCAAAATCGGGCTGCCGATTTCTCCTTCCCACCAACAAGCTCTGTTCATAGAGTTCTAAGGTACTATTATAAATGCATGGAGGTTAAATTAACACATTAAGGTTGGAAAAGCAGGGAAAAAGTATAGCTTAGTTCCAGGGTGAGCTACTTTTAATCAAATAACTATGTAGTTAATTAAGGTTTATTCTAGGGTATTATTGTTATCCGACCTCGTTAAGCGTATTCACCTAACACCAGAAATATTTTTCATTGTTGGAATGGATGAACGACTCAACACTGTCAAAATAGAAATGCAACCTAGTTCAGAGACAGGTCCTTGAATAACTTTAAATTAGTGATAAATAAATAAAAATAAAGAATAAAAAACGCAGAAGAAAATAGGGATAGCCAAAATAATTTCATATAAAACTCAAATGTTTTCATACCCAATTGAGCATAAATTTCGGAGACATTGTGAAATATAATATTGAATGAAGCTAACGGTTTATTTCTTCCGAAGATTGAATTTCAAATTGAGCAAATTTTGTATTTAGAATGAAAGTGTAATTTAATGACTTACAAGCATACGATCATGCTCGAACTGGAAATATTACAGCAATTTTCTTTAAGGTAATAAGATGATATAAAATTCTATACACAGATCTCAAACTTTTTTGAAGCATTTGTTGGTATTCTACCCATTACAACCCAGCCTAGGTTAAATCCGAACTTATTGATTGAATTACGAACAAGCTGAATGGCTTTCATTCTTTCGTTTTTATTAATGTTGTTCTTGATTTGTTTCGAAGGCATCTTTGTTTTGTCTTCGGAAACAAATTAAAATTTAATTTAGAGAGACAATTCCTTACTGTCACCAGACCCTTTTTCCAAGCACGCAAACATTTTGGGAAAAAGTTGGGAAACTTTTCGAGACACCGTAAATTTTACTTGTTTGGAAACTTTGAAACTTTGTGACAATAGTTCGTATCTCGAGTGAAAACATCTTTCTCGTTGGTATGTGAGCTCACACAGCATGAATGACTAAATGTAGTGTGAAGAGGATCAGATAAACAAACTCATCATTTAGAAGACACACTCACTTAGATACAATAAACTGTGAAGTATCTTCATTGAGTTGGATACTTTTGAATGGTGAAAATTAAACTAACAAAGTTGGATACTGGAATTTCGGCAAGTGGAGTGGATTTCGATAATAATAATTCAGTATTATAGTTGTTCGTTTTTCTTCAGCTTACAACTCGAGAATAATATAATAAAAAAAAGTACTGAGCTAACGCTATGAAATTAGTTCGAACGATTTAAGAACAAGTATGAATTTCTACTGGAAATGAACAATTTTTTTGATTTTATTCAATTCGGTTGGCAAAATATTTCATCAAAACCTATCTCATTTTATTTGCAGTCATTATCTATTAAATCAGTATTTTAGCACAAAGTTCTAAAAGCTTTTAACGATTTCAATAGGAAATTCTCACACATGTGTCATTAATATTCATACGAATCCGATTCAATCAATCTTATTCGCTAAAATTTTCATGTGATCTTTGCCAAATCGTATGCATATGAATTAACGGAGAA
Source organism: Nemotelus pantherinus (assembly GCA_963978885.1). Lineage (NCBI taxonomy): Eukaryota > Metazoa > Arthropoda > Insecta > Diptera > Stratiomyidae > Nemotelus > Nemotelus pantherinus. The sequence continues at coordinate 5,210,350 of OZ022263.1, forward strand.
AATCGATTTGATTATCGATCTGCCCGTTACTCCTGCAATAACTTTGACGAATTGATAATGTATCGAAAAATTTAACCATACAGCTGATATGCACGCTTAAAATTCCTCTCATTTTTTTTTCAGTTTTGCAATCATCAAAATCATGTTGCCACCGACATAGTTTTGCTTAATATGTCGATGAATAATTTTCGAATGATTTTTCCTCGCTAATGTTGCAGAGTAATATTCGAAAAAATAACATTGAAATATCATCGAAAAGAGAAAGAAAAATAGTTTCAGGCATTCTGATTGATTTATTGTTTTGCAATGAATAAAAGCTGTTAATTTGATAGTAATCCAAATCAATCTATAAAATGTGTCAGAAATTTAAAACAACCATGTACAAACAGATGATTACAGCGGAATGTATTGCTTTTAGCAAAAAATGCTATAGCAAGTAAGCACAGAGTCGTATGTGTGCTAAGTGGTTTGTAACTTTTCATTATTCATTTATTCATTTTTCAAGCTTCTGGTACGTGTATAAAAGACAAATGATAGTAGTTGGATGAATTAAGGAATTAAAGCTGTAAAGCCATTAAAAATGATTGAATTTGGTGATTGAAATCAAAATTTTTTTTAGCTCTTATTGAGAGGGTAATTTTAATCTTTTCATTCTAAACTAGTAGATGATGATACTAGATGTAACATAGTTTCTACTGCAAGATAAAATTGATTGTATTTAGTTAAAGAATTAATTTATCACAGTTCGAGTCAGCAGATGAATTTCATTCGATGAAGTCAGCTGCAAAATATCTCGTAGTGTTGCTTTAAATTTTCAAGTAGCTGTAAACCTCAATTTATTAGTATATCTGCAACTAGATATGCATTTTTTTTTATTTATTTATTTTTACTCCTTTCGCGGCTTTGTAATATAACGATTTTATTTTTATCTTTTTTAGCAATAGCTTCTATTTAACAGCTTTTAATTTGTTCAAAAAATATACCGGATTTTTTAATAAGGACACAACAATTTTGTTTTCGATTAAAACACAAAACAATTGAGATATTGGGCTGAAATTTATTCCAAACGTAGTACTCATGTTACATTTGAATACGGAATTCGACTTTGTTCCTATGATTACCGCGAGCATGTTTGCCGCGATGGAGACTTTGGAGACAATTTTCCATCACTCCAAGGCGGAGACTTAGACCACACATAGAGTTAAAAATGTTCAGACCTTTATCATGTGCATTATTTCGCATACTCGGTTTTTTGAAATTTTATTTGTTGGTAGAATTATAGGCATACTTAAAATTTCCGCCGACGCCTAAAAGTTAAAGATAACCACTAATTGGTGAAAGCTGGACCTATTTCATATTTACGTCAATATATCCGACAAATTCTAGCTCAATCGGATGACGCGTGCACTAAAACCGGTGATTTTTGGCTTATTGAAAACCCTTATATTTTTGCCAAAACTGGCTATCCGAAGCGCTTAAAGTTGTCGTACAATTCACCCGCGAATAGAAATGGATGTATATAATTCCTGTGGATGCTGGACACGGTGGGAAAGCTCTTCGAGCGGTTACCAAAGCCATGGTTGCTGCCAGCAATTAAATCAGCTGGTGATCTATCTGACAAACAACACGGTTTTCGAAAACGGTATTCAACTATTGATGTCATCTCAGCAGTTGTTATAGTGGTGCCAAGAGCGAAGGGGGCATGTCAGCGTCAGTCTGGTCGTCATACTGGTGAAGCTAGATGCCAAAAATGCCTTCAATTCTACGAACTTGACTAATTTTTTCAAGGGCAAAACAGGTATTAGTCTTTGGCTTCTGTGCTGGAAATGCTCGCGGATGTACACAGTTCATTCAAAAAGTTCCGGGACTAATTTTTTTTGTGAATTAATATAAGAGATTAAAAAAAAGATTTTATTTTGTTTTCAACATAATTCCCTTCTCGATCTATATAAATTTTACTGCACTCATACAGCCGCTGGAACGACCTGGAAAAGTCCTCTTCTGGAATAGCTTTGAGAGCGTTGGTTACATTCCTTTGTAACGTCTCAACGACTTCAATACGTTCCCCCTTCATAGTCATCTTCAATTTAGGGAATAAAAAAAAGTCTGCCGGAGCCAGATCTGGTGAGTAGGGCGGATGATTAATCGTGGAGACCGATTTTTGGGCCCAAAAATTGTGTGACTAGTATTGAGGAGTGCGCTGGCGCATTGTCGTGCAGCAGAAACCAATCACCGATGCGATACAATTCCGGTCTCACACGACGAACCCGCTTCAAAAGTCGATCCAGGACACATCAACCGTCATTCGCCGATTACCAGACATTGCAACGCGTACACGTTCAACATTCTCATCGTTAGTCCATGTTGAAGGGCGCTCTTCTCGTGGATCATCTTCCAGCGACTGTCAACCACTCTTGAATCGAGCAAACCACTCGAAAACCTTGCTGCGGCTTAATCCTCACCATACGCAGTTTTCAATAATTCAAATGTTTCCGAACCACTTATGCCCAATTTAAAACAAAATTTGATCGCGGCACGTTGTTCCATAGCGAAAATTGTGACGTACCGATAAAAACCTGTCTAGGTAAACAAACCCAGCTGGCAAATAAATGAGGTTACAGCGCTCCTATCACCAGTGTGTTTAACTAAGACCCTAATATGACATAGTCCTGCCATCAAATAACAGATATCGCTAGTTGTAATTTTTATGAATAAATAGTCCCGGAACTTTTTGAATGAACTGTGTATTTTTGGAGGGTTATGCTAATTATGTGGCAGCGGTAATCATTTTTAGAACTGCGGAGTTCAGTTAAATCAGACTTAACCAAGTCATGAGAAAGGTAGAACGGTGGATATCTGCCCAAAACAGATAACGTAATGCTGACGAAGCGGAAGATACCGACTGTCATCCAGATGATATGATCTCCAGATCAGCATGTCAATAAGATACCTAAAATTGACACTGGATACTAAGCTGGTCTATTTGAACCACATTTGTAAGGCATGGCCAGTATCGCGAGAAGAGACGAACGTTGGGGTTGATGGCAACATCCAAGTCCATCTTTCTATACTGAAAAGACGCACTCCCCACACTAAGGAGAAGTGCCTTGCATATTGTCTGAAGCAATCGCACGGTCTCAGAAGACGCAGTGCTGGTAGTTTCGGGAGTGACATGAATGACTTATTGCCGGCAGCATGCAAGGAAGGGTACCTTATTCGCTTTGAGCTGAAAATAATTGATTCTCTAACATGAATCAATGCGAAGTCTCCGGCTTTGACAGAAAGTAGCAAAAAAATTGCTAATATGGCTAGTCTTATAAGTCTTTAATCATGAGTTCGCCGTGGTATACAACATGAATTATACTTCTAGGTCTCTCTACGCAAAGTATACAAGATGGTTAGACTTATTGTTAAATCGAATCTGTAGATCGAATTAAGCTTAATTGATGCTAGAATTAATTCTGACATGGCAATGAGGAATATAGATTATAGAAACAGTTTTGAAAACCGACAAACACTTGAAAATTGAGCAGGCAGAATCAGTTTTGTAGAAAAAACCCCAAAAATATAATCCGCTTTCGTAATAATTCCTGAAAATGAAAATTTCCGCTTGGAAAATAGTTACATAGAAGAGCAACACTATAAAAGTTTAATAGATCGTGAAGACGTTAGTGCTCCTGGTGCTGCTAAAAGTATATTTTGACTAAAGCATGTCAATGAGTAGCTGTTTTTTTTTTGATTTTGTCAAAGCTATTCTAAAGCAATAAAAAAATCACCTAAGCCAAACTTAAAATTATTCAATATTTCAATATATTTACGTGCAAACACGATAGGTCTTCATTTCTTACCTGAAACGAAAAGAATAAAAATACATTAATTGCATTATTTATCTACCGTTACAGTATCAAATAAATGTTAAAAGATATTTCAATAAAATCTGAAAGCAAACACATTCAATTCGATGCACCGATCAATTTTCCGGGTCATTACCCAAATAATATCTGACTTGGACAACATTTCAATTCCATACTAACAATTTATTACAACCAAACAATTTACATAACAAAACAAAATATTCGGATATTTCTTTTTCTTCTTCATTTTAACAGTATACCATCTTTTTTGTCACTGTGATATGTTTGAAAATCAAATTAAACGATGTATGCAATATTTCATTTAATCCGAATTCGTAGTGAAGATGCTATCTTGATAAAAGCATGTGGGCTTCAGTTTGATATTTCAGATATGTTTCAAAAATATAATCATTGAATTCAGTCAAGATGTCGTCTGTAGGCGAAAGGTGGATTTGAAAAAATCAAATTTACAAGCAAAGGTTTTTATGGTGAGTATCTTTTAAGGAAGTGAACTCATAAATTCAATAGATTTATCATTAGGAAAGTTTATGATAGATGCTTAGAGACAGTCAGTCGCCTCTTTGGATAATTCCATGCGGCCAAGTTGTGTGGCTTGACCACACAAGACGACCTTATCGTCTTCAACATTTGACTAAGATGATTCATCTTGTTCCATATCGACCATTTGATATCCGTTTGCAATATCTGTCGAATGGCGAACGCGATAAAACCTTAATTTATTATGACAGTTACAATAAGCTGTTGAAATCGATACTAGTGTTTTATTGGAGGCATACGAGACTTTCAAGCGTAGGATTTTCTAGAATTTGGTTTGATATTTCCGCATGGATCGTTTTTGCGCATGCCACCAAAAAGGAATGGTAAAATATTAGTTGATGGATGCAAAATATACTCTTTTAAATTCAAAGATTGTAATAAACTGTAAAATGAATGGGAATAAGCACCCTTCAGATGTTTGCTACATACACTTGGCAGAAAAAGTCTGCGTACACACTCAACACATCAAACATATCTATAAAAAACATCGTTTCTAACATATTATTCCGAAAATATTTTTTTTCCCTATTTTTCATTACTTCATTATCAACATAAAACAAAACAAAAATGAGAATTACTGCACTCTTAAACAACGATAAAATTCGGAAACCAAAAATTGTCTGAAATTCCAGGAATAAAAAGTCTGCGTACAAAGCGTATAAAGAGAAGTCAAAGTCACTGAGTTTCACTTAAATCAATAATAACAATAAAGTTTGTGTAGAAAAGTTGATTTACGTGTTTTTATCTAAGGTTTGCGTTAAAAATAATTTCTAAAAAACTTTAAGTAAGAGATGTCTAATAAAGGAAAGGAAATTGACTTTGGGGAAAGGGAAATTATCGTGGATTTTTGGAAAAAAAGGTACGTCATATCGTGAAATAGGTGCAATAGTCAGCAGAAGTCATTCAACTGTCCAACGAGTCGTAAAAAACTTCAAAAACACAGGAGTTTTGGTTTCAAAACCCAGATCTGGCCGTCCTCCAAAGTTGAGCCCTCATGAAACTCGAAGTTTGCTCCGAACGATAAAGGCTAATCCTAGATTAACTGCAGCTGATATGGCAAAGGACATCAAAGCAAAGTACCGCAAGTCTATTTCTGATGATGGTAAAGTATTATGAATAAAATAGACTACCTTAATATTCTCAAGCGCAATTTGAAGAAAAGTGCAGAGCATTTGGGCTTAAGCGACAGCTTTTACTTCCAACACGACAACGACCCTAAGCACACTGCGGAAGTAGTAAGACTCTGGTTGCTGTATAATGCCCAAAATCAGCTTCGTACACCACCCCAATCTCCTGACCTTAATCCAATAGAGCATTTGTGGCATCACTTGGAACAAAGGATTCGAGCGCACACAATAACGTCGAAGGTAATGCTCAAGGAAGTCCTGAGTGGAATTCAATAGCCCCAGAGTTCACTAAGAAGCTGGTAGATTCCATGCAAAAACGGTTGTGGGAAGTAATAACGAGACGAGGATATCCCACAAGCTATTAACGAGGAAAAACAATTGTTTTAGTTTCAAAAGAAATATTTGTACGCAGACTTTTTATTGCTACAATTCAGGATTTGTCTTCGTTTTTTAATTTTAATATTTTTATGGAGTACAATAATCATCATTTTTGTTTTGTTTTATGTTTGTAATAAAGCCATAAAAATAAAGAAAAAAAACTATTATGAAATAAATTACTTAAAACGATGTTTTTTATAGATATGTTGGATGTGTTGAGTGTGTACGCAGACTTTTTCTGCCAAGTGTATGTATATTTTTGGTATAATACTGATCGCACACGATTCCTTGCTTTTGCGTGCGAAGTGTAACAGACATATGCATACATGTCAAGGTCCAATGATATACGATCATATTGATTCAGAACACGCATTGGATGCCGCGTCGTTAACAATTCAACCGGTCTCTTGTCGACTTTAAATGGCTTAAATCACAACAGATATGGCTGCCCACTTGAAACGATCGGCAGCCAGCCATTCAATTTGCTGCAAATTGTCGAGTGGTTCGTATAAGTATGTACACAGAATGAGATTTATCGATCGCCATTGAACATAACTTAACTCTATTTTATTGCAGCTAAGTTCTATGGTAGTGCTGGTTAGTTGATAGTAGTTGCGGACGTGTTGTAAAGGTCGCTTGTGAGCTTGTTTATACAGGTGAACATGTTTTTGAACCGATCTAACAGTGCATTTGCAGGTTATTGAAGAACCAACGTATTTGCGTCTTACAGTCGACTAAGCGACTACTTCCTAAAGCTGAGCCAATCTAATCCTTTAAATCAATTTGTAATGGAAGGCCTTATTGTTAAATCCCATGCACCTACTATTACTCCATGATTTCCCTAAAATGGAAAAGTGAACCAGAGTCTTCCAAAACGCGAACTGCATCCCAACCAGAAAACACAGAAAGTATACCTTCTTTCAATGCAGGCAACCTATATTCTTTCAGCAGACAACAATCTCGGCTCCGCTCACCACGGCCGTGCTTCTTAAATCACCAGTTCGATCCCTTATTGCCATTTTAGGCCTGCAGGCAAACACATCAGCAATATCGTTTCGAAATGCATTGTTGTCGTCGCAGTCCCTGGAGAGAACTTCCACTAAGACACCAACCAATTCATCTTTTCGGGATCTCTCTCGGCTACAAGACCGCTTTGTTATGCCCATTATTTATGGTTCGCCATTGTCTGCGCCAATAGTCCCTGGAAGGTAGAAACGACTTTTTTCGTCTGCGGCTGTTTTTAATCCTCCATAAACGAACGGATCATAACACCTGCAACTGCAACATACGTGGCAGGCTTGAGACTCAGGCTTCGTTGGTATGCTCCTATTATCGTTGTGGAGTCGTCTTCTCTTACCGTCAAAGATCGATCGCACTTACTTACGAAACCGGTGATCAACTGATGAGATGGCTATCGATAAGTATAAAATGGGATCGAATTCCATGAATGTTCAAGAAGAGCATTGTTGTAGCTACGTTGATGACCTGCTGCGCTATTGACGCTGAAAGATATTATTCTCGAGCTTGTAGGATGTAAGGGATGCATTACAGGGCCAACAATCGAAGGTTTCCTGGCGCGGAGGGTTGTAGGCGATTATTATAGTGAATTTTTTGAGTGGACTCTTGTTACATGGAAAATTCCACGGGGGATATAATTACTCAATTTTTTTATTAAAAAAAAATAGACGGGATGTAGAAAACCAACATTTTCTAGATTTGAAGAAGACCAAGAATAATTTCATGGAAAACATACTGTTGATCCAACAATAGATAAGAGTTGCTGACTTTAGTCTTACATACATTCTTTATTGGGTTTCAAAAAAAGACAAATGCAAAAGGTCCTCATAATTTTTGACAAATACAGTTGGTGTCACAATTATAATAGAAAATAGCTGTAACTTTTAGAAGTAACCATAATGGTAATTTTTTTTTTTATATTAGCATACAACAGCCTTCTCGAATATTGAACACAAAAACACTTCCAAATAAACTAAAATTAGCGATTGAAGAGGTGCTAAAATTATTTTTACACAAAAATTTCGTGCGACAATTAGTTTTGCATGTGCGGAACATCACTCTAGGAGAATAATGGATGATTACATTGAAGATTTTGTGCATCATATGTGTAAATGAATAGGTTCACTTAATATAGAATAGTGTTCATAACATTAGGCTGTTGTTAAGACGTTTGAAAACGCACCGAGAATGGAGAGTTTGTATTGAACGAAGGTTAGTTATTGCTGGCGAGTAAAAATGGTGTCCCTGGGCCAAAACTTTCGATAAAGTTTGACCAGCAAGAACAAATAAATACCAAAATATTGAAATTAATTATGTTAACAGGCAGAGGTTAATTTCTGCAAAAAGAGACAACAAAATCAATGGGATAAGAAAATTAACATCTCAAAAAGAAAACAAAAATACATCATAGAGAGTGAATATTGGACGCAAGACTGAATATGAGCAACACTGAGATTCGAATGAAGCTAGCGGACAGTAGCATAAAACCCTACGTTATACAAGTACAGGGTGTTTTTTGAGAGGTATAGGACTTTGAAATGAAATTAAATACGGATAAATTGTTTGGATAGCCATAATTTCGGGCATGTGAGCACCACGACTGGCGCGGTGGAATTCCAAACGAGAGGTCCAATTTTCGACTACTCTAACCAATAACTGGGGCCGTATCCTGCCAATAAAGCGGCAAATGTTGTCTTCGAAATGGTCAAGCGTTTCGGGCTTGTCGGCGTAGACGAGTGATTTGACGTATCCCCACAAGAAATAGTCCAGCGGTGTTAAATCACAAGATCCTGCAGGCCAGTTCACAGGTCCAAAATGCTTTTTTCAATAAGTCGATGGTAGCACGAGCTGTATGGCATGTCGCGCAATCCTGTTGCATTACCACGTGTCAATTCCGGAACGACAAAGTCATGGATCGTTGCTCTATACCAGCCCATAAAGCACAACAAACAGTGACTTTCTCCGGATGTAACGGTGTTTGGACAACTGCCTGTGACTCATCACTCCAAATGCGACAATTTTGTTTATTGACGTAGCCATTCAACCAGAAATGAGTCTTATCGCTAAACAAAATTTTCTTATGAAATTCGGGATCTGCAGCAATTTGTTCTTGGGCCCATACACCAAACCTACGCCGTGCCCGGTGGTCGTTCGGCTTCAATTCCTGCACGAGTTGGATTTTGTAAGCGCGCAAACGAAGATCCTTCCGTAAAATCTTCCATAATCTGGATCGGCACAGGTTTAATTTTTGAGCACGATGTCGAATGGACTCACTTGGGTCTTCATCGATACTACGCTCTACAGTTGCTATAGTTTCTTCATTATGCACTGTACGACGTCTGGATGGATGCGTATTATCAGTGACAGTAAACGTGGTGCGGAAACGATCCATGGTTAATCGAATTAATTGTTCTGATGGACGATAAAGTTGACGGAGTGCGCGATGAGTTTCTCGAACAAAACCGTTTTTTTTTTTAAATAAATCTGCACGATTTGCAGACGTTGCTCAGGGGTCAACATACACTACCGTGCAAAAGTTTAAGGACAACATAAAAAAAACGATTTTTGGAGTTTGTGATTGCATTTTATTATGTTTAATAGCATTTTATGATTAAATCTTGCATATAAACTAGAAAATATACTATTTTTTTATGATTTATGTTCATTGAATGCAAATTTCACATACAAATTTTTAAATATACCGAAAATATCAAGACAAGTCAGATCAGGTTTTTTTTCATCAATGTGTCCACCTCGTGCTTTGATGATTGCAGCGCAAATTTTTGGAAGCATTTCGACCAATTTTTGAAGTGTTTCAGTTGCGAGATTGTTCCAAGTCACTTTAAGACTGTCCAACAACTGTTTTTCACTGGTCACCTGCATGTTCTTCACCTGCCGGTCGAGCTCATCCCATAATAATTCGATCGGGTTGATGTCAGGGGATTGCGGCGGCCAATCCATGAATATGAGCACACCTTTCTCTTCCTTGGACCGTAGATAGTTTATGCACAGATGGGAGATGTGCTTAGGATCATTATCTTGTTGAAAGATAAATCCGTTACCGATCAAACGAATGCCAGATAGAATGGCACTTCGTTGAAGAATATTGTGATAGTGTTCCTTCCGCATTATTCCGTCGATTTTGACCAGTTCTCCAACACCATCGTAGCTGAAACACCCCCAGACCATCATGGAGCCTCCGCCATGTTTAACTGTTGGCGCAATACATTGCGGATTAGACCGCTCATTTTTATTTCGACGAACATACTGGCGCCGCCTGGATCCAAAAATCTCGAACTTTGATTCATCGGTCCATAACACAGATTTCCACTGATCTACTGACCAATCTTTATATTTTCGAGCGAACAATAGTCTTTTCCGCTTGTTTTGTGGTCGTAGAAGTGGTTTCTTCACAGCAACGCGACCAAAATAGCCCTTTCTCTCTCAAACGACGTTTGACAGTATCCACCGAAATTGGGTTCGTCAGGGTTTCGTTGATTTCAGCTCGAATATCTGGTGCGGTTTTGAACCGATTTTGCTTGCTTATCAATAACATGTGTCGATCACCAGCTTGAGTAGTTTTTTTTTGTCGACCAGTGCGTTTTCGACTCATATTTGAGTTGGTTTCAGCGAACCGCTTCAACGTGGTTTCAACTCCACACTTTGAAACACCAATAATATTTGCAATTTCGCGAATTGTTTTACCCACTTTTCTCAAAATAAGTATTTGTGAACGTTTTTCAAGTGAAATTTCCTTTTAACGAGACATTTCCAGCGATCACAGTCGGTTTTGCGCGTGTAAACAATGACGGGAATGAATTTGACAGTTCTAGTGCACACAGAACACAGCAGAGGGCGCAAAGAACCGTTATTTTTTTGACAGGCACTCAAATGATCCAGAATGACTGTCGCCCATATTTGAATAGTTTAAAATAAAATAATCGTTATTATATTTGAAATTACAGCGCAAAAATGATGCTACTTAAAAAGAAGAATTTTTGGTTCCTTTATAATTCCATCATTTTGACTAATAATAACCAGCTGATTTGATGCTTATGTATGTAAATCATAATGAAAACGTATATTTTCTAGTTTATATACCAGATTTAATAATAAAATGTTGTTGAACACAATAAAAAACAATCACAAACTCAAAAAATCGATTTTTTTGATGATGTCCTTAAACTTTTGCACGGTAGTGTAGTCACCAAACTAACCATAAAACGCAAGACAGCTGTCACACCATACGTAGCATTAAAAAGTGTTGCCAACTTAAAGTTCAATACCTCTAAAAAAAAACACCCTGTACCAGTTTTGTGAGATCGTGGGAATTCTCCTATTTTATGGGAATTTTCGGCTTCTAAAACTTGAAAAAGGGAAAAGGGAGAAAAAGCTGCTCGTTAAACAAAATGATGGGAGAAATCATTCAAATGAAACAAAACTTTATTTGATCAAACGAGTTTGAACTACCTACGTGAAATTTACATAACATTCAGTATCCACGACATGAAATAATTCAGAATAATTATGTAAATGCATTTTTCTACTTTCCTGAAGAAATTTTAAGCTACTTTTATATATTTAATGCACTATTTCAGTCACAGCAGCTGCTGGTGCACAAATTGTTTGCAGTTGCAATTGTATTTTAAGAAGAATTTACTTAAATTTTGTGAAACCTTGTTTTATTGGCTCACTAGAAAATTTTGAATTGGATGACGAGCATTGGATATATATTTGGGACCAAAATGTGAAGAGTTCATTGCGTCTTTTGAAGAAGATACAAAATTGGAAATAAAAAGAATAAGAAAAGAGTGTTACATTATGTCAATTCATTGTAGAGATAAATAACCATTTGATGATATCTTCAAACATATTGAGTTTTTATACTCACAAATAGCTCTTAGCAGTACAAAGCAAACGAATTCGCTGCAGCTAAAAAATTTTTCAAAAAGAGTTTGGCGTGGGAAATCTATTGTCAATATCGAATGGAGAGATTTAACAGTAACTTTTTCAATTGATTGAAAGCAGAAATTATTGTAGCTAACAGAGGGGAGTTTTAGAATGAAATAGAAAAAAACCAAAGATTTTGAAGATGCGTGCATGTTTCCTCATTTAACTAAGATTTCAAAGTATGCTTTTATTTTGACACATTCAAATGCGGAATCAGAAAACTGTTTCACAATTGTAACCGACGTCAAATAGAATTAGTGGATATTTTTCGTTCAAATTTTCAGTCCAGAGGTGTTACCTGCATTGATTTCAAGCCTTCTGAAAAACATTTCACCTTACGCTTCCATCGTATATTGAGCTATTTGATTTTTGTTGATCTTTCGATTGTTTTCTGGATTACCAAGATTTTTTCTACACTTCGTGAATTTGTTCATAGCTTGCATGATTTTTAGGACTCATAGAATTTTATCTAAAGTTTTTTCCCTTAGTTCCAATGATTTTTACTAAGTGACTAAGTTCTTAGAAGTGATGAAATTATATCGTTTTTGATAAATAAGTATAAAACTCTGATGAATAACTCGCAGGTTGTCTGTGGGAAATTCGTGGGAAATTCGTGGGAATTCGCACCTTGCACTGTGGGAAAACCAATCATTTTCGAGGGAATTTCAGCCACGGAAACCTCACAACACTGCCCTGTACATATCAGTGGCGTGGCGTGATAGTTTACCCTAGGGAAGCAATTAGCTCAATTCAATGACTGATTTTGGCTATGCTTTCTTCAAATTTGTAACGTACTAATGGACTTTTAATATTGCTAATAAAAAAGCTTCCAGGAATTACGAAGATGGACGTGAGAGTACATATACTGTATTGTTATCAGTACTAATTCGGATGTTACCAATATATAATTATTTTTTCTTTAAATAGATATTTGCAAAAATTATATATTCGCAAACTTATAAGTTAGCAATGTTGCAACAGCAAGCTATGTAAATAAAGCATTTGCAAATATGGCTACGGCAACAATAACAACCACAGTGATTATGCAAATTAAATGTTTATACGCATAAAGAAAATTTCAATATTCTAGTACTTATGAAAAATAACAGTAAAATAACAACATTCCCATAACGAAAAACATGTATTTTTATATTGTTAAAAAAAAGGTAGCAAATTTAAAATAAATGAAGTAATAGTTTACAAAAAATATATTATAAATCAATTTTGATGAGAAAATTCATGCATACTTCTATTTTAAATGTAATGCAATTCGCCTTTGTAATTCACCTTTTTATCCGCAAAAGATCGAGATCCAAAAGGAAATTTAAAAAGGTCACTAATTATGCAATTATAATCCATGCTATTTACGAAACAAATAAATACATTAACCTTTTAATTGCACTCTCACTATTTTAAGTATAAAAGTGAAAAATCATGCAACTCCAGAAAGTAATTTTACGCACTCAATCCTAAACAATTGAAATTAATTTAGTTTCAACAATACTGTAAACTATTAGTGAAATAAATACCTTCAACAACTAAAAATACCTTCACCAAATTTATATATAAAATATAGCACAAATTTCACTATCGAACTACAATCTGGCAGCCCTTGAAACATCTCGTAGTTCAAATTCATTCAAAAATTCACATAGTGTGTACGTACTACAGCAAACATTCTCATTCAAAAAAAATACCCACAAGCAAATTATATGGGGAACGTGATAATTAGTTCCACAGCAACCAAACGTACGCGGCTTCTCTCTCAGTTTCTCGCTTGAGAGGATAATTTCCCCTCAGAAGCAATTTCTTCATTGCTTCCAAATAGCTAGTACAAGCATATTTTTTTGAATGACGTCACAATGCAGTCTACATGGAATGAAATTAATGTTCATAGATGCAATTTTTGCGTTGCTTCCATCCGTCTTGTTCTCTCAATAGTTTCATTCGGTGGTGTTACCACCTTAGCCGTGTGAGATGTTCACTATTGGTTTTTGGGAAAATTTATTTAGAAAATTCTTCTCCATGATTTTTTTTTCGCGATTTTTAAATAAATTAATTTAAAATATATATCAGTCAAATGTAAGGGAAGCAATGCTTCCCTTGCTTCCATGAACGCCACGCCACTGGTACATATGGTACTGAACTTTTGTATGCGACGCCTTTTGTATGGCTTTGTAAAACCTCGCGGCAAACCCCAAATTTTGTTGTTTGAGTACGCGTGTTGACCCTGTTCATTGTTCAGGTTTGCGAAGGATATTAAGCTCTACTTTTGGGGTTCGTTTCTGGTCCTTTTTCAGAAGAGGTTTCGTATAGACCTTGATAATGGAAGCCTTTAGGACTAGTGATGTCAAAAAGGATTTTAGTTTATTTTGCAGAATTTGTTAGCCGGTAAAATTTCGCTAGTTTGGCTAGTTCGGTCGTGCATAGAGATACGTAAAAAAACACTACACCCCTTACAGCAAACTTTTACAGTGCCGCAATATACTCCCAGACAACTGTACTCTGCACATATTATTATATTCAATCGAACAAAGGCACATTACGCACTCGTAGTTCACTAAGATATGCAGCCTTGATGGACACTGAAGTAGTTGTACTATAGTATATCATAGAAATATTAATATATAAATATTAATGTGTAAAGATATATCATAGAAATATTAATATCTATCTTGAAATAAATTGCCGTGCAAAAGTATAAGGGCATCATCGAAAAAATCGATTTTTTGAGTTTGTGATTGTTTGTTATTGTGTTGAACAGCATTTTATGATTAAATCTTGTATATAAACTAGAAAATATAATATTTTACTATGATTTATGCTCATTACATGTAAGTTTTGCATAAAAATATTCAAAAATACTGAATATATCACGACAAGCCAAATCAGGTTTTTTTCATCAATGTATTCACCTCGTGCTTTGATGATTGCAGCGCAAATTCTTGGGCGCCTTTCGACCAATTTTTGGAGTGTTTTAGTTGCGAGATTGTCCCAAGTCACTTTTAGACTGTCGAACAACTGTTTTTCACTGTTTTTTCACTGTTCTTCACTTGCCGGTCGAGCTCGTTCCATAATAATTGGGTTGACGTTAGGGGATTGCGGTGGCCAATCCATGATTTTGAGCACACCTTTCTCTTCCTTGGACCGTAGATAGTTTATGCACAGATGGGAGGTGTGCTTGGGATTATTATCTTGTTGAAGATAAATCTGTTGTCGATCAAACCAATGCCACATGGAATGGTACTTCGTTGAAGAATATTGTGATAGTGTTCATTCCGCATTATTCCGTCGTTTTTGGCCAGTTTTCCAACACCATAGTAGCTGAAACACCCGCAGACCATCACGGTGTTTCCGCCATGTTTAACTTTTGGCGCTCATCTTTATTTCGACGAACATACTGGTGTGGCCTGGATCCGAAAATCTCGAACTTTGATTTATCGGTTCATAACACAGATTTCCACTGATCTACTGACCAATCTTTATATTTTCGAGATAACAATAATCTTTTCCGCTGGTTTTGTGGTCGTAGCAACGGTTTTTTCACAGCAACGCGACCAAAATATCCCTTCTCTCGCAAACGACGTTTGACAGTATCCACCGGAATTGGGTTCGTCGGGGTTACATTGATTTCGGCACGAATATTTGGTGCTATTTTGAAACGATTTTGCTTGCTCATCAATGAAATGTATCCGTCATCGGCTTGAGTTGTTTTTTTTTTTGGTCGGCCAGAGCGTTTTCGATTAATATTTGAGTTGGTTTCGGCGAACCGCTTCAACATGGTTTCAACTCCACACTTTACAACACCAACATTATTTGCGATTTCCCGAATTGTTTTACCCACTTTTCTCAAAATAAGTATTTCTAAAGGTTTTTCAAGTGAAATTTCCTTTTTTCGAGCCATTTTCAGCGATCACAATCGGTTTCGGGCGTGTAAACACTCACGGGAATGAATTTGACAGTTCTAGTCCACACATAACACAGCAGAGGGCGAAAAAAACCCCGTTATTTTTTGACAGGCACTCAAATGATCCAGAATGACTATCGCCCATATTTGAATAGTTTAAAATAAAATAATAGTTATTATATTTGAAATTACAGCGTAAAAATGATGCTACTTAAGAATAAGAATTTTTGGTCTCTTCATAGTTCCATCATTTTGACTAATAATAATCAGCTAATTTAATGCAAATGTATGTAAATCATAATAAAATCGTCTAATTTTAGTTTCTATGCAAGAATTAATCATAAAATGTTGTTGAACACAGTAAAAAACAATCAAAAACTCAAAAAAATCGATTTTTTTGATGATGTCTTTATAATTTTGCCCGGTAGTGTATATCTAGCTTTCAAGGGACAGTTATAACGCCTGTGCGCTAAGAAGGCGAAGCGATTGCAATGTTAAATTGCTGTAAATTCTATTCCTTTATTTATTTTCATAGTGTGGTTACATTAAATTAAATTATAATAAAATAATATTATATTGCAGTAAAATATACTATTCAATAGTAAATAATATACTGCTTAGTAACGTCATCTCCCGTACTGTACTGCTTTATCTTCTTTATCTGACAGGATCAGAAAAATCAAAACAAGTTGAAATATCTATTTGATTCATTTCATTTCGTTACAAAAGGTCTAATCAATTCATCCGTTCGCAAATTTTAAGTTTTCAATTTATAATTATTGTGGGATCAGTTTCTTATTAAAAACATACCGCCAACATGAATATTCATCAGCGTATCTAGTGAAAATGAGGGCAATAGCCCGCACTTTTTCGGGAAGGTAGTCACATAAAGATCCAAATGTTTGTTTGCTTGATGAAAATTTAAATTGGAACCGATATCTAGTTGATTATAGATAAGATTCATTAGTTTCAATTTTCGCCTACGCTTAAGGCATTTCATTATTTCCCGTATGTGAATATGTTAATGAAGCGAAATGTTAAAAATAGCGAAATAATCTAAAATCAAATTTCACTTTAGACATACAACTCGCTAATAAAAAACAAGCTACAATAGGTTGATTAGTTTTTTCAGATTGGTTATTAAAAATCCATTAATTATTAAGTATTCCAAAAATCTGTTTTTTACTCTCTTTTCTAGTCTCAAAAAATTAATTAATCGGCGAAATTTATCTTACCGTATAAAGCCGTAAAAACAATTTGGGGCACATATTCGGATCGAAATGTGAAGACAGTAATTTTTTGATAGACAATGAAGCAAATACTAAAATTAGTCGTAAACGAAAGTGGAGTAAGACATTCTTTAGGCTTTTTAGGCATTTTTGTTTCTCACTTTTTGTCAATAAAACTAGATCTCGCATGTGTTTCAAGAGTGAGATAGTTTTCTAAGTTTAATCTGTGTCATATTTGCACCGATTTTCTCATATGACTACCGTTAAAGACAATTTCGATTTGACAATAATTTCCAGTTGGTTCAGTTGTGGTCTTTCGCTTTCTACTCTAATCTACACATAAGTTTCGGTTAATCTAATGCCGTATAAAAAATGTGGCAATTGTTTTTGATGCCAAGTAGTGTTAGTAGATCAATGATTTTTTTTTTTAGTAACATTGATGCGATTTTGATTAGTGCCTGCAGGGGGCTTGATTTTTAGGTTGGCGAATGAGCTCAGTTCTTATTTGAAACTAATAACGGAATTCCTATCAATGATGTCCGATTTGTGTTGTATCTTGTTTCACATGAGATAATCAGATTTTTGTTTTGCGAGACTTTATTAACATCAACACCTTTCTGTCACTATTTTTGATTGGAGAGTGCATTCCATTTGAAGGCAAGATCTACTTACATACGTAAAATTTCGCAAGTCAGTTTATACTTTAGGATCGACAGAACGGATACATCACTGCTTGCTATCTGCATGTCATTCGTCGAGATTCGTAATAACTTGCATAAGGTTGTAGAAGATAAGTCAGTCGTCTTGCAGATGACTTTGCGGTAAATTCCAGTTCTGAATGAGATGCCTGGAAGGTACAAAACGAATGGTGATGGCGTGAAATTTTTTATGCATACGGCTACGTACATACGTACATGGGTACGTGCTTTCTACTGTGGGTACATTCATACAAATGCCGCGACGAATTGTAACCAGTTGAAAATCCACCACATATTGTTAGTTTCTGATGTTGAATCAAGTGCTAGTTAGTCATGGCTTTGCGATAAACGTGTTGCCGTTTTCGAATTTCAAAGATTTGTAGAACTTATGTTCCATGAAACTCAAAAGTCATCACAGTACGATAACACTCAATAATCCTTAAGTCAGAACATAGCATACGATTTTAAAATTTTCAACATATTCTCTGCCTGCGATCCAATCGACCACGTCAGGCAACCCGTCACTATCTTTACACTTTTCTTTCGATCTTCTAATCGTGTTATAAGCGTTCGTTCACCTTCAGCCACTTTGAATACAAAAGAGGTTTTTCTTTCGAACCCAAGGTTATCGTCGTGAATGCTTGTACGTAGCTGCAAGCTAAAGCCAGTTCTTGTCAGCCAACCATTTTTGTACCCCCCTTCGAGCGTTCGTTCGCTACTCTGATTCCGAACCCACGTCAATGCAAGAACCCTTGTCGGTATTTTGGATTTTTCTTCAAGTTGCGGTGATTTTGCTCCTGCTGACTGACTGGCTACATAACTTCTCTCTTCCACGGATGTGTGTTTCCAATGGATTACAACAAGTTCCTGGTCGCAAGTCTCGAAAAGCTGAAGACAAGTGTCTATTTGCTTGTTTAGTTCTCGTCGTCTCGGGAGCCATTCGATTCAATATTGCCGCAAGTCTCCAGCACGATAGGTAGTTTAAGTCGTCGAAGTCAATTTGGCTCGCGAAAAATCTACTTTTCGTTTGGATTGCTCACGTTCGAATCGTAGTAGGCACCTTGGATTTAATTCGTGTTGAATCGCGTTGGTCCGGTCAGTTTTCGTTGTGAGAGAGTTGGTTCGGTAGGAAGTCTGAAGCATGTTCAGGCATAAGACATGCGGTCTAATCAGTGCAATGTTGTATGTGAAATGTTTCATGTTGCAAATCGAGTTCTTCGAGCCTTTGAAATGGCATTTCCGATAACATTAAATGCTAGACATTACAACTTGCTGGAAGGTGATTTGATTGTTGTATTCGATGTTACTACGGAAAGAGAAAATATCTCAGCGAAACCATCGAGTACCTAGTGCAGGGAAGATTATTGAAGGCGCAAAGTGCAGGTGTGAACTGAACTGGTTGGGTTTTCCAGGCGAGATCAAAGGTTCTTCATGATGAATTCAGTAATAAATGAGGTTCATATTGAAAGAGGAGAATAAATCGTGAGGTTCCCACACAGATAATGTCGTTTCCTGAAGCTTGTCTGTATGGATTCAAAGTGTGGGACTTGGTCATTTGGTTGGTTATGGTTTTTCTGAAACTTTACTGGCGTACAGTATGGGAAACTGCTGCGAAATTATACCGCTTGAAATATGTTATTTGAATGTAGGCTTTAGGTTATCGCTATAAGGTTAGGTACTCTCTAATAGTTAAACTTCGAATAAAGTAATTTGAAGGAAAAATTCGAGTTGAGGAGCCGTCCAGTTCAGATGTTATTATCAATGCTACTATACTGAGCAGTATCTCTTTGAATTGAATTAGTTTTCAAAGAGCTAAAATTGTGAACTAACCCCATCGAACTTACAAAAGGCTCCGAGTGATTCGTGGAAAAGACAGGTCATAGGCTTAGGATGCTTTAGTGGAAATTTAATGCGGACGTCCGGGAAAATTTTCGTCGCGAACTTCTCGGAAAATGCAAGCTACATTTTAATTTGTTGTATATCCCACACTGTAATTGTATATCCCACACTGTAATTTAGGAGTTCTAGAAAAATTTTAACATATTATGCGCGGAAATAATGCTAAAAAAAATCCCTAGTTTGACGCAAGAGCTAACAACGTCAATAAAATTTGTCTTCTAAGCCGCATCTACATTCAGCCGATTTTTTAACATACACAAAGAAGTGACAAAGATTGCGGACGCAGTGTTGCGCGCGTTATATCAGATGCGAAAGGAAATATGCAAGTAAGAAATGTGACTAATAAGTTTGCGGCCTAAAGTGCTTAATGAATGAAAAGTATAGTTTTATATTTTTGTATTTTTCAATGTAATTCCCTTCAATTGAAATACACTTTTCACATCATGCATATAATGCTTTTATACCACTGAAAAAATATTCATTCGATCTCTCTTCAAAATTGTTTTTAACGGTTCATTTCATCTCACTGTCGTCCAAAAATCTTTGTCTCCGTCCCTCCTTTTTTAAATTTGAAAAAAGGAAAAAGTCACTAGGACCCCTGTCTGGACTGTAGAGTGAGTGGTCGTTTTCTATGAATTCCGTAGCTTTCAAGGCATCTCTCGGCATCCCTGTCGTCTTGCAGAAACAATACTCCGCGCGCCGACTTGCTACGTCTCTTCTGTACGACTGCTCCACGTGACTCATCCGGTAAATTAGCATAATAGTGGCCGTTCACTGTAGTCCCTTCAGGAAAACTACAGTGAACGCAGAAAATGGTACACCAACTTTTCCAGTTTGAATTTCTTTGGTGGCCTTTTTCTCTTTTTTATCCATTGTATCGACTCTTGTTTGGACTCGGGATCATACTGAAGAATCCAGGTTACATCAACGGTAGCAATGAGGTTACAAATTTCATCCAAATTATCCTGACATAACTCCAAAAAATCTTTACAACTCTCCAATCGTCGCTGCTTCTCGTGCGGTGTAAGCATTGGCGGTAGTCAAATTTTTTTCCATGTTTAATTGTTGATGTAAAATACCTTCAACTCGTTTTTTGCTAGTATGTAGCTATTCTGCTATCAGCTACAATTTAATTCTTCGATTTGCCACGACTATCACTGGGTAGCCCGGGCGGGGGTCATCTTCACAGGATTCTCTTCCTTGTTGAAAAAACCGAGCAATTTTTTGTCGATCGTATATGAAGGTACAGAGTTCTGAATGAGATCTCTTCAAAAATCCCGATGACAAAAATTTCTTTCTTATTTAACAAGGGATTAAATCACAGCGCGGTGCTCCAAATTGCGAGAATTTCCTGTTTCCGTTGACTGGTGTTGTTGCTTCTTCCAACGATGAAGTGGTAATGAACAAAATAAAAAAAGACGTGTAATTTATACTAACAATGAGAGAGAGACACAATTGGCGTTATCAGTAGTAACGAAATGATGAGTCATTGGTAAGTACCCTAGGTCGCGAACTTATCAGTCGCCCCACGTATGTTTACTGAAAGCTAATTGGCCAAGAAATAAGAGGAACGTCGAAATGTTGTCAAATTGAAAAAAACATACTAAGGTGATTCGTGGCAGCAAAAAGCAAAAATGTCGTCGCGACGAAACCCATTAAATTCCTCATTAAAAAAATTAGCTTTGAATTTATCGATTACATAATTTAATTTATTGATCAACGATCCTGATGAAAGGATTTACCTTCATTTTTCAAACATAAATAAACGATCGCCTACTTCTTTGAGTTTCACGAAATAGGTTCGGTAAAAGCTTCGACCAGGAGGAATATATATATTTTCTTGCTGGATCTTTTTGATAGAAAGTTATTTTTTTCTATCTCAAAGGGACAGAAGTAAAAAAATTGGGACAGTACTGAGACAAACGACTTCTTATATTGTTAATTTAAACATGGAGATCGGAGGCTAACCGTGAACTTTTGTTTATGGGGACTTTTTATTAGTGGCAATCTTATCGTGCACTATTTTTCCATGTTTTGCTTACTTTTACCCAATACATAGCAATATGACACCAAGATAGCAGCTACACTTTTTTCCTACCTTCGTTCGACGCACATCTTCCAGATGAAGGAGGATTTATTTATACCCAATATACTCTCCAACTATAACCTAATTCATTCTACCACTTTCCTCTGCATACACTCTTTATTTCCTTGTACAAAAACCTGTTGACACCATTAATACCATAAATGACCTAAACTATCTTTTAGTGTCATCAAAATTTCACACACTCCGGTTAACCGTTCTACCCACAATCTCTTGTTTCTTTATCATTATCTATGTACATTGCATTGGGTTTGTGTGCTAACACTTCTTCGAGAGCATGTATGTCGTCATTTAGTCCTCTTGACTCATTTGTGAATTAAATGAATTGTTTCTTGGATGTTGAGTACCTCTTTCTCTCTTGAGAACCATTTTTATTTTGTCATTAGTACGTGTGTAGTGTATTTTCTTTTGCCAGAAAGTTTACGCCGCAAGTTGTAGGTAAAGTACTTTTATTTCAATGAGTGGGGTTAAAAAATGTGACTACGGTTAAAGGTTAAGTAGTCACTTGGGATCAATTCAGAAAATTTTTACCATCAAAGAATATTGATAATATTCATGATAAACAGTTGTAAAGTTAGTGAAAGTAATTTTGAAGCATGGCGAAAGTATATGTAATATTTTAGTTGGCAAGTTATTATGAAAACAAAATATATTTGCTCCAGGATCTTGGAAAGTCAAGTAATTAAATGCCACTTTTGCGGACATTTTTAATTCCAACCTCCTTAAGTAGCAAATAATTCAAACAGTCTCTGTAGTTGGCAGAATGGGACCCTATACAGTTAGGACAATTTCATGGTTGGGACACGATCGTTTGATTGCCATACAGTAAAATGCCTTTCATTTGTGATTTTAATGATTATTTGATTACTTTGATTCAATTGTAGATATACAATGATTTGTTTTTGTTCAATTATAGCCGCCTATACTTATAAAAAGTTTCGATTTCAATCCATTTGCTCTTCTTTCTTTGATGAGAGTGAAGAGAAAGCTGTGTTCGTTTATGTTAGATCTCCGATAAAGAAGCTTTAATCCTAGAATTCTCTTCAAAGTACCGACAAGTCACGGATGGCCGGCGATTTTGTATGCTTTTTCCAGTTTTTTTTTAAGTTAGATACATTTTTAGCTTCCCCATTGCTGCAATACTCCAGTATCGTACGATTGGTTTAAGTTCAGGACAATTTGGTGGGTTTGCTTCCTTGGGGACAAAAGTGACGTGTTTACTTTCACACCCCTCCAGCGTTTTCTTAGCATAATAACTTAGTGCTAGGTGTGGCCAAAACAACACGGACCTTTCATGCCTATTAATGGAAGGTAATAATCGCTTCTGCAGCCATAGCTCGATGTAAACCTGGGCATTGAATGCGCCTTATATCGTTCCTTAGACCACAGATGTATTTTTGCCACACCATGTACTTTTTAGGAAATTTACTGGCTTTCTTCGACTCAAATACTTCTTTCACTACACCCTTTGCTTACGCAGTGTAAAATTCATGGCCACGAACCTGCTTGAAGTCCGCTTTGACATATGTAAGTCACGTCATCTAAAATCAATTGACTTCGCCACATATTAATAGTACAAAAGTCACAAAGATATGTGTTAAATTATACTTCGACAGCCCTTATCTATAAAATACTTAGAGGATTTGAGTATAAAATCCGAAAGCCTGGACGCTTAGGCGGTTACATACAAGATGTGTTGGTCGAATAAATGTTGATGTCAAAAATTACTCCGAGGTCTTTGAAATGGAATAGGAAATTGCGAGAGGTTCTAGAAACGTAATCAGAAAAAACTAGTGGGTAGTTTTTACGCCTGAATGACATTTGGTTGCATTTTGAGACATTCAGGACAAGATAGTATACAATTTATCAGTTGCCAAGAGTGCGCAGGTCACTCTGAAACGGTAAGGAATTTTCAATTGAATTGTTTACTCATCTGCATACAGAATAGAAAAGAAGTTTAAGAGACACGGTAGATCATTAATGGGAATTAGGAACAACAAGGGGTCAAGATTCGATCTTCGTCGAACACCGAAAGTCGGATAGAAGAGAGCAGAAGAACAGGAGTTCACAGTTACAGCAAAAGTACGTTCGTAAATGTTGGGAAAAAAACCAGGACAGCAGACAAACCATATTTGTCCAATTTCAAAAGAAGAAACTCATGGTTGACAAAGTCACACGCCTTAAAAAAAAGCAGGGTAGAGAACATCCATTTGTCTTTGCTGATTGATAGCAGTAGCAATAGTGTTGGGGAATGATAGCAAGTTAGTAACAGTAGTTTTACCTTTGACATATTCATAAATTCTGTTATAAATAAATCTTTCACGTAGTTTGCTGAAAAAAGGTAGAAGTTAGATTGAGCGGTAATTGGAGATGTAAGCAAGATCACCGGCTTTGATTAGGCGGCTTAGATTAGAGAAAATATTAGCAGACTTCCATAAAGATTTCTTGATATCCATAAAGAAGGAAAACCGTCAGTTGAGGCGCTGGTTTAGATAATGGAGAGTGGTACAAAAAGTGTAGATAATAGTGACTTTGCTAGTATATAAGATTTGATAGGAAAACTTAGAGCCTATGGAAAAGCAAATCAAAGTCCCAACAGCGAAGAAAGGAATACCAGTTAACATGATTGATTCCGTTCGCCATTGCAGTAAAGATGTTTTTATGGAGACTGAGATGAGAATAGGAAGAGGCTTTGGACCTAAAAAGAAGATTGAGAGAAAATTCTAGCAGTACAGAAGAGAAAAGAAATTCTAACAGTACAGAAGGAATATAAGGTGAAGCAGCGGAATCCAAAAAAAAAAACTGAAGACACTTTAAGGTTGGACAAAACTAAATATTTCGCCATTAATATTAGGTGCAGAGTCCAATTAAGGAATAGAACATAAAGAAATGAAGCAAGAAAAAGTTAGTACGTGATGGTGTAAGGCATAGTTGAAAGATGCATTTCACTCGATTGAAGGCATATTGAAATCACCACATAACACTAAGCGAATGGAAGGAAAACGGCAAAGGAGATAGGATGAGCGCTCTGAAAAATAAAGTTCGTGGAGTGATACAGGACTATTACAGGGGATGTAGATGGAAGCAATAAGTTATATTGAGGTAGGAGCTAGACAACGAAGCAGTAAAATACATCCCACTAAGGAAGTAATGGTAAAGCCACTACAAAGAGTACTGGTGAGAGGATACAAATGGGAGCAACTGCAACACCAGACTTACCAGATATTGATAGCGGAAAACAGTGTGTAGTGGTAAAAGCCTCATTATCCTAAATATCCTTGTTCAACCAGGACAGACTTACTTTATAAGACTTGCCACGCAAGCCACGGAAGTTCGCAGGGGCTTCTTTGGTATGGTGGAGTTATTCAACAGAACTGACAGTTGTCCGTTCACTATTAGTCTGGTATTATTATTACTCGTACAGATGGCGTTAAACACTAGTTTATAATTAATCTCATTTAATGCATCACTTCGCAATAACTGTTTAGCTTCCCCAGTAACTTAATTGCGCAGATGGCGCCAACAGGAACAGATTAGCGTCTCTGTTAAGATGCCCATCGTTTGTGGCAAACGATATTCCAAATCAATTTCTATTAAATATACATCGTTAGAAATATAATTTCCAAAATAATTAGAACATATCTAACGAAAAAGTTATTTTCATGTAGGTGAAAGCTATTTTTATCCATGATATATTTTCTATTCATGGTATTCGTTATTTTCGTTTGAGGCCAATGTTAAAAATATTTAAAAATCTTTTCGACATCGTCATACCAACTAAACTTTTTAGCTTCTTCAAATTTTCTACGATCAAAAAAGGTTGTAAAGACTTGACCTAACTTTAGCAACAACTTTAATCAACATCAACAGCTGCACCCAATTAAAATGCATCAAATATCTCTCGGAAAACTTTGAATTTACATTTCTTTTTTATTACTCACAGCTTCAAGCATCACATTTATGTAAATAGTCTGCACTTTCTTAACAAAGGAAGCATCGAAATTCATTTCACCTTACTAGCAAGCGGGACTAAATGTTCTACCACAAAAAATAACGGGAAACTTAATAATTTTATGGACTGGATTCATTTCGCCTCGTTATTTTCCATCCTTATTGAGTCCTGGTGCGTGTCAGACCATTTATTCAATCTGTTTGATGGTAGTAAGCTATAGCAGCTTGCATACTACACTCAACAAGTAAAGTAAAAGAATCTACTACCAAAACGGTCGGTCGATTGCTTTGCTTGCAAGATTCACTGAGGCATCTTTTTCGCTTCTACCGCCGCCGATGCCGTCGTCTTCTTAGTAATCATAAATTATTTATGACGAACAATGAAGTAAAATTTTGTACGGCGTACTTTTTTCAATATAATTTTTTCAAGGATTCTACGGAGCTGATAGCATAAAGGCAGCACCCAAAAAAAGAGAGAGACGGATTTCAATCAGTGAATTGTCGCGGTATTGGTAATATGATTATTTTACGGTAGTTCTGAATCAGGAATTTATGCAGTTGCAAAAGGTTTCAAATGAAAATTTATGCATGAAATATATTCTTATTTTCGGGGCTTGAATAATATTTGGTCCCAGCCACTTTGCTGGTGGCAAGTGATTTCATTGTTTTTATTTCGATTTTCAAATTAAGCACCGCGCCTTAATAAAGACTAGGATCATTTTTGAAATTCCTTGGTAAGAATAAGCGAAATTCCAGCACGTACGAAATACCCGATTCGACTTTTGTGTTGGTGACGCCCGCAATACATGACTACTTAAATTGGTTGCCGCGCAGTGTGGGTGAGTGTGTTTTTCATACACCTTGTTGCGGTCCGTTAATGAATGAAAGATATATTTGGACAAAGAAATTTAATTCGCAGCCTTAGCAGCTTATACACAATGCAAAATCATAAAATGATTAACTTTTTTTTTAGAAGATTTTATCTTGGGAGCTCACTTCCATTGTTGCAGCAATAATATGGCTTCTTTCAACTCTAGATTCGAATAAAACAGCAAACCAAACAATTGAGCTGGGCTGAATGTTATTCGATTCATTCTTCTAGCGGCTGAATTGTCGATTGGATAAAACTTCTCTCGAAATTATCAAAATTAATGAAATCTTAATCAGGTGTGATTAATTATAGTCATACCAATACGATTAGGCGAATTTAATTCGGGCCAGAACGCAGAAAAAATACCTCTAAATTGAGTTCATGACCGGACAGATAATTTTTCGATCTAATGACCCTGTCTGGTAATATCTTAACGGTTCTCACCTTTAGTCAGAGCTGAATTTATTACTGGTCAAACCTTTGAAAAAACGAGTCGGCAACGTTGATCTAACAATCTCGTAGCTTTTTAGAGACTGCTATGTAGATATTTCATCGATACCGACGAAGGCAAATATAAAAGTTGATAGATGATGTTAGATTTTTCCATGTTTCATTGTTCGTTTTGCGTTCTTTTCGTCTAACCAGGTACGTATCACATTTATTGTCCTACTGGTCGTCGAATGAACGCACTGACTGGCTGGACGGACTAAAGAAAGCAATCAATTGTTAATGAGTTTTGACTGACAGCTTGAGTAACGAAAGATGAAATCAACTCACTTCGCGGAAGAATAATAGCGTTGAAATGCTTTAAGAGCACAGACAACAGATATTTCTGAACGTATAGGTTATTACAATTTTTTACTTAGTTCGTTGGACGTTGAAAATAGCCTGTTGATTTTTTTCTTCCAGTATATAGTTTTTCGTGTGTTTTAAAGGCGTTGCCCTGAATGATTATTAATGTTCAAGCTAAAGGGTGCATTTATCTAGTTTTGAGATTCTCGCTTAATCAAGGAGTGGGCAGTTTCGGGAAAATGTTATGGGAATAATGTTGTGGGAAATTTCAGAAATGTGTTAAACAGTTAGGTAAGGTAAAAGAAAAGGTACGAGTGCAATAACTTGTGCCTTGACTTGATTGCAACAGAGTGGATGATTTCAATACAATCGAAATTTGAGTTTGACATTCTTTTTGGTGTTTTTGTTTTTTTTTTAGATTGCAATATTCTTTAGTTCATTGTCATATTAGCTTTTATTTTATAACAGATTTGAAATTCAACTACAAAATGAATGAAAAGTTCATGGAATTTAAGAATTTACAGAGCAGATTTTAAAGAATATCAAGAAATGTTTGGAATATTTTCGGCTTGGTAGCGTATTCGCTAATGAAAAGGTTAAAGTATTAAATCAATTGTTATCCACCAAACCAATTTTATTTATTTATTCACCAAAACAAGGTAGAAAATCACATATAAAATAATAAATTAAAAATAAAATGGAAAAGTAAAGTCAAGTAAAAAGTAAAAACAAACAAGTTAAATAAGCAACAAACAAATGAAAAAAGTAACAAATAGATTAATAAATAATAATCAATAAATAAAACCATTGACATATTAGCTATAGCTTAAGGTCTAGGGGTATGGATGGCATGCAAAAGAGAGGATTTGAAGGATGATTTGGAAATCGTAGGGGAGTATGGATTACTTATGCTGTTGAATATTCTGCAGCTTCTATTTATTGGCTCATTCATATTGGCTCATATGTCGTCGAATGTGAATATCCTTTTAGGAAACGATTGGACCTGGTGTTCCTCCCAGGTATATTTATCAAAATTTTACTATTCAGGAATTCTACATTAATAGCGCCTGTAATGATATCGAATGTGAAGCAGGCCGATATCATCATTCTTCTGGAGGCTAGTGTCGATAGGTTTAAATGACCCAGTCGAAGCTCATAAGGGGGCAGGCTGTTAAAATCATAAGGGTTGTACAGTTCTCTCAAGGCGAAAAGTAAAAATTGTTTTTGTATTGACTCGAGTCTGTCACTGTGGGTTTCAAAAGCGGGATTCCAGCTAATGCAAGCGTATTCGAGAATAGGACGTACAAGTGAAGTGTATAAGGATCTTGTGACCCACAGACTACGAAATTCTTTGGAACGTCTTTTGATGAAACCTAGCTGTTTGTTTGCACGAGAAAGTATTTTATCAAAGTGTAAGGTGAAGCGGAGTTTTTCATCTAAGATAATACCGAAGTCAGCAATGTTATCATATTATTGCCGAGGAAGGACGAATTATGTGTGACCATGCATTTCCTGGAAAAACGAATAACTTGGCATTTATTAATGTTGAGAGAGAGCTTGTTTATATTGCACCACTGATCAAGTGAATCAAGCTTGGATTGGAGAAAGAAGGCATCCGATTTCGATTCAATAGTCTGATAAAGTTTGAGATCGTATGCATAGAGTAAATGTGGTATGCCTGCTAGGACGTCAGATAAGTCGGAAATAAATCTATTAAAAAGAAGTGGGCCAAGATGGCTACCTTGGGGTACACCAGAGGTAGCACTAACGTTTTTCGATAAAAATCCTTGAAATTTTACACATTGTGTTCGATCGCGAAAGTAGGAGGTCGGCCAGCTGAGTAAAGACCCCGACAATACCGAATTTCTGAAGCTTTAGAATTAAGGTAGAATGGTCAACTCTGTCAAACGCCTTACTCAAGGCAGTGTAGACTGCGTCAATTTGGTATCCTTTTTCCATTTTGCATAGAACGTCAGAGATTATGATTGTCAAATTGGTGGTAGTTAAGCGACCTTTTCTAAAGCCATGTTGTTGCTCGTTCAAACGGGAATCAACAAGTGGAGAAAGTTTATTGTATACCACCTTTTCGAAAAGTTTCGAAATCGAAGACAAAATGGCAATGCCCCTATAATTTCGGATACAGCGTCGATCACCATTTTTGAATATGGGTGTGACATACGAAAGCCTCCAACAGAATGGGAAAATTCCCGACGAAAGTGATCTATTAAACAAAATATGCAAGGGAGCTATAAGCTGCTCTACGCACTTGTGCAAGAAGGTCAGAGGAAGAAGATCAGGCCCAGGACTTTTGTTGCAGTCGAGATCCAAAATAGCTTCACGTATTTCATCACGGGAAATTTCTAAATGATTCACAAAAGCTGTTGAAGCTGAATCAGAGGAAGAAATGTGTGAGTGTGATAGGTCTGGTGCATTAAAAACTTCTTGGAAACTATCAGCGAATAGGTCACATATCTCTTTAGGAGAGGAAGACGTTATATTATTTAGAAACATGGACGATGGATAGCCAGTAGTTTTTCGCTTCACATTAACAAAATCGAAAAAAAATTTCGGGTCGCGGACTATGTTTTCGCCGGTTGTTCTAATGTAGGTGGCATAAGCCTCATGAGACTTTGCTAAAAATTACTTAGCAACTTCATTATATTCTTCCTGAATAGCAGGACTAACATCAGTATTTTCTTTAATAAGCTTATAAAGTTTGTCCCCTAAGGTCCCTATCAAGCCATGGCTCAGACAGGGCAGCACAAGTCAGGCGATTATATATTTTATTTTATATTTAGTAATTAGTGTGACGATATATCAATAGCTGATATTTTTCACAGTTAATGAAAAATCACTGGTACCAGCAGTGTCTATAAATCAAAAGTTACAGTGAATGAAATCTCAGCGAGCAGAATGCTAGCGAACAAAATGTCAGCGAAGAAATCACCACGAACTAAATCAGAACCAAAAATCGCAGCGAAAAATCATCGCGACCGAAATCACTGTGATCGAAAGTCACAAAGCCAACAAAAACAGTGAGTGTGTGCACTGATATCTCCTTCGCTGTGATTCAGATTTTACAGAAGTTACAGAAAAGTAAGCCGAAATGTAGCCGATCTATAATAAAGCTGCTCTGAGTACCGAGACACAGCGGTTTTGAAGAAAACGAAATTCTTGATGCTGGTGCGAATCAGAGCTCAGCGCGTCTACTGCAGGGTCTTGA
Source organism: Nemotelus pantherinus (assembly GCA_963978885.1). Lineage (NCBI taxonomy): Eukaryota > Metazoa > Arthropoda > Insecta > Diptera > Stratiomyidae > Nemotelus > Nemotelus pantherinus. The sequence goes on from OZ022263.1 coordinate 5,240,908, forward strand.
ACCTGCCTTAGGTGTACCCCCCACATCTGCTTATGTTATTTTTCGGAAGTATGTTGTCAATATCTATAAAGAGAAATATGTAGCTGTATTCTGATATGATCAGGCATACGAAAATATTTGACTCAGAGCTTCGCCATGGAATGGTAGGCTTCATTCTCAACAAGAGTAAGTTGCAGACTACACACAACTGCCTAGAAGCACATCCGAAAAGATTTTGCGAATCCTTCTTATAAAAGACTGAATCTGCAGAGCATTTCTTTTGCGAATGCCCAACGTATGCGGGCATCAAATACCAAGGCTTTGTCTAGGATGTTGCGTTTACCATTGATTCTAGACTTTATTAATAGATCCAGGAAAGTCTTGTTAGCTTGGGGCATGAGTACAATTGCTGTCATTTTGGTAATTCTGACCTGAGAGCTCATAGGGCGTTCCCCAATTTTCACGCACTGACCTAAAAGCCCTAGTGGTCTAAGGGTCCTAGAATTGCAATTCTTCTGAGTGAAGAACACTCAGCTCAGTAATCTATGAAAGCAGAATTAGAAAGAGAGCTATGGAATACACGAAGGCGCTAGAGATGGGCAAAATGCCTCATGGCTCACCACTGATAGCTCTTTCTTACAGTGCAGCTCCTGAAAAAAGCACAGCATAGTCTGCGAGCGAAAGTTTTCGTTTGAATAAACTTAATGAAATGCGAAGCGAACAGTGTACTGAGAGTAGGGCGCAATACTGTAAAATACTCTAAAAAAGAGCGATCATCTCTAGAAGGCGCCAAAAATAGCTGATGACATCGAACCGGACGACGAAGACGCGAAATAGGGATGTCCGGAGCCCTATATTACAGTAGGTCTGGGATTAAATATCGATTGTTTCGGCAATGATAATGAATAAACATAAATGGTTGCAATTTGAAAAACGAATAAATATTTCAAAAAAGTGAATAAACGTTTCATGACACTTGGAAGCTATTAATTTTATGAATTCGGCGTATCTTTTTCACTTAAACATTCAAGGGAGCACTTTTTCTCCGGCTCAGGGCCTAGAGACCTCCAGTGTGGGACATTCGGGGATCTATGATATCAATGAACTAGTGAAAATTTTTACATGACTTCTCTCAACGGCGACTCAACATCTTCAGTCAAACTCACTGTTATGTCGGCAAAATTATGGAATTTTTAAAAAGTCTGCATTTTTAAGGATCAAAATGCATTATTTTGTCAGCCCTACTCTCATTCTGATTTCATTGTTGAATGACCTTTTTTTTTAAATGTATGAACACTATTGGTTGTTCTCGAAACAAAAAAGAAAACAGGATAAATATTGTCACTTCCTGCAATGCTGCTAAACTATTCCGCTAGTACTTTTGGGTCTTCTTGCTGCTTCTGACAAGGTATTTGGCAATTTCGCAAAAGGATTCTTAACTTTACTGTAGCACTAAAGTAGTGACGGGAATAGCTCACCACTCATAGCTCTTTTTTACAGTGTTGCGCCGTACTCTCAGTACACTGTTCGATGCACATTTCATTAAGTCTAGTCAAACGAAAGCTTCCGCTCAAAGGCTATGTTATGATTTTTTTTCAGGCGCTGCACTGTAAAAGTGAGTGGTGAGCTAAGAGCACTTTTGCCCATCTCTACCCTCCTGCTGCTGAAAGACTGCTCTGTTATCGATCGAAATACCGCGACTATGATATCAAGGACTGTCGCGTCAGTGTATGGGACAAAAATTGTACGATGGACTGTATGGATCAAAACGTGATGTTATTGGAGTAAAATTCAATAGGGATTAATTGTTTAGTGTGGTTTTGTGAAATCACATTTAGCATCTTCTTGAGGCAACGTCTATCACAGTTTTTTTCAGAAGTTAAATTTTATAAGTTTGAGGTTTTTTTTTACATCAATGTTAAGGTTTGAAGCGTTTTTTTAACAAAATTTTAAACGTAATCCTCTTACTTACTTCGAAATATTAATGACATTCAACACCTAAGTAGGTCTGAATAATTAAAACCCAATCAAAATCAATTTCTATCTAATGAATAATCTTTTTCTCTTGCTACTACTTAAAAAGGATTCCACTCGTTAAAAAAAGCCAAAATATTTCTTCCCAACCATTGCTGAGTCGACCCCCTTACCCAACCGAGTCATTGCAATAAAAATAAATAGCATCGCATCACCAACTTAATAGCAATTTGAATGGAGTTGAGAGGAACGTAAAATGTGGTGCGGTGGTTTTACGAGTGTAATCAAAACGAACAAAATGTCTTCAACAGATTTCCAAGAACGTGATTACACTTTACAGTGTATTCTTTATCACGGCACAGCCGGACTGATCGACCAGCATTAGCGTACTTAAGACTCTGGCTCGCCTAGTGTTGTTTGTGTCATTATAGTTGCAGTAACATTTCAGTTAAAGGAAACTGCACTTTAAAGGGAATGTGCGAATTAAAAGAACAGCCGACAGACAAATGTTTGTTGCGGCAGTTTCTTTTCGTAGTAAGACTGTGGCATTTTTCAAATGATATCAACAAGTTGTTTGGCTGATGAAATATGTGATTATTACTTTCGGCTGGTATACATTTCAATTATCACTGTTTGTTCGGATGCATGTTAAGATATGATATAAAATTATGATTTTTTTTAATTTTGAATGCCTGCGGATCAATTACATTTCATAAAATATTACCCAAGAGACTTCCTTTCCGAGATCTTAAAGAGATGGTTAACTGCGCGAATCTAGAATCATATGTGTATCTTATGCTTCTCAAGAGCTACATTACATTGATGCGACTGAATAACGGAATGTTCTACTCAGACTGTAAAACAACTTCCATCGGCCGTTAATTACATATTCGCGGATGACTGTTGAAAAATTATGATGTAGTTTAGTCTTTTACTAGCAAAAGAACAGGAATTATTTCTCAGATAGAAAGAAAGCTAGCCCGATAATTATGGTCTTGAAATGAATGGGTGCTGGAAGAGAAATGGTTGCCCGGGGAGAATATTGTGACAGGATTTGTGTCGTTGCGAATCGGTTAGGCATTTTTTTTATTGAATGGATTAATTGAGTTATCAACACAACGGAAAGTTATATTGAACGCAAACAAAGCCAGCTGTGCTTCACAACGTCATTTATCTTCATTAAAATATCTTAACCTCCCTCATTCATGCTAAATAAACTAACCAAATTTTTTTCCGTAAATTGATAAATTAGCTTAAGTGAACGAACATGAGAAAAATGTAATGGTGCAGCTGCTTCAAAAAAAAAAAAATGTAAATAAACTCGACCCATAATTTCTACTCGATCTTTATGGCAAGTTTTCATGCAATCATCCGACAATCTTTTATCTACTTAACCTCCGCGGCTTTTGAGCTGCTCGTGCACATAATATGAGTTTCGTAGTACCAACTTCAGCGAGAATAATACTAGTCGCCATTATCTCAGAGAGCACATTACGAGTATAGTAGTCCTCCAGAGGTAAATTGGCACAGTTTGAATATTCCTTCACACAATGTATACGAAGTAAACTTTTCAAAGATGCATAGCCAAGCACCTAAAGCGTATCGGTTAAGCCAGATTGCATGTCGCATATATGTGAGGAAGTATGCATGCATGTACCGGTATTCTCCTCGTAAATAACTGAGAGTGCACTTAAGCACTTCATTTCCTTCTTATGACGATATACTTCTGCATCCTTGACAACATGTGTATAGGAATGTCGAGAGGCATATGCTCATCATGGCGAGTTGTGTGAATATTGCATGCATGGCGGGAGCACTGTGTAACCGTACCTGTACCACATGTGATGCATTCACGTTAAAATTTAATTTCCATCTTGGACGCAGAGCCCGGCGTATGAAGGAAGGACATGAAAGGACACTTAGAGCAAAACCATTTGAAAAATGTTCTGAACGTCATGAAACCAAACACAGATTTGATAAGGAATGCAATAAGGGCACCGCTAGTCAGACGTCATACAAAGTTCACGTTAATTTAAAGTTATCAGCAAGCAACCTTACCTTTTAATTCAGCGTTGCAGGGGCAAGCGTGTTTCAAAATAACTGCCTGTGGACTATTATACAGGCCGACCACTACCACCAACAGCAGCTAGTGATTTATTATACTCGCCAAGCGACGGCATTTACGGATATGAGCATTTTGTGGGATAATTTGGGGTTGGACACAGCCAGTCGGGAATTTATGGATCAAAAAGTGTCCCCCGTCTATCATGCTAGAACTAAGTACTTAAACCAGCGTTATAATGATCTGCATGTGCATTTTACATGTCGAGTTCGTGTTTATCGTGTAAGGCTCGAGCAGCTGGAGTTTATTATGTTGTTCTCCTGGCAGTACTATACAATCGTATAGACGATAAAAGTAGAAAAACAAGACTTATTAGATACGCAATAAATTATTTTGAATGACATTGAGTGGGTGGATGTATGTTTAGTACGTTTTCAGGCGTACGTGTAGGTACGATTGTTGTAATACATGTAAGATGACTATGTCTCAGAACAAGCAATAACATGATTATTTAACTGTTAAAGATAAAGATAGCTTCACGATAAAGAAATACTGCTGTTGAAAAAGGGAAGAACTTCAGCTGGGGGAAAAAATCGGAAAAACAACGATGCAAATGGATATATTTGTATGCAAGTGAAAAATGGTACTGTGCTCTTATGCTGGAGGAAGTGTTTTTCCAGACTGTGCGTCTGCAATTTAAAGAGAGTGGTGTGACGTTAATGGCTAAATTTGATTTACTACAACAAAAAACGATTATCTATGAGGACTGCAGTTTTTGTTTTTGGATAGTGTTGGGAAATGTAGAGAAAATTATTCCACTAAATACTGAATATAAAAGTTGGCACATGCTTGTGCAATTTTGACGTCTAAAGCAATGTGGAAAGGAAGAAAAAATTAGTAATTTTCTTGTGTTTTATGAGCTTGTGCCTCAACAACAGATACAAGAGAGAATGGATTAGAAATCGAAAGAGAGATATGATCCAATTTTCGACTTTCTGCTGATTAGTGTGAGAATGAGGTACGGGTGTGTTGCCCTATACAGTTCATACGGTAACGCCAATATAAAAACCACGTGAGGTCGCCATTTTGAACGTCGTTTGACATTTCTTTTTCGGCAACCGGCGAGTCAAGATTAAAATGCTTTTTATAACTGAGATCAACTATGATTACACTCATAAAGAAGACGAAATTATGCGAAAGGATACTTTCACTTACCCGAAATACGATATCCCCCGCGAAGCACTTCTGTGGCTACTATTGCAGCCTGGAATGCGGCACTTCATTCTTGCACTGTATTGGAATTTTCGACCGCTAATTTATTCGGAAAACCGAAACAGATTATCGCGCATTCACGTAGATTTATGTTCCTGCGGTACACGCCGAACAATTTCAAAATTTTCTCTAAGAAATTTTGACTTAAAGTCGATGTTTTGATTCTCCGACACAAACTAAACTGACATTGACATTTCTTTTCGTGTTGTCCGTTGCACACTTTTACCCCGGCTAAACAAGACTAACTCACATATGGGTACACGGATAGCCATTTCGTATCCATTTTCTTTTATATGTGTGGCCTCAACGAACCGTTGCTGACCATTACATATATGCTGAACATTACATACATGCTGAACATTAATACCTTCCTGAAACAGGTCCGTAAAGTGGTGAACAGCTACTGGAATCGAGTACGAAAAAATCATTTTTCATCACATGAATGCCCCTGCGCAAAAGATATACCACATAAAATACTGACTGACAGGCTGACTTTGGTTAAAAATGGAATACCAGTGATTAGCTATCTACTTCGCTCACACGTTTTGTCTTTCACTTCCAAGAATGGAAAAAAAATCGAAAAATAAATATGTTTCCAAACCGGAAGAGAAGGAAAAGAAAAATAGCTGACACTAAACATAATTGACAATCACTTTCATAATTTTTTGGTAGACCAAAGGCATATTGATTTTTTTCCACTTGCCCATAAATAAATTTCAATGTACGCTACTGATTAGTGTGAATTTGGTGATAGAAAGAGGCACAATAAGAGCGACAACCATTTTAAGGCAGCAAGTGGGAATTTAACACGACAGGTGTTTAATTCATATTTTTTAAGACAACATCAAAATTGACGTTAGTCGTGAAATTTGCTATTTGGACGACTGGCTTCATGAATGCTGATAAAGCGAATTGTTGTATATCGGAAGTATAAGCTGACCTTGTTATCTCGGCTCTGATTGGGGTGACAATTGCCCATTTATCTTACCCCTATCGACCTGAAGGATCCTAAATTAGGAAAACATTTACTTTAGGTCAGAAATTGCTTCCGGCGAAGTATGGAATATGCGAATTTTACGGAGGATTTTCGAAACAGGACCAAACAAAGTTCATCTTTATGGAGAATGTTTCATAGGAAAACGTTGGCAATTTTTTGAGCCAACATTGGTGGGTCGAATAGAATTTTTTTTCTGCAAGGAGAAGTTGCAGAAGAAATTTATTGGCAATAGCACTTGGGAGAGTATTTTTTTGTGTCTATTTTGAGAATGATTCTAAGAAACTAACTGTAAAACTAAGATATGATGCTCAGATAAGAGATTATAAGGAAGATGTGATGTTAATTTAATGGTACACTGAAAAAAATCTACATAGCACGTGTTGTTATTAAATATACCGCAGTGGCTATTAACTTAGTCTAGACTGTCATGCACATAACCTCACCACCTATACGGATAGTCCTGACTCCTGTGCACGTAGTCTCAGCGCATAACATTTTACTATGTTACATAACATTAGATTTTGAAGCTACACATAGTGGGTAACTAGAGTTTGGGGTTGGTTGATTTTTGCGCTCAACAGACGTGATTTTAACAAGTAGCCAAAAGTAATCTCAACGCTATAGCTGCAGCACACAACAACAAATTTAAAAATTTGTTACTCCATTTCTTCGTATATAAGAATATTTAATTTTAACATCTGTTGATACGAAAATAGCAAAAATACTTGATGCTGGTTCTAACACCAAGAGCAAAAAGGTACGAACTAGCTTCACGTTAGCCCAGCTCAACCACTAAAATCCGTTTTGGCTCGATGACATTGGAATTTATAGGGGGAGAAAGATTTTTATAGCTGCCGTTCGTCAAAAATTTCAAAATCTTAGAAACTGCTACGTTTGGTGCTAATTTTCACTACAAGATAACTATTATCATCAACAAGATTATCATCATTGGACAACTTAATGATAGCATCTCTTAGTAAATTTTTTTTAAACAATTATCCTTGCTTACGGATGCTTGGTCTGGTGGCCAGCTGTGAATAAGACTACCTTTGCCAGCATGACGAACAGAGTTCATGCGGTTGGCGGCTCTTTGTACCACAGGTGTCTTAGTCACGACCCCTTCGTCTGCTCTGAACGTCCTGCTTCATCTCCCTCCACTTGACCTCTTCGTTAGGGCCGCTGCCGCAAAAGCTGCTGTCAGGTTTAGGGAATTGGGATACTTCGAGTCACGATCCTTCGGCCAAAGCAGAATTACGCAGCGGTACGCAGGTAGCAACGACTACTTGGTCCCCACTCTGTGCTTCGCGCGGGGATATCAAGCGACTGTGGGGGATGGGCAGGAGTGGAATCAGCAAATGGGCGCAGCAACTCTTAGCATCTACACTGACGGCTCTAAAACGGCTGCCGGAGTGGGTACTGTAACATGCTCTGCAGATGCAACTATTAAAACAGCCTTCAGGCTTCCTAACCACTGTAGTATTTTTCAGGCGGAGGTTTTTGCGATACGTAAAGCCGCAGACCTAGCACACGCCAGAAATACAAGTGAGGAAATCAACATCTTTACAGACAGTCAAGCAGCGGTCAAAGCTCTGATGTCTTAGACATACAAATCGAAGTGTGTACTGGACTGTATTCAGGCCCTGAACAGACTGGGCAACAACAGTAGAGTCCGAATTTTCTGGGTTCCTGGTCATAAGGGCATTGAAGAAAACGAGAGGGCGAATGCGCTAGCCAATCACGGGGCTAGCCTTCCCCGGTCAAGATCGTTTGACATTCCAACTCCAATCCAGACGGTCAAATACTCTATCGACTCCAATATGATGCAACGTGCGATGTGCAGATGGCGTGCAACTCAGACCTGCAAGCTAACCAAAATCATGTGGGGGTCATACAATCACGTAGCGACTAAGTTCCTGCTCGATTTAACGCGGACTGACTGCAAGCGGCTGATCGGTATCATAACTGGCCACTGTCTTGTAGCAGCTCATGCCATGAAAATGGAGCTCCTAACCAGCGACACTTGTAGGAAGTGTCAAGAGCCGGGAGTCTCTGAAACAATCCAACACCTTTTGTGCCACTGCCCGGCACTGGGGAAAACCAGGCAACGCTGCTTCGATGAACAAAAAAGTCCGGGGCCGTCGATGGCCGTTTGGACTGAACTTTCCTTCTACGGGTCCATTTATCTGGTATCGCTACGGACCAAATGAGTCTATGTGTGGCCCTGTGCCAGCCAGTTAAACCTAACCTAACCTATCATAATTGGCAATGCAAAGCTAATTTTTCACTCAATATTCTACCTAATTTGGCTTATAAATCATTCTATCCTATATATCGGTCTATTGTGTGAATTTAGAATCTGATGACTGCATCAAAAGTTATTTTTCTGAGTAGTTTGCCAAGATGGCTCCGCTACTACAGATTTGCCTACATGTCTATCAGACCTATTCCTACTAAAGATCAATGTCAATTGGATCTGATTATCGGATCATGAGTTCTCGCAAACACAAATTTCGGGTGCTAAAACAGAGGTACTTTAGTGAAGGGTTGTCGTTCCAATGCGATAAGGAGGAAAGCTTTTTCAGGAGATTCGTTGATTTAAGATTTTCTTTTTGCGTACCTGCCGCAGCTACAGGGTTGCAAATACATTCATCACCATTTTTGTGCTTATTAATTACTGAAATTTTGTATGATCTGTTGAATGTGTACGAAGCTACTACAACTCGCAATTCGATGTTATACAAATTTTGTTTGCCAACTTTTAGACACTTTGTGCCGCATGGGGTTAAAATTTTCCAGAATATTGTCACAATCACGGTAGAAATATCACTAGTATTTGATTTTGATGGACATTAATGAAAGTCTAGCACCAGATAAGACAATGCACATGAAGTCCAATTTCATTCTCGAAAGATCTCACAACATTTTTCAACTTCTTGTGCTCTTGATCATAGAAAGGACTGCATACAGGTTGGTTCAAGGAACCAGAATTTAGGACAGCGAAAAACGAAAAAACATGTAACTAAAATATCCTTTCTATAATCCATCGAAAGATTGTTGTGGAGAACTAGAACATATATTTCACAACATTGAAAAATATCCTACCCTTAATCGAAAAAAATCTTCCAATCCAAGCACGTATCTATCGTTTTATATGTACCGTATTTAGTGGTTTCACCGCACCACTCTGGAACGTTGTACGTGCCATCATTTCTCATGGATACTGCACTAGCGCTAGGCATAGTCATTCATCTCTTGTACTCGTCTCATTCGTTCTCAACGTTCAGCCTTTTAGCACACCCGTAGTTTAATCGACATCGAGCTTGAAAGTGACCACAAAATAATCATTAAATCGTAAAGAAATCCACAACAAACTAAAATAATCGTATTGACTCGTCTTGTTCTTCGTTTGCGTCAGCCGACTCTACAACACATATGTAGTATGCATGACTTCGAGACTATGATTCTTCCCATCAAATCATGCTGGTCCCGTTGAGTTTTCAAACATTTCGTGCGTTTAGTTTGATCTGGAGGTATGGTTGCTTGCTATGTTTTCTCATTGAAACGTTTCATGTTTTATTAGCTTCACCCGCCACCCAAACGATTTAGAACCTCAGCATCTATAAAAGTTCTTTGATTGGTTCGTTTCGGCATGTTTTTCAAGCTCCAAAAGATTTTTCCAGCCGGACTAACATGTGGAGATTGTAGGAACGATTAAAGTGACGGTAATTTTTTGAACAGCCTAGTAGTAGTTCGGTTAGTTAACGATGCGATTGGGATATTTTTCTTTCGTTCAAAAGAAGCGCAGATTCATAGGGTTTTAGAGAGTTTGGTGGTTCGAAGACTGTTGTCGTAAAATTGACATAAATTTGCAGATTTTCTTTAAGTCTTACACAAGAAGTTAAGTAATAAAATATATAGAACCATGTCATCCAACAGATGATAGATATTTGAAGAAACAAAGCCAATAAATTCGCAAAAGAAGTCATCATGAGCCCTTATCTTCCTGCAACTGCCAACTCCCGCCAAAAACATGATACCAAATTATTGCCCCACAATAGAGTCATGTGCATTATATTAACGACACGCGATAAACCAGCTGAATGAAGTTCTCTACTATCATCAGATACTATCAACAATTTTCGGTAACAGTTAAAAGGAACCGCATTGTGGCTGCGAAGAAAACAGCTTTCTACAAATTTTATGACTACATTCGCATACGAGGCAAAACGTTTCTGGAGATAAGAATTACATTCAACCTTCAAATTCCCTTGCCTTTGAGTATGGCCATAGTTGGGGACGGACATGGAACTTTTATCGAACGATAAGTTAAAAGTGTTAGTGTGTTAAAAATCGTAAAAGTGAATTGCCAATAAAGTGGAAGGAACGTATATATATTAAAGTTGTGTCTTTCGACTTTATGGGGCATTGCTCTATGTCCAGCCAAGATCGATTCGCTCAGACGAACTGCGAGACGATTTCCAGCCGGAGGAATTGCATTGCCTTGTGGTGGCGCTGCTGCTAAGTCTATTCGGTTATTTAGTACTTAAGGTTTGATGGTCCTAGTGTTGGATAGTCGCTCGTTAAAATATCTATCTTTCAGGGAAATATCGCTAGAACGAACTGTTGGTGATAAACTGACTAATGACAGCACGACGGGATATAAATGACGTTGTCGGGGAATATAAATTAGAAGCGATAGTGGAGTTAAGGGTCACTGAGTTTCGAATTAGGTATCGATTGTTACATTTCTTTTGTAACGATTAGTGAAAGCTTTAAAGGATTACAATAAGTTGTGATAGATGACACAGGAGTGAGTCAATCAAAAAGAGCCACTCACTCACATGAGCATTGTGAACCAGCACTTCTCATTCAATGAAAACCGCTCTAAACGCCCATAGTGCACTGAACATTAAAAAACTATCAAAAAATACTAATATAAATAGAATAGAAAGCGGGAATCGCTGCCACGGTTCGACATGAAGATGTGGTGCACAGTTTGTGTCGTTACAACACATCCTCTACAGATGATGTAATAATATTCAATAATGATACGAAATGCCTTTCCTGAGGCGCAAGGTTGACAGGTAACGTTTTCGTTTCGATATCCCTCCCTCCTTTAAAAAACTTATCGATGCTTCGTAAATTTTACTCATCCCTAGCAGCATCCATTTCTAGTTGTCATATCGTCTTCTCTCCATTATGATTTGTCGTCTAATTAAACTCCAGCATTCCTATGTCGAAATGTATAATTAAAACGATCTTAGGCACACTCGAACCGACAAACCGGCACCCATATTTTGTCATTACGCTCGTTCGAAAATTGAACGACAATTTTAATTAGTGCGTAAACGAAAAAAAGTGAATGTAAAACATGAATATAGTTTTTGTTTTGTTTTTCCGAATCATTTATCGCGATATTTTGCTGCTTCGATACGCCTAGCTACAGACTTTACAGTGCTTGGTCCCATGCTAACGAACTCTCATTAAGATTTAAGATATGAACCGAACAAAAAAAGTGAAGACAGACATCCTACGCCGCGCTGTGTACAGAATTTCAGCAGGAAGCCTGAGTCAGCATTGCCTGTATCTTCTTATTTACTGTGCCATCCATCTTTCCATCCGTCCGCCAACTACGTTCCACTTCGCTTCGATCACAATACAGTCAAACATTTCAATAATAATGTTTGCAGTCAAGCTTTTAATTACATTATTATATTAACATAGGTTTAATGGCGCTTACAAAACTGCATCGTTTATGAGCGACGAGTAATAAGCAAGACGACAGACGAGAATGATGGCAGGCCCAACTCTGGCTTGTCTCGTTCATGTCGTTGGTCGATTGATAGTGATAACACTTGTTTGCTTGTTTATTTAGTCGAGAAAAGTACGAGTTGTAAATGTTGTAAAACGCTGAGATTTCGTTGTTAGCGTTTAATTAAGCCGACTTCGGCTTGGTTTTGATGCACGCCAAGCCGCAATTCGTTCATTGTTCTAATTGCTGGTGTAATTAAAAAAAAGAGTGATCCAACGAGATTGGAGCGAGGATGATGGTTTCAATAAACAAATTAGGGTTATCTGTTGTTGTTTGTGGTTAATGATGATGCGAAATTTTAATATTTTACAATATCATTGAGTTGTTATCGCCCGACAATGATATCATAGTTCCGGCACTATTGTTTAATTGGCATAACAATTTACTGTGGATTTAGCACAACCAAATACGATACGAACTAGCGAAGCTTCACTGAAAATGCATTTCGATAGCCTAATTTCTGACTCTTTCACATCTCTGCCCTTAATCAGCTGTCCTTTTCATTAATTTATATTCATTTATTCTTTCGTTTCAGCCTTAAAAAAGATATATTTACGGTTCACCATAAATTTGCAAAAACCGCGCTCATTCATTTCGATATTCTATGGAAAATGAACAAACGAAACGAACAAGTGAAAATTCTAAGCATGCCAATGAAACATTCAACACATATGCATACATTTTAGCGCCGCGTCAACGAGTCATTTGTACGGTGTCATGAGGAGTAAAGAAGCATGGAGTCCACACAGTCAACCAATCGTAGTCCCGGCCTTGCTGTCTGTCTGAAGTTGCTGGGTCTTATTTCATGTGTTCACATCACAGTCGCTCCCTGGCATGTTTAATCATAAAATACTCTAGCGTGCAACTGCGGAGCGATCACGTTAATTAACGAATACCGGAGTGAATGCCGATGGTACAAAGGATACAAAGGATCCGGAGCTAAAGTTTACTTTTATAACGAATAACGACCGTAACTGGATAAGACTGGAGTCATATGTTATTATGTATCGCAGCGAGGGATGGAGGGTGTGTCTGCTACGGTGGAAAATCCATCAGGTCACACCATAGTGGTTGTTTATTTTTGCTCTTCAAATCATCAAGGCCGGTGCACGCTATAATTTTATAGCATGACAAATCACTTCTTCATCCAAACGCTGATATGATTGCGGAAATATTTTTTGTAAAGTTTACGATCAACTTTTATATTAATAGGTTAAATATATTTAGCTTTGTCGGCAGATATCGATATTTCAAAAACCCTTCTCCAGTTTTAATCTGTATTGTATTTATAACTAATAACTTACCAATATTTCCCAAATAGATATAAAAACTATCCGATTTTAAGTCATAATATTTTTATCTTACCTGCAAAGAAACGAAATAATATTTTAGTATAGAAATTTGTTTCATAGAAATGGTTTGGGAAATAATTTACTGCAATAATTTTATTTACTGGTATTATATTCTAGTTTCTCAGCATTATTTAATAAAATACTTGCATGAAACTAAACAGCAAGTATATTAATTGTATAATATTGAAAATAAACAATGTTAAATAAACAAAGGCATATTAACATTCAATCAAGGATTAGTTCTGCCAATCATTTATGCTTCAGCGAGCACATATCTACAACACTCAACGCAATAAAGATGCTGTCAAAGTTATTCAAAAAGAGTAGGACATGGTGTTTATTATTGCGAAATGATACCACTAGACATGAAACTTGAGGTTAACAGCTATAAGAACGGAGGAGGGATAAATAGCCAAAAATGCTAATACGGACTAGAAATAGCCAAATGTGCTTTAAGATAATTTTGGGTGCTTTTTCCATTTTTTTTAAATTGCAAGTAAATTTGCGAGTACTCAATATACGTGTTTTGATTTTTAAATTTGGGAGATATACTTATTTTTGATAATTTGAAGATTAAGTCGCAAACAGGTTTCGTTGAGCACAATATTATTTCTTAACTTGTTGCATTTCCCAGATTATTCGGTATCCCTACAAATTGACAACTTAATATAAATTGATAGAAGTATAAACCGATAGATGTTGGTTATTGACGCTTCAGCTGATTACGGATGAGATATTTAAAAACATTCAGCTAGACAAATCCGGATTCGATGATTTGAATGAACCAAAAACTGTAAAAAAATTAGCTTCCGTTCTCTTGGCAGAGAGAAGATGCCTAGATACAGTCAATATAAAAATCAGATATTATCACAATGTATTGTTGCATAGGGTTTGGTATGCCATCTATCTTAAATTCTTTACTATCTACAGGTAGGGTTGCCAACTCTCCCGGAATTCCGGGAGTCTCCCGGAAAAATCAGAAATACAGGCATACAAAAACCTTAATCTACACATGTAAAGTATTCTGTAATTTAATCCTTGCAAATCAAAAGGCATTACAAGCAACTCGTAGTGTAAAGAAATATCATTTTTAATAAATAAAATTGATTTTCACTCATTTTTTTATTTTCCTCCCGGATTTTCGATCCACTGAGTTGGCAGCCCTATCTACAGGTCATTGTTACTCTCACTTCAATTGTTGAACTGTTTGAATGATTTTTCGGTACCCATTTCCTAAAAGTTTTATTTTAACACACATGTATACTCTCACATACGATACGCAACAGACCAGATGGACACTGTTTTATAACATTTACTCCAACGGTGTTTCAGTTTGTGCGGCTGTACTTAGCTCATAGTATTTTTTGCGTTTTTTCGTGAGACATTGATGGTAGGACAGTTATACGCGAAATGACAGCTCGGTAGTCTATACATATATGTCAGCGCTCGGAGAAAGCAGTCACGACATCTAACCTATGTGAAGACTGTAAGAGATGATTGGAAGACAGGGCGGCAAAAGTAAAAACAACTGGTAGGATGCAGAATGTATTGATGCGGCTGACAAAAGGAAAGAATACATCCAGCGATCGACTTGGTCCAAAGCTGAATATTACAGCTTTGGGCCGAATATTAAACGACTAATCATAAACACTAACATTCAGCAAGTTAAAAAGAACATGACGCTAAATGAAACCAGATCTGCGTATGCCTCTATTAAACAAGTAAGAGAGTGCTTCAA
The DNA here is from genome assembly GCA_963978885.1 of Nemotelus pantherinus. Classification (NCBI taxonomy): domain Eukaryota; kingdom Metazoa; phylum Arthropoda; class Insecta; order Diptera; family Stratiomyidae; genus Nemotelus; species Nemotelus pantherinus. The sequence goes on from OZ022263.1 coordinate 5,256,094, forward strand.
ATCAAATCGGTCCTTGTACAAATTTTTACAAGGACCGATTATGGGCAAAAATTCGAGATCTTTCAGGAACGAGTCTCAGCACCCGCAACAACTACCGAAGTTGTTAGCATTTCGGAAACTGAGCAAGATGTCCCAGTCTCACCGCGGACTATAGACGATATGCAGGCAGCTGTATATGCCCTCAGAAAAAACAAGGACTCGGAGATAAAAAGAATACCTGCAGAGCTGCTTCAGAGAGGAGGTCTTCATCTGGTTGATATGTTTTAGATGACATCATAAAAAATGCTCACACATAATAAAAAAAACATCATAAAAAATGCTCTTCAAAATCATAGGAAGATAGCTAAAGCCCTACTATGAAAGTATTATTTGGGCGTATCAGATTGGCTTTCGAAACGGTCTACAATTTAAAACATTCCAGCCCGGCAAAACCTGACCTTAGGAAATCGTAACCTTGAAAATGCGTTCAATTATATCAGGCTACCGCTACTTCAGGAAATACGTTCACAGACTGGGAAAAGTCAGGATAGAGTTCTGTAAGTGTTGTGCTAAGGAAAGTGATGATATTTTGCATATCTTTTTCCATTGCGCCCACTTCAAAAGGGAACAGTATACGCTTTGCTCTGAAATAGGCCTTGCGACGCCGGAGATAGTCGTTTGGGTGATGATGATGCTTCGGCAGATGACGCCTGGTCAGCTGTGACGCAGCGTATACAAAACATAGTTTATTGTAATAACTAAAACGTCAAGCTCAATAAAAAAATTACACTCTGCTCGAGGGTTTAAAAGATGTGATGAGATGAACCGCTCCTAAAGTCGTCCCCCGTCATCACCATTTCCATTCTTCGCCACTATCGGCCTCTACAAGCCAGCGTTACTTCGCAAGCGGTGATAGGTCTTAGTTGCGCATAATAGGCCATTTTATAGAAACGCTAGAAGAAATTTCATTATTTGGTCTCATAAAAGCTTGTGAAAAAATTATAACTCTTAACTGAGTCCTAACTTTTTATCAGGGATAATGAGTAAGCATATAACACCTATTTTTAATCTTCATATATTTGAATCGTTTCGCAAATGAAAGTTATTTCTGATTAAATCAAATACAATATTCTCTTAAGACCGGCGATACATGTAAAATTTTCAAAAATTCGAGTTTCTTTTTTTTTGCATAAATAGTTAAATAAACATCTAAAAAATAAACGTACTGAAGGACTTCTGCATTGGCCTGAAATCGCTGATTACTTGGTAAGTCGCTGTAATCATAGAGTTTTTGTGTGTCAAATCTACGCGTTTTTCTCGAAACGACTTTTTTTTTAAATTGGCGGGCAAGATAACTCAAAAAGTTCTCAACCGATTCTTGTAAAACTTGGCACACGCTTTTCTATAGTATAAGCTTTTAGTTGAACCTCAATAATGCCAAAAAAAAATTTCAATATTTAGCATATTCGACTCAAAAACTGTCGAAAAAAAAGGGTGAAAAATAGTACTTTTTTATGAGATGTGCTAATTCACGATTTTTTGCCTTTTTTTTCTTGCTTCAACTAGAAGATACATGTTTAGTAAACACACTCCAACCCATTTTTTTAATTTCAAATTGCTGTAACTAATGCTAAAAATCCCGCCGATTGATGCCTTTCGTCGCGAGGGTCTCAGGAGATTGGTTACTACGGCGGCCATTTTGAAAAAAAATTAAATAAAATCAGATTCTTGTATTTTAATATGCAATGAATAAACATGATCACTTTCAAAACGATTCATTTATTCCTTCTTTTTTAAATAAGCCTCTGAAATTCAGGCGTTTACATGTATCGCCGGCCTTAATCAATGCAATGAAGTTTGCAGTAGATGACTTTAAACCGAAACCGATTTATTGCTCCGAAATATATTTTTTTAAAAGTATTTTCACCACTCCCTTAAGTAAATCCTATAGCTATGTACATACACCACTACTGACCGATTGAATAAATGTTATAACGACACCTGCCTATATCATTAATCGTGCTTGTAAATAAATGACAAATCTTTTCGTAACGAAAATAGTAAACATTATCAAAGGCAATCACAAATAGTGATTTCTTAGAGAAATTTAAACTATTAGCACTTCGAATGTTGCTTAGCACAGATGCGAATGACAGAAATAAAGTATTTAGTATAAAGTCCACACGGTTTAATTTTTCTGATGCGCGTTTTCTTGAGCGATGTTGACGGTTTCGCTAAAAAATCACGATGACAAAACATAAATAGATGAAAATAAACAACAAATATTTACAAATAGCTTTAAGATATATTTGGAGACTTTTAAGATATGCCAGCCGGACAGTATCAATACAAATATTTTCTTAACCAATTATTTTCTTTGAAAATCCAATCTACTATTCGTTGATTAACTGTACTGTTTCATGATATTTTTGTACATACATACATTATGTCTGCCAAAATTTATTTACAAGTAGCTTAGATAAAAATAGATCGTTTTTTTGCGTGCTAGTAATTCTATATACAATATCACAAGAGTTTGTGACTTCAAATTCATACAATTCAAATGTGTTTCAATACTCTAGAACCACTTTCGCTTTTTTTCCGCTTGTTTTGTAGTGCATGGGGGAGTTGATTTTGCCTACTTTCAGCCTGGGATAGTCGTGCGTAAGCTCTCTTATTTTGGTATACAAAATAGGAACCAACCAATCGTAAAATGCACGCGAAAGAGCCAAGGAAAATCGCCAGAATAACAAAAAACAGGCAGTTTCACTTATGGTAAATTTTAGAGTGAGTGTGCTATATTCTTAGGGTTTATAGTAACTTGCATGAATAGCTCAAATATACGTGGAAGACACATCATAAGCTATTTGGTACGTTTGAATCAGTTCCGTGTGTAACATCTTCGTGGTAAGGCAGTCGTATATCAGGATTTAACCCTTCCGTCAGTTTATATGATGATTTCCACCGGCAATTCGTTCCAGGTAGGGAGGTTACGCATATAAAACGCATCACATCAAAGTCCTTGTTCAGAACAACAGGCGAATTGCCAGTACACACAACATCATAGGTAATAAAGCCTCATCGTATGAGCCTAGCATTCGCCGACATCTACAAATTTCTTGTTTTCATTCTGAAAATGGATGGGTAAGCATTCATCATTCCAAATGTTTTACTTTATATCCATGGACGAGCCGAAATTCCGTACGAGCAATTCCTTTTTCGAATGTCACGTGATGAAACACGACCATCATTTTAGACAAACTCGGTCGTTTGCAAGGTCATTTCACACGCATTTTAGGACATCTGAGAGTGAATCTGTGAGCGGATGATTCGACTGAGAATGTCAGTTGTTTGAAAGCCTAAATTATTGCGTGATTATTACGGATTATGCGAATATTTTGGTTTATGTTCACGAAAGGTGAACATTTTTCGCAATTTCATGGATTCGTCATTAGAATTGAGGTGATGGAGCATCGTTGATGAAAAAACTTTGTGGAATTGTGTTTACTGTGGGATATAAAAAAGGTAAAGTATCCGTAAATATTACAAAATACAAGATAACGTGGATTTTCTTTTCATCAGGACAAGATATAAATAGCAAATTTCATCTTAAGGTTGTGTACGAAGAGGGAGTTCGAGTTGAGGCCTCGAACAGTTCGCACGTGCGAGGACTTTTCGTTTTAGATTGCAAATTTAGAAGGCGATTGGATTAATTTGAGCTGTGGACACTGAATGCGCTACGTCAGTAAATTCAATATCTTGGTAAAGAAATTTTGATATACAGATCTATTTATATTTTGATGAATTGGCATTTTAAGGCACGTTTCGCGTTTATCAGCGGGTAGATTTGACGAAATTTTTCAAATTCTTTTTCTAATATTTCAAATTTTTTTTTAAATTAATATTTAAATAAATAACAAATTTTGAACATTTAAGAGCAGAGGCTGGCCTCGATGATGATCGGTCGTACTGGCACTATCGAGTTAGAAAAAGAATGCAATTACTTCGCGAAGAAAACGAACCAGGGGCTCGGGGAACTTTGGAAAAAATGCATTGCAGATGTCCGAGAAAATATTCTTCTGGTACTCTTTGGACAATTCAAACGGAAGTTTTGTGACGGTAAATACACGGGAGAAGAAGCGATCATTGGTCTCGAAAATGACGCGGATGGAAGCGTGATTGACAAAAATGAGAGAGACAAAGTGAAAAGATAGGCCTTAATGAAGTCCACAATATTAGCATTAATGCTCAAGGAACTCAAAAAACTCCTAAGTCTACTGATGGCTCTTTTATTTTATGTCACCGAGCTAGTCAGGAGTATCTAGTGATAGAAAAAGGGGTGGCCCCACTTGTCTAGTGCCCAAGTCACTAGAGATAAAAGTGGCAGACTTCCTCCCATAGTGTGGCACAATTTGAAGCTCAAAAGCTTACGGAAAACACTTGAAGTACTACGTGAAGGGAATATCGAGAAAGTTTCCGAATCTGAGGCAAGAATCTTCAACTTAAATAAAACAAATCTGCTTCCGAAGAATCTTGAGTGGCATTTGCGACTTTTCGAAATTTTCTAGGCAAGATCTACACATTGCTTCACATAAGTGCCACAGCATGTTAAAAGAACAACGGTCCTCCTGAAAAAAGCTTATACGTCCTCCGACGAAAAAGATGTCCTCGCCAGAGCTTAGAAAGCTCTTAGGAGCGAACATTTCCAATGTTAGGTGGTTTCCAACTATCCACTCACGGACAGACACGAAAAACCGATCTGGGGAAAATTACAGACGAAAAAATGTAACCCCTACTATTCTATTCTCCACATGAACATCACAATAGCTTGCATCATGCATGTGTACATGAGAAAAAAGCAGAAAATGCATCAATTACTAAGTGGAACGGCTCGTAAGAAGAGGAGCAGAAGAGAATCTACTGATAAATCATGAGGGGAAACAGAAACATAACAGAGACGCTGATAACTTTCCAGCGTATTAAGTTCATTCATTCACAAAAATTTCCGGGTCGTTCAGCGGGTGGATAGGGCAAGGGTTTTTTTAAATTTCTCTATCCACCCAGACGCTGTGGCGCGTCCGCGATGCTATTTGAGTACATTGATTGTAAAATTTTTGTTGGCATCATTTAGGCAAAGCGTCTAAGTAGATCTATGCGAAAATCACGAGTTTGAGCATTGAAGCAAGACCACTTTAGTGCTCTGTGTAGTATATCTCAATGAACTGTATGTTTTGAATTGAATGGTGTGCAGTGCCTTTAGTTTGTAGTAAAACGTTTGAGTTTTCTTCGCGTCGCTGTAAATTTACCTTGAAAGCTCTGTAGTTGAACGGTTATAAAATAAAACCATTTGATCCATAGTAGCAATGGAGTTTTGTCTTTTGTAAGAAAATAAATGTTACTATTTTGATTGTTACATATTGATTATTTAATCATTTTTTTGTTTATACCAAGTGGTTGAGTAAGGGAAGCACTGCTTCCTTTGCGTACATCGACGAGCCGCCCCTGATTTGTTGGCATCTATGTATATGATTGTTTCCGTAGTTTTGTGCTGATTCAGCACCTCGACTGTATACTAGCGATAGCATCTTCACTTGGCCTGGTCATCTTCGGGAGTAGTTTCAATGCTAGGTCGCAGACATGGGGACTACCCTTACCGCCGTAAGACAATAGCAGACGCAAAATCCAGGCGTTATCACAACCATCTTCCGTCAGAAACCTAATTTTCGACGGTCTGCATTCATCAATGACTTCTTTCTTGTATCACCGAGCCTGGTCAGCTTTCTCCCAGAATTCGGCACACACGAATGCCAAGTCCATGACACTGACCCTGATCATCAGTTGATCTAATTATATATTCAAAAACATCGGGGCCTTAATTTCTTAACTGCTAATCCTAAGCTATTAATTTTCTCCGGTTGAGTTAACTGAGAGTAATTTGCTCAGGATGTTGAAAGCCAAATTCAAAACCTCGGTCTTGCGAGCACCCGAAATCTTTTTTCGCAGGAAATCGACGTGGCTCTCGATAAGCTCAATCAAATCACCTCGGTCTTTGATAATTTAGCTCTCCCAAAAAATCTACAATATTTGCTTTCGATGATTTACCACAGGATATCATTTAGGTCCATAATCGGCGGAAATCTTTAAAACAACGTCTTACTTCAGTCTGCCACATATATCTTAATACGCGAAATAGCCAAGGTAGGTACATTTCGGCCTTGATTGAAGTTATCATGGTCAATACTACAGCGACGTTAAGAAGAAATTCGAAGAACGTCTCCAAAAAATATGTTTGAGGAAATAAATAAAATTACAGGCAGTAAAAAGTTCAGAAGTAGTTCCACTTCTAGCGGTAATTCACCCTTTAATGATAAAGCGACTGCTATTGCTGGTTTTTCTCTCATATATCGTGGTGAGAAACATAGCTCTGATCCTAATTTCACCACAGCTATTCAGACATCGGTGTCTAATTTCAATTTCAATTTCAATTTCGATTTATTTCATTGAGTTTGTCTTTTACAATGAACCTCAGAGATTTTTTTCTCGTAAAAGCTTATAAAAGATACAAACAACAGTACAATATAAATTTACAAAAATAGATACTTATAAAAAAAAATCGATAAAAGCTTGGTTACTCATGCAGATCAATACTGATAATAGGCGTGTTTTTTTGCTCCCCTTATCCATAGCAGAACAATGCTAACCAGTGCAGATGCATTGGAAACAACAACTCCTGTTATTGAAAGGGGGAGTTGTTGTTGTTCCCAATGCGTCTGTAGTGGATAGCATTGTTCTGTTATAGATAGGGCGAGCAAAAAAACACGCCTAATATTGATAATAAATTGTGGTAAATTAAAAACAAAAATTGAGTCATGTTTGATTAGCCAAGTAATTAAATAGATTCGGCCAAAAACTTTTGTTATGTAGTTGCCGCCTTAGATTCACTTATAAAGTGTTCCATAAACGAGTGGTTTGGACGAAGAACTGATTTTCAGACACTATGCTATTAAAAATAAGCTATACTAGTGACATTGAGAGGGATGTGTTTAATAAAATGATGTATTCAGCCAGGTAAGAGGGCTTGCTGGATCGTATAATTTTCCTTATGCAACGAAAATCAAAATAAGTATATAAATCGCAGTGATGCATGCTTCTGCTTAGAGCTGATAGATGACTGTATCGTCTTAGATCGTAAACATATCGAGCTAGATTATTAAAGGTTGCTACTAATATCCGTTTAGTTTCAGAATGATGATTATAGCGGAAAACTTTACACCCGTACGTACTGATAGACATTAGTAGAGACATAATTAGCTTGAGTTTCACAGATTGAGGAGTAGCATGTTTTGATAATGATATGTTTCTCAAGCAGCCATAAATTTTTCCGAGTACAGCGTATATATGGTCACCCCAGCTTAAGTTCTAAAGAAATTCAAATCCCAGAATTTTAGTCTCTTCAACATATTCCAAACGTGCACCTATTAACCGATTGGTCGGGAAAGAGCTCAGATCGATGTTTAATAAATAACGGATTAAGGCTTAAGGAATTGCTATCAGCTCGATTACCAATGCGCTGAAAATTAATATTCAACCTATGAGCACCATCTTCAATTAATCCTAAGTTGCAACTAACATACAATTGTACAACATTTCAGTCGTCTCCCTTCCACTCTTGCAAAACGTATTTCGCCCTTAGGAAGGTTGTGTACTGAAAGACGGTGGAGTGGTCAATGACAGGGATGGTTTTAAGTGCATTACGTGAAAGCAATTTGTGTGAAGGTTTCTACTAAATACATATTTCTAAATGAATATTTTTTTTCGTTACTAGCAAAAAATAATAGCTAGCAAAAATCCTAAGGAACAACACCTACATATATAACACTGCTAACTTGGCAAACGGGAACAACATAAGCGGTGTCGTCCAATCTACCATCAATCGATCAATCAGAATCTATCAAACCAACGAGCAATTTCACCACCCCAAAATCCCTAATCCGTAGCTTTCGAGTCTTTTTTACGTAAACATATTTACGTATTTTTTCCGAAACTTTCTTTCGCATAACAATACAATGTAACCCACACTTTAGTTCATTCACTTAATCTTTCTCTTTGAAGTTAAATTAACTACCGATTAACTTTTTTATGTTCTTGTCGAAGTCTTGTTATTTAGCTTCCATAAAAACTCGCCGGCCAGATGATCAAAGGATATTTAATTCCATCCCACGTTGTCGTCATCTGCCACCGCCACCCGTCATTACTACCAAACATCGTTTATTACGCCAACGTCGTTTTCATACATACGAAATAAATACTTGGGCATGGACTTGAAGACACTCGGTGTGTTTTTGATTACCTACCCGCATATGTATGTATGTACGATCTGTCTAATGAAATTTCCGTAGAAACATGTGCTGTACTTGGAGAACTCCAAGACACAACACTACGCCCTTATTAATGGGATAAGAAGGGAAATTGAAGAACATACATAAACAGAATGAGCAGAGTGTCTATGATATGTCTTTATAATGATAATGAAGACCGTGGTGGAAAAATCTCGGAGATATTCGGTTCATATAAAGTGAATTTCATGGGTTTTATGCTGGTCACGTATAGGCTTTGCCTTCCGTTTGCCTGTATTGAATGGAATTTTGTTACGTGATAATAATATTTTTGCGGACAGGTGAGGATGATTCAGAAGATTTTCGCAAAATGCGGGTGTGTTTGTGTCTATAAAAGATCGGGCAAACTTTGATTATTTCCAACGAATCAATATTGAGTTGATGGTTAAACTATCCCTCCATGAAGATCTAATCAAAATAACTCAAAAAGTGTTACTTGGAGGATATATTTGTAGCAGCAGCAACGCTTCGGATACTTTGACATGATTGAAAGCAAGGTTGTTAGGGTTGTTATTCAAAGAACTTTGGATGCTTTTGTAGCAATGGCCCACCAAACCAGATGTGTTGCTGCTTTGATAGGAGCAGACCTAGGGGAAGGAGACCCTGAATCTAACACCAAATATTCAAGACAACTCCGGAGATAAAGTTGCGGCGCAGTGATTCGGATACACAGTAACGGGGGCTGTCAGGGATTAGAGAGCAGACCCCGGGCTGTCGCCAATTTTATGGACGTGGACCATTTAGCCTCCATAGCAGATAATGTCACAAGTACTACTCAACACGGAAAGGTGGTGGAGGACCAACGATCTAGTGAGTATCTTCTCCTTTTGTACATCAGTGGTCTTATCACTGATATTCGATTGTGAAAAAAGTTTGGGAGTCCTAGATTCGTAGTCATGTAGACGAGAGATCCGACTATCATAAGACATAATACGAAATACAGCACAAAAAAGGACATGTAGTATTTTTTTTTTTGTAATTTTGACACTTCAATGTACACTCCTCCTCGATATCTCGCGATGTAGGTCCTCTTCAGAAAGATTCAACATGACTTCGGCTGCATCACGCAAATGGACTAAAAGAGGGTTCCTTTTAATACATATATTTCGTCTAACACAAAGTAATTTACGTGCAGCAAGGTTCTCTTAATAAGGTTGATACTCAATCAAAATGAGCTACCTGAAAATGAGCTACCACCAAGAACAAATGGGTAGCGCAGTAAAAAGCTCCAGTATTACTCTGGGATGTAATTAGATCACCTCCATGTGGCGCATCCTGAGTAACGCAATATAATGAATTATCTACCAAGCATTTTCGTGGTGTCGGATTAGTGAAGCTGCTCTACTCTCAGATTCAAATGTGCTCTATGCGTTGGCCTCGCTAACATTCTAGACCTAGTTGTCTTCCGATGCGTTCATGACAGACTGGAATCTGCTCGTGAACGGCTCAAAGTTAACATTTTTATATCCGTCCCAATAAAAGCATGACAAGTCTCAGGAAATGCTTTTAGTTTCACAGTCATTAGGTAAAGAACAACAAATCCAAATATTTCAAACCAGATAGCCCGACATCTCGATTAAATCGCCTGCACGCCTTGTCAAGGAATGTACTAATTTTGCAGCCAAGGCTCTCGTAATGGTGGAGAAGTGGATAGAAGATTTGCTCCAAGGTCAACCGGAGAAGAAGTAATCGAAAAGTCTACTCCACTGTATCCTTGACTAGGAGTTCTAGAGAAGGGATTACTTAGTCTGCTCCTCCGTCAAGCTAAGAGAAGGAAACCGGGGCAATGACGAGAGGAAGATTACTTTGCCTTGAGAAATCCGCGAGAGAGGGCAATTAAGCCGATCCAGGCTCCCAGTGCAGTTACCTCAGGTGTTGCCTTAATCTGAAGCACCCAGCTACCAAACGTTTAACGCTGTTCGGGTTCATGGAATCTGGAAGGTTGCCTCGCGGATCCCAAGGTGATTAGAGAGCAAGGTAACGAAATAGTCGAGGAGGCTCTGGTAAGGGTGGTAAGAGCGATGGCATAGTTTCACTGGCCAAGTTGGTACAGAAGGCTGTTTTAGTGGGATTCAAGGATTTGATAGAGGCAAATTCTAGGCCGGCAAATCTTTTCATGCCGTCTAGTTTCAAGGGAGATAGAGTTGATAGAATGTTAGTGTCAACCTTCTAGCTAGCAGTATCCATACTGGGGGAAATTTTGCCAGGGGCAAAATCGGAGGTAGTACTAAAGCATAAGATTCCAAGTAAATCTAAATCTAGAGCCTAGATCTCCGTCCAGCCATTTTCAGCTGAGGAAATTATGGACGTCATTAAACTTAGTAATATTGACCGATCAGTTAATGATTTGGAAGATTTATTGGACATTGAAGGGAATGCCAGACGTGTGCTCGGAGAAGCCCATAACGAAAAATGCTATCCTATGATTAAACGGCGATCTTTTGGAAGCTAGACGCCGCACACAAGGCGGTTCGGAAACGCTGAAGACTGGGACCAATATAGGACAGGAATTGTCGCACTTCAAAAAACAAAAAAAAAGATACGATTGGCCAAAAGCGTTTCATGCAAAGAATTTTGTGCGAACATCGAAAGAAAAATCGAAGCTGCCAGGGTTAGGAAGTACCTAGATTTCTACCTAGGGAAAACGGTGATTCATCATCATCGGGGCACTATAGCCCGAATCGAGCCTTAGCCTCCTTAATGCTTCGCCTCCATTCGTCTCGGTTCAGTGACCGCGTCCTCCAGTTCGGTGCTCCCAAAAGTGTCCTCCAGTCAACATCTATCGAATCCTCCCAGCGCTTGCGTGGCTTAACGATTGGTCTGGTTTCGCTCACTCGCCCCATGAGAGACCGTTTGGGGATTCAATTGTCGCTAATTCGTTCTACGTGACCAGCCTATAGAGACTTCCGGCTCGTCATATATGGTATACAGCTTGTTGTTGTATCGGATTCGCCATCCATCTTCTTCCCATATTGGATCGAGGATCCTTCACAATACCCTTCTTTCGAACGTATTCCAGGCTTTTTCAGACGGCTGAGTCAATGTCTAAGTTTCGCTGAACGTTAAGTAGCAAACAACCAAAGCGGAGGCATTAGTTGGAGCGGAAGCACCACAAGGGGGATCATATCACCTCTTTTTTGGATCCTGATAATTGACGAGATACTGGAAAATTTAACGGCCAGCGGTTGTAAGGCGGTGGCGTATGCTAATGACATTGTCAGGGTTGCGTTTCTACATTTTTGCCGGACTTTATGCAACCGGCGCTGGAACAGATTCGAATGTGGGCCAGAAAAACCGGTCTCAGGCCAAACCCGATAAAAACCGAACTTATCTAGATCAAAAAGAAACACCAGGTTCCGCCTATTGACACATCTGCCCTCAAGATAATAAATTTGAATTTCGTTCATATTTAGGATTTATACTAGACTGGAAACTGAACGGGGAATTGTGCTAATGTGAAATACTAAATTGGCCAGGGTCGCGCAGCACTTTTCATGTGCTGACAGTCGAGACCGTCAGCGATTTGCGTCGGTAGCAAGGCAGGCATTCTGGCTCACGCGTCTTACAGATGCTCTTTGAGAACTGTAAACGCGTGCAGAATGACTGGCAACAAAAAGGTTAAACATACTCTTACCCGTAGTCTGGGAGTGCTAGTGCATAGTGGTGTCATTCACAGCAAAAAGGCCGATGAGTTGGCAAGGACACGAACAACCCGTGCGTAATTGTACCACGGTCACTTGGTGGGAAGTAGATGCGGCCATAGGGGCTGCACCCAAAGTCCGAATGCGAAAACAGAACGAACTGTAGGGTAGCTACAATATTATAGTCATCACCCGATTTGAGAAAGAGCAGGAAACTGCTGAGACCCAGCAAAAACTGCTTGAGAGGGACGGTTTGCTTTCTCATAGGACATTGCCATAATCATGCGAATAAGAATAGTAAAGATAGTAAACGCTTCACTTCAATATTTTAGATTCCTATAAGTTTGAAGAGTTATTAGAGCTGGTTGGTACCGTGAAGTTGACTCAGCTAATTCAATTTGGCGAAGTGGTAGCTAGCCAGCGGAGAGTGGCAAATGGGATCAAACTGGCGGCCTAATGCAAGCTGCGTAATCAGCAAACCTCTTCTAAAATCTAACCTAATGATTGATATAGAAGTAATAATGAAATGAAGAAGATAATGGGAGATGACCAAGGTAATTTGTGTGATTCTGCTATAACCTCTTCTATAACCTAGCCTAAGCCAAGGTAGCAAAACGATCAGCACTAAAGTCTCGCCGCCATTCTTTCAACATCATTAACAAGGAATGACTTTCATACTTAGAAAACCGTAACTTTACAATCGGTTACGGGATGTATACAGGGGTGACCTAAACGTTAGAGTATTTAACCCCTACGGGAGACGAAACTAAAAAGTCGCTTCGGAAAAGAACTCTTTGGAAAGACAGTCGTCAACTGTATCTCAGAAAAATCTGTCTTAGAGAATGATGAAAGTGTTGTCACGACCTCTAAGTTAGGTGATCTCCTGATTCTTGATATCCAGGATCTCAAATCTTGTGAGGAGATGAAAGGGGACTTTGGATCTGAGAGGATCTGGATAGCACTATCATCAATAAAGGCGAAAGTTCTTCAAATTAACCTTTATATATTTATTTATAACAAGCAAAGAGGGATGGGAAAGAAAAATATAACGATAAAGTGGAGTGTGGTATATATTTCACTGATGTGAATCTGAAACTATAGTGTATTTGAAGGCCATTTGACATTTATGCTATCAGATATTCGGAGTAAATATTTGTATTTCCACTGACATCCAAACGATTATACACCTCCAAGCTGAAATTTAAAGTTTCTAAAAGTAATTGCTCGAATAACGTACGTCTCGAAACCAAATGTCAAAACTTTTGATGGTGCAGCTGTTTGTTTGAGGTGTCAAGACATAAGGGCATTAACGGAAACCGCGGAATGGATGAACATGCAAGTCAAGTACACTTTGGGGGCCCGGTAGCTCTGCTCGCTAAGGCGTCAGGCCGAAAAGCGGCGTGCTACGGTGCCTGCGCGTTCGAATCCCGCCAGTGCCATGTGTGAATCCGTGTGATTATCTATGAGGGTGGTAAATGGGCCCAAACTGTTGGCCTAATACTGGCCGCGTTCCCGGCAGCCTTCTTCACTAACCTAACCTAACAAGTACAGTTTTGTCGGAGGTGTTTTGCAGTTTCTTAATCGGCACTAATCAGTAATGTTTGTGATTTCTGCAACCAGGTTTCTGTTCGAGAATCTTGTCGATCTAACAGATCCTCTTTTACGTTTAATGTTCCTTTCGCGCGAACTGATCTTTTTTTTTTATTCGCCTTTGTTACGTATTGCTAGACAACATAACGAGCTGCAACTTGGTCCTTGATGCAAAAACTTTTTAAAAAACAGAGTCCTTAAACTGGCATGCGATACTATTAGATGCTTCTTCCCACAACACCTGCCGGAGATGTAAATACGACGAGGAAGAAGAGCGAATACCCGGTTTTGGCTGGAAGAAAGGAGACCCTTGCCTCATACTTCTTGGAAAACCCAACGCAATTAGCTTCACTGGACTTGAGAAGGACCACCCAGTTGATCCATTCAATAAGGGCTGTGCGATACGCAATGCGATATTACAGTGGACCCATATGTGCCTAAATGAGTCTCTTTGGGATTTTTGCACGTCAACATCTTGCTTTGAAGGGTCAAACTACTTGCGAAGTGGCGGGCACATTTCGGGATTTAAAGAGGTCTCTATTCAGTTCCAGATACGGTTAGTGACTACAAAGTTGCATTTTTAGTTCTAAAGGATTTCAAATATAGTCAAAAATAATTATCAGAGCGGCATTTGAGAAAACTTGGTCAAGCTTTAAAGCTGCATCTAGTCTTAAATTAGGAATTGGTATTCTAGGAAAGTAAATCACTCGTGCACAAAAAAATCCAACGATTGGCCTTCTAGAAGTGCTGATTTAGATTTAGTAGACTATGGTTTCCGGAGTGCTTAAGCTCTAAATACTGATCATGGTGGAACTGGTAAATGCTGATTTATATACGATACACATGGACGTGTGACAGGAATTTGAAAATTTAAGTATATTTGAATTTAAATTTTTCCCAAAAAAAAAATCCATTAGCTTTGGACATTTTTTGAATGATTCTGAACGATTTTTGTTCAATTAGTGTTCAGTATGTAACGCCCAAAGGACATTTTTTTTACATTTGGCTAATGAGGTACGTAACATTTCAGCAGCTACCGATAGCGAAACATGACTCAGCGTGTTTAAATATTAAAACAAGAAAAATGTTCTGGCATAAACATTAAATAAACAAATAAGTTCTTGCCAAAAACACGCAATGTTTCGGAACGTTTACGTTCTATTTACAGCTAAATACGGGGTTGTATTATATCGAACTCAAAATACAACCAGTTTAAATACAAAGCATGAATTGATAACGAGCGTTTCCATGAACGGACACAGCAATTTGAAAGAAAATACCATTCAAATACATTAACGAGTTAAAATAACCACATATATCAGAAAGACATTTTCTATGAAAGCGGAAATTGAGCAAATGTATTTTGGTTTAAATAAATGAAAAAGTTGGGAAAGCTATTGAGGTGAACTTTCAATTTGTCGCGGTTCAATTTTCTTCAACAATAATCTATCTAATAATTTGACAAAATTTCACAGATTTCTAAAAACCATCAATCATATTTTACCTTCACATACTGCTACTTTCTTCCAAACCACACGCGAAATCTTTTTTTTACCGAAACTAGTGTAATTTAGCTAGACTGTTTTGTACGAAAACAATAATAGTTTAAACTTTAACCTGCACTAAATTGCTCTGACATCGTTTCCCTGTAACGAAATCATAACTGAATTAGGCCCCGTAATAGTCGCTGTACCAGAACACATCACCAATTTGTTACTGAACAAGTAACCGAGCAGTAGCAATAGTTTGAGAAAGTCTGTGTGGTTATTGTGGCAATTTTACATCTATTTTTCGCAGTGTTCTCAATACTGGTCGTTACCTAAAATCCACAAATTTGTAGATTGTAGCACGTTAGGAAAAAAATTGCAACAACTATATGCGAACGAAATGCTGGATACTACATGGTTCTGCATGGCAAGAAGATACTGAAGGTACCCACAGATAAATCATGTCGACCCAGTTCATTGCCTCTTTTGTGCGGCGCGATGGAGCTACAATGACGGTCAGAGCTGGTGATTCACACGGAAATAAAAACAGCATATATTCATAAATGACTTGGAAGCAAGCATCAGTAACATGGTATCTTCGCAAATCTTGTATGTTATTCATGTGTAACATGATACGTGTGGAGTGAGAGTTCTTCGAAACGATACGTTCTAAGAAAATCATCTAAAAGTTTCCGAGAGTCAAATTCAATAGCAACTACTTAACCTGAAACATCGAAACTAATTCCACTTTTTCGTTCTATATGCCTGGAAACTGTAATAACTTTTTCACTTTGTGCATAACTTACCTTCAACTTTAGCCAGGGCCAAGACTGATATGGTCTGAAGGGCCGGTATCGCCCAGGCAGCCAAATGGAATAGATGCGACTTATTTTCAATGGCTTCGTGACCCCACTTGAGTCCAGCTGCAAGGAACCAGGCTAGGGCCAGACACGACCACCATGCAAAAGCAGCCATACAACAGAAATACAGTGCCATGAAGAGGATTGTGCACGATGTCGACTGTCGATGTCCCTGTGGAAAATGACGAACAAAAAAAATTGAATTACTTTCGAGTTTTTGCAGCGTTATATGTATGTGTGTGTAATTTGTATAAAATGCATGAATGACTAGATGCCCCCTTGCACAGCGTTCGTTTCAGGCTGAAAGGATCTATACTGGCTGGGATCTATATATGTCTGTAAAATACGAACCTGTGTTACGGTAGACATCATCTGCTGACGACCCAATCGTATTGGTGCTGGGAAGGGATCACGACACGCTACAGAATCGCCCGCACCTAAGCCAGCAACGTAGGCACAACCAACGACTAAATAACAGACTGCTAGAAACACTATGGCACGTTCGGGATAACGAAAACGCGACGAATCGATTAGGAAAGTTAGCACCTGTGGAAAAAGAGAAAAAAAAATACATTAAATTCTTACAATATTTGAATCGATTTCATTTATAATTAGAATAAAGTAATTTCATGCTCCCTGATGACAGAAAAACTCATAATTAAAATATATGAGCCTTGGAGAGCAAAGTGATTAATCCTTTGGCAATATTGGAATTCACAGACACAATGAATCTTCTCGTCCTTAAACCAATTCATTTCAACCTTTTGTCGAGTCATTGTGGCAAACACCTTGAACTACGCCCTTCGGCAGAGTCCAGCCACGTTGTGTATGTTTGGTTGATCCTTAAGGAGCTCGCCAGGATTTCTTCGGAACGAACATAGCCCAAAGGAAAATGATAATCCGTTTTCATTTAACGAAGAAAAAGATAATACGAAAACCATCAAGATACTTTTCTTCCGTTCGATGACGGATACCGAGCAGTTATAAGATGAATCCATGGACAAAGACTGCTTTTCACTGCTTCGGAAATGGGTCTTATTTCGAGCTTCTTTTTTTTTTGTTTCTCAACATCTGAATTGATCCTTTTTGTGTCGTTCCATAATCATCTTCAATATTATTAATAAAATGACGATGAGTCCACAAAGGTTGGTTCCCAGTAGAATCAGATAATTACCGGAACGTAGACAAAAAGAAATGGGAGAGGAAAGGAGCTAGTGAATTTTCTGGTTCGAAGATTTTTTTTTCCTTGGTTTCGTTTTCTATAACCTCATTACAACATGGCGGAATCCGCTGCGAAAAAGAATTACGAACAGAATGAATTACGAAGTCGGACCGGAGATTCTACAAGTCTATTGAGTGGAATTATATTTCCTTCGGGAAAATGGCTGTTAGCAGATATCGAGGAGGTTTCGCTGACAACGCATAAGCAATCGATTAGTTCAAGTTTCATGGTGCTGCTGTTGTCGTCAAGATATAATTAAGGTGTTTGGTGAAATGGAGAAGAGATACTGATTTATTTAGAGATCAGGATATAATTTCGCTTTATTTTTGGGTATAAATGCATATTACTGTTTGTGAAGCATAAGTTTAGCAGTCATACTGAATCCTTTTGGGGTCTGAGGAAAGAATTAATTTATTAATTATATTTACGAGCACGGTGAAATCAAAATCAGATATCATTTTGAATCAGGTTGTTACTCATAGCCGGGTGAAATAAAAATCCCGGAATAAAATAGAAATCTAACAGCATAAGTTCGCACCACTTATTCTGCTGCAGAGTTGCCTCAGGTACCTACTTTGGTGAGAGGAGTTCATCGTCAAAAGCTGGATTCGAACGATTGATCAGACATGCTATTCATCAGTCCTTTGACTATTCGACTGCAAAAGCCAAACTACGTATTTTCATGAGCCATGAAATATCTTTAAACTTCTAGTTCCGTTAGGCAAATAAAAACAATCAAAAACTTCTCATTACAACCCATCGCACAGCCAATAATTGCTGCTGATAAGGATTCCATTTCATAATCGATTAAGCGAGCTTGACACAGTCAGTTCACGCTGATTTAATTCAGGTACTTATTAACAGGTAATACAAGCCGACTAATCCTTGTATCGACTAATACAAACGAAACGTTCGCGGGAAGTATAGGAGGAAGGAGTGTTGCAAACTGCAAACCTGTGGAAGCTCTCAGTCGCAGCCAACGCACGAAGCTGCGGAGAGAGTGGCATAGGCATAGGTACTATACCTAGAAAAGCGGGATAAGGGTCAACTGGTGATGCCGATGTTGTCAGCTCGGAGCGAATATGTATGAAACAAATGACTCGGAAGGAAGCTACGCGAACTGGACTTTGTCCTTCTTGTTAATTCTGGTCAATTCTATGCCTGAAGGTACAAGGTTTACTCATTTCAACTTGCAGCATGTGAAGACTTTGTCTCTTCTTCTAAACAGAAAATTGCCAAAACTACAAGCATGCTCCTACATTGTCCCTGAACAGGAGTCGTGCGTTTCAAGCAGTAGGATGTGCGAACTCAGCTCAATCAATCGGGCAAAAACTTATGATGAAAGGTCAATGAAATCGAGGACTTGTGCTTCGGTTTCCAATCTGCTTGATGCCAATACACTTAGTTTTCAAGCCACGCCTTATCAGCATTTATCATGCAAACGAGCTTCGGGTTATCGCATTTTATCTTTATAAGCTCTATGGAGCATATGACTCTAAGATATGTTCAATCCTAGCTCTAAGATATGTTCAATCATCTTGGCGACAGATCAAGGTAGTCTGCTTGGAAAAAACCAGAGTGAGATGGCGATTCAGATCCCACCCTAACATCATTTATGCTGGTGTGCCTCGAGGTTGAAAGGTGAGCTAAGAATTGCTAGTGATGGTAATGTGGAAATTCAACTATTTGAAGTTGGGAAAGGTCATTGACGAGGGTTGGATGCATCACAGGATGGCTACATACTACTAGAGAACAGAGGCGACAAATGAGGGTTTACAAGTGATTGTTTTATCTAAGAACGGATCCGCTGCGCAAAATTATGCTGATGACGTGGCCTCGCTAGCAGTCGATAAGGATCTGGTTATAGTATGAAGAAATAAACAATGCTCACTCGATTTAATTGACACTTGGTGCTCCAAGCACGACGCCTCAGTGAATCCTGGTAAAAAAATTTGATTTTGTCACTAGAAAAAGAAAACTAAAAGGACTTGTGCTTCGGAAAATAAAGCGTTACAGCTCTTCAACTATTAGAAGTCCAAAATCTAGGTATAGTTTTGAATGAAGAACTTCTTTGGAAGAAGCATGTGCGAGCGAATCTTTCTTGAACTGTTAATGCTTTCGGGTAGTGCAAGAGAGCTTTCGCACCAAAATGCGGTCTACTATTTGAATCTACGCAACAGTCATCAGGCAGATGGTCCCGTACGCATTCGTAGTATGGGGTACAGTTCTGTGGGGTACAGAAGTAAGGCACACTAGAAAGGACAGGGTGCCTAGGTATCTGTGGACCTTGATGCGCTGGTCAATCTGATTCCACTCGATATTGAAATTTAGAGTTTGGCGATGAACCCTACCAAGGGAGTAACTAAACTTGGCTTATGACTAGACAACGACGTTATCGGTTTTCGTGATGTCTCCGGACGCTGCGATGCATCTACTCGGTTTAGAGAGAAGATACGACGTAATATGTTTGAGCAGAAGTGACTCGGAGCGTCCAGATGTTTCCACGAGGACATGTACCGAGATCTGCTTCACTGACGGCTCGAAGACAGATGCTAGATCTGGAGCTGGCATCTACCCGCATTCATCGAAATCTGAACTTTTCTTCCGAACAATATGCTTCTGGCTTCTAAGCAGATATATTTGTTATTTTGGGAGCTGTGTGCTGGGTGATTGATAAAAAGCGGCTGTTTGGCTACTTTATCTGGCAGTCAAGCTGCGCAACTATCGTTACATGGCACCCTGAGCACCTAAAAAATTACCTAATAATGCAAGGCACGTTTGAAATGTCTTTTTAGGTTCAATAAGATGCACTTGCTCTGGCTACTAGAACACTACAGTCTTGATGGAAACGAAATTGCTGATGCTACTGCAAAGAACGGTTTGACCTTTCCACCAGAAGGTTCACAATATGCCATCGGTGTGACGATTGCATCTGCATATGTTATTCTTTTGAAGTGGGTAGTCCATTTCCTGAAAGGGAGATGGCTATCTGATATAGCAGGGCATACGGAGACTTTCAGAATTTAACCATGAGACTATAGAAGACAGCTAAAGAAGATTAGGCAAGTTTGTTTATCCAGGATAGGAACGCTGACTGGACACTGTAACCTAGGATGACATGTTTAAATATGCGTGGTACCAGATAACGCTGTCCCATCCTGCGCAGAAGAGGCTGACGCTGCGGAGCATTTCCTTCACGTGTGCTCGGCATATGCGGGCCTTAGATATCAATATTTTAGTTGATGTGCTGTGCGTGCGCAACCCCTTAGTATTGATCGTGGACCTTTTTAATAGATACGAGAGACTCTGGTAGGCTGAGGGGCAGTTATTAAAATGATTAATTTCGTCTTATGTTTCAGAATCACTCACTTATTGAAACTGGACCATAGCTTATCGTTAGATTTTTTTTAGATATGGTTGACTTACCCACCAATATATGCCTATTTTCAATGACTTCATCGAAGCATCTGCTGATCTACACGCCCTTTACACCGATTTATGCCGGATATGTAGATGCGAGGTAGAAGAAAAAACATTAGTTGATCTTTTGTGAATCATACTAGTTTGATTTAGTTTTGAAAGATTTTGGGCTAGTATCTACTCTATAATGGTTGTGCACTTAGCAATCCGTTATCGAAATGGGCCCTTCTGTGCCTAAGTGAGCTATTTTCAGCGAGTGTCTGTATTTGCAGAAGAGCACCAACGTACTCCTTTTATTTTACATCCTTTTCCGTAATTTTTTATCATGCAGCGGGAAGATTACTTTGTACACTTCGTACTTCCGCAAGAGCAAACACTCTTCAGCAAAATTACTTAATTAGTGAACACCACAGCTATATCCGTTTTCAAGCCCCTGCTGCTAACTAAAGCTGATACTTCACATCGCTCCTGTGGACGGATCTTTAACTAAGGGTCAGCTGTGAATTTTTGTCTGTCAGGTTTGCAGTTGCATACAGTGGAGCCTTTTTATTGGTTTTCTAGCCTATATTGTTATTATATTTATTTATTTATTTTTAAAAAAGAGATTGCACTACTCACTATGCTTGGATATCAGAGGTGCATTCTGCAGACAATTAATTTGAAAGAGGTTTCACCAAAATTCTTGGATATTAGTTGTGCGTGTTGGGCGAAGGAAAGTACCTCAGTAGAGAAGCCTAGTAAGTAGTCCTGTAAATATTTACAATTCATCCCTAGAACGAAGTGTTTTGTGGTAGTCTTGAGTTAATCTTTGATCTTTCAAAGTGAGATCATTTTTTTTTAAATATAGTATGCCTATGTTAAAAAAGATATTTTGTCGGAGCAAAACTAAGAGGATTTGAAAACCCCATACTTTTTTAAATCATACTGATTACAATATTTTTCAACAAATTTATTTCATACGATTAACTTCTCAAAGAATTGATAGCATGACTAACAACTCTCCAAAAAACACTATTCGTGGAAAATAAAACACTTGACACCTTCACTCCGTTATCAAACATCAATATCATTCTTCGATTCCCCATTTATTACATTTTTTATGTCCACAATATGATAAAACGATATTTAATTCCAATAAACGTACCAGCTGATACCGTAAATGCTTACGTTTCGGACGATTTATAATACGGGAAAAATTGGCGTAAAGCTCTTTAAATACGATGATGATAAGAAGAAAGACCTTGGGTGTCCGTACGTTGAATAGGTACAACACGCAAAACGATGACAGTAGGTTCATATAGCAGCAGAAAAATAATTCTCAAAGTTATTGTTTGTCAGTTCCGTTCAGTCTTCCGTTCCTTCATTCATTTCGAATTCAACGATTCGTAGAAAGAAGGAAGCATGTACGATGCCAACCGAAATACCAGGCCAAGTCGTATTTTACGAAACTGTGCCTGACACAGACATTTATTATTATTCTATGACAGCTCGATGTTGAATATTTTAGTGTCCAATGTGACACTGTGCCAGGGTCGATGGGGAAGTTTAGGAAGACTAGTTGATGTCTCTGTTTCCGGAGGTTTTTGTTGGTAGTGAATGACTAAGGAGTGGCAAGCTATGAATTAATTATTAGTAATTCATTGCATGGATTTACTTGAACCTTTTGTTCATGGTCTTAAATGCTTGCTGTTTAAAAATCTTGCATGTATCCTTTGAATAGAATTCTTGGTCGGTCATATAAAAAAATGCTGTCCTTTCTTTGGAGCTAGTTCACTACCAGTCGACATTTCCTATATAATCAGATTAAAAGTTTAGATATAAATACTACTATCAACTTCGCATTCGCCTACGCATTTCTTCCAGTAGATGATTCAAATTCGAACCCAACTTTCTTTCACTATGGCAATAGAACGAAGTCCTACACAGGATATATTTTAGTTTCTTTGAAATTTAATTAAAACTTACCGTGAACAGGCAGCTCGCAACACATACTGCAGCCCATGATCCGACCCAGTACCTTAGAACGGCACGTTCTGTTTCGACGAAGAACATTGCATGACAAGGAGCACCACAGTCATCCGTTTCCTGTAAGAAATAAAAGACCAAAATTTTATTACTAAAAGCAAAACTGAAAGAGACATATTGGATTGAGGTAGACTTTTGTCTATTATAAGCCAGGGGAGACGAATATAATTGAGTGGACGTACAAGAGGGGTCAGACATCATTTATGTCCACATGGATGTCTATATGGGGTGCATATTCAATTCGTATAGGGAAAGGACACTCTTTGCATACACCGAGTCTGCTAATGCATTCTTGGAATTTGCTTGACACAAGCTGGACATGATTATGGCCATCGGGAGTGGTGAATTCGTTAAACATTATTTCGGATTTCTGGAAAATTTTCTAGGAATTGATTTCGAATAATGGTAGTGAAGATAAGAAGTCTGACATATGTAGATTTGTTGGTCTGATAAAAGTTTAATGCATAGTTTTTACGTTAAAAGAGTAAAAAAGGATAGGCAGCAAAGTGTCTACAGCGTTCTTTGTTGCAATCATAAGATACTTTCAGTACCTACATTTCAGGACAAATGTACATACAGCATTGTCTGGTTGCCTTCGAATTTTGATTGGCTAGTAACGATGTTTGATGAAATCCCGATGATTAATATGAGCAAATCCATCATTTAAAAGCACAAATTTTTTATTGGCTATCGAACGAATACACTGAATAATTAACGTAACAAAATCTTCAATCTAGCAGCTATTCTATTTTGGCCTGCGAGCTTTTATTGGTTTGTATAATTATCTCAGCCTATTATTTAGTTTCACCCACCAAAAGCATGGCCTCCGCGTGCGATAAGTAACCATGGCAACTGTGCTAACGGAATCGGCACAATCCTGGGATTAGACATCTAACTACAAACAAACAAAAATTACCATAAGCGCCAAAATAGACATATTGAATCAAACCTGCTACATCTCTGAGGCAATAGATACGAGAAAGTTGTCAAGAAATTAAAGCGCAACACACCTTCTCAGATAACGTGCGCAATCAAGGTGAATAACTATCAGGTTCCTATAATGGTAGGACGCCAACAGTATGAAAGTACTTTACAGGTTAGACACCTAAATATAATAAAGGACATGGATGGGGCCTCAAAATATTCTCAGCACAATAAAGAGCACCGATGGCCACAAGCAGTAGATCCTCACAGGGTACCAAAATGGGAGTCATGTTGAAGAACTTTCCAAAGGAATTCTCACGATCGACCAAATGAATAAGATGCAAATGCCTTGTTGAGAGGATGCTGGCGAGGGTAGATGGAGGCTTTAGTGTTACCTACTAAATAGGCAACTTGTATATATATTCGCTGCAAGGACAGTCCAATGGCTGATTCGATAAAAGCAGAGTCCCTAAAGATGAAGTCGTGGGTAGAGGTCAGTCGAAGCGACATATAGGAATCCCCGATTACCAATTTCACGCTGTATTGAAACAATGGCCGACAAGGCTGCCCATTTCCCCAGAGCAAAGGACCTGACACCAGATGCTTAAAAACATAGTAGCAGATCAGGTCTCGAGCTTGAAACAAACTGCTCCAGGTTTGCGCAGATAAACCTAGTTGTCAAAAAGCCAGGTGAAAAACTGTCAGAGCCCCCGATAACTCCAGTCAGGAGTATGAAATGTACGGGAACTACACCAGCAATACTGGTCATAGCTGCGGATCAGATACTAGGCTTCAAATTAACTGAACGGGCGGCCACATTAGCTTTCCGTTTGAACAGACTCAGATAACATTTTCAGTCGAATAAAAGCGCAACATCCAATTTCATTTGCTTCAGCAAAACTGGTATCTAATCAGACGTTAATGCAAGAAAAAACTTTAGTGAAATAAAAAAAAATCTGTGAATTAATATGTAAAGATGAATTGCCTAAATTTTGACATCGACAAAAGTTTGAAGGACACTCTTGCGAATCATTGTAGGCTTATTTGAACAAATCAACTTGACATTGTTGAAAAACTTTCAAGACGTGTAATCTTCAGCGAAAATATTGTGACAGACTCATCACTAAATGTGCACTCTGATGTAACTCCAAAAATCTACACTTATGGGGAGAGCCAGAATTTTCCTCCGTTTGTAGTGGCCTGAGTTGCTAATTTTTTCCATGACGAATTCATCACAATTAAGGACTCGCGTATGGCCGGCATATTTCTTTCTTTACCTAGATTATCTAAATTCATTCAAATCTTTTCATACCAGTCGATGGAAATGCTCCTAGGATTCAAAAGAGCATTCCAACAAATCTGTTTCTTTCAAGCTAGAATCCAGCATTGCTAAATTCTGTCATTTAGCTTTAACAGAAGATGCGTCCTTGCCACTCTATCGAGATCAGGTTAGAATAATTGCATTGAAAACAACAACTCCTGACTTATAGTAATCTGACTGGATCGAATTAGCTTGGCAGGTTACGAGTTTCAGTAAAAACTCATGGGTTTCAGTAAAAACTCATGTGACTATGACCCAAAGTGTTTCAAGCTGTTGATGCAACCACTACACATGATCTAGCACTTTCAAGAATAGGGGCGTTTTTTTGCACCATCTATCGACTTCTGACTAGGTCAACAGCATTGAAAATAACAACAAAAACCTGCCTCAGTGATCTTCCTTAGACGTATATTGTGGGCGGCGAAACCATTTGAGGAAAAGCTGATGGATTCACAATGGAGTGGAAAATTGCTTGCAGTAGCTGATGCCACCACTACCTGTAGCGGTTTCCACAAACAATGAACGTTCACAGACTGACAGTTTGGTTAAATTTAAACATAAATTGGCTGTGTTTAATGACCCTGAAAAACGGAGCAGGGCATCTCAATGCAAGTTAGAAAAAAGTCGAGCAAATTAGAGCAATTGGCAATTCTCAAAATTGATTACGCGTCAGATGTTCAACCTGTCAAATCACTAATAAAAAAACTCTACTTCAGCTACAATTTTTTGTTGAAAGTCGGTTCGGTGACAGTTGACAAGCAGCTGATTGCTTGCCCGAACTTGCTCTATCAAAAAAGGTAGAGTAGAAATAATGCCCTAAATTTCTCTACTTCAACTTAGAGCAGACTCATGAGCCACGAATCAGAGCAGCTTCGGGCAAGTTAAAGCAGCCGAATTGCTCGTTAAACACATTTTGCTGAGCTAGCTCGACCTAGACCAGCTCATTAAACACAGCTATTTCAAATCATTCACATCAAAATAATTGACAAATCAATAATGATGTTTTAATAACGTGAACTTGTTAGGATAATGTTTTAATAATGTTGAATGGTGTAAAAAACAGCAAATTACGTGAAAGCAGCAATCTATCTAGCTGGATTGTTTCTTGCGAAACAGTCTAACCATTTGGATTTGGATGCAAAAAAGTCAGTTAGAATAGGAACCATTAAATAATCGTGCATGGTCTTTTTATCGAAGTTAAGTTAATCTAACTTGACTTTCTCAATTACTTCGGACTAATTTCTTATCTGCCGCTTGAGAATTCAGATACTCCTTGCAATGAACTCTCTCGAATCATTTGATATTAGCAACAATTGCCATCTAATTCATTTCAAAACTATTTTTCCAGACGAAAATATAAGAAATTTATCGACTGCTGCGGAAGTATTTTTCCTTGCAACTAAATAATACCCAGAGCCAAACTTATTCACTTCAAGTAAACGAAGTCCCTAGAAGTCTAGTTTTAATTGAAAAAATGAAATAAACCTCATCACATAGTAAACTCTTGAAGCGGTGCCAAAACTTTCAATACATTTTAATGAAAACTTTCTCCAGTTAACTGGTAGAAGTTCCAATCATTCAACCAACTCTCTCTATCCACCCTCTCTTGTTCATCCTCGTCCACTTTCCATCGTCAATGAATACATAGAGGCGAGACGAAGGAAAAAGATCAACACGCGCCAAACGAAGGAATGGTGGTTTGGTCTGAAGTTGGCAGTGCTATGGTGTTTTAACAATTCCATTTCCGAGGATTGAAAATCCACTATCTGCACTAGCCACGAAAAAGTCAAGAGAGCTGGATAATGGGTGGAAACTCAATACTAGTTCCATTGTGTCGTCGCTCCGTCGTTCGCCCTGGTCACACAATGCTACTTAACACAGAGTACTGCACTTTGGCGTTCGGCTATAGCATGACGACGAGGACAATGATGTGATGGCAAGGACAACGTACAGTGTACAATGCCGAGAGTGTTTCTGGAAAGCAGACAGGAAACATGAGCATGGCAAGCGAAAATTTCGTCAAATAACAATTGTTGACATCCCCCTGAAGTCTGTCGCGGTAGATACATTTCACAAGTCAGACGGAGGATGTGATGAGATTTCGGTGGTGCTGAGTTTGTGCAGCTATGGATTTAGCCAGTTGAAGATGCGGCAGACAACCGCCTACTTTTCATTCGATTTGGACCATCTCGATCGAAATACTTTTTCAAGTATATATCAATTTATCCCTATATAAGTATTCATCCCTTTTCAAACGGACACAGCACTATGATGCATTTACTCATTTTTGATGGATTTCGTTTTCATCGGAAAATGTGTACGGTACAGTGTGGCTGACAAGCAAACGGGAAAATGTCTTGGTCGTCTGAAAATGCAAGGATGTCAAGCTAGGATGGAGATGGTACAGCGCCAGTTATATTAGCTTCCCTTGAGGCAAAAGGCATATTCATTTTGTACGAGCATGCATGAGTCAGAAAGAAAATGTTTGTCATGTTACGGTTAAGGGAAGTAGAGGTTGCTTGTTGACAAATT
Organism: Nemotelus pantherinus; assembly: GCA_963978885.1. Lineage (NCBI taxonomy): Eukaryota > Metazoa > Arthropoda > Insecta > Diptera > Stratiomyidae > Nemotelus > Nemotelus pantherinus. The sequence goes on from OZ022263.1 coordinate 5,283,491, forward strand.
AAACGTTAAGATGGATGAGAGATAGAGTATTCAAGTCGCAGTTGATGCAAGAAATTTGCTGATATCATTGTGCTTTGTGTGCGCTGGGGGATTTAAATAAATTGAAATAAGCAATGCTTCAAGTGTCAAAAGAAAATAAGAATAGGTATTGAGATTTTTTAAACATTACACACAACATAGCTGTATTCCATTGTGAACTTTAGTTACTTTCTCTGAAATCATATCGACAGACGAATAGTTTGGAATTGAAAACGTAGGATTTGCATGCCTGATTAATTAGCAGTAAGGTTCACATCTAAAAAACTTTTTTCTGTGTATACAGTTTTCCAACTCCAACATTCCAACTTTCGCCCCTGGCTATGTATGCACTTAGCATGTCATTTAGCACGCGACCTGATTGGCTTATGTGGGGATATCAGACGAGAAGATCATACTGTCGCCGACTGAATATGCATTAGAGATTCTGCACAGCAGCACAGCGGAATGTGCTGCAGATAAAGAGTTATCCCAAATGGAATGATTTCTTTTCCTTTCTTCACAAGACCTGAAGTTTCTGAAGGATCTATCCTCGGCACTTATTATTCAATGATCTTTTTACTAATATTCGAAGAACATAAGTATTAAAATTACTTTGGTCAAAAATTCATATTTCTAAATATAGATATACATATATATATATATATATATATATATATATATATATATATATATATATATATATATATATATATATATATATATATATATATATATATATATATATATATATATATATATATATATATATATATATATATATATATGTATATGTATATATATATGTATATATATATATATAAATATATATATATATATATATATATATATATATATATATATATATATATATATAATCAAAAAATTTGACTGAAAAAATATCAAGAACGCGCCATCCGATTGAGCTGAAATTTTCAGGATACATTGGCGTATATACAGAATAGTGCCAGGTCTCACAAAAAGCTAATAATATTTAACCCTTTGGTGCCGGCAGCCATTTTAGTGATATTTTAAATATACCTATTGTTCTGCCAACAAATAACTTTCGCAAAAACAAATTTTATGGACTGAATTTCAAACGTGTTCTTAATGTGAATGTGATAACATTTTCTAAATTTTTAACCCTATGTGTGCACTTGGCGCCTAAAATGAGATTGGGAAAATTTGAAAATTTTTGAATTGTTATAACTTTTGACCAGATTATCAGATCATTATTAAGGTGTAGACTCGTGCAGTTTTTTATGAACGTGTTGGCAACCGTGCAGGTACGGCAGGCGTTGAAAGTGAAAACCTTCAAACCATCAACTCTAATGAAAAATGTTCGTCTTTTACAGTGCAAAAATTTCACATCGGACAAGAACGGTAGCACTCCTCCAACGTACCTATATTTTAAGCATCAAAAACTTTTGTTCACGAGAACTCATGACCCAATTATCAGAAACAGTTGAAATTCACAGAATGTATTGGTATTAAGTAGGACCAGGTCTGATAGAAGCGATTTGGGTGCCAAAACAATTATTTACATCCAAACATCTTCAAATGCTACTGGTTGTCATTCTTAAGCAAAAATGGTCCTCATGTATTTTCTAATTTCCTTTCTGGTGTTGCCCTGCTTTATGTCAACCAGTTTTAAGACCCTGGTGGGGTTTTTGGTATCGAACTCCAATTTGATGCTCATGTCATGAATATCACGACCAGTGCTTTTAAGGCTGGTGGATTTATTTAACTCCTTCGTATATTTTTACCAATATTTCCAACTGTTCTCATGTATTTTTTACCTTCAGAATTCTAAATTACGCTTGCCAAATCCGTTCATCTTGCTGTCAATATTAACTTGAAGTTATTGAATCGTTTTAATAGGCACGCAGTTTCCTGGTAGTGAGTAGGCATCTTCAGCTTTACTTTAAGAGCCAAGGAGGAGTGCAGGGTAGATTCGTGTTATATCTGGCACACATATAAGATGAGCGGTTCATTCTTTTGGTTCAGTCAAACCTCGGATAGTATCATCTCGACTAACATTCAGCAGACTACATAAAGTACTAAGTCTTGGCTGATGGCCGCATATAATTTGGACAGGATTTGGATTTGAACAGGAAAGTGAGCATCCATTGACAGGGAAAGCATAAAATGCTAAATTTAAGGACTTCAGATCAATTTGTCTTAGCTCTTTTCCGTTGAAAATATTAGAGAGGGTCGTGGGTCACCTCTACCCATGACTCAACGACTCAATTTGGTGTGTTGGCACAGTTCGATTCACTCATTCAGATGAGTCAATCAGTGTGAGTCAATCAATTGTGTCATTGATTGAAAGATTATACAGATATGAAACAGGAATATATTTGAGATCTTCTTGTGAATTTTGGTGACCCCTGTGCTAGGGCAGACCTGGCCAATGCTATCATCTTGGTTCAAGGCATGCTTGCTCCAGCTGACATCGAATATAACCATGTCTGACTTAAAGGTTGGAAACTTAGATCTTAAGAACAGAGGATTGGGCAAATGGATTATCTTTATGAACAGATGCTATGGAAATGTATATTGATGGCTCCAAACTGAACGAGAGAGTGAGATGTGGTATTTGTGGTAGTCTTTTATTCAAAGGTATATACGATTTTCCAGACGGCCTAATCGCGCCCATGTAATCAGATATTTGAAATGAAACAGTCTATGCAGTACTTTGCCGGAACTTACCCCTTCCCGAAGCTAGCACTCAAATGCCGTACATCTCTAAACAAGATACTGAGACCTTCGATGATACAGCTGGTTTGGGTGCCAGGATACAGGAGCACTATGAAAAAAGCAGCGAAGCGGACTAACTTGCAAAAGCTGGCATGGTTTTGCCACAAGTTTTCTGCAGTTTCACTTAAACTGACCATCATGACTTAATGGATCGAAAGATGAACCTTCCTGTTTGACCTCAAGACAATTGTGGAGAGCTTTTGACATTGGTTATACTGGGGAACTTCTCCAACTAGGAAGAGGATTATTTCGCGCAGCCGTGACGGACATATTTTGTTCGGCAGGCATGCAGCACAAATTGGTGGCCCTTACAATAACATCTGATTGAACCGTAAAGGCGACGAGAAAGAGGTAACAGTACTCTACTTCCTGTGTGAATGCCTGGTTTGCTGGGAGAAGAAAGCAGGCTCTTGTCTGAGACTTTTTCGCATGCCTACTAGAACTGGCTTCAGTGGACCTAAAGACCACTAGCCAAGTAAAAACTTGCGAAACCCTGGTGAACAACTATACAAACGAATCCGACTTGTGTATCGCTAGGGTTCAGGCTGATTTGAGCTGTGTATCCTATTGACAACAATACACTTCGGAGTGGTAGGACTTGAGAAAAGTTGTTAAAGTAAACCTCGCTTGTACACACAGAATGCAAACCAAAATGTTTAGGCAACGTTAGTATTTGGTATGACAATGAAAAAGAAATATTGATATTTGTCAAGAAATTGAAATATATCTAGTTCATAAAAATAAAATTGGTCTCAAAAAATCTTTAATGCGAAGCAGTTAAAATCAAGGCAAGGCTAAAACGAGAATTAAATACTATTTGATAACAACCGTACAATTGGAGTTTGCTCCAAACTCAGATCACAAGCTCAGAATTTATTGTAGCCAAACTAATTATTTCTGTTCCAAGTAATTGTTTTTCTGGCAATTTTTTATCTTCTTAATGAACAGTGCCAACAAGTCTAACAAATTCAGAAACTGTTCGTATCATTTTGCCGCATGAAACATGAAAAATCAAAAAACCGTAAAAAAAGTTTATCTTTTCATTTTACATTCCAAACATTTCAACATGATTCGAAAACAGCAGTCCAAAATATGACACGTTTCGATATAAAATCAATAATCAAAATTAGTGTATGTAGTATTCTCGATACTATCTTGAAAATATTTTCAAAACGAAGTACTTAATTAAAGTCAAATTCGACTAGGTCGTCTCAATCAACAACAAACAAGAACATGAAAACAAAAAATGCAGTGTCGGAGGAGAAGGGTTGAAAATTCTTCATGGAAGACATAAAACACGACAAAATCGAATATATCAAATCGACTTTCGGCTGTTATCAATCATTTTACATTTTTGTATCTCTTTCTTCTTCCCGTGTCTTTTTTCATAATTTTCACCAGGCCAAATCAATCGTTCTATCTTGTCTATGATTGCCGCCAATTTCTTTGATTTCATCAATTAAGTATATTCAACACCGACATGTTGACTGACTGACGTGAAAGGCACGTAAGATACATGGGCGTACGTACTTTGCTTGAAGAAACTACACAAGCAATTGAGATCGTGTCATTCGATATCATGTTGAGTGGCTTTCTGTGTTGTTTCGAGAAGGAAGATTGGCCAATGAGGGGGAAAAGAATGGAAGGAAAGAGGTTTTGTTATCAACCGAAATACTACGCTAAGAATGTACGGCATGAAAACATTCTCTTTTTTTAAACAAAAAAAAATGAAACCAGGGTAATCGATATAAGATTTCAGTGGTTTCTTATGGGTAAGTGTGTAGTATTATGCAGCATTTTCGCCCTGAGGTTTTAATTATCATATTGACTTGATCAGGTCTGCGTGATTTTTCTGAAGTAAGACGGTGAGCGTAAACAAGTAGAGTTTTGTCGGTTCGATTTGTATGAAATAATGGCGGGAAAGTATACAATTTCAGATTGAATACCTGTAAGTAATCGATCTTTATTGGGTGCATGAAAAATACGCGTGGGAATTGAATTCATTCATCGCAAAGCTGATGAGTTTCATACCAGTCAAAATGAGCTGAGTTTTTTTGAAAAAGTTTAGATTTTATCCCGACAAAATGTTTTGTGCTTTGCGCCCGAAACCACCACTTCATTAAATACAACTTCGCGTAGCTTTTTTTCTCTCAAACCCTAATACAACCAACAAGAATGAAAAACTAACCAGCACTAATATCCCTATTCTAACGTCCCAACTTCCTTCATTATTCCTAATTACATCCCAACACTATCGCATCGCTGATAAACAACCACCGAAATAGTACCCTAATGTCATCTGCTACTCTCATAGTCGACAAGTCAGTCCAATCTAAAGGTCATCAGCGCTACTGATTATCTCCGTATTCCGACGACTTTCACTTGTCTCATCCAATTAATTTTCTTTATTCCAAAATCCTCGAAGACATCACATTCCCGCTTAGCAGTGGTTCTCTATTCAGCAGAAATCCACCAAATAACATTGACCACATTCAGTGCTACTCTAGTCATTATCTTCCTCCATCGTTCGCACACAGCCCCTGTCTGGCAGCACAATCCCGAAACAGGGACGACAACTAACAACTGCAAAAAATACTGTTTATATGACAACTCCGCAGAAATAACTTTCGCCAGTTTTACGTAGGCAATTTTCTCGGAACGACCGAATCAGCAGAAAAGAACAAGCAAGTCCTGCGGCGGCCAAAAGAAAACTTTCACTTCAATCGAAACCTGGAAATTCTTAATCTCGATTCGGGCCGATGAAATGACCCAAATAGCTGTTTTCCTTTTTTTCTCTTCCAGTCCCAAACGACCTGACCCGATCTCGAAACCCGAAATCAGTATCCCAAAAAAAATTATTGAAGTGATGTAAAAAATTCTTCTCTGCTATTGTGTCGACATCCAAACGTCATATTGTGTTATCCCCTCCCTCCTCATCTAGCTCGTAGAATGATTACTGGAAGGGAGTGAAGTGAAGTAAACGAATTAACGGAAAAATAGACCTTTTCCGAGAACAACTTATTTTAACAGGTCAATTTATACGGTTGTCTTCATTGATATGAAGAATAGGCCTCAGTTGAGTTGGGTGGGACCGATCAAGTTCCGGAATGTTTAGTAACTGTTATAAGGGTTAGCACAACATGTTTGCATATTAAAAATTGAAAAGTGCCTAGAACGATGGACCGTATTGTTTCAATATGAAAAGGAAGTAGAATATCCTTTTGAAAAAGTGTCTTGTTCGAACTGGAAGTGATAATAATATGTCCTTAGTGTTAAGTTTGGAGGGTTTGGCATTTGATGTGTTTTCCAATATTGAGTCTAAATAAAACGTGTAGCGTACTGCTTAGAGCACTGGCTTCTGATGTGTGGAGTCCCTGGTTCGAATCTAGATACGGACGTGAGATCGGGCACCAAGCTTCGAGTAATCTTAACTCATATTATGCACCTGAGTCAAGTCAGATACAAAGTGGGGGGGAATATGAAACTAACTACTTGACACTCGTAAAGTTTCGATTAGGAAAATGGAGTCTGCCAACTTAAGGTACTAATACCGTTCAGGAATTTCAAAAAAAAAAAATCGTTTTTTTCTTTTTTACATTTTTCGACTCTTTAGACCTTCAAAAATAACAGTCTGAAATATTTTTACGAAAATATATTTTAGTGACCATATATAAAAAATTTTAGCGCGTGCTCATCGGCTCCACTCAAGTATTGCAGAAACTTTAATCGCGTTTTTCTCAAACTGACGTTTTTCACACAGCCGACAATTAATCTTCGGACTGGCTGATCCGATTTTAATACTTAAAACTTGGTGTGTTTTGTTTAGAAATATATCCTGCAGGGCAATTCACCACAAATTGGGAAAAATCATAAAAAGAAAAAAGCTTTAGCGACGCAAAAACTACAAAAACCAGGTGGTTTTTTCATTTTTTTGTTAAATGTGCTAATTTTTTTTTAATTTAATCGGTTTTTTATAAATGATGGTGGATTGCCCTGTCCGAAATCTTACTTTTGAAGATTTTTTTTCGATATTCTGCTTCAGATGTGCCAATCCGGAGATTAACTGTCTGCCATGTGAGGTAGTTTTTTTGAGAACTCAACTTTGACAACCTCTGTTAATAATTTAAAAAAAAATGTACTGAAAAAATTATATTTTTTTTTGCATAATTTATAAATAAAATAATGTACTACAAGAAGTTTCATATCTATATTTAATAAAAGGGCTGAGCAATATAATTTTGAAAATGTGTTTTATTTTGGCCTTCTAGACGGTAATACTACTATAACTCCCCAAAACCCTAAAGGCATTGTAGCGGGACAATTTTGTTAAGAAAACTTTAATCATTCGAAATACTTTTCAAAATTTTGCTAGCAAATTTATTTCAAAAAGTAATTTTTTTATTTATTTACTTGAAGAGCTATTGTATTTCTCCCTTCAATATACGACACTGCCTTGCCTGTGAGACCGTTAACTTGTTGTCGTAGCATCTCATGAGTATTCTTCAACATATTTCTCTCCTTAAATGTACATTATCTGCTTTATTATTTATTTGAATTTTATTTATATCACGTTCGGAAAATAAAGGGTCTTCCAATAGCGACTTCCGAACTTTGACAGTTGATAGCGGCCATATTGTTGAAGCTACATCTGTCAAATTGGCTATCATTGATTCAGTCTGTTTTGCCAAATCACCATGGACGGATATAGCGTTCAACAACACGTGCAAATGACAAAATTGTTTCATGAAAATGGGTGCTCTGCTCGGGCAACGTTCCGCGCGCTTCGCCCATTTTACGGTCGCCATAATCGGCGTACCGAGATGACTATTCGCAGTGTGGTAGATAAATTTGAGTCTACTGGTTCAGTAAGCAATCAACCAACACCCGTACGTCAACGAAACTCAAGATCTGCCGAAAACATCGCCGCTGTCCGTGAGAATGTGCAGGAGAATCTGAGGCAGTCGATTTCGCGCCGCTCGCAAGAACTCGGCCTTTCGCAGATCACAACTTGGCGAATTTCGCGTCGTGACTTGGACCTGTACCCGTACGAAATTCAATTGACCCAGGAGCTGAAGGTAAACGGGCATAGACAACGACGTGTGCTCGCTGAGTGGGCTCTGGAGCAGTAGGAAAATGACCCTAATTTTCATCGAACAAATCATCTTTAGCGATGAGGCCCATTTCTGGATGAATGGGTATGTCAACAAACAAAATTGTCGAATTTGGGACGATATCAATCTACATGACACCCAAGAGCGTCCAATGCATCCGGAAAATGTCACTGTTTGGTGTGGATTTTGGGCTGGCGGCGTCATGGGTCCATTCTTCTTTGAGAACGACGTTGGCCAGGCTCCATTGACCTGAGCCAGAGGGTCAAATATTTAGGGCTCAACTTCGACTTGAACTTACTATGGAGCTACAATATAGCAGGAAGAGCTTGGAATTCTTTCAGGGCATTTTACTGCTGCAAAAGAGCCACAGGGGCGTATTGGGGATTGTAGCAATGTACCGTTGTTTGGCTATATACCGCTGTGGTTGAGCCAATTCTATTGTTTGGGGTGGCATTCTGGTGGCTACCTGCAAACGTCAGCTTGAAAAAGTGCGGAGGTTAGCTGCACTACTGGTACCTGGAGCACTCCGCACCACCCCTACTAAGGAATTTTTGTGTTGCTTCATTGGCTACCAACCAATCGACTGATCCTACAGCAAGCTAATCTTCCTACTGTGCGACTGAATTGTATCTCAGCAGGAAGATGATCTTGGTAGAGAGAGTTCTCACTCTAGCAGGTGTTGAGTACATCGCTCCGCACTTTCTACTAGATTTGGAGTTCACAACTTGCGTCCTAATAAATAACAGAGTCAAGACATGTATATTGGGATGCGCTGAATTTCAAGCTGTCGCTCCTTCTAGTAGACTATTGTAGTGTCTTTCAGGCGGAGGTTGTGGCTATTTTTCCGGCAATCGACTGGCTTCTGTGCAATCGAATATTCGGGGTCAATATTGGTATTTTCCCATACAGCCAAGCGGCTATTAAGTCCCTTGCTGTTCCTTGTACAGTCTCCATGATTGTTGCTGAATGCCGTGCATCTCTTAGCGAGGTGTCAAGTCATTCGGCTGTACAATTCATTTGGGTACCCGGGCATAAGGGTTTTCAGGACAACTGTGAGGCCGATGAACCAGCTAGGGTTGGTACCTTATTACCGGAGGTATCATGCTCCGTCTAAATAGGAATACCGATGACATCGGTCAAATTGACCATCAGGCAAAAATACCTTGAGAAAAGCGGCGTGCTACGGGGCTTGCGGGTTCGAATCCCGCCAGTGCCATGGCTGTTAGTGTGAATGCGTGTGATTGTCCATGAGGGTGGGAAATGGGCCCAAACTGGTGGCCTAATGCTGACCCCGTTCCCGGCAGCCCTCTTTACCAGCCTAACCTAACAACGAAGAAAACACTTTAAACTGCACTGTTTCTACATAAATTTCCACCAAATGATGCAAATATTGAATAAAGCGCTCAAATAGTAAATGAGATCTAAATATGTAAAAAAAAACCAACGGTGTTGCCAATAATAATAGAATATCAAATTATTTACGACACGTCATGTTATTTTTATATAAATTTTCACCACTATATCACCATGGTTAAGTCGATTCTACAATATGGGCTAGTCTGCTTAACACCGGATTTTAGAAAAAGTGCGAAGGTTGACCGTACTTTTGGTGACAGGGTCCTCCGAACCAACCCTACCAAGACATATTTCGTGATATTTTATTGGCTGCTAATTAATCTAATAAACTCACAGTAAAATAATCTGGCTGCTACGCTGACAAGTGTAAGCTTAAAGTTTTTCTAATTATACTGAATTCAATAAATATGACATCACTATTTTCAATCTTACTCGAACTTTGTTTTATTCGATTTTCTTGCTCTGTTGATTCTGTTTGTTTTCTTGTATTTGGGTGTTTAGAAAATATGGAATTACTCATATTTATTTATTATTATTTTTGTTGACAGTTTCATGAAAAAAGTTTGATTTTTATTAAATGAAAGTGGTGAAACAATAACTTAGATGTTTGAGGAAAAGAATCGGGTAAAAATTAGCTGAAAAAAAACAAGAAGCTCCAAAGCATCAAGTACGTTGTTACAAGACTTTGGCAGGCACTCAAACCAAAATTCGATAGTACCTACCCTAAACTAACTAGTTAATCTTTTTAACCAACTTCATGTTTATTTTTTTTATCGAAATAGTCTAAATAAAAAGCCATTATAATTTCTAGCAAAAAATAACACAATTCATTGCGATAGCTCAGTATAACTATATTCGATTGTAGCCAACAAATAAACATAATTGCTTTAAAATGACTTGATTAGCCTATAATCGATTTCGTGAGCCATAAAAGTATATTTATTTGCACAACGAAACACTACATTCGTACAAAATATACACCTATAGCTGTAAATGTCTCGATAATAGTCTCAAGAAATAGAAGGAGCGACGCAGAAATTGCCGAATCTAGATTAAATATTATAGTAGATTTTTTCTCTTGTAAATAAACAATGTCTTATCAGTCTTTTCGACTGATAATCGTCAGAAGAGTCATCGATTTCGGTATTTCGATATTCGGCAGAAGAATCGTTGATTTTCAAATGTGTTCAGTCAGTATCAATCAACTGGAAATCTCCTGGCTTAGCATTGACATGAGATTTTATTTTTGTAGAGCCATGAGCAAGGTTTAACGCTTCGAATAGATCCCCTGTTCAAGAGACCCCTTCTTGAAGTTCAAAACTCGTCCAGGATTTGGATTTCGTGATGTACATGGCATTCTCCACTACTTAGTGCCTCTTTTATAAATCGACTTTACAATGCCATTTCGTCGTTTACCGTGCCGTAACGTGAGAACTATCTAATCAAGGTGCTAAGTGCATCTACTCAGTAGGTATCATAGTCCGTAGCATAGCCAACACAATCTTATTTTCCTAATGGACAAGTAAACAGCACTGCTGCTGCCAACGTTCGAATCTCTGGGTGTTTGATGTTTTGTTTGCCATTTCTTACGGCAATTAACAGCTCGGCAAACGAATTAAGGCTTCTTCTTCTTCTTTTGCGTCTTATGCTGGCATTATAACGTCTCTTGATTCGTTATAAACGGAGGAATGGACGTCTACTGAAGCGAACTCAGATTTCGAAAGTCACGACGTCGGTGGTGTTAGCTGCCTGAACAATAGGGTGAATAACTATTAATACTATTGACTATGCCCAAAGTAATTTTGAATATTGTGCTTTCATCGTATGGGTGCCAAACTATATTTATAGGCCACTATCGGAAGCAACTTTTTCGCAAAGAGTCAAGTGAACCTACACGAATGAGCAACACTGTCCCACAAGAATAATAATGAAACGCGGCCCTTCAAACAATCGCAAGTTGAAAGAAACATTGAAATTCCGGACCAGCCGTGGCGTGGGTTCTAGTAGCATGTAGGCCCACCATAAAAACAATAGCAACGCGAGCAGGTAGACAAATCCACCGACAGACGCAAGTCGTCAGCCGTCCCATAATCTCTTACTTCTAGTTTCAAACACAAAAGGTTCTTCTTCTTACCTACCACAGAAAATTCTCAACATCATCTTATCCATCTGCGGCGGAATCAACCAAGGACTGCTAAACGGACATGCATAATTTATAGATTTTCCTTACCTTTCCGCCAACCTTCAAACGGTATCCCATTTCCGGCGGAGCCTTCAAATGTATCGGGCACACAAATCCAATATTCCGGTGCACGCTGGATTCGGGAAGTTTCCGTAACGGTGGAATCCGCGGCGTATTATGTCGCACGGGGGACGGAGTGGTGCCGCTGTTATTTTGCGCTACGCAAAGGACATCGCCGCCGGCCTGCGGGAAATTCGAGCACTCGAGATTCTCGGGCCACTGAAAGTCGTACTGGCGCATTAATGCTTCACAGGTGCGAGCGGATTCGCACAGACTGCGACACGGTGGAATCGGATCTTCGAGAATCGTACAGACCGGAACGTACAACGAGCACAAGAACAACTGCAGGTCCGGACTGCAGGCAATTTTCACAAGGGGCGCGAACTGATGCACTTCAAGGCCAGCCTCCTCTTGGCGCGTGTGGCCGATCAAGTTCGGCATGATGGTCATGTTGTAGGGAATATCCTTGCAAATCGTTAAGGTTATGGGCTCGCAACGGTTGTGTGGCGGGAACATATCCGACGACGACATCACTTCACCGGGCGAGCTCTCATAACGCTGGGCACTTTCACAGCCGGGCAATTGCAGCACTAGCGGCAATATTGCCAGCAACACAACAAAAAGGACCTTCATTTTACCGAACTCTTTCCAATCACTTTCGTATTTCACTGCAAATCACTCGCAATATTCACTTTATACACATTATTTTCCTTTCATTAGCGGACAACATGCACTTCAACCATCTGCACTACAGCTTCTACACACAGCCAGCCTCAAATATTTGTGTTGTTGTTACTACGAAGAGAACAGCAGTCGCGGACAACACAAGTTCGTTTGAACTGCCGACAGATGTTTTTGCGCTATTTCGAAATTCATCAATGTAGAAAAATAAAAATCGCGATAATCCAGAAAATAGCACCTCAGACGCGAATACACTAATTAGACGTGAGTTGTCGAATAAGCGCGAAATTGAAACGACAGCGTTACTTTTCACTAGCTAAATCTTAAACTCTCCCACGCACCACGGCCGGAAACAAACTAACCGAATGTGGATTCGTGCAGCGACGAACAAGTCAAAGAACTCGAATCGAATCAGACCTAACTTAAGAGAATATTCCATCTCCCCAGACTTGAAAGAGAACGCTTCGTACAAGAAGTAAACATAAAGAGAGTTTCAATAAAAAAGTATTAAGCGGCAAATACACGGTACAATGGTTCAAGCGCGTCGACCGTACAGTGTACGGCATGCCGTACTGCCGTACCGGACCCGGTAACGTTGATGTCGATGTCGACTGTGAAAACTTGTGTTCGCGTTCGCGTGCAATAGCCGAAAGAGAAAATGTTAACATAAGAGAATCCGCAAGTAAAATTAAAATCAGTAAATTTTCATTTTGTGTACTAACAACCAGCCGTGATGTGGTGTATTTGCTACTTAATGCTAGGAGAGGATATTCCCAAAACGTCATGCAAAATTGAGGTTATAGGTTAATTTTTTCGACAAGTGACTAGTTTTTGGAAGTGAAAGTGTGCGTACATAAAGTTAGAATGTACGCTGCAGGTAATTGGAATTGAGCTAATAATTTGTATAATTGATGCACTGAAACAACATGTTACAGGTAGTTTCTTTCAAATAACACCAATGAGAACTTTGAAACCGAGCAGCGGTCGGCGGTGATTTGTTATATCGAACCTTGTGCGATCTCTTCGGATACGTTTGATGTAGCTTCAGTGTCCATTCTTGTTTTATTTACTGAAAACTACATTATTCGCAGCAGTGAAGGCTTCCACCGTTGGAGGATAATCCGATTGGTAAGCGTTTAATGGAATAAGATTATTATTGCATAGGTAGTTCCATTGTTGCATATGTAGGTAGATCGAATCTAGAACATTTGGATTTAATTTATTTTTACTTTGAACACAAATTTTTATTACTGTCAACACAGTATCCTGTCTTTTAAAAATGTGTTTGTTACGATGAATGTTGGATATCTTTTACTTAAAAATTAAAAGAAAATATATTTTCCTTTAGATGCTAGATATGTATATACATATCAATATCTTGGTCTATTACGATACTAATGTGGCCGCCTTTTCAATTTATTCCGCAAAAATATCGATATTTGTCAAATAGTTAAAAATATGGAGGAAAAAATCGTTTTTAAGTTCAAATATTTGTTGTTAAAGTTGCGGAAAAATTGAATCAGAAGAATTTTCATGCTAATCACATTTGAACGAATATTCAGAACTGCCGTGTTCATTTGGTAATACGAAATACAACATACGAAAAATAGTAGAAAATTGTCGGATCGCAAATTCAAAATACGACTCAGCAGTTTGATAAACAGTGCTAGTAAATTAGGTAGTCAGTGTAGCTGTTTTTACCGAGAACGAAAATTTATCAATATTATTCATTCGTATTATATTGCAGAGCTTATGGCTTTTTTTATTTTCTAGAATAATCATACAATCAACTGAATCTCTGTATTACTTTAGGCACCTTCCTCTTTTTATGTTATATGAAGACAGTTTGGCATATTATTTATGAGTGATTTTTTATTCAGACACAGAAAACATTAATGTGGAGTTCGAAAATGCCATGCAGCTTCAGTTAATACACTAACTTTTCGAAAACTTTCGCCAAGTTCAACGATTGTATGTTGCTTGATAGGCTCGCTTGTTTTGTCAGATCCGGCCCTCTCTTTTCTTGATTCCCAGTCGTGCTTGTAAAATGGCTCTAAATGGAAGTTCTTTACCTTTACCTTTATGTTCCACAAGGCTTCATTATTGGCCCTTTACTATTCGTTCTTTACCAAATAACCCAAAAGTAAGATTAAACAGGCAGTAACCTAATGTTGCTATTCCTAATTGGCTAGCAATCGAACTTTCACTAGTTAGCTGAAGAATTTATAGTAGCACTCTATTTGCTTGGTATGATGCAAAATATCATTCAAAATATAAGCTCTATGCTCAATTATATTGCACGGTCCATATGCAACATATTCAGACAATCAAGGATTCCTATAAGGGAAGGTACTTTTCTAATTTATTCGTTATATTTGTACATACATGCACTGCTGCATGACTTGTTTGGTAAAAAGTTTGGTAAAAAGTTTGGTAAAAAAATATCTTGCGCGGTGGTGAGAAGTGACCTAAAGTTTCCTTGAATTAAATGAAATTAATTGGTCTCCTCACAGATTCGGGCAAGGTGTTGAATATTAAAGCATACTCAATAAGATATATTTCTAATCGATTAGTTATCGCTTTGTTGCAAAGCTATTTCCGGATCTTATCGCTGCTTTCGTTATTTTGCCAAGACTTTTCATGGCATATGGTTTCAGTTGGCTGTTAAGAATCCTGTATATTAATTTTCCTTGCTCAAGTTACATTACTTGGTGTATTCTCTGTACAGAATTGAAGTTGGAGTCCGAGTTGACATTCCGAAAATGGTTGTGATTGTTTTTGAAAGTAGTCTACCAATCAAATCAATATGTGTTTGCTGTTTGGTTTCTCAAGAGGGCCAAATATACCCTGGCATAATAAATTTTAATTATTTAAATTTTAATTTTAATTAAAAAAATAAAATTTATGCTCATAAGTGACACCTTATATCTGGTGTTGATACACCTCTGCATCCAAAGTTAATCCAAGATATTTAAATGACCTGGTGGAATTGCGTTCCAATAATATGAATGCCAGGATTTCCAAAAACAGTATATATATTTCGAAATATTTATGGTCAAATAGAAGTGTTTTGATTGCGTCACTATCAAAAATGAATTTTAACTAAGTGGTGACAATATACTCCTTTGGAGCTAATTCCAGTATTTTGCCAGGTACAGCATGTGTGCTCTAAAGTCGATTCATCCCTTTCTGAATATAAGAGTAGTGTACGATATGCAAAAAGCCTCATAAATGAATATCCTGAATACTGTTAATGTGCAGCAGAAATAAAATTGGACCTAGTATAGAGCCCTATGAAATGCCAATGCTTACAGTGCATTGATGATTTTTATACATGTAGTTGCTTATCATGAAAAATTAAAGAGTTATTTCTGTTTAGAGCTAATACACTCCGCATCAAAATGATAGGACACCCCTGAAATTTTCCCATTTATCAAAACCGATAAGAGGTAGAAAAAACTTTTATTGTGGGTCATATAGTACATGCAAGGAATGTTCAGAATGTTTGACGTAATGGCTCCTTCAACTAATATTCTAGGAATTTTTCGTATTTACTTGAAAAAAAGGTAAAAAACTAAGTGAAAGTGAAATAAAAACGATTTTAAATCTGAAAAATGAGAGTTTAAGTGTCACAAAAATCGCGAAAATTGTAAAACGAAGCCGAAATTTTGTAATGAATTTTCTAAAAGATCCTGAAAATTACGGGCAAAAGAAGAGTCCAGGCAGACCTAGTGCCCAAAGTGATCGTGAAAAGCGGTCGATATTACGAGTAGCGTCAAACACAACAGCAACGAGACAAATTGCGGAAAAAGCTGGTGTGAACACAAACATTTTAAATGTCCAACGTCTTTTGAAAAAAACACCCACTATTCAACGAAGAAAATTTCTTAGAAAACAACCGCTAGCAAAAAGCATATTGAGGAACGGTGGAACGGGTTCGCTCGGGAACATGTAAGGTGGAAGAAAAGATGGGAGAATGTCATCTTAAAGGACGAGAAAAGATTCACCTTGGATGGACCCGACGGTTGGTCATATTATTTTCATGATTTAAGGAAAGATCGCCTGTTCCAAGTTCTCAGACAAATGGGTGGTGGAGTTTTCATGGTATGGGTAGGGATCGTATACAAAGGGAAATCTGCTTTGTGGATGGAAAAATGAAAAGTCCGGATTACATAAAATTAATTGCTGAACAAATCAGGACACATGCAACAAGGATTTCTAGAGAGGACTTTATCTTCCAACAGGATAACGCAGCAGTGCATTCAGCGCGTATTGTAAACGAATACTTTTCCTCAAAAAATGTTAAGATTTTACCATGGCCAGCTAGATCTCCAGATTTAAATGTTATAGAGAATGCTTGGGCAACTATCCCGTGCTGTATATCGGGGCAATAAACAGTTCAATTCAATTCAGGAGCTAAAAGATGCCATGCAAGAAGCTTGGACGGTAATTCCGCAGAAATATCTGAAAAATTTATATAAGTCTCTATCAAATCGAATGATAACTGTTTTAGCAAAACTAGGAAAGGCAACATATTATTAAAGCAAAAATAATATACTTAAATTTATCTTTAAATACAGATTTTTTTTAAATACACTGAGAAAAATACTTCTATTTTTTGAAGAAAAATGAACACATTATCAAAGAAAATTGGTAATGATTCTGCGCCAAAGAAATATTTACTCAATCCAAAGAAAGAAATTTCTTCATTTAAAAGAACAAATAGTGTACTTGCCCTGAGTAAAACTTGGTATAGTTTCAAAGAAATATTTATTCAATCGAAAGAAAAGAATTTATTCATTTCAAGCACTGATATTGCACTTGCCCTGAGTAAAATTTTACATAGTTTCAAGAACATCTGGCATCTGGCATAAATCGGTTCACGTACGATCACCGAAGTTAAGCAGTGCTGGGCGCGGTTACTATTTAGATGGGGGACCGCTTTGAAAGCATCGCATGTTGTTGGCACGCAAAAACCTCTGAAAAAAAAAATTCCATTTTTTCCTTTTTTTAAAGTGCCACATTTTTTTCTTATTTTCTGAAGCGCTAGTATTATTTATGCCTAGTTGCCATAATGTGACACTTAATCAATGGAGTTAGGACAACTGAAGACGAACAAAGTCAACCATGAACCCGGCGGAATTCGAACCCACGAGCGGTAGATCGCTGCTTTGGATTGACACGTTAGCGAGCTAAGCTATCGACCCTTTATTTGTGTAGAGGAAATGTTGATAGAAGTCATAAAAACTATCAATTTTTTCGTCGAATATTGAAGCATGGTTGTTGTTGAAACATAGAAAAAAAATATTCGCGGTGTAGGTATAATTTACTAAATTCATATACATAATTTACAAGATTTGAGGAAAATTACTTACTTGAAATAAGGTAAAGCAAAAATTGTATTCCGTTGAATGTAAGAAATTTTTCAATGATATTTATACAAATTACTGATGTCAAATAAAAGTTTATTTGATTTGTGGAAGATTTCACATCTCGTAAACAAGTAAATATTTTCTTTGATTTTCGGAAACATATTTTTCTGAGTGTACCTTCAGCTGTCCTATCTTTTTGAAGCACTTTTTTTTAGGTAAATACGAAAAATTCCTAGAATATTAGTTGAAGAAGCCATTACGTTAAACATTCTTCTAAACCCACAATAAAAGTTTTGTCTACTTCTTATCGGTTTTGAGAAATTGGAAAATTTCAGGGGTGTCCTATCATTTTGATGCGGAGTGTAACTTTTGACTGATTTCATATGCCTCTAAAGCAAGATGTTATGGTCGGTAGTGGCATAAGCCTTGTTAAAATCTTGGAATCCATAGTGAATTGGTGTTGAAATGAAAATTTGAATTAACGAACTGTAGTATTTGTGCTTGGACGACTCTATCAATTACTTTAAATATAGCTCTTGTCGTGGCTATCAGGTGATCATTTGCAGGATCTATCAGTACGCCTCTTCTATAGATACAGTGGTAGACAAATTTTTTTACCCAAAGTCATCTGCCAGGTCAAGTTAGGTTCCAGAAGAGGGTTACCGCACGCAGTTTGTATAAGGCTGCCAAGTGACCGTTCCGCTGAATTGAATCAGTTGACTTGCCGTAACGGTACTAGCCACCTCTGCTACCTGTTGAAAGCTGTAGAAACCAAAAACTTGGAGGCATTTATTATTTAGGGTCAGGCAGTCGCGGAGAGTATGCTCAATGGTGTCTTCTTCCATTCACACCTCATGCATAAATTACTGTATGTGAGTCCTATTCTATTCGCCATGAGATGCTGTAAGGTTGTGCCCTGTGAGCACGCCAACTGTCGCTGATCTTTTGCTTTTGCTTAAATCGTATGATAGATATAGTGAGTTTTCTATCTTAAAGTCCGTCCTGTTCTCTAATCCAGATTTTGATTTAGTCCAGATAAGTGCATCTAATTTACTTGTGGTATCAGCAATTGACCCTGCTACAATCCAATACAGGGGCTGCTCCCAGCTACTAAACTTTTCCTCGCTTATTCGTCAACTTTATCGATGCCAATGATATCATTATGCCATGGCACCCAAATAATCCAGATAAAAGTTTGCTTTGTCTTTTCGTTAACAGTCACTCTGCACGTGTTATCAGTTCTCGAAGAGCATACGTAAGATACAAGAGCGAGAATGGCTGCCCTGCTATCGACGCAAATCTTCGTTGGTTTGACTGATATTCGCCAAAAGCTTCAGCAAACTTTCGAGACCATAAGTCAAAGTAGAAAATAAATGAGTCGAAAAAATTATGTCAAACATACTTTTTCGCCTTCAATCATATCCCAAAAACAATCATAATTCAGTCATTGACTTCCGCAAAATTAACTCAAAATATCACCAAATATTCCAATTTGCCAATGGGAGCAACAACTTTTCATCAAAGTCCTAAAGATATCAATCAATGAAACCATTTCGGAATATTTAAGAACTTTTTCCTTTTTCATCAATCCAAAGCGAGAAATTCTCACCATTGGGAAGTGTTCTAATTTCATTACAAAATACAAGTCATCTTCCGCATTGCAAAATATATTTAATGAGCTCTGGCCAACAGCAACTACATGAAGATATTCCGTTGAGTCGTAGAAAAGATTCCGTATTTCTTATTCTGAACGATTTATTTAACGATGGATGAGCCTTACGGCTAATTGATAAATTAATTAAAAGCAAACGGGTACACGAGACTATGAAAGCCGGAAGGACGAATGAATGGAACTACCAGTGTTTGGAGAGGGCTATGTCTACAGTTGAATGTATTCCACCAGAAGTTGTTTTCAAGTTTCCAAGGATGCTCTGGCTTTTATTATATTTTCAGAAATATCGTTTTTAATTAGAAAAGGTTTTTGTGATGGAGATAAATTTCAAGAAAGGATAATTTATACAGGAAATTTGTTTACAAGGAATCAGGTCAATGTTTTTTCGGATGAGTTTGATATTTTTGTTCGAATTATTTGGTGGAAGTGATAGATTTTCGGTTGCTTAGTTGGTTTATTTCATAAAAATATGAAAATAATAATTTGATTGATAGAAACGCATATTTCTGGTGAATTGAGTTTATTTTATTTCTAAAAATTAATTGTGCTTATCTTTCGACTACTAAATTTCCGATTTGAGTTAGATGTTTGACGGGACTCACTTGCTTATTTTCTAGAATAATCATACAAACAATTGAGTCTCTATAGTACTTTAGGCACCTTCCTCTTTTCATGTTATTTTTATGAAAACAGTTTGGTACATTCTTTATGCTTGATTTTTGTTTCAGATACAGAAAACATTAATGTTGATTTCGAAAATGCTATGCGGCTTCAGATAATGCACTAACTTTTCGAAAACTTTCGTCAAGGTCAACGATTGTATGTTGCTTGATAGGCTCGCTCTTTTTGTCAGATCCGGCCCTCTCTTTTCTTTATTCTCAATCGTGCTTGTCAAATGACTCTAAATGGAAGTTATTTTTACCTCTCTCTATGTTCCACAAGGCTTCATTATTGGCCCTTTACTATTCGTTCTTTTTGGCAATGACTTTTTAAACGCATGTCATACCAGCTTCTTATTCATATAGTATATCTGTATGTTTGCATATATATATATATATATATATATATATATATATATATATATATATATATATATATATATATATATATATATATATATATATATATATATATATATATATATATATATATATATATACAGTCAACTCCGGTTATAACGGCCCGGGTTATAACGAACCATGGTTTATAGCGAACCTATTCTGAAGTCCCGGCGCGTGACCAATAGGAAATGTATTAAAAATAAACGTTTATAGCGAACTCGTATATAACGAACTATCGGATGTAACGAACTAATTTTCCATCCGATTTGGCTTAAAACATGGCTATAACGAACTTCGCAAAACTAATCTATGAACGATGCTTCGATGTGTACGGTGAGTGTGATGAGTGTGCGTAAAGAACACGTCGACATAATTGGGGACTTCCCCGAATGTGGTTGTATTATTCGTCTATGTAGTAACGAAATAATACATATTCTGCAGTGAAGAACGTGAAGAACAATGGGTGATGCTCGAAAACGAAAAGCTTTTTCCTTAAGGCTGGTACTGAGTTCGAGTTCACGTGAAATTTTGACATATTTCCATTATCTGGTCATTCTTTCGAGCGAAAATTTTGACAACGGAGAAAAGCAAAGACACTGCTCATTCTTGACGGATAAAATGTCAAGAAATTCACTTTTCGATCGATTTTCTTATTGGAAAGTCATTTGCACTGCTCAATTTTCAAATTGAAACACTAAATGTCACTTTTTCGCTCGAAAGAATGAACTGCACAAACTAAATTGGCGTGAAATGATTGACAACATGTTTCAGTGCCATCTATGTTTTCAAAGCGAAAGCAACTTCAAAGCAACTTTTCATGCTAAGAACACAGTACCAAACTTGCTTATTTTCAAGCTAAATTTTCGCTGAAACAGATTTCACGTGAAATTTTGTATGAAAATTTCACGTGAAATCGAACTCAGTACTATACTTTAGAGGAAAAATGTGAAATTATTCGTGAAATTGAAAGTGGGAAAATTCAGAGTGTCGTATGCCGAGAAAGAGGCTTGTGCAAGTCTACAGTAGGAACAATTTACAAAAATAAGCTGGAATTGCTTAGTGCATATGAAAAAACTAACGTGAAAGTGAAAAAAAATCGGAAATCCGTGCGCGATGATGTCGATCAATTGTTATTAAAATGGTTCACTCAACAGCGATTAAATAATGTTAGTATCAGTGTTGCAGTTTTAAAAATGAAAGCAGAAGATTTCGCCAGGAAAATACAGAACGAATTTGTTTGCAGTGAAGGTTGGATCGAGCGATGGAAGGCACGTCATAATGTATGCAGCGGGAAAATTGTGGGCGAAGCAGCAGCTGTAGAAACATCTATTGTTGACAATTGGATTACCACTGTTTGGCAATTAATTAAACAAGAATTCCACGTTGATGACATATTCAATGCCGACGAAACTGGCCTTTTCTATAAATTAACTCCCGACAGAACTTTAAAATTTAAAGAAGAGCAGTGTAAAGGGGGAAAGCAAGCTAAGGATAGAATAACACTTTTAGTATGTGCCAACATGTCGGGATCAGAGAAACGAAAGCTGCTAGTAATAGGCAAAGCACAAAATCCGCGATGTTTTAAAAACGTGAAGAGTTTACCTGTTGATTATCGTGCAAACACCAAGTCATGGATGACATCTGAAATTTTCACCGACTACTTACGGAAATGGGATGTAGAATGTACTAGAAACAAACGGAGAATTGTCTTGTTAGTGGATAATTGCCCAGCGCACCCAAAAGTTGACCAGTTACGATCGATTAAGCTTGTTTTTATGCCACCAAATACAAGTTCGTTACTTCAGCCCATGGACCAGGGTGTTATACATGCCCTAAAAAGTCGCTATCGGCAAGCTCTTTTGTTAAATATTATTCAAAACATTGATGCTGGGACAACAGCTACTGTTACTATTCTGGACGCGATCAATCTTATTCATAGATCTTGGCAAGGAGTATCCTCTCAAACAATAAAAAACTGTTTTAATCATGCTGGTTTTTATTTAACTAATGTTGAAGGTGTACCAAATGCTAACGATGAAATATCAATCGAAGAAGGTCAACAGGAATCGAGGACCATAGATTCCGAAGGATCCAATATCTTCATTTCACGTGATTACATCACCGTAGATAATAACCTCATCACATCTGATTTTTTAACCGACGATGACATCGTTTCTTCTGTAAGAGGTTGTGCCAGCACTTATCGTGACAATTCGGAAACTGAGGATGAAGATGACATGCCACATAGAGCACCGGCTATAACTGTTAGTGCAGCAAAACAAAATTTAAGTGAACTTCGTACCTTTCTTCAATCGCGCGATGCATCTCAAACTATTCTAAATAGTTTGGCTGAATTAGAAGCATATACAGACGAGACAGCACTAAATACCCAAATGCAAACTAAAATAACGAATTATTTTCAGAATGTATAAGTAATATATGTACGCGCATAACTTAAGAATAAAAATTTTCAATCAATGGATAGTTCGAAAAATATTGTTTATTTAAAGGCGGCTTTAGATATGCGGTGTTTGTCAAACACCTCCTATTCGCCAAATACCGAACACCTAGTCAAGTCATTTGGCTTGGTGCTTGCGGAATGACAAGCACAGTGAATTAGATATTCGGGGATTGCCGAATGTTTGCCAAAACTGGAACATGTACGAGCTGCTCGTCGTTGTTCCCTCCCGCAATTTTTTTAAGAAAAAACGAAATATTTGCTGCATCTCTGAGCATTAATAATTAATTATATTTATATCTTTAAACATGGATTTAAATATGGATGTTGATTCAGCAGATTCAGTTGACATTATATGTAATTATAAATACCGAATGTGTAAAGCGGGGATCCGAACATACCCAAACACAGTGCTCGTCTACTTTGATGTTTGTTGAAAGTTCGACAAACTACGGGAATAGCGAGCACCCGAATGTTTGTGCTTGGCCTAGGGCAAGCACTAGGCGAGCAACCCAACCACACATGCGAAGTTTGCCAAACTAGGTGCTCGGTATTTGACAAACACCGCATATCTAAAGCCGCCTTTACTTTTTCTGTTTTTGAATATTGATGCATAAATAAAAATTATATGTATAACTACTCTTATGTGTATTTTTATGCCTCCGTCTATAACGAACATCGGCTATAGCGAACCAATCTTCCCGGTCCCTTGAGGTTCGTTATAACCGGAGTTGACTGTATATATATATATATATATATATATATATATATATATATATATATATATATATATATATATATATATATATATATATATATATACATATATACATATATACATCAGCAAAAAGTTTTAGAGAGATGATCTCTGGATCCCGACTGAACCGAAATATTCATTTTTACCATTTATGGGCGTTGAGTGCCTATGAGTAGGCAAGCATTTTTTTTTTTAAATTTCACTTTGTCATAACTTCTGTCAGAAATATTGGATCATCACCAAATTTTCTGGCATATTAATTAAAACACTTTTAGCCTCAGAAAAGACCGCCAACACAACTTTGAAAAACCTCCAACCACTGTTTGACACTATTATGCCTGTTAATTCTGGCGTAATCACTGGCATTGCCGAAGCTGCAAAATCTCGTGCTGGAGCCACGACTCGGAACAAATGCAAACTGCGAGCCCAAGCTCTGCAATGACTTTCACTGCAATTGCCTCAACCTCTTCAAAATGAACATCACCCGTTACATCAACCTCACGATCGACGTCCTACTTTTGGATATTCCTACCACCTTGGTGACTGGTACCGACGCTATAGCAACGCGCATTCTTCCTCAAATTTGACCCAGTGAACAAGTCGAATCTTCTAGGCTAAAGTGGTGAGCCCAATGTCAAAGTGATGAGCCCGCTGCAGGCTTTCGTTTCTCGTGTCGAATATAAGACTTCAGCCGAAACGATTAAGCAATTTGCGGCTACTAAGCTTCGTTACATTCTCTGCAAAAAACTAACGCCTGACAACTTGCAGAGTCAAGAAGTGGTATCTTTTTGTATTTCCGTATCTGTTGGCGTCAACGTGCTTCTGTCCTTCCCCGTACTGAGGCTTTACAAAGCCATATACTGACAAGGAAATCTTAACATGGAGCAGGAAAGATTAGAGCTCTTTGGTTCTACTCTTCCCTCCATCAGGGACATAACAAATGCTCCGTCAAGGAACATATCCAGTTTCGTTAGAAGCCTGGACATTCTTTAGGACATAACGCAGAGGTGGCAGAATAGATTCAAGAGGTCGCAGTGCTAGAGGCCTTCAGAACCCAATCCAGGCTATCAATCAATCAACAATATCTTCATAGTTTGGAATTTGGACAATTTTTTGTGCTCTGTTTATTGTGTTTATTGTTATAACATTCTACAATCTACCCACTACATATTTATCAAATCAATCTATTTTTTGTCGAACAACGATGCTGATTTTTGTCACCAAAAAACTACAAAAATTAGTCACCTATTTGCAAAGTGATTCAAAAGAATCTATCAAGGGAAGAATTAGTTTGGAGATATTTTGAGAATCCATACAAAAAAAGGCAGGGAATATTCATATAAAACATAAAAAAATGTAAATCCGCTATCTAAAATCGAATAAAATGATGAACCTAAATCAAAATCTGGTAATAATTCAAACACACTGAAACATTTTTGCCAAAAGGCCAACGCAAAGCTACAAATCCAAGTATTTATTAGCTCAAACCACAGTTCCGCCAAGGTTAGGAAGGACAAGTTAATATGGCATGAAAAGCTCTCTTCGAGCAACGATTTAACTAAGCTTAGGAGCTCACAGGTGTCAAAAATGAATAATATTAAATTAAGTGCGCTAACTGTGAGGTGCAACATACGGTGAATTATCCATGTGGGACCAAGAAAAATAAACACGCGAAAATGTTATCTCCTGCCAACTGTTTCGCTTATAATGTCCCGCTTGAATAAAAGCAGGCAGCTATGACAAAACTTTAATTTTGATCAAGCAGATCTACTTGTTCATAATTATTTCACATTTTTAAGATGGGTGATTAGTTCAAGTAGTCACAATTTTAGCATACTCTCCAAATCATGACTTTATTTCCTGAATCCTCGATTTCTTCAAAAAGAAATAAACGTTTCGTATTCATGCATTTTATTCAGTTCAAGTTTTAAATATTCAAATTTTTTTTCTGATTCATTTATAATTTATCGAAACACTGTTACATTAACACAGTTAATGCAACTTGACGATATCACCCATATAATTCCCATTCTGCACCATAAAGACCACAAAAAATTATCCGTCTTCAATCCGTCCTATAAATTGAAAATTCAAAAAAAAAAAAAACAACGAAAAATATGTCGCACATTATCATTGATTGAATCCTTTTCGAAGTTATTACAGCATCGATGCCATTTCTCGGCATAGCACAAAACAGCGAACGTGACGATGTCATCATCATTTTGAAGCATTTACGAATTCTAATCGGTCTATTTACGTTTCCCCAATATCGATTTTAAGAACCGTACTTGTACTGCTAGTATTCGTTGTTCACCGTTACTACACGCTTACAAGCGTGTCCTGTCTCAGTTTCGCTATTGTCCCCCCTATAGTATATTTGAAAGATGATTGCTGAAGTATTCGTTCGTTGAGTCCTTTCATCCGCCGCTAGAATTGGGAACTAGAGCAAACGTTAGCACAAGATTCATTCCATCCCTAACCGGAGCATACCATTCTCAATTTTTCCCGGTAGATTCTTTATGCCTGCGGCAAACATATGATACGTGGTCGGGTCGGTAGATGTGCTGTAAAGCTGTAATGGCAAGGATATAACGATGGCGTGATTTCGAGACATTTTCTGAAAGACTGACTTTTTTGATGGAGCTGGCTGCATAGAGCAACAATACTCGTATTATGGTATGGTTCCGTGAATTTATCAGAAGAATCACCCAGTCACCGTACAATATCCTGAAGCGTACGGAACAAGTGATGCTGAAAGGGAGTAAACGTACGGTATTTGTTTCGTACGCCAACGAGCACAATGCATACTGAAGGCCTTAAGTGTTTTGTGTTTCACATTCAACTCGGCCGGATATTAATGGCTCAATTGGCTTTCAGAATGTGAAAAGATGGTTTCAAGGGTGTCGATCATTGTTTGTCAATATTGAAGCCTGTTTCAAGAAAATGGAGAGAGCTGAATAGGAAGGGTAGTCGTAGAAAAGCTGAGTGCTCTTTCGGGGCGTCCTAATTTACACAATATCGTCGTTGAAGTAGAAAAACGGATATGAATTGGTAAATTCATTATTCGAAGTCACGATCGAAACGCAAATATACTTGAGTGGAATTTGAAGTCCTTGGAGTATGTATAGAAAGTCTTTCTAAGCCCATTGAAAGCAAAACCTCTTAGCAGAATACAATAAACATGCACATCTATTAATTGAATATAGTTGTGCAGAATGTAAATTGTGCCATGGTACCCAACAAACAACTAGTTGAATAGCCAAACATACTCTACTTCCATCCGATTTTGCAATAGAAATGCTAAAGGACTATATTCCTGTACTACATTTTCATGGCTTCACATTTTGCCACTCAGCTTCGCTCGAAAGATTTTGTTGTGCTCATGCATTTCGCATATAAATTGCAATGAATTCCTTAACTGCATTCGCTTGCAACCTTTGCTGTACACTGAGTTCATCTAAATCCACTTTTGAATAGGTATGTATAATCGAATTCTTTCGAATGCAAAATGATAATACACTTTTCTCTCCTTTCATGCAAATAAATAAACCCTATACATATCAAAGTACAAAAAAAATATCGATTGCAATGTTGCTCCGTTGAAAAGAATATTAAAGGATAATGAAAGTTTTTATCGAAAGGAACAAGAAACATGTTTTGAATGCATAGTGCTATAGATGAAAATTGGATGCATTCAAAAAATGAGAGAAGAATTAGATTATTTGATTGTCGGATATTGAAAGTTTGACCGTTTCAGCAAATTGACAATTTGCTGAAATTGCTATTCTCTAGATGATTAGAATGTTGTTAAATAATCTGAAGCTTGCTTTCTTGTAACAAAACGCAGCTTTTTGCTGATCCATTAACAGGGAAGGCTAGTAGAAATGGTGCGCTTGATCAAAGACCGAAAACCAAAAGCGGGCCGGCATCTGGAAATCACTATATCATTAAAGAAAAAAATATTTCTCGTCGAGAAAATTTCATGTCTGAAAGTCGTTCAGCTATCAAACAAAATGGACTCACAAAGCAGCTTACCTTCAAATTCCACCCGTCACTTTTCATATATCTTTCTGATTCTGAGCCACTGTTTTTTTGGACTGCTAAATAAATAGTTATTTTTGCTTATCAATCTGGAGACATTGATTACGAAAAATATTAAAGTTCTAAAATAGAAACTAATATTAACATAACAAACAACTAGTCCACCATTAAAATTGAAGTGTTATCGTTAGCGAATTCAATATTAAATTTCATTTACTTTAAGACTGAATACTCTTACATAAATAAACTTCCAATTCAAACAAAATTCAAAACTCTCCACAAACACCAAACCCATAAAAATTGGAACAAAAACACTTGGCCATCAGTTAGCCCTCATCCGGTCGGTAGGCTATCAGCTGAAGCCCTCTTTTTGTCGATAGGGCCTTCGAGTGAACATCCTCTTCACTTTGGAAAGACCTTCAGTTAAAAACGTTTCTCTGTCCTTCAAGTCCTGGCGGTCCTAGCGACGCTATTTTACTGAAAAAAAGTAAAGGCCCTACTGATAAAAAGGACGCTAAATGATGGCCCAACCAACGGGGATAGGGCTCCAATTGAAGATCCAATTAAAGACTTTACCGACGAGGAAGAAGCGGTAACATGATAAAGCTTGTAAAGAAGACATTCATCAAGGAATACTCTGCGGATGCTTAGCGTGTAGAGATTCAAAAAAAGCAGACAGTCATTATAGAGACGATAAGCGACATTAAACTGGTACAGAAGGCAACGAGTCAACTCACGCTGAACGGATTCAACAGTATGAGACAAGTCGATGAAACGATGATATCACTTTTAGGAGTAATATTCAACTATGCTACGAACCAGGGAAATAAAAAGACAAACACATGTGTCGACGTCCGTCACAAACCGTGAGCAGCGCAGAATGAAACCAACTACCTTCGATGCCGTAGAAATGAAGCGAGAAACATGCAAATCAAATTTTAACTTCACATCGACAATGATGCCAAAATCGTGCTCGAAAATATTGCCGAATAAAAGAGAAGTTCAAGGTAATGGGATCAAGCTTGTTTCGAAAACACTCGGAGTCGTTAAGAATAAGGGAGTTCGCAAAACACCAGTCACTTAAAAAAAAGGGATCTGATGGTAAATAACTACAATCATTTCGTGAAGTGACAGTACGAAAACATTTAAGGTCATCAGCGTATAAAAGATAATCAGGCTTGAAGTTGCAAGGAAAGCCATTGATAAGCAAAATAAAAAGAAGGGGGCAAGGATGAAACCTTGAGGAACGCCAGAAGTAGGATAGAAAGAGGAACAACAACAACCATTAAAAACAACACGGCAGGTGCGATCATGGATGCCGGAAGAAAGCCAGGGTATAAGAGTACTATATGCACCAAAATTAGATACATTTTCCAACAACACTCAGTGGTTTGCCTTGTCCAAATTACACGCGACAAAGTTTACAAAGTCGACTAAATTAGTAGTCGTGAAACGACCCTTAATAAATCCATTTTGATCTCTAGAAAGTAATCGACTAAAAGCGCTATGAATTCTTTCATGAACGATCCGCTCAGCAATCAAAGTCCTGACTTCATATAATCAAAGTCCTAACTTTAAAATCGGGAAAACATTGGCAGCTTTTCAGCTGGAAAGAAAAATACAAACATACAAATTCAAGTTAAATAAAATAGACAGAGGCATACTTAAGCAAGATGCAAGAGGCCCAACAAATACAAAAGGATCCAATAAGGATATTAAGATTTTTACCTCAAGAGCGTTAGTCATCACAATATCCACATGAAAAGGCAGAGGCGAAGCATCGTTCCCTGGAGTTAGAAAAAAAACACGAAAAAAGCAAAGAACTTAGCAAACATATCGCAAATGTTTTGAGGAACAGAAAAAGTAGTTTCCTCCAGAAAAAATGTCAGGAAACGGACAAATTTTCAATCATTTTTTATCATTTTTTTAGCAATATATGTGAGCGAAAGAGGCTACTAAGTGCCGCTACCCTTCTCCTCTCCAAAGCCAGTCAATAGCACATGAGATGAAGGACGGATTCCTCCTGGTCCTCAGAGCCACAGCTGTGATAGAAGTCGTTGAACACTGCACTCAATCGTTGCACATGATGTCCTATGAGGCAGGGGCGCGTAAGAACCATCCACAGCACAACGCAGACCGCTCCGAGTTAAGCCTAATAGCTGCCTGGTGTGATACGCATCCATGGAGACCCAGGACTGTTTGCTATGGCACACGATGATCTATCTACCCAGGACTTCCTGACGTCCTTGAGGTGTTTATACCTGATGGCCGATTTGACCGATGTCATCGGTACTCATATTTAGAAGTAGCACGAGACCTCTGGTAGCAAGGTCCCAAGTTTAACTAGTTCATCGGCCCCACAGTTGCCCTAAAAACCCCTATGTCGAGGTATCCAATTCAATTGTACTGCCAAATGTCTCGACATCTCCCTAAGAAATGCACGGCATTCAGCGACAATTATGGTCTTATAGCCGACAATATCAATATTGACTCCGAATATTTGATTGCACAGAAGCCAGTCGTTTGCCTGAAAAATAGTCGCAACTTCCACCTGAAAGACACTACAATGGTCTGCTACACGGATGGACAGCTTGAGATTCAGCTCACCTAAGTGTACACCACTTCCGATTCTATTGTTTAGATAAGCTCACTTTCAAGGGTGACACCACCACGCCTTTCATCGCTACCGGGAATGTGAGTTGTGAGGTCCAAAACTAATAGAACGTGCGGAGCCATGTAGTCAGCACCCGCTATTGTCAACATGGTCGAACTCTGAGATACAATTCAGTCTCACAGCAGCAAGATTAGCTTACTGTAATATCAGTAGATTGGTTGGTAGCTAATGAAACAGAACGAAAATTGCCTCATCAGGGGAGATGCAGAGCGGTCCAGTTACCAGTAGTGCAGCCAACCTCCGCACTTTTTCAAGCTGACGTTTGCAAATAGCCTTAAGAGTAGCCTGCCAGCAGAACGCCACTCAAAACAATAGAATTGGCTCAACCACTGCGGTGTAGAGCCAAGCAACATTACTAGGCTGCAATCCCCAATTCGCCCCGTGGCTCCTTCTCAGCATTAAAGCGCACCGAAAGCCTCCCGCGCTATTTCTACCATATTGTAGCTCTATAGTAAGCTCGAATCGAGAATGACCCCAAATATTTGACGTCGTATTTGGTCGACTGCATAAGCAATCACTTTCCAGCCGTCATGGTCCGGCCTCATTAGGAGAGTATTCACCGTAATTTGCCACAGCAGGGAAGAGACGACTCCTCTCTGTGGTGTGGCCGTGCTGATTCCTCGTCGTACGCGACCATTCTCAAAGGAAGAGATTACCACTTTATTCAGAAAGACCTCCTTAAGGCCCCCTTTGCCTTACGTGTGGCATTTGCCTTCAGCTTCGTTTCTTACAGCGACCAATACTTAGAACTTTAAGAGCTGTCGAACTTCCTCCTTGCACTCTATCCGCACGGCAGTGGATTACATATTCCACAAAGTTGCTTGGTGTTCCCCCTGGCTGCAGCTAGATTACACGCGGCCCCAGATACCGAGTTGAAACCACTAGTAAGGATGTCAACCGCCTCATTAGAAGCAATAGAATTCATAGAAGCAGTATATGCTCCTCGGTTTCCAGTTCGGATCGGATTATAGATTGAGATAATTTCCTGTTCTTCCTCTTTCTGCTAATAAAGGCTACCTACTAAGCTGAGTTGCGGCTAGCCACGTTGAACGATGTGTACCTACAACCAGAAAATGAACTCTCCTGTAAAACTCTTCAGTCACGGAGAAGATGCCAGTGTCGTCCACTGACCATGCTAACGTCACGAACCTCCATACGGTTTGAGGTGAGGCTGCCAGTATTGGTGATGATTAGTTCGTGGGCAAGGATGAAATCAAAAAGTGCCTCACATCAGCGATTTGTGCTGGGGCTGCTCCACACTTCATTAAGAGCATTAGAGTCAGCTTCCAGAATAGGTTAGGTTAGTAAAGAGGGCTGCCGGGAAACGCGGCTTGCATTAGGCCACCAGTTTGGGCCCATTTGCCACCCTCCGCTGGCTTTTTAGAGCTGCCAAGTGACCGCTTCGCCAAACTGGATCAGCTGACTCAGCGTGACGGTACCAGCCACCTCTGCCAACCCTTGAAAGTGGTATGCACCAAAAATTTTGAGGCGTTTATTATTGAGGGCCGGACAATCGCAGAGAGTATGCTCGATGGTGTCCTCTTCCATCTCGCACCTCTTGCATAAACTGCTGGATGTCAGTCCCATTTTCTTCGCATGAGATGCGGTAAGGCAGTGCCCTGTGAGCAAGCCGACCGTGGTTCTCAAGCAGTTCCTGCTGAGCTTGAGCAGTTTCCTGCTTTTGCTTAGATCAGGTGATGGCCATAATGTCCTGGCCACCCTGCAGTCCAGCCTGTTTTCCCATTCGGACTTTAGTTTGGCCCATATGGCGGCATCAAGTTTGTTTGTGGCGTCCGCGATTGACCGAGGTACAGTGATGCAGGGGCAGTTGCTAGCTCCTGAACCTTTCCTCGCCAATTCATCAGCTTTTTCGTTGCCTATGACCCCACTATGCCCTGGCACCCACATAATCCGGATAGGAATATGCCTTGCCTTTTCATTGAGAGCCACTCTGAATATATCAGAATAAGAGGCACATCATTTCTCATGGCTTCAGCAACAACGGTGCAGGGAGAACTAGTAACATGATCGTGCGCCATGTAGCAAGAAACAAGCCAGAATTATCTTTGATCGATTTCCACTGCAAACTGTCATGTTATCCTTGTCACAGAAATTTTGTATGAAAAGGGCGTTAACGGTTTTCTTGACAAGAATACAGACACGTGGCTTATCCAAGTCATCGGGTGCTATCAGTCTGTATCCATTGAGCGTAATTCGCCGACCCGGTTTTTGACAGCTCATGGTTCTTGGATTAGGATTAATTCCTGCCCTGGCCTAGACAAGCGGAGCAGCAGGGCAGTTGCTGCTGCTTGGAATGGTGTAGGTTTACTTGAATTACCTTCATCATTATTAATTATTGATTAGAGTCAGGTCGAGGTCCTCCTCCTTGGACATAAAAGCTGCTCCAGCTCTTTCTTTTACATCCAGAATCATCGGAGATAGTTCCGACGCTAACCTCATCGGTATAGACGTATCCCACATCCGATTCTTACTCAAATTTCGCCCTCAGACAAGCGATGGACACCATTCCAAATGGCTCCCCTACCGTTTAAGCCACCTCTTTTAAGTTAGGCTTCGTAGGTACCGAATCTCTCGAATTAGAGCTCTTTGGCCTGTCTGCAGAGCCAATTTCTCGACCGCGTATGTGATAATGCCCTTTTGGGCATCCAATACCGACAGTGTTTCTTTATTTATAATGAAAAGGCTCCCACTGATTATCAACCTGCTTGCCAATTGTCGCAACCCTCTAATCATATGAAGATCTGGGTTGGAAAGCCGAACGATGTGCAGGACTTCCTCTGGATCCATCCTTATGCACCACCTTTATCTTTATATCGCCCGGTTGTAGAAATCGACCCATGCTTAGGAGAATGGGGTTAGTAAGATAGAATAAAATTTGACAGCTCACTAAAAAAACATTGATATGTTCTTCCAAGCTTCCGAAATATATACATCTTCAAGTCTTCCTCGGACGTATCAGAAGCAACACGAAAAAGGAAAACTTGAAGGGGAGGTAGTACCACTCTAAGACCATTAACATCATCATTATTAGCTCTAACAAGTTGCCGTGCGGGTCCATGAGACGACACGGAAGACGCCATTGGAGAATAGTATTGCAGCTGCGGTGCAATGAGCTGCTGAGGCAGCTGTTGTTGGCCTGGTTGCAGAGGCGGTAATTATTGAAGTTCGATAAGCTGCAGTTGTGGCTGGACATTATGGTTCAGTAGTCGCTTCTGTTGGCGTTGATTGAGCTGATTTTGCTGTTGTCGAAGAAGTGGTTGCTGCTGCTCATGTTGAACACGAGTTAGAATATGTGATATCGGCAAATCACCTTGATTGTTTGACTGAACTAACGCTAATTTTCGTTAACCCTGGGCCGGCTCATACCATTTCAACTTGCTGTGAAAATGCGCTATTTTGTCTCAATGTTTTTATACATATTTCAAATATTGCAGCTAGCATTCGATTCACACCAGAGTAAATTAATACTTTTCATATTTTCGTAACATTTCTCTCTCTTTTGACAAACTTTGAAAAAAACTTGCTTCATCGAAATCAAATTTGTTCTACAAATGTACCGTTAAGTTCATATCTTTTTAATATTTACCGTTTCTACATGCTATCACTATAATAATATAATCATAATCCTGAACCTTTGCTTGTAGTATACCATACGAAACACCATAGCGAAACACTCGCTTTTTCCACACATTAAAACCTATTTAAGCTTAATAGAGTTTTTTATGCACGAAACATCGAAACCAGGCGAAAATCGATTCTATTCGCCCAAAAGAACAAAAAACCTACGCAATCCAATCTGGCTAAACACCACATCGGTTCACAATAACACCTTACCGAATCAAACTACTTAATTGCTTCGGCAATTATATCTCTGTGCACCAAAGGCTTGTTGGCAAGATGATTACCTAATAAAATGGGTAAATGATTCTCTCAGATATGCAGCATAATTGCCGACGATTATCTGCGCGCAGATTACAATTCTGCCAGCTAGTCGTTGTCAAACAGCGAAGGAAATTGCTCAATTAGAACACGTAAGAAAGATTCTCTACCAGTTCGATGGCTTCTGGTACAGGCTACCGCCATACTACACTACAATAAGCCTCCGATCGGATGCTGAACGTTTTTTTCATGTGCATCTCACAGTCATTTGTCTGGTGAGGTTCAGTTCAGAGTCTGCCCAAGGTGCACACACTTGTCTTCATGCACGTACTGACTGTGCTAACTAGTACAAGTACCTACAGTCACGGGAACAAGTAACTATCGGCTACATATTAGGATGTCGTCTGCATCTTTTGCTGGTCCATGTTTCCGCGCCAGCAAAAAAAACCATGACAGGGCATTTCTTGGCTCGTCAATTTCACTTTTGACGTTGCTGTCTTCGCTAATCGGCTCGATATTCAATAAAGCAGGATCTAAAATTTCAATCTACTTTCCCGATAGGTGGTCATTATCGATCATAAAAATGTTTTATGACGCCGTCATGGGCAGATGGACTATTGGAACTGGAGATTTTTATGTGAAAGTGCAGGAGATGAAAGACGGTTATTGGGAAATATGAAGAAAATTATGCGTAATTAATGGGAATAGATCATTTTAAAGCAAGTAATGAAAGCAAACTGCTAACAGATTTAATTGATTTATGCATCTTAGACCGTTAGTGATTCTGAAGAGGAATTTGAGATAGGAATTCATTTAGAAACCTTCTTTCCAATATCAGACACGAAGGATAAGCTTAAGCGAAAGTACCGTAATTGCATCGATCGAAACCACTTCGACTGCAACGGTTTTGCACCAAGAGTAATCGCTATTCTCCCTAGCCGTTTTATATCAATTTGCATTCTAAATGCGCAACTCCCCAATCCATCCAGCTTTGCCCCGAAAACAATCCATTATGGCACCTGTCAGTGTCGTATCGAAATGTTCTGCATCGCTTCGTTGGAAACAATTGTGTTGGAAATGCACATCCTTTGCATTCATAAAGGACAATAATGTTGCTGGTGGTACCAGTTAATAATTCTGTCAGGACACGTATCAGATGGCCAATGGGAAGTAAGTTTACAATCGATTACAGTACAAATGAAGCTTCGACGCTCATTTGCATATTCCGCTTCTGTCTGTCGTTCAGTTCGACAGATACGAGTATGACGTCAGTCAACGACGTGACCGCTTCAGTTTATTCGCCGTTTCGATTTCACAAAATTTCCACTACAGTTTGATGGAACTCTAATAAAAGTGCTATGCATTCGTATCAGTGTTCGAAGACATCAATCATTGCGATATTGCCATCCATACTGGGGACCAACATTGAATTTACGATTTAAATTGTATTTATTTCGAATGTTACACATGAACTTATCTGAAACCTTTACTTCCGTTCAATTTCAAATTGAGTTAGAGATTCATGGTTGCGAGTGACAAATTGATTGAAGAGCTTTTGGAAGTATGCCTATCAGACATACTGTATAGTGTAGAAGATAAATCTATTTCCGTTTATAATCCATCAGTTCCCGACAATTTGTCTGGGTGATAATAACGGACAGCAGTTTTCTGCATGCATCATTTCACAAGATAACAAGCAAGATCAATTACGTCCATTTTACACGCAAAACTTACACCAGGAACAAATTCCCACAAAGACAGCAACTTGTCTCGCGTTAAACGAAAGATCCTTGGGTACGTTTTTGCATCCTCGTAGAGTAGATAAAGTACTAAATGCAGCTGCGGCTAGAACGTGTAAGTTCATATCTACAGGCGAGAGCGTTGTGCTTACACTGGCGTTGCATGAAATATTATTTCCAGGCGGCTTGTCTCCACTGGTGGTAGCAAAAGCACCAACACTAACAAATGTTGTTATCTCCGTTTGTAGTATACATCTATTCTTTCACGCCACTATAACTTTTCTTCAAATTTCAATACGTCATTCTTCAATTTGTACGGTTAAACTTAAGCAACTGTTAAGGACCTAGCATCAGTAGTTTTGAAGTGATAACCATGTTTTGAGTTTTATTTTCATTTCGGGGAAATAGGTTTAGAATTTTAAATGGAACGTTGGAAATTTAAGAGGCAAAAACTTTAAAAATTCTTAAGATAAAATAATATACCTTGTGCAGTCTTATGATTTGAACGGATAACGTATGCTGCCCCTACTTCAAGATCAGCTGCATGATAGCCTGATACACTTTAACTAATGCAGCCTTTTCAGCGGCAGTTTGAAGCGAAATATATGTTTTACAAGGAGCTGCAACCTTAGCACCACCTAGAACCAGAGGGAGGTCCAGAACCAAGAGTGCTAAGGTTTGAAGTGTGAATGGCTATTGCCATTCAAAAGGCAAATTCAAAAAAAAAAAAAAGAATTGCCCCGAGAAACCCTAGAAATGGCCGTGGAGGCCCCTCACCGCCTTAGCGGAGTATCCTTTAACAAAACCCGACGGATGCTGGGGTGCCGCTTTGCTAGCTCGCTGCGGCTGGGGTGGGTCCTTGAAAATAATGGGGATGCTACGTATAATTCATCCGTCATTACACAATAGCCGCAAACCGGTATATGAATATATGCAAGCAAAAGAGTATCTTGTCCGTAAAGGACCAGAAGCAGCTCTCAGGCATGGGCTGTAAGACAGACCCAGCCAAGTTGTGACGAAGCACATTGCTAGCATTCTGCTGAAAGGAGAAACGAGGAAAAACGCGAAAAAATCCATATTGGGGAAAAACTGCCTCTTTTCGTAAGGCCCGAGGATGAGGCAGACAGCCTCAGAAAATGATTCCTTTAAGCAATAAATGTTAGTTTTTCCCATCTTCCCCACCATGTTTTTTGTCCAGTGGCCGGAGCATTGAAATCCATATAAGCGTACAGTAGCTAGTGCAATGACCTGCCCCTGTGAAGGAACCACGTCTCCGCTTAATAGCCGGTACGAGATTTCAGGCAGAACGCAACACGTTGACTTTAAAATTTATTTCTAAATCAACAGATACTTATCCAATTAAAAACTAGACAAGAAATAACTTTCAAAAACAATAAAAGAATGAAAATAAAATATAGTAAATACAGGACTTGAACACAGAAGAATATACAAAGAAAAAGAAAAAAAATATTATAAATCCAAATTAATCAAATAAAAACATAAAAAAGAATCGTAATTTAACAGAGATACAATTGGAAATTCAGCACTTCAATGAATTCATTTCGTAAGCTGAAACAGTGGACAGAGAGAAAACAGAGGACAGAGAACAGAGAGAGAGAGAGGAACTTGCTCTTAATATTTTTAAAAGTACGTAACGAAGGCGGAAGAGGACAAATATTGAAGCAATTGTGTTGGCTAGAATAAAAATATGTATGAGTACGAACAAATGATACGTTCAAAGTAAATGAAGACCTGGTAAAACGTTCCGGGTCACGAACAGAAAACTGCACACCGGAGATATTTGTCACAGAACCGTTAATAATTTTGTATAGAAAACATTCGCCTAAATACACTCTGCGTGACAGGAGGGTTGGGATTTGAAGGATGGAAAGACGCATACTAAACTCACAGTAGCGAATACAGAACTTGAGGAATAGTGAGCAAGTAAATCTGCGTTGTACAGACTCAATAGCATCAATTAAGAAACGATAATGAGGACACCAAATTTGACAACAATATTCGAGGATACTACGTCCGAAGGAGATGTACAGGCGCTCACACAAGGAAAGGGGGGGGGGCGCTACTGTTACGAAACAAGTACGATGATGAAAGTATGACGAAAACTAGTAATAGAGTTGACGCGAAATATTGAAACCATAGGGGTTTGAGAAGGGGATGTCATTGTTCACAGAGTCAAAAACTAAAAAAAAAAAAACCAAATTTGTTATGATGGCGACTGCACACCGTTGTTCCTTGACACTTGCAAAGGCTGATCCAAACTCTCGGCGAGACATGGCAAGTATAGCCGAGTACGAGAGTGAATGGTTTATTCGTAGGTTCTTGCCTGTTTTTCTCCATCCACATACTTGCCAAGATTTGACAAGTATGAGAGTGGGAATGGTTTTCTCGCTGGTGCCTACCTGTTTTATTAGAGTTTATAAGAATCTCGCCTTAGCTTCGGGTCGCTCGAAATTTTATCGGTTTTAGGTACAGATATAAGAGAGAATGGATTAGAAATCGACCGAGAGAAATGTGCCAATTTTCGACTTTTTGCTTACTGGTGTGAGAATAAGGTACTGATGTGTGTCCTACACAGTTCATATGGTAATGCTAATGTAAAAAGCACGAGAGATCGCCATTTTGAACGTCGTTCGACATTTCTTTCCACGCAACCGGCGAGTGGAGATTAAAATGCTTTTTGTGAATGAAATTAATTATGATTTCACACAAAAACAAAACGAAATTGATGCCAAAGGTTAATTTTACTTACCCGAAATACGATATTCCCTGCGAAGCACTTCGGTAGCTACTTTTGTAGCCTGGAACGCGGCACTTCATTATCGCATTATTTTATAATTTTTGACCGCTAATTTATTCGCGAAACCCACACAAATTATTGCCCACAAACGTAGATGTACGCCGAAAAATTTTCAAATTTTCTTTGATAAATTTTGACTGAAAGTCAATGTTTTCAGTCCCCGACACAAAGCAAACTGACATTGACGTTTCTTTCCGTGTTGCCCGTTGCACGCTTTTACACCGATCTGGTGTTCCACACATTTTTTCGTAAATAAGACACAGCATTAAGGCTTTTCGCTTGTGAGTGCGGTAGAAAGGGGTGCACTGAGCGGAATTTTTGTGAGAGAGCAATGTTGAGCGTGTATTAAAAAAGGTACACTCACGTATGGGTTTGGGTATACAGATAGCCATTTCGTATCCATTTTCTTTCAGATCTGTGGTTTTAGGTATCGAATCAAAGGGATTTGAAACACGGTATTGTGTTGGCTCTGATTATATTTACAATTCGATTTGGTTTGACTACGAAATCATGGACAAGATCCATGAGTACGGGTGGGAACAAAATACACTGTTCGAATATTTGAAAACAAATTTCCGAACAGAGAAAATACTACATACCTACCTACATGATATGCATACCTGCTCACTTTAACTTCGCACCATGCAGAAGGGTGCGAACTTTAAGTGACCAGAAATGCATTTCGTGTAGGTAGGTAGATATCCTTTCATAAGATAAGCTATTCTCACCCTATGCCTTAGTAAACGTCTCGTCAAATGTTTTCTCGAATGTCTTCCCGAAACGTTCACCATATGTGTATTTTGCGGCCTTAGTTAATGACTTTGAAAACTGAAAATATGGTGACTTTGTCAGTTACAAAACTCATATTTCGAGCAAAATTTCGCTTCTGCGGAAGCTTCTTAATTAACATGAAAACCCATCGAATCCAACAAACATTATTAAAGCTATTCGAGCTTACTCCCATTTGTCCCAACTCATGCAGTTTCCAATAATAAGAAAAACCCAATCAATCATAATCATATCCTCAATATCATCCATCAATTTTCCCATCAGTACGACAGAAACTTCAAAAGTATTTTCCTTATATTTAGAATACTTATACTGTCAAGTGACCCTCCTCACAAAATCGCAGCAAGAAAACAAAGTTTTCCCCAAACAGGAAACACTTGCAACTTATCGTAGACGAGAGAAACGAGAACGCAAGGAACAGTTTATGTTAACAGGTACAAACATAAAATTAATTATGGTGACAGCTTTGAAAACAGTTTAGGAGCAGTCAGCGCCATTGAATAACAACCTGCTATATTTCGGCCAGCAAAAAATTAAGAACAGTATTAATGGCGATTTAACAACGAAATGGAAGAGACTTAAGCAAGAGGGTGGATTTACACTGAATTGAAATGAACTGGGCCTGTGAAAGTTGAATGGAAGTTTGAAGTTCAAGTTTCGTAATCTCTTAAGTATTTTAATTAATATCGGTGTTTGAGTTTTCAATTTCGAAGTAAAGTTGTTCAAT
This sequence comes from Nemotelus pantherinus, assembly GCA_963978885.1. NCBI lineage: Eukaryota > Metazoa > Arthropoda > Insecta > Diptera > Stratiomyidae > Nemotelus > Nemotelus pantherinus. The sequence goes on from OZ022263.1 coordinate 5,323,664, forward strand.
GTTGAGAATGTTGGGTCGTGATTTATGCCCAGATGTTCCGGCTTTGAATCCTACAGACTGTTTTTGGATCCATCCAAAGCTATAAATCCTCTAATACGCAAAAACCTATATTTATTACGATTCGTTCGTTTATCTTAAGGACTGTCTGCAAAACGAATGTGATTAAAGCAAACCAACATCAGACAGTTTCAGGAATAAATCAAAGAATGTTGAAACAAAATTTTGTTCACATGTTGCAATCACATGGGACGAACAACATCAACCACATCGCCAATATTACATCTAGTAGACCTGCTGAGAAAATAACATTAACGAAAATGTAAACGACCACAATGGCGGCAGCAACTCTTAATATATCGCTCACTGTTTCAGGTCGTCCATCAATCAGTTCCAAGACACAAGATCAAAGAAATCGTTCACTACTCGAAAATTTATATCGTTCGTGCCACGCTCTGTTTCTTTTAAAATAGCAACGTCCTCCAAAAATAGAATTTTGGTTTTTATAGTATATCTCATGTGATATTTGTGAGGGAAGGTATGTAAACTGCTTGGTCTACTTACAATAGATTAGATCTTCTGGAATTTCCCTTGGTTTGTGTGGTAGTGACGAATGAAGTTCACTTCAAAAAGATTTTCGCAATTTGAAAATTTGTGAAAAATGATGAATCGTTTCAAAGGTGTTATTACGGGGGGAATTGCTGATCTGGAGAATTTACCATGAGTGTGGGTTGAAATGATGAATTAGTAATTTTCTTGAAGAAAGTCGGGTAAAACTAAAAATGTTTAATGCAATGGAAATAATTTGATATTTGATGGAACTTCGAAATTACCTTCTATTATCCTGGCCTAGAAAAATCGAGTTCAATTTAACGTACTCCACCCAATTCTTTCAGTTCGTATCTGCTCTATGATAGTAACGACAATATTGCAGAAAACTAGTAACAAAAGAAATCGACTACAATGTCTGCGCAAAAGGCACATACTGTCAGCTGCAGCCAACTTCCGCCAGAACCATCAACGCAAATAATCTCTGGTTCTAGTCATATGCCGCAACATCAACTTCCGCCTGTCACATAGAAAATGTGCCATATTCTACTTCCGTTAACTAAGAAAATCATGGAGTAGCTTGTGACGGAAACGAACAGTGCAAGTTGACGGTGAGTATGGGATAGCAATGAAAAGCACGTACCTGTGAAAAAATGAATTTAAGGTGCATAAGCTGGCTGACTGACTCTCATCTAGACAGCCAACGGTGCAGTTTAGTAAGTTCCTGTTTCTCACGTACAGGCTTTAGTAAATCGACTGTAATGCATGCCATGCTCGTCATATTCAGTTTTGTGTGCATACTGAATGGATGCTAGCTTGAAGGATATGGCTGACGTTTCAGTAGAAAAGCTATTATACTTAGATATAAAGTTCCATGAAAAAATCGTAATTTACTAATAGTAGGGGAGCCCGGGATGCTAAATTTGCAGTTACTAAAGCGTCATGGGGACCTATTGGATTGTGAAGATTAGGTTCTAAAATGAAAAAAAGTTTATGTCAAGTTTTCCATTTTAGTGGGGGGGAGAGCGTGTAAAAATGTTCAAAAACGTAAAAAAAAACAGTTACATGGAAATACTCGAGCGCGTCAGTCATTTATAGTGTATACGCGCTTTGTCTTTCTGATAGCCGATAGATATTTATCTGACGATTAACTGGTGGGGGGTGGCCGTAAAAAGAGGTAAAAAAACACAAAATAAAAAAGTTATTCGAGCGTGTCAGATATTCAGAGGGAATGTTAAGTGAGCTCAAAAAAGTGTCCTATTTAAATGACTGACGATTAGGACGTGACCAAAAGACATGACTGATTTCTGAAAATGTAAAAAAAAAATGTTACCTTGAAATACTCGAGCGCGTCAGAGTTTTATACAGAGGGTTCAACTTGATGCCTTAGTTGTCCTAAATGATAATCTGACAATTATATGGAGGGATATTGTTAATCTGACAATTTGAAAAAAAAAATTCGTTTCTTCTTTTTATTACTGGATGAAATAACTGGATGATATATATATATATACATATATATATATATATATATATATATATATATATATATATATATATATATATATATATATATGTATATATATATATATATATATATATATATATATATATATATATATATATATATATATATATATTTATATATATATATATATCGTTTAAAGATGTTACATCCGAAATTACGACCGTAGCATAAGCGTTGCTAGATTTTCTTCGAACACGTTTCACTTTACGATATTGCAAGATATTCATACATTTTTTTAATGTTTCATGTTTCACAAGTTCCTTTTTCACAAAATACACATTTCACCCTTACATCACTCATTATTAATTCACAAAATTATTTAAAAAAACACAACAAACAAACCAACGCGTCTGGTCCAGTGAAATCCGACATAAAAAAGGCGAAACTTCGGCAAAATTGAGGGAAAGCTGAATTTTGGTGTGAACCTTGGCACTGGCGTATTGAACAAAATGTCGAAAGTGCCCATCGATCCGAGTGCTGCATTACTTTTTATACGGGGTCAAAAGTCACCAAAAGTGACCTTTCCTAAATATCACAGTAACGGTCACGTCTTCAGAAAACAATGTATGACGAATTTGTAGCTTAACAAATTTCCAACAAAAAATATCTGCTAACTTTTTCTTGTAACTATAACCGTTTTGGAGATATATTGATCTAAACATTTGCTACTAACAGCATCTTCTTTCTCAATGGAATGTTGATATCCGATTTTGATTACGACTTGGAATGTTTGTGAGTTTATTTTTCTATGTTTAAGAAGCGCAGAAAAAAAACATGCAAACAAACTTATCTACCACACTCCAGGGTAGATGGAAAAGTGTGCTCCGAAAAGTTATCCCCCTTTCCATAAAATGATATCCCTCAGCTTCCATCTGAAATATTCAGAAATGAGCTCGTTGCCTGCTTTTTGCCCACTGTTAAACAAGATAAGATCAGTTTTTATCCTGCAATTTTTTTCAATTATTGATGATTTTAGCTACATCGCCCCATGAAAACCGTCAGATTATATGTTTTTCGTAATCCTGATAGGATTTCCTTCAAAATAAAAAAAAAATTAATCGCGCTCGAGTATTTCGAGGTGAGGTTTTTTTTTACAACTTTGTGACTCGCCCATTTCCTTAAGCCACGCTCAAATTGTCAGATTATTGAAATATACTCTTTTCTGGATGTACTTAACTTACCTTGTCTTAATCTGACGCGCTCGAGTTTTTCTGAGGACCAATTTTTTTTTACTAATCTGACGGGCTTCCCTCAACGCACCCCACTATATTAAGGGCTCATATATGGTAGGGTACATTGCAGGGTGCAGGGCTTCTCCCCATATGATTTTCTGACGCGCTCGAGTAACGCGAGAAATCCCCGCTTGGGCTCCCCTACTATAAAGTGTTATTTCGCAAGCTCAAACCACAGTTGAAGTTTTGATGGAAAAATATTTAAGAAAAAACTGCTTTTTTGGTAGTATAATTTGTAAAAATTTCGTTTCCCCGGCAAGAGATAAAATGTTTGTTTAATTTTTTTTTTTTTTTGAGATTATTAAATGAAGAAGCAAAAATTCGTTTGATATTTCACATATTGGACTAACTCAAGCGAATAAGGGTATTAATATGGGCTAATGGAAACAATCTTTTCCATAAGAAAAGTTGGCAATATGGCCGGGCTTAGGAGAGTAGACCCCTGAATAAATTCCAAAGCCAATGATGAAACAGCACACATGTATGCTAGAGACTAAATGACTGCTGGGCTTCTAGTATGTGAATTAGAGTCTCGGATGGTACAAAACCCGTTTAACTTAATATCTAGGCCTGGACACAAAGGTAAGTCCTTTCAAATCCTCAGATTCGGGGGACCGAAATTCAAAGTGAAAACTATGTAAAGAAGGAGCAATCCATCAAGTGCTCCAAACATGAACTCTCAGAGGTCTTCTTACATTGATGGATTATTACTTTCTAGGATATGCTCTAAGGGCTTAGGATATTCCCAAGGCAATTTAAAGAAAGAATGAACAGACCTAAGTGTAGCTCTACAATAAAAATAAAGAGAGAAAACAAGAACCAGGAGATCGAGCCCAAACTACAAAATGAAAGAGACAAACCGGAAGAAAAAAAATTGCAGAGTGCCCAGATGACGAAGTTGTTCAAATTCCTAAACTTAAGACCGTTGTTGGTTACTTTCTCGATGCAGCTAACCTGATAGTAGAATGGATCCTGGCGTTTGTAGAACGCCAAAATAAAGACCTAAAAGTCAAGTCGTGGAAAGCCTTTTTCACGGAGAGTGAAGGTAAATGCACCATACTAGTCAAAGTAACGAACCAGGCCTCCAAAATAACTGAAGAAGTGGGCAACATTATCTTCCGATTTGGACAGGTTTGATTGCCCTAACTATCAGCATGGTGTGCAGTGGTACTGATATGCAGACAGCAGCAATTCCCACAGGTGAACCTGCATCAAGCTAAAGCTGCTTCGTTCGAAGTAAGCAGCAGGCTTATCTTAGATACCTACAACTTGTGGCTAATACAAAAGTCCGGGGTATACAATGGTAGAATATGTGACCTTCATGCAGAGAATAGTGACCTAATCAGGGTCGCAGTGGAAGCAAAAACTGCAAGTGGTGAAAGCAATTAGAACAAACGCTAATTTTCTTCTTATCACAGACTACAACAACAGGGACACAGCTATCTAAGTACATGTCCTCAACGAAGAAGGAACAGTGGAAGCGTTATTTGTCTCAGTCTACTTCGCAGATGATGAGTCCCAGGCTCCAACTAATAACATCTAGGGACTCTTAGGCCACTGCAGAAGAGAGAATTGAATGTTAATAATTAGCTATGATGCCAATGTATACCACACTGCATGGGGAAGTAGTGATATTAATTTTAGAGATGAGTCACTCATAAAGTTGCTCTTTATTAGTAATATATCAATAGCAAATAATGGTAAGACGCTAGAACAGGTAAAACAGGTAAAAAGTCCTGCACGTCATGTTAGTATCAAAGAGTGCAGTACAGAGAGACTCGAGGATGGGAGGAGTACTCTGGAAGTGATCATAACTGCAGCACCTTGTGGTTATTCTTCATTCGAACAACACTTCGCTGGAATAGTTCCAAGTTAGATAAGGGAAAGTTTTTAGAGTCGCTCGATTTTAGCTTTGCTGGCAAAGGCAGCACAGGCCGGGTAGTGCTAGTGACAAATCAAGCAAGGTTCGATACGCTTGTGAACTTTATCATGGAGGAAATTAAGCGAGCGTGCGACGTTTCGATGCCACGCCGAAAACAGCCTACCAGGAAGCAACAGGCTTATTGGTGAACAGAAGAGATAGCAGAACTGAGGCAGAGAGCTCTACTGTGCAGGCGTAGGGTTCAGCGATCTGTCGGTAGAACGTAAGCATTCCAAGCTGCCGAAGAAGACAAAAGAGAAAAAAAGAACTGGGAAAAGCTATCATGTTGCAGGAAAAACAAATGTAGCATGGAAAATAATTTTTAGCCATGAGGGTGGTGCTATAAATCATTTTTTGGTAGTTTTGGTCAATGCACATAGTGGACTTGCTGTTCCAAACGCATCGCACCAGACTAGAAAATGCGCTAGTCCGCCAGGAATATATTGCTTTGTTCGCTCTAGATGAACTTCGTAGTGCAGCTATCAAAATGAAAAGCTGAAAGGCCTATAGCATTCCAGAGGAAGTACTGAAAGCTGTGATGGGGAATCAACTGTCAACGCTAAGACGAAGTACAATGCGTATTTTTTGGTGGGAGGCTCTTTATGTGCCTAATATGGCGGGGAAACTCCTGAAAGGCCCACGACAGCAAGCAGCAAGCAATACAAAGGGTCGGTGGCTTTTCGAAGAATCAACATGGGTACCGTAGACGCCACTCAACAATAATTGCCATCTACGAAGCAATCGGTGCAATATCGCATGCCGAAGCTGCATGTCGAAGTCGAGGCCGTTCATGTTTCTAGAGACGCTGTTTGTCCGGAATGCTTTTGATTTAGCGAGCAGGGCAGATATTTTAAAGACCCTTGAGCGGAATTTTCAAGTAGAGGATTATCTGAAAACCGTTGCAGTATATATTAGGCGAAACAGAGAAATGTTAAGCTAGTCTTGAGGAAGCTCTTTTTTTAATTTTTACTTTTCCTACATCTAAAAGTTTCATGTCAGTTGGTTTCTAAGCAGCCAATTGCTGTGAGATGTACGTCGTTACTTTTAAAAGCTGATGTTTTTCTATGATATGGCAATCGACTTCATCCGTCAGTTTGGTAAAGATGATTTTTTCGAATATTTTCCTTATATTAGATAGTAAGCTGATAAGATGAGAGTTTGCTGGTGATAAAGAATCTTTCCACGGCTTTAAGATGGGGATAACTATAGGTTAACAATAAATAAGTATGCAACCATCAAGGGGTTAATTTTGTCCTGACTTGGAGATTTCTTGCTTTTAATATTTTTGTGACATATTGAACATGTTCGAAATTGCACTCAGCCTCTGTTTTCAATTCAAAACCTTCAGGAGCAGACTAAATCACTGTGTTTACCAAATTTTTGATGTTAAGTTCACCCAGGCTTTCGGAAATCTTATAAAATGAATCGAGGATTATTGACAGCAAGGTACAAACATATTTCATTTATTAGTGGATAAAGATAGAGATTTCTTTATCATTCTTTAGCTGTCCAAACCGACTTCCATACTTCTCCCAGAAGTCTGGATATTCAAATAAATATTGAATGAATTTTAACGGCTTTTTCCTTTAAATATGTTTTGGGTAGATTGATGAATTATGCAAAAAAAAACTTGACTATCCGATTTATTATGTGAGAAATATTATCTCGCATTCACAATTCAAAAGTGCAAGATTTCTTTGGTAAAAATAAACTTTAGTTGATGTGCAATCATCATCATTATCGGCGCTACAACCGGGGTCCGGTGCTGGCCTCCGTCAACAAATTTTAGGATCCGATCATAGGATCCGATCGCGAGCCGATGTCATCCAATTTGGCATCCCTAAACCCCAATTGTCCTGGTCAACGCCATCCCTCCAGCGCAAGCAAGGCCTCCCACGCTGTCTTCTGCCGTAAAATCTGCCGCAAAGGGTTTTCTGAGCAGGATCTTCTTCGCTCATTCGAGCTAGGTATCCTGCCCACCCAAGTCTACCGAGCTTTTTCTTCGTAATTATATCTGCTTCTACGTAGCGTACAACTCATGGTTGTAGCATCTCCAAAATCGCCCTTCTTCACATATGGGGCCAACAATTCTCCGCAAGACTTTCCTCCCTCTCGAACGCGGCAAAGAGATCACAGTGTCCTCAGTGTCCAAAGTCGCGGATCCAAACGTGAGCACTGACAGGACCATGGTCTTGTACAGCAGGAGCTTTGATGTTCGGGTGAGATTTCCTTGACAGTTTATAGTAGGCTTTGTTAGATTTGAGCAGTCACCCGTGTACTATGTTCAATATATACTTATAAAATCTCACTTCTATGTAATCGAAACATTCTATCAAATATACTACTCGTTTATATATGAAATCAAATCAATAATCAATACTGTTTCGATTTCAAATACGAGCTATTTCATTGTTATAAGCCACCAGATTCAATCAATGAACCAATTGACATTTCAAGTAACTTCGAGAAGGACAAAAGCCATCGATGAAACCATTGAACTGGTATAAATTGCCAAGTAAATCTTCCATAGAATTATATCGCACAACATTGTGAATAAGTAGATATATGGGTTTCGTATCTTTAACAATACGGCCATCTATCTGGTGAAATGTCAGCGAGAACTGCGTTATTAGGTACGGAAATGAAATTAGGTCAGTGCCTGTAATATCCTTGGGGAAATTTATTGTGTTTCCTGTTCGATATCAAGCAGTTCAAAGTCTTTAACAGGGATGTATAGCAAGGTAAGTCAATAAGTGCAAATGCTATTTCTTCATATAATAGAATCTAGTACTTTCTTTAAATTTACTTTAATAACGTGTAAGCGATTTTCACTGAAAATTTTCTTTCTGGATTAATTCAAGAACTCCCTAGTTTAGATAAAAAAAAATTACCTTTCACTTCCTTAAACCGTTACATGAAATTTGTCCTTGATCCTCTTCTAAAGTATCCTAATACTTTAACGCTATCTCCCAAGCCTCAGCATGGCAGCGTAATAATCCATCTGATACTCCGAAACCATTCCTAATCTTCCCACCGTTGCCAACGCTGTTACTCGTGTGCTTGATATGCGTCTTACTGCGGGTTAGCATAATACAAAGTAGAAATCATTTGTCTGGATTTATTTCAGCTCATGTGCTCCTAAGCACATTTAGGAAAACTACTGAAATATGGGCTTATGCATATAGAGCCACAATAATGTGTGTGCCACATTCAGGAATATACGTAGTTATGTGTACACATCTTAGAATAGCCCTGTAAATAGAAACTGAGAAACGGCCAGAAAACTAACGCCCGAGTGAAACAATTATACACTTCACTTCATGCTGGAATTCCAGTAAAACGTAAAAGTAGGTAACGAATGTGCTCCCGTACCCACATCCAATTACACGTGTAATGATGTGAAGCATTTTCTTCATTTCACTTTTGTTCGTTAAATCTAAAGAGTTTCCATCGCTTGTTGAATAACACCCACACATAAAATTTCATAAATACTTCCACGGGGCATGGTTTCATCATAAACTCAAGAGAGCATAGCATGTTGACATGGAAAATGAAAATTCATGCACGTACGACATTTTAAGAGTTATATAAATATCCTTGAAATGTAAGTCTGTTGAAATCATTGATATTTTTGGTATGAACACATGATATAGTATTAGCTTTATGTGAGTTTAAGATGCTGTAAAAATATTAATGCATATTTAACATATTCAACATAATGCAAAATCGTGCCTTCTTAAGTGTGTTTTATTAAAAATCGTGGTTTCTTAAGTTGAGTAGAAAGGACGAGTCTAGTGCTGAAGCTGATAGAAAGCTTCATCACAAGTTTACAATCGATGTGACTATAGGTCCAACTAGTGATGAGTCTGCGTCCGTACGTGCGCATATGCGCCGAGGTAAACCACACAAAGCATATGTTGCACCCAAACATAACTTTCCGAACAGCCAGAAAAGTGGCATGCTCGTTAAGCAGCCTTTTGCTCAATTTTTGCTATGAGCTGTCTGTACGTAAAGTGGTGATGAGATACGACTTGACATACGTTCGCTTATGCGCTGTATGGGCACTTATGTTCACTCCTGTTTGCGTATGTCAAAAAGTGCCTTTTTTGCTCTAAAACCGGTCGGTTTTGACAGACGATTACGTTCGCAGACTCATCTTTGGTTAGGGCTTATGAGTGTAGGAGTGATTAGTTCTACCTAATTTACCCCTGATTAGTTCAGGTGCCTATTTATAGCTAGCTAAACTCAAACCTTGGTGCGCGGACTCTCGTCCCAACCTGGATTCGAACCAAAGATCCCACACACAAAAAACCAGTGCTCTATTCACTGGGCTACTCAATCTTCTTGATAGCAACAAGGTACTTAATAATAGCTTGATTGATTGATTAATTGCATGGAGTGAGCTGAGTAGGCCCCTAGCACTGAGGCCTGCTGTGTTTATTGTGCCACCTTTATTGTACCATAGGATATCCAAGCTTCTTTTGAACCTGAATACATTCTTTGACGGGATATTTGTTATATCCCTGGTGGAGCAAAGAGCAGAGCCAAGGATCTCTTATCTCCTTTTTGCTTGAGCTGGACTATGTGTGATGAAATGTGCTACACATTCTACCGTTTCTCCACAGTATGTGCAGCAGTCGCTCCACTCGTTGCCTATTCTGTGGAGGTACTTTTTTCAGGAATGGCCAATCCAATGCTCCACATAAGACTTTTTGCATTTTTATTATCGAAGCCAACATGTTTTTTGAGTATTACAAAACTTCAATATTAAGCCAATAGCTTTCGATTTTTTCCACTGCTCCATTCTTTAATTTGTTTGCCCGTCTATGCCCTCGTGAAGTAATCTGAATTAAGTGTATTCCTGCTCCTCCTTTGCCCTTGGAATCAGCTTCCTCCTTTCTTTGGTGTCCCTCTTGGTCGGGCATCCATTTCAAGTCGAGGATGCTCTGTGTTTTTCATTTAATTTATGTGACCAAAATTGATAGCCTTGAGAACCTTGTCCTTTTAGCGTTCATTATCTTTGTTATGTGTGTGGCTCTAAGTATGGCAGATAATTCTGCTTGAGATGATGGCCTCCTTTGAGGGAAAGAAATGCATTTTGCACTTGCGTCCTCCGATCCCTGCTCCTACTCCAAAATCCATCTTTGAGATATCAGTGTGCTGCGTCTTCCCATTTGTTCCTTGATAGAATTGTGACCTTAAATCTCTTCCCGAAGGCTACTTTAATCTTTATTTGATCACTGAAGCTCAACCTTTCCATTACGGGCCTGATGTCTTCCAGGATTCTAAGGTGGCCTTGTAGACCTATTATAGGCTAATAGCTTGTTTCGCTGCTTCCGCCTGAATTTTGAGGTGTAGTGGTTCTAGTTTTAGAACAGCCGCCATTCCTGTTGTAGGAGTGGAGCTCATTGCTCCTGTATTCGGTAGGCAGGCAATTTTTTTAAAAACATTTTTCTGTGTGGCTTTCTTCCACCAAACTGCACCTTACCTGCTGTACATCTACCTACATCTGCTGTAGGATGTTAGGTCAGTTGGGTACTTACTATTGAGGGTAATGAAAAAGGATCGTAGTGTTATACTCTGTTGACATCCCCTCGTAGTGTCCACCCGTAGTCTCGCCTACTTAAACCTCGATACCTTAGTATTCTACCAGCCCATTTGTTACTTCTGGTTGCAATCCAATGCCTTATCTATTATTTGTACCAACTTATCTGTAGCTGATAAAGTTGATTTGCCCTTTTGGTGAGCAAATTGAAATTTTTGGAAGAGGCACCTTCAGAAGAATATCACTCTTTGTGTATAAGTCAATCCCATGGTCTTCTATATGCAAGATGTAAATTGGCTGGAAATGGCTTTGGCAGGTCAGCCGATTTGATGCCGCCCTTGGAGATGACTGCAACTCGCACAAGTGCTTTGTCTTAATGATTTAATGGGTTTGAAGCAGTTTTTTGTTTATTCAACCTTATTATTGAACCAGAAGTTCCTCTCAGCCTCACCGCTGCTCCTTATTTTGCACATTGGAGAGTGTGTTCGAAGCAACACTTCTAGTGCGTCTCCAAAGGTGGTCGTCATCCCTCCGTCCCTAGTTCTAAGTAGTCATATATGCCATTGGTGAAAAAATTTAGTTGGGTATATGAGTTGTTCGTGCTGCGGCACGCGGGCGGTACAATAACACATAACTCACTCAAATTTGGAAGGGAAGATTCATTGTAGGAATCAATATTAAAAACATCGGTTTCCTATTCGCTGATGTATATGTTTATTTAAATTTTACGCACAGGAATACTTCATTAACTCAAAGGCAATTAGTGTATTGGAAGTATAATCAATGGAAGAAAACCGAAATGTATTTTTAGAATTTTGGTTTCCTAAAAATTAAGGAGTACCTTTTTTAACTTAATTAAGTGGGTGACTTTGAAACCCAAACTCGGGTGGGATCGTTTTCCCAGCCGTCTGATTCCGTTTCTAATGCCACTCCTCAACGAATGATGGATCCCTCACTGAAACACTTCTTTGCTTCTTGAGCATCCTGCCTTGATTTATGCTTAACGGTCTCAAAATCGTTCGATCCAAAACACTAAGCCCGATTACTGCTTTAAAAATGCGAGTCCTATTTCTCGACTCTACGCTTAGTTACTTACCTTTTTGGCCTCTAAGATCGGTTCTGCCGCGTCATTTAGGAAAAGACAATGTCCATCGTCGATTCTCAACAGTCTAGCACATTTTACCAGCCCTCCAGTCCTCCGTATGAAGATCAGGGCTAAAAAGCTTTAACATATTCCGAATATCTACTGGATAAGAATGGAAGCAGCTAATAGGGTATATAGAGCGACGTGACAGGGAATACCATCCCTCGGCGCCATCTTCAATTTGATGCCTGACCAAATCTCATCTAGCTCGGAGATCGTCTTCTTGTAGAAGCCGGCCGAGCCTTGATCAACACACGCTACCAGCCTTACTCCTTTATACAAGCCCGTGTCAATCATTGTATTTAAATATTATTTATAAAATATAAATATTATTTTGCTGTGAAGTTGAAGTTTGGGAAGTTTGAGAACGCTGATCTCAAGTTTTTCTGGTCCACGGTTCAAATCCAGCCATGATCACACACCGGACTTCGAGTTAACCTGATTTTGAATAGGTGTCTTAGTTGAATCAGAGGCAAAGTGAGTCGTGGAACTTATCACTGCCCACTCGTATACATTGATTATGAATAAATTCTGCATCAACTTCATCTCTCATACCCGACAATAATTATAGTGGGACTGTTTCCCTTTACTTTGCTATAGTTTCTTTTGCTTAAATATAGACCTAAGATCAAGTCTGGTGGATCTTTATTCATTTAATTATGCCTAAAATCATAAGAAACTCAACAAAGACTATATACAGCTTGCGCTGCTAAAGCTCTAGGATGAGCAAAGGCTTTCTTCTAATTTTCAAATCAAGGTAGAAATTAATTTCTTTATTTCTGTTTATCACCGAATTAACAATGGGTACAAAACTATTAGAAGGAATCACACTTCACTATACCACAAACTTATCACTACAATTGAATAACACATCTCTGCTACAGATGAACACGGAGTGTCGGATCGCTATCTTTCATCATCTCCAGCTTCACCACCAGTATTATTATCACCATCCTCATCATCATCGTTGTCTGGATATTCGATCGTATCATAAATACCTAGATCATTACCTGAAATATAGTGATCCTTATGTTGACAGCATGGTATTATGTGTAGAATGATCGGGTGGAAATCCAAATTACACACGTAGTCGATGGGACAATCACCAGTATGTTCGCATTTCTCGCACTATAACAAGGAAAATGGCGCTAAAACTTTAATAATTATGGTATAAATCAACGAAATATCAAATCTTACTGGCCCTGCAACGTGACTAGTTAAGCTGCCAACAACTACGACTGTGAGTAGAAAAAATGCTGATAACATTGAAGATATGTTTGAAATATGAACAGAAAAGAGCAAGTGTTACTTTTCTACCGTTTAATGCAGCGAGAAGCTAGGAAATATTTTTGATGAATACGGATTCCGAGACTATATAAGTTTTCATTTAATAAATTATAACTACTGAACAATCTCAAAGTGAACTAGTGCATTTAAACTAATTAGTTTCACATGCCTAAATTAGATTGCACATTTCAAATTGAAATAAATCAAACGATTTGGTATGGCACGAGCAAATGAACTTTCCATAAAGTTTTATAGTTTGTGGGAAAAAAAGTCAGAAATATCGATTTCAATAGAAATCATTTGAGTTATAAAATGTTAAGAAAAAATACAAACATGCAAACACAACTTGGGCAATAACCCTTTTGATTCCATCAAAGCAGTAGAGACAGTTATGGCAAGTAACAACAGGTAGTTAATTAAACGAGCTACTTTCAATGAACAAAATTCTAGCATTACTAACCTAGGGTCTACATTGTCCATGAGCTCTGCCATATGCGATGGCAACGAATGTCAGTTTATGGCATGTCATCCGGTGCCTGGGCAACGGCATGTCATGCCATATCATTTTGAAAATGTCGCTCAGCAGTGAACATGTTCGCGCTATCCGGTGTTTGAAAGCAATGCAAAGGTTAGAGAAAGCGGAATATGAGAAAATGCGTAAATTGAGGAAGAGGCGAACATATATTTCCATAAGCAATCTTTTTTTTGTATTCGTTTAGGGTTTGTAACACTATTTCCCTCGACATCGCCATTTTGAAAATGAACAACTGTCAGAATATAGCCATGCTCATGGCCATGCAAATGTCTTGCCATATGGCTTGACATATATGGCATGCCATCAAATATGGTATGCCATGTACCGTCTACATTTTCCATTTCCATGGCAAGTCGAATGTTATGCCATCTCCCATGGCCAATGTGGACGCGGCGTAAAAATGTATGCCAAATTCAACTAAATTTGTATCTCTGCCACATCTCCGTTATTACATTAGAATATACCGATATAGAAAAATCCAGTCAGAAATCGGTGACGTTATCACATTTTGCTGCAAGCACTCGACACAGAAGTTGACACAATTCGGGAGTCGTTCAGTGCTGCCAATTAATTTTTTCCCAAAAATGCCTGATGTAATTTAATGCTAAATAATGCCGGATCTGGTAAAAATACAATGCTAAATAATGCTTTCTTATTTCATTCAAATAAACATAACACGATTTGAAAAAATATATAAATTTATGGAAAAAAAACCCCTAGCCCATCAGAACCGCTAGAAACACTAATGTTCGAAGAACAGTAGAGAATTTGTGCAGATTTCGAGTGTGTATTCTACCTCTAGCTACTTTTCCTACTTAAGATTAATACACCCTAAGTAATAATAGACCCTAAGCTTATTTTAATTTCGATGACTTCATCGAAAGTTACAGCGATAGAAAAGTATTTGGGGCTGCCATCCGAAAAATATCCAGACCTTAGAAAATTTAAACATTGTTTACTTATATTCATTGCAAATGTACGCGATGTGAATATTTAATGCAAGCATTTATTGTTACGAAAATAACAAAAACGCCTCGTGCTGATAGCCCTTTGTTAGCACCGAAGCCAAAAATATGTCACATCTGCCTCACGTTGAAGTCAGCCTGCTTTGCGAATTTCGTATTGATCCGATCGTTGCATTGGAAGTTATAGGTATACAAAGAAATTTAGGGCTACCGTTCGCAAAAGTTTTCAAATGTTCTAGATCTTAATATTTGATGTTTATTTTCACTACAAGATCACTACGATTTGAAAATTCTATGATAAAATCGCTTACAAAAGATATGCAAAAAAAATACAAAAACAACCATAGCTGGCAACCCTATCATTGTTTTTCCAACTAAATTTCTACTGAATATTGCCTACAATAAGTTAAATTTGCCATTTGAATTTCGTTATGATTCCATTACTGTACTGCAAGCTATAGGGCAAAAAAATTTATTTTCCTCAGTGAATTTTCAAAATTTAAGACACCAAAATTGCTATAGCCGGCAGCTTCACCTGAATTTTTCAACCAAATTTCTACCGAGCGTGGCTTCAGCTACTGTGTTTCGTGCCGAATCGAAACATTTGCGCACGTTAGAATAATTAATGCAAAAAAGAAATATATCGCAATTACTATCAGGAAAAAAACAAATCCGATTAATATCAACAAAATTTATTTGACTGACTTTTCAAGAGTTAAGATTGTTTTCGAATTTCATACCATTTCCATACTTTATTTTCAAATCAAAAGCACACTGCATTAGCTCCGCTCGTGCCGCATCTCTGCCACTCATTGGAATTTCTTTTAATAAAGCAACAATAGTTTTACCAATCAACGCATCCGCATCGTTATCACCCCGCTCACAATCACGCTCAGCCGTTTCTTGCCGAATAAACTGTGAAGCTCTTTCTATAGCTGATACAGCTTCTTGGACTGTTTTCAACTTTTTACTTGGCGGTTGTGTAACGTCATTAAATTCATCAAACTCGTACGCGTACACGTTTTCACTATGAAATCCTTCCCCGTAGCTATCGTCTCTCACTTGCCCTCTGAAATTGTCAATTTAGAACACCTTCCGACGAAACAATAAGAAAACATACTTTCGAGTACGAACAAATTCCCTCAGGAAAAGCATATTATTGAAATACGGCCATGATTCTTCCGCAGCACTTTCAGAAGCCGATGATTTGATTTTCCTCACGAAAGCCTCCCGCAAATGTTTCCATCTCTTCCTACATTCATCACCTGTTGAGAGAGAAAAAAATACAAACATACAGTCGGTTACGTATGCGGATAGACGCCATTATTTTCATGCCACTGTGACATCGGACAGTGAGTTTTCATGCCACATGTCATTTGATGTGACATCGGACAGTGAGGACGTGTTATATGTTCGCGCGAATCATTCGTTGTGTATAATAATTTAACTCCCAGTGGCCGTTATAATTTCATTACTCTCATCGCCTGAGCATTTTATAATTTTCATGCTGGATATTTGATTTTCATGTGTGTGATTCGAAATCAATACAGTTATCCCGTTATGTACATTCAGTTCAGCTGAACGGTAAACAATTCGCTGACTGTGTTAACATTTGTTTTCCCATATTGAACTAAACCGTTAAACAAAATCTATTTTCCCCTGATTTAACCGGTATTTTTGACTCCTTACATACTTTCTGCTATATTGTTGAAGTTTTGTGAATACAATAAAATTTTAATAACAATCTTAATATGGCAAATACATCTTCATCGCGCAACTACCTTCTTTGTGGAGCCTGTGAAAAACCTTTGGATAAGAAGAATTCTGTTGTTTGCGACGGGATATGCAATCGATCATTCCACAATTCATGCATGAAATCTACGCGCAAGTCTTCTAATATTACTTGCAATGAATGCAGCGACATCAAGCCATGCCATGTTCTGAGGATGCTTCAATTAACAAACAATAATTTGGAAAGCATGAACGAGCGATACGAGTCGTTATCTCGAGACAATGCTGTTATCGGGAATATTATTAAGAACTTATCTTCTTCAGTAAATCCTATGGTCGATTTAATAGACGACTTACGCGGTCAGCAAGATAAAGTCGTGGCACTATCCTCTAGACTAGACCAAATTGAAGATAAGATGGACTTAATTCTATCTAAAATTAGGAGTGTCGATGTTAAGGCGTCAGCCGTAGCTGACACTGTAGTAGACATTACTGACACGAGTCTAACTTCGTGTTCGATCGACCTAATATCGTCGAAATTAAATGCAATGGAGCATCAACTTGACCGTATCTCAATCTCCCAACCCTCAAAACCTGCATCAAGATCCATTGCATGCCAGACGGTTCCGGAAAATGAAATACCATCAACTTCTGATAGTGTTGCTACAAAACACAAACCGATTTCTGATAATGTTGGCGCAAAACATAAATCACCTTATAAAATAGCAGATGCAGCAATGAGTGAGCGGAAAGCGAATTCAAAAAATAACGTCAAATGTTCAAAATCATCTGCTAATGCCATTTCAAAATCTTCAGTCTCCGCATCTAATGTAACTAAGAAAACTAGCTCAAAAGCAGTAGATACCAACATCGTATTAGATCCTCATATAGTATCAAATGATTTGAATGTTTTCAACTGCACCCTCAGAGGTGTCACACAACCCAGAGCTATATTTGTATCTAGGCTTGCTCCTGATACCACCGCAGATGACGTAAAGAAAAATGTTGAGGGAATCCTTGAACATACAAAATCCTTCATCCCTAAGGACTGTGTATCAGTTATTAAGATAGGGAATCGGCATCGCGTATCATCATTTAAAATTATAGCACCGGATTGTTGCTTTGATTCCATTGCAAATAGCAATTTCTGGCCGCCGAACTCTGTTGTGCATGAATTCGTCAACAAACGAATAAATAAATCAAGTGCTGCAACAAAAAACGGGACGAACTCATCTCAGCACTTTACACCAACGTAAGTGGAATGCGATCTAAACTTAATATGTTCTATGAGCTGTCGAACTCTGAAGCTTTTGATGTCATTGCGATCACCGAAACGTGGCTTTGTGCAAATATTCACAATGCTGAAATTTTTAATTCGGAGTATACTATTTTCCGCCGGGATAGACATGGAGATCTTACTGACGCTCCTGTCGGAGGTGGTGTTCTTCTGGCGTTTCACAAAAAATTCAAAGTATCTCTAATCGAAATACCGCATACAAATAATGAATTTATTTGTGCCCAAGTCCAACTGACGTCAAAGAAAATATTTTTTGGTGTCAACTACACGCCACCAAATTCTTCGTATGATGTTTATGCTTCGCTTATACATATTATGCAGCTCATATGCGACCTTGCGGACAATAACGACGACGTCGTCTTAATGGGTGATTTCAACCTACCTAGAATAAACTGGTGCCCTTCAGCGGACGGCACTTTCGAAGTTCCGAGCTCTACTTCTATTGGCGGACAACACGACATCAACATTGCAAACGAATTTATATCACTTGGTTTGTTTCAAGCCAATTGCATCCGGAACGCAAATGGAAAAATGCTGGACCTGATTTTTTCGACTGATGCCTCTTCTACTGTGGTGAAACCCCTCACATCATCTCTCATCGACGAAACCGCGCATCATTGTGCACTCAACATTATTTTCGAGCCAAAGTCTAGTAATTACTTATCATCGAGCACATCTGAACTTAAATTTAATTTTAGACGAGCTAATGTCGATCAAATACGTGACTTGCTTGCTAACTATGATTGGTCCTCCGTGTTGCAGGAAACTAATCCTGATAAAGCTACGTTCTATTTCCACATTCGGTTGTTTAGCTGTTTTTTACGGTGCGTGCCAACTACCTTCACTAAAAGCAAGGTTCGTTTTCCTTGGATGTCTCCACAGCTTTGCCATTTGAAAAATTCTAAAAACAAAGCCTGGAAAAAGTTTCGCCTGACTCGCTCAGAGCTTGACTATCAACGTTTTTCCACATTACGAGATCTGCATCATAAAGAAGCTGCATTTGCATATCATAGACATACGCAACAGCTAAGATTTAATTTTCAAGTTCACCCTAAGAGATTTTGGAATTTTGTTAATTCTAAGACTTATAACGATGGGTATCCACTCACATTTAAATCTGACGACTCTTATTTTGATGATCCCATTGATATTAGTAATCTATTTGCTTCCGTTTTCCGTAAAGCTTATCGTACGGACTTTCCAAACTCCAGACACTTTTCACCCTACTTGACGAATTCAGCAGTTTCTTCTTTGGAGATGAAGGATTTAAAAATTGACGAGGTCACTATTATCACATTTGTTAATAAACTTGACAATAATATAACACCTAGCCCAGATGGCATACCTAACTTGGTCTTGAAATATTGTGTGTCGTCACTACTACCTGTGCTGTCTTATATTTTCAATACATCCTTAAAAACAGGCATCTTTCCTCATTTGTGGAAATACTCCACCGTCACTCCCATATTCAAGAAAGGGAGTCGTAATCACGCTTGCAACTATAGACCTATTGCAAAACTTCCCTGTGTCGCAAAACTTTTTGAAGCCATAGTCACAAATGTTGTAGCCTTTCATTGCAAATCAATTATGGCTCCGTATCAGCATGGTTTCGTGAAAGGTCGTTCAACCACAACCAACCTGCTTGAATTTTCTCACCAAATAACCAACTCAATTGAAGCTGGGCTCCAAACTGACTGCGCCTACACAGACTTGACGAAAGCCTTTGATAAGCTTGATCACTCTATTCTTTTAGCTAAGCTTCATTCCTTTCAATTCCCTTACTTGTTTTTAAATTGGGTTGACTCTTACTTGACGAATCGAACCCAACGTGTATCCTTTCGCGGTGCCTTGTCATCTGAAATTAGAACCACGTCTGGTGTTCCACAAGGTAGTCATCTAGGCCCTTTACTGTTCGCCTTATTTATTAATGACGTAGGTTCCATTTTACAGTCATCTTCTGTTCTTCTTTATGCCGATGACGCTAAAATTTTCAAAGTTGTGAGAAACCTTAACGATTGCTATGATTTGCAGCAGGATCTAAACAGATTTGCCAACTGGTGTTCCAATAACAATCTCCTAATTAATCCTGACAAGTGTACGGTTATATCTTACACACGCAAAAATAATCCTGTAATCTATGAATACTCACTTTTGAGTACATCTTTAAATAGATCAGCGAAAGTACTCGATTTAGGAGTATTGCTGAATCAATCCTTCACATTTGACGATCACATCGATTCAATTGTTGTGAAAGCTAGCAATGCCTTAGGTTTTGTCAGAAGACGTTCGAAGGAATTCAACGACATTTTTCTAACTAAGACCCTCTTTTGCAGCTTAGTCAGACCTATTGTCGAATATGCAAGTATTGTATGGGCACCATATCAAAAAGTCTACATAGACCAAATTGAGTCTATTCAAAAGAGGTTCTTACGTTTCTGCCTCCGCGGTCTTCCGTGGTATGACCCTTTACATCTACCTCCTTATCAAGACCGCTTAAATCTTTTACGAATGGATACCTTGGACTCTCGACGTCAAAATTCCAAAATCTTATTTGTCGCGAAAATTTTGGATGGCACCGTTGACTCAAACTACTTATTAAGCCAACTTAATTTTAACACCAATAACAAACGTGTCAGGCGTGTTAACTTTTTGTCGATCCCTCAACATCGGACCAATTATGGTTGCAATGAAGCAGTCACTGCAATAAGTAGATGCTTTAACGAAGCTTATTATAAGTTTGATTTTCATTTATCTACAGCATCACTTAAACGAATTCTGTATAAGAAAAATTAATTTTTATTGTATGTGTATAGTCTGCATTAGACGACTTTAATAAATGAATGAATGAATGAAATCCACTTACTGCTTTGGTTCAACGTTTCACTGATATCGCGCCATATTTGATTTTTATACTCTGTATCGAAATATTCTTTATGTTTTTTGTCATACAAAGCCCTATGCTTTTGCACTTCTTCGATTAAGTTTTCTTCGAAATTCGCTCTTGAACGCACCGATTTAATTGTGAATTTAGCGTCGCCGACGTTGACGTCCATGTTGAATTTTCTATCAAACTCTGTTGTCGCAGAACACGACGCACCGATACGCTCTGCCACTTAAGATCGATTAAGTTCCGACAGTGTTGCCGAGAGGTCGGTTTTCATGCCGAATTTAGTGCGACATCTGAACATTAGGCGATGTGTGGATTTGCAATTATGCAGTTAATAATCTACAATGTGCATTCATTATAAAGCTAAACTGTTGACAACTAAGACGAGCAACAATAATAGTATAGGGTCATTCCACGGAAAATCGACCAACGGTCTTTTATCGCTATCGTCAGATTTCAATGAAATTTTCACTGTGAATATAAGTAGTTGAGTTATGTGCACCAACAAAATTTTTTTGGAAAATATGGTATATTTGCAGAAATATGGAATCTTGAAGATTTTGAGAAACGTCGGTTCGTATTGCATTCAAAAAACTGTATAAAATCTTCTACTTTACGTAGAGCCTTCAAATATATCTTATTGGAAAGCAGAAGGTGTAAATAATCTAGAAAAAATAGTGCGAGAAACATCCTGGCCAAAAAGGATAAAAAGGATCATTACAGTGTCCTTTATCCTTGAATATTTCAAAATGCGCACCTTCGATTTTCTTCATTTTTTTATATATTGTAAACAGTTATATAAACTACAAATGTGCGAAATTTCAAAGTGGAGCTCGTAAAAGTACAGCCGTGAGAAATTTTTAAAGATGTGGAATACTGTAACGGCTGAAGAAAATTTATACAAAATGATACCGAAACAAGGTAAAACTTACAAAATATGGTACGAAACAATTTTATGTTTTCAAAATAGATTTAAAAACTGTCTTGCAATGTTGCTTCAAGCCCGCAGAAGATTCTAATCCAGTTTCTAGCGTACAACGATCTGTATAATTCCATTGCTTATAACTAATATCACTCACGCAATTTCCATCAAATTTTTTTCACATGTACTTAGAACAACGGCTGATTCAGGGCAATCTTGCCAGCTACCAAAATAACAATCTGTTTGTGGAGGAGAGCATATCACCAGAGATAAAAAGTTCTTATAATTAGCCAAGCTTATATCGGAACTCTTTGTAAGAAAATTTATTTTTGATCCTTTAATCACTAATTTATATATTGTCAACAGTCATGTCAACTACAAATGTGCTAAAGTTCAAAGTCGAGCAACATTTGTAATAAAATTTTTAAAGGAACAAAGTACTATAACCGCCAAAGAAAATGGTACCGACAATAGGTGAAACTTACAATGAAATAACTTGATGATGGCTCTATGTTTTTTTTTGTTGCAAAACAAAGGTCTTAGATTCTTCAGTTATGGGTAATTATTGTGATTGATTTTATTTTTTAAAAGGAATAGTACTTCGATTTGTTTTTAGCACTAGAATATAAATTATTTACAATAATTGAGAACACTCATTTGTAAGCAATCATAAAACAAAAATAAAAAAAAGAAGATTCCTTTTCATTTACTAGCAGCATGAACAATTAGGATTATTTTGGGTTTCTTCCACATATTATACTGTACATATATTTTTAATTACTTCCTTTGTTTGTCGATTTTGTATATTCTTACAACTTAAAATTAGGGTTAAATGCAATGTCTGTAGTTTACTTTGATTCCAAGAAGATGCTTTCAGAGTATAGATCAGAAGTAGTTGAAGTTAAGGAAAGTCGTGAGCTCATATAGACAAAAAATTTTGTAAAATGGACATTCTAAGAAGAAAGTTTAAAAAACTTTACTAGCGTGCTGTACAAAAATGTGCTTAAAATAAAGCAAGAACTACCTACAAAAGAAACAACAAGCTACAGAAAAGGAAACAAAGTGTTTACTTTTAGCACTTTTGCTGACGAATTCGTTACGTGCCAAAGTAGTGTCCGAATTTCCTGACGCAACCTCATATATGATTTAAAAAAATTAGACGAGGTTATACTTCCCCGAAAATCCCTGGTCTCATAAAATCATTCTACTGCAGCAATGCAAACAGCAGACTGCCTAAATACTTCAATTTAGCGGAAACATCAGGAACACATTCTGTCTGTGTATGTGTTATACAACAAAACGTTAAATTAAGGATTAAAGGATCAAAAATAAATTTTCTAACAAAGGGTTCCGATATAAGCTTGGCTTATTGTAAGAACTTTTTATCTCTGATGATATGCTCTCCTCCACAAACAGATTGGTATTTTGGTAGCTGCCAGGATTGCCCTGGATCAGCCGTTGTTCTAAGTACATGTGAAAAAAAATTTGATGAATATTGCGAGTGGTATTAGTTATAAGCAATGGAATTATACAGATCGTTGTACGCTAGAAACTGGATTAGAATCTTCTGCGGGCTTGAAGCAACATTGTAAAACAGTTTTTAAATCTATTTTGAAAACATAAAATTGTTTCGTACCATATTTTGTAAGTTTTACCTTGTTTCGGTATCATTTTGTATACATTTTCTTCAGCGGTTACAGTATTCCACACCTTTAAAAATTTCTCACGTCTGTACTTTTACGAGCTCCACTTTGAAATTTCGCACATTTGTAGTTTGTATAACTGTTTACAATATATAAAAAAATGAAGAAAATCGAAGGTGCGCATTTTGAAATATTCAAGGATAAAGGACACTGTAATGATCCTTTTTATCCTTTTTGGCCAGGATGTTTCTCGCACTATTTTTTCTAGATTATTTACACCTTCTGCTTTCCAACAAGATATATTTGAAGGCTCTACGTTAAATAAAAGATTTTATACATTTTTTTGAATGCAACACGAACCGACGTTTCTCAAAAACTTCAAGTGGCCATATTTCCGCAAATAGACCATATTTTCCAAAAATATTTCATTTTCGATAATAAGTTCACCAGACCTTTTGGATACCAACATATTTTCAAATTCCAAGGAGGTGAGTTCAAAAATTATCTGAAAATTGGTCGATTTTCAATGGAATTACCCTATACTAATAGATACGAATCGAGAATTTCCCTAATATATTTGCTGGCAGCACTGTTGGTAGCAACTTAGCCAAACGTGAAAGCTTTAATGAAAGCTCTTTAAGACGCTTTAAGATACGTTTATGAATTGATTTGATGTCTTCACGATATTTATTAAACAATATTTTGAATGTTTAGTGTAAATAGAAGCGCATTCGGGGAAGAAAAGTAAAAACTATAAAATCTACCTCTCATAAGTAAATATAAAGTAAATATAATGGGAGTTAGAATCTACATCTTAGAACATTGAATTCTCGTTTCACTTGCTACACTTTCGCCGACCATGACAATTAATTTGCCGGCGTACAGAAACCTAGTAAGTAGCTTATCTGTAAAGGGGAGCTTACACATGCGTCCATACTTTTAAACCTTATTTTTTTTAGAAAGCAGGAGCAAAGTGGAAATACAAATCAACGTTCCCGCTCTCTTCCACTTCACTGCCGCCTTCTAAAAAACCAATTTAAACGCATGGACGCATGAGTAAAGTTCTCTTATATAATAAACTGGTTAACATTATAATTGATTATGGAGACATAGCTACGCCGGAAATCGACTTATAAAAGGGTGTATAAATTAAAAATGTTCTCATGTTGATCAAATAATTTTGAATCAAATGGAATACGATAAGCAACTACTTAATTTAATTGGAGAATAGAATAATCCAAGGTACAGCTTACACCTCATAGGGGTGCAATTCGAAAATTGACCCGTCCAGAGCTCAAAAATTTGAAAATGGACTCGTCGTATAGTAAAAAGACCCGCAGGAACAAAACCTGATTGCAGACAATGCATGGTATTTATTACAGCTATCTGTGTGTGGATTGATTTATAGTTTCATTTTCGGTCTATGCAACAGTTGCAGTTGAGATTAAAATGTTTTGATATTCATTCGGCGGCCAAGTCGCAGTAGCTAAAGTGATTTTGAGACTTGAATGGAGATCTCATTCGAATTGTGTATAACATGGTCGTCACATCGTTCCAAATGTTTCATTAAATTGACTTGATTCTGTGTGTATATGCTCAACAAGAATTAAAATTATGATTGTGTCATTTGATCAAGTTGAAACTTTCAGAAGATGCAAGTGAGGAGTCAGTTTCTTTTAATTTAAACATCAAGATATATATTATTCTTTGTTGACAGCGGGACCGGTTTGTGAATACAACAACAAGATTCTGCGGACAGAGAGACAAACATGTGAATAGACTGATTCGGTTACTTGCGTATACGGCGTGAAGATATAGTGTTAGCAGCAGCTGATAGATGCGGCATTCAATTAAGCCTCGATTACATTGAGCGAGTTTACAAGCTACTAGCCGGCGAATTTATTAGCTGCTTGCAAACTCGCCCAGTGTAATCATGTAAACAATCTGCGAAAAAAGTTGAAAGCCGGGCTAGTTTACTCGCTACTCGGTCGCGTGTTGACTTGTTAGTTTGTAAACTAGCTTTGAACTAGCTACGAATATCTCGGTGGTTCTTGGTTTCAGTTTGTAAAAAATGTCAACTAGTTTGTATAAAATAAGTTTCATTTCATTTTGTAACGCTCTAATACTCAGAAAAGTTCGCCAATAAAAGAAAACTAAAAAAAACGTATTTACAACACGTATGTTAAACTCGTTAGCTAGTTGGCTTCTGTTCTAGTGGAAGGTTTTATGTGTCATCATCATTATCGGACTAGCTAACAGGCTCGTTTCTAAACTCGCCGACTAGTTAGTAGCTTGCAAACTCGCTCAATATAATCGAGACTTTACGTTGGCCTTCCGATTAACAAGAGAAGCTAGATTTAAGACCTAGGGTAAGACTTAATTAGGCTAAGTTGTTTGTAATTAGGTATAAGCTAGACATAACTCGTAGAGTAAGGCTGGTAAGTGATTATTGACAAGATACTTCCAGTTACTGAATAAACTGAGTGATACTATATGAGTGCGTGATACTATATGAAAATAAATTGCTCCGAAAAATATGACAAAATAAAATCGATAAGAGCCAGCACACCATAATAGTTTAGCCACTAGAATGTAAGTTTTTGAGTCTAAATTGAGCTTTAAGTTAGGTTGAGAAATACAGTCGAAATAAAATAAAAATTTGAACAGTTCGAAAATGCCAGCAGCGGATGTTTTAACTATTTTTAGGTACCCTTACATTTCGAAAAGAAATTACAATCGGGGCTAAACGGGGCTGTTTATTAGCTCAACAGGGCTGTTTATCAGCTCAACTAGGTTGTTGATCAGCTCAACCCGGCTGTTTATCAGCTTGGCTAAGCTGTTTATCAGTTCAAAGATGATCGTTTACGTCATGCGCGGACCGATACTCGCTTACGTCATCCTCCACCTATGACGTCATCCCCCCACATCAACGTCATCCTCCTCAGTGACGTCATCCTCCACATCAACGTCATCCCCCACATCAACGTCACCCTCCTCAGAGGAGGAGGATGAGGATGAGGATTTAGAACTGGTATTCTCTATCTACTCATATTGATCATAAATAAATGAAAATGCTTTGTAAATTTTGAAACTAATGTTTTCGCTAAGGCCATAAAAAAATGGCAAAGAATTTTTCGAATTTCGAATTGTGAAAATGTTCTACAGTCAGTAATTTAATGACTATGAAACCAATCGATTACATTGATGTTTAAAAGTTAAAGTTTGTTTGATTTATGTTTAATGTGTGAGCGATTCCGTATATATGACAAGTTCGTGAAAGACTCTATCAAAATATCATTTTTTTTTAACGTATCGTGGCAGTGCGGTTTGGCTAAGTATTTTCTGTCTTATTTTCGAAATCAGATATTGCTATATATTTCTCACGATTAGCAGGGTAATATCTTATTTAAAATCGCATATTACGCACTTTTCGTACTTCTTAATAGTGTATAACTTCTGGCCGTGATTTCATTATAATATGGTAGACAAAAGCGGTAGACGCTATCTCACTAATCTCCAGAGCACACTGGAAAACGTCAAACCAATTCTTCCACTGGTGAATCCTCCAGATCAAAAAACAGCTCTGAAGACATTTCGGTAATGGTGGAAAACCACAAACTGGACACGAAACCACAGTCAGTCCTAAACAGACAGTGCAGAACAGTAAAAAAAGACTGTTTTTGCTTTCGAAGCCAGATCACTAGGAAACGAGGAAGCTTAAAATCTCTGTTGCTGCAAAATCTCTGTTGCTGCAAAATCATAGCACTCCTCAGATTTTGACTTCGTCGTAATCTAATCAGCTGCAGCCTAATACTTATACTTCTTTTCAAGAAAAAGTGTCGGGAATATTCCAAAGGCAGTTTCAATAATGGCTCGCCCACCATAACAGTAGACAGTGCTAGCTCGAGCTCTAAACCAAACCAAAAATGGAAACTTCGTTTTAGCAAAACGTGTGTATCTAAAATTATGCCGAAATCTCCAAACGATCATAGCCTGATAACATAGATATTCTCGGAGCTTGAGGTTTAGTCGCCTAGTTTGCCAGGATGCGGCACAAAAACCTAGAGCCGGCCATGGGTAATATGACAATTGCCAACAATGTGACGATTGCCAACAAACAAAATGTGGCCAACTATCGTCCTATATCCCTCCTGTCCTGCTTTCCGAAATTGCTTCAGCGAGTTGTTCATAGGAGAATTCAAAGTGCTTTTAGTCACTTATTTTCTGTAGAGCAACATGGTTTCATCAAGGGACGTTCAACGATTGCGAATTTAGTGTAATTCACTAATTTCGTCGCGTGCACTTTGGACAATGGTCTTCAAGCTGATGTGATTTACACTGATTTCGCGAAAGCATTTGACCGGGTAAACCACTCAGTGCTGTTAGATACGATCTGTAATTTTGGTGTTTCCAGTTCACTTACATCTTGGCTTTCTTCCTACATTCATGACGGTATACGATGGTTGTTCTTCCTCCCCTTTCTTTCCTACTTCTGGTATTCCCCAAGGTTCCATCCTTGGTCCCCTCCTTTTCACATTGTTTATCAATGACCTTCCTTGTAACTTTCAGTCTGACTCTCTGTTGTATGCTGATGACCTTAAAAATTTCCCAAAATGATTGTTGTAAACTATAATCGGATCTATTCGTTTTAAGTGATTGGTGCTCTGAAAACTCCGTCGCCCTTAATGTTTCCAAGTGTTTTGTGATGTCTTTTTCCAATAAGCCTAATCCCATTTCCTTTGAATATTTTTTGTGTGATAGTCTTTTGAAGCATGTAGATCAACATAAAGATCTTGGCATCATCTTTGATCCGAAGTTAAAATTTGATCTGCATGTTTCTTTTGTGGTTGCTAAGTTTTCAAAAGTAGCTGGTTTCGTTCTACGCTGCTCTCGCTTTGCAACCAATTTCAAAACCTGTGTTCGTCTTTTTATTGCTCTTGTTCGTAGCATTGTTGAATATTGCTCCCAAAAGTGGTCTCCTCGTTTCGCGTACCTGTCTAATGCTGTTGAATCCGTTCAGCGTAAGTTTAATCGCTGCCTTTTGTACAAGTTTAATGTTGCTTATCGTCGTTATGATGACCGTCTGTTTTTCTTAAATCTCCATTTGCTGAGTACCCGCAGAATATTCCTGGATGAATGTCTTCTTTATAAGCTTTATCATGGCTTACTCTCTTCCAACATTCGCGTGTGTCATTTCTTACGTGTGTCTGATCGCTCGGTTGGAACTCAATCGCTTTTCCTTACTCACTTTGCGCGTACTCTTGTGTATTTTAACTCACCAATACCTAGGATACTTAAAAGCTACGATAAGCATCAGTTTGGTTCTTTGTCCATGTCTTTTCAATCTTGTAAATAAAATGTTATTGATATGTTAACGTAGACTCTTTACTTTTTCTTTTATTTTGATTATTTTCATTCCTTATTAATGATTTTTGTTTTATTTTGTATCTCATTTTATTATTGGATTTTCTGTTAAATGAGATTTGAATAAATAAATAAATAAATAATTCGGGCACTCTTTTAATAACCGTCATGCACAGTCTAGGTGTCTCAAATGTAAAGGTCTGGACAATCACAAATCTTGGACCAAATTTCTGAAGCAGAGTCTAAAGTGCGTTAACTGTGGAGTTGAGCATCCCCCAAGCTATGGAGGGAACACCGAAAATTGACTTACATAAAAAATTCCTTTCCTCAATTAACTCATCCCAAATGCAAACCTCCACCTTCAAACACAAATAATATCACTAATTCTGTTGAAGACCAAAGAAAGCCCTTATGAGCTTCTGATTTCGAATTTTGATAAGGCGAAGGAAACACATTCGAAGAGGTACCAGGTCAACCTGAAACCCCAGATTAAAACAGGAAATATTTCAGAATAAAAAACAAGCCGATCATGCCTCTCATTCATGCAGTTACTGGATTTAAGTATAGTAGACTAGATCCCGTTGCCAATACTTTAGAGATCCAGCTTTAGGAGAATAACTCCTCAGATGAAGAAAGCATAAAATGCTTTGATGCACAGAATGTGGGTATAATACTTCCAATATCTATCGAGGAAATAAAACTTCTGTACAAAAAAAAACCAAACAGGAAAGGACCAAGGCCAGATAAAATCACCAATTCTCCATCTACCAGACAATCTCATTCAGAACATTGCAGGCACAACTAACGCCATTTTCCCCCTCCGAAAACATCCCAATTGTTGGAAATTTGCCACAATTATTGTTATCCCCAAGTACGGCAAAGATGTAACTTTTTCGCAAAGCTGACGACCCACTCTCATCCATAGCGAAACTTGCAGAATACATATTTCTCTCCCGACTCAAAGAAATTGTCCCTCAAACCAACTGCTTGCCCCTAGAACAACTTGATGTCAAATCGCAGAACTCTATTGAGTTCCAATTATGTCGTGTAGTGCAGCATATAAGATCTGGCCTAAACAACAGGAAAAGCGCATGGCTAGCCATGTTAGTCGTGTTTGATGTTGCGAAAGTATTCGGCAAAGTCATTGTCAAACTAAATGGCCTTAATAGACGATCTTCGTTCTCCTCATTCGTCGGATGTTTTCTGCAAATTAGAGATTGTCTAGCCAGTATAGGCAATCACCTCTCCTAAAAGCTTGTCATAGCAGCCGGACTACCCCAAGGTTGCCCCTTGTCCCCTATTATGTACAACTTGTACACAGCTGATATCCCAACCTCTATTACTGAAACATATCCCTATTCACTGACGATACGTATATATTTATCACGTCTAGGAAAGCACCATACCTCACCTCTAATCTACAGCGCTCCATCGGATTCCATATGGAATATTTTAGAAGAAGGAAGATTAAGCTTAACGCTGAAAAAACTCAATCGATCTTTATTACTTTGCAAAAGATGTCAGACACCACGATAATTAATTGAAGACGTCGCTATTCATTGCATGTGAGCATTGGACTCACGTGTGAACGGATCGTCTGCAGTCCAAAATCTTTGCATATAACCATAAAAGACTCTCATTTTCGGAGTAGTGTTATTATGCCAGAACGCATTTCTGAAAGATTCGCACAGCATGGACTCAAAAAGATAAATTCTGAAGATAATTTATCATTTTTTTAAACTTTTCAAGACATATCAAGCAAATTGATTCAGTCAGATTGCCCACCCTCTCAGCGGCTGTTGGTGCGATCTGATCATCTGCAATTCTTTGTGTTTGATTAAACTCGAAATATTTGCAATAACACACTATTTTTGGCTTTCTTTTCATCCGTTCGTATACCCAGTCGAATCTTTTTCATCCACTAAAAATAAGCTCCCCATTATTTTCTTTGTCTACCTTTATTAAAGCTCTCCTCTATCCGCTATTATTTGGAGATAGTAGCATATTATAGTGCGTTCAATTTATCCACTTCAAACTGGTACTATCTATGGTACTATTATGGAACTTGATATCGAGAATTAGAGTTTTAACTCTAAGAATTAACTTATTGGCCTCTTTGCGACTCACAGTCCATTCTTTTAAAATAGACACCATTCGGCTAACCATAATTCTGTTCGCGAATCGATTGATGGATTTCTATTTAAATTTTCCCTAAGCCACGGTTCATTAAAACCAATACTTTCATTCCGCCTTTTTCCTGGGCTCAGCTGTTTAATATGAGTTTTTACGTTGATTTAATTAAGATGGTCCATCTCGTCTAGTTTCCATTGCATTTCCGCCCTCTTTACTACAGTCAACCAGAAGTTTGGGGTCAGAAGTTGCATGGTGTCATTGAGAGACAAACAGAGACTAACGGAGCCATCTCCACTAAGATTGCTTTTCATTTAATCAATGTTTATCAACTATACCACTTCATTCATCTTCAAAAATAATTTCGATAATAGGAAATTGTCCTTCAGCCCTAGCAATTCAATCACAATTATCGTCTCAAGCAGCCCATTTATCATTTTAATATGATAATAACGTTAAGCCAAATATCCCATCATTTAATCAAAGCAAATACTCACGACTCTCTCCACACTGTTTTTATGAACATAAATCAAAACAAATCATAAATAAATCTCATGGAACAATTGCCAATGCATATACAATGAAAACCCCTAAGGATTCTCTATATCCAACGAAAAAACTGTGTCTGTGTTTCCTTGTAGTTTGTCGGTTGAACAGTTTTTCATAATTTGCTACTATAACATGTATCTCACCCTTCTGTTAGCCTCTCTCCCTAGTCATGGCACGGACTCCGGATATAAAGACAATGCTCTTAAATCACAATACTCTAAAATTTATAGTGACAGTTTCTATTGTAAATCTTAAACTATGACCCATAACCGAGATGGTTTCGCATGTGAGATTCTTCCGTTTCTTACATGAACGCTTGTTCGTTTGTTGGGTGAATCCGTAAAGCACTACTACACCATGTCGTAGGATAAGATAGCGCATATCGTTTTGTAGTGCACAAATGGACTGAGTATGCAGTGAATGTGAGAAAGTTATGAGAAGCAATCATAAGAAAATATGCTAGAAGCTGAAGGAGAACAGAATGCTGTGAAATAGAGTAGATGTTTCAAAGATTTCTTTGCGATTAGTGTGCTGTGAATGCAAGCTTGTCTGCATTCTACTTCTTTCCGTTGTGGGAATTATGAAGCTTTTCTCTGAAATGTTGTACGTTTTAAAGTTTATGTGACCCAATAATACCACTCTTAGTCTGGAAACCCTATATTTCAGATTATATGTGCTATGTCCGCATACTTTTCAAGGAAACGGACATTAGATTTATGAAAACATTTATTCATTTCTATTACATTAAACTGTAGTAAATAGTTCTTGTGAAATATGGATTCAAATAGCCTGACAACTTCTCAGTGAGCCATCCAGCACTCTTAACTCTTTGTTTAGCTATTAGCGTTCGCAATTTAATACAATTTCACTTTTGTAATATTATCACGGACAATGTCCATAAATTTCAGAACTTTTACTCCATTTCGAATACCAACAACAATTTAAGCTCCCAGTTCTCATGACCGCTCCTAGTTGTTGATGCCGTAGCAATCGGAATGAATGGTCTGCAAATTACCATTTGGGTTGGTCAGGATGAAAATGAATCGTGCACGATGGCATGGCAGGCAACATTTGTTTCACATCCGAAATACCGTACGGAAAGTTCGTTGCTCGTAAACATTTTGTAGCTGATAGCCCAAATCCTTAGCACCCTTCTCGGCGGTGGCAACGGTAATCGATGGTACTCTACTACGGTTTGTGCTTGGTTGATTGTTCTGCACTGCACATATGCACAGTGAGTACCACGTATGACTTATACTGTTTTGCCAGTAAAGAAGAATATTGTTACAAATTGCTCCGGGAATGTTTCGGTGTATAACTGTTGAATCAACTTCTGAAATTGTTCGTAGTTGGTTGAACATGTTTTGCATATACAATATTTAATTTGCGGTCTCTCATTCCTTTCGAAATGTTCTGGACAATTATTCAGGCAAACTAATCGAGAACTTTGGCATGCATCGTAAGCATTCTCAAAGCAATCTTAAACGGATTAACGAGGCGCTTAATTGAGTGGAATTCATTTCTTGACCCACCACACTGACTTTGGTAGACCCTTGTTCCATCTTGCAGACTTTCAATCGGATTTAGCACATCATTTGTCTGTTGTTGTTACTGTTTTGCCACGTCATCATCCTACACAGCGAATTAATTAGACTTTCTGGAGGTTGTGCTCTGGGTGTATATATTGCCTTGGAGGAAGGAAATTGTGCCTGTACGTGTGGGTATGTCTGAAGATCCTTCGGAAGTCATCAAGTGGGTGATTTAAGTGAATTCGGTTTCATTTTGGATAAAGGTTGGCCAACGGAGAGTAAATTTCGTAACTTTGTGACATCGAGTCGATGAAACTTTGGAAATCTGAGATTGAAATATTGAGTAATTTTAGTGATAGCCAATTTAATTTTATTCAAAGTCAGGATATAAGATAAAAGTAATACTGCAATGCTATTCTATTACAGGTTTTAGTTTCCACGTATCATCATTTGGCTTCCACTATGATATAATGATATTATTTTTGGTAATGTAACTGGGAGACGAAATAAATTAACAGTAACACAATAACACGAAATGTAAGTAGACAATTCATTCTGTGCCTTCTATTAAGAATTTGCATGATGTCATAAGTTTTATTTTGTTCTTTACCATAAGTTATATACTATAATTACTAAACAATTGGCAATAGGTTGTCACTATCCGATTTGCAAATAAAGCAAAAGAATTCGATTCAGTTCTCTCTTACCCCTCAGTGAAAGTAAACTGTTTATTATTAACCATAATAACAACTGCCTAGCAAATGATATTTTCAAAACCAAAAAAAACAAACATAGTTCTGGAGTCTAGTCTATTACAAACTGTTATAATTGTTTTTATAAATATAAATTAAGACAGAAAAAAGTACAAGTAGCCAAAGTGCACGGACTGGGAATGCTATCAAAATGGCCTGACAACGGGACTTCATGGCCTGCACCGGTGTTTTACTGCGAACATGGAATTGCAGCGAACTCTGGGTAAATTTACCTGGATAATTCTCGAATCATGTCACGACAGTTGTCCTGAAAAAATCATTGCTTCCAGAACAAGGGTACCGTGGTGGAAAACTGAGCTAGAAAAACTGCGAAGAGCCGGAAGAACAGAGCTCAACCGCTACAAAACTACATCAAACTGGCAGGCCTATAAAAAAAATTCTCAAACTGCCAATGCTTGAAATGCTTGATGGAAAAATGTCTCAATATCATCCTAGAGACTGCCAGGATACAGAAAGCTCTGCCCAAACGCCATCAAGGTCATAAACTACTTAGAACTCCAGATGGAGGGATGACGACCACCTTTGGAGATCAGATACCAGATCATGAGTATGATATGCCTTGGCATTAGTGCAAATGTGTTTTTCATTGAAATATGAAAAACTTGGGAGTTTGCTTGTGAGGTAACGATTAGATGGAGCTTTAGAACTCCTGGGAAAAATGTATACTTTGAAAATGGTTATATTTAATGTGTATTTTTGACAATGGAATGCTTGAAGAAGACTACTCTTATTCGTACATACTTTAAGTATTCATTCCAGAATGTATTACATTTTAGTAATGTCACAATATACTCTACCTTTAATATGTATGTACATATAGCTAAAGTGTCTTGTTTAATTTTAATTTAAAAAAAATTATGATAAAAACAAAAGCTCCTGCTTTCAACATCATTGTCACATATGCATATAAGTACTACGATTCAATTCAAGCAAAAAATGTTTGACATTTGCTGCCCGATGCTTTCGCAAATAGAAATTGCAACCAAACCTTTTCACATTTGCAGTAGACAAGCTAAGACAAAAGTTTACCTAGAACACATGTTTGTACAAAAGCAGTACAACCTGGAATTCACTTTCTGAGCTCTTGATTGCATACAAGTCTCGAGAAACATCTGTTAGGACTCCATTCACTTGAATTAGACAAACGAATGAATGAATATAAATTTTGTTTGTGGTGTTTAAAGCTCTTCGTTGTTGGGTTTATTCTTAGTTTCATCTTCTGTTGCTCAAAGACAATATGACGATAGGGCGACACGGAACAGAGCACCTGCAATTCTGTTGGTTTGCTTGCTTGACAATAGCCCCAGGAGTAATAGTCTGTATTTATATTGTTTTCTGCAACAAGTTGAATTGAGTGTAGATGTTCCTCCTGTTGCCGTTTATTAGTAAATTGTTTTCAGGACTCAATTTTTCAGTACACCTTTTCACGGTATGACTTTAAGTACAGTTTACTTTGAAAAGAATTCACAGATCATATATCATGTGTATATCTCTGAGCAAGCAAATTAACTAATATCAAAAAATCTTAAAATTAACAACATTTTATTTAGACCCTAAAACTGCCCAAAAAATGTATTGTAATTTACGGGAAATATATTATAGGCCATTTTAATTGTAAGTCGTTGGGTTTAACTTTGCAAACTTTGCTTGCCACTCGGACTAACCTCTCTTGAACGTTTTGAAATTTGGACGGTTAAAAGAAATGAAATTCAGCAACTTGGTATTATATACATATTTAGTTGACGCATTGAAAGTTTCGGTTCAGTGATGATTCATCGGTATACATACAGTCATGAACTTAAGTCTACGTATCCGTGCAATTTTCATGAAAAATATTGAACTGAACGCCTGATGTCAACAAAAATGATAAGGAATAATGAAAACAATAAACTTATTTCATATCACGTCCAAAATATATATATTCATTTAGTGCAAATTAACATAAAACAAAAATAATAAAATTTCATACAATAAAAAAGAACAAAATTCTACGTACAGTCACATTTAACATTAGTTGTCTTAAAAACTAGTGCTTGTTTGGGCCTCCTTCGGAGGAAATTACAGCTTTCAATCGGCTTGACATTGAATCGACTAGATTTTTTCTAATTTCTGGTGTAACTTTGTCCCATTCTTCACGAAGAACGGAAATTAGGTCGAATCTCTTTGAAACTTTATGGTTTTGAAGTTGGCGCTTCAAATGATCCCATAAATGTTCGATTGGGTTTAATTCCGGAGATTGGGGTGGGCAATGAAGTCGTTTGGGGATATTAACTCTTTCACAATCTGCGCTGTATGTTTGGGGTCATTGTCTTTTTGGAAGACCCAAGACGGCCCTAGTCTGATTGTTTTAAATTAGCTTTAAGTATGTCTAAATATTCAGCACGATCCATAATAAAAACTAAATTGATAATTGATAATTCTGCTCTCGCTTACGCTTCTGCATGCATGGGCCACGCCACATAGCAACAATCGATCTTGATCTTGCGTCTCGCTCACTGTCACGGTCGTCCCTGATAAGTGATACGATGATTCTCAAACCGTTTGCTAACAATTCGAACGAATCGTTTCCAAATTGACTAAGATCCTATTAGAATATATGAAAAGGGATTTTTCTATCTTTGACAACAACAACAACCACCACCATCATCATCATCTTGATTATCGACTATATTATATGTATTTTGCCGCGCTAGCGCTAGCAAAAATAAAACAATCCACTGCACATTGATAGTAACATTCTACTCTAAGAAAATGAATGCTTGTTGTTGTATGTTTTTGCTGTGAATGCTTAGAATTAGGATTATACAAACTGAGCGAAATGCTCAGATATTGGGGGGTACGTAGACTTTTGTTCATGACTGTATTTATTCCAGAACGTCAGGTCATTTAACCGGAATCCGTGAACCGTTCTGAAGATAGATGTCTGAAGTTAAAATATTGAGTATCTTTTAATGTATTCAGTCTTTGGGAAGTATTGAAGTATACAGATAGCCTGGGAAACCTTCAAAGTAAATCTTTCTCTTAACGAAGAGTTCAAATTAGAGGCGAATGCAGTAACAACTCCCTCAGGATATGCAACGCAACGGCAGGCGATATTATTTCGGAATATACAGTTCAATCAATGTTTGTCCAGTTTCGCGCCATAGACGACAGCCTTGAAGATGAAGACCGTCCTGGAATCCTACCTTGGGTAAGTGACACAGAGTTTCTTGCCGATATAGAGGACAATCCCTATAAAATTTTGACCGAATCACAAAACCACCAGTCAATTTAAAAAAAATCTTCAATTTTTGTTAGTAACTTTATCAAACTGCTGCCTTCTTATAAGAAACTTCAGTTAGTTTTCAAAT
The DNA here is from genome assembly GCA_963978885.1 of Nemotelus pantherinus. Lineage (NCBI taxonomy): Eukaryota > Metazoa > Arthropoda > Insecta > Diptera > Stratiomyidae > Nemotelus > Nemotelus pantherinus. The sequence goes on from OZ022263.1 coordinate 5,360,542, forward strand.
CTTACATCTAAGGATAAGTGATATGCACCCCTCACAGTTGAGGACGTGTACATTTTGGACGGAAGTTATGTTATTGACTTAAAATCAGAGAGCAAAGAGCAAACTTGGTGCTCTAAAATTAGAATGTTCTTATTACAAAAGAGTTCGAAAACCAATGAAAGTGGCTACGCAAGTTGTTTTTTTCTACGTTTGAGATGAAAGGTCTAACGGGCTAGTTCTTTTCAATCGCTGAAATTTACGATCAGTTAGTATTTTTTTGCCAGCTTGTTGAGATGATGAGCGAAGGCTGCAATATATTTTCCACTGCGATTCTTGTTTTCCTCAGTGATCGGCTCGATCAGCAAGTCTTTGTGAAGATTAGCGTTGGGGAAGTACCACAGGGCTCTGGTGATAGATGGAAGTAATCTTGATTGGGTCCTCTGGATGATGTTGGTGTTTGATGGGCAAGCTGCTCTCCAGATTTGTAAGCCATATACCCAGATTAACTTTTAGACAGACTTATGGACGAGAACTTATGAGTCGAGAGAATGTTTTGATAAGCAATTGAGCATCCATTGGAAGTTTATGAGTTTCGAGCTTCAGTTGTTGATTTTTAGCTTAAATGTGACGTTTTCAGGTGAGCCTCCTTGCAAGGTGCGTTCCAAGGTATTTCGCTTCGTTACTTTGAGGTTTAGATACATTGTTTAGATATACTTGAGGACAAGTCAGTTTTAGTAATGTGAAAGTAACGTGGATACATTTTGTTTCGTTCATTCTGATTCTCCATTTTGCTAGTCATTCTTCAAGAAGTGAGATGTGGGCTTGCAGTGTTCGGGATGCCATAACTTGATCTGAATCAGTACATAGAATGGCAACGTTTATTTTATCGTTTATTGGGAGATCAGATGTGAAGTACCGGCCCCAACACACATTTTTGAGGTACACCAGCATGCACACGATGTTTAGCGGTAGGATAGCTTTTATATCTGACCTGGAATGTGCGGCCGGTTAGTTAGGAGGAGAGTATATCATGGAAGCATTGAGTTAATTTTGAAGATCAATCCTTCATACCAGAATTTATCGAAAGCTTGAGCTACGTCTCAAAAGACTACTGAGCAGTAATTCTTATCTCAAATAATATCTTATGAATAAAAAGTTGTAAAGTCTGCTGCTTTGGTTTGGTTTGGCGCGTTTATTCATTCTTATTCAACTCTATTTAATAGATGGAGAAAACGTAATGTGAGCAAATTAAAAGTATGCAGTTGAAGATCATTGTAATTTTAAAGATAATAGTTTTAGCTATCATGTAAAAAAATTGTATACCGAGGACATGCATACCTTTTTTCATTACACCCGCTTCAGAAGAGAGGGAGCGACACACTCTTTTCTCTGCAAATAGCACTGCGATTCGTGGAGAAAATGGTACGGTTAGATGACGTCTGGTCAGCTATAAAGAGTTAAAGTAATGCGAAAGTGTTTGTGGCTCAGATTCCCGTCGGTAGCGGATGATGGTTTTAGTGAATAAGAATCTCACTTAATCCTGTATCGTTCACAAGAAACCTTTTTTTTTTATCGACACCCGTTCAGAACAAAACAATTGCCGGCAGCGTCATAGCTTCATCATTATCCATCGTATGTTATTCTACTAGGCTTTGCAATAAGCAAAACTACAAAATACCCTGCCTAAACATTTTTATAATTATGTAAACTAATAAACACAGAGTCAACTTTCGACCTCAATATATTCCTTTAATATACTCTTATTTGGTTATATATATGTACATATATTTCAGCTTCGGTGCAAGTCACTTGTATGTGGACCATTTACAATAAGCAACAAAATCAAATATAATGATAACATCAACCTATGGATATTGACCTATGCAAAACAAAAAACAAATCCTTGTTAAACAACACGACTCTTCGCGAGTAACCTTCGTTCAAAAAGAACCAATTGTAGACAGATCAAAGTCAAGAAAGTGCGGACAATATGCAAATACATTTCAAGCTTATTTCATTTTCCTTCCGTTATGCTTTCATTTCTGTCTGCCTTCTGGCTTACATGAAAAGAACTCTTTTCCATGTGGTACAGCGGAGATGCGTATGAATAAAATATGTACATAATTTTCAGGCAAACCTAACAATGTAACGTACAGAGGTACTTGGTATGTATACAAATGATGAATTCACAGTCTTCCTACGGTATTCATTCAAAATATGCTAAGAAAATTTGCTGTTTTCATTTAACGTATGCATGTGTCGAACCTACAAACGTGGCAAGGATATGAATTTCATAATATCACAAGGATGAATTTGATAAAAATTTTATGTGGTAAATTGAATGGAAAACAAGATTGCAATGGAAATGTGAAGCGTTTGATGACAGTGTGTGTATGCGAAACAATGCCCAGCAAACACAGCACTACTTCTAAAGTGCTGCAGGAGTCGTGAGTAAACCCGTGAATGCTTTTAATGCTAGAGATAGCATTTTGCCCCAAAATTCACCTATTTACTTCATATTACCCGCGTACGTGTAATATGTTTTGTTTCATGGTTGATCGTTTCCATCCCACAAATAGGAAAAAGACAAACGATAGGAATACAAGGAGTGCAAAAGCACTGCTATACTACTGCTGAAGTGGTGAAACTGCAGCACGTAAAATGTACTGCTGTACTACTGCCTTAGAAGCAGTATAGCAGGACATTGATATGGCTGCCCAGCTATAATGTCACCAATAGTATATTCGCATTACTTTGCATTCATGCCATCACATTTGCATTACTTTATAATCATGTCCTCTTTAATTAGAGCAAAAAAGACATGTTTTAATTTTAAATTTCAAAATATTTAACGTATCACTTGCGAAGTATGACTGACGCTTGACGTATGGGCAACTCGATTTGATTTTTGGGAAACGATTTGAATTGCACCATCTGCTCACTAGTTTGGCAGTAGTGCAGCAGTACTTTATATTCATTGTAAACAGGGAACCGTAAATATATAAGAGATTCATCAACGTGTCGGAAAACTACAACAACTAGACAGCCTGTTCAGGAGTTTAGCAGCAGTACAGCAGCATGTATAATCATTGAGAAATAGAAAAGATAAATACACATTAGAAAATGTATCAACACAAGGAAAAGTTTTTACAACTGTATGCGAAAGTGCTGAACGCAGGTTTGCTGGGTGATGTTTCTCTGATTAAATTTGTGCATGGCTTAATTGTGCTGTTTTAAAAACTGTCATATTTTGTATTTGTTTATTTTACTTTGTCTAGCAGTTTAAAAAAAGTTGTACTCAATTGTCATGCTTCCATTGATTTAAAGTGGGAGCTAGACCATCATCTATACATTGAACTAGACCATCATCCATACAAAGAACTAGACCATCATTCATCCATCCGTTATATTTTCAAGCTCTCATATATGCAGAGTTGATCGTCGAAAACCATTGAAATAATGATTTTACAATATGAAAATGAGCGCAAAAATGATGAAACTAGAGAAGAGTAAATAAGAACTTCAAACTACTTGCAGTGGTTCCTTTCATTCATATTTGTATTAGTATGTAGATTACAGCGAAACACATAACGTTGGTTACATAAGATTACTTTTCAATGAGAGTTTTGTATGAACAAAAAGTTTTAAACAAATAAATTCAAAATTAGGTTTCATATCATTTCATCCTATTTAAATTTGGTTTGGATAGAACATTTTTTTTTAAGTGTGAGCCTCTAATATTGCCCCCCTCTTGAATACACGTTTCTTTACAGAACTACAAAAATACACCACATATTATAAATATTATTATATACATTTGACAATACAGACAAACCACCGAACTTGCTTCTGTGCTCCCAAGAAATCTCTTTCTCACTTTGTTTAGTCTAATTTCCATTCTCTGAATTCTTTCTTGAAAACAAACTGAACAACTGACTAACTATTGCAAATATATATTCCTATATATTTGCGAATACCTCGTGCACATGAAGTAGACCTAAATTAGAACCGTTAGAATTGCTTGAAGGTAACTGAAGAATTCATTCTCACAGAATAGCAAGCTAATTATATCATTTAAATTCTGTGAGATCTTTCATGGATGCATAAGAAATTTTAGCTTTCCGCTTACGTTGACTCCAAAACAGACAATGCTGTTTAACTGTTGCTTCACCGTTACCATCCTTGCTTCCTTCACCGTATTGACTCGCCACGTTTCCATGCTATGCAATTAAGTTTGTAAACGGTGAAGTAACTCCAGCAAGTTGAAAGCAAAAACAGGACGAGTAGCTTGGCGTGGTGCAATGGAAGATGAAGTAAAAAGGGATTTCTCTGACTCGATGCTTACTTGAAAATTCATTATGCCTCGCGTGCAATACTAGGACCGCATCAAGGATACCTGGAAGCTTTAGCACCACTCCGTTTCTGACTGATTAAATGTTATTTGAAACACTCGAGCTGTAAACTCTCTCGACTCGACTCTTGACTCACTTGACTTCGTAATATTAGAAATGATAAATCATCGGATTGTCTTTCTTGCGATGTTCGTTCAAGCAGTACGTTTGAAGTTGTTAAAATTGCATACGTTTTGGAATATTAAGAAGGAAGAGTGTCGGTGATGGTAGTTTCCTGGTCCAAGATGGCTGGCAAATATCAAAATTTAAAACCTGATTACTTCTGAATGAAGATTAAGCTTCCGAGCGGACTATTCACAACGTTTTTTGAAAATTTGAAGAAGATGCAAATTGTCAAAATCAGATTAAGATCCATTATATTCATCGAGCAAAATAGTTTTTGCAAATGTACACAATGAGAGAGGAAATATAAACTGAAACTTATATCTGTCGTACTTGTTAAAATCACAATTTTGAAAATCCAAGACTCTGGATGTTTTACTGCTGTAGATAGTTGCAAAATTTAAATTTCACGGAACATAGTTTCTGTAAAGTTGAAGTGCAACAGGAAACTTCCTCAAATCTTTCAAACTTTTTCCGACAATACGATAGCACATGCAAAAATTCAATACACAATCTGATATATTACACAAAAATTCGAATTACAGTAGAATATCGTTTGAAATTAGAAAATAATAAAGAGATTTATAGATGGTTTTCAATGTGGACCAGGAATTAGAACAAAAGCTTCTGTTTTTCTGCAGGTGATACCTTAATATTTACTTGTTTTGCACTCCTTTTAGTTTGAAGAAATTTGCCGTACGTAACCTCTTACGAAATCGGTTGATGCCCCTCAATATTATGTTTCTATTGCAATTATATCACATAGGTAGACCAGGTCCATTTATTTATTTATTTATTTATTTTCAACCAAACAAGGCGTACAAAAAACGCTTACAATTAGTATTTAACAATTTATACAAATTTATACAATACACAATGATGAAATATACAATACAAGAATTTAACCAAAAATATAACCATCTTTGGTAGGGAATTGGAAAGGGCATTCATGACGTGAGCACCTTAAACCTAGTTTTAAACCTATTTCGCGAAATGGTTGGGGAATAGTGATTTGAGAAGCTATTGAATATTTTGCAACATCTATTGATTGGCTCATTATTAGCGTGTAAACTGTGTGGTGTCGGTATTCATTCAGTAAAAGTGTGTGCCTCGTCCGCCTTACTGATTCGTTGAAGGTCATCATATTGGACAGCCCCTTGATCAAACCCTTAATAACATCAAAAGTAAACCAAGAGCATATGACTATCCTCCGCGAAGATAGACTTGATAGATTTAAGAGATTTAGCCTGTATCTGTATCAAGGTAAATTATCAAATTCGTAAGGATTATACAGATCTCTCAACGCAAATAGCAAGAACAGCTTAAGACTTATTAAGACATCTACCTAATAGTAGGGTCATGTGAACTTGACCCGCAATGCTCAAGTAATGTGTATGAGAAATGCCAGTTCACCTGGGCGACATCCGGTCTTTGAAAGTGAGAAATAATGAAAAGAGTGCCAGCTGTGCGGGGGCACTGGGGTGTTGATTTTTGTATGTGTGACAGGTGATGTGGCTGGACCCAATGCTTAGCACTACTACTATATAGCAGAAATCCAACCACCTCATCTGTACCCATTCCGTGCAGGACTACCATGCTGTTCCAATGATCCATCGTGCGAGGGCGGACAGCCGAACGCTCGATCCTGTATCTCTTATAAAGAGATAACTCCCTCAGTCTCCGGTTGGATATCTTTGCATCATGTCTATTATCTCAGAGACTATTGGGCCAAGATGTGCCTGGTAGTGTGACAAAGAAACTCACATGGGGGGTCAGAGATAACTCTACAGAAGATGGACCTAACACTGCTTCGCATAGTCTAATAACAAAATAGTTATTGTTAATTTTCATAAGCAAGATTGAAAAAATAAGATTGAAACACTTAATTTAGAGAATTTGGAATAAGTAAATTTAGATAGATTTTGCATTATTAGAGAACATTTTGCATTATTAGAGAACATTTGGTTTGTGTATAAGTGATGTATATGTGCGTATTAGGGTCCCTCAATGAGATAATGATTTCTAAATGCATCATCTTTATATTAAAAAGCTAATACGCACTAATAAAAAAAAATTGTACTTCCATTTACAGCATATTATATTCAAAACAGGGAAAATGATAAACACGATAATATCGGAGAAGGTTCGAAGTTTCCCATCAAAAACATCACGCTATACGACTCCTGGCACAAGACATGGCAATACAAAATAGCCATAAATACGATTGATATATTAGAAGAGATGTCCAAGGCATTCATTAAGCAATTGGACTTAAAAACAATCGATAATGAGAACTGTCGAATACAAAATTCAGATACGAACTCTGATAATAAGGAGAACAGACTAGCCAACCCATACCTACCGGCGCACTTGATAGACATTGGAACCATGTCTAATTGTATATATGAACACAACAAAAAGACCATTGGAAAAATGTGGAACATAAACAATGGCAACGAATTTGAAACTATGATTAAACATCTAATCACAGTCAATTCAATATTCCAGTGGAACAAATACATTTACACGTTCGACAAAATAAAAGATACGGAAATCGGTAGAAGGCTCTTCGAGATATTCACGAAACTAATAGCCAACAACATAATGGAAAACATCCAGAGTAAAGAAATGAGGAATAGATGTAAAAAATTATACACAACACTGCTTCTGGATAGCAATCAATTTATAGTCGAGGCAAAAAACAAGCATCAAGCGCCCACAATGTTTATTCTGAATGACTTGGCCAGGAATGCCGTTGGCAGATACAAAACTGAAAATACCAAGATAGTCCGTAATTTCAAGCTATTTGCCAGATCAAACATAGCAGGCAACATGATCCTCTCAAATAATCACTTAATACTAAAACACACCAACAATCATTGGTACATTACGATGTACAAACATGATCTAGACATAAAACGGCAGATGATAAACTGGCCGAAATACAGCCCAGAGAAAGGCATAGACCCAGAGCCCCTTCTACATAAAATCAATAAACTAATTATATCAACAGTAGGAGGCTCACACGCAGCCCTACGATACATAACTATAAATCTCCATATAAAAAGATGCCTAAAATTATTGAACATCAATGAGGAAGTGGGAGAATTTATCCTGCACACAAATCATAGAAATACACTTAAGCACATGACAAACATACATGGCAAGATAGAGGGTGACTTAGAACGGATAGCAAATACATCCATCGAAGAGCACACCATAGATTCCACCATTAGCAACATAGACATCAGCAGTCTTGAAACAAGCAAGGAAGGAGCAAACAGTCATGATGAAAGCTCTAACAATGATTCCATAACAAGGAAAGATGACGAACCCATTCTGTTTCAAAATGACGATGATGATGACATCATACTGTTCATAGATAACGATAGTGACAATCATGACAAGATTAAGGATGGCAACAGTGACAGTATAATAAACGGCAGCAGTAGCATGGACACAACTACGAGCCTAACAGAAACTTGGGAAGCAAGGGAAGCGATCGAAGAGCTGGGCGATATTGAACTCACGGCCTCTTCCAAAAGACGAAGGAAAGAGACCGTGGCAGACCTCCTTGGCCCCAAGCGAAAACGAAGTTGCCGGCCCAATAAACATGACAACAACAACAGATGCACGCAATCAAGATTACAACACAATCGCACCATCTACAATAACGAACACACCGCAAACACACGCAAATTCGATGAAACCATAACGATAAGCGACACAGAAGAAGAAGACTCATACGATCCGGAAGAAGTCGAGAACGAACAGGAACCAATACACGAACAAGAGGAACTCAACGCAACACTAAAAATAGAAGTAATATCGTAGTTTTAAAAATAAGCAAACTTTTGTATGAACATAACAGTAATTTAGTACATATATATATATATATATATATATATATATATATATATATATATATATATATATATATATATATATATATATATATATATATATATATATATATATATATATATATATATATATATATATATATAAGATTCACTGCTTCACAGGGTATAGATCATTAAACCAGACAAAAGTAAATAATTCGTATCAATTAACAATCATACAGATTAAAACTACAACAAAAAACAAGCTCTTAGTTCTTTCAAACAAACATGATTTATAGTTAACACACCTTCTTAGATCCTTGGTTAGACACTCAAAACAAAATTTACCGTTCTTTTTTATGTACATGTCATAATGATAAGTAATTCTAAAGCATCTTCAATAAAAATCTTGTTAATTTTTGAAAAAACACAATCAATACAATCTTTTTATTTCTCATGGTCAGACTTTGAAGACACAAAATCCCATGTCCATGAAAGCATATGGTGGGCAAAAACATCCTGGTGTTCCAACAAAAGACATACCAGGAGTATGGGCATCACCCATCCACGCCTATCCACTTACTGGGTTCCCCCCTAATAATTCCACAAACCATTATTTTTTAAAATAGGGGTTCACATATATACAAAAAAAACCCTAATGTTTTTGTTTCTCTTATGTCCTCCTCCACACTCCTGCTGAGCACACAAAAAATGAATAAATAGGAAAAATAAAAAATAATTATAACAAACAAAAAAACTAAAAATACAAAACAAATACTGTCTCTCTTCTTCTCCGGTTCTTCTAGCTTTTCGTAATTTCCTCTTCACCTTTCTTTCTGTCTTGCTTTCCTCTTTTCTTGCTTTTCTCATGTACTGTCTTCTTCCCTTTGCTTCTTACCCTCAGCTTCTGATTCCTGGACCTAATTTATGCAATTTCTGGTATTAACCACTTTTAAATCATCCAAGTGGAAAAACATGATAGATATATCTACATATTGGCCTGTGTCTACCATCTATCCATACGGAATAACTCATTAACATCTCACCCCACATCAAAGATACAATTTCAAAAAAAATCCATTATGGTTCAATGTCCAAAAGACACTCACAAAATTCCCATATCATCACCACCAACAACAACAAAACATTAGAACCCACCATAATTTTAAATCCAGTGTGAAGATTTTGGTATATGTTGTCGACTACCAAAAAACACTTATTGGCCCAGTAGTCTCTGAGATAATAGACATGCTGCAAAGATATCCAATTGGAGACTGAGGGAGTTATCCCTTTATAAGAGATACAGGATCGAGCGTTCGGCCGTCCGCCCTCGCACGATGGATCATTGGGACAGCATGGTAGTCCTGCACGGAATGGGTACAGATGAGGTGGTTGGATTTCTGCTATATAGTAGTAGTGCTAAGCATTGGGTCCAGCCACATCACCTGTCACACATACAAAAAATAACACCCCAGTTCCCCCGCACAGCTGGCACTCTTTTCATTATTTCTCACTTTCAAAGACCGGATGTCTTGGACTGGGTCGCCCAGGTGAACTGGCATTTCTCATACACACTACTTGAGCATTGCGGGTCAAGTTCACAGGACCCTACCATTAGGTAGATGTCTCAATAATCTGCACTGATTCGAGACTATCGCTATGGACATCAAAGGTAGGGTGCCAGACAATACATGCATATTCGAGCAATGGCCGAAAAGATTTCGTTACCCATAGGTTTTTGGATTTCCTTCGCACGTCTTTTGATGAATCCAAACTGCTAAGTAGCCTCGTTTAAGACTTTGTCATAGTGTAAATTAAAATGCAGCTTTTTATCAAAAGAAACCCCGAGGTCTATGACATTGTCAAAATTATCGATTGCAGCATTATTGAGCCGGTAATCAAAATTTATATTACTGGTTTTGCGGGAAAAGCTAATGACGACATTTACTAACATTAATGTCGAGATTATTTTGTTTGCACCACTGCTCAAGAAGGAAAACTGAGTCTGATTTCGATTTAATTGTGTGGTACATTTTCAGATCATCTGCATAAAAAAGGTGAGGGATGTCTAATAAAACTTCAGAAAGATTCGATACGAAAATACTGAATAAAAGAGGTCCCAAGTGACTACCTTGTGGTACACCTGATAACACTTTGGTTTATTTTGGATAGGATACCCTGAAACAACGTGTTGCGTCCTATTTCGAAGATAAGAGTCTAACCAGTTTAATAAGAGACCCGATATACCAAATTTCTGTAGTTTGATTCGAAGAATATGATGATCAACACGATCAAAGTCTAAAGTCTGTGTAGATGGTATCAATTTGATGCCCTTTTTCCATGTCACAGAGAACATCTGAGACGAGAATCACGAGGTTGGTAGAAGTTGACCTGCCTTTTCTAAAACCATGTTGTTGTTCGTTCAGAAGAGGTTCTATTAGAGTAGTGAGCTTATCACAGACGATTTTTTCAAATAGTTTAGGCAATGCTGATAGTATTGCAATATCTCTGTAATTATCAATTGACCGCCTATCATAATAATAATGATACAGCATCATCCAATTGTAGCGTTGAACAATTACTAGCCCAGTAAATTCTGAGAAGACAATCCGTAATGCTCTTATAATCAGCATTGCGAAAGTCATATACAATAGAGCTATTGTAAGATAGGGAAGATATCAGATGTAGATAGCAACTCAACTGTGAACGCAGAGTAGAGAGGAGTGTTACCAAAAAAATGTTCTGCATGAACAGTTGAGTTAGCCACTACATCGTCGTAGCTGTTAGTAAATATAAGACCTAACCAATTTCCATTTTGGTTCGGCGTCGGAGCTATTTGCGGCAAATCATTGCCATGAAATGTACTAACTATATTGAAATCGCTGGAGTCAAGAAGATTAAAAGGAATGAGGTTATTATCAGTTTCATCAGCCGTAAATTTTAAATTTGGGTGATTGAAATCTCCTAGAATTATAATTTTATCCTCCTCATGAAGAGATGAAACTAGGGTAGCATAGCGCCACAGTTGTGGTAAAAAAGTTTGAGGCTATCTAACGAAAACTTTTTGTTAGGAATGATAGTTTTTAAAATTATTCCTTGATCTTTGAAGCGAAGAAATATATTTAGCTGAGCCATGTGAGGCAAAGGTGCTTAGCTTTTTTTTACATCTGGTCAGCTGTTATGCCAAGTTGCTAATGATACCGAACAAAAAAAGTATGAAGAGCCTTAAAATCTGTGGGAAAACCTTCCTGCTGAATCATGGCTTTAAGATGAGTCTTCGTTTTACCCTCGAAACAAGCAGAATCAGTGGCTTTGTGCATGTAAGCAAGATAGAGGCGAACGTTTTCATAGATTTTCTTATTCCTTAGCCAAGAAAGCAGATACCTGCATTCTATATCAGCACTGGAGTTGATTGTGGCCTTCACTATAGGAGGCACCAGTGGGTCTATGAACTTAGGCGCAGTTGTCATTGGTTCACACAAGGGATTGGCAGTAACTATTATACCAGGGGTATTGGAGTAAGTTTGAACTTCGCCACGAACCAAAGTAGGGTATTGTACGGGTTTAGAGACGGTGTTAACGATATCGGATGATTTTTTGGCTACAGTATTCGGAAAGCAATCGAAATTTCTAGTGTTTGGAAGTTTAACAGAGACAATTTGCTTTCAAAGCAGAACTTAAAACTCTCAAACATACCAGCAAACGGTAAAAACAAAGAACAATGCACCGAAAAGCACACACCTAAAAAATAAGAATCACGGTTCCGAAAAGTGTTAAAATTCACGTAACAATCAAAGATAGCTTGCTCTTGTCTTTAGTGTGTGGAAAAATTGATATCTATTTAGCTTCTAAAGGAAATACGTGTCTTTTAACTAAAGCAATGTAACATATATGGTGAATTTTATCTAGGCTCGTAAAATAATCAGCCACAAAGCACGAAAACGTAACCACACATAAGCCAAGAAGTAAGAAACTTATGACACTAAAATTGTAAAAACCAACCAGCAACTTTCAATATGCGATAAATGTATTCAACTTCACAGATCGAACTTTATAGAGAATACTTAAATATACAACTTTACAAATGCTCAACACTTCCAATTTGATACAGTCTATTTTCAAACATCTACACCATGTCTGCCACACAATACTCCAAATAAGTACAAACGTTTCACACAATCCGCAAAACAAATTCATAGCTTGATTTGCTTACTACGGATTCAAATCACGTAGCAAGAGATAGAGGAAACCTGGTCCAGAATTTTTAAATAAGATGAAAAAGTCATGTATATCCACGTATTCCTGTCCACAACGAATTCGGATACTTTTTTGTATGTAAATATTTCGGTGTAGATATGAAGGGATCCCAAATTCAAATTACGTGCAAAGGTATATAGTACAAAAGATTTCCCGACAAAGGTGATTTTCGGTTAGCCGGAAGTCGATCAGAAATACAGTTTTTTTTTGTAAATACTGGCGTACTTTGTGGTTGTGTTTTTTCATAGCAAGATGGTTTGGTTTCGGAAACAAGTCAATCGAAATCATGAAAAAAATCAAAAAGGCAGGAAACTGTACTCAGACATTATCCTGATTTTTTTGTATATTTGCTTAGAGTTACCTTAACATGTAGGATGTTACAAAACTTTTATTGCATTCTTAAATCAATTAAATATTTTTATTTGAAAGTACAACAAATAACAAATTCAAGGATTTAGTGATAAATATTGCTGCTATAATACATTTCAAAGGTCGAATATAATCTTGAGAGATTCCAAAGCAGCAAGAATAAAACTATTAATCACAGGCTCGTTCCTTTCAACAAGAAACAGTTTTTATTCTCTGCAGCAAATTTTTCATGTGTCGAAGCCAATTGATTCGACATTTTTTTCCCTGAATGATTGGATGCAATATACACCTATTTAAGGGTGTGTAGTGATGTAAAATTGAAGAACATAATGAATGATTTAGAAATTAAAAAATTTTCATTGAAAATAATGTTTTCATTGTATTATTGAATGTTTTAAATTTCATCGGTCGAAAAAGTGTTGGAATTTTTCATGCCTGAAGGGTCGTTTCCATTTGAATGTTGAAGTGAAAATATGTAAATTGTGGGGCCTGTTTTATTTGATGATAATGTGTGCTGAAATATGCATTTATTCTACTTTTCCTGTGATTGAACAACCTTTAAGCTTGTATTTATTGATTTCATGATAAAAGTTTACAAATTTTAACCTGAAAATCAGTTAAATTATTTTATATACAAGCTTACCAAAAAAAAACGCTCTTTCAACCAATAACTTTTTTTAATTGGCATGTGACGCTCTTTCCCGAAACGTCAAACCCATCCTCTTCAGGATCAATATTCAGTGATCAAATAAACTATTGCTCTGGATACTCCCTTTTGGTCTATCTGACGCTTTAAGATTCTGAGATTTGCAGTGCTGAAGCAAAATTACAGAACCTACTGAAATAAAGACATTTTCTTCACTCTCTTGATTTTCACTAAACGGCTGTAAAAAAAATAATTTTCCCAGTCAATATATTCCTGGTACTCAAGAACACTGGAAACAAATAAAAAGAGGCTTCAACGCAAAATGATATTTTCTTAGTTGCTGCGGAGCCATCTTTAGTAAATGAAGCTAATGTAGAGAGCGGAAGATAGTTTTGAAATCACAAGGGCTCCGATAATATAATGACTATTGCTTCAAATATATAAATTTAGTAACGAATGGACAGAACTCTGGTGGCGGAATTTTCAGAAATTGTTCAATGTACCAGAAACTTGAAAATAATTTACTGTCAGCTGGTGGGTTGTTGGTCGAAGATGAAGCGTTTCCTTTGAAAACGTTTTTATTGAAAACGTATTTATTGAAACCATGTTCGCAAAAACCTTTCGCCAATGGACCAAAAATATTCAACAAGCAAGTTTTAAAAGCACAGAGGATAGAGGATAGGTTGCGGATATTCCAACGGCTTATTGCCACTAGCCCAAGAGCTACTGAAAAAATTGTAGAGAGCAGCAGTTGTCGTGAAGTGGCGCGAAAATAGCAGGCTGAAGCATGCGATTGTGGCCTCAGATTACATTCTTTTTAATTTTTTACTTTCGGCGTCAACACAGAAGTCGTATAGTCCGGTTCAGCAAGCTAAATCGTAGAGACTCGAACTTCTGGTTTTCTGCGATGCTAACTCCCAACATACCAGTGGAGACAGCCACAAATGTAACATTAGAGGAGACAGACTGTTTGATTTTATAACTTCTGCAGGGCTAATGACTCCAAACACTGGGACCGCTATATTAATCTAGAATAGTCATTCTCATCAACTGGATGATGCGTATCACATGAGGTCTCACTCTCTTAGTGTTCTCTTTAGCTGCGGATCCACTGTACGAGAGAGAAGAAACATAAAAAATATGGGTTGGGTTAAGTTCAATCGACTTCTAGTAAACTGAACGTACCCTAGTGGTAGGCTGAAGCTTGAGTAGCCTAGTGGGTAGAGCACTGGCTTCTTGCGTGTAGGGTCCCTGGCTCGAATCCAGGTTCGGACGAGGGTCCGCGCACCAAGCTTTGAGTTCACCTAGCTCTGATTAGGTACCTGATTTAAATCAGGGGTAAAGTGAGTCGTGGAACTAATGAAGCTCTCTACCAGCTTCAACCCCTAGACCCGTACGAGGGTTGTCGTGGGATTACTTTACTTTAGTGGTAGGCTAAAGATACCGAAGCCAATAGAATATCGGTTTAGCACTTTGGCTAGGGCCATATTAAGTAGCTATGAAAATCAGCAATCAGCAATAGCAGATGCAACAATTCGTGGTGTGTGGCTGCTCCTTGATGAAACTAGAAGCTGCAAAAGCTCGTGAAAAATACAAGCAGTGCAGAGAATGGCTATCTCTTCAATGGAACCTCATCGAGAATATATAACAGTTTCGAGGGGACCTCCAAAATGAAATCTTTCATATCATTCAGGAAGGGGCAGGGAGATATCAGATCTGTTCAAGGTCCTGAAGGAGGACAAGTCAGCTAAGTTGAACTCCCAAAAAAGAGTACATACAGAATTCACTTGGGAATCAGTTTCCTACTCTTTTTAGCAGTACATAGCTAACTTCATTGTCACTAGCAAAAAGGTCAGGGATGCAATAAAGTCCCTTCCGAGATCCGACTTTCACTATCAACTAATTGTCGAGGAACTCCCGTAGGCGTGGGTCATAATTCGACTTCTAATTGCCTGACCGGCTCCGGCTACCATCTCAACTTGACTCCTCCACGTTGTCGAACAGACTCGCCAAGAGGTTAATTTGATATCAAAAATTAGAAAAAAACAAGTCCTTACTGTACTTTTTTTTCGTTTTCTGAGTGCAAATTTTAGGCCTTGAAAATATGTTTCTCAAGGCGGCAGTTAGCTAGCCTTGAGTTTGTGGTTTTGATGCACATTTTATACTGTGCATCAAAATTTTACATGCAAAAATTCAAATAAAATTTCCAATTGCTACACCGGGTCTGAATGGTATCTTTCCGGCTATGCTGAGGGAAGGAATTAGTCATCTAGAGGCAGACCTAATAGAAACCTTTTGTTCATGCCTAACCATGGAGTATGCTCCGTGACTTTGGCGACAGATAAAGTTAGTCTTCATACCAAAACTTTGGAGGAAGGGCTATTCAGATCGAAAAAAAACTTCAATCCAACGAGCCTATCATCATTTATGCTAGAATGTCAGGAGAGGTTTATAAAACGAGACATACGCACTAAGGTGCTCACGTCTTATCCCTTAAATGATGAACAACATGCGTACCACCGAGGAAAGTCAGCGAACCGGTCCTTCATTCTCTGTTTTCCAGAGTTTTGGGAGCGATCTCAAATGTTGAGAATGCGATGGGGATATTGTAGGCAATGAAGAAGCAGTTAATTGCGCACTCTTTAAGGATATATGTGAAGCTGTAAAAGCTCATGGCATGTACGGCATCATAGTTAAATGAACACATGCCATGCTGACATATAAATTGCTGCTATCGAAAGCTGCAGCCGACTGCTATTTGAGACCAGAGGCAACAAATAGATATCCTCAACGGGTTGTTATTTCTTCGCTCCTGTAGAATATGGTAGCAGTCAGTAAGGATTTGAATGTGGCATGTAGAAATAAATACGCACTGAATTGAATTGATCGTTGGTGTTCGATGCACGGCCTTTCAGTGAATCCTAGCAAAACGCCTTTTGATCAAAACTACCAGATAAAGAAAGATGAAAGGATTAGTGCTTCCAAAGCCCAAAGGCAAAACTCCTCAGCTTTCAGAAGATGCTCATTCCGAAACTTACCCACAATTCCAGGACAAGCTTTGCTCAAGCACTTGCCACCCAAAAGTGGCAGCTCGTACAATGGATGATCTTCTCCACATCTGTGGAAAATTGGGTTTAACTTGTTGCGGCTACATCACCTGATTATCATTTGTACAAAATGTTCCACTGACATCGGTTGACTTTGATAACTATTATATCTGGCCAAAACCGTGAGATATTATGTATTGTAATATGTAGTTCCATTAATAGTTCCTATTTAACTTTCAGTCTGAATGGTTGCCACATTTTCATTTGGGTATGCATAAAAGCTACCTACCGTAATGACTACAATATTAATAATCCTTCTTATCCAAAACTTGTCACCACCCCAAAAACCGACAAATATCAAATAAAATGAATAGAAGTAAGTCAATGAACCTTTTATTGTAAAAAAATTCAAATGGCTTGAGAAAAGCATGACTTTCAAACAACAAATTAGTTACAAATATTTATTTTGCTTGAGAAGTAATTGCTATTTGAAGCTCTGTTGAAGTGAACACTTACAAAAACCTATTCCTACACTTATCTTTCATCATTATTACATTAGGTACCATTTATGGGTATCCTAATATCTAAGAAATCTCTATCTAATGTCTTCAGCTATTATACTATACTATCACATATTTCAAATTACTCTGAAAATAGCAAGCAAGAAATTTTTCAATTGATTGACCCTTGCTCCTTAAGACTCTGCTGTGGAAAAATAGGCATCTAAGCAGCAATCACGCTGTTAAGCAACGAAACATCTTCCATCAACTATGGTATGGATATCGAGAAGTATAGTGAAGATACATTCTCGCTAAACCAAGCTTAGAGGAAAAACCAAAAAGAACTTGGCACAATTGCAACATGCATGCACTCAGATTGCGGAACTCCATTGCGATTTTTTTCCAAAAGACAACAAGAATCCAATGTCGTCTTCATCGTCAATGCCGTTTTCGTCTTAGACGTCTCAGCCGATTCCATTCTTCCGAAGCTAGATATATATCACAAATGCATCTCTTGTGGGTCCACAGAGCCAGCACCGATGCTTTGGTACTACATTTATTGTACAATACTAATACGAGCCTAGCAGTGATAGTTTACAGGCATTCGAGTCCAAGTTCAGTGCCCTATGGGTATTAAACTTTGCTCGAGACACGATTTTAATGTTTCCTAGAAATTTTCTCTCTTGTGTAGATGTACCATTCTTCTTCTTCTTCTTCGACGTCGTTGTCGTCTTTGTAGGAATCTCCAAAGTGAACCGAGCGCAGATTGTAGAAATCCTATTTGATTGGGAATTTGTGAACTCCGTATAGGGTTTTTTGAAGTGAAACATGGGACGAATAATGCAAATTATTCATTGATTGCGATCTATCTGAACGTTTGACTATATCGGAGTGCTTGCGGACTGTAAGTCAGTTAAGTTGGATGGAATTCGAATGGATTTACATGCAATGAAGCGAATCAAATAACGACGGAATTGTATTAAAGCTCATAGCTTTGTGAAATTATATACCTTTCGCGAGAAGAAAATACGATATCATTTGAATCAACGTTATCGAAGTTTGAATCCATTCGCTAAGTTCGCCAGAACACGAATATCATTCTAATTAAATAATTTAGCACTACGCGAAAAAAAAATCCCATACTTCAAAGAAATCAATCGGGAGCTTGAAGATGAGTATTAAGATTACGATTGTATCGTATAAACTTGTAAAGGTGACCATTGAAATTAACCCACTAAAGTTAATGCCTTTCGGCAGCCACTACGGACTTTACGCTGCATAAATTAATCATAATCTGGCACAGATCAAGTTACTACCTTAATTTGTATTTTCAGTATGCATATCTTTTGGATTTATGGTTTTAGTGTATCATTCTTGAAAAACATGATATTTACCGAAATTATCTATAACTCGTCGGTTATATGAACAGTTATTTAGAATCAAACAGAATCAAAAAAATTATAAAAAGATCGTGTGATTATTTGTTTTATTTTTTTTTGCTCCGGCCATTAACCTGAAGGTCTGGAAAAGTCATGTAACCTGTGCAGGTAATAAAGCCAAAATGCAAAAAAAAACGTATTTGGGAGTCAGTTTTGTTTTATGACTTTTAATGCCTATAAAATCATTCTCTAGCACATGTGGAGCGAATGAATAGTAATGATAGAGAACTAACAGTTCCAGCACATTTTGACCCAATTTCTATCAAGGTTACTGAAAACTACTGACATTCGAAGCGACGATTACGGCACATAAGTCAAAACAGAAAATTCAGATAACGCTGGGTAGACTCGATTAAGAAGGACAGATCATCGTTGCTTGGATTTAAAACATAAAGGATGCAAATGAAAACCTAATAGCATAATGAATAAAAATATTTCTTAGTTATTTTTTTAAGTTTCTGCTATCAACTCCAACTCCGACAAAGGTTTTAGTCGTTACATCATACACAAATTTGGAACATCATGGAATGAAAAACATTTTGACGGAGATGGAAGCATTTCTGAACCACTTTGGCCAAAAATTCATATTTCTTCACACACACATATATATGTATGTATATATATATATATATATATATATATATATATATATATATATATATATATATATATACATATATACATATATATATATACATATATATATATATATATATATATATATATATACAAATATATATACATATATATATATATATATATATATATATATATATATATATATATACATATATATATATATATATATATATATATATATACATATATATATATATATATATATATATATATATATATATATATATATATATATATATATATCATCAAATAATTTCAGTGAAAAAATGTCAGGAACGCTCCATCCGATTGAACTGAAATTTTCAGGATACATTGGTATATATGCAGAATAGTGCCAGGTCTCACAAAAAGTTAATAATCGTTAACCCTTTGACGCCGGCAGCCATTTATATTTTTAATATACCTATTATTCTATCAACAAATAACTGGTGCAAAAATAAAGTTTATGGAATGAATTTTGAACGTGTTCTAAATGTGAATATGATCATATTTTCGAAGTTTTTAACCCTATGTGTGCGCTAGGCACCTAAAATGAGATTACGAAAATTTGAAAATTTTTAAATTGCGATAACGTTTGATCAGCTAATCATCAACTAATTATGGAACTTAAAAAAAAATATTGATATTACTAAGTCGTAGAGCTGTGTGGTTTCTGATGAACGTGCTGGCAACCCTGCAGCTACGGCAGGCATTGCAAGTGAAAACCTTCAAACCATCGATTCTCCTGAAAAATTTCCGTTTTTTACAGTGAAAATCAATTCATATAGAAATCTTTGTTTGTCTTCTTTGTTTGTACAACCAAGGCAAAGCTTTTGAAATTTCACATTGGGCAAGAACGGTAACGGTAAGCACTAAAAACTTCTGTTCGCAAGAACTCACGGCTCAATTATCAGATACAGTTGAAATTCACAGAATGTATTGGTATTAAGTAGAACCAGGTCTGATAGAAGCGATTTCATAGGGTAAAAAAACTGTTTTTTACCCTATGAAATCTGATTCAGTTACCATATTTTCATGAAATTGACACAGTAGCTGAATCTTACTCTAGGCCGCGTTTGGTAGAAATTTGGTTGAAAAATTCGGTTGGTGCTGCCAGCTATGGTAATTTTGGTGTCTTGGGTTTTAAAAATTCACTCATGAAAACAAAGCTTTTTGCCCCATAATTTCCAGTGCAGTCATGAAATCAAAATGAATTTCATATAATAAATGAAACTTATTATAGGCATTATTCAGAAGGAATATGGTTAGAAAAACCATGATAGAGCTGCCAGCTATTGTTGCTTTTGTATTTATTTGCAATATCTTTATTAAGCGATTTTATCGTAAAATTTTTAAACGGTTATGATCTTGTAGTAACAATAATCAACAAACATTAAGTTTTCGAAAATTTGAATACTTTTGCGAATGGTAACCCTAAATTGACCCTGATTAAATATACACTCAAAATCTGCACGATTATTCTATTGTTCATCGAATGTTAGTATTTTTAGCAGTTCAGTTGCGCTAGAGTTTTTTTTAAAAATATTAAGTGACCTTATAAATATAAAACGGACCTTATTTGCTGTGCTGGAATACCTACTTGATTATTCTCCGAAAATTCCCCAAGTCTCAAAGTCACGAGCCGCCACTGATTGGTAACCTTTTCTGAGTCGCGAACAATTAAAAATATAAAATTGACTCAAAAGAAAACGTGATTGATTTCTGTAGAAAAATCATCGCAGTTTTTAATATACAATAATATGAACCATCGCTCAGCTGCAATTTACCTTGTCGACAATTCAGTTCAATTTGACTTCTCGACAATGCTTATAAATTGCGTTCAAACCATTTAGAACGAGGTTATATTGAAATCGACGAAGCAACCTTTCCTTGCAGCTCCGTTGCGAAATCCAACTGAACGACCTGGCGTATATCTTGGAGTGCACATAGATCCTTATAAAAACAAAATTCATCTCCATTCCTACAAGGACCGAAACAAGATGTAAAATACTAAAGCACTTACAGCACTTAGCCTGACCCGTGTTTACACCTTGTAGGGTGACGTGAATTGTTTCTTATGTACGATAGCGGAGCATACCGACTACCCGCCACCTGAAAAGCAATAAACTTTGCAGAAATACATGCATATTTCAGTGAGAAAGGTGCTTGAATTTTTCGAAATCCTCCTTACTGTGCACACCGAAGTTCGATTTTTCAAAGATCCATTTACCCAAACATCGAGTAGAGGTCCTCGAATAGCACGTCCTAGACACTAGCTCTAGAGCACTATTGCATACTGCTATATTATTAACCAACCCTGCCCGTGTGTGTCGTTCATACCTATCTATCCATCGAAAAACTTCTATAGATTGACTAGAACTTGAGAGGAAACTAGAACTAATGGAAATAACAGCATGAAATTCACTTAGTTCCGATCCAAGCATACGAGATAGAGAGCAAACGGGAGTGCATGAATCGAACCCATAGAATGCTGAGCTGAATGATTTTGAATGAATTTGGGAGTTGTTTATCATTCGCCAGAGAGAAATTACATTTTTTTAAGAAGCATTGCATATAGTGCCTGTTGAACAAAAGTATATCCGTTTGCAGTGAGATTCATGACATGAAAAATTGCAGTAGTATGATGTTGCTCTGGGGTGTGTTAAACATGGTGCCATTAGCTCCACAGATTGCTCACCTTCTATATTCGTGAAAACAATGAAAATCACTCTGACAAGCTTATTGTCTCCTGAATAGATTAATTTGTGTTAAGTCATAGAACGATGAAAGCACTCAACATACAAGGAATAAGAGCATTATTAACGACAACCTCCATTGTAGTCTGATGAATGAAAGCCATTCCGAAAGCCAGATTGTAAATATTGTCATCATGACATAGGAAACCATACATATATGATACTATCGTAAATTTCCCGCATAAATTCACGCAACAGGTCTTACTGAGCATATGTAGCTAATCATTATCATAACTAAGCAACACACAATATCCTGAGCTGAATGTATTTACCTTCATAGCGTAAATATATCTATGTATGTCAAATCGAACCATTCCGACGATGAAATTAAGTCCAAGCAATCTCGGGTAGTAATCATCATCCACTCGACTCCTCAGACTCACTTGTCAGCCGTATCATAAAAACGTTCGTTAAACTTATTGAAATTGCGATCGATTTGTTGCCAATTGACTTTAGCGTCTCCACCCAGCCAGCCTGGACTGGATCAGCCCGTCTGTTCGCATTTCCACGTTGCTCAAACAGAACGTTTCCTTTCTTATCTACGACTTTATGCCCCGAGATAAATTTACTGCGATGGCCATCATCCTGACTGCGATGGTCGGTCCTCTTTGCTGCTGCTCCTTTGCGTCCACTTCTTCCCATTTCTGCTCCACGATGTTTCCTTTCCATTCAAGGCGATATAACGACAGGCGATGGGTAAATGTTGATAAAAGAAATTGCCTTTGTCGAAACAAAACCACCACCACCAACAAAACACACAAGAAGATGAAAATAGACTCGGATGAAGAACAGGCTTATTCTTAGTGATTTTAGGTTTTGTTTCGCACGAGAGTAAGAAAATACAGATTTCTCTAATCTTGTCGGAGTGTTAAATCGTACGGATATATCAGAAGTATAGTATGTAGTAGTAGCAGCAGTAGATGTGTGGCTGATAATCTCAGCTAAAGCACATCTTTTTATGATAAATGAGATAAAAGAAAGCATTCTGTAGTATAATTCGAAGCAAGTTTGCTAAGGATTTCTTAGAGAAGTGGCGTAGGCGGTTGCCAGAAATGGAATGTACACGGTTATCTGAGATAGGTTGCAAATGTATGCTGAGCGTTTACGATATGAATCGTTTTCGGCCAAGATAATAAATCATACGGAAAATTCGAAGTCAATAATCTAAATATAATGAATAATAGATAAACAGATTGGAAATTTAGTCCTTTTCTCGATGAGAGTATGAGATGAGAAGACTCCATGCCATTTCAATATATTTAATTCAGAGTGCTTCTTTTGGGTTTTCTTATAGTATTATGTGTAGACCATTATGTTTTGACAATTTGGCCTTAGTATTGGAAAAAATTGACTAATGAGACAACGATTTCGGAGGCTACATACTTATATAGTAGAGCTAAATTCCGCGAAATGACAATTTAGAAAAAAACCATGACGAGAGCGAAGGAGGTGAATAGAATATTAGGGGCTATATCAATCCGGCCTCTGAATGACACATTCTCTGTTCCTTCTTCAAAATCTATAAGTCTGCATTCGTTTCATAGTTAAAGCAACACTTCCTTTGATTTTCCTTCCACGAAAATACAAT
Organism: Nemotelus pantherinus; assembly: GCA_963978885.1. Taxonomy (NCBI): domain Eukaryota; kingdom Metazoa; phylum Arthropoda; class Insecta; order Diptera; family Stratiomyidae; genus Nemotelus; species Nemotelus pantherinus. The sequence goes on from OZ022263.1 coordinate 5,384,097, forward strand.
GCTGAGAAAAAATGTATTGTCCTTACGCAACTAGGCTCTGGTTTCGGAAGAACTCAATGCTAACGTCAAAATGAAGCGGCGTATTATCGATCCTATAGGAAAAGAACATTTTTTCCAACAGTCTGAGGTCATGGTAAACATATAATTTTTTTCAAACAATGGGGGCCTTCGAACCTTGCTGTTCTTTTTTCAATTTTCAAAAATCACAATGAACAGACTTACACCGAAAAAATTGAAAAATCGTGTTAAGTGACGAGGCCCACTTTAGATTTAATGGGCTCGTGAACAAGCCAATTTGTATTTTTTTGGGTAAGTCAAATCCGCACAAGACTCATAGAACTTAGCTTGATCAACAAATGTGCACTGTTTGATGTGACCTTCAGAGTTGTGGCACTTCAGTCCTTATTTTTCAAAAATGAAGCCAACTTTGCATGAAAGTGAATGACCAAAGTTCCTGAACAATGATCAGGGATCAATTCCTCAAAAGTAAAAAAAAAAAGATTAGTGGTTCTAACAGATTTTTATTATGAAATAGAGCCATGGATTGGCCACTGAGATCGTGCAATTTGATGATTCTCAAATCGCAAAACATTAAGGTCGTGGTCACCAAAATCCAGCACATTATTGGTGAGATATCAAATGCTTGATAGAGGCTTGAAATTGACCTTATAGGATACGTTTCGCCAAAAACATCCGGGGATACCATTAGCCCAAATTTTTTTATGAAACGTAGAGTAAATATTTTTCATTTAAATTCAATTGCTCTTGTTTTGAAAAAAAAGCTATATCACTCTTTAAAAACACTTCTCATTCAAACTACTAAAACTGTTTGCATATAGTATCCCAATTTTTGGAAGACCGCAGAAGGTCAAAAAGTTTCGCCATTTACGCCTGTGTGATACTAGAGCGAGGTAGCTGCCTTACTTTCGACGCAAAATGTCGTTGATTTGTTGGAAGTCCCATTAATGGTCAAAATTGTTACGTGTAAGGCATCTACTTTGGACTGAAATACGGTAGCATGGTCGGATAGCCTACATCACTGCTGAAAGTTCAGATTCATTAAACAAACGCTTCACCCGAATCCGATGTTCATCTTTGATCATTAATCACGTTCGATACATTTGATCCTTTTTTGTTTTGAAAAACGGAAAAATCCTGTTTGTGCCGATATCAGTATTATTTATTTATTAGAATCAGACCAAGGATGATAGATCGGTCCAATTTGAGAGAAAGGGTGCACCAAGTGCGCGACCATTCTCCTCTTCAAAGCCGGGCACTGGCAAATGAGATGGAGGACTGATTCCTCCTCGTCCTCCGAGCTACGACTGCGACAGAAGCTGTTGAACCCTGCGCCCAAACGTTGCGCATGCCGCCATATGAGGCAGTGGCCCGTAAGAACGCCCACAGCACAATGCAGAGCGCTTTGACTTAAGCCTAATTGCTACCTGGGGCGATGCGCGTCCATGGAGATGCAGGATTGCCTGTCATTGACCGATGCATATTGCCTATTTGACCGATGGCATCGGTATTTCTATTGAGAAGGAGTATGAGACCTCCATTAGTAAAGAACAAACCTTGCTAGTTCATCGGCCTCACCGTTGCCCTGTCCCCATGTCCAGGTACCCAAATCAATTGTAATGCCGAATGTCTCGACATTTCCCTTAAAGATGCACGGCATTCAGCGGCAACCATGGACACTGTACAAGGACCAGCAAGGGACTTAATCGCTGCTTGGTTATCTGTGAAAACGCCAATATTGTCTCCGAATATTCAATTACACAGAAGCCAATCAATTGACTGAAAAATTAACACTACAATTGCCTGGTACAATCAGATTAAGCTTTTCTGAGTATTCATCACTCCCGACCCTATCGTATTGCTTTGAGCTACCAGTGTACACATGGATAAGGCCATTTTCGAGGATGACACCATCATGGCATTCACAACACTCGGGTGATAGAACAACACCCGCTGGAGTGGAAACTCTCTCAGCCAAGATCTTAACATGGCCGAACTCTGTTCTATTTCATACTAAGCTCCAATTCAGTCTGACAGCAGTAGATTGGTTGGTAACGAATGAAGGAGAACAAAAAGTGCCCTAGTAGGAGTGGTGCGGTGCGCTTCAGTTACCAGTATTGCAGCTAACATCCGCTCTTTTTGAAGCCTCAAGAGCAGCCTGCCATCAGAACGCCACCCCCAAATAATGGAATTGGCGCAATCACTGCGGTATAAAGTCAAGCAACAGTACGAAGCTGATATCCCCAATTTGCCACTATGGCTCTTTTGCAACACTAAAGTGCACCGAAAGCCTTCCGCAGCACTAAAGTGCACCGAAAGCCTGCCGCGCTCTTTCTGCCATATTGTAGCTCCATAGTAACTTCGTGTCGATGATGAGCCCTAAATATTTGATCCTCTGGCTCAGGTTAATGGAGACCCCGTTCAATTCCGGTAAGTCAAAACGAGGAACTGTGTACTTCCTTGTAAATGCGAGGTGTGCCCGTGCTGACCCCTCGTCGTACGTGAGCATTCTCGAAAGAAAAGATTACCACTCTATTCTTAAAAACCTGCACGATAAAAGCAATTAGTCGCTCATCTGCATTCAGTACCGAAAGTGCCTCAACAATTGCGTTGTATTTTACGTTGTTAAAGACCCTTTCAATGAGCAAGAAGGCGACAAGCGTATATTCCTTAAGAGTGAGAGATTTCCTGATTTGCTCAGTGAGCAATTTCGACAGACTTACCTTTGGTGTAAGTATGCTATGACTGCGAGATCAACAAAGGATCGATTGATTTTTTAACATGGCAATCAGTGATCCTTACCAGAATCTTAAGTAGGACAGAGTTATGATATATTAGATGATAGTCCTTTCGCTTAACATGCGAAATCTTTAATACTTGAAAGATAAACATAGCTCCAGTTTCCCGCCAGCAAGTGAAAACATAAGAGAAGCGCTGGCCAGCGTTGTAAATATGTATATACACATCACAACCACGGACTGTTGAATATCAGCCGTAAGAACGCCATCAGGACTCGGAGATTTAAACAGCTCAAATAAGTTAACGGCCTTTCTCAATTGAGAATTGGTTATCCTGAACGACATCGTTGAGCTGCTCCGTTTGGTACACTGCCTCTAGAGGAGAACAATAATTGCCTGGAAAACGTGCTTCCATGAGAGAATTAGTCCAAATACCCTCATGGTTCATAGTCTTCGGCGCCGTGCATAAAATCTTACGAAGGCAGTACGCCTCGCTGACACTCTCCACATTTCCACAGAAAGACCTCCGTAAGGACCTCTTTGCCTTGCGTACGGCATACTTAAATGGCTTCAGCTACGTTTTATACAGCGACCATTTTTTTAGACCTTTTAAAAGTTTAGACCTAAAAAAAAGTTGGATTAAAATAGGATGCAATTTTCAATAGATACTATCTTCAAAAATATTTGAAGAACGTCAAAGAAAAAAGTATTAATTTTTACTAGTGGGGAAAAAGAATATCATTGGCATAGCACAGGCAGAACAATTGGCCTAGCATAGAGCCCTAAAGAACACCAACTTTGGCTTTGAAGAGAATGGATTGACAGGATCTATTGGCTTGTTAAGCCATCTATTGGTCTCTTGTTCACGGATGCGTCTTGAGTGCTTTTGCTTTCGCAAACTCAGATTCTACTCGATCTTTCTTCAGCACGTTACCATTAGAAACATTTACGGTACGTTTTTTTTGCAAGGCCTCCTACGAACGGCAAAAATTTGTAATACTACTTAACATTTTTCATGCACATTTTCACTATTGCTTTTGCTTTATTTTCCACTCCTAGTTTTTTCATAATTTGTTTGTTTCTTTAAAATTGGCCTTTCCGCTGTCTATTGCTTAGATTTATTCTGTTTCGCTTTCAATTAGTACGGTTCTCCGAATATTATATAAGCGTTTCACCATTCACTCTTCTCGATGAGTAGGTAAAGATACAGCGATAACATCGTATTGCTAATCATTCAACAATCAAACATATTTCCCACATAATGATTTCAATTATTCAGTTTTATTTTCATGTTGCCTGGCAAAACTTAGTTGCCCGACTCTATCCTACAGCCCACACTGGGCGCCATGATTTTGGCTGTGAGCAGATAAGTTTTTCATATGAACGCTGTGTGATAATTTTTAAAAGCTCTCTTTCGCGTCCTATTTTATTGTTTTAAATGTCACATTCATCGCCTTAGCTACTATCATATTGTTTATATGTGCACGACTATGATTAAAACGCAGTGAGCCAAAAATAGTGATTACTATAACTGATTTTTTTTTTGATAATTCCAAAGCATTAGAAAATATTTTATTAATTCCTTACCATTGCATAGCTGTAGCAGTAAAGGGGAACATAATTGGAAAGCTGATCAACTTGCCATACGAAATCATCGTATAGGGTTTAATTTATTGAGCACTGTTTTTGTATCCAGTTACTCTTGATACGACAAAGAAGAAAAACAGCTCTAATCATACCGCAGGACACAAATTCACAGATAATAGATCACTGCAAGGAATCGCCGGCTCAGCTGACAATATTAATACCTGACCCTAATATCTGTAAATTTAAAAAAAATATTTTGTAATTTAAAATTATGTTAGTATTGTAGAATTTAATATTTAGAAAATATCAATCCTCTCAATCAAACAAACAATCATATTGAATGTTGGAAAATAATCCATGAATTATAAATTTCTACTGACACATTATAATTGATCAAATTAAGTAATTTAATTGTCTTCTATACGCCGAAACATTACTTTTGTTTTTATTTGAATTTCCTCTCAATCCTATAATTTTTATCTTCCACAGTACTTTACAGTTTTGAAATCCCTTCACCTACAAAATTAATTCAATTTCAATTCAATATAATTATAAACGAGCGATTACAAAAACGCATCATAAAACCAAAATATGCATCCAACCATAATCTCCACCACCATCATAATAAATCCTTTCGAGGAGCATCATAAAAAAAAGTCACTTTCAATATTGAAAATCGATTCAATCGAAATGTGAAAGAGCTTACACATCGATGGAAATCGCTTTAAAAACAATAAAGACTTCGACGACAATGGTAACGACAAGAACGTAGTGCGAAGGTATGTGCCGAGCTATATAGAACCGTTTGGCATTCAAACAATAGCACCTTTTCGCAGGATTATCTCGGTTAATGCAGTTTTCTTGTTCTGTTCAATGTGATTATGACCTGTGTGTACCAGCTGTCGGTGGATGCCAATAAATCGCATTCGCATTTATACTCGCTTGCTCGTTCACCTGAACATGAATCCAAGGATTTTCATCATTTCCGGCAAATTGTAGAGTGAAAAATCTTTTCGATGTCAGTCACTTCAATACGGATTTATGTATGCTGGGGCAGATTGAAATTTTATAAGTTACATGTCTACCTCGGGCAATCGATTATCAAAACGATGGTGATGGAGAAGTATGTATGTGAATAATTTAATACTTCACTATAGTATGTAGATATACGAGTTCGAAAAACCCGTGGAGTAATATTACCTGGGGACGGTGGATTTTATTTAAAACTTTAGTAAAGTAAAATTGTTCAACTACGACTCCCATTGGATTCGGGGGTTGAAATTCGTAGAAAGTTTATTTTCAATTAATGTATGCAATTGGCTCAGGTACCTACTCACAGCTAGGTCTCCTCAAAGCCTTGAGTGGAATGATGGTCGGGTTTGCAACAAGGACTCCACATATTAGCAGCTAGAGTGCTACTCAATCGGTTACACGGGCTTTTTAAGTACTTAAAAGAATTTTATTTATTGCCTCATTTTCAAAAAAATCAAGCAAATGTCGAAATTCCACAAGAAAAAAAGCTCGTGTGTAGGAACGAACCCGAAAGGGTAAACATTAGATAGAATTAAAATTGAATTTCCAACAGTATAAAGAAAAATGACCAATAATTAACCATTTTTAGTAAACTCAAACTAAAACCACAATTTCTCAGCTTCCTGAGCATCTTCTGCCGACCTACAAACAATGATTTTCTAGTCAGTCATCAGCTAATAATTATCTTCCATGATTGTCAACTAGTTATATAGTCCTTGCTGACTCCCAAAGTGCACAGTAATATTCCAGACAAGAATGGTTTATCTGAATCCATTCCCCCAGGCCGTTTCGTCCCTGAACCATACGCTATCATTTCATGCTTACAGGACATTACACTGGCGGATAAAGTCAAACACATAAATCCGAAAACAGTAATAGAAGCCTCTAGGAAAATATTCCTTCCAGTAGATATTACCTAGAAGTTTCTAAATCATAGTGTCTTTAGATGCAACGAAACTAACTTCAAATGTTGCAGATTCAGTGCAGTGACGAAGAATAGCAATTGCTGCGAGAGTCTCCTTTTGTCCGAGTCAGGGACTTGAACAACTATTAGAAGGTGTTATACACATATTTGATTTATGGCTTTGAGTAAGCCAGATTCCAGAACTAATAGCAAGTACAGTAAATAATACAATGGATTGTGTACTGAGCAAACTAGCAGAAATTGTGGAGTGAGTAGTTGATGCGGAAAAGTGGTTTGTTCAAAATTGCACAATAGTTTACATGCTAAAGGATATTTTGGTTATGATATATCGTTTAAGCTTTCGAGTAGTGAGAGGAAACGAGCAAATGAGATGTGAGATGAGTATTTATGGAAAGGAAATCTAATACTACTTGCATTATAAATGTTGAAAAGACAATCAAAGGTGATTTTTAGGAATCATTATGAGAAAAATTGCATTTAACTATTTGAAAAGAAAAACTTCTTGGCTTAATCAAGACTTCAAGGCTTAAGAATCTTCTTAGAGAATGGATATATCTATCAAGATAAATTCTGGAAACCATAACCTTGGGAGCTATGAGAAAAACTACGGCGCTTGAATGACACTGACGACATGGTAGTGGTAATCACTTTCAGAACTGCTGAGTTCACCCAATTCAGAACAAAGTCATGAAGTGGATGACTGTAGCCTAGTGCTGGCGCTATCGAAAACAGAAGGCTTCATATTGTCAAAGTACATGACAGTTGGCCCCACAGAGATCCACGCCGACAAGGTGGTAGGGTATCTAGGAATGACGTTGGACACTATAATATCCACAAGACATGTGATCGGGCTCCAGTAGTCATCGACTCGCTAAGTAGGCTGATGATCAACAACAGGGGTCTCAACTAAACGAGACGGAGGCTGCTTATGGTGACGGCTAACTCCACCAGCGTTAAACACAGAGATGCTTTTTGTTTGGCCGGTAGCTACTGTACGGGGTCGAGAGAAGCTGCGGTGGAAGTGACTGTGATATACTAACTGGCGCAAGAACGCATTCGCTTTTAGCTGGAAAAGACTGAGGCACTAGTGTACACAAATGCGGATTGTCCAATTTTGGCAGCAAGCTGGAGTTCAAATAGCAAAGGTCGCAGGACGGTTAGACTCATAGGCGTTTGAACCTAAGGACCATGAAGGAGCGAATTTTCACCTGTGCAAGTTACTAACGGGACACGGTTGCTTCTGAAAGTATCTAAAAAAGGGGTGGGTACACCGTTCTACCGGGATGAGCACCAGGATGCTCACCATAAATTCTTTGTACCCTCAAATCCATGATTAACCCGGTATATACTCCTCGATAGACTCCTCGTCTCTGGAACTCAACCCACGGAAAAAGCAGTACCATCAACTGACCATACACAGCCAAAAATCAGCGCATAAAGCCTAAAAGGGGATGAAATACTTGCCAAACGGCTGTGGATACCGCAATCACTGATAATTGGAATAGCGCTGGAGGTACCCCTCTGGTGAATAACATCCAACAGCACCTGAAAGACATTTTTATTTTTTGGTTTTAAGCGGGAGTTGGCAAGTTTGAGTAGATTTCGTAAGATACGGATAAGTTGGCAAGTTTTAATAGAATTCGTAAGATATGAAACAGTCGGTATAGCTACAAAAACCTTAGACCCCAGTCGTAAAAAACGGCTAGAACGATTGGTTTATTAGAGTGTCACGTTGCTGAGTACCATCTGTAAGGTGCTCATTTCTGTCCTGCTAGATATATAATAGGCAAATATAAAGAAATATGTATTCCACTTAAATCACCAACAGATCAGATTGTCTCTGTAATAGCAGTCGATAGAAAGCTTTTAAAATGCAATTTGGAGCTTTTTCATTTTTTTCATTGACTTCAATATTGTATCGAGTGTAGCTGGTTTTTGCAAACTAGTCTTCCTGGTGAATTTAAACGTATATCCCTTGTTGGTGATTGGTCCACAAAGGCGTAGTGAGCTGGTTTCAAACGGTATATTGACACTTTATTTGGTTTATTTTTAATGTACACCAGAAAGTATTTGGGCATTCATTTGATTCTATGAATAGTCCTTGGTAAGGTTCATCTATCTAGGATGAAATGTCATAGCCGATGGCACTTATGGCGAAAAAAAAATCCAGGTACAAAAAAAAAGTTTTTCAGTCGATGAAATCTAAACCTATCAATGATCTCCAAACAATCTAAACTTCATCTATCCGTCATCGAAGGGAAGATCCTGCCATGGAGATTTGGTATCCAACATGAAGATAGGTGAACTAACTATATGAGCGATATGACGATTATAAAGTAAAATGCAATAGGCTAGGGTGGGCAAAGTGCTCACCTCGCATAAGCAATGAACGCCAAATTGTAGAACATGTTCGATCGTGTGTAGATGCTCTTATTGGCGTAACCATCAAGCCAGAAATGAGCCTCATCACTGAACAAAATTTTCCCGTAATACAGTTGATTTTCGACCCATTCTCCGAAATTGCTACGCATTCGATGGCCTTACGGCTTTAATTCTTGCACCAATTGGATCTTGTAAGTCTTCAGATCATGATACTTGCGCAAAATTTCCCAAAAAGTTGATGATCCGAACCCAACAGATCCCAACTTCTTGCGCACGTCTGCGGAGCGTCAAATCTGGGCTGTCAGCACAACAGCCTTCCACGGCTGCGATATTCTCTCCGGAACGCACTGTTCTTAATCCTGTCGTTGGCCTAAGGTGCAGCGATGTGAGGTGGTTGCGCAAATTTGCATTCACATGGCGAATAACATGTGCTGATGGACGATTATGCGGTCCATAAAACTCACCAAGCGATCTTTGAGTTTGCACAATTGAACACTTATTTCAGAAATAAATTTCCACGATTTGTAGACGCTGCTGTGGTGTGAATCTGTTCATGGCAATTTGTAGTTTTCGGAGTATAAGTAAATTTGACAGCTGTCATCAGCTCATTTGACAGTGGTGGGTTTCGAAATGCAACACTTGTAAAAAAACACCAATTTTGATAATAAGCTATGTCATTGTCATCCAAAAACAAGCAAAAATAATAGTTATACTGAAATTCGAAAAACAGCATATACTGATGGAGGATTTAACATAAGGTCATGAGCTTTTTCTATGAAACCTGACTTTGCCAATGCAGAAAAATATAAACTTCTTCATGCAGTTTCAATTAATTTTCCTGGGCTTGCGCAGATTCTCTGGATCGACTGGGATATAATCTTCATCCTCCTTTATTTCACTTGATACATATCAAATTATTGATAAAATCTGGCTCCAGGAACGGTAAGGTGATAAGTTGTTTTCTGTTTCAACATATTATTTTCGTATAACAAAGTTCGCAACCATAGATCGCACGAATTAAGCAGGTGTTCTATAAGGAAGTGTTCTGGAACCATTTATACACTAACTGCACTAAAAAAATAAAATCTTGTGGTGCTCTCGCTGGGATGAAAACCCTGACCCAATGTCCTGATTTTGAGGCACCACATAATTATTTTCAAACATCGTTAAATTACCGACTTTCAGCCAACGCTTCAAATAAACTTAACCGCATACTGAAAAACTTCAGCCTAGCTGACCAGTTGCCATTCCTGCTGTTGTGTGACAGCGAACAGCTATAAAACGGAACAGTCTGAGATTATATCTTAGGAAGACTACGAGAAAAGATACAGCGATGGTGACTCACAAGCTCCAAGAATAGTGAGAGTCTGCAAATCGGTAGACAATTTATTTCACATTCAATGTTTTACAGGTTTCATATGATAGATATTCGAGTTTTCAACGTCGATATAAAGCTGAAGTCCCTATTATATTCTGAGCACTGAACGGTTAACCTAGGATGGGATCATGATCAACGTCTAGCCATAGATTCGAACCACAATCACAGACAATGTTGTAGTGATTGAGCCACAGAAACATCTTTAAATGCAAATTAAAAGTTGCTTGCTAATAAATACAAAAATCAAATCTGATTTATATAGGTGATGAGAATTTTATCCATATTGCTCAAAATTAGGGGCAGTTGAAATATCGAATAATCAATGAATGGAAAAAGCTGACCATGTCAGGGCTCACGAATCTCAAAACTAATGTAGAAGTCGGTTTAGAAACCATAAGAACGGTCATGTTCTAGTATCAGATCAAACTTTACCTGTGACGTTAGTAACGTTTGCCTATAGCATTAATAATCATGTCAAAAATAAGCTTTAGACGTTTTGCATCAAAATCATAGAACAAAGAGTCCATTGTTTTCACTTAATGAACGCCAAAATGTATTTCATTCTTCTAAAAATATTCTACAGACTTTCGTTTAATTGCGTCAACAGAGTCAACAACATCAGACCAAACCTTTGCTGCCCAGCAAGTATAAATAATATTCTTATCTTTGCTCTGACCATGTCACGAAACTCTTGACACTAAGCGTTCTCCGCACAATTATTTCTGCTCTTCCGACCATAATTTATTATTGCTCTTCAAGTTTCTTCTGCAATGCATTAAATTCTTTACATTTATCTGTTGCATCCACAACGCAACGACAGAAACGGCAATGGCACTCGGTTCCATAGCAAACAATCCATTATATCGACCGAAGACTGAGAAGTCAAGGAACGACTAAGCGAGTTGTTACACCTTTGCCGAAGTTTCAATTTAATTAAATGGAAACGGTCTTTTTGCTGTTTCTTTACTAGCGAGCACTGAGCACGTTGCTAAAGACACTTTTTTCCGACATTAAATGTTACGAGTTTTATTGGAGCGAATGTTTTGCTGAACTTGTGCAGTGGAGTCTCTAGCCCTAGAAGCAGGTTTTCATATTACAGCGGAACATAGGGCAAGAAGAATATAGCATGTCTTAATCACACAGCAGGCAACATTGCGCTGGTGCATGTAATTAGGAAAATCTATTTCGACAGAAGTTTGGACACGAGACTGTCGAATCGTCTTGCCGCTATGCATATCCCTGAATACATAAAAATAAAATTATCTCGAGCGCAAAGGGAAACAAGAAGAGATTACGATGAAAAATTATGCATTTTTCAAAAAGTGATAGTTGATTTCCAGTAAATTCGACCTCATGCAGTTCTACTGAACAAGATTTTACTACGATGAAAAATTACCGTGCAACTTGTTGATTAGACGGCAAAAGATTAATGAGGAATTATTACAAGAGAAGTAGTTGGTTGCATTTAGCTAGTCAGCGAACAAGCACTAGTTGACTGGCATTTCAAAAACGTTAATTAAATTTGACGCTATCGCAAGTGAAGATATATGTGAGCTGGAAGCTTTTTTATAACATGCATTTTTTAGATTATGCAAACCTTTAGCCACTTGAAAAATTCCGGGCAAAAGTTAAGTTATCCCTCTCCATAAAACTGCTCGATATTTTTCCGGAGCCAAAAAAGGCATTCGCTTTGCCAATTCATAATAACTCAAGAACTTTCAAAAGACAACTCCATTGTTTAACCTACCTATTATTCTCCAGCCCAATGTATAGTGAGTGTAATGGCCTTCATTCATTTATTCGGAAAAAATTCTTTTCTGCTCGCTTTTATAGCCCGTGAAATTAAGGGAAAACTTTATAATTAGGAAATTTAATCGAGCCGAAATGTTTTGACCTATTTCCTTTTCGCCCTTAATTACATTGTTTTTCTGGTGCTCTGACTATGATACGGAAATGATGGAAATATCTTGTTGTTTCTCTTATACCTTGAGCTTGAAGTAAAGTCAAAAAGAAACATTATTTAATTATTTCGCGGAAGCATGTTGTTGTAAATAGTGGAGTCTCAAAGCTTCCTTTGAAGCTATTATCAAAGAATATTGAATTTGCGAGTACCTAGCCAAAATGTAATAGTTGGGTCCTCTGAGTGAGGAAGAATATTTTAATTGAGTTTGAGTGCTGATTAATGAGTATGTATTGGAAGTTGTTAGGGAAAACTTTCAAAATATGCGAAGCAAAGTTATAGCGAAGTTTTTCGTGCGAATTATGGTCACCTTGGTATTTTACATGGGACGTGAAAAAAGGGTGTGCCTTAAAGATGAAACGTTACATGTACGAATAATTTAAAGAAATTCACTTCTGCTTGTTCAGAAAATGAAAGAATTATTTATTGCTAGTTTGTTTAATCTGCAGCTCCAACTGTCGGTCGTCTTTCAGACAATTGACGTATTCACCCCTTGAAGGAATTCTGGTCTTTGGAGCCGATCTGATCATTGAGAACTCTCCGCAAGAACTGAATCGCTTTTAAGAAAGAAAAGAACTACAACGACCAAAATAAGTAGTAATGCCTAGGTTCTATGTCTAGTCAATACGGCGAGTAGGATAGAAATTCCCAATTCTGTCGTTTAAATGAATTTTTCACAACGTTCGCAACATGTGATTTTCCACTGCCATATACTAACAAATTAATTTGTTGTGTCTGTTGCTGTTCACTCATTCTGGGTGTTAATCTCAATTCAAGCTTACTTCAGATGTATTAATTTACGTGGGTAGATATCAGCTTTGATTGTTTAACCTGATTTAAACAGTTTCACACCTTTCTAATCCCATCAGATACAGATCATAACCTTATAATATTGAAAATTCGCAGATGCATGAAATTTTCGCGGGTAAGTAAATAAAAATCAATAGTCTCCCACCTTTCAAGTAAGAGAGGTTGTTAGCTCTGATTGCTAAGGCGCCAATCCAAACCAGCGATCTACCGTTCGAATCCCGCCGTATGCTCATGGTTGTATTTGTTGGTCCTGTGTTGTCTTAGGAGCCGGTGACTGGGCATAATGCAGCTTTTCTGAAAATACGAATAAAATGTGGCAATAAAAAATGTTGGAATCAATTGAAATCGGCTTCTTCCATATGTGTCTCCCTATCGCCATAACTGAGCATTCGCTTGAAAGAGTAATTCCCTTACCTTTGGCATAATCATAGGAGAAAAAAATTACGTCAGTTAGATATGCCTCATGAGCTGATGCGAATTTCCAAATTTTAAAACACCAACATGAGAATATGATGCATATCTTCGAAACCACAACTTAGGGCGATTGTTCTAAACGTTGGCCACTTTGCTCCTAAAGTTCGGCCTGTTGCAATTCTTTTTACTAATGTTCCAATTAGTATTAAAATCGATTTGGCCAAAAAATCATATTTCTACATATATATATATATATATATATATATATATATATATATATATATATATAAATATATATATATATATATATATATATATATATATATATCGCGCCATCCGACAAGGTCCAGGTCTCACCAAATGTTAATTATCTTTTTAGTGATATTTTTAATATGCCTATTATTTTATCAAAAAATAGTTTTCAAAAAAACTAAGTTTTCAAAATGAATTTCGAACGTGTTCTTAATTAAAATTTCATGAAGTTTTACAAAAGTTTAACCCTGTATGTAGGTTAGGAAAAATTCGGGAAAATTTAATATTTTTTGAATTGTGATTACTTTTGACATAACTATTGAATCATTATAAAACTTACAAAACACATTGATGTTACTAAGTTGTATACTTATTTAGTTTTGTATGATGGTGCTGGCAACCCTGTAGCTACGGCAGGCGCTGAAAGTGAAAACCTTCAAACCATCGACTCTCCTGAAAAATTTTCGCTTTTAAGGAAAAAAAGCAACTCATATATAAATCTTATGCTTTGTCTACACAGTTCAAGTAAAACTTTTGAAATTTCATGTCGGACAAGAACGGTAACTCTTCCCCAATTTACCTATATTTTTAGCATGAAAAACTTCTGTTCGCGAGAACTCACAGCCCGATAATCAAATACAGTTTAAATTTACAGAATGTATTGGTCTTAACTAGGAATAAGTCTGATAGAAGCGATTTTGAAATGTGGGCAATTCTGTGCCAGTGGCGTCATTTTGAGAATTCACTAAGAAAAATAACTGCTTTTGGCCCTATAAATTATGATTCAGTCACCAGATTTTGATGAAATTCACACGGTAACTGAACCTTACTTTAAGCCAGAAGATGCATAATAGGCCCAGGAGGTTGCAGTTCTGGAGGCCATCTGGCACCATTCTATGCATATCGATCACTATCGGCTTAGTTTTATACAAAGAAACTGTCAACGCATGTAAAATAGCAGTCAAACGCACAGAAAAACATACTCCCATGCAAATTATGTAAAAACCAGGTTATATTCGTGTTATAGGCTGGCCAGGTATCGAGGAAATGACCAGGTATCGAGGAAATGCTCAGGAACTAAGAATAATTTTTTTCTGGCACATTTGCGGTACAGTCATTTGTAGATGCCACAAGCAAACTAGATGCAGCCAAGTGAACTTAACTAGAATCTAAATGGGAAAAAAGAACGGACTGTATGAAGACCTCCCAGGACATTATGCCCGTCACTCGATTCAAGCAACAGATTGCACAAGCTAAGCAGAAGCTGCTTAACAGAGACGGTTATCTTGCTCACAGGATATTGTTTTACTGCATCTCATGCGAATAGATTATCTGACAACGTATGCAGGAGATACGAAATAGAAGAAGACACAATTTAGCATACCTATAGCGAGTGCCCAATATTTCTCTCTTCTGCGGGTAGCGTACTTTCTCTGGAGCTATCTTTTGCATATCTTAAAATCACATTTTAACGTGTTCGACAACAGCCTTATTTCAAGCAAATTACATGCTCTTATAAAAACAGTGTTATCTGTAACAACACATGAAACTTTGTTCGTCTCAATATCCCATCCATAAAAGAATTCCAGTGGCGTGTATGTTATATTTTATTCATTGTAGCCCGAAACATTAATTTTGTTTGTAGCAACGGTCGAATACAAAGCCCTTCTGCTTAGATTAATTTGCACAAGTCAGGTATCTTATAGGAAGAAGCGTAGCTAAATAATACATCCTGGAAGAAGCGGTGCTGAAAATATTGATTGTCGTAATTTAATTTTTATTCTAGCTTTTAGTACTTATTATGTCGTTGTTACAAATACTGATTCAGGAATTTTCATGTAGCAACCTGAGCCCGATATTAATTGAGCTTATGAGCTATCAAAGGTGCGACTTTTACCTCACCTGGTCTATCACTCAAAACTACTACACCACGACTCCTCTAAACGGAAAAATACCTAAAATGGGCCAGCAAATCAGCGTAAATGCATCCGAGCGCAGCAATAACTTTCTTTTGCCATATTTATCTACCAAACGAGAACAATTTTTTTAAAAGTTAAATTCACCATCGAAACGCTCATATTATTCAGCCGATTTCGCCTAATATACGTTATTTTTGCATACAGTCGATTTTGATGTTTCGCGATTCCTTTGCCGGTTACGAAAACACCTTTCACATAAAACCTGGACACCACACACACCACCTGGGCAAGCTAATCAAACATGGTTGTGCTGTTAGGAGTTCCCCGTCTTCTGTTGTATGTCGTTACCGAAAAGGACATGCTCAGCTTTCTAATAAACCTTTCCATATATTTTCGCGGTTAGATCATCTTCACTTACGCGAGTGAAATCAGTGACCTATGAAAGCCCTTCGAGCCTGATTTTATCACTGACCTTACGATGTCTCAAAATGAAACAGCTTCAGGTTCTATTCTGAAATTTTTCTGATAACTATAACAACAAGAGAATCTGATCAGATGCTATTAGTCTGGAATATATTTGACCACCCATCTAGAACCTCCATCAAGACCTCTCACTTAGACCGTCAGCCTAAAACTTTTTCGTCAGACGATCCTCCTGGAGCGATCCCGTGGCGAAGCGTTCATCACCGGAAGACTTTGTTGCGTATATGGTGGCATTACACAGGCTTCGTGTAGTATCAACTGTTGAAACCTGGCCAACACATGATTCAAGTGTACTCTCAGTAGCTACGAGAAGCTTATCAGAAATTACAGAATAAGCATGAATATCTGGCAAGGATCTTGTTAATCATTACTAATAATAATCATCACTAATCGTAAGAAGTCTCTAATTTTCCGAGACAATGTAGTCTTAAACCAACATAGATCGACCATAAATAATTTCATGGATGTTGGCTTCTCTTACTTAACGTATCGAACATTTTTGATACTTTTTGCGATAAATCTGAAGTTTAAGTGAAATTCTATTAACTTGTAGTCCATTTTTATACGGTTTATGAAATTTCATATTCCAAGCTAAATATTATATTTGTACAAATGATGCATGCATATAATGTACAAGTACAAATGAAATGTAATGTACAAATGAAAAGAAAACTAATCTTCTTGGAATATCCATCAATCTATCTTGAATACCCATTCATTTAATCCGACATCTTCATTCAATTAGATACTTGCTTGCAAAGATGATTTCAAGAATAAACTGCAAATACAAAACTGAATGACGTACGAGTATCTAGTGGTTTTACCGGTCTGGATGGGAAGATTGCAATGGCCTGCGGCATAATCTATATTAGTTCTAACTAAGATTCAATTCGTCGCGTTTGTCTGGATTAACGACAAGTTTCACAAATGTCTAATTGTGCCAAGATTAGGTATTGGCTGGATTTTTATTTCTTAAAGTATCCATTACACGAGAAATGTAGGCTTTAAATTGATTTCATTGGAAGTTCTTAGTATTTTTGTATAGGCTATTTTCAACAGGAAGTTCCTTCGCGACATTCGTGGAATTAAATAAAAGCTGGTTATCTTATGGAAAGTCCAAGGAAATTTTTGAAAATATTGTGGGTGACGATACCCGAGTTATAGGACTTTGTAAACGACGTGATACTAATGTGCGTTCAAGTTCTGAGCTCATGGTTGCTCGTGCTTTTAGGCATAGATATACAGTGGTGGTCACTGACAAACGTGAATTTCCTCCGAAAATCAAATATTTCTCCTTACTTCCTACAGAAAATACAAATGTTCCTGAAATTATATAATTTTATTCATTTACTCTTTTATTGAGATAAAAGCTCTTAATTTTTAGTTAACAGTATTTAGAAAATTCCTTTATTCCCATGCACCTAGGGTTTGGGCAGTGGGAAGTACAAAATTGTGTCTGTTGAAAAATATTAATTACAGGTAATTTAACAGTAGTAAAATTTAACAATGTTTTTTAATAGCTGAATGAATATGTCAAGAATTCTATACAATAATTTTTAGTATTTTGTTACTCCTCCTCGGGCTGCAATTACTGCTCTATTGCGGTCGGGCATTGAAGAGATTAGGTTGTGCAAAATTACCATCTCAACTTCGTTATCCCAATCATCTTGAATAACGGAATCGAGTTGCATAGCATTCCTTGAGTTTTCCCTCGCCACTCGTCTCTGAATGATCTGCCAGAGGTTCTCGATTGGATTAAGATCCGGACTGTTGCCTGGCCAGTCTAAGCGGATTATACCCATCTTGAGTTTGAATTTTACGAGACTAACAAAAAAATCCCTACTTACCATCCTTGCACGCTGGCAAGGCGCATTGTTGTCTTGAAATATGACTTCTTCTACCTGCGCGTACAGCTCTTCAACTGAGAGTAGCAGATTGTCCTGCAGTATCACCTTGTAGTAAACATCCTTCACAGTTCCTCTAATTAAAGGTAGTGCTCCTAATCCGTGGTATCTTAATACCATATCATCCGGCTGGTTGGTTGCCTCACTGTGTGCCTGATGCATGGTTCGTTGTAGCGTTCTCCAGGTCTCCGACAAACGTAGCTCATACCATCAGAGCCGCAAATGCTAAATTTCGATTCGTCAGTGAAAATAACATTCTTCCAATCGTTATGGTTCCACGATACGTGTTTTTTGCCCTAATTGAACCTTTTTGGCAAGACTAAATGCTTTTAAATTGGCCTCCAGCAGTCGGCGTCGAACAGTTTGCGCGGAAATTTTACTTCCACCAGCTTCCACAAAGTCCCTTCGTATCTCAGTCTAAGTAACCATCCGATTGCGTAAACTCATTCGCACAATGAGCGATCGTCTCCCCTTGTGGTCTCTCTGCTTCTGCCTCTTAAACGCAAAATTTCGGTCTTCATGACAACGTCGAGCACTTTCATATTTCGCACTTTTTGTACACTCAAACAATTTAACTCTCAAAATAGATCTTGACAGAATAACAGCGTATCAAGAAATGATAGAAAATTTGGTCTTTTACCTGCTAATTTGACTACCCCGGCTGCAAAGCAACCCTTAGAAAATCTAAACAATCTTTGTCCAAATATTAATGACCAGAACTGTATATAAAAATTAAATCTTTAAATTGAATAATGCAAAAATTGAGTAAGGTGATCTATTACCATATGTACGAAAAACAAAGAATAAATTCTATTTTTGTATTGAGAAATCGAAGTAAAATGTTTGTGCCAAATGTCACCTAAAGTGTAGGAAAACATCCGCTTTGATCTGCAGTTGTGTTTACTCTTATACACCAGTTCACTCATCATACTGGTTCTTAATCGAATCAAATAGGTTGTTAGTACCATTGCATTCATTGCAAACATGATATTAACTGTGCTGCGTACAAGCCTTCAATAAGTAACTTGTCCGTTTTCTGAAACCAGCAAACGGGAATCGGATGGATGCGAGAGAGTTGTACAAATCGTAAAGTAACTATGATAACATATTTCGTACCGACTGAACATTTTTCATTCGAGATGTCTAAGTCACAGCTTGTTCCAATCTACCAGTAACGTGTGTATCTAGATGAGTATAGCATGTAGGTCTTACATGAACGTCGGTATTGTTGTGGAGATGTAGAAGATTTATTTCTCCGAATTAATTCGTGTAATCGTTATGTTGGTGGCGGTGTTGAAGACAAAGGTTGAAGGGTAATTAAAAATGGATTTCATACAGGTAGATAGGTATAGTAAATTTATAAGCTGGAAACGGGCACATGTAAACTTTGGAAAATAGCTTTAAGTTCATATGAGTTCATTCGATGGTTTTCAGAATTCCAAGGGAAATCTTGATTTTGCTTTAGACATAATTTCAGATTTGTGATAAATCAGTCGAGTTGTTTGACGCAACTTGTTTATGTACACACAAACACCTAAAACTAAAATGGTGAAACAAATATCAAATTTCAACATCTTCCTTCCATTGCCTTTTCAAGCCTGATATTTTCACTTCCTTAATCGTCCTATAATCAACATCCATTTTGAAACTTTCCAAATAAATTTCTTTTAAATTAACTTTCCCGTGAATGCCATCAAGATTCCCAAGTGCTATTCCATATTGCACTCCCTAAGGTAAAATTTGCTACACTTTATCAAAATGACGACGATGACTATTTTCCGAGACCAACGAACTTCATCCACATCTTGGAAGATCTGCCGATAAGCTCCCTAAGGAGGATGTAGCTTGCGACTTTATAATACAAAAATATGCACGAAAATCCTGAAATCATCAGAACGAAATGGATGTCGATAACGAGGAGAAGGAGATAACTAAATCGAGGAGGCATATTATCATTGTTTGGCTCTAATTACACGATAGACTGAGATGAACGGAAATACTTATGATTGTTAGGTATGGTGAGAATGATCTGACAAAAACATGCTTCTACACACAATCGAATCGTGGAAGAGGGAACAAGATGTCTTTGTGTACTTTTTCTTAAAAAAACAATTACCCGCGAGCAACTTAACTAGCTTAACGCGTAATTGCTTTGCTCTAAGAATAGCTTAATCAATTTATCCCCCAGCTATTTCTGAAGACAGCCAGCCATCAAGTCGCATAGCTAATGCTCTGTCCTCTACCTTGAAGTGATTAAAAAATACACAGGGCACCCGCTGTTTGCGAAATTCTTTCGTGTTTATTGTCGGCAACCACTTTACAGTTCGCCCATTTAATGTTACAGAGTGCACATCGGCGGATGCAAGCGAAATAAGACAATTTTATAGGAAAATATGTAATTTAGTATGCAAATATCTTTATAGAAAATGTTTACGTTACGAAACCATGGGAGATGTGCGTGTGTAGATATTGATGTTTACTCTGCCATAAGAACGTTGCTCCCTTTACAAGGCCAAAAACAGGTAGCAATTAAAGAAGTTTAAAATTTATGTAGCATGGCGCCAGATTATCATGCTATTACTGCAAAAGTTAAGTACCTAAAAGCTTGAAAAAGGGGTTGACATTGAACTAAAATTGATGGCATAATATTAGTCTATTTTCTGAAATCACGATGCTTGAAAATAATTAATGATGGCTTATTTTTTATTATCATCCTAAAGTATGATTGTTGCTAAAAATTGATTGTCCTAGAGTATGATTGTTGCTAAACAATGAAATCAATAAAAATAAAGTAGTTATTGATAAACTACAATCAACATTTTTTTTTGTTTTTCTTTTAAATTACTTTATTAAACTGCTACCTTCGTATAAGAAGCTTCAGTAAATTTTCAAATCTTACATGCTAGGAAAAGTGATGTGCACCACTCACAGTTGAAGACGTGTACATTTCGGGCGGAAGTTACGATATTGACTACTTGATGAGTCAGCGAGCAAAGTCAGTTTTCTAGAATTACAATGTTCGTATTGCAGAAGAGTTCGAAAACCAAAGAAAGTGGCTACACAAGTTTTCTTCTACGTTAGAGATAGAAGGTCTACCGGGTCAGTTCTTTTCAATCACTGAAATCAACGATGGGTTATTTTTTACCAGTTTTTTGGGGTGAACAAGAATAACAACACTGTCCCAGTGAATTCACTGGGACAAGAGTTGTTGTTTCCAATGCGTCTGTTCTGGACAGCAAAAAAATACGCCTAATATATCACTCGCGTCACAATCGATTCGCGATTGAATTAACGCGCCAGGAAGCATTTTATTCGCTTTTCGACAGATTCGCTTCGTAAGACTCGCTGTATAAGACTGACTTAGCTAAGACATCTCGCCAGCGACACTTATACGTTTGGGCAAGGTAAATTGTGATTCTCGATTTCTCGTCTGGGCTCGCCTCGATTTCTCTTGTCTATGTGTCTGTTTGTGTCTTGGCTTCTAAAAGATTCTTATCATCGTTTACCTGGGATCTATGGCATTTTTCCGTTCTATGAGATACATGTATGAGATATTTCTCGATGCTTCTCGTTATTTCTGGTACTGATAGGGTGTAATATGATTTATTTGGTTTGTATGCAATATTTATTACAAACAAAGGAATATCCTGGAAATTTATCGCTGAGCACGCTCCTAGCGGGACGGTTTTTGGGAACGACTATTACGGAGAACAAAGGAAATACTAAAAACGACTACTACTTACAAATGTGAGCTCTTATATTTGTTCCATGTTTATTGGATACTACTGAGAAAATTAGTATTAATTTGAACTTTCTCTTTAGTTTTTTAACTATACGCTACAACTTAATGACGACGAGAATAATCAATTTTGTGAAATTAGAATATGGCTTGTTATTATTATTAAACAACTCCGCTTAAAGCCCATTCGGTTTTTGTACATAATTAGGTTTTCAGTTTCACCAAAAATATAAAATGCAAGCACATATTGCTTCCAAATATACTGATCGAGTTGTTAGCCAAGCTTCAAAAACGTTTATGGATCCATCCGCTGAAAATGGATTGAAACTTATGGTAGAAATAAGAAAATATGTACAAACCATGTCAACCCAATGAATATCTGAAAGCAAAGTCTGTGACACTAAAATGTCTCGCCCAGAAGAGAGATATCCTTAAACTTAACTTGAAAGCATAACCAAATTTATTGGAAATTATAGGCCTGGACAAATTTTCCATTTGGAACTAGCAACGCGAAATTAGTATGCATGAAACCTAGTCTATTTTACTGTTTCTAGTACGATTAATTTAGATAAATGCAAACTGTTGCCCAGATTTTATGCAAACCAAGAATAGAACACAATATTTTATTTTAAAAAACAAGCAAAATAATGTTTTTTGCAACTGGCACTAATTATTTTTATTTTATGTCTATTCATCCTATTTGACCTATTTAGAACCCACTTCGCAAATGATAAATTAGAGTTCCATCTATCAAATGTATGGCAAACAAAGTAGCCCACATTCAGCGTGTCTATGTTTCGTAAACTTCACCTGTAACAAAAGCATGTCACAAATGTTTCTATATCCGTAAAATTCCAGTGTTTGTCGTCATTCTTGTACCTAATCAAAGAGTTTCGCATCAAAATTATCAACTATTGAAAATATAGTGGAACATCTGTCAATTACAAACGAACGCGACAAACGACACATACGCCGTTGATTGCGTTTAATAAATAATGCCGAAAAATCGGCATAATAATACTAATAATAAATCACTGGCAAAGGATCGTACAACTTCACAATCCGTTCAGCACTCCTCGTCATCGTTGAATCGAAAAGGCGCGCAACAACAGTCGCCGCAGCAAATCAGGAGTATTCTAAGAAACGTTAATTTAAACGAATATATGTCCAGCGTAGCAGAAGCTATCAAGCAGAGGCTTCCTGATAAAAATCAGCACCTGCAGCGTGCTGGTACAACAAATAACGAGAATAGTATGCGACGTTTCGAAGAGAGTGGAGAAGGAAACAAGATGCAGGCGTTTCGGAAGAAACACGTAAAGTTCAGTGACGTTGTACACGCCTTTAGTATAGGTGATGGTTGGAAAATGTCGACGTTTGTTGAGAAACTGAAGTCCGAAGTCGATCAGCAGGTACATGAAGCTTCAAAAAACACTTCTTTAGGATGGGCAATCCATATAATATTCCAGCAGCTATTGATGGAAGAAACTAACCAAATCACCATTATTTTACAGGATCGTAGCAAAAGACTTCGTGACAACTACCCTCACTATATGACCAAGTATACTCCATTTCCAAAAGGACTCTGATTTCAAACATCAACAAGCATCAACTACTGGCCCTTGTATCAATCTTAAGGTTGTACGATTTTGTATCTGAAGAAATCGCAAGCATAATTTTTTTTGGAATATTAAGTGAAATACTTATTTTAGCTTTCCTGCATTGAAAATCACTTTTGAAATAAAGTCATTTTAACGAAAATAGTCTTGAGTTTAGTTTGAAATTTTCAATATTATCAACTCTTTACATCTTTCGTATTCAAAATACTGTGGAAAATCGATGGGAATGTTATGGATGTTCCAACCCTTGCCGACAACCTTTCTATTGAAGTATTCATAGCATGGTGCCACGGTTTCTAAATCGGCCACTGTGAAAACATAACGTTTTTCAAGTGCCATATAAACTACTTTGCGCTTCTTGAAGTCCCTCGATAGTAGCTTGGAAAGGACACTAATCAAGCCATCGGTCAAGTCATCATCGTAAATCACTGTCAACGAAAGTAAAGTTAAAAATTGATCTGATCATAACAAACTGAAAAACATACCATCTGCTGCAATGACAATATCTGTTTGTTCTATTTCTTTCACTATGGCATCCGTAAACGGTTTTGTGAAATCCAATTCAAGGACATTGAAATCACTCTGAACGATAGTGTGATTCCGTCGCACGTTCTTCCGAATTAAATCTAAAATTCCACCAATGTCGACATCTGTACAAACGACTTTTTTTGCATAGATAGCGGCTGCGATACTCGTTAGACCAACACCGGCACCAATTTCCAAGATTTGTTTATCAGAGAGATCGTGACGGATGTGAAAGAGGTAGTCAGCAAGAAGTAGAGCACCGCGCCAAACTTGCAGGCCAACCAGCTGCAAAACCGTCGATTGGGAATGTTCTGAAAATCGAAAAATAGAAGTTGAAAATTTAACGTCTAACGAGAGATTATCAATCAGAAATTACCAATTTCAATCACTCCTTTGTTTTTACGTGAGACAATCAGATCACCATCTGAGTCAACTTCAGTCGATGTAGGGGTTTTCGTTTCTGTAGGATAGACGAAGCAGAATTTCGAAACTGCACCTAGAATCGAGAGAAAAATGTATAAGTGTTTTTAGAGCAGGATTTTCGCTTGTGTAAAAGATTACCAGCTGGCTGCTAGCAGTAATATTAGCAGCCAAATAACTACTGAATATGATACTTACGAAAAAAAAGAAAAATTAATGAATTAGTTAATATTTTAATTTAAAGACCAAATTGCCCTTTAGAAGCTAGATATATTTTAATTTCTTGGCAGGAATCGATATTTCGAGGGTAATCTTCTATCTTCTTCAGTGTCTATTCAACGTATCAGCTCTCCTGCACTTTACTTCTGCCTTCTAAAAAATCGGTTTGATCGTATGGAGACATGGGCTTATGTCTGAAACCTCCCTTAGATGATATTTAAATGATAAAGCAACTTTTTTGTATAATCATTTAAATTATTAGTTTCCAACCTTTTTCACCTATTCTGCGAACATTATCTTTTTAAGAGACTCGAGCTTACTCATGAAAAACTCTTTGGATTTATCTTTTAATATTGGATGGACACTGGTCTCAAAAAATCGTTGCTCAAAACGGCAAAACATATCACGCACTGTGGAACCTCCATTCCGTTCTTTTCAATCGAAGCAAATCCGTATTTGATGCAATCGTCCGAATATTTTGTTTTCTTATCGGAGGCGACGAAAGACATGATGGATGCAAAAGAAAACGCGCGACAACTGAATTTACTTTATTATAAATGACATTCTAATATACTGCGAATAGTATTAACACAGTTGATAGAAAGGTGAAAAACTCAATTACAACTAAACTGGAATGCACATAGAATACTTCTTATACATAGTACTCATTATGTTTGCAGTTTGTGTGCTTGCGGTACTTTTCCAAAAAAAGCAAAATAGGAATAGAAAGAGAGAATGGCTGTGTTCTTAAGAGGCAAACGCTTAGTATATCGTTCCACATTCGCTTAGTAGCACATTGTAATTGTATTGATTTCTGTAAACCACCTGCAGTCTCATTCGTCATATACAAAGCTCAGTTTCAGCCATGTTCTAGGAAAGCAGCCAATATTCTGCAGTAATAAATGCATGATTTTACATCAAAATTTCAGAATTGAAATTGTTAAATTGAAGCGTTATAAATTTTATTTATTTAGATAAAGTAACGAAATTAAAATTCCTAACTTCAAATATATCTTCAAATACTCATGCATTTGGTAAATCAGTAAACTCTTGCTTTAATGGCAAAATCTACTAATTAAAAAATCTAACGTCAGGAAAATGACAGGGATAAACCTCAAGACTCTATCCAATCTACTGGTTTCCTTTAACATATCGCATAACACTTGGAACTTTAGGGTAATGTTCTTCCCTAGGAAATCCATTGAACTTGGAGAAAGGGCTTGAGGATGTCTCAGCTCTCATCGCTACTGAAATCAAAAATGCTTTGTAGATGGAGTACAACCCCAAGACTAGAAACCTTGAAAGACAAATTCGGACCCGGTCTTCAGAGAATACCCTTCGTGGAAGAGAGTTCCACGCCGCTTGAATTCGTTCAGCGTCTGGTATTGCTTTCCGTTACGGTAAACAGTACGTAGCAGTTGACTCCAGACCTTTTCAATTATATTTAGATCTGGCGATCTCTATGGCCATTATAGCACATTTATGTTCTACTCAGCGAAATATTCCCCCACGATGTTTGCGCTATTTACGTCCGTATTATCATGCTGAAAAAGAAAGTCTGCATCAGAAATTCGGACTCCGGATTGCTCTATAATTTCAATATAATCACTTTTTTTCAAATTAACGCGAAATAAACCTAATTTCTGTATTTCCTTTATACCCAGTCCCGGCTGAAACCATAATTCCCTCTCTGCTAATTTGATACATTATGTTCATTTAAGGATGTTTTCTCAAATCTTGAAAAAAGTGCGTCGAACCTTCAGGTTCATCTGGGAATAAACGTCTTTCGTCTGCAAAAATTACTATTCGCCATGTTTTCGTGAAAATTACTATTCGCCATCGTTTAATGTGTTGACGGGCAAACTGAATTTTCTCTTCTTTGTGTCTCGCAGTGAGCGGAGGCTTTTTTCATTTTTTCATTTTTTAAATTTTAAAATTTTTGCTTTGATTATAGCTTTCGCAACGATTTGCCTTGCAGTGTATCTGGATTGATTCATCACTATACATTGACTCCTTTTAATAATTTTAGCGATTTTCGCCACAGTATTGTTTTTTTTAACGTAATACTATATTCATTTCTTCCGTAAGTTTTTTCCTCCATTCATTTTTCGCAGAAACTTATTGATACAATTGTCATACGTTTTCTTTCAAGAATCCGCACTATTTAAGATACAAATTCACTAAAGACAACACTAACGCCGCGAGATTTGAAAATCTGTCTTATATTTTTGTAGCAGCCAATTATTAAGGATTTTTACGAAACTCATTAAAGAGTAATTGAAGAATCCCTTTTTCCATTGAAATTTCAATAACTTTTGATTTGTTGTACAATGCAGATACTTAGGATTTTCCGTTCGTTATAGTTTCTGAACGCTTAGAAAAATTGAGGGATATCTTATTACTTTGCAGTGGAGTGTAGTAAATATGAAAATTCCTCAAATCAACTGAAAATTCTGAATATTTTATCGATTGGTTTTCCCGCTTAGAATATCGGATCACTACAACAAATCTATTCTTAGCATTGATTCCACCAAAATCAACAACAAAAATCACATTTAAAAGTACTTACGTCCATTTTCACTTTTTATCGATTTAAAATCAGTCTCTTTGTAAATTTCCGAGCTAACTTCATACATTCTAAACGTAAGTAACTAAAATAGTTATCTTTAAGCTCAAATCTAAATTCAACGAACACTCACTGCACAGCACAAGCCACTTTCTGCGAAGAAATAAAACGATTGGCAAAAATCTTGTATATGCCCTTGGACATTCGCCAAAATCTCTTTTATGATTGTCATAATGTTCTAGCCAGGCCTATAGCATGTCCGCACACAGTTCATATAGCATCTGTTTTTAATACATTTATATATAATCGTTTATTTTTAAAATGCCGAAAACATAAACAAAAGCAACCATGCCACTAAAATAAGAGTAAAGTCGATGTCAACAAAAACATTTCAAATCAGACGCAAAACATGTGACTGTGGTGAGAATGCTGCTTTTCGACACATGAGGGCGGGAAATTTTTCCTTTTGTTGAGAAGAAAGGGTAAAGGAAAACTCAGTTTGCTTAAATATCTACCTGATTTTTTGGACGTGAGTTGTCATATTTATACACACATAGCGTACATGAAGACACAAAACGGTGTGAAAACCATGAAATACATGCAAGTATTTCAGCTGCTCTAGTTTAAATAAGGAAAATTATCGCTGGGGACGTTAAACACTGCAAATTTTATTCTTTCAACGTAGTATGAACAAGGTCTGATGTCAGTATCTTTAAGTAATAGTCAGATTATTAACAAGTACAAATTTATGATTTCTTTCCTGTCTGCATCAGGCGCAACTAAAGCCTTTGTAAACAAATGAACAGTGCCACTATCACATATCACAACCAGAGCGATATTAAGCTCCCTTCCCATATTCATCATTAACTATCTTTCACATCAAAATCTCCACTGAACCATATTCCTTGAAAATTTCACCATGACAGGTCGTGCTGTCTAGAATTCGTCCACTAACCATCGATTGTCCTTTGGCGTCCAATTGCAAAGAATCCGCGAAATTTGTTTTTTCGCGCATTTTTGACTCGATCTTGTCCCATCCATAAAGAAACTTTCACAATGAAGTTCAATATTAAGCTGCGTTTTGATGAAAATGGACGACCAGTTGTCATAAGTGCACCAGAACGTGTACGAAATCCGAGTAAGTTATTGTAGGGCAATGTATACGAAGATGAACGGATCGTCATGGACGGGTCAAAAGCCTTTGAATCCTAGGTTTTATTGCCAAATGTTTTATTCGTTAAGAGATTTTAGAGGAAATTCAGATTTTAAAAGCAAAACATTTCAGATGAAGCGAGCACTTCATATAAGCGGCGACGGGGTCTTACGAACACCATAGTTAAAGCATTTCGGCAAATGAACAAAAACATTGACAAAAGGCACGAGGAAAGAATAAAATTGATGCGAGAAAGTTTAGAAGTGCAGAAGCAGCAACTGGAAAAAATGCGTGAAATGGTTGACAAATTGACGGAATTCTACGAAAAGATGGACGAGTAAGTTAATGTGGTCGCGAATGATGAAAGTCGTTATTTGGTAGAATACGGTTGCGATTTCGAAGTACTGATAAGAATCAATGATAAATGGTTCTGCGTAGCTTTAATTCTTATGTGGAAATCAATTGCTCCTTGACTTGTGGCAAATTTTATTGAATTCACATTTCGAGGACAAAAGTATCATTTTTCGCTTGGTGAAGGTTAACTTTATCCATCTTAATCTTCGACTAATCATTTCAAACACTTCTCTTCATCACCGAAATCAAATTTTTGCAACTTTCACCGCCAGACTTTTTATAACCTCAAAACACGTTCCACTCATGTCAAACACCCAAAGTCTTCCGCATTAACAGTTTTTTTTCTTTATTCGATTAATAGCAACCGGCCCAAGTCTAAAGAACGTACAAATCCGCCACCCGAAGACGATTGAACTTCGAATTTTAGAAGAAAAGAACACCACCCGACGCGTAGTTGTTGACATCGATAAGGCGATGTGGACGGAGATCAATAGAAACAAAATACTACTATGCCTAGTGAATAAGCTGAGTATTATATGATAAAAATACTTTAAACACTTCGAATCGAGATGATATTTTTGATGTGAAGACAAGTGATTCACATAATATGAGGTGTTTTGATGGTGAAAATTTCTCTTATTTTTCGTTGATATCAACGAAATAAAAAAATGATTGTTTTCTTATAAAACTGAAGTATGAGTTTTATTTGATATCCGTTCTTAGGCGTAGAAAACACAGATCATCAACAATTTTATTTTCAAACTGCCTTGTTATGCTATTTAATTTGTGGAGATTGGAGGAAACCCCGTCGGTCATAATCTCGTCATGTCCTGGCTGCGATATGTTGAGCAGATCACAAAAGAAATGCTTATTTCTTTGACATGAGCAGATTCTAACCTTTGCAAACTGTTGGCCGTGCGCAAATCTAAACAAAGTTTTGCACTGAAGGGAAAAGTAACTAAAATATTCCACAATCCATTGAAAATATAGCAGAGACTCACAAAAACGGTATTATTCTCCATTCTTCAAAATGTCGGAGCTTTTTCAAATTACTAGATCGTTCAACATAACCTTGAAAAAAGCGAAATCTACATATTGAGCAGGGCTAAATCATGGGAAAAGGAGTTAGTTATTCGTGTGATTAGGTTAGTGTCCAGAAGTACTTTCAAAGTATCAAGCGAAAATGAAAACTTAAAAACTCTTACTTACTATCAGTGGTCCCCCTTAAGCATTAAATCCACAAATTCCACATTCAAAACCGCAACGTACATTCTACTACGTTCTTCTCAATCTATTCACCACACACATTTGCCCTCGCTATCTGTCAGCTGTCCCACTGACAATCTGGACATCACCGATTTTTTCTCCGCCAGCAACGCTGTCGTCGTTGCTGCATTGCTACTGTTGTACTGGACTGGGTCGTCGTGTCGTGCTGTTGCTGTCGTCGCCGTTCTTCTGCATTCGATTGAAAATTTTTAGTTTTCCACTTGATACAAGCACGACAGACGTCTTTAGAACGGTAGTGTGTTTCGTTCCGAATGAACATTTTTCAGTTTTATAATTTTTTTCGTTGTGACACCCGGTTCGATTATAAAAACAGAAAAGATTTGGCGCAAATTGGGCATATTTCATTTCTCTTCGAAACCAAAGAGTAAACATAAAAAAGTCAAAATGGAATCGAATTTGAATCGAATATTAAATCAGCCTCGACATCAACTAAATGGTCAGCTCTACAAGTACACGAATGTTGTTAAAGGTAAGACAGAATTTATCTTTGGCTATGTATTTGGGCTGATGGCAAAAGGCAATCTATTCGGTCTTGTTTGCGTTAGATGCATTTTATGACTTGGTAAAAATAGAAAATGTCTAGGGCTCTTCAATTAGTACCCTAGGTAGAAGATGGTGTTTAGATCAAATGAGCTAATTAGTATCCATTGAGACGATAGTTATTGCGAACAAGGCGAGACGATGTTACGATGTGACATGTTGCGGGCTATGAAAAAGGGGGAGCGCTGGCCTGGTTGGAACTGGGAGGCATTATTTCAATATTTACGTCAGATCCCAAGGCCGATGTACTTTATTATCAATTCGAATGATATGATAAATTGCTTTATTTATGTGTTTTTACGCGGCGCTAGTGAACTAGTTGTATTAGACTCGGTACAAGGTGGGCGTGACATTTCGAATTACAGCCGTACAATCACTTAATGTTTTATCTGTCGTTTAGTCGGTTGATTTGCTACAAATCGACAAAATAGTCGCACTGCGGGTTTTAGCCCTGTTTGCTCTTCTGCCGTAGACAAGATTTTTATTACTTCTGTATAATCAAGTGGTTTCACTTGCAAACGTGTTTGCTGGGGAACTATTATTCACCCTTATGGAGGGGCATTCAATCCTTCGTTCTCTAATATAAATAAATGTAAATGTCTGTTTTTGATGGAGTAATTCGTCTCCATCAACAAACTACGTAGAAAAATGCCAATAATGCTTGATTGCTCGTACACAATTAAGATTTTCTGGTAGATATGGTGCGATACCGCCATAAACTAGAAATACCATTCATCGTTTGGGCGAAACTCACAAGTTTTTGAGAAATAACATTGAAAGTTAGCTGGTGTCTTGTCTACCTTTGATATTTCTTTAGATACCTTGGCAATGTCTAGCTATAAATGTTATTAATCTACCTTTGATATTTCTTTAGATACCTTGGCAATGTCTAGCTATAAATGTTATTGCTTCTCGTTACACGATGTCTAATAAAATCGCCTCATACCTTTCCGCTCATGGGGTAAAGGATCGTTCTATTCCTAATTTAAATAAAAATGCTGTCTGACATCTTTTATGCTCCTCACACTACTTTCTATGAACGTGCTTATGTAATAAAACACTTAACTCACTTAAAGACATGCCTAGTGATTACACAGCTTATATCGTAGATGAGACAATGTTTTCTGAAGTCTAAATAGTCATGTTCCGCGCTGTGCAAACAATTCTAAATTCAACGATAAGCAATTATTTCAATAGAACGTGGAATATTTGAGGTATAAAGTGGGGATCTAGGGGGTGAGAGAGTCAGAGAAGTGGTTTAATCTTCTGTGTATTCAGGCCTATGCTCCCATTGTAGTCAAATACAGGGGCTACCAGAACTGATCGATCTTGTTTATGACTTTAAGAAACTTATGATAACGAAACATATGATGCATGGGAATAATGGGCGCATGAAGAAAAGATTCACCCATTAAAAATCAATTTACCATCTCCCTGCGTAGGGTTACACTTGCCATGGTTCGATTTGCTTCACTCTAATAGTCTTCTAAGAAGCTTCCCGAGTAATAAAGCGGAACTCCAACGAAATTCAATGGGATTATTTGTCCCTCCCAGTTCTGAAGTATGCGGAATTCTAGCGGAACATTTTGATTACGTTAAATTTGAATCAATTCAATCAGTACTGAGTGAAATCTACTAAACAGTTTTCAGTCATAAACAATGCCTCTACAGTACTAAAAATCAGTAGTTTCGAGATACTGAAAAGGGTTTTACTGCAGTACTGAATGTTTCAGTAAGTAAATTAAGTAAAACATATATTTTGTGAGGTTTTACAACATTTTCTTAAGCTGTTTAAAAGCGTTGCTCTGTAAAGTTAGAAGATATTCGTATTTTTTCACATGAAATCACATTCATTAAATTTCATTTCTTACCTTTGTGATTTGAACCCAAGTCTACTGGATTGGCTGCCGTCCACTGTATTCGCTAGGCTACTAGTGCCAGTCTAGGTTTCAGGGTTTCATTCTGAAATTTCTGCCATTTAACCAGCAGTACCGGTAGATATAGAACCAGTTCAGAATCTTTTAAGAAAAATATGCAATTTAAAAAGTGTTGACATTTGTATCAGGCGAACAAAATTCTTTCAGTTGTCACAGATATTATCGACCCAAGTTGTCGTGCATGAAATTGTCCCCTTTGAGGATAACACAAATTTTCTCAAGCACAATTGTGTTACTAAGCGCATTCGATCACAATGATAAAAAACATGTTAAGTAGTGTATCTTGAAATACATGCACAAATGCAAAATAACGAGAGCTTTAGGCGCAAGATAAATCATTTAGGACAAATCGATGATGATCTGATCATTCTAAAAATAATCATTCAATTCTTGAAAATCTTTCTATAAATATGGTCGATCTTTTTTTTATCGGCGTTTGTAAAAAGTTAGTCCGAATATAGACGGTAAAGCCGAGTAAACAAAAATTATCAAGTCGTGAGATTTAACAATTAAACGAAAGCATAAAAATATGATCTATGTAAGTGAAATTGTTTGTGTGGGATGTTTAAATTGTTTTTTTAACTAATTGATTTCGAAAGCATTAGACATAAGCTCATAGTACATACCTGACCGAGGTGACCACATAATTAATGATCTCCCACCGCAAGTGGTCACATCAGTATGTTTGTTATGAGGATATGATCTAGTTATGACGATATTTGTTTTTTATACAACTTGTTTCTAGTACTTTGTAGGATAACCGTCCTTGTTATTTATCCGATGTTCAAAGAGATTTAAATTCGATGCGGGCAATTCCAAATTCCAGACAATTCCAGACTCGCACTACCTCAGAGGTGTGTTTCAGATCGTCCTCAAAAAGCTGAAAAGTGTCTTTAAGAATGAATTTTTCAACACTGTAGTAGATTCGCCTTGAAGAAGTTCACATACTGAAATTTATCTAGGTTGCCATCGATGAACACCAAATTTCCTACTCCAGAGGACGACATGCATCCCGGTGTCATCACATGGCCACCGCCGTGTGTAACAGTGCTGCTTAAATTTTTTGACTGAAGTTCTGTGTTTGACTGTCTCCACGCATAACTCCTTCCATCGGATCCGAAAGTGTTTAACTTACTCTCGTCCGCGAAAATAACGGTATCTCAGAACGTAAAATCATTCACCAAATGCTCTCAAGAAAATTTGATTCTACTTACTCGGTTTTAGCACTGATGTATGGCTTTTCTTTGGATGTTCATCAGTTGTGATATGTATTTCTTAAACCTCTCTTTATAGTTTCAGGATCACACTTATTACCTTTACTTGTCAGTTTCCTGCGATAATTTTCGTGCACTGAGTTTCGGGATTTTCTTTACCTGCCCTACGATCCAGCGACAATCGGAAGCGGAAAATATTTTTGTTTGATGATATTCTACTCTTATTTACCACATTATTTTCAAGGATAAAACTTTCAATTATGTGCTGGGCATGGTTTGCACATTATTCCCGCTATTTGTTTTGCGATTTTTATGTTCTAAATTCAGAAATTATTATTTCACGCTCTTGAATAGTAGTTAATCGACCTATTTTGATCTAAATTATTTTTTTTTCCTTTCTGTATAATCAAAATGATTGAAAAAACCTACTAGAAGTGCTTTAAATATTCTACAAGCATCACACATACCGTTATTCTCATGCTTTAGTAGTGGCGCATCATTTAAGCTGTGAGATGATTTTCTGAGTTTAATATGGATCCGATTTTTGTTTCTTAAATCAAATAGTTTTGTGTTGCTTTTTTTCATTGAAAATAAAAAGACCACGAGTCGAAATATTTTTCCAATTTTTATGCATGGACTTTTCATATTCTGGGAGTTTTTAAAAATTTTCCTAGTATCAAGTACTCACACCATTTAAGCAGTGAACCACTGTAATTCTATCTGGCATTCACCAGAACACAATTACTATAGAGTTTTGATAATCAGTACTGAATTTCAGTATCGGGAATTGTTACTCGGGTTTTGTTATGAAATATAAACTATGGAATATTCAAACACTACAAAAAACGAAGTCAGTAGAAACTTTTTCTACCAACAATGCCTGCCTCGATTCCGATGCCTATAAGGAATCCATCCGTGACCATAGCTGTAGCTACTAAATCTTTTGAACAAGTCGAATTGTAGTTGTAAATTTGTTGAAACTGTGAGTTGATAGTGAGCGTAGTGAGTTCCTAACCAACGTATGCCGTCCGAAATTTCCGCTAAACTGGCCTGATTTAGTATGAGTCACTTTTCAATTTCCTACTGCAGGGTGGCGCAAAAGTTTCTGTCTTTAGTATTTCTATTATCAAATTTTAATAAAAAGAGACTGATTTAATATTATAATTTTATTATAAAGTACACACATTAGGTAACATAATATGTAATTTGCGTGAAGTATGTCTTCCTTTGTTTTCCATACAGGCTAAGATCCGCTTTCTGAAATTTTCACATCAATTTCTTATATATTTCACCGAAATTCCGTCCCACTCAACTTGTATACGTCGAACCAGCTCTTGCCTATTTTTTGATCTGCGATCTCGAAAAACACTCTCCTTTAATCTGGGCCATACATTTTCAATGGGGTTTAAATCAGGGGAATTACCAGGCCAATGAATCCACACATTAGAAAAGTGCTCATAAATCGCTCCATGAGCTTTCAAAGCTTATGCGCCTTGGCTCCATCTTGCACCAAAATCATTTCCTTTTTGTCCGTAAATTGATGGTGATTATTAAAACATTGTGCAAAAACAAAAAGGATATTTTGTGCCTGTAATTTTCTCGATTAACAGGCATTCCTTGCTCAACAAAATGACTTTGGCTTTTTTCGCTACTGCTCACTCCACCAGCTATCATGACCTTTAAGCTGAATTTCGGGGGCTGCATTACAGGTTTATTTGTGGGGTCGCTGGTTCTCACTGTCCTATTCTGTTGGTTAGGGATTGGATGCAGTTGAATCCACAACTCGTCCGTAAAAAGGATGCTTGCGCGCTAGGCTCCACGGGCATTAGCGTAAACAAATGCTAGGTTTTTCAGCTTTTGACAGAAGTTCAGTCGCCCTCGAACGTTCTTATTGAAAAGTAAAGGCTTCATGTGTTGTCTGTAGACATGTCGCCCCCAGTTAGTTGATCGAATGTATCGCTGAACGGTTAGCCTCGACACTTTTTTAGCGGCCTCCGGGGAGTTTTTAAGCCGTTTTGTCACTGATTGCGTTCCTCCTCCTGC
The DNA here is from genome assembly GCA_963978885.1 of Nemotelus pantherinus. Classification (NCBI taxonomy): domain Eukaryota; kingdom Metazoa; phylum Arthropoda; class Insecta; order Diptera; family Stratiomyidae; genus Nemotelus; species Nemotelus pantherinus. Next base: position 5,419,512 of record OZ022263.1, read on the forward strand.
TTTATTTCCAGCCAATGTTCGAATATTTATTTTAGAAAGTATCTGTAGAAAGTATCGACGGTCGATCACTTCTATTCATATCGTCCTCGTTTCTTTCTTCGGCGTTGCACCATATTTTCACAGTGTCCTTATGGGCCCTCACCTCAATGTTTCACTTTTGAACGTTACACGCTGAACTTCAATATGCCTTTGAATTTGACTATTTGCCATTATTATCGCAAAAAAAATTCAGTTCGATCCGTTGAAGATTTCCAATGTTTTTCAGGCTTTGACAAAAGGTCGTTAAAAACAAAGTATTGGGGAAATTTGGTGCTTTCATTTAACTAACAAAATCTGAATAAATAAATTTATGTTTCCAATCGTTATTTTATTATATCACAGATAACAACAAGCTAATAAAAAAATATCCAAGTAATAGTGGGTTTGCATATTTTGTATTAGACCTCTTCGAAAGTCATTATTTCGATATGTTTCTAAATTTTCTAATCTATCTCTATAAAGGAGTTAATTAAATCTATGAAGGTTTGAGGGAAATTAAAATAAGCCTAACATTTTCTCAAGATAATTTTTTCTTGATAAACCATTCGGGTTGTCTTTTCATGTCGAAGGGCAGAAACTTTTGCACCACTCTGTATTTGATGTTCATTGCCCGCGCTCTACTTCATATTCCATCCAGTTTCAGTGCCTTTCACGTAGGTCTTACTACCTTTCATGTAAGTCTTACAGATAATTTTATCAAATTTGGCTGCATATTATTTCTGTAACTATTCACGCATTCTTTTCACATATATTTCGTTCGGACCTTGAAACAGTACGCATCGAGAAACTGGTTGTGAATAGCTGTACTTTAGTGATTGACAATTTATATTACTATGCCTTTGATTGTTATCAACTAACTTAGATAATGCTTGTAAACTATTAAAAACCAACAATGCTGACAAATGCCATGAAAAGCAAAAAGTTGACCTGCAAACGGCAAGGAAAAAGATGACGCATTGCTTGCAAAACTCGTGTCAAATTGAAAATATTTCGACTTCGTGCAAAAAACACGATGCTTTATCAGCGCATTCGAGCTATCTATATACACCGCTAAATCTAGATTGATTGTGATAATGACGGTGCATCACAAAGCCCATCACCAGGAACATTAAAGCCTCCGAAATAACGCCAATAGCTATTATTAAAGTCTCAGAAATACATATATATTCTGAGCATGTTGAGTGTGCAATCTTTTCAGTTTCAGATTATCTCCATCAGTAAAAAACTCTTTCTTGATGATAATGACAACAAGGAAAAGATAATTGAAGCGCTTCAATGGCTAAGTACAAACGGGTCACTTTGTCGAAGTGGTCGACAAATGATTCAGTCGTCGCACATAGTCTAGTCCAGCTTGGCTCTCTATTGATATGTCTATTGCCTTTCACAACAAACATCTGCCACGCTTGGAATAATTATGGAATTCTTGTGACGAATCACCTTAAAATCCGCAGATTCCGTATAGAGGCGAAAAAAGTTATTGAAACGGCTAAACAGAGATACTTTGCGGACATAAAATCTTCCTTTCTGTTTAATAATCGCAAATCCTGTTTTACCTACATTAATTCCTTTGAAATTTCAAAATACTTACCGCATAGCTTCACGCTAAACTGTGATGTTGCCTATTTCCCTGTTGCCTATTGAGGATTTATTTGCCGCTATCTTTTCTATACCTTTATGTCCTCAAACCCACCCAATTTGTCTAACAGTAGTACTCAGTCATTTTTAGGTACTTATCTTGATATCCCTATGAACTTAACTTCTAGAGAAGAAGCTTTATGGCCTTCCCAATTTCACGTCTTCGTCCTCATCCTCTAGCTCGTTATAACAGATTGTGACGTCAGCAGAGTAGCTGAGCTTTTCTAACAGTTTGAAGCAGAACAAGATGAGGTGTCCGAAATCTATGGCTTTGCTTCGTAACATTGCCTCAAAACACCATCAAGCCAACGAAAAGTCAAATCAGACCGTGACTTCGTCAACTGTTATACAGGAGAGCAGTGACAAGACGTAGATAACTGAATTCGGACAGGCTCGACTTGATCTTAAACCACATTCTGTTATATCAAGCTGAAGGCGAGGACGGCAATTCGGAAAGGCCCTTAATATCCCTTTTGGAGCCTACAACCAGCTATGGTCTGTGTGTATTTATCAAGTCTCTATCCTAATCTTTATTTATTTATTTAGAATCCAAATAACTGATATACATCCAATTATAAAATGGAAACGGAAGATATATACATAAAAAAAGATTAAATTCAGACAAAAAAGGCATATATATGAAAATTCAGTAATCCAAATACGACAAGCAACGAAAATATTACAATATAGTATACCAAGAAAAAGAAACAGAAAAATAATAATGATAGAATAATAATAGTGAAAATTAAAAAATAGTAAGAAATCTTAAAAAAGTGAAATTGAAAAATATTAATAACAAATCAGAGAAGAGAATTGAAGTGTAAGCAAATTATAGGCGAAGAGGCTCTGACAATATTTGAAGAATACGCCTTCTAAAACTAAATAAAGGTGCGGACAAAGAACCAAACTGATGCTCATTATGATTCCATAGCATTCTCAGTACTACTGCTGAACTCTCTAGCATATTACCGACATCATTTTATTCTATTTCTTCCATTACGTCTTCTATTGTTTAATCCATAATAGGAAAACTGAAATCTTCTTCAAGCATAGGTATTGATGGAATTCCAACAATATTTTTTTTAAATGACGAGCACTTCTTTCTTTGACCATCATCATTAATAAGAGCCTATCTGAGGGTCGTTTACCTTCCCTCTGGAAACAGGCTATGATTCATCCAATCCCTAAATCAGATGATGTGTCCTCTGCAAACAATTTTCGACCAATATCGATTCTTCCATCTTTTTCCAAGATCCTTGAACGGTACCCACATGACTTTATCGTACTCCATTGCGGACACCTCATTGTAAAAGACCAACACGGTTTCCTCCCAGGTCGCTCAACATCAACAAACCTCGTATATTTCATGAATTTTGTTGCTAAAGCTTTGGAGGCTCAACTTGAAGTTCTAAGGTCTTCTCTAAAGATTTTGATCATTTTGATCATAATCTTCTTTCTAAACTAAACTTTCTTCATACATTATCAAATGGATAGAATCAAACCTATGCGATCGATCTTCCTGTGTTCGGTATGATCCCGGTATGTTCCATCCTTTCGAGCCTAGAACCGGTGTTCCACAAGGTTCTATTCTGGGTCCCCTCCTCTTCCTGTTTTATGTGAATGATCTGCCGCCGCTTCTTTAATGTGAATGTCTATTCTATGCCGATGATCTGAAGCTCTTCGTGACTATAAGGTTCATTGATGACTGTGACCTTCTTCAGTCCAACCTTAAAATCCTCGAAAACAAGCTTCTTCTGAATACATAGAAATGCCAAACACTGCTTTTTTCACATAAAACTCAGCCTACTGTATTCCATTACTCGTTGGATGCCCATGTCCTCTCTTCTCCTGCTTGCGTTAAAGACCTTGGGGTTAAGTTTGACAATAAGCTCAGATTTGATGTTAATATCTCAGATTTGGTCAATCGAGCCTCTAAACTGTCAGGCTTTATCTTAAGATCCTCGCAAACATTTGAACCCAAGCAACCAACCTTACTTTTATATTCTTCCCTTGTCCGGTCAACTCTGGAATATGCTTCTGTTGTGTGTGTGGTCTTCTCAATATGAATGTGATAAAAAATCCATTGAATCCGTACAAAGGAAATTCACTCGTTCACTACTTTACAAGCACGATATTCCCCGTTTAGATTATAATGATCGTCTTTTCTTTCTCAAGCTTGATACACTGTCTTCGCATCGTATATATCACGATCAATGCTTTCTCTTCCAAATCTGTCGCAACCTTTCGCAGGATCCTATTTGTGAAGATATCAAATTCCGTCATCAAGCGCATGAAACTTGGAGCCCAGAAACTTTTGAACTATCGTTTGCGAGAACCTCAGTTTACTTTAATTCGCCTTTACCAAGATTAACGAGAACATTTAACTCTCTCCAGTTCGGTCCTTTACCTCAATCCTCTAAAAAACTCAAAATTTTGTTAAAAACAAGAATAAACTAACTTACAACATGTAATTGGATTGTAATCTGTATGTTGTACATGAATAAATAAATAAATAAATGCAAATGAAAAAATACTTCAGTATCCGTGAAAGGGCTGGGATTTGATAGGTCGGTCAGAGACCTGCACAACTTCGGAAATAGGAATATTGATGGAATAAAAGCCAACATAAATTTTATAGAAGAAACATTCATCAAGGAACGACTGTGGCCGTGCAACGGATTAAGATTTAAAAATTTTACTCGTTCATCATAAGGCCAGTAAGGGAATTTAAACTTATATGTCAAATTGTTTTTATTGAGTACCAATTTTTCTCCTAGTTTGTAAAAATATTTTCATTTAAACCAATTTTTTTCCTTTTGAAGCTAGATTTATTTTGATTACTCGACATGTATCGATATTTCGAGGGTAATCTGCCCTCTTCTTCAGTGTCTATTGGTCTGGCACTGAAAAAGAGGGCAGGTAACCCTCGAAATATCGATATATGTCGAGTAATCAAAATAAATCTAGCTCCAAAAGGAAAAAAATGGTTTAAATGAAAATATTATATGTCAAATTTGTTGATAGTGAGCGTAGTGAGTTCCTAACCAACGTATACCGTCCAAAAGTTCCTCCAAACTGGCCTGATTTAGTTTTTTTCGCTCCAAAGAATGACCAGATAATGGGGGCTTTTCAAAATTGATATGCGCGCTTATCCCAGTCTTAAGACATTAACCTTAAGACATTGTTAGGATGCTTTGAAGGATGAATAGATTAAGTTTCTGTAAAATAGCATTGTGCGAATTGAAAAAGGTTAAGTGCAAGATTTCTTATTGTAGCATGTGTAGCGTAGGTTTGGATAGTAAGACGATAATGGTGTCTTTTCACAGGATAAATAAACTAGAGCTAGTTCTTTTGTAGCATTAAATTGTTAGTGTAAAAATGTTATGTTAGTGTAAAAGTGTTTTTTTTTTATTGAGATGTGAACTTGGAGATTGTAATAAAGAGACTGAATTCATGATCGGCATTTCATGCGGACCACGTCTGAGAACTACACCACAAAGTAAATCCAAGATTTTTCTGACGTCCGGATCACCTCCGGGACCAGTTCTATCCACAAATTAGGTACGGACTACGTCCGGCGGTTTCCCCACTCGATTTTTTCCTATGCGCACTCGAGCTCTGTATATAAATATTTTATGTATCGCGGCTTGTTAACTGTGATCAGTTGTGAAAACATGGTCTATTCCATCTGTATGGACATTTTTCTTTGATATAAATTAATATTGGGTTGAATATGTACGTAATGTTGTTGTGACTCTGCATGTTTAGTATGTCAGTCGTAAAGTAGGTATGTTTTTGACACTGAAGTGTTAAAGAGTTGAGCATGCTTATTTTTTAAATACGGAGCAGGTGCACCTAGTTTACCAGTAGGAGCAGGTTTAAAAGAGTGGCTCAGGAACTCGGCAACCATGACTATAAATTGGAAAATTGTGTTATAGTGTTGATGTATTCTAGTCGACTCAGGTGTCTCTGGGCTGTTATTTCACTCTTGTTCGTTCAAAGTTCAGTGTAATATCCTATAACCACCTCTCTGTTGCAACTTCTTCCTTCCTTTCACTTTGTTCTTGTTCCCAAATTAACCACCTCCGTAACACTAATAACAGAATCCTCGATTTAGTCCTTACTAGCGTTCCCTTAGATTCCCTTACTCTTTCTCCTGCTCCTTTTGCATATGTGCAACCTGATTCTCATCACCCTCCTCTCCTGCTTGATGTTGACCTTAACTTCCAGGTAAGGAATAAATGTCCTTCTTTTCAGCGTTATAATTTCTTTAAAGCTGACTTTCAAAAAATGTCCTCTGAAATCAATCTTATTAATTGGTTTTCATTTTTCAAAGGATTGGATGTTGATTGTACATTGTCCAAGTTCTACTCTTTCTTTTCTAACCTTATCTTTCGTTTTACTCTCATTAAACGTCCTCTGAAACCTAACGATGCCCCTAGGTTCACATTGAAAGTCTCTGATGGTCTTAAAGTTAAGAAAAAGCTCTTGAAAAGCTGAAGAAGACGAGTTCACCGACTGACCTTCAGGAATTCCATAGTTTGCGTTCGGACGCTAAAAAAGTGCTCAAGCAGGCTATGCGTGATTACTTTTCTAACATCGGGGCTTCAATCTGTTCTAATCAATCCAAATCCTTTTGGTCCTACATCCGTTCCCTCAAATACAACTCTTCAGTTCCCGATTCTATGTCTCTTGATGATGTTACTGCTTCCACTCCTCAGGCTATTTGTGATTTGTTTGCTGCCTTTTTTCCTCCTTTAAAAAAACCCACTGAATACCTCGGTAGCTCCCACTGTCTCCCGTATCTCTCCTGAATTATCTATGTTTAGTACCAATCCTTTGGAAGTTGAAATCCTTTTGCATACCTTAAATTCTAATGCCAGTTCCGGTCCTGATGGTATTCCTAATATCCTTGTAAAAAACCCTCTCATCCTCGCTCTGTGTTCCTTTGGCTATCCTTTTCAACATTAGCCTTACATCTGGTGTATTTCCTTCTTTATGGAAATCCGCCAATATTTTCCCAATTTTCAAATGTGGTGATCCTTCCGTTGTTTCCAATTATCGTCCTATATCTCTCCTCTGCTGTTTCAGTAAAATCCTTGAACGTCTTGTCTACAATAGAATTTATCCGTCTCTACAGCCATTACTTGCTCCTGAGCAGCATGGTTTCATCAAGGGTCGCTCTACATCAACCAACTTTATGGAGTTCACTAATTTTGTAGCCTTTGCCTTCGATTGTCAACGTCAAGTTTATGTAATTTACACAGACTTTTCGAAGGCTTTTGATTCTGTGAACCATAACCTGCTGCTCCTTAAACTTAATGGTTTCGGTGTTTTTGGTCCCCTCCTCTCCTGGTTTTCCTCTTATCTTCATAGTCGTCCTTGCAGAGTTACTTTTAATGGTGCCATTTCCTTTCCTATATTTCCCACATCCGGAGTTCCTCAAGGTTCTATCCTCGGTCCCTTACTTTTTATCTTGTTTGTCAATGACCATCCTTCTGTTATCAATGCTTCCTGTCTTTTATATGCAGATGACTTAAAATTATACAGAGCAATCAAGTCTGCGAATGATTTTCATCAATTGCAAGCTGACTTGTTTGCTCTTAATCTCTGGTATCAAGACAACTTCTTGCCACTGAACATTTTGAAGTGCCATCAGATGTCTTTTGCGTATAAAAATACTCCAAATGTTTACTCTTATTCTTCGTCTGGTATTTCCTTGTCAGTTGTCCAGCATTTTAGAGACCTGGGTGTGGTGTTTGACTCAAAGTTAAGATTTCATGTTCATGGCATGAATATGACGTCCAGGGCCTCTAGGATCGCTGGATTCGTTTTGCGTTCTTCGTATATGTTTACTAACATTTCCTCCTGTATTCATTTATATGTCTCCTTAGTACGCAGTATTCTAGAATACGCGTGCCAAATCTGGTCTCCGCGCTTTCAGTATTTATCTGACGCCATTGAATCTGTTTAGCGCAGGTTCACTCGCTCGCTTCTTTTTAAATTCAATATCCCCTATTGTCCCTATTACTCTCGTCTTTCCCTCCTTCGTATGTCCTCGTTGCAATCTCGGAGATTGTTCCTCGATGATTGTTTTCTCTTTAAACTTTGCCAAGGCATTTTTTTGTCAGATCTTGGTTCCCAGATAACCAGACGTGAATCTAGTCGTCCAAGTCGTTCTTCTGAGGTTTTCTCTGTTCCGCTTGCTCGTACGGAAGTCTACTTTCATTCACCTTTGCTGCGTCTACCCAAAACGCATAATGCTCTTAACCTTGGTCCTCTCCCGCAATCTTTTTCGCAATTCAAGCATGTATTGAAAATGTTACCTTGAATTGTTATTTACCATAGTCCTAATTTTATTTTTCAAATTATTAAACTATTTTTGTTATTTCTTTTCCTTTTTTATGTTTCATTCTTTTATTTTTGCTTTTTTGACGCTGTAATTGGAATTGTATATAAAGGTCACCACAACACCTATCCCATTACTTTATAGTAATGGGTAAAAGCGATCATAGCTCACCACTCATGGCTCTTTTTTTACAGTGCAGCGCCTGAAAAAAGAAGCACAGCATTGTCTGCGAGCGAAAGCTTTCATTTGACTAGCCTTAATGAATTGCGCAGCGAAGAGCGTACTGAAAGTACGGAGCAACTTTGTAAAAAAGAGCCATGAGTGGTGAGCTCTGAGCTCTTTTGCCAATCTCTACTTTTTAGGCATACCTCGTATGCCAGCGAATTAGATGATAACAACTTTTGATTTCAATCGTATATTTGAACAATTAATAGGACTGTTCCCGTACTACAATTAATTGCGATTAATTGCAATGCAGCAGTTTTTTGTACTCCGTTTTAGTACGCTTCATTGCAATTAATTGCAATAGTACGGGAACAGACCTAATATCAATTTTATCATATTATTCAAATGTTTCTGAAATCAGCCGCCTAGTCAATTATTTCTTATCTGTCAGATATTGATAGATACAAAATTTCTCGGATTCTCTAATTTTCTGCGGGGATATGTTTGCCAAACTTCAGTTGCCAAATTGATCCATCGCTGGTAGTCGATCGAGCTAAAGTTCCTGCTACTGTACGATCGATATTCTACAAAAAAAAACACGGGTGCATTTTCTTCGAATTTGTTCTCGTACCGCCTTAACTATAGCAGATGTGCAAACGTCAGCAGGACTTCTCGTTCATAGTACAAATAATTCCTTTGACAGGCTTGAAATCTTTAGTAGGTTTAGCAACTTAACAAATGACATTGGTACTCTCTTGCACTTGTGCAAAGGAGTAATCGTTTGTCACAGAGCTTCTGGCAGTAGCCAGTAGAAATAATTCTTCAATGCTCAGTTTTATATTGACCCATTCATATTTCAGGCTGGCAATATCGATGGTTTACAGTCGATGCACAGGGAGGTACGCTAAGCTATTATTTGCTGGATTCTTCGGGTGACGACACTCCGCCGCACATAGTCGGTAGTTCGCCACGCGGTCAAGTACATTTAGCGGGAGCTGCAGTTTGTCCAAGTGACGAGGACTCGCGAACATTTACTGTAAGCTGTGCGTCCGGTGATACACTAAAACTCCGAGCGACCGATGCCCGGGCTCGCCAAGAATGGGTCGACGGGTTGAGAGCAATAGCTGAAAGCCATAGTCAAGCAACAAATTTACCGCCACGCGATCAGTTGGCCGCGTCCGATGCCTTGAGTGACGCCAGACAACAACTTTACCAGACAGAGCTATGGTAAACATTTAGAAATTTAATTTGATTTGAGAAATCGATGTTACAATATATTGTTTCCGCAAATTTTCCAGTAATGCTGCCTTGGCTCGTGCCATCGAAAATGCGACCGGACCTCTCAGCCACACCGATCCCGACCTACTGCTTCTCAAAGCACTATCGGCTGCCAGCACCCAGTGCTTACATCAATGCATGAGTCTGTTGCAACGTCATCAGGAGATACAGGATCATCGACAGGAACCAACAGGTGTCTTTTAGCCCTCGTTTTTATGTCCAGGAGATTGTATCAAAGCGATTTTTTATTTAATCATATCAAATTACAGTCAGTTTCTGATCAAGTAGATTTTTTTAAATTAACAGTAAGATATCTTTTGCCGCGCAACATCTGTAGAATTTGTAGTGTTGAACGCAATAATGTTACGTAAATATATTGTAAATAGAAATCTATCAAAGTAGATGCAAAATGAACGACAGCAACTTCTGGACGAGACAAATCGGAAACTAAAAAATTGAGACAAAAACTCTTTGCTAATCATTCCCGAAGTAATAATAGAGATATTGCAATTCGCTAGAATATTGACTTAATTTTCTTGTTCTGCTTCTATCATCACGAAGCTTACCTTACTAAAACAAAATCCATAAGAAATTCATTTCATCTTTGGAAAGTTCTTCTCATTCGAAATTTGAAAATATTCTTCCAGCTTCGATTCGATTGCGAATTATTGCAAAATACTATTTAAAACCAATGAAAACTAAGTGTTCCCGTTTCCACTCTTGGACAATTGACAAATAATATATTCTTTTTTTGGGTACTATTGCACAACGGACGAACGGAGGATTAGTTTAATGTTCAAAAAACTTCTTGTATCATTCGTAATACGATCTAAAATGTTTTGAATATAAATTTATGTTGATAATATCGTCTAAACGATAGAGGTAAAGGATTCCGCGCGTCACTTAAATTACACAAGTTCAATGATGATTATGATGATAATCATGTCTTTTTGCTAATATTAATGTAAATATAAAATTAAAATAAACCTTTGCTTTTTATATACTATAAAAATTGTTGAAAAATTCAATTGGTATTTTTATTTGGATTGAATTGAATTTTGAAAAGCCGGAAAGAATATTTTGATCCATTAATGTGATGGGAGTGTAATTGTTTGATGTATCTGATGCTTTGTACGGGAGTAGTTAAGTCGCAGTTACATATTTTTTCTTTGTATGACTTTGTAATATTTCGTAGAATTTTCTATTAGGCCAAACATTACCCCTTTTAATTAATCGTCGCACACATTCGACCTCCGGATATACATATCACAACACTTAAACGTACCGTTGCTTTTTCACAAACTTATCGTTCTCCGGACTGTATGTTCGGCATATTTTATGGTCAGAATCAGTTCGGCTGCATAACATTTTTGTATTCCCTTGTAGTAATTGTAATTTTCGCAGCTAGGTGGCTTTAAGTGGAAAATGGTGTCATTTACTCGAATTGAAATTTATGCTCTAGATTGGTTTCTACTTCAGGATTGCATTTAAAATTGATTGACATTCATTTTTTTTTTTAATTTCCTCAAAGCCTAATGTGAACAATCTGTTAAGTTGCGCTCTGTTTCTTTGACCTACATTTTTTCGAAATATCAGTCAAATAAGTTTGATCCAGACTTAGTAACACGCACCACATTTTTACTTGAAAAGTATCATTAGAAAAGCACTGAAACTTGTTGATAAGTACCAGAAAAAAAGGTCACGTTATATTTCACATCTCATTCGCGCACAGAAGCAATAACAATGCACTTGCAGCTTTTGTTTTAAGTTTGTTTTTAAAGTTGAGTTGCAGCTTATACACTAATCTATCAATATCCTAAACAATTGACAACAACCTGATTTTGCACTGAATTTTGCTGCATACATCTCGAGTAGATAGATATATGATGCATAGTATGGTTTTAAACGAAGATTATTTTTTCTATCTATTCATAGTATCCGAATGTCATTCGAATTTCTTCGAAAACTTAGCCAACATGGCGTCGACTATCTCATTATATCGTCCCAATCATCCGATTGGAATGCACCAATGGCGAGTCTACAGTCCACCATTACTAAATCATCTACGACAGAAACGTGAAAAGAAAATGCGTAAACTTTCGTGCTGAGATTGCAGAAGTTACGGTCTATTGTAAAAAATCAAAATCGAAAAAGACTACAAATTTCATGACTAACCTTTAGTAGAACAAATGAGAAACACTGTTTACAGAAATACCATCGTATAATACTCTCTAGAAGAAGACTTTAGATTCAAAACCGATTCGATCGATTGTAATGAAATTCAAAGTTTGTAATTTAGAAACCCAGGGATGCGTTCTCTCCCCTAAATTTCAAAAACACTAGAATATATTTAGTTAGCTAACAACGAATTGTTAACACTTGTAAATCTATCATTATTGTTATGTTTATATTATTGTTATTCCTACTTTTCCCACATTCCATACAATTCCTAACACTGTTACGATAAGTTAAGCCATAAAGTATGAACAGAGTGAAATATACGTGCCTTTACTCATTAACTGCAGATTTCTTTACTTTATTCAATTTCTTCTTGTTTTAATTTTTTAAAAAAATAATTATTTTTCCTATTCCGCTATTTATTTTATTATCTACATATTGAATATAGTTTATACACAAGAAAAACTAAACTAAAAAAAATTTATGGCAGACGGCAGCGGAAGAAACCTTGTTTGCGCTGGAGTGATGGCGTTAACCAAGACACTAAGAGCTTGAATGTGCCTAAATGGATGATATCGCTGGATAGACTTGCTGGGAAAGGCCAGGAGCGGACGCGACCCGGATTGTAGCGCTGATAATGATGATGATGAACAGAAGTGCCAAAGCTTATGATTATCTGAGGGAGGTGGCGTGTACCTCGGGTTCAAGCAAATTACTTCATATCTCACTGCTGTTTTCATTTCCTTATATATCTCTGTTCCTCTGTGTATAACGTAAAGTCAAATATTATTGGATTTGCTTCGAAGGAATAGACCGTAATATTTAAGGGTTCAGAAAAATAAAATTTTGTTTGCTTGAAACCTCCTCTATTACAATGGAATTGGATTGGCGAAGGTAGAACTGCTCAATGAAACCCAGCACGGAGAATAATTTTACGCCGTTCGCTAAAAAGGTATTCGTAAGAAAAGGAGGGGAGGAACCTTTACACGAACTATCATTATTAGAGTATTATCAAGCATCAATGCTTAGGTGAAAGGATATAGAATAAAAAAGGGTAATCATATCCGCAAAAAAGAGGCCGAGAAATCAGCCACCAAATTACAATCCAAAGTATTTTAGGGATCACAAATAGCAAAAGAGCAAAAATCGGTATGCTTAAGGAAGTTAGTATGGGTTGCAGTGTATTGAATAAGAACTCATTTCTTAAGAAGTGGCATTTATTGTGGAGACTGTTAAAGTCGTGAAAATTTTCATTATCATCTTTTGCAGCTTTGAACACAATTTGTTTAGTGCTGCAATGGCTTGCAAGCTGACACCAATCATGCAGATGATATATCATAAATTGCTCCGACTTCTAACCAAAATGGTAATTGGTTAGATTTTATCTTCACTAACAGATACGACGATGTGGTGGCTACTCCGACTTTCTCCAATACTCTTCACCACTCTGCCTTTACGGTCTAGCTATCCATATCTGATCTGACAACTTTACAATCGTACAACAATTATGTTGTATATGACTTTCGAAATGCTGATTATGATAGCATTAACCATCATTTGAATAATATAGACTGGAATAGTACACTTTTAACTTTAGAATTGAACGAAGTAGTATCTCTATTCTACCAGTTGGTTTTTGATGCGGTTGAAAAGTACGTTCCCAAGATTAAGAAAAAAACAAACTATCGGAACCATAGCTGGATAGAAATCTGAGGTGTTTGCGAAGCCAGAGAAACAAACTATATAAAATTATAAAAGCTAATAGTAATGCTAGCGATGATATCAAGAAAAGATATAATGACTTAGCTCAAGAATTTTTAAGAAAGTCTCGCGAAGCATATGATAGCTATGTCAATATAGTGTGGGAAAACATACTTCACAATCCTAAGACTTTTATCAACTTTGTGAACACCAAGCGAAAAGCTTCTGGTTATCCCAAATCGATGCAAAAAAAATTCAACGCAGTTTCTTCTGACCCACAAAATATATGAGACTTGTTTGCTGATCATTTTCAGGAAGGTTTTATCCACTCAGCGGCTCACCTAACATGCCACTTTACCAAACACCTCAGCTGTCGATCGCTGATGGAATACATTAACCTATAGAAGACATTAATAAAGCTATAAGAGAGCTTGATATGAAAAAAGGCCCTGGACCAGACCTACTTCCTCCAAGCTTCATAGTGTGCAGAAAGGATTATTTCACCCCTGCAGATAATTTTCAACAAATCGCTGCATTGCGGTATATTACTTCGTTTCTAGAAGTCTGCCCATCTTACGCCGATTTTTAAAAGTGGCGACAAACGATCGGTTGAGAACTATAGAGGCATCGCCATTTTGTCTGCTATACTAAAGTTGTTTGAACAAATTGTTTGTGAAAAATGATAAATGTTGATCCTCTTATGAACGAGCTACTACATGGCTTCAGAAAAGGTTGATCCGCTACCACTATGTGCTTTGCAATATAGAAAAAGGACGTCAGGTTGATACTATATACACTGACTTCAGCAAGGCTTATGATCGTGTCAACCATGATGTTTTGAAATTTAAGCTGCAAAAATTTAGCATTTCAGGAAACTTGCTAAATTGGTTGCATTGTTGTGTAAGAAATCGAACACAGCATGTAAAATTCCAAGGTTTTCTCTCCAAAAAAAGCTCCGTTTCCTCTGGGGTACCGCAAGGCAGCCACCTAGGGCTGCTCTATTTAATATTTTTATTTCGGATCTATCGGAGGCGTTATCAGACATTCCACATCTTTTTCATGCGGACGATCTTAAGATGTACCACACCATTCATTTGGAATCTGATTCAAAATTTCATCAGTTAATACTCTTATCGCTTGAGCAATGGTGTGACCGAAATAAACTTTTTCTTAACATTGATAAAAGCCATGCCATAAGCTTTTCCCGTAAGACTTCTACTGTAAATTTTGATTACCACCTGAGTAATCAGCTGCTGAAGAATGTAGATAAGTGTTATGGATCTCAGTGTCGTTCTGGATAAGAAGCCTCGCTTTAATCTTCAATACGATAAAGTACTTGCAAGAGACAGCAAGCAGCTGGGATTTATTAAGAGGCGCGCAAAAGAATTCAAGAACGTATGTGTCACAAAAACTCTGAATATATCTTTAGTTAGTCCTTTACTCGAATATGCGTGCATCGTCTGGAATCCTACTTTCAAAATTTATAGCAATAGACTGGAATCTATCCAAAAGCAGTTTGTTCTTTTTGCCCTGAGAGATTTATACCGTCCACATGGTTTTGAAAGCCTTCCATCTTGTAGTTACAGGTTTAAGTCTTTTAGAAATGGTTCGATCGCCGAATCACAATCAGAGAAGTCGCTGATGATGTTGGCATATCGATTGGCTCATGCAATGAAATTTTTTCGAATGTATTGGGTATGAAACGCGTCGCAGCGTCCAAAATTGTTGCATTTTGAACAAAAATAGCGGCGAATGGAAGGGACGCAGGTGTCACTAAAAGAAGTCAACGACGATGCAGAATTACTCAAACGTGTTATAACAGGTAACGAAACATGGGTTTACGGATATGACGTCTAAACTAAGGCTCAATCGTCCCAGTGAGGCATTCTGAATCGCCAAGACCGAAAAAGGCTCGAAAAGTGCGTTCGAACGTGAAGGTGATGATCACTGTGTTCTTCGATTTTAATGGCAATAATTCTATATAAGGAGTGCTACCTACAAGTTCAACGCCGTTTGCGTGAAGCAATCCGAAAAAAATGGCCGGATTTGCGGCAAAACAATTCATGGCTTTTGCATCACGATAATGCAGTTGCTCACACTTCATTGCTTGTTTGTGAATTTTTGGCCAAAAACAATACTGCAACGATGCCCCAGTCTCCATATTCGCCAGACATGGCTCCGAGTGACTTTTTCCTATTTCCAAAAAAAACCTTCAAGGTCTGTCATTTTAAAAGCATAGATGACACTCAAAAGCTCATCCCTTAAGAGCTGATGCTCCAAATATCGAGTTTGAGAAGTGTTTCGAGGATTGGAAGAAGCACTGGCACAAGTGCATAATATGTAATGGGGACTATTTTGAAGGCGACAACACTAATGTAGACGAATAAATATTTTTTCCAAAAAAAGAAATTTCCCGTTATTTTCTGAACACACCTCGTACATTCGCAACAATATCAAAATCCTGCTATTTTTTTCTGTTAATATTTTTGGTTTAAAGCGAACTGGAGACCTCACTCACTATGAGTCAGCATTCTACACCCTAAACTCAAACGTATTCACAAAAAGTCGCCGGTGCTATCAGCGGAGTCCAATCCTAGCCTGTCTCAAACAAGTTTCACCACCGAACGCCATCGTGTAGCCAATGTCAAAAAGTTAGATATCGGTAAGCTATTAGAATCCTAGTCTACGCCATCCTTCCGACGCTAGAAAGGTTTTCATCGCTGCCGTCTACCATAAAATCTGCCAATTCATACGAGTTCGATGACCACTCTACTGCAATCTACTGAGCTTTGTCTTTGTAAACATATCTGCTTCCAAGTATATCGCGTACAACTAATAGCTCCAGCGTATCCGAAATCGCCATCCTTCACTATTCTTCGCAAGACTTTCCTTCTGAACGCGGCTTAGAGTTTGCTGAGCATCCAAATCTCGGATCCGAACATTTGTACTGACAAGGGCACTTGTACAGCAGTAAGTTTGTAGTTATGCTTAAAAAGATTTGATAGACTATAGAAAACTTTACTGAATTTGAGCAGGTACAAGATTACTTCTTTCTCGACAATATTACCACCCAAGATAGTTAAAGGAGTGCAAATGTTCAATTCGTATACCGCTATCCTGATTTTTTAGCAAACTCTAGGTGCTGTTCTTGCGTGTGATGCCGCCACTTTCTTCTTCTTTCCTTCATTTATGTATATTGTAGAACTTTTTATGTCCTGAAAACGGAAAATCTTCCGAATCGATTAGCCAAATCGAAACAACGCTTTCCAATAAGACAAAACTAATGCAAAAACTTTTATTTCTAATTTTTTTCTCATGTATATAAGATTTCGTTCGTTTTTCTAATACATAATACATTGGAGATAAATCACAAAAACATATTTTTACTTTTTCTTCTCTCTCTCTCTCTCTTTTCCTATCGACTAAAAAAACAAACAGAAAAAATCCAAGACGAAAATACAAATATTATGTTTATCAATAATCATAAAAATACATACAATATAAATCTTTTTCTACTATCCTATAGCGTTATTTATATTATGTATATAAGAATTCATAAAGTAGTTTTTTGTTGCATTTTATAAAATAAACTACATACGTATTTACGACGAAAACAAATCATTAGATTGCGCGTCATGGCATGTTTTTTTAGAAAATAAAAAAAAATGTGTGCCTTTCGTTCTAAACATTCTACATTATACTATTTCGTACAACAAATGTTTTACTTTTCTTTTCTACTAATTGTTTTTTTCATTTTTTCTAACAGTATTGCGTGAATTAAATTAAAAAAAGAAATGCATCATAATTTTTACGATAAAAATTTGTTTTGTTAAATTTCATGTAAATCTTTGAAAATCAAAATTGTATCGCAGTATCTTCGTTTACAAATCGTATAAATATTACTTTCTGTGACCCAATCATAAATTTTCAATTGGGTTCTATGGAGTTTTAGGTGTTATTCTAAAGATTTTTGTGTACGATTTTACTACCGACTGTTGTATGTAATCTATACAAATTTTGAAACATTTATCTCGGTTTGATATCCATAGATGCATCGGATGCATGGATTCTTCAATTTTACATTGTTGTGTTTATGAAATCGAATCGTTTCGGATTTTTTTTGTAAACGTATTTTGTTTTGTTTGAACAGAAATTTCACGAAAGAGAATCAAACGAATTCTATCAAATGTAGATCAAGGAAGTTGCGACGATAACGGCAGCTTGCTATTGTTTTGTTATGTAAGATACGACTGTGAAAATTATGCAGATAAGATGATTATTGTGGTTTATTGACTTTTAATGCTGTATATAAATACTTGTCGGATTTCGAATAACTATTAACGTAACAATTTTTTTTCGTATTGATCTTCGCTTCTATAATATTTTCTTGTAATTTTCTATTCGTAGATTGAGTCTTTTGTTTATTGTTTTTTCCCGTATATCTGTTTTAATACGTATTCATCTTTAGTGTACGCGTGTAATGTGTTAATAATTGCATCCTCATTACTCAGAATCCAGGTAAATACATATACCACAATTACTGGATCTAATGTAACAGATCTAACTGTACTTGTTCTAATAGTTTTCTTAGCATATAATTTTTGTTTAATAATAATTATTTACATATTATATGCAACATAGATTGGATCTAGTTGGTCGGCTAGGAAGCCATCACGTAAATGCATTCGTTGTTTTTCGCCACGGCTATTGATTGGAACAACACCTGTTTTCAGAATGAAAAAAAAAATCGTTCGTTATTTTGTAGAGGAAGAGGAAATTGATAGTGTAGCTTACCTGGGTCAACAACGACAACAACTCCAACAATCAACTGATGCTCTTCGAGTACAGTATTTGTAACAAGTGGAACCAAATCGAGTGCTTCAGATTCGTTTCCATCTAATTCCACTACGACGACTAGTAGGTTTGTCCATGTGAAAACAGCACTGGAAATAACGGATCATTAGATTTCGCATGAGAATATTTGGAAGTAAATATCAAATAAATCAAATTAACATGAGCGTTAGTTAGTAATTTACTAATGATAATTTATGCCTAAATTAGTAATTTACAAGCTGCTAAAACACAGTCCTTGCGTTAATCATGAATACTGTCAATTACTGTCTGCTACTCAAACCAATTAGATCTTGAAAAATGGAGAAATTGAAGGTTTTTTAAGTGTATGTTGCCTCTTTATGTTCTAATTAATAAAGTTGGAGTACAAATTGCGCAAGAACTACATTAAAATTCTTCAAATATTTCGAATTTAAATTTAACATCTCAAAAAAGTTGCCATCTTCCTTTGCAATGCGAAAAGCGACTTTCTACAAGGGGATTATGTATTATATCGGGCAACTCTACATGATTTAAGATTAAAAGTTTGATGATCTTTAGCGATTTGCCAGAAAGAGGAATCTTTATGAAGTTATGTCGATGGATGAGGATGAGCACGAGGAACCGACAAAAAGTCCAGTGAAAAAACAGTTAAAGATGCAGCAATCATCAAAAAATTCAGTTCAGTTAAGTAGAAGAAACCCCAGATGATCTGTGGAGATCTCAACGTGAGGAAATTTAAGCAGAGCACCAATGAGAGAGATGGAGGGCTGTAGATATCAAACCGCAAGAAAAAGACCATAATCAAAACGACACATCCGAAGAAGGTTTTCGATCAGTTGCAAAATAATGGAGTTAAATGCTTCAAGTATACCTACGCGATAAGAATGTCATGTCAGTAATTTTAAGAAGAATCAATAAGCCGTTAAATGCGCACGAAATCAAAACGGCCCTGGAGGCAGCACTTCGAGGCTTGAATTTACCGAAAACAGCATTTCGATACAGTGAGGTCTTAGCAGCAAGGGATTTAGCTTGCCATGTTTATAGTACAAATTCTAGCGGACGCTAAATAAGGTGAGTAGGCTCAAATCCGGTATCTTCACAACTAGAAGGTATACATACTGCGTCTACGAGGCATTTCACAATACTTCAGATGCCAAGCGTATGGGCATGTAGCTACGAACTGCGGGAGTAAATATCGTTGACGCTCCAAATAGGAAAGTGCCAGTGAGGAAACTTAAGCTTTCTGAGTAAATTTTGGAAAATATGGACATGCAGCATTGAGGGGACATATGTTCACCCAAATCAAGAACAAGATGGAAACTTGGTGTGATCAAAATACGCCAAGACAGCAGTTCATTAAATCATTAAATACATATTCTAATAATAAAATATCATATTGCATGAAAAACAGCATTTGCATCACATGCGTAGGAAACATAGGCATGGACCTATTGAGCCTAATTAAAAAGTCAGAGTTCCTTCCTAAGTTTAGAAAAATAAATGACAAGCAAGAGAAAAATCTTGCTTTTATGAGCTTCATTGTCAGCATGTGTTCACCAGGAACGTAAAAATCACGTATCTGATTATAGCCTCCCTTATTTCGCAAGACAAATAGCTTAAACTTCTAAGCCTCTTGCAAGAGCATAAGTCTGGCATAATACTTCTTTTTGAACTCCATTTTCATCATAAACCTTCTTTTCCAGGTTAAATCCTTTTTAGCTGTGATAACGGCTCAGAGACAGTAGGTTTTTTTTCTAGAAGGAATTCGTGAAAGTTTTCGATGTGAATTTATTACAACTTCAATATGTCTTTATACTCAATGTTTCACCTGGGATTGAATTCGCTATTGACACATACAAAACGCGAACATCATTTCGTGTGCATAAGGGTCATCACTCTTCATTGAGAATATACACGACGAACGAAAAAAACTTCGAAAAAAGAACAAGCGCATCTATCGTAGGAATATTAATCGTGCTGTGTTAAAGCAAATTAAAATTCTCTCAAAAATGCATGTCTTCTTATTTACAACCTCACACTAATTTCGATGACATATCTTTGTGGAACTTCCTATTTTCATGTCAACGTTTCACTTTTGCGCACGACTTTGCTCCTAATGTTCAAAGCAAATGGGACCTCCTGGGTAAGCAAGCAATTTTAAAATCTTTTTGTTGGTACTGGAACGTGGTGCTGGCCAGTTCAGATTCAATTATGCCTCCGCACTGATATGTTCAGTGCGTTGCAAGACT
This sequence comes from Nemotelus pantherinus, assembly GCA_963978885.1. Lineage (NCBI taxonomy): Eukaryota > Metazoa > Arthropoda > Insecta > Diptera > Stratiomyidae > Nemotelus > Nemotelus pantherinus. The sequence continues at coordinate 5,439,939 of OZ022263.1, forward strand.
ATTTACTTGGAAAGTAAAGTAATTCTACGACAACCCTTGAACGAGTCTAGTGGTTGAAGCTGGTAGAGAACTTAGAACCCCTGATTAGCTCAGGTACCTATTCAGAAATAGGTGAACCGGGGACCCCACACACTAAAAGACAGTGCTCTATCTACTAAACTAGATGAGCTTGCTCAGATGTTTCTTCAATTGCTTAGATCGCTTGCTTAGATATTTCTTTTATCTAGGTTTATAGCCCAACAATTTTCAACAAAAGGCCTATTTTTCTTATAGATTCTAAGTAAATTTCAATTTCTTTACAGATGAGGATAAGCTGCCTTCGTCTTCAGTGACTACCTGACTATCTGAGAAAAAGGCTCGATTATCCTCGATATTAGACATATGTCAGGAAATGGAAATATATTAGGCTTTTAAAGGAACAATTGGTATTTTATTTCTAATTACTTTCATTCAGTTCACGATTATTTCATGCAAGCGTTCATTCCTGAGCCGTCACGGGTTATTTATGTGTAATTCAATCTGAGCGGTAGGGCAGAATTCATTTGAAGCGGTCGCCGATTATTCACATATGGTAGTAGAGTAGACACGAGTTTTATAGGGGAATTTTTCCCAAGTATTAATCTGTTTTTACTAGGAAGTTTCGAAAGGGCTCATAGCATTTTCATGTCTAATTCATAAATTTTTGGCTTGCCGGGCAAACTGGCAGAATTTAAAGTTCAAAGCAGAACATAGGATAGTACAGCCAAGCATACAGATATTCAAACATATCAATAGGTTTATAGACGCAAGTCATTTTCTCTTAAAAAAAAAATGTCGCTAAACAATCAAATTTTGAGTTCATATGGTCAAAAATCAAAAGCTCCTGTTGATCAGTTTGAAGGAAACTTTAACTCTTCGAATCATCTAGAAAATCACAACTTTGAACACATTTCTTTGCTCTTAAACACTTATTACACCCTTGGAGTTATGTTTAACAACAGTATCGACAGCCGTTATTTGTCAATTCCATGGAAAGTCGCAAATATCTTCCCGACTTCCAAAAAGGGAGCCTCACACGATGTGAGCAATTCCAGGCCAATCTTCCTGCTGCTAAACTTAGCGAAAATTTGGAAAGATTATTTCTCAGAAATATGCATTCTTCATCCGAGAGGAGGTGACGGGAAGACAACTTGAGTTCAACAAATCTCTACAGAACATTAGGTAGTAGACATTTTAACGTATTTATTACTGAGAATATGCCTGAAGATTTTATGCGTGAAGATGGGATTCATGTGAAATGGAAAGAAGGTCAATAAACAATGAATAGTATGTTTCCTTTGTGCTTTTTCCTAAAAGAATATTGTTTTTTCATTCATTCAACTGTGATAAAAAAGGGAATATTTTAAAGTTATATTTAAATCAAGTTGAATTTGCCATACTTTAACATGCTGATCCATAGATGGTTCGAGACTAACATGTGTTATTTTATAAATCACTGTGTTCAAACTTTTGACTATTATATTCATTAAGCATAATACGTTTAAAAAAAAACCTTTCTGAATTAGAAAGCAATCCACTTACCACTCCGCGATCTTCTTATGACATCTTAGAACCGAATTCTCTATATCTATTGGATGATAGTTCATTCCTCTCAACGTTATCACTTCATCCAATGCACCGACAACATACACAGCATCGTGAAGTTCTTGATCACTACTATTAGACTGTACTGTACCAGTAATCGATAGTGCCGACATATTGTGCTGTAACTGACTAAGCGAATGGAGAGATTCATTATCACTATCACGACTTGCAACACTTGGTGTTGTTTCGTCGAGAATCGATACGGACTGCGAACATTCCGTCCGACGAAGGAAACCTAAATAGCCGGTGCGAGCATAAACTTCAGTCGTTGCACCGGTCACTAATTTGGCATTGAAATGATCATTATAGTCGGTCTCGTCACCATAAATTGTGAAATAGCCGTTAGCACTGTGGGAGGATTGAACCTGCAGAAAAAGAATGAGAATTATGATTTGGTACCTCCTTTGTTTGACAATTATCAACATACCCAAATTTCGCCCAGATGTGAATCACCACAATGTCCTTTCGTTTCGGGGTTTGCAATAATCACCTTCACACCAGGTAAAAGTTTGCCTGACTCTATCAAACACAGCGAATTAGGAGCACCACGTTCGACTAAAGCTACCCGATTGTTCCTTAATGCCCGCAGATCAACATACACCTGAGCACTTTCCGCTGAACTAGCTCCTTGTACACATATGGCAGGATTCACACGACAACCAAACGATGTCGAAACACATCGTGTGTTCAATCCTAGAGCTTGGAATAATTTACAGAATTGCTGCGTTAATTGGACTCTTGGCCTTTCCTCCGCAACCACCACACACGTTCGTACACATCGTAAATCAACGTTACGTTGCTTCAGCATTTGTATCGAATTACTCAGAGCTTTTGTGCATAGCTCGATGACGCCGTACGAACAGAACGTATCACGAACACGATATTGCGACAGTGTTGAGAGCCAAAGACTGGGATTCGCTTCGACTTCGTACGGAGCTATTAAAATGGAATGATGTCCGCTGTAGACACTCAGCAGCGTCCACATCGCAAATCCTAAGCCACAGTATGGATCTAGACAGAGAGCTACATGACGTGATGGGTAGAGTTCGCAGGCTAGTTTCAAACTGGCACATAAACTCGACAGAGATCTGAAATGGAAAAAGATTAGGTTTTAAGACGATCTTATTTGTATTATTATGAGCTCGATAACTAGGCTATGAAGTGTTAAATTTTTGAAATTTTGGTTAAAAACAGACTGATTTTAAGAACATATCTTTGAATTAATGCTAGTCTTGATAAAAAAAACAAACAAATTAAACTCACCTATGCGTTATGATGACACCACTCAATCGACCACATGTCGATACACTAAAATCTAAATACGATGTCGAATCCAATGTTGAATTCGCTATAGCAATTAATTTTCGTTTCGGATTATCGTCAATATCTAAAATGGGTGGCCAACTTTTCGGGTCTATCGAAGCAGCCGCTTCACGTGATTTCAACAATTTTATAATCGGTTGTATCGATAGAACTATACCACTTTTCGATACATCGACAATCATTCGAACGGTTGGCAGAGTTGTAATGAGATTTTGTGGATGCGGTGGACGTATAGTAATTGGAACAGCACCTAAATATAAACAGCCATAGAATGCGCAGATCAAATCCAAACCGGGCGGGAAGATAAGAGCTGAAATATAGACAAATTTATTTATTAATTTTCTCGATATAGTAGAAAAATAATAATAATTGATTTTATACTAACCGACATGGTCGCCAGGGTTCACTTTGCCCCGTTCTTGAAGCAGAGCAGCGATTTTCTCAGCCCGTTTATGCAACTCTGAGCAAGTAAGCGTCCTGGCAACAGCTCCTGTGGTGAATATTATAATATCATTTTTGTAAGGTTTTACAAACTAATATGCTAACAGCAAGTTTAAAATTCAATTCGTTACAAAAACATATAGTGAAACTTTTGACTACTTTCGTAATTCGAGCTTTCATTTCAGATATGTGATATCATTTACTGTCATAAGTAACAAAACGATATTATTTTATTATTATATAAACGCCAGTAAAATTAGAAGACACTGATGTGATGTTCGGAGAAGTCCTTGTTGGGCATAAGCATAGAGCGATTAATTAGTATTTACAGTATTTTACAGACCCTTCTAATAATTAGATCGAATTAACGCGCCAATAAATAACTTACCTTTTGAATTCAGCAATGTATATATAACATGATCTGGTGAAGTACTAGCTCTCCATCGTAGCACTCCAGTAATAAGCTGGTGCTGCAAAAATCAGATACTGTCAAAATTCAAGTTCGGAAAAAAAACCCAGACCAACAAACCTTCTTCTCACTATCCTCCGACAGTCCAACATCTCGTCCTTGCGCAACAGCCAAACGATTACCTTGTACCAAATTGCCAACCATAACCGATGCGGGTCCAACTGATGTGTCTGTAATACCACATCCAGATGATGAACTACTAGTTGTTCCTTGTTGCACTCCTAGCATTTTTGTTTTACATATTTTTTTTCGATTGTGCATCGTGCAAATTAATTTTCATATATGTATGCACAGCCGTTAGGCACGATTTTTTGTTTGTTTAATTTTGTTTAAATATTTTGCATATTGTTTTAGGATTGATTGTTTTGTATTGTTGTTTTCGCAGATAAGTTTTATCATCAGCACCACATTTTGTTATTGTTATATTGTTTGGTTCGCATATTTACAGGACATTTAATGTTAAAACCGAATGTGTTGATTTTGTGGTTAGAGGTGCAACCAAATGCACCAACAAGCCAATATTATGTTAGGAGATTCAATTGGTTTAACATTTTTGTTTGGTTTTGATCGTAATAAATATGACGATGATGAGTCAATTAGTATCCAATTTTGTGATTGTTAACGCCATATTCGATATGATCATGTTCATATGTTATTCCGTTAACAATTGCAAGTAGTTTTTCAATTTCGTTAGAAATTTTGATTTCATGATGATGATTTTTTTTTTAGATGGGTACATGATGTAGAGGGTGGTAGTAGAACGATAGTGATGATGATGAAAAAATGATTAATAACAGTTAGTTGAAATTAATAATTTTTAAATATTTTTTTAGTTTTTGATTGTTGTTCGGTTTAATCGATAGTTGTGTTTAGAATACCAATCACCAGATAAAGTGTTAGCGATCAAAATTCATATAGGCAGTGGTTGAAAAATATATGTGCAGATAATTAGATATTTTATTCGTACGTAAAATATTCGCATTCACATTGAATAATTCAGTTATCATTAGGTTATGGTGTTTTCAACGAACATTGATATACATCCACAGTTATACGATTAAATATGAACGTAAATAATTTTAGTTGAGTTATTATGTAAATTAGTTACATAAGAAGAGCCAGCATTCGAATGAAAAAGAAAAGAGAAAAATGAATAAAAAAATTGTTATACACAAACCAAAATTTGAAGAACAATAGTTACTACTACTTTTTGTTAAAACTAAAATCAACCAAGTATAGCCCAACCGTAAGACGCAAATCGAACTAAATTATAGTTACAGGTAACCAACATCGTTTTCTGGCCAAGCACTAAAGAGTAAGGGGGAGAAGCAGTAAAACGGGAGTTTTTAACGATTTACCATACCATTTTTCGTTATTGGCCTCAGACGAAATTTTTTCAAAAGTGCTAAACACTACCTTTGACGCATATGATTGATTAAATCATCGCATCGCATCGCGTTTAAGCGCAACCTAGTTCCAGACAACCGGAAAAATAGATATAAATGCTACCATAAAGGGACATTTAAAGAAATACCGAAAAAACATAGAGCTTTCGTGCAGTATTGCAACTTTCGGAAATCGGAACAGATAAACCTAACATTCTCCACTTCTCACAATGATATGTCTGGTTTACGGTGCCCTTTAATCACTCGTATGTGACAGAAGTATAATCGGTGCTAAAAATGTTAATGATGCTCTAAATTATCAAAGATTCTCAGTTTTAATAAGTCAACTAGCCAAACAAAGATAACAGGCAGTATGTAATAACGTTGTATCGGAAATGGTCCCATTTAAATCTAGATACTGTCCTCGCAAAAAGTTTTCTATTCAAAAGTCACATCACTCAAGCTAGCAAAGGGTGATCCAACGCATAGGGTGATTGTAACAGGTCTTAACTATCCAAAATCGACTGGGCTAGTGATTAGAGAGGTAAATTGCTGCTTGGATTCCCCAAGGATTCCCATTATCTCCCTATCGTATAAAATGTACACTGCGGAAATCCCTAAATTGGCTAAAGCTAAACTATCACTATTAGCCGATAATACGTACGTCAATCTGATAAGCAGGAGCCGCTACTTTTATTCTTTAACCCTCCATAACTGAGCTTCTTAATTACTTTCACAAATGTCAGATTAAGTTAAACTCGGGCAATTTTCATCACGCGGAAGAGGATGCATGAACAAAGGACGGCGAAGTAAATTGCATAGCACACTCAAAAAAAGATGCGCCAGCAATTGACTCCGTAATCCCTTTCGCTCTCGCCAAATCCTAAAGACTAAACAAAACGTATAGACCACTAATTTACAAACAAATTCTAAGACCGATGTTACCATTCGAGAGCCTTGCATTCGGAAAAATCTCAAAGACGAATAAACAAAACCAAGAGACCAGACGAAAACTCGCAATGCGGAGAATTTTACAAATTCCATAGTATATTAGAAACGTGGACATACATAAGGGCTTTAGGATCGAAACAGTTTAAAGCTCTTCGAGAAAATAGACCGACTCACTAATAGAACCATGGGTATATTTTTAGATTTCCGACCAGTGCTCACAGACTTATTCACACCAAATCAGTAGCTAATTGCGAGCCCACTGCGCACAAATAAATCTAAGTGCCCTAGGTAGCCAAGCTTTATAGTTGAGCCAAGACCGTACACAGAAAAAAAGTTGAGTACTGGAAAAACGAGCCCGGTTCTTCGTCGTTGACTTGGAGCCGAAGAGTTCAAGATATTTTACCATGAAATTCGTTAGGACTAGAAATTGCATCCTCGTTGGAGTTTATTGACAATCACAGTACAATATTTATTTGATGGAAGGTAACTTAATGTTTGCGTTGGGTTTCTTTCTTTATGATTTTTTATTCATTTCACAAGCACAGGAAATCTGTTAGATTAAAAATTGGTCAAATTGGAATACGCACTACTCTATTTGGATGTAATCGCGCTGTCCAAGTGGCATTGACCAACTGTTGCCATGATCCAAGTAGCATCCAAATGATGCTACTTGGACGTCCAAGTATATTTTAATCAAATATTCTTGCACTTCAGTAGCTAATTAAATGAATTCAAATCCCCACCCAAATGATAGGTGCTTAGAATATAAATATAGATTCGTTATAGCTTCCTAGCCCACACATTCTGCAAACAAGGTTCTGAAAGAATAGCCTTTTCAAATCGGACCAATGTGGAGAGACAATTTTTTATTTAAATTCTAGACCTAAGGAAGGTACTCTTATGCACTAGAATTCGAAGATCTTTAACAATGTAGAAATGCTAACTTTTGTGCATAACACCTAATTATATTAGTCGCAGATAATCAGCATCCCAAGTACTAAGCTCTTAGGTTCCGGCATTGTGGCGCGTCAAAAGTTCATATTCTTGGTATCTTCTTAATTATTAAAATACAACAAATAAAACGATGGTTGCTCATGCTTCCTTTTTAGGTAAGCCAGAACAGATGACCGAAATTATTGACGAGGTTTAAAAAAAACAACGTTGGCAATCAATTGATCGCGCCACAACTAAATATCTAGCAGACCTAGCATCATCACTTCTCAAAAATGTGACGTAGTAAAGATTAAAACGGTATGCTCTATTAACAATGCACGTAAATCAGTCGCTGATTTTCCAATATTTCTAAATCGAAAGAGCTGATAACTGCCAAACATAGTATGCAACTTTATCAAATTTGTACCTCAAAATCAATCTAAATGCAAGCAATTAATCATCAAATTTAGTTCAATTAACCCGCATTCAAATAATAACATTAAATCATTTGCACACCAAACCACACTGTTATTTAAAAAACTTTAAAAACTTTGCAATGCCAATCAATCAAGCGATACACTATATCGTAAACAAAAAGCGCAAGTCTCTATGATAAATCCTAACTGCGAAAACTAAGAACTATGTATGTCAATTCAAACTTATCATCTATCAAATTGAAATTACCTTGATGGATTTCCCTGGGCTTCGGTAAATTCGTTACACACGTATGCGGGCACATCAGAACATTAGCCGGATGCAATGAACCTTCTAAAAATCTACGTCGCGCTTCGCATAGATGTATTCCACCTAGAGGTGTCTTTGGCAGATGATTTGGTGGCACCAGAGCTAAACAATAGATCCCAACTTGATGTATTGAATCGACCGCTTGCAAAACGCGTGACATCCACTGGAAACTCTCCTCCTCGGAACAGTCGGGACGTTGTTCGGCAATCACGCACACACGTTCATCTCGAAGAACTTTTATACTAAATACTGCTATGCGGCCGCGATAAATAAATCGCATCGGTTCCACAGCCAAGACGGTCGCTATGATGTCGTCAGCGTTATGTTTACGACCTGTTACTGTCATTAGACCATCTCGAGATCCGCAAACAAACACCAGTCCACCTGGCCCTAGGAAGCCGAGAAGTCCAGACCGAACGTAGAATTCGTCACTGATCGTTTTGCCTGAGCTCGGATCCTTTGGATCAGGATCGTCAAGAAGAGGCTGAACTTTAAATGTGGAATTCGATAGGCCATCTAGGCCGAAGTAGAGCGAACCTGTCGAACCACTTGTAACACATATTTCGCCAACCTGAAAAATAAGATGTGAAGGACCATAAAGCCGTGAAGGAAAATAACAGCAAAATCAAAACTATACCTGATCGGTTTTGCATAGAACAGGCAAGCCTTCGGAACGCACAACAACCATCTGAGCGGCTGGCATCACCTGTCCGCAGTCTTGTAATGTAAGTGAAGTTAGAGAATCTTCACTATCAACCCGCACGACTCCATGTGACAACGCCGCCATGGATAAAACACCTCGACCTGTGGTTGATTGAGTGCATCCACCACTCGATCGTCCGGGTCGCCTGAGTGAAACCGTAAACACTTCAGAACTACTGGCACATGGACATATTGCATCGGGTCGCAATCCTTTTGCCTGGAATATACTTAGAAATTGATCACAGGATGAAAGCGACCAAGGATTAGCACCATCAGCTACGAGAAGCATTCGAAGAGATGATAATGAAATATCTTTGTGGTCTTTTGTCGCTAGGAGCCCCCAATGCAAATCACGACTTTTTACTAGACAACACGATGCTCGGTATTTTGTAATGAGTTGCATCCACGACGAAGGACGCAGTTTCATTAGTGCATATGGGATGAATAAAACATGCATCCCATTCAGTACGGATGTTAGGACAGCGTGCCAAAGGCCTACTTCCCGTTTAAAGTCAAGAACACAAACGATTGTTTCTCCTTCGGTATAATGGCAGGCCATGGTCAGAGCTCGGCAGTGATTCATCATAGCCTGACGAGTAACAGTCACACCTATGGAAAAGTAGCAGGGCGTATAAGAATATTCTAACATTTTTTTAAGTTATGCACACTAACCCATTACACTGCCTTCTTTATCACTGGTATATTCAATGTACGATGTGGCCGTTTCTTCAATTCGAACATTATTCACATTGAAATCCTTAGTGGGTCTCGGCAAATGCTCCGTAACGAACCAGTGCAGTCGAGGCCATCCTTTCAGTTTAGCTATTTCACCAGTTGATGACTTAGGGAGCCCTTTCAGACATGCCTCGGAAGTGAGGGCCACATGGATTCCGCATGAGTTCAGTAAAAACCCAACTTGCTGAGGTGGCGAATCTGAGCTGGATAGTGGTAGTTCAATTGGCAGTGGGACTAAGCCACGAAACATGCATCCGTACCAAGCTGCTATAAAGCTTTAACATAAAATATATCATTTTTGTGGCAATGCCTCGTAGTTATAAAAAACTTTACCTCAGCGGATCACTGTTCGGATAAACCAATGCTACTCGATCACCTGGCTTTAAAGTGATCTGTTCAGGTCCTTTACTAAATACTTTCGTGGATAATGCAAAAGCAATTTTTTGTGCGCGCGAAAGTAATTTTCCGTACGTTATGGTCGTGGTAAGTTTTCCATTCGGGTCTAGAACTGTTGCCATAGGTGATTTGGGTGAATTTGTGCCGAATCGCTGCAACGCTGTTTCCAACGTTCGAGGCAGTCCTGCTGCAACCGATAGTTGTTCACCATTAACCGGGGTCATTGTGTTTCCTTCCGGTTTCGGTGCATTTGGGTCTTTTGGATTCGCTGCGATCTCCAGTTCGATATCGTTATCTTCGTAGAACTCGGGCAGTGGTCTTCTTTTAGGCCGCTTAAGCGTATTGAGTAGTTGTTGGATTTTCGCGGATACTTTCCAGCGTCCTGCTGTTCCCGTATCTCCAGGCTCAGTTCCAGCTATATTCACGTAGCGAGTGACACGATCAGCACCCCGGCGTGTATTTGCACTGAATTGAGTTATATCGGGTTGGACATCTGAAGAAAGAGAGTACAAAATTAATTTCACAACACTATGTGCATACACAACACTTACATCCTCTTTGATAATCCGAAATATCCGTGAAATCGAAATTATTTTTCCTATGAACGGCTGGTGGCGATCCGGCACTTGATGTATCTGACTGTGGCTATGCAAGTAGAGAATAACAAAGAATGAGTTGCAAACGATAAATCTCACTACGAACTTAGATAAAGCTGAAAATTCGAAAAACAACTTACTGGTGGCGGTAAATTTTGATGTGGACGACGATCTGAATAATTCTTATGATGCAGTCCACCACCACTGCCGCCGCCGCTACCAACAACACCACCGCCTCCAGTTGATGAATCACGAATCGGTGGCTTGATTATCTGTTCGCGAGAGCTTGAGATGTGATCACGCGGGTAATTGTATTCACGGTCTGGCGTTGAGATTCTTTCTTCGGGTATTGGGTCATCATCGGATGTGGAATCTTTAAAAGGAGAATTAAATTAAATTAGTTTCAAGTGATAATGGCTTGGGAGGTTCTAGTTGTCAAAGCAATTATCGGAATTTCAAATGAGTTTAAATTAGATGATACTTTAAAAAAAAGCTGAATATCTTAATGAGACACTTTATCTGGAAATATGTAAGAATGATATTAGTTTCGTAAAAGTTGGTGACTGGAGAGATTGAGATGTTTTCTTGCATTGCTGATATGAACGGCTAAAAACGACGCGAGAGTTCTCGTGGCTAATAAGACTGTCTATTGCGATTTAATTTATTTGGTATATTATTCATACATTTCTGGAGATGCGTTTACACGCAGAAGAGTTGCGTCAGAGAAAGAAATTATTTTAAGCGCATTATCGGACGAAAAATGTCAAGAGATCAAACTAGTGGGCAATGCCATTGTAGATTGAGTCATTTTACTAAATAATTGAGTGTCATCAAATAATTGATTAATTGTAGCCAGTAAAGCAGCATATCCAGCAACGCTGAGAAAAAAAATATTGTGGAGTACATTTTTTAATCTGGTGTATAGTTTTATGAATCAACTTGGAAGATTAAGCTGTTGGTGTGACAGTGAACAGTTACATCACTACACTGAGCCTACAGTAGAATATATCTTTTCAAGAATTGGTTCTATACATTTACATGTATTTCTGTGATTAAAAGATGCTTATTTGTGAACTAACGGCCTAATTTTCTTATCTGCTTGTGGTTTTCAACATGCCAAAGCTTGCGGCCAGTTTTAAGAATAAACTATAAGTCGAGATAAAGCATTTATTTTCGGGCTAAACTATATTTTTCATTGGAAATGGTACCGAGCTCCGTAATTCTGCCACCGAATTGAAACACTAAACTAGTCAGACTTTTCTCTAAGCAAGAGAGATTTAAACGAAAAATTAATGGAAAATCAGACAGGTTAAACTTAAATTTTCATCTTATTCTTGATGAAGTAATTATTTTGCAAATTAAAGGCTAGAACATCAGAGGAGCTTGTGATGTCTATCATTATTGGTGTGGCAAAATTGGTGATGGATTATTGAGCATAACGGTAAGAAAAAACTTTTATGACCGATGCAATTAGAGGGTTAAATGTGTTCATACCCTCTATCACATAAATACGTGCTGTGTATTTTTCATTTAGAGTGAAAAGTGTGCTTTAGAAGTCATTTATCTCTGAGTATACAAGAAAAGCAAAATCAGTTGTTATGATAGATACATCAACTCAAACGTTCTACAAAATAATATTCGTCGCTTTCGTGGTGCAGCAGTCCAGTATTGGGCCTTTGACGCAATCGATGACCCGATTTTTCAATCAGCCACTTATACTCTGTATGCATAAATTGAACCTGTTTGGGTTTTCCTACCAGCCTGAATCCTTCGATATTAGAATAATGATACCTTAATGCACATAAATATAAATGTATTGGAGCTGCAAGAATTGACGAGACAGATTATGTTGCTTTGATTAGCATTGAAAAGGGTTATTTGTAAGTGATGAAGTTTTCTGATGGCAGGATGTAGATCACTTCTTTTGGAAATAACTTACGCAGAGGTGATAATTAAAATATACTGTTCCCTCTAAAAGTAGAAAAAAACTACAAAGTGAGCTACTATAGCTTTTACAACTTGGTTTTCATGTCACATTTAACTTTGAACCTAAATATATACGGAATGATTTTAATTCAAAGAATATTTTTAAAGATACCAGGGCGTTAGAGGAAGACTAAAGGAGAGCAATAACATACAGAAAAGTACACAAGTGTTCCAGGAAGTAGTCGTTGAAATGGATGAGATTACGAGAAGCACAGAGTGGATATTTTCAACTGCTATTCGTATCGATAGGCGAGTAAATGATTAGTTTCACATGTAAAACATATCCGTTTTAATTGGTCGTCTCGTTATCCATATTTAAGTAACATTGAAACATTTTGAACATGGTTCACTAGATGGTTCACGAGAACGTAGAAAGTTTGGGAGAAAGTATGATACGGGCATGGGCTGCAATTCCTGAAATTATTATTAAAAATTTGTATTACTCAATTTCTGACAAATTATTCGAAGTAATCAACAAAAATGGCAAAGGAATACATGGTTAATAAATAAAATATACCTAAAACAAAGTACTTTTATTTCATTTTTCTTACTTCTTCAAATGTAAGAAAGACAGAAGGTAAGTAACATTTAGTTAGCTGCTGCTTCAGACTGTGTTCAATTTTGCATCCTCTTCCAAATTTCTTTGTGCCTCTCTTCTTGCAGTACGGGCATCTTTTGATGAATTTTTGCAAAGTGGGCCTTTAAATTGAAATAGTTTATTCAAAATGACAAGTTTTGAATGGGGTTTGGAACGACTAGCCCTTAAAGGAAAAGAAGACGAGAGAATGACTATTCGCAATCGAATGAATGTTCATTCAACTGGGGAGAAAATGATTAGCTGAACTCTTTTATCTGGGAAGATTGAAAAGATTTGAGAGGAAAAAACAGGCATGTTTACTAAGAACATGTTTTTTCCTAGTAAAAGGTAATCTTGTTGCTTCAGTTATGATGCGTTAGTAGTTCATTGACTATGAGCTATTCATGGGATCAATTCCTGCTGTTAGGATCCAGGCTCTGGATATAACTATTGATCAATGGGATTGGGGTAGTCTTTAGACGGTGAATATCTTTGTTGCTTAAAGCAAGCAAATGTGAGGATAGAGGTGTAGTTTTGGTTTGGTCACTATTCGGGCAATGATGACTATTGGCCTTATATTGAAAAAAGTTCTGTTTCGGAGGATACGGCGTTCGAATTGCACCAGCTTTTCAAGTTGACGTGATAATGTCGAAGACCAGACAGGAGTACCGTATGAAATTGCTTGTAGGCGATAATCTTAGATCTCCAAGAGATAATTAAGTTCGTTTTGATGATAGTCTGGGAAATGGTATGCAAGGACTGTCTTATTGAGGCTTGACTGAATATGATAGCTGGGGCTCCATCGAGGGTCGAGCTTAATACCGAGGTATTTGACGGTTTTCGAAGGGGTAGTAATTTTGAATTTCTTGAGAGCCTTTACTCTCTTTCTGAATTCCTTGTGTATTTGTCCTTCCTGAAAAATATCAACTCACTCTTTCTCGCATTTATCTGTGAGCCCCATTTTACATAATATACAATTAACTGGTTTGACATTCCTGGGATGTCTGCAGTGAAAACGCTGAAGAGAGTCGGTCCAAGGATGGAGCCTTGAGACACACATAATTCAATTGAAGATTTAGTAGAGAAAGTCCCATTAAAGGAGACGAGTGTCTCTCTGACACTGAGAAAACTGTCAACAATTTTGATGGAGTGTCGGAAAACCGAAATTGATCATTTTATGCAAAAGATCTTCAAGGTTTTTCAAGATTCAGTTTCAAGGTTTTCAAGGTTCAAGAAACGCTCTTGTTTTTGATGCGATCTTTGTTTTTTACAAAACCATTAGGAGCACAACCGTTGAGTGTTTGGCTTTAAAACCGATTGCCTCCCGTATTTGATGTGGTATTCTTCAATGATGTAATTTAAATGCTTCTGAAATACTAGTTTTCGCAAGTTTGAGAGCGGAGACACTGGACGATCGTAGAGAATATAAAAGGATCCTGACGCATTTGAGATAGGAAATATTTTCGCACGCTTCTTGGGTATCTAATCAGTTATTTCGCTTATTTATCGGTATTTTACATCAACAATTATTTTTTATGTAAAATTAATAATATCCCTGAATTTTCATGTAGATTTGGTAGGCACAAAATGTTATCACTAGGTTGAAAATCTCCAGAGATATTAAGGAGTAAAACATTTTTTTTTATCTGATCCATAATTCTTGGGAATCCTGAAATATTAAACGTGAGCCTATCCAGTTGATTGGAAGTACAAGAAATTGCAATGTATGAAGGAGAATAGCATTTTCGATGTTTCGATGTTTTTGGAATTATCAGATAGCCATATGAAAAAGAGATTCGATTAAAATAAATGTATCATTCTTACATATTTACCTCTCCTTGTGAATAAATTATTATTTTCTTTTTCCAAAAATACAATATTTAACGAAAAATTAATCGAAAATATTACATAACAGAATGAAATTCAAACACAACTAGTATATTCAACCCTGTACTTCACATTTGACAAGAAACACTCTTGAAAAAAAATATATATCACTAAATCTTGTTATTATCAATTCATTAAATCATTATTTTATTATCGAAAAATCATGGTATAAATACTGTTATTTTAAATTAAAAACATTCAAACTGTCAACTAGATTTGATTTTTTTTGCATATTCAATTAATAGCTATTAATATGTGTGCTCCGTATGCGCATAGCTTGGCCTTTGTGAGGGTTAATTTTATATTCATTTTTTTTAAAATGGTTTTTGGAACTTATTCACAACCTACAAGTAAATATTGATAAAAAGCGTGGCATAAGCTCTTTTATGTATGCGTGGTAAGATGATTCGACATTTGGAAGTATGACTAGGCCATTTTAACAAATTACCATATCCATTGTTACCATCAGTGTAACGGGTCTTTCTAAAAAGATTTACCTATTTTTGCATACGAGATTTATAGGATTAATTTAACGAATTCGCGTTGTTTCCATGTGTTTTTCGGATTTTTTTTTTCGCAAATTTTGTTTTTACATTATCTCACCTGTATCGTCATTATCACGATCGGGACTTCGATTAAGTACAGAGCTACGTTTTGATGGCATCGGTAAACTTGGCTTTGGTCGATTTTTTAATGCGGCCAATGCTTGCTGTACTGCTTCCTGTCTTACTTCTGTATTGTTGAACGATTATGATGTGGTTTGATGATAATGATGACGACGATGAGATGCACAAGAGAGGGTGTATAAGTGACAAATTTAATACAAAATAAATTTTGCAAATTTTGATTGGTTGGATTTATTTTTGATTTGTATTAATGAATGATTTTTTTTTTAATCTTTGAAAGTGAAGTTCTATAATTATACAAAAACGTGCTAAATTATAAGTGAAGGAAATTGACGAAGAGAGTTAACTACAGGCGAATTGAAATTGATGATTGTTAGCATGAAAAACGACAAGGCGTCGGTAAAAATGCCAGTCTAATGAATACAGTCAAATGAGAGGATGAAAGAAGCGTGCATGAAAAAATGAGACAAGCGAAATAAAGATGCATTCAAGCATAAGCATTTTATAAACAGATTTTATAAAAGTTTTATAATTTAAATATAATTTAAATTACTAAAATAAAAACTAAAAAAATTTCGCTCTCCGAACGAGTATTGAAATCATTCATATTCTAAGCAAAATCCTTTGCGTGATAAAAAAAAATCTTTGACATATACGGCTCATTTAGAGGCTCTTGCGTACTTGAAGATTGTGCAATGGTGCTTTGGTCTCATTTACACAAAAGAGCCCTTTAATTTCTTATATTTTAATCCTTTAACTATCGGGGACATAAAAACTACCTACCAACTTTGTTTTCAAACAAATGCCGTTATTTAAATGCAAACTAAGTTTTTAATGAAAATGCAGTTGCTGTTTACGGTAGTTGCCGTTTTCAATACACTAATTTTGGCACAACTTTAACTAAGGTTCTCGAAAACCTGGAGTCGAATATAAAAATATAAGATAATGTTGACAATAAATACTGGTTCTATAGAACGAAAATCAAATTCGATTGCATGGGAAATGAAAAACAAAATGATAATTTAGAAAAAATAAGGCATAAATTAATGGAAGATGTTTTGCGTCACAGAGAAAATAGGAAAATTGAAGCAACTCAATTACGAAAATTGTTTCATCGACAAAACACAACGAAAGTTGAAGAACACAAATTGGGTGAAGATGTTTGATTAGAGTATGTCTTCGAGCTACAGTATTGTCATCTAGAAACTTATAGTTCTTTGATAGACATTTTCCAAACACACACTTAGTTTTTCGTAGACATGAATGAATGATAATTCTTACTCTGAAATCAACTAGCAATACATGTATGGTGTTAATTAAGCGGTGTCTAGTAGATTATTTTGTTTTTCTGATTAACTATTTCAATGAAATACGTAATTCAGTGTTACTTTAGTGAGCACAAAATACTGTAATTATTTTTGACAGATAAAATTTCTTTACCGCTTGTATAACGACTTTCATGACGACCCAGTCGTCGATTTTGACGTGCCACAGCCTGACTACTATTTTGCGTACTCGAAGAAGCAGTTTTTTCGCTAGGACTAGGATTGCTAGGACTGTCATCACCTCCAATCGGGCTTGACTCTTTTTTCGGCCCAGCATTATTATTACTAGCAGCTAGCGATCGAACCGCTGCCAGAATTGCACTTGGAGCTAGCATGCCGCTTCCACTACCACCGCCTCCTCCTCCACTACTGCTGCTGCCTGTGCTACTGTTGTTTTTCACAGCGTTCGCACCAGAATTAGGCGACTGTTTAGCATTTATAGCAGGACTTGGAGAAGTTTGCTTCGATGTCAGCACAGGCGATTGTGGCAATGAGGTAGATACTGGTTGTTGTTGTCCAGGCTCCGGATATTGTGCAGATTTGTACGGAGCGCATCCTTTGAAATTTGATTTAGCTGCCGCTTGAACGGACAACGCTGCCAATTGACTATTCAGTTCGTTTGTTATATGCATTCCAGACTTTTGTGGTGAGGCCAGCTGACCAGCTGCACCAGCTGATTTTCATTGTTTCGATTGGGTTTTGGTTGTTTCGTTTAGTATTTTATAGTGCGTTTAAATTTATTTTGATTGCAAACAAGCCGAACATAGGACGAATCATTGAAAAGGAAACAAAAATAAATACGAAGGAAATCATTTTTGTTCAGCTAAATGCATAAATATAATTAAATCAAAGTTTTGACTTAGAAACTAAATAAATTATTGAAAATGTACATATCGATATTAGTATAGTTTATACAGAGATATCACATGCATTCATGCTAAGGTGTAATTTATCTGGAATTAGATTTATAAATACAATAAATATTTATTTTAGCTAAGCTATTTATTGAAAAGATTTGAGTTATAATAAAAATGTTGCAATAAGGTATATGCATATTTAAGAGAAAACAAATAAATGAGAAATATGGTTCCTTTAGAGTTAGTGCTTTCAGAACTCTGACCTCCTTCTTCTTGATGGGCGACTTCTTCAGCCCAAAGCACATCTCACCAAGAGTTCGATTTATCACGTAGTATAAGTGTTCCACACAAAGCCGTCAGTTATCATTAGGACAGGGTATGGTATTTTTCAGTTGTTCTATGGTAATGTGGAACAGAATCAACATTCTATCGCGTAACTGCTCATAACATACCATGGAATTTTGCCTATCATCCTAAGAGGGAGGTATATGAGAGTCTAAATTCAAAAGTCAGTCCTAAGGTATTTGGCAGTATCTTGCCGTTCTATCGTCTGATTTTCAACTGTTGTTCTCTGTATTGCCTTGGTACGAAGATAGCTTGCGTTTTAGCCTAGTTATTCTAGGCAAAAAATAACCGTTCTACCAAATAAAATCAAGTGAAGATTTTTCAGTGGAATTGAATCGCCATAACCATGACATGGAAATTATTAGCTGCGTAGCCAAACTGCTAACAGTTATGTCATTGCAATTAACTTTCTTGCAGTCGCTGGGAGGAAGACCTTGACTAGCTTTGAAATTGCATTTCTCAATTTGATGAAGAATACTTTCAACGGCCAATTTCATTTCTACCAGTGTAAGGCCATGAAAGTCTCGAATCACGACGTTTAGACTCTTTTCTTCCTGAAGGAAGTCCTATGGTACTGAGCATTCTCGCTTGTGAGGAGTTTCATTACTTTTTTGTGGTCGAGCAGAGTAGCGGGAACCACTTGGGATACGAAGAAAAACCCACTTAGTGGATGGACAGATTTTTTTTAACTTCTTTCGAGACCCAACTATTTGGGCCTGTTCTTGTGGCTTACGTATGATGACTTGCAAACTTGCCCTTTTTTGCTCTGTGTTTTGTTGTGTCTGGTGTAGTTTTGACATATTTTGTGTCTTCTGTGTCGTCATTGGTTTGATAGGTTTTGATGGTGAAATTGTAAGGTACTCATTTGCAGCCTGCACTTTGCTGGCAGATGGGAGAGCATTCTGAACTTGGACAATAGGATATATCCAATCCAATCCAATAGGATATATACAATCCAATAGGATATATCCAATCTCAATTATGCTGCCATTGCACAACTTTATGGATTACTCAAAACCACTCTTTGACTGTCCTTTAGTAATGGACTTTCCATATTGTGTTTCGGGGTCAACAATAAAAATAATTTCGTTTAACATTATTCACTTGCATTTTTTGCTGAACGACATTTTTTCGTCTGAAATGATTGTGCTCGAAATGATCTTGATTCCTAATTTTAGCTCATATATAGATCTTGGATCATTATTTTACGGCAGGATTAGGGTAGAATTTTAAGAGAATATTAGAGTTAAATTAGGTCGATTTTAGTCATTTTACAAACTTTATTCAAATTCGTTTAGTAAGTTTAATAATTTTTTCACTTAGTAATTTTTTATTGAAACAGTCGATACTATATGCATAGTCGATTTAACCAGGAGACAAAAGATATATTTAAGTCCATTGTAAGACAGAACTATACCAGATATGTTAATGAACGAAAATATACGAAATTTTTTTCATAAAAGTTTAAAAATCGTCACACCTCACCCACGCTGGGCGCAAAACAAAAAAGCTGTCCAGCGGATCTTTATATATCGCTCCACCTCATATATATTTGTATTTCAATTTCAAATAACTCAATCCCACAGATATTTTTATCAATTGACTTCAAATAAATTATTAATCGTCTGAACAGTCAAATAAAAATTTAGTCATTTATAAATTGTGAACTTACATTTTTGTTTAATCCATCAGTGGCTTCTCAATAATCAAACAATCAAAAACAGTTTCACTGCACATTAGAAATCTACTGTAGTTTTATAAGAATCAAGAAACTAAACGAAGCGAATGACCTCTTTCTTTCATTTGGAACAGTTAAGTGCCTGACTAACTAAAACCTGAATGTGCACATGTGCGCCACTAAGTACGAATTCTTGTGCAATGTAAGCTCCTACTAACACGCTCACTCCTCGTTGTGTTGTTATACCGACCTTGATATTATATCAGAGTCTCATATTTTATGGAAATCGTAGACATACTTAACTTAATGCAGCATTTGCTGTTGGTGTTGCTACTGTTACTGCTGTTACTTTTGCTGCTTTTCTACATTGCTACATTCCTGTCCTAAAATTTTTGTGTTTTTTTATCTATCATTAAGCTACTATGATATTGTTGTTCCTATTGTGTAGCACGGACACGAAACGCAGTCCAAGCTCCGACAACACGTACGCGATTGCACTATACAAAGGACAACAATATATAGAGATATCTACGGACCAGAAAAATATTTAACGAACATAAAAATACATTGCGAGAAAGATTAAATGAAAAGGAAAATAATTGTTATACTGGATGCTGATCTGTGCTGTTTTTTTTCGTAAATGTAGAAACTGCAACAATAAACAGACGAGATGCATCCAGACAGATAGAGCATGGTTGCATCTTTTCGAAGAATTTTCCCTGGAAGGCGAAGGGACAAAGACTTTGACAAAAAAGTGGGCAGAAATTCCACTTTAAAATATGTAATATGTTTTTTATTCTTTTCGACGCTGTCTGCAGACAAAGAAGCAAACGAGCGTTTCAGAGGCATAAAAGTTGGGTAGTGTAATGTTAGTAGCCAAGCTTGTACGCTGAAACGCTAGTGGGCAGAAAATCGTGGTTAAGTGAATCGAGGCGTGCGAAAGCCTTTAAAGGGATTCTAACAGACAAATGATCAAGATGTGCAGGGAACTAGTTTTGTACTTGGTTGTCGCGTCACGATTAATCGACAGGAAAAAACTCTGCAGACTTTGTGACAGCGGAGACATCGTTAATTGAATTAAACGTAGGAATCGAAGAAGCCAAGAAGTGATAATCAGTGATCCTTGCATTTTTTGAATATAACTTCGTGTGAGTGAACTTTCAAGTGATCTACAACTGGAACGTTGTATCATCATCAAGAGCAGCATTCATACATGTGAAATTCTGCATTTTTTTTTTTTTTGAATTTTGGGTTCATGTTATATATGCCCAAGTAAATACGCTGGGTGAATTATAATTCTAAATTTATCTTTACATAGCATCGGTTCAACTTTCATACCAGTGTCAGGTCTTGATAAGTATCACAACATAACAGACAAAGGCAGAGTAAAAGCCAAATGAGAATGATTATAAGATCAGCTCTTTTTTACGAGTTAAAAAAATAAATGTTTTATTTTCTATTCGTTAGAAAATAATCAATATTTTCAAACAATATCTTTCCAGCTTCCAAGAGCGTCTACTGTTCTGTAAGAATGAAGACGCAAACATGCTCCTGTATTATTTAGGCGAGAGCCCATTACGCTTAAAAACCGTATATTATCAGAGAATTTAACGCTAGTTTGAAAAAACTTTAAATTGCCCTTAAGAAGCTATTTACTTCTTATATAAAATGGCGACATGTCGCTTTTCACTTTTGATATTCGTCAAAAACTAAGCTCCTAGCGTAACAAATTGTTCCACTAGGGAAAGAGAAGTGTGTGGAGAAGATCGTAAATTTGACATTTTCCAACTGCAAGCAGGCAGCAGCTCTGACTTTGAACTGTCCGTGAAAATGTTAGGCTAACCGTCTTATCCTTACTGATAGGTCTTTCTAGTAGATTCTCAAATAACCACTTTCAATCAAATATTATAATTTACAGATTAATATTTCCTCTAGAAGCTAGATATGTTTGAATTTTTTTTATCGATATTTCGAGTGTAATCTGCCCTCTTCTGCAGTGTCTTTCGGTCTCATTTTATGTGGCTCCTTCATTGGAGCTAGTTTAGGCGGAATTTATCGCAGTATAAAAATACGTACACGCTTCAGATCTAGCGTTTAATTACTAAAAAAGGATTTACGCAGTATTTTAGTGGCCAATATTATCTTGCTTTAATATTGATTTGGGAACATACATAAATTACCAAAAAATTATACTTTATGCTTCCTATTATTTGAAATCATTCTTCTCGCCTGTTCTTTTGTAAGTCTAGCGAACACTGCTTGAGACCCAATACAGTAGATTATCTCTACTCTGACACAAACAACATGACATATGTAGGGCCAATTAAACAATTTACACAGGTTTGAGACCTACATGTTATCAACATCCACCTACTTATTGAGTTTGGGGCGCATCAGTGAGTCCTCGATCGGCTTGGTACCGCCTGAGACGATCGCGGATGCAATGCTGCGGAATCAAGAGAACTGGCGCGCAGTCCGAACATAGGTCGAGAAAGTACTGCACATAAAGCCAGAGGAGGGTTGCCATTAGTTTCCGTGGTTACCAATAGGTGAGTCAGCACGACCAGATGATCTTTTTTTAGTAAGTCAAACTTCACAAACCCCGTGGTGATAGGTCACCCGAGGATCTGGTAAGCAGATTTTATTTGCTATCTTCACTAGGGAGAAAACCTACTTACTGCCTTCTTTTTTCATTATCCTAGTTTAAAAGTCATCAAGAGCTCTAAGACTATATCTAGAACGCCAATTTTCTACTTCCTCAATTTCCCAATAACTACGGTGGTATAAGATGCTTTGGGGAGTAAGCCTTTGAAGAAAAAATCTCCAACCCAGCAGCTAAGCTAAGACAAACCAAGCCAGCTTTTCAGCTCTAGTATCCAAGTGCTCAACAGCGAATTCACTACGGAGTCGAATTGAGAACAGAATCCCAAGATAATTCTAAAAAACCAGACGGCAAGAAACGGAAGCCAAAGGAAGGTAGCAAAAAGAGAGGATCTAAGTATAGCTCCATGCCAAAAATTAAGGACGGAGAAAACAATGCGCAACTACAAAAGGGTAGAGAGAAATTGGCCGAGAGAAAGGTAGCAGAGGCTGTTGAAACCTTCCCCTCCCTCTACCTCTGGTAGTAGCAATGGAGGTTCTAAAACCGAGGAACATGAGAGATGCAGCAAAAAACACATGCGGTTTGCCTGCCTTTTGGAAAGGCGAATGAAAAGGTACTAACACCAATGGTACCAGAGGCAAATTCAATAAGGCTTGGGCTTAAGGACTACACTTCAGAGTACAGTCAGCCAAAGAAAATAAAGGGCACGGATGGAGCCCCAAAACATAACCCAGAAAAAGTTAGCGGCAGGTTGCTAGGCCGTTGTTGTCAGCAGTAGCTGTTGGCAGTAGACTACTGCATCAGGAAACAAATGGTCATGTCTATTTGAGACTGCTCAGCAGTTGATGGCCGAGATTGCAAAGCGACTACGTTGATTAGTAACGGTTAGCGGTTACTGTTAACCAAAACGGAGGCCAGTTCTACCCATACCTCAATTTTAAAGAAATTACAAATTTACCGGAGGACTTTTTGAGATGCATAAGGTGCCAAATACTTTTGAGGAGTTAATACTGGCCGAGGAAGAAGGAGGTATTGCTTCCCACTTCTTTAGCAAAGTAGGCAACGAGTCCCTCAACCAAACTCAAATTCATTCAAACTAACCAAATTTGATAGGATGGTTTGTCTGGAGCAATAAGCATTACTCCAACGGCAGGTATGAAGGTCATCTTAAAATTTCAGCCGATACACTTCTAGATTTAAAAGGAAATGAATAGGGGAACAAAATATGCTTGAACTAGTATGGAGAAACGAGAAAGTTGACACCAAAGATAAAAAAGGAACTAGAACACCCTACATTGCGCCAAATCTACACTGAAGTATAATCAAAATGAAGACAGCAAAATAAGGTCGAAAGCACTTCAAATTATCTGGAGGGGGCTTGAAACACTCGAAAGACTAGATCAGCTTCCATAGCAAAATTACAAAAGTGGCATAAAGGCCCTATAAGGATAAAAAGGATAACTTCCTCGCAAAAAAGAATATCTGCATGATAGGTGAGAAGACCACTACAGATACTGTGGAAATGATTCAGAGTGTGTAAAACATCTCTCACACTGTCGAGCACTAGTTAGATAAAGATTAGAGGTCCTTATAACTATCTAGAACAAAAGTCCCACTCGACCGATAAACACTGAAGAAGAGGGCAAATTATTTTCGAAATATCAGTATCTGCTAAGTGACTCCTGTGAATTTTGTTTCAATTTTATGGCTAGGTCATATTTTTGAGATTGCCATCTACAAAAGTTTCGAAATCAAGTAAATTCGAATAAACTCGTATATTATATAATTTTGCAATGATTAAATATAAAAAGAATTTGTAATAATATTTAAAAAACACTGCCGTATCATGTTACGATTCACTTTGAAATTCTGAGGAGATACCTCAAAAGCGGCTTTGGGTGCTCACACAAAATGTTTCTTGTGAATCGTGATCCACTGACAGTCAGTAAAAAGGCTAAATATATTGGCCTAGTGATATGTCAGAATTCAAGATGGTTTACTTATGTTTCGTGGAAACATAAGGAAACGTCGAAGTCAGATCAATGCTTGCATTGAAGCAATCAAGAATGATATTAATAATAAATTATCGGTCCGAATATTCAGGCCGCAGCTCTATCTTAATTTTGTAGCCAAAAGTCTATCAAACTTGGCTTAGATTAACTATAGTGTAAATTTTGGTTGAATCTGGTGACTAATAATGGAAGATATAGTGTTTATTTTGTTAAGGATTATTTAAACATAGCACCACTTTCGCATGGCAGCATACTTATAGACCTGGTCCTACTCAAGATCAGTACATTCTGTGAATTTCATTTTGACTTAATTGAGTTTTCCTGAACATACATAGGTATTTCGTTGAAGGGTTATAGTTCTTGTGCGATGAGAAATTTTGAAAATTTCTATTCGACAGGTTGATGATTTGAAGGGTTTCTTTTTACGTGCTAGCCGTAGCTACAGGACTGCATACACATTCATTAAAAATCAAACAGGCGTATTTTTTTATGCACATGAATGTGTCCTGCAAACTTCGTAATTATCTTATGACTTTGCGGAAAGTTATCAGAATTTGAACTTAGCAACCGCATGGGGAAACAATATTCAAGACATCAACAACAAGATAAAAAACATATCCAATTTTCAGTCCCTATGCTATGTTTTTCCTAAAGGATTAAATATATTTTGTTTCGAATGAATATATATTTATATATATATATATATATATATATATATATATATATATATATATATATATATATATATATATAGGATTTTTGGATGGAATTATAATACTAATTGATCTTAAAATAGGTGAAAATTAGTCTGCATTATTGATAATTAGTCCAAAAATATCTTCTTTCATTAGCCTAAATGATTTTATCCGTAAATAAATTAATGCTTTTCATCATCAATTTTATTTATTAAGAGAAATTTAGAGCATAATTTGAAAATTCACGCTAGTTAAAACTCTGAAAATATGATTTCTCAGCACATTTCATATGAACATCAATGTGGAGCATATCAAACGATATGTACTAATTTCGATACTCTAGGAGAAAATTTGATTTTGAAAATCCAATCACATGTATTTGAAAATTAGGCTATTATATTTCCGAGTCATTGCTACATTATTGCCAGTAAAATTCAGCAATTGAAGCCCATAGATTAAAACTAAACTCATTTCTATGCAGAGGTATCTTACAGGCTGTGAAATGAGAACATACATATATCGCTTCAATAAAAAACACTACTAAGATTCATGTAGCAAAAGTTACTTCAGCTCTCTCTTGATGAAGAAATTTTTCACTGTCATGTCTACAGAAATTTATAATTGGTGCGTGTGATAGCGCAGGTCTACAAGTAACTGCTGTATTACATTGCTGGATTTAGAAATTATTGGGAATAATGATTGACACTGATGATTTGTCGAATTTCTGATGCTTTATGATATCATATGCGATGGTTTCAGATCATGACAGGTAATAATGAGTATTGTGGCAAGATACATTTTTCGAACTAATATGGGAGTTTCGGTAATCAGATTAAAATGTATTAATTACCGTTCGGTGAAAACGGATTATTTATCATTAATAAATAGTTCCAGAATTTCCAATGTAAGTGGAAGAAATTGTAAGTAATTTTGCGATATTAAACAATATCGAAATTTCATTAATTTGATGAGTTGAATTGTTTGTTTGTGAAAGATATAGCTCGAAAAATATTTTTTCATTCATCAATTAATTTCATTAAAAACTTTAATATCATAAGAAGTCTTTCACTAACAACATTATACTGCATTGCAAAGCATCAGTTTGCATAAAATTCAAATCATTACTCATGTCCTTTTCATAACGCACCATCGTCAATATGAAAACAGCTATTTTCTGTTGTCACAAGTAAGATGTATATTCAAATTCCAGATAAATTTCCATTGCTAAATTAGTACAACATTCAATCACAAACAATCAGGCAATAATAATCATTCCATTTTTATGTGCAATAAAAAACTACATTTTAGATTCTAATTCTAGATATTTCTACAAATAAACAACTTAAAAAAAAATAGTCATTCAAACCAAACGATTTCTAGACAATCCAAACATAAAACTCAATCCGACCTGAATGATATCGTTTCTCATTGTGTGTTACGCGACGTTGTGTCCTCCGCACACGATTTTGATGTCCTCCGGGACCACTGTTTGCAGAAACACCACCACCACCTCCTCCTCCTCCTCCACCACCGCCCCCGCCACTTCCACTACTTGGATGATGATGCGACGATGACGACGAGGACTTATGATGCGAATGACGATGATGAGATGGTAACGATGGAACTTCAGTTACATAGCTATATCCTTCGCTTGAGATTTGAACACCGCTACCATTATTCCCTCCTGCACCCGACTGCGGTTGTGGCTGATCCTTGTTCTGTTGTTGCAAATTATAATATCCGGGGATGGTTGGTCGATTGTCAGGGCCTCCATCGCCAACTGATTTTAGTTGATGGGGTGGGTTAGTGTGCATGCATGTATGGGGACGGTTAGAGAGTTAATATATGATGGTTAGGTTAGAATGATTTCAATGTTTTATCAATTTATTAAACGATATCTAATTCAATTTTTTTCGCCTACTCAAAATACGCAATTAGATCTTACAGGGGTCGTAGAGACGTTCATCAACAGGCACACATTTATATATATATAATATTCAAATTGTATTCGTTTTCAATTTGACTCCTATGTTAATTTCCGCTACATTACTCAGTAATTTGGTTAAATACAGGCACAGAGCTTTCAATACACCTACTACATACCTTGTGTGTTTTTTGCAACATAGGGTTGTAGCAGTCTTGCTCTCTTCTTTTCATAGCCTTTTTGTGTAATGTCACCTGAAAAAAATGAAAGATTTGATTATTATTTGTGAAAGGATTTCATTTAAAATAAAGCAGTACACAATATAACCATAAAAGCTAATGCAATATTCTTTCATGATAATCTAAACATCACAATAAACACTTGATATTTTCTAAGAATCAAGCCCATTTTTTTATGTCTCAGTAAGGACCTGACAAATTTGTATTTATATAAAACAGAGAATAATTGATATATCAGCCTGAAACTTATTCCAAGTGTAGTACAGATGTAGAATTTACGTATTAGTTTCGATTTCATTCATATGATCACCGCGAGCGAATTTGCAGCGATTGATTCTTTGGAGCCATTTTTCCACCCGTCCCAGCGGACACATAGCCCACTCATAGGGTTAAAAAAAAAAACCTTATCATATGCATGTTTGATACGCGAATTCATTTCGTATAGTTGGTTTCTAGATCATTTTTTTGTTAATAGAATTATACGGTTACTTAAAATATCACTAACCACTAGACCAATGTCAGTTATACACAAATTTATCCTGAAAATTTTAGCTCAATCGGATAACGCGTAATAAAAACGATGATTTTTTACGAAATGGTTATGTCCTTATTGAAAATTTCTGTGGTTTAACCTGAGGACACTGCTTAAGACAATTTTATGAATCATGGCGCTTCAGATAGGTTTTATCACCAATTTACATCTTTACACTTAATCAACTTGCAGATTTAATTTTTGGAAAATGGAAATCCACCTGATTTTCAAATGGTTAATCTTTTAAAAAGTTCAAAGCCTGTTGGCTACTAATTTTTCATAGACCTTGGTCCTGCAGAAATACCTTCGAAAAATAAATTTTAGCGGCATTTGTAGAGTAAAACACAATTTAATTAAAACTATATAGAATTTCCTTCCGAGTGTTTTCTTGTTTTCTATTCGGTTTTATCAAACAGGCGCAAGTGTTTACGAAAGCCAAAAGATTAAATGATCTTCAAATTAAATTTAATCTTCTTAGTCTTAGCAAGGGGGCCCAGTTGCTCTGCTCGCTAAGGCGTCAGGCCGAAAAGCGGCGTGCTACGGGGCCTGCGGGTTCGAATCCCGCCAGTGCCATGACTGTAAGTGTGAATGCGTGTGATTGTCCATGAGGGTGGCAAATGGGCCGAAACTGGTGGCCTAATGCTGGCCGCGTTCCCGGCAGCCCTCTTCACTAACCTAACCTAGCTTAGCAATAAATGGGTTTTTAAAGTTTTGTCTCGCAGGGAAAGTTTTCCATTTATTTCACCTTCACAGCTGTGCAAGGTTGATTTAGGGAACATTTATTGGTTGCTTTTGAGTCGACTTGAGGTTTTGAATTTCAAGGCTGCTTGTGGTAGTTTTATTCCTTTTAAATGTTGCCCTAAATTTTGGCAACATTTTATAATTTCATAAAGAAATAGTCCCTGTTTCTTTGCAAGCAGCCCCAATCCTGTTTTGTACTGTACTG
The DNA here is from genome assembly GCA_963978885.1 of Nemotelus pantherinus. Lineage (NCBI taxonomy): Eukaryota > Metazoa > Arthropoda > Insecta > Diptera > Stratiomyidae > Nemotelus > Nemotelus pantherinus. The sequence continues at coordinate 5,468,468 of OZ022263.1, forward strand.
ACAATTAATGTATACGAGTATCATAAGTTCTAAGACTCTCTTTAATTTTCACTTGACTCATTTGCTGTTTCGAAATTGAGTTAACTCAAAGTTTAGTGTGTGGTCATGGGTAGACTTGAGCCATGGACCATGAACACACGCTAGCAGTTGGTTCTCTTCCCAGTCGGTTATTAAAGCATTAAAAGCAAATCATGCTTTTGAATATTTTCGCCTCTATATTGGCAGTTTTGGCGCAGGTAATCCACAGTAGCTATGCGTGCATTAAGATTGGCTGAATGAGTTTATTTGACGAACTTAATTTTACGTTTAATTTTTAAATCATACAGATCAATTTCAAACTATTTTAACTAAGAGTTAGAAGTGTTCCTGAAAGTTGCAAACAAAGCAGCGGGATTTTTAAACCTTATTTTGAATAGTTTGAATTTGTTGCTACTTGGAATCAATCTATCTCACTAGTGGAAATAATAAAGTTTAGCCTATTAATCTTTTAGGCTCATAGCGATTCAGAACTTGACTCAATGCAAACAAGGGCATGTAACTTGCTGGGTGAAGAGCTTGAACTTTATGTTAACCCGAGGGAGTATGAAAGTTAATGGTGACATCCAGAAATCAAAGGTTCTTTGGGTGGATTTACGCAATTAACGCAGATATACGATCGGCTATATTTTTCTTTCAGATACACAAACTTGCTCGATCTAAGTAATATGATTTTGTGGTAGAATCAAAGGCGTTTTTAGTTTGCAAAGCATACCGAACCATTGGTGTTGTATCCTTTGACCACCCTGTCAAATTTAAACTTTCATTATTCCGCGTTCCATAAGAATGGCAGCCCACCACCAAATCGTCTCTATTTTAATCAGCTCGAATAATCAGATCAATATGATATTCACAGGATATATTTGTCTTAAGTAGGAGCAAGGCTGATACAAGTAATTTTGAAATGTGGACAGCCCTGCAGCGGTGATGCCATCTTGAAAAATCACTAAGAAAAAACTGCTTTTTGCTTTATAAATTCGGATCCAGTCACCAGATTTGAACGAAATTTATGCAGTAGATGGACCGTACTGTATGCCAAGTTTCGTAAAAATTTGGTTGCAAAAGTGGGTTAGAGCTGCCGGCTGGGGTAGTTTTTTTTAATTTTTTGTCATGTCTTTACGAAGCGATGTTATCATTAAATTCTCAAATGTTAATGATCTTGTTGTGACAATAAACAAAAAATATTAAGATTTCGAAAAGGAGAAAAGTTTTTGCGGGTGGTAGTCCTAAATTTCTTTTTACCCCTTTAACTTCCAATGCGAAACGAAATTCACAGGGTGGATTGGCCTCAACGTGAAGCAGATTAAGAGCGCTTTTGGCTTTGGTGTTAGCAGAAGGGTTGCTACACCAGCTATTATTATTATTTCCGTACCAACATATGCTACCATTAGATATCCACTCATATCGCAAACATTTACAAAGAAAATAAGTAAACAATATTTAAATTTTGGATGGATGACAAACCCCAAATGTTTTTCTATCTCAGGAATTATTGTTGAAGTCATCGGATGAAAACGAAATTCATACGGTAGGCTGATTTTGATGTGAAGCAGTAGACTTATAATTGACAAAGTGTTGCAAGCACTGCACATTTTCATCATTTATGTAATTGGAGATGCTGCTTTCAAAGCTTTGTTAGATATACATGCGATAAGCAACAAATGTTTGACTTTGCTAAATTTTGAAATTCGTGTAAGTGGTAACCCTGAAAACCTTTCCACCCTATGAGCTTATGCTATCTTGAGATCAAAGTGGTATACGGTCTTTCAAACAGGTTGGTTGTAATAAGGAGCACTTGTAGTAAAATATGCACTCAAAATCTGTACGATTCTCTACTTTTCTTCGAAGAATAGTATTTCTAGCAGTTCCCATGCGCTAGAGTTTTTTGTACTAACTTCAAAAGAAACTTTACAGCTCACTATGTATTAGCAACTTATATCATATGTGACATGTTTTAAAGATGCGGCTGCAAGTGGTCTGAAAATTTTTCAAAATTTTCGCTATTTTCAAAATGCATTAAATTGCATAGTGCTATGAAGTTTGATTCACTTAATCGTCTGCAAAAGAAACAGTATTCACTTACTTAAGCACCAAATGCTTATAACTTCCCGGACAAAAAAAGCAAAATCATATCAAACGAATTTAAAACACGCAAAACCTACCTAGTTATTTAATTCAAAGGTGTTGAACAATTGCATTCATAAAAGTTCAGAGACATGTTTAAATACCGAACAAATCAGCAAGCAAAAACAATACCGGTCGTCGTCATCATGCTCACATATGAAAAAGTGAAAACTCGGAAGCCTATGCTCATCCGTGCTAATGCACTCGTATGTTTCTCTATTCATTTTTTTTATTACATTCATTACCGTGCACAAAACATCCTCGACTTTAATACTGTAACATTTTAATTGCTAAAATATATATTTATATGACGAAAAATGCGAATATGTGTCATAAAACATGATGGTACACTTGCTTACTTGAAAATGTATGGCATACATTGCGGGTATGAAAATGAGACTGTTTTTTTACAATGTTTCCCACCTCAACGTTCTTATTATTTCACCTATTTTGTTTTGTTTCTCAAGTTCTTTGTGAAATGGAAGACTGAATAGATGTGCGATGTCTGCTAGTACCGTAAACCAGCTTCATTTGTATGACGAATGCGTCATAATAAGGAACGTGATGGTGTAGGAATGGTTGCTGTCAGGTTCTGAGGTATCATTCAACAGCTGGTTGTACGAAATTGGTGTATAATGGTGACCCAGTGCAGAGAGACTATAGGCGGCCCAGTGTAAAGGAGATATACGGGTGTCAAGTAATAGAAAAACAGAAGGGGCGGAGTAAACGGGAAGTGAAAAAAGTGAGAACGGATGAGCAAATTTTAACATTTCGAGTCTTTTCAAACGGTTTTTTTGCAGAGGTTATTATATATATTTGTAAGATATTCATTTATTTAGTTGCATTCAGATTGCAGAAAACATCATACATAGAAGCATGGCCACTAATCTGATGTTTGATGCACGCTCAGGAGACTTTCGTTTCTAGAAAAACAAGAAGTTAAAAGAATCACGGATGCACTGTTAGAAAAGGAAGTAATTGGGCCAAGTAATTTCCTTTATTAGTCTACCATCGTACTAGTAAGAAAGAACAAGGAAAAGACCAGAGCGAGAAATTCAAATTCGATGACGGAAATAAGATAATTACCCTTAGTAGAAGATGGCCTCGAGAGCATGGAGAAGAACTTTTAGTCTTAGCTTCAAAAAGCGTATTTCATCCGAACCGCACAACTGAGTTGTCCATAAAATGCGTGGCTTGTGTGACGCTAAGCAGGCAAAATGAATATCTACTGATGGCATTTGGATTGAAGAGCGCACCTGCTGTTTTCAAGCGGTTGACACCGAGAAAGGAGATGGACGGTGACAACTATCGAATCCGATGGCCAATACCACTGGTTTAAGGCCAACCTCGTTCCTTGAAAAATAGGAAAAACTATCGAAAAAAAATACATGGACGGTGCTGGCAGCAAGAAACTGTGAAGAAAACTGCAGTCTGCTGTCCAAAATTGTGGACTGAATCAAATATCGCGGCCTGGAGCTGAATCTCCCTATGATACACTGAGATTGATTTTTGGGGTATAAAACTAGGAACGGAATTTCTCCGAGTCTGTCTCATCTGGAAATTATCAATATATTTGTATGCCAGCTAATTAGTGTGAAATGTGATCAGTTTTGGGACACCTACAGAGCCTGATGTGTATAAAGCTGTGGTGTTTGACTTCACTGATAAAAAATAAAAACGCACATTGAGTCGAATCTTTAAGGCTGTAGCAAATTTTTATTGCGGGCAAAATCGGTGAAGCAATTTTATTAGAAAAAAAGTGATATTTTTTAAGCTGTTATTGTTTGTTATTAAAATTTTACTAAGAGGAATCACATTTCAAACAATGAACTATATTTTATCATTTCCCTAAAAGTCACGAATTCCTTATTAATGCCGATCGAGTTTCATAATCGTAATGAGTTCGACAGAGCTCGAAGAGGACAACTCGATTCGAGTTTCATAATTCCACTCCAGATCCCGCTGTCCCCATTGCAATCGAATTAATTTCATTCCTCCCGCATCTACAAGTTTGTGTACCCTTAAGAGAAGAATATGTATGGAGACAAGACAAGATATGAAGATGAGATGAAGGCATATAGAGACAAGAAGAACATCTACAGAAAAAAGAAGAATATATAAAGAGACAGGAAGAGGAGATACAGGGACAGAAAGCAGAGATATGGAGCCAAGATAAAGAAATATATAAACAAGACGAAGAGACATAGAAACGAAATGAAGACATATGAAAAAAGGAAAGATTCTTTATTACTTCTTCTACTCTTCTACTCATCGAATTGATGGACTTCGCTCTCTTCTGATGTTTTCTCCCACTCTTTTCTGAGAATATTTTTAATATTTCTTTACTAACGATTGTATATTGTCGAATGCATCTCTCGTGCGAGTCGCATTAATGCTCAATGAGGCTAAGATAAGGAGTGTATATAGCTGTTTTGGGGCATTACAACTAACCTGAGTCTCATAATTTCGACTGTATGCTTGGGATTATTAGATTTTCTACCAATGCCAGAATATATCGCTTTCTTCCCCAGGATAACTTTGATAGATAACCAGAACGTGTATTCGAGGAGAGTTCTCCTGTCAATTTGAAATTGTGCACAGCACTTTGGATTGCCGAATATTGTCTTCCGACGACTTTCGCACTGTTTCAGTGGCTTTTCCCCTGCGTCCATAATTTAACAATTACTTGTCTTTCGCTTACAGTAATTTCTTTTTTTTATTTTCCATTGGGAAAAAACGCTTATTTCACAATGTTAGCTTGACAAAAATTTACTAATCACTTACCCGAACAAAAATCAATGAATAACAAATGCAAGAAAATATTAGGAAAGTGTATTTGAGACGTCATATTTCGGGAAATCCCCTAATTCGCCGAGTGAACGTAGACTTTTTTTGCCTCCATTTTGCATATTTCCTGTGGAACGAACATTTACCTCGAAAACTCCGCGGGTGAAATCAATGAAAGTCAGTGTGCCAATGGTAAATAAATATTTAATCGACAGGCAAAACAAAATCTGGAAAATATTTGAATCGGTTCGCTTTGTTAGATTGAAAGCTAAATGACATCAGGTGAAAGCAGAATTTTTCTGCCAACTATAAATGCCTACATGGTAAATTAGCATAGATGTCCATCAACAATTCAGTTGATTTAGAACAGTAAATTCTCCACACCTTCGTCAATTCATAAATCATTGCCCATTCTAAAACTGTTTCACGCAAAGAACTTTGACTAATTTATACATTCAATCGGATGTGCGCATGCCATCCGTCACCGACGACAACGCCAACGCCACTAGTGAAAATCAACTTAATAAATTTGCAGACTAACGGCATTCTCCTGAGTCTTACTACAACCGCCAAAACCTTGCTTCAGCAAAAGATTTCGAAGAGATAAGAAAAGATGCCAGCATTCCATTCTAGAGACCTTCATGAATCTGCCGTTTTCACGAAATCATGTCGATTGTGTAAGCACAGAGTTTATCAAGTCGGTCAGTACGTTTTTCTTCACGCTCCTCTGTTTTATCTGTGTTTTTTTTCTCTTAGCGGGTCGTCGACGATTGAATTGTGTTATTTTTCCCGACCTTGCCTGCATCACTCCACTATTGTTTTCGATGTCAGTTTCACATTGCAAATTATCACTGAACTTTTCACATCATAAGATTTGTTTAATGCTTTCTGGCGTTAGTAAGGTGCGGCATTGAAAGGTCACCGCATCAATTCAACAGTTAGACTATGTTTTGATTTCTTTCGCTTTAAAATTTTCAATGAAAAATATTTCATGAGCATTGATTGAAATCCTTGCATGATGGCATTTGAAATGACATCTTTATTATGCAAATCGATGGTGACTTACTGTGGATTATGTTGAAATCAGTTGAAAAGCATACTTTGGCTCTATATGTCTTATGATAATTTCGATTTTAGCATATAATGTTGCATCAAAAAGCTTTAATACCGTAATCAAAAAAGTTGTAATCGCAAATGCATTGTTGTCGAACCATCGACTTATCATAAATCAAGTTTTCGGAATGTTTAATTTTCGACAAAAAATCAATAATATGTGAGTGTAAGTGGGTGTCTGATAAACATGCAGGTTTGAATTTCTTCTTCTTTATCATAAACATTTTCTTGCTCTTTGCGAAATTTAAGCCCTGAAGATGTTTTCTGCAAAGATTTTGCAGCCCACATTGATCGGTGGTCTGATGTAATGCACATTTTTGCATAAGGCGTCTTGAGACAGACAAGTATCTACGCCTGTTTCTTGCAAATAACAACAACTTGGTCCGTTCCCAGGGACGATGGATGGAACAACCCTTTTATTATGCGCACCTCTTCACTGACGACAACGCCACAGTGAAAATATTGTTGTAGAGCCTCCAGACTTTAGTCGCACCTATATTGCCTACGTTGAGCGAAAATCTATTGCTTTGATCTGAGTGGGCGTTATAGGTTTGCTTGATGCTTGAAGTTCATTTTATCGTACTTGATGCACCTCGGGGTAATTATTCATTCTTTGTTCGAAGTGTGGGCAAGCAACTAGAAATTTAAATTTACGCTGGGTGATACTTGATATTCAATTCGATTGTGAAATCGCTGAAAAGGTAATATATCTAATCTACCGTCAATTGACCTTTGCAGATGATAAAGCGAGGCTGTACGACTAACAGATTTAGTAAAACATTCGAAATGGTTAATTTTGCAATATCGTGTACATAAAAGTCGATTTTATGTGCGAGAAGAGGTCGTAACTTTAAAAAAAAACATCCATAGCGGAAATAAGCATATTTTCAAAAAACAGCTTTTATTTATTATCGACTTCATGTCACACATCATTCATATCGACATAATCCGTACCCACGCTTCCGTCCTGGACAATTCCAGTTGATTAGCGACATTACCATTTTCAAAGCTTCATCTCTTATTAGGACAAATAAGATCGGTGGCATATGGGCTACTCAATATCCATATGACCACTCAATATCAACAAAATATTCCAAATCATTCGTTGAAATGGCATTGAAAGCAATTAAGAATATCTATCAGTATTGATATAAGTTCGTGATCGTGCTCTAGTCATTTAGGACTAAACAGATTAGCCCAGTTACCAACAACTAGCCTGAATAATTCAGTATTTACTAACGCTAACGCATTCATTAAACACTTCATCTCACCCGTAACTTCACTTCTGTTCAATTCAAGCCGAATCCATCTACAGCAAAGCACGTGCGAATTATCAAGTTTACTTCAAGTTAGTATTTATATATGGTCAGTTACGTATGCAATGTGGTTATAGAAATCAAATCTGTAATGGAAGTGCTTTGTACCCGAAGCGACAACTGTGTAGCTATATATGTACGTATCTGCTCAGCATACCAACCAGTTGCCATGTAATTTATCCAATCCATGTCCATTTCAGTCAATGAAACAAATATTGGATGGAGTAAAATGTGCAAGAACTGAAAGTTATTGTGTGACATTAAAAGTTCAAAACAAGTTTTATGAGACCAGTAACACCCACATACACAGCAGGTAACTATAAAGTCTAAGATATTTTTTGTTTTTGCGGACAATTTTTGCTGCTTTTGTGTCGTTGTCAATTTGTAATAGAGTTCTTTCGACTAGAAACTTGTTTATCTATTTGTTTATGTACATCTAAATACTTTTTTGAGCTGCATATGTAGTTCGTCAATAGTAAATATAAATGTCGAAACTAGCATTGTATTCAACATTTTTGATTCAAAAATTTTCAAATATGATTTGGGGTCATATACGCTTTCTTTTTAATTCAATGATGAAAAATTTTGATTTGAAAAGAAAATTTTTATAATAAAGTGGAATTCGTACAAGATTCGCTTTTTATTTCAAAGTGATATCAACTTTTGATTTAAAGTGATTCTAAAAAAAGTGACATTTTTCTGAGTGAAAGGCAATCAACTTGGTTACCCTCTTCAAGAAAAGTTTTTCCAGGAATTTTTCCTAGAGAAGGTCTTGAAAATTTTGGGAAGGATGTCACTTTATTTACCAAAACTATCTAGTAATTATCTTAGCAGTAAAAGTTTGAATTATTTAAATATTTTTTTGTTTTGTTTTACTAAACAATATTTATTGCTATTTCGCAGTTTTTTTCGCATAAAAACCTAAATTGAAAATATCCCATGAAAACCTAAATTGAAAATATCCCATATCAAATATCTAGTTGTAATTGTCGATAGCAAGAAAAAACTCAAGATTTTATATGCTATAAATGTTTACAAAATCACTTTTACATACTCAATATTATTTAGCATATGAAAATTTGTACTTCGTATATGAACATTTAAATATGTAATAAAATGAAAATAGGTAGTTTGGAGATGAGTTACCGTTCCGAATTTTAAAAATTTTTGTTAACCAGCGTGGACAAAGGGTTAAATTAATCAATCGGTTGCATTTATTCAATTATCAAATATCGTCCATGATTCACTGGCTAAACACTCACTTTTCAGATGAAATCACATAGATTACATAAAACGAAATTCCTAACAGCCATACAATACTTATTCTGCTACGTAGTAAAATGGTCTGTGTTAGAGGGGTGTATGCTCTTTTTGAAGGGGGCAGGGGATGTTAGGGAGTGTAGGAAAATATCTGCTCTTCGGAGTGATGACCAGATTCAAAAGTTTTAACAGGTATGTGGTGCTTGGATTTACCTTTGAGTAAACTAAGTTTTCCTGCTACAACCCATTTAAGGTCTTGGGGAGTGAAGATAGCAGAGACTCCATTTTCATAATTGAAACTTTAACAAATTGAAATGATTCGTTTTACATCTCAGTCTGTCCCTGATTAGACTCACATACTTACTCAGAGCTAGGTTAGTTCAAAACTTGATGCGCAGTCTCCCGTCCGTACTTGTATTCGAACCAGATACCACCACCTTAACAAGACTTTATAAAAAAGTTTACTGTTCGCATAGAGTTAATGTCGTGGACATTGATAAAATCAGCTTTAATAGGCTGTAGTAGGACGAGCGCTTAGCTCGTATAAGCGAAAAGAATCCTGGCCGGAACGTTTACGGGACCACTATAATTGGAAAGAGGCACCAAGGCACCTGTCTATGGTGGAGCATTGATGTATGCCAAGACTCCAAAGAAACGGAGAGGAAATTGAGCTGGAGGACAGCGGCTCCAAACCTGACCATCAGCAAGTCTTTGCTGCAGCTGGCCCATCCCAGACTATTGGTTGCTGTAACGTTGATGAGATGCTTTGTAAAGTTTTTTACAATGTGATAATTTTAGTATTTTTTGCTGTTCAGTATATAGCTAAATTATTTCCATCAATCTTTTTTACCGGCATGACACCTTTACTTCTCAAGAAGGTACATATATAAAACTCGAGCAATGCAAAAATGATTTAGAACAACTTGAATATCTAAACATGCTTTGAGTCCCATATCCTTATTTTCCGCCATGGCCTTTATCAATCATGTTGAGCGAGAAGAGCGGCCTCACACGATAAATGAAAGAAAAATAAAGGAAGACACCAGCGACATATTTTTCCGCGGTTGAATCTGAATTACACGTCGGGTTAGAGGTGAAGAATTGCTGGGACAGAAAACAGATAAATGAAAATATGGTAGGTTTAACCAGTTTACAGATTAAGGTAAAATAGTTCCGCATCAAGGATCTTGAGGTTGACGTTGGTAGGGCTTTAATTCAAACTCAATGAATACGAGTGTAGAGTGATAAGTTCCAAGACTCACTTTATATACAGGGTTAGATAAACTTGAAGCTCGGTGTGTTATCATGTCTGGATTTGAACCCTGGATAACACGCGTTAAAAGCCGGTCCTCTGCCCACTCGGAGATTCAGGCTTTTTACAGTTTAGAGTTGAAATAAAAATAGTAAATTAAAATAATAATTATAACAGAAAATTTTGAGATACAAAAACTGCTTATTCCTTTTCATGCTTTTGACAAAGTTTTCGTCTTACAATGTCAGTGAGTATGAAACAGACAGTGCTCAGTGTAGATATTCGTGAAACGGCAGTTTCGAGTTGGAAAAATCATCGCCGATAGGGAGACATTACGAAGATATTCGAACAATATGTTCTCGGTCTCAAAATTGAGTTATATTATTAGTTTTTCTGCAAAAATATTTTAAATTTTGTCCTTGGAAAAAAATTGCTAAGCACTTTATAGCTGAAATAAAATTTCCTCATATGAGATTAAATATGAACTTACAATATCCACCGAAATTCCTCCTCAACGTCGAATGATTCTTGCGAACTTTTCGTTTCGATTTTTTCCGACGAACTTTTTTCCGACCGATCGGTGTCACATTACGATTACCACACGCGCGCACATCTTTCGGACACGAGCAATAGTCATCTTCGTCCAGAATTGGATTTTCCCGAATACAAGTACACTCTGCTAACTGGTTATCACATTCCCAACACAGTTCACAGTTCGAAAGGAATTCTTGTTCGCTGAACTCATCACTGGCTATCGACCAGCGTTTCTGCTGTTGCAGTTCTTCTTGTTCCTGGTGCTGTGGTGCAGGTATCAATATTTCCGTAGAAGCGAAAGGTTTGTAGCACATTGAACACTTATCACCGCTATCGATTATTCCCAACGGCTCGTCCACATCCATGGCCGGGAACACATTGGCCAAAGAGATCTCCCAGCGTTTTCGACTACAACTGCTCGTTTGGCGATAGCGACGACCGTAGCGGCCAATGGACTTTTTCTTTGCGGTCATATGCCAGCTTTTTGGATAGTCAAACATATTGTTGTGGTTGTCGTAGTCGAGGTCCAGATCGGCATAGTGGAGCTTGACGTTGTCGTTATCTCTAAAGTGCCCGTTGGTGTCATTGTGTCCATCGAACTCTAAAGACGAAAATTTTGAATCGTCGTTGAATGTACGGACTTCTTGAAAGAGGTATCGGTGCTTCTTTTTGCTCGAGACGGGCTTTTGTCGTTTGTCTGGATGAGGAAATGTATAATCCGATTCAGACGGCAAGAACTCAGTGTAGAACTGATCCAATGCCTTTTCATTGAGTTTCTTCCGCTCCAAGTAGTATGACTTCAGTCTGCGCAAGTGATCTTCGAAGAATGCCTCCAAATCGCTCATTTCTTGATTGAAATCATCATCACCGCGAAAGCCATTAAACTCTGCAAAGTTCTTCTTGGCAATCATGCGTTGCCTCCGGGCTACGCAAAACTCCTCGAACTCGCGAAGGAAAGAGTCGTTGTTGTGTCTTTTACGACCATACGTATCGAACGAGTTCCTCTTCATCCTCTTCCGACGCGAGGAGTTTCGCTGAACGATTACCGGCCGTTTGACGAAATTGTCTCGCGAAACTGATATTACAGTGCCTTTGTTCCGTCGCGCATAAGTCCCGTGCTTGGGTTTGCGCCGAAAAAAATTCTTTGGTTTCGTAAGAGTCAAACTGAAACCGGAGTCATGTGACGACATCGACTTGAACGATTCGTTCTTCTTTTTGAAGTTGGTCGACATGTCGAGCGATAAGTCTTCATCTTGGCCCAGATTCATTTGTTTCCAAATCCGCCCCAGATTAACCGAATACAGTTCTTTCTGGCGAGTAAATGGATTTGTCTTGACACGCAACGGGTACGGAATCGAACTATCTGGTGATATAACGTCCGCATTGTCATCGTACAAATCGACCTCAGGGTCAAATACAAATGATTTGAACGCGCGCGGCGATGATGGGTTTTCATCGATTCCGTTCAATGTAACTGGCGGAGCGACAGCGAAATGAATATCATTCATCGATGACGCTCTCGACGCTGTAACTACTGGTATAGCGTCTTCTGAAGATTTCATTGATTGCAGCTCCTTGAAGATCTCGAAAGTGTACTTTTCGTTAATTGAAACGTTTTCGCGCTTGTTTTGTGGCTGGGCGATTTCGCGACGTAGATTGTGTTTGCTGTAACGAAGGTGATCGTTATTAGCGTCAGTTAGAATCAATTCAGAGTCAAGTTCAAGTGCCGAATCAATGCTTTCTTTCTTCGAGACGATTTCATGCTGAAGTGGTACGTTCGATTCGGTCTCATTGCGACTTTTTCTACTGCCTGACGTTGAGGAGATTCGAATAACAATACTTTCACCACTGAAGTTATTGCTCAATGATGATGGCGTGTCATAAACTAAATTCGTTCGCGAAATGTTCAACGGTGGCTTCGAGTTCAAGCTGTTCGAATTGCTCAGATTGATTGACTCCATTGAGTCGAAGCTCGTCTCGAGATAGTTTTTATCCGGTGTAAAAGTCTTGAAGGTAACGAGGCTGGGCATTAACGAGTCGTTTTCTAATCGAATCGCTTCGGACTTGTCGTAGAAATTCTCTTCGAATGTTCGGTAATTTGCGTCATGGCAGCTGCTTAGTGAAAAACCATGAATCGATGAATAGTCATCTTTGGAATCATTTGCACCATCTACATTGATATTGGATATATTTTCTTCGCTTATTGTATCATTGAATATTCGATTACTGATACTATTTGTTGCCTCTTGAAAGTCTACAGCTATGATTTGTACTTGGCGATCTTGCGAATCGGGGTCCTCTTGATTCAAGTCCTGTCGGCTACTGAAAACACTACTTGGCACTGAACCGATGAAGATACCATTTTTCACTTCCGATGTTGCTTTTGACGGCTTACTTACACCTGCTATTTGACTGGCTGATGTCATGCAACTATTGCCGATAGCTCGGGCTCGTAAAGCAGCACGTTTCCGCCCGCGATCCAAATAGCTTTTCCGGATGCTGATTCGTTTGAATGAATCACTTCGTTTGAAACTTGCATCCATGACACCGGCGCCATCTTTGTCTTTGTTTTTCTTCTTGGTTCGAAGGAAATTTCGTATTGATTCGAACATTGGAGTTCGCATTGTGTTTAAATGGTGTTTTTTTATGGATGATGGGTCAAAATGATTCGAATCATTGACTGGTAATGATATACTATAATGGCATTTTGATGGACTTCTTTGAATAGTCAGTTGACGGTTTCTGGAATAAATAATGTGCATGTGTTAAGATAGTAGTTAGATGTTATTTCCTAAGCTCCATTTCAATCAGACTCAAGATTCACTTTGATTTGTATTACGGTGAAACTGCTGAACTTAATTTAATACAGTTCATATCATATAAGAAAGGAATATTGATATGGTAGATAACGGATATAATATATGGTGGATGAAATTAGATGCATATATGACAATAGTAATTCCTGGATTACTGATGTATTTGTTTGCACATGGCAGCGAATTTCGTTAATATACATTAAGTTTATATACATACGATATTACAACGAAGTTTATGAAGTGCAGTATACTATTAACTAATAATTTAGTTCTGAGGTGGATTTGGCAGTATATTCAATGTGGTTTTCTATGATCTCTATACTGACTCAGCAGCCGTCAATCGCCTAGAAGACGTGTTTCGAAAGCTCCCTCTGAGGTCAAAATTTAGACCGCTGTCTTTATTGGAACACAGGTAAAGAAGGTCATTGAACGCATTCTATTTCCGAAGAAGCTGACCAGAAAATAACAAGCAGCTTGGAACAGTTTCGCAGCAGTAATGACAGGTTTCCTTGGAAATCATAAGACGCACGACTATCTGTGGCATTTTAGGACTCTAGATAGGATCGTGGTAAGATGAGTTGCAGGATGTCATTCAAACTTAATATTCTCAAAGCTCATTTGAATCAATTTAAGCGGAACGTTGGAGAAGATTCAGAGACGCACGGTGAATGCTGTCATCACGATATTATGACGTTTGACGGGGGACATGATGGGAGACTTGCAGCAATTTAGAAGTATGGAGGATGCTAGGAGACACCTCAACTGAACCGAATTCCAGTCAAGAGTCTGTCATACAGTGAAGGTGATGGCAAACCATCAAAAGGCAACTCAACAAAAAAACCTGCCCCGGAAGCAGGGTACCCAGAAATGGCCGTGAAGGCGCCTCGTCCACATAAGCGGAGCACCCTTTAGTTCAACCTCGACGGATGCTGCTTTGCTGCTTTGCCGCTTTGCTAGCTCTACGTGGCTTGAGTGGGTTATTGAAGAATGGGGTGGACTAGCTCCCAGAAAATGCAGGACGCTACGTATATTTCAACCGTCAATGAACATATACTAGCCGCAATGCACAATAAAAAAATATAAGGGGCTTTTGACCGTACAGGACCAGAAGCAGTTCTTCGGCGTGGGCTGGCAAGGCAGACCCAGCCAAAACGTGTCAAAGCACGTTATAAAATAAACAAGAAAAAAATAATATAAACAAGAAAAAATCGTAAAAGAGAAAAATGATGATAGGCAGACAGCCTGATGATAGGCAGACAGCCTGATGATAGGCAGACAGCCTCAGGGCCCTGCTGTTGTTAGGGTTATGCCCCCATATGTTGTGGGGTCACTTCGCCAAATAGCTTGGGCCGAAAAACACCCAACAAAATATATGACCGAAGTCACTCCTTTATAAAAGATTATCTGATTACGCGATATCCATAAATATTTACGCTATTTCACAGCACAAATGACATTTACTAAGGTGTCAACGATATCTAACACCTTCCTGTGAACGACAAGCCCGCCGATCTCCACTCAACTCCCGGCCTACGTCATGCTTTCCAACCGACTCCCCGAGTACCAAAATTCAGCACTCTACAAGACCATATGATTCGGGAGAGTGATAGGCAGTAAAATCGTTAATCTAAAAAACACATGTTCCTAAATACGAGGATTGATTCAAAAGTAGCGATAATCGACTATTTCCAGTTCGCATAAATTTAACATTTTTTTTTGTTATTTTGTTTTGAATACTCACTAAGTCAGTATAAAAAAAAACATATAAACAGGTGATTTAAATACGAACTGCCGAAGAGCGAACATCAAAATGGAGAAAAAACGAAATTAAAGTTGTGTTTGAAAAAAAGATATACCAAAGACATAGACAGCGACTTGTTGGAAATACTAGCGGACTCTACTGCTCCATATTCCACCGTTGCACGCTGGGCTAAGGATTTTAAGCTGGGAAGAACATCCACTGAAAATGAATACCGCGAAGGACGTCCATCCACGTCCCTCCCTGAACATAACGTGAAAAAAGTTTGAAGATGTCGTGTTGGCAGATCGAAGACTGACAATCAGGCATGTAGCTGAGGTCACAGGGACTTCGTATGGCAGTGTTCAAAGAATCGTTGCCAACGAATTCCATCTGAAGAAGTTCTTTGCGCGTTGGGTACCGAGAATGTTAGCCGACGAGAAAAAGGAGGAACGAGTCGCCATTTCGAGGGTGAATCTCGAAAAGTTCCAGGCAGATCTGGAGAAGTTTTCGTCACGTTTCGTGGCCATGGACGAGCCCTAGATCCACCATTTTAATCCAGAAACCAAACAGCAATCGATGACCCGGAAGCGAAAATATGCAAACCGATTTCACCGATGCCGAAGAAATTCAGTTTTTTGAGACGCTGAAGGAATTATTATGGTGGAATACTTGGAAAAGAGAGCCACTTTATCAGGCTCTTACTACGCAGACCAAATAAGAAGATTGCGGGAGGTTATTGAGGAACAAAGACGCTGCAAACTGCGAGCTGGAGTGCTGTTTCAGCAAGACAACGCCCCGGTTCACAAGACTGCAGTTGCGATGGCTGCAATTCAAGAAACAGGATTCAAGCTGCTTGAGCATCCACCCTATTCGTCATGTCTAGCTCCCAGTGACTTCTACTTCTTTCGTCTTCGGAGCAAGAAATTTGAAGATGATAGCGAAGTGATGACCGCTGTTGGGGCGCTTTGGGACTAAATGTATTAGCTTAACAATGGTGAAAAAAAATGATTATTTCTTTTAAGTTTAATCATCTTGGTTTATATTAGGAAATTGGACATAATCGTAGGTGTATGGGTCAACTATCTGTGTCACGTGTCACATCTTGTGTGGATAACTTCACGTGTGGATAACGCTGGTCTACTTACAATGAATGAAGACATGGAACAGAAGAGGCGCCAAAAAACAGAGAAGAGGCGCCAAAAAACAGAAGGGATGCGTCTGTGTGCTTTGTCACATCTGCTGTGTATCTAGACGCAGTTAGTAAATAATCAGCTGACTCATTTATCGATGCGTTCAGAATGTTCACTAGACAAAGAGACATCTGCGAAATTCTCTGTAGAGATTGCAGCACGACATTTTCCGGTGCAGATGGCACACTGTGGAAAATTCGACTTACGACCAGTCCGATAGCTCCCGCTAGTCTTTTGACTGACTGGTTCGTCTCAACTAGTCGTGGGCTACAATCTCTCCCTTCGGATTGAGTCGCCGTTCTGTGTGTACTAATGAGACCGATAGACACTGAAAAAGAGGGCAGATTATCCTCGAAATATTGATATCTGTCAGGAAATTAAAACATATCTAGCTTTTTAAGGAAAAAATTGGTCGTTAAATTGACATACTTTATAAGATGTCGTTTGCCTGTCTTTTGATGTAAACGAAATAATCATATGGCAAATAAAATTCTTAAAATTGAATCAAAATTTAAAATTTTAAAACTCATACACAATATCACTAATTCGCAATGCGCATACACCTCATATCCAAGCCAAAATGCTTCGAATTTAGTTTTCGATATTTTTCCCAAAACAATTTTCCCTAAAAAGATAATCAATCTTTCAGCGAAAATTGATAATTATATTAATTTTTCAATTTTATATTTCACAGTTGAATTGCCAATGAAAGTTATTTCAATTAACTTACGGGTACACTATTGTATGCCACTTCGTTCATGCATACAGTCTGGTGCATCTTTGCATGCACGTTTCCTAAAATAGCTTGCAATTCAGTTTGGATTTGCGAAAACTTTACACAACAAGCTAATTTGTAATGTCTCATTTGTACGTACGTACAAATTACAATTTCACATGTAATACGAGCAATCTCGCGACGAAGCCTGAGCTTGTGGTTCACGATTTATATTATCGTACCAAAATTTACAACGGATGCAGGGAAAATAATTGTGAAACAGACTGGAAAAATTGTGATTTCATTAAATATAGACACGCATGTACACTTGTCTGTATAGAGAAATAAGTGTTTTTCTCGAAAATTGCTATATATTTGTATGCATCTAGAGCACGAAATTCGATCTAACTTATGTTATTGGCGCAGATCAATTTGATTTCTCTCTGCTGGTGAAAATTCAATTATCAAACAAACTTTATTTTTGCAAGTTCATCACGTTCATCGTTAAATGATGAGAATTTTTTTTAGGTGAAATGGTTCCCACTCTGACAAAAAATTAATGATATTAGTTTAAATTTAAATTGCTGAAAATCTGAAAGATGAACTCAACAATTGCAGCTAGATGCACAGATATGTGTATCTATCATAGCTACATTTTCAATATGAGTACGTGACGATACTGAAGCATCTAGGGCTATTATACATGATTTAAGAAGAAATTACTTTCTAAATTGATAATTTTCTGTCATTCAATTAAAATACTCGTAGTGAAGTCAGAAGTGCACGGAACGGAATTATCAATTTTTTTTTCTTGTATTCTTTGATTTGATTGTGTGTAGTGATTGTGCGTTTTCATTACAGTAGTCGAAGAAATGATGCAAGGAAATGAAAATCACTCTTTGAGATTTGTTGGGCGGTCGGAACAATTTTTTTTCTGATGATGGTATCCAATGCCATAGTACGTGCACAAAAGATATTTATCGAACAGTTATAAATCGATTAGATCGATCTGAGATATTATTGCGAGTACTAAAGTTAGCTCAGGAATTTTGTGGCTCGCTGTCGGTTCGGATTGTGGTTGATAGATGCAGTTGCTTTGCACTGAAAAATTGATAAATTGCATTCTTTAGCGGATTTCATAAGAATTAGCCGATTTTCAGTAGAAACGCTGGAAATGGTTATTAAACAAGGGAAAAATTTGAAACTTCCTTTGGAACACGATATTTTCTTCGGCAGTTGACAAATTCATCCGCGACATGGCACTTAAGCTATTCTACAAAATTGACAGACATCCGAATCATGCTATGGATATTTTGAGGTTTCCGAACAACAGCGGTCGTCAAACTTATCCTCACATCAATCCACTCACAAGCCTAGAGATTTGCTGTACTGCAATAGGTGATTAAAGTCTATATGATTAAAGTATAGCAGTGGGACAGCTCGAGGCAAGCATAGTTTATCGTCGTTGAAGAATATGACATATTATGTGCAGCATAATTACCTTACTGGCAGAAATATTTACTCAAAACCCCAGGTCCTTTTTGAAAACTATGCTTTCCTATGTTCCTAGGTAATCATCATTGCCCTAGGAAGATGATAAATCTGACGTTAGTTGGTACGAATTTAACCCTTTGGAGATCAGATTACTTGAAGTACAGTTTCAGATCACTTCAAGTATATTTTTTCGTATCTTCTCTTATATACTCCGTATACGAAATTTTTTTCAATGCTATTAGAAAGATCATCCTTCCTTATTTTTCGCTCATTATAGATGTAGAATTTTCCCTAAGCGTGCATAAGATAATTGGCCCCAAATTTTCATCAGCCGTTCAGGAATTTTCGGATGGAGCTGTGTTTACACTGTGGATCGATTTTTTTTGTTTTTTTTTTCTTTTGAGGATGCATATCACTAGACATGGGCAAAAGAGCTAATAGCTCACTACAATCCTTTTCTTTTACAGTGCAGCACCTGAAAATAGCACAGCATAGGCTGCGGACGAAAGCATTCGTTCGACTAGACTTTATGAAATTTGCAACGAAGTGTCCTGAGAGTACGGCGCAGCACTGTATAAACGAGCGATGAGCTATGAGCGTTTTTGCGCATCTCTAAATATAAAAAAAAATTAATCCATATGAACTTTAGAAAAAAACATGCAGTAACTAATACTAGCTGTAGATGTTGATACTTTAGTTACCTTACAGCAGGGCATTAATTTTGCGGAATCAAAGTACGTGATATTCTCGACTAACCAAATTTATTACAACACGTTGTTTCAAAAGTATAAATACTTGTGAAAAGGAAAAAAACGACATTCATTGATCCAATGAACTTAAAAATGGCCTGATTCTTAAGAAACTGAATCCTATCGAGAAATTCAAGAATATTGAAATTTCAGCCAATTTTACTGTTACAGAAAGTGACATCTTTTTATATGATTGAAAAGAGCTCTAGTGTAACACATTAGCAAATTACTCAAGCACGAAATTCAATTTTCGACCCAGATATGTAACATCGTTTTCCAAGTATCTATCTTGGACTTACAATAGAATCTATAGTCTCGAAAATATTTTAACAATATAAAATAGGCTCAAGCGATAGTAGTTAAGTTACATCCAATCAAATCATCAAAATAACGATTCCGGATTTATCATATGAATATTTCATAAACGTCTACCTATATCACGTCACCACGAACAACTTAATTGCCTTCATTATTGCCTCGAAATATTCTCAGACCAGACCTTCGATACACGTGTATGCATCTGAAACTGTTCAAAGTTTTTTTTTTCTTTCTTGAATTCTTATCCCACTAGAACTATCAAAAACTTTCGACAAGCATAAATTACATAGATACCTACTTAGGTTAAAATTTCTATCTGCGAGCAATAAATGGAAATAGTATCTGATATCTTTTCTAACTGCTTCGACGATAGCTAACAATTAATATGTGTAGAAGTGCTACGACGGACGTCTTCAGTTTTAATTCGATCTAACTGTAAACAAATAGTAAAATACAAGACGAAATACAAATTTCCAAGTATCTATAGGAGAATTGTTGATTCTAATCAAGTCGCCCCAGAGTAGGTAATCAAAGAAGACAACTCCAGTCAAAAGTCCGAGGCATCCACAAAGTTATAGCTCAATACTTGGGACTATGTCTTACTGTTAACTATGATTGACACTGTTGTTTGCTTGGATGTAGGTGAAATAGTGCCGTTGAATTAGCACCTTACCTTCGTTTCATAGTCATGTGCTAATTATACTGCGGTTCTGACCCATCATAAGACGATTCGAAGACGAAATCAAATAAATTACAGAGAAGAGACTTCGAAAATAATGGCAGTAGAATAAAACTATTGGCCTGCCAGATATTATGGACAAATCCCTTCGAAATGGAAAGTCCAGCTTTTAAATTTCGTAGACATGTTATCCATCCTTCGTCCACCTAACAGTATTTCTTGTGATCTTGATGTGAATTGGTTAAGAGATTTGATCGAAATCAGATCAAAATCACCATAATAAGATCGCAGTTTTTATTACTTCGACGCGTAAGACCTGCAATAATCGACCACTCGTACGAACCGTTCGAAAAATTTTTCTTCTTCGTTTTTAGCAGCCCAGCCCATCGACTAACTAAGTTTCAGTTCATCATTAGATTCATTGTGCTTTATCATGCATGTAAGATACATGAGTTGCAAGTTAAAGTTGGGATCATCAAAAAACTGTTTCAAAAAAATTAACGGAATAGTCGTAAATTTGAAGATATTTAGGTGTTCTTTTGGAATGATCGTGATGCATATGTATTCTCGAGTAGCAGTCTCACAAATTGCTGTGCGCCCATTTAGTTCAATAAGTCTTGGGCTGAGATGCAAGGCAGAATTGTATGATCAACAATAAAATTGGTTAGTTTGAAAAATTAGCAATGTTTCCCATCTATACAAAAATGCCGGATGCAATTACTGGTATTTAACGATTTTCCCGGGCGATTGAAGCGTGTGGCCTTACGCATTTGGGGTCATACTTGAATGTTACTAAATACTGCTGGTTTCTATTGTTTGCTTTTGTGCTTGATTTTCTTCAGATTTCGTAGATTTGTAATTTATTCACAAAGAAAATAAACCAACCACACTGGGAACGTACTACGATACTTGTTGTAGTGGAGTTTCTTTGAACACGTCACTACTGTGTGCACTTCATCGCTGGATGTTTGCATTGTCATATCAACTTGGCCGGAATTAAAGTATTAAAACTATCTGCTTCTGCACTAGATTTCTAAATCGCATTATTTCATATGTGCTTGCTCCGAATCAACGACTGACTGCACTGAAGTTAGCTAACTAAGTATGTAACTTACTGACTGACTTGCGAATTTCCGACTATTATCGTAATACTCATCAAACACAAACTCGGTAGCGAAATCGTAGTGGAAGCACATTGCAAAGAAGACTCGCGGTGTAGAAATTTCGAATCGCACGATAGGTGTATTTAAAATCATCACTCATGTGCATCGAATAAATTTATAGTTGTATAAATCTAAAATCGCGGTGGCGCTTCGAAATAGCAACGTGCTGCTTGAACACGATTTTGATGGTAAGGTCTTTGTAATGATGCGCTTGGACGTCAGTGCACATGTCTAAAGCATTTAAACACTGTTTCTACTGATTATTCTACCATATCGATATGTAAATGCATCGATGATGACTATAATGATAGCAGATTGTATTCTACAACTGTGCCGCCTCTCCATTGCATGTACATATGTATAAAGTATGGTTACGTGTTGTTTTTTGGTCAAATCAAATTAGAATTGAAGAGAGAAATTTTATAATTACTAGAACAATGTGTTTACTTACTTTCTATCACACACACCATTTAGCTAAACTGGAGTGTGTTATCTTGTATCATGTCTACTCTTCAATTTTATTCGTTGAATTACGGCTGTTGTTTCACGGGAATAAATGAGTGTCAATACGGGATTCAGGCACTCGAGGCCCTCCTCCCGTCAAGTCTGACTGACCTATCCTCCATAGACTTAAAGAGTACATATTGTAAAGCAAATTATTTGCACGACAACCTTTGACGGGGCTAGGGCTTGAAGCTCATCAAATGAATGAAATTGCATGTACTGTGCCTATGAGTTTCTTTCGGCAAGACTCTCCAATTACAGAGCAACTATTAAGTAACAGAATAACAATTAAGTAATATCTTACCTGCTGCTTTATAGGTAAATAGATTAGAGGGACTATTTATTTTAGGGAGTATCATTTTTAAGTTCTTGTAATAGGAAAATTGTATCCTATATTTGTGGTAGTGATGCGCGATTGCGAGATATTAAACTCGATTGTTTCGATTGTTCAAATATCTCGAAACATCTCGATTATTTAAGTTGGACTCGATTGTTGCAATCGAGATAATCGAGACAATCGAAATAATCGAGACAATCGGGATAATCGAGACAATCGAGCGATTCGAAATAATCGAGATAATCGAGCGATTCGAGATAATCGAGACAATCGAGCGATTCGAGATAATCGAGACAATCGAGCGATTCGAGATAATCGGCCGATTCGAGATAATCGGCCGATTCGAGATAATCGAGCGATTCGAGACAATTGAGACAATCGAACATCTCGCAATCGGTTCGTGGGCATAGTTAAAATTGCTTGCGAGCTAATTTGAATATTAACAACTTATTTTCAATGCATAGCATAGTTTACGTTTCCTACATTAAGAGTTTTACCGCACATACTACGTTCGAGACTTTGATTACTACTTCTTGAACGTTCAAAAATGGAATGTTGCCTGTTTTATTTATTTATTTATTTCCGTTTTAACAGGAGCGAGCCCAATTAAAAAACCGAATGAGAAAAACAGACAAAATTTATTAAATAATTCATAATATTACATTAAGATATGTAGTTCAAAATAATAACAATACAATACAAAACAAGATAAGATAAAAATAAAAATTTAAATAATGACAGAAGTAGTGAAAGACAATAATGGAAAGAGGCTTAATGAAAAGTTATAAAAAAAAAAACAAATAAAAAATTATGAGAAGTTTCAAGAATTAAGGCTATGATATGCCGGCTAAAACGAAAGAAGGTTAGCTGGAAAGGACCAAGCTGTAGTTCAGTGTGTCTCCTGGGGATACGCAGTAATGGTGAATAGAAAAGAACGTCGGTTCACACAAACGGTGTTAAGAACACTGACGAAGATCTATCTGAGTCACGCTAAACAAAAGCTTCGAGCCAAAGTTAGATAGCATAGGACAGTGGAGGAGCCTGAAGAGCAGACATTCATCAAGGAACACTCGACGAGACTTTAAAGAGGGAATTTGGAGTAAGGACAAACGATCACTATACTCGCAAACTTAAATAATAATGAGCGTGTAAATTTACACTGCTCGTGCTCTAAGGCATCACCAGATCTGACAACTGTATTCGAAGATGCTACGCACAAGTGACAAGAACAGATGAATGGTAGTAGTGGTGCTCGTAAAATGAGAGGAAGACCTGAGGACGAAGCCGCACAAACGAGAGGCCTTGGCAGTTATGTATGCGATGTGTTTATCAAATTTAAGCTTTGATTCGAAGGGCACAACAAGGTCCTTAAAATTATATATTCAAAGTAAGAAAGTTCATTGAGCACCACTCACTCAAAATACAAAGATCATACTGCAACTGGTGACAATCAACAAGAAAATCAATCACTCTGAACATAAAGTTATCAGCAAATAGGAGACAGGGAGAATGGATAACGGATGGAAGATCATTGATAAATATTAGGAATAATAGAGGACCGAATATTGAGCCTTGAGGAAACTCGGAAAGAGGGCAGTATGGGGAAGAAGAACGTGAATTCACAGATAAAACACAGAAACATAGGATGAGAAACAGGACAAGAGAAGATCAGATATCCCATAACCTTGGAGTTTTAAAAGAAGGAGCTTGTGGTCAATAGAGTCGACAGCCTTAGCAAAATCAGTGTATACCACATCAACTTGCTTCTGCTGGTCTAAGGCGGAAGCGACCAAGTTATTGAAGGTTAAGAGGTGGAAGATCTACCTTTTACAAACCCATGTTGCTCAGGAGTCAGGAAAGGACCAAATATAGGAAGTAGCCTTTTGTAAACAAATTTTTCGAGTACTTTACTAAGAGAAGAAAGGAGTAAAATATGTACCAGCTTGGGTTACCGGATTTATGTATCGGGGAAATTTGAGCAGACTTCCAGTGGGAAGGAAAAGAGCCCGAGGAGAAGCTAAGATTAAAGATATTCGATAAAGAGATTCGAAAGAGATTTGGCGAAAAGGTTCGGAATGCCGCCAGGACCAAAAATAAATCAAGACAATCATCAAGACATTGAAATATGGACTCAATTTTCAGGGGGTTGGTTTGGGTACAGTAGATGGATGACGGAGGAAAATGTGAGAATTCATAAGACGTGATCGGATAATTTTCGGAAAAAAAAGGAAAAGTAAACTGCAAAGAGATCACAAATCTCCTGAGAATTATAAATAATGGCACTATTAAGGAACATAGAATCGGAGAAACATGGGAATTTTCAAGGAGTGGGCGTAAGATCAAAAGGGCTTGTGTTGGTTACAACGAATAGAGGATTCGATGGTATTGAAATAATCACGCATCGCCTGTTTTACGGCAGTTTTGGCGGCTGATCAAAGTTTTGAGAATTTAAGGTAGTCAATCTGACAACATTTTTACCAACAGTACCTCTAGTACAAAATTACTATGATCCGAGTGCGGCAAGTGTTTGTTCCTATGGAAAAGCTCATTCGTTTGCAGAGCTCAGCTTAGTATCAAGCATAGCCATGCAGACTATAGTTATTTAATATCAACGAGATTTAATCACTGTGTTTAAGTGCCCGACCACCCGATGATTAATACTATAGGAAAACTCTGAAGAAGTACGAGAACAGAATTCAACAGGGCAAAATCCATCGAACTGGAAGACTTATAAAAAGAAGGTTTCAGAATACAAAAAAAAGTTCACAAAAACCAAAAGAAAGACTTGAAGTACCCGTTGTGAAATCCTCAACAGCATCCCAAAGATTGCCAGGATACAGAAAGCTCTGTCCAAAAGTCACCAAAGGAATAATTCAACTCTCCGGTAGAGAGATGATAGCTATTCTTGAGTACAAACTAGAAGTACTACTTTAAGCATACTTCGCAGAGTGCGAAATAAGCATTTAGGGCGAGGCGGGAGAAGAAGACGAGAACATTAAGCAGAAACCTAGCTGAAATCACACATGAATATGTTAAATGGGCAATCCCTTCAAATAGCCAGGCTCAGATGGAATCATAAGGACTGAACACCTAGTGAAAATACCAATGCACAAATTTCAATTTGCCTACCAGAAGGGTAAATAAACTTTTTTAGCTAGCACAAATAATAGAAAAAAATCGCACTATGTACATACCTTTAATGAAAGAATGATTAATCTTCAACGCTTCATCATTCAGTCCACAGCAGAAAAGTTCTCAATAGGTAGCAAAATGAGTCAATAAGGTATTAAGGTATCCAGGTATATTAGCCGAGCTGTGGGAGCAAAGCTAAGGGTAGACACTAGGAGAAAATGTACGCAGAGAGGAATATTATTCCCTGGCATGCATTTTTTGTAGTCCTCAACAGTAAAGACCGAACTACTCTATGCTACTGTAATGGCATAAGGGAAATAATAAAAGAATCACATTCAGACATTTTAAAATCCCGAATGAAAATGACCTAAAATAAAACAACAAAGTGACGCAAAGAAGAGGATTTATTTATTTATTAATGCCAATACAGCACTATTTTTTATAAGATCAAGACAGGAGCTCCAAAAATTGGTAGTACAGATGTGCGAATGCAAGAAGAGACAAAGTATCTAGGATTCCATCTGGAGAGGAAACTAACTTGAGATAGCCATCTAAACAAAACGACTCTGAAGGCCACTAAGTCATGTTAAGCGACAATATTACCCTTAAAGTTATCAATCGCGGTTAAATCAAACACTCAAAAGACTCTCCCAACTTCGATACCTAAAAAGGAAAAGAAGCTGTGGCGATCTGCAAAGGTGGTATAAGCGCTCTATCTGGAGCCACCTTCCTTGCAAAAAGTGCCTTAAAAGAATAGGTATAGTGCGAGACGACAGCTGTAGATACTGTAGAGAAGTGGAAGAGAATGTTAAACACCCTATTGTTGTCCAGCACATGCGAGACGAAGATTAGGGCACCTTGACTGCTTTTTCCTCAGCCTGGGGTAAAAGAAAAGTTCCTTCCGGGGCGTAGCCAGATTCATTAGATCTTATAGGACATAGCGCTGAGGAGGAACAATAGATCTAGAAAGTCGCAGCGCTATGATTCATCTGGACCCACTTCATGGAATTCATTCATTTGGTAGTGTATTCACTATTCCCTTTTAAGTAAATTGATCGAAACCTGTAAAGGTTTTTGAAGTGTCTCAAGCTGAAGTGATCAAAATATGGTGAAAATGCAAAAGATAAACAAACTTCAAAATCCTGGACTAAAATATATAAATCTATCTTTATTGGATGTCCTAAAATAGGCATAAATAGAGGAATCTTATGAGAAAAAATGGGAGAACACCTCCAAAGCCTAGCATAAAAAATCGAAGTGCGCATTTATATTACCGTAACTGCTTCGATTTATATATAACAGAATATAATAATAGAAACAGAAACATTTTCAAAAAAAAAACGTATTACCAGTATATATCTTTTAATCCTCTTCGACAATGATTAATGTCTCTAAAATTCGATACCAAATACTTAATTTTATATTATGAAATCAAAAATGAGAAAAAGTAGTGCGAACATTCCAAAGGAAAGAGTGGACGGCCGCACAAATCATACTTAACACCAAATTAATTTATTCTAAGAAAAAAACTAGACAGACATTAACCTGTCATTAAACAGCAAAATATAAATGAAATAACAAAAACTGTTAATGGAGATGAAAAACTCTTCAACTTTTTTTTTAAATTCCACACAATCCAATCCATGAGCTGTGACTAGGTTCGTTCATGGGCCCAACTATCTCAATTTCAATTAGGTTAAACATTTTCCCCGCGACCAATGTCTGCATTATGCCACGACGATGACCGAAAAATTTTAAATTGCATTTCACATTTTTTCCCCGGCTACAAATCGGTAGTTTTCTTTCTTCTATTACTTAACCGCATCATTAGATTCGATTGCCTACCTACAAATGAAGCGTTTTTTTTATCTGAATATTTCACCGACAGCGACCAGAAATTTTTCGACGAACAATATAAATGAAATTAATTTGACCGGTAGTTAGGGCGGACCGTTAAATGACCATCATCGGAAAAGAAGATAACCATTACCTCAATCTTTTTTGTGTAGGAGATAATTGATTTGGAATTTAAGAGTTTACATAACATTGTTTAACAATAAATTAGTAGTGATCCCGTTTAGATGAAAAATGATTTTTTTGAAAGAGATGTATGTTATAGATAAAAGTTGGGGATCGAAGAAGATAAAGGTGCAAAGTTTAGTTCGCCAGGAAGGTATGTGGCATGTGAACTGACGATTAGATTACATCGATGGTGAGAGGAGATATGTTTTTGAATGTGAAATATTCTGAAGATAAATCACTATTTTCACAAACTTGATTATGTGTAGCAGGCGTTACTAGAACCATAAAACCGCTTTTCATTTGAAGTAGGTCACCTGATTTACGCGCCCAGCCTATGACGTCCGTAGATTTCTTCAGTATTTACGCTAGAATAGAATGGTGTAGAACTAGTGAAAACGACGAAAAAAAACAACGGTGCGTGTAAAATAATGTTTTGTGCTGTTTATAACGTGTGCTTGTTCTTTTGTTCGACGTAGGCATCTACGCTAAATCTAGTCGAAATTTATTCATATATGCATCTGATATTTGTTTCACACACTTTCGAGCGAACCGGCTACGTAACTAACATTTTCACTTCATCCCCACAACAAACATTTATTTTCAGTGTCACAGACTGATTTTTTGATTTGTGCAAAAACTAAATGCCACACGAAATTTTAAAATCGAAAATGCATTGGACTGCTACCTATTTCATCTAAAAATTTTGAACATGGAATGAAGTCTGATTTCCGGTCAAGAGAAAGCGAAAATCCTTCAGTATTATTGTTATTAAATGCAGCAAATGTTGGAAAATATCGAATTAAAATAATTCGGAAGATAAAATAGAAACGCATTGCATTACTGCAAAATACGGTAATATATCTGAACACAATTGTGTGTTTGCTCACGAAAACATTATTAGTATTGTAATTAATCATTGGTGCGAGCGATACTTCATAAATAATTCAAAAGAAAATGCAGTTATGGAGTTTTTTATTTTTTCGTTCGTTGACAGACATGGTAATTATAAATTAATTGTTTTTCTAACATTTGAAATCATATATTTTCCAAATCTCCAGTTAATGCGTGAGCGCACTTTGTAAAAGAAACGCTGAACACAACAATGGAAAAGGTGAAATTAGCAGTTTAACTAGACATTCAATTCGATGAGTTTAACACGAGCCGATAATTAACTTTTGGTATTGATGAGTGTGATATGAATTGAAATTTGAATGGGCTACGATTAGGTTTTTTGGGATAAATTTGAAATCGAAACACGAGAATATGGTATTAATAAAGAAAGTCATTGTAATATAGCCCAGTCATTGTAATATTTCGTAATTGTTGTATGATGAGTACATCGGCACCGTTTTTATATGTTTATCTCTAATGCTTGGATTTTATTAGATTTTTGGATTTAGAGGTTAACGTATGTTTTTCATGAAATTTCAAGAAATTTTAAAATTACAATTAAAGTTCATTTAATTAGTGCATTTGTGTTTCCAGCTAGATTACAGTTAGAGAAAACAGATACAAAGTCTCAAAAATTACTACAATAGTTTTGATACTAAGTTCGGTTGCTTATTTAGCTGACTTATGGAAGAGGGTTCAAATATTGAGACAACACTCCACTCAAAAATTAGAAAGCGCTTGTGTCTTTTGAGATTTTTTATTGTGTTTAAATCATTTTTATTGGGAAGATTTCAATTCTTTGTATTTATGTTACTGCCATTTTTCTAACGAAAAATCTTTGTGCGTGAGGTATGGCAAATTAAAAATATTTTTCCTGATTATTTTGGTTTATGCCCACCGTAAGTTTCTAAGGTGCGTTTTTTTGCACTCTTTGGCAGGGTAAGTTAAGTTAGGCTCTTTATGACAGAGCTTAGGGTAAGTACATTGAATATAACGACAATCGCAGCCGTTGAAACTTCACTGCCCAAATTTTTTAAATAGGTATGACAGACTTTTTTGACAGATCAGAGTTTGTCATGCCAAGCTTTTTTGAAAGAACATGAAATATCTTTTAAAAAAATTGCTCAGAGTTATGAATTCCCGCTACAACGGGAATACATCATCGTTTTTAGATAAAATTTAATTTATTATATTTTTGGTTTGACAATCTTTGTCATACCCAGCTTATTTTCTTCGCATGACTTTTTACCTTCGAATTGTACAAATATTTTTTTATTTTGACAATAACGGCACTTTTGATGATATCGGGTCCGGGACTATTATGACAATTTTACTGCTTCTGTGTTAGTTAGAATCTTTTTATGATACTTGTGGGATTGTTAGCTAGTATTTTGTAAGATGTTTACTTTGATTAATGCTTATTCATTTTTACTTTTATTAATGCTTTTTTATTAGTGTGTCCTAGTACTCAAAACCTTATAACTATATTTAAACAGTCTACAAAATTTCAAGTCTCATAGCAAGTTAAAGCGTTAGTATGTTAGAAGGAGATAGCTTTTACAATTTTAAAGTCTGATAGCGAGAGTGTTATAGGACTCCTCACAAGCGCTACGATTTTTAGAGTCCAAAGTACATTATGATAGCCTTATAAAAAACTCACAAAAGCTAAGCAACAGTCTGAAGCAGACCAAGACGAGGTGTCTGAAATCGTTGGCTTTGCTTCGTAAGATTGCCTCAAAACTTCATCAAGCCAACGAAAAGTCAAATCAGAATGTGTATTTGTCAAGTGTTATACAGGAGAGCAATGCCAAGACGTAGATAAATGAATTCGGACAAGCTCAACTTGGTCTGACGTCACATTCTATTATAACAAGCTGAAGACGAAAGGGAAGACGAAGGCGAGGACGTCTAGACGAGAAGACGGCCCCTACTAACAGGAATGTTAGCTTAGCGCCTGATGTGCGGTCATGCTTGAATTTGAACCATCGTTAGCTACGTTAGCACGCGAGACTATATCCTATTAAGGGGGTAGTACCGGTTATAATTTTGAAATAAAATCATTTTTTTTGTTTTTTGCATTTTTCAATTTATTATACCTTCAGAAATCACGTCTCAAAATTTTATTAAGATATTCCCAAAAATAAAGAAGTTACGGCAGACCGCTGCTTTTAATTAGTGCGAAAAAAAATGAAGAGCGCATAAGTCAGGCAGAAAAAGCGGCAAAGGAAGCGCGTTTGGCCAAAAAAAAACTGCCCAACTGCAAGAGCAACTGGTTTATGTGGACTCAAGAATACTTATGTATGGTCCAGGGATTGTAGACTGAGCAATTATAGGTGCTAAAAGTATACTTTTTAAATTCTATTCAATAAATAAATAGAAAAAAAAATGTTAACCGGGTTTTTCTCGAAATGACGTTTGTTCAAACTGCGGACACTTATTCTCAGGATTGGCCGAACCGATTTAAGTCAAATTTGGTGCACTACTTTATTCAAGTATCTTGTGTGGTAATCTACCACAATATAGGCCAAAAGTAAAACCCAAAACAATTTTGATCATTTTTTAAAAATATTGTGGTAGATACCACGTAAGAAATTTTCTTCTTTAGAATGCGATTTGGTTTTTTTGTTTCAGATTCTTCATTCCTGAGACTATCTGTCCGCAGTATGACGGGGCATTTTTCGAGACATCAACTTTGGCGCCCTCTATACATAAGTAGAAAAATGAAAAAAATAAAAAAAAATTTTTTTTGTAATCTTCAAAACGTGTATTTTACCCATGCAAATTTTAAAATTTATACATGATAAAAGAGGTGAAAAAAGATATTGAAAATTAGGCTGTTTTTTAGCATTCTAAGCGGTACTACCCCCTTAACTACACTAGCTTCTTCTAAAGAGGTGTTTGGAAGAAAAACTGAGCGTCCAAGGCGAGTGTGAAAGCCCAGGAAAGCGCTTTCTGCAGGAATCTAGCCCCTGAAACTGATTGTTTTTTGTTTGAAGCAAAGATGGCATTATTAATATTTTGAAGGAATGGAAAAAAGACAATCAATGGCTTGAATTTCAATATATTGGGCAATGTAAAATAATGTCGTTTGACGGGCATTAGTTAGTGATCTCTCGAAAAATTTTCTGCACGACCAAGAAAATAAAAAATTAGCCAGTAGTTATTTCTGCTACTAGAAAAAAACGCAAAATTTCACCAATCATTTTTCATTCTTTTTTTTAGTAGTATTTAAATTTAAACAAACTTTCGGAACTGAAACTAAAATAATTGCTGAATAGTTTATTCTAATGATAAGAAATTGTAATTATGATATATTCAGCTGATAGATATCTAAGGCCTACCTATCTATAAACCCATTCTGCTGTGAAGCTACAACGTAATCTTTTTCTATATTTCTACGTATTATATTCATGTTTATCGCCCGGCCACTAAGTTTTTTTTTATTGTTAAGCCTTCGATGGCTGAGTTTTTATCCATCAATTAACGTAAGAAATATTAGTGCATAAAACTAGAACTCATAGTCTGTTCCTCAAATTTAATATCTATATATTTTTAGAAACGAAAATTTCTTCGAAATCAGTGTACCTCAAGTAAAAGTAAAGAAAAATAATCCCACGACAACCCTT
Organism: Nemotelus pantherinus; assembly: GCA_963978885.1. NCBI lineage: Eukaryota > Metazoa > Arthropoda > Insecta > Diptera > Stratiomyidae > Nemotelus > Nemotelus pantherinus. The sequence continues at coordinate 5,500,267 of OZ022263.1, forward strand.
GTTGGGTCTTGGGGTTGAAACTGGTAAAGAGCTTCATTCACTAATTTACAATCAATGTATTTTGTATTGTATGTATTGTGAAGTTCCACTACTCACTTTACACCTGATTTAATTAATTCAGGCACCTATTCAGAGTTAGGTAAACTCAAAGCTCGGGGCGCGGTCCCTCTTCCGAATCAGGGACCCCACACACTAGGAGCCAGTTCTCTACTTACTGGAATACACGAGCTACGTACCTCAAGTACAATAACCTAAGTTATCTCATCCAGATTTGAATAACATCTTCCAACGAAAATTTCATCATCATCTAAGATTTAATGCCGAAAAATGGACCGCATCATTGAATGCCACAGCCCATAAATCTTTCAAGGTTATCTAACCTATTAAAAAAGAGCATTTCGGAACAAGTTATTTTGCATGTTTGCTACGCCCAAGAAACAAAAAATTAACAAAGCAAAATCAAAAGACGAATTTAGAGCTTATAGTCGCAACGAAATAAAAACAAAGTCGCACAGTCTCTCGATCTCCGCAGATTTTTTTTCATTGAAATCCAATACTTTATTAGATTGGGCGAGAGGTCAGTTTGCAATTCTCTTGTCATCATCGCATGATTTACGGTACAACCTACCTAAAATTGAAACATACAAATTTTTGTTGCTGTTATTCACTCGAACTTCTATCTTCCCGACGAATATTCCCAAAATGTTATAACGAAATTGAACAAAAGAAAAATAAATGAAATCCTATCGGCCAACGTCCTTTTAATATCATAAATTCGATACATTTTTTGTTTGCGTTTCGTTGGAAATTTGCAATATTACGTGGCATCATCTTCTCATCACTACATTCATCTGACGCTACCAGCTAATCTTCTTCTGCTTCAGAGTTCACTAGTTCTTTTCAAGCCGTGCAACAGAACATCAACACACGAAAGACGAAAATAACTACAGATCTTGTTGTGCATTGATGTAGTTCAGGTTAGTTGTTGGTTAAAGTTGTTGGAGCAGTTTGGCCAGATCGTAAATTTAACAATATGCTTCGTGAGTTGTGGGTTTGGAACCATTTTTTTTTTACTTGTTCAAATAAGATCGTGAATTACAAGGTGATGAGAAGCTTGGAACGATTGATCATATTGCTGGAGGTTGTCAAGGTATTATGGCGATATGTACATACTACGAAACATTTTATCTAGTTTTTCAAGATTTTTTCAACTCTTAAAAGTGAAGTTAAATTTGCACAACTATTTTTTCAGCCCGAAACAGTTAATTCTTTTTCATATGGTTGAAGAAATATTTACTATGTCAATTTCTCATCCACCCTGTTCACATCCTTACAGACATTCCCATAATCACTTTGCAAATGGTGTTTTTAGAGCGACCGCCGCTACAATTTGTTGGTTTTATGAAGCGGTTTAATTGTGGGTAAGATACATAAGAATCGCGATTCGCTCAAATCAGTGTTCCATTTGATTATGATTTTAGGCCTGTATTCTTCCCATATGTGCGTACTTTACAAGCAAGATTATCATATCTAGTAGCCGAGAATTCAAACAGAGTTACTGTTCAATTGGATTTTAAGAAAAAGCTTAGATGAAAGCAGGCTACTAACAATAATCAATATTATCTATCAAACACGAAAAGCAAAAATTTCCATGACTCAAAGGTTAGCAAACAATATTTTCATATCCGAAGAAATTATGAATGGATTCAACAAATCCAAAAATAGAATGGAAATAACGAAATTCGCATCATATTTGCGAACTGCAAATCTCAGATCTTTAATGGAACTCATTATGTATTCGAATAAACCACTTGGTAAGGTAATCGTTTATGCTTTTTCCGTGAACGAAATAAACCGAAACCATAAAGCTCCAAGTATACAAAAAAAGCGCTTTAATGTACATGTTGTAGACTATTTGTTAGTTAGTTTATTTTCTTTGCATTTGAAGAATGGGCTGATCAAAAATAAGTTACGTAGTTTTCGGAATTAAAATCAAATTTGGATCATATACAACGTTCGCTACATGTGCTCAAGAGCTGATCGTTTAGCGTTGGTATGGCAGATTCAGGGACTCATTTGCAAAAAGATAGAGTTTTCAAACAAAGCATATAGTTATTTCCGGGCATACTTTACACTCTCCAATTAGCGAAGAAGCTTGAGTAGCTAGCCGGCCGCCTGCGTGTGTGGTCCATGGTTCAAATCCAGCCATGATCACATACCGGGCTTCGAGTTAACCTATTTGCAATTAGGTATCTGAGCCAAATTAAGCGTAAAGTCAGTCGAGAAACTTATTACTCTACTATAAAACTTCGCCAGCAACCGTTTTTTTTTTCTTTTTTAATGAAAAGGATTCATGGAAAATTAGTATGTATGACTACATTATTTTCATAAACTTCAAGGCTGGCCTAATAAGCCTGCTTATATGTATAAACCATCGCGTGAAACGAGGAGAAATAATGTCCTTTATGTACAATCTAAGAAACAGTGGCAAGTATTGTAAATCGTAGTCAAGTGGTGGCATTAGACAACGGATTTCGACCTTTGGATAAGACATACAAACCACTATAAAATCTTGATTCTAGATTATATTAAAATTAAACATATGTATGCAAAGTTAAACAATGAATACAAATATTAAAGATCGTCAAGTAGCTTCTTCTCTACCACAAAATACAGATAAAGTTAAAGATTTAGAGCAACTTTCATCCAATCAACTGCTGAATGCAATCCTCGTTCTTTATAGTTTGTTTGTATTTTTCTCTGCATCTTGCGTAGATGTTTGATTTATTTTCAAAGTCTGAAGATTTCACATCATTTTTGACACTAAAATTAAGACCACATTCCTTATTAATTGTTTTCCATCATTTTAAGTTCGAGTTTTTCAGAATTTTTCATCTTATGCCAGGCCTACATTCTTGCCGAATGTTTCGTCAAAACATTTGTAGAAACATTCGAACAGCATTCGAAGTATTCACCCAAACACCTCTTATTTAAGCCAGAAACCAATTTTTTTATCTCAGTACGCCATAAAACTCATCCCGTCCGCGTTGAGAATATTTAAAGGATGATTTAAATTTTATATGCGCAGATATGTTAGCATTTGCTCTCTTCAGAAATTGTATACAAATATTTCAAGAGTACACTTTGCACACATCCGTACTTATACACCTTGTCCGGTATGATGCATCAAAATCGATTTGTAAATATCATGGAAGCCAGCACCAGATCTCCGAATCCCTTTGACTCGTGATCTAAAGTTGACAAAATTTCGAGCAACTCCGAGGTAAGGCGAACGAAAAAGGTACGCCCATAAAACAGGCGAGCAAACTATCTACACTCTTGTGCTCATGTATGCTTGCGGAGAGTGGGGATGTAGCAAAACAGGCGAGCGTTGACGAGGAAACCATCCACACTCTCGTGCTCGGCTACGTTTGTCATGTCTCGGCAAGAGTCAACTTTCTACAGCGAGGAAAACTGGTACTGCCAACATTTAGCCCAGAATTTTTTCAGGACTAGGTTATATGCTAGGACAACTTGAACAACCTGGTTGCAATGAGGAAGTGATATGTTTATCCATAATGTTAACTGGGTGTTCACTAGTGGGAACGTTTTGTAGTGATCTTTGCTGATATTGTGATTTTAATAATGGGTCCTTTTTAGGCATAGTCAGTAATTACCGGGATAGATGGGACTGCATTTGTTGTCATTGCTGATTTTGCTCATGCACTCGCAAGTAGTTGCTCCAACTGAAGTTGCTCAAACAGGGATTTCTTCTTAAACATAAATTAGACACTTCATAGCAAAACGCTTTAATGGACCTAGGAAAGCCTATCTCCGAAGACTGCCAAAAGTGGGCACTATAGAAAGCAAGCAAAGTAAGATAACGTTGCTTTCAGGTGCATATTTCGTTTCATTCAATGAGAAGGATGTCCATTCTTCGTAGCAACAGTCGCAAAACTTTTCCTAAAAGTTTTTCGCGACACATATTGATCTTTTAGCCATCCAAAGAAAATTTTATCATTTATGCAGACTTTTCTGACACATAGTCCATAAACCCAGATGGCGTTTTACCTTCAAATTTATTTTTTTTTTGTTTTCAGTCTTGAAAATACACATTGGAATGTAGTATCTTTCAGCTTTGCTGCAAACAATGACCGAGATAGTGTGTTCTTTCTGCATATCTAATTCTATTTTTTAAATTGTTTGTCATCTTGTTTGTTCAGGGAATGAAGTGTTTTGTGACGTATATGAAATAAACTGCATACTTAGTATGCATCATGCTTTAGTCTTGTAAGTTAATTAAAACATAGAATGACCATTCAAACTAAAGTCAGTTACTTCCGTTTTAAATAGTTTACAGTTAGTTCTACAGAATGGTACATGATGGAGCCCTTATTTAACGGATGAATTTGAACAAAAAGAATATCGCTCAAATGTAGGTCTTTACGTATGATGCACCTTTGAAATCGTTTCTTGAAACTTTCTTCAACTTTCACCAGCAAATCTGTAAGAATTTTGGTGATATCCTTATTAATGGCCTCTTTGAGTTCTTGTAGGGCTCTGGGCGATGTTGAAAAATCTTCGGCTTGAGATACCCGAAAAGAAGAAAAAAAGCAGATGTTCAAATCACAGGCCATTCAACGCTTTCCCGTCAAAAAATTAGTCAACAGTGGAACCAGGGCTGTGGAGTCGGAGTCGTGGCTCTGTACATTTAAAGCGGAGTCGGAGTCGAACGCGACTCCGACTCCGCTTTAAATATACAGGGGGCACGACTCCGACTCCACAGCCCTGAGTGGAACATACTTTGCAAAACGGCACGAGAACAATGGATCATATGGTTTCCGCCTCCATCTTGTCAAAACCACATCTATTGCATCCTTCCTTTTTGGAGTGCAAATACTTCTCCAGCGTATCGCAGTATCAGTCAGAGGTCAGAGTAACCGAGCTATCCTCTTCAAAAAGAAGCTCAAAGCCTACAGACGGCAAAGCACACCAAACAGTGACTTTTGGGCTGTGGAGTTCTGGGGAGGGGCTGTGGAGTTCTGGGGAGGGGTTGGGGATTCAGTAGCTCAATAACAAAAAATTGTGTTTGTTCACTGTGTTAGGGCAAATTCTTGTCCTGGCCACTTTACACAATACGACTAAAAAGACCAGCAGCAAGAATCGCATTCCAACAATTTCTACGTCTTCACTGTCCTACTGAACTCAGTTTTTCAAGAATCATAGCCTTGTGAGTGCGAAATTCGCCTCATCGTTGGACCTGATGACTGAAGCGCCGGGCATGTTTCCGAATAGACCGGTTAGATTCCGGTTTATTGACCCACTAATTGTGGCGATGTTTTCAGGTGTCCTCACGGATTTAGGAAGTCTAGCTCGTAATTAGGATCTAAAGACTCTCAAAGTCATTAAATTTTCGACCCATTTCAGAATCGTTTCTACATCCGGAGTACTTTTGTTTGAATTTAGTTAGAATATCAAGGTTAGATTGTAAAATTAACTGAAATGAAGCCAAATACCTTTTTGGTTGGCTGTTCTTCGTTTGTTTTATACACTCAAATCACTTGGAGATAAAGCACTCTATTGCGCTAGAGCTTTTTTCATTTTCACTTACAATCCAAGACTTAAAAATTATCCAGGGTCGATAAATATTTAAGAATTTATAATCAATATAAAGAGCATAATCAATTCAAAATGTAGGCGGAGATAAATGATGATTGGACCTATTAGAAACACGCTTTACGTGGCCAAGACGAAGATGCTAAATGCAAGCGCTTTACCTACGAAATTACTAAACAAATACCCTACAACTTCAATCTTGCACCCTGCAATTTTTTCTTTTTTGCATATTTATTGATTCGCCTATATTGGCTATAGCTCACGAATATTTCATGTATAGGTCCTTATGAGGCGGTTCGTCAAATAGGTACCATTATGTATTGATAGCTTTCTAGAGGCGGTAAACAATTTCCAATTGTTTATGGCAATCATTTTAATTACATCATTGGCACACTCAAAATAATCCATGAGAAAGCCCATAATCCCATTGAAATGAATATTACCAAACATTATTCTAATTCCAAACCACCAAAGCAAAATGACAGGTATGGTCAATGCCACTGCCAGAAACTACCAATTTGTAACATCCTGTCAATCTGCCAACATTGAGTCCGACCGAATTAAAATCAAAGATCTGAAGTTTCCCACTAATATAAAACAAGCTCGATTAATCGCCAAGAACAGCAAAAAAAAATAGCAGAATAAATTTTAAATTCATTTTGATGATTCCACTTTTCGCATCATCAATAATACCGGATAGATTCAATGCTCTTTTATAGATTTGTACTACGACAGCAAACCCGGAGCAAAACTATTAAAACTTAAAACTACAACAGTCAACCAACCATTCGACCTTCACATCGCCATATATGCACCGGATCTAGTCGACTTTTTATGGACTTGCGACAATCTGATATCTGCAATAACATTTTTATCTTCTATTTTCTTTTACGACAACAGTAGTCATTAGCCGACAACAACAATTCACAAGCTGGGCACCAAAAATCTGTCACTGGATTTGAAAACGTCGTTAATGTCTCCCGGGAATTAAGATAAACAAGATTTATCTCAAAACGAATCGAAAACAAAATTATGAAAATTTGGCGAGGCATTGACCGGTACAATTGGGCTGGTCGGGGTTTCTTTACCCACCAGGGTCAGGTTTTAGGTACTTGAATCTGAATGAATTCGAAACTGAGCGGAAATCGGACGATTGGACGCGGCTGTATCTAATTGATAATGAATGATCGCCTACAGTACACGCGATATTATTGTTTTATGGAAATGGGCGTTAAGTTCAGGATTAGTTTCAATTTGGGATGTTGAAATGTGGTCTCAAGTGATTCGGTTGTTGGTGATATGTCATTGAAGTGGAAGAATATGCAGATCATGTGGGAAATTGTCCAGATGCTAATAAACGCAGGTGTAGGATTGACAGATTTGAAGATTTAAGTAGAAAAATAATGAATAAGGCATGTATATCAGGTGGATGAAGAATCCATTCCAAAAAAAAAATGTAATATGTCTAACACAAACATCTTCACAGACCATATTTAGCTAAGGATTATAAACGAGAAACCAGATAAGTGTTCTACATTGAAATTTTGATCCCCTATATTCGTTTGATAAACTTTTCGAATAGATTTGTACTTGAATAGATAACAGCTTCAGATAATAGTGTCAAATCTCAGCCTTTGTATTCTTACAAGATAAGTTTTAATTTTTAATGTTGATCTGTAATTTAACAATAAAACTTAGAATTCGACGAATTAATATTTATGTCAACTCTTGAAAGATATTAGGCTTGGAATGAGATGGCCATAAAAGAAGTAGAAATTAGGACTCCAAAAATTGGCAAAACCGTTATCCCGAATCTACATTCTGGGCAATACGAGAATCGAGAAAATACAAGAATCTAGATGACAAGTTCCCCAGCTCTAGTGTCGTGGCTTATTCCTGTGCCTTGCTTTGATTTTTGGCAGACTTATCAAACATCTTGGCGAGAGCGTGGATGCAGCTTTAGATGAATTGCTGCATAACATTGCCCCACTATAGTCCTTGTCAATCTAAGGGTTCAAATTGATAGAAACTTCATGTATTATCACTATATTACCTAAACGCTTTTCAATACCACCCTCAACGGTCATAGTTGACTGTCTATAGCTAAATTCGAACCGGGGACTATAAGCTTCATGAAAATCTAAGGACCATAAGAGAGAAACATAAAGTGTATACTTGTTCAAAAATCACAGGGACAGCAATAGGCACAGTGGAACCTGAAAACTTACGTTCTGGGAACCGTTTTTCATTTCCTTTTATTAACTTCGTCTAATCCAGACTACACACATACAATAGAAATTAATCATTCTTATAGAGAATTCATTTACGTGAAGCTGTAGACAAATGAAACTCAAACATAGAGTAAGCTTCGTTAAAGCATCTACATTTTGCAGTGACTGGTTCATTGCAACCGTAATTGGTCCGATGCTGAGGGATCGACAAAAAGTTTATCCGCCTGACAGTTTCTCATTAGTGTTGAAATTAAGTTGGCTTTATAAGTAGTTGAGTCAATGGTGCCTTCCAAAATGTTCAAAAAATTAAATAAGTTTTTGGAATTTTGACGTTGAGAGTTCAAGGTATCCATTCGTAAAAGATTTGATACGACACCGATACAAAATGTTTGATACGGCACCGATACAAGACTTGCGTATTCGACAATAGGTCTAACTAAGATGCAAAAAAGGATCTTGGTTAAAAAATGTCGTTAAATTCCCTCGAATGTCTTCTGACAAAACCTAAGGCATTGCCTAAGACATTCAGCAGTACTCCTAAATTGAGTGTGTACTTTCGCTGATCTATTTAAAGGTGTACTCAAAAGTGAGCATACATAGATTACAGAATTATTTTTGCGGGTGCAAGATATAATCGTACACTTGTCAGGATTAATAAGGAGATTATTCTGGGAACACCTGCTGGCAAATCTGTTTCGATCCTCCAGCAAATCATTGCAACCGTTAAGGTTTCTCCCAATTTTGAAAATTTTAGCGTCATCAGCATAAAGCAAAACAGTGGATGGAACCTATATCATGAACAAATAAGGCAAACAGTATAGGTCCTAGAGCACTACCTTATGGAACACCAGACGTGGTTTTAGTGTCCGATGATAATGTGCCCCCAAAGAATACACTTTGGGTTCGATTCGCCAAGTAAGAGTCAGCCCAGTTATAGACAATGAACTACTTAGACTAAAATCATGTCAGCAAAATAGAAATAAATGAAATGCAGATTCAGTTGCTGTAGCGGGGTCACAAATTGCACAATTTAATGATGAAATAGTATCGATTGGCGCCTATTGCTGATCACTATAGTCATTGCTCAAGACTTAAAAATTTATGAAAACTAGCTAGATGAAACCACTTGCCTATACTATGATGATCAAACTACTTTTTAACACATAAATATGTATGTAAAATTGTATTTACAGAAATGGTTAGCACTTGTGGAGCAGCCGCTATTATTAGATAAACTTTTGGCTTGAAGATGAACGATAGCCAATTGAATGTAGAAAACATCTCTTGTCAAGAACAGAGAATGTCTTGTCAAACAATATTCAATTAATTTATGTATAAGAGATAAACAAACTAAGAAAATCGAAGCTCTGCAATCAAGGTAGGCAATTATATAATTCAGTGCCATTGTTACTGCTTCGCAAACTCAGATAACTGAAAGTAGATTGACTTCGACAACATATATAATCTACCGAATTCCGTATCCCATTTTACTACGTTTTTGCATTCAATTTCTACTTTCTCCACCATCTTATCTCTAACGTCTTTCAAATTTTCCACAATATCTATCTAAAGTTAACGAATCATTATTATCTACCATACAAATTAATTTGCATAGAATTAACATCGATTCGAAAATGTTCATAATGCATATTCGCTACTAACATAACAAACAAGGATGCTTGGCACAGCACTAAAGTTATCAAACTTGCCAGTCTCATTGATATTTCCGTAATTAAAAACTTGATTTTAAATTAATTTCCCAAACAGAAAGTTCTAAGTGCCATTTCCTTAACTAGCCAGGTAGTTTTAATCATAATATATCTTCTAGGTCATTTTTAGATGCAATCAAATATCAGCCATCCTCGGAGATGTTTCATATACAGAGATGGTGATTGGTGTTTTGTTGATGATTTAAAAATTAACTTAAGTATATCTGCTGATTAAGCGCTAAATCCATGAATATGAAATAACGCTGTGCGACTTTTTTATGCTAATTTATGATGCAGAAAAACGAATCCACTCAATGGTCCAGGTTATATCTGGGTGTTGGAGAGATACAATCATGAACGCCTTGATCGTTTTTTGTTGTTGTTGAATTTGCTGGCGGTTTTAAATATCAAAATTAGAATATTTCGCAAAGAGATGGTTCGTCTGTTCTCGCAAAGCAATAAAATTACAAAGCGACGGCTTCAAGAGTTTTGAAATGAAAATCAAACATAAATCCTTAAGATTCGCTATCTTGTGACAAATAGCCTTGACTATTTTTTTTTTGAGTCTGATTGAATATTGTGGAGCATCAAAATAATATGTTACACACATTCCATAATTACCATTTCAGTTTTGTATCAAATATCCAATTGTAGATCCTTTTAAATGTCGCTTTCCAAACAAAATTTACTGTTGATGAAACTGCTTCTACCGTTCCCGTAAATTTCTAATATCTTTGCAAACTCACGGTACCCGCAGATTTAAACACAAACTATCACAATTTCAGACACCAATTCACTTCTCGCTCTCTTTCATGAACTAATTTTCCAGATGACCAGAGAAACTCGAACTATTATTTTCCCGTATTTTCACCTAGCAAACAAATTTTCTTTCACGAAACAGAGTATTCAAACGCTAACGGTGGAGTTGCAATTCCAACATAAAGAACTCTGAAAATTATGTTTGCATGAACTTGAGAATAGGACAAGTTAAACCGCACTCTCGAAACAATCTAGCACCGTCGTCCGCAGCACGAAGAAATCACTGTTAATCGCACCGAAGTTATTCTTCAACTAAAAACTCTTTTGGCTGGATTCGACGAGACCCGGCCGAAGCAGCAAATACTAAACAACACAGCAAACATAACTAGCTAGCACCACCAGTAGACCAGTATCAACATCAGCAGCATCTTTTACCTGTGATGTAGTTGGTGTGCTCAGAAGGCTCACTTGGTTAGTTTAGCTCAGCGCGCACGTTAACCACGATCGCGATAGATCGTTTGTGGAATACCACAAGATTGCCAACAGGTTCCTTTGATGGTTTTTGGCATCGACTGGCTTCAACTTCTTCTGCCTTGCATGCAGTGCGGTGCGGTACGATGCGATGGCTATGCTTATCGGTAGCTTGCGAAGCAGCAATATAACATTTTCGTGGAGAGCGAATGGTTCGGTCTCAAGATGCGCGTAACTAACATTTAGATTTTCGGTTCAGTACCTATGCTATCGGATTTTCCGAGGTAAATACGGGTATTTGTATTGTGGGTAAGTGAATTTGTTGGTACTCGTTGGTATTTTGTTGTTCCGATTTTAAATTCAGGCTTAGATTTTTTCAAACTTTGCCAGATGATTAGATCATGTGCACTAAGGTCGTTTGGTTTTCACTGGAATGTTACATGACAATTTTTACTGCAGTTATTATTTGAGAAGGAATTGCATATTTTGAATTGAGTAAACTTAAATGCGAACATTGGCTTGATTGGGCGTCAATATCGAAGCGATAACAGCTTACACCATCTGCAGGATTTGGAAGACTAGCACTTAGTTAGGAAAAAGAATTAATGTTAAGCTCAAATCTTTTATAAATGCAGAAACTGAAACCTAGTTAGTTAGGTTAGGTATTGAAAGAAATGATCTAGACCCCAACAAACAAATAGTTTCTGTAAGTAACTCTAACTTCGAAAGCATAGACAATTTTATCTACCTTGTAGCAAATAAGACAATCAGAAACATGATTAGCATCTTTGAACGAAGATATCCTGCCACGTATCCTTAGTCCAATAAAAGACACCAGAAGGTGGTGAATCAGGAAGAAGTTGGATGTGCTATACGACGAGGCAGAAGCCGCTTCTCACGGGAAGCACCGTAAGATACAACATCCAGCGGTCTTCGTAGCACGCACGGACAACCTAGAAAGTCCTCAGCGGTTATTGGATGATAAAATTGAGGGAGGCGAGACTGTATGGAAAACCTCGATACTGACGGAATTATTTAATCGACAATACAAGCAAATCCTTACTCAGAATTTCAAACTAGAAGACACTATAGTTGCGTCGAGAATCATGGAAGAGGTATCATAGTCCGATCTTGAACTGTAGCGCAGAAAAACGTGCACCTCAACCAGGAAGAATCCGATAATTGCGTTTCGCTCCTTCGAACATTTTCGAAAAAAAAACCCAACGAATCACCTGGCGAAATATAATTTCGTAGAAATTCGGTGTTTGCCAATATCAAATTCTTAGACGAAATGGCACGGTATAGTAAGATGGAATAACGTATACTATTCAGACATGCCATATGAATAGCAATAATTCTTTCAAGATCTGATTATGTGACCTTGCCAGTGAATAAAGTATGGGTCATTTTCTTGGAGCACCTTGGTTCAAAAATTAGGTACGCGAGTCACGATCAGCTGTAAGATAAGTTAAGATCGTTATTACTTCAGCATTGTGAAATCATTATGAAAACGAATGCTCACTGAGTATATAGTTTTGAGTATATAGACAGCAAGGATATGTATCGGAATTTGGTTGTGGGTTGCTTTCCGAGGTGTACGTCGGCAGGTTCCATAGAGGAAGGTTTGAGGTTTGAGCTTGTCAATAGAACTATTAACGGATTTGTTTCTGACTTCAAGCGTATAGTTGTGTGTATGCCTGAAAGACTTCATTTGAATCGATAGTCATACGGTGGAAGAAGTGCTCGTCCGTAGATGTGAATGGTCGATTTGTTTGTTGCGACAACTCAAAGAACATAAGGAGTTGTGGTTGCTGGGAGTACCGAAATGTGTGCACTTGTGTCCAAAAGGTTATGTCTTTTAGACAAGTTGTCGCGTATTATTAAACGATGGTCATCTGAAGAGTACTGCGACTTAATTTTTTGGTTCTAAGGGACCAGTATTGTAAGTGCAAGGAAGAATCCATTTAAGTAATTTTACAGGTCAGCTGTGAGTACTCCAGCCGCCACATGCAAATGCAATCTCGCTGTCATGCTATCAACAGTTTTTCCCATTAGACATAGCTATTCAAGTAATTGAAATATTGGAAATTTCTATTATTTGCTTATGCAGAGAGTCATACTTATAGAGAAAGTATTTATTCCAAACGATTATTATCTTTATCTAATGGCTGACCAGTGAAGCTGATTCAAATGAAGAATGGCTGATTCAAACCGCATTTTTACAGAATAACTAACATGGCGATGGCCGGTCGCTGCATTCTGTAAAAACGGATCCTGCATTTGCCTGCAAACGAGATGAGCTAGTTTGGAAGTACTTGAATTTTAACAGTTTTCGACGTCAGTAAACAAAGACAATTACCGTAACTAATATCTGGTCAGTTGTGTTTGTTGATAATTAGCTGTTTGAACGATGATCCAGCGGGTTCCTAAGTGGTGCGTTCAGTGGAGGATAGTTCGATTTTATCCGTTGAGGAATGGATTCGTTAGCTGGTGACAGTAATATGTTCATTGGAGGAAGAAACGTTGAGGAGTCTTCTCAAAGTTTTTGATTGGGAAAAATGGAAGGAGGAGTTGAATTGTGTATCGCTGCCACGTTTTTTTTTGTTCGCTAATTTAACATTTTTCTTCTAATTTGGGGATGTGACTTGCTTCTGCTTAGGAGGCAGACGGATATATCAGAGAAATAATAATCGAAATAATTCGAAAGACCTTTACTCTCACGCAGGCGATGGAAAAATGTCTGAAATTCTATACTCCACTGTACCATTCATTTATAGACTTTAAGGCCACCTGTGATATCATAGCCAGGGTAGAAGTATACAAAGCATGAGAGAATTTGGTATCCCAAACTGACACGATTGTGTAGGTTGACTATGACCAATGTAACATGCTAAACAAAAATTGTCGGATTGCTATCCAGACCGTGCAACAGTTTCAATGGTCTCCGACAAGGGGGTGTTCTCTTCAACCGGGCAATGAAGAAAACAATCCGAGACACTAGTACATTAACGAAAGGGGCTATCATCACCAAGCCCAGCCAGATACTGGCTTATGCAGATGATATTGACATCATTGGAAGATCGGAACTAGCTGTACGAGAATTCTTCACCCAGATGGAGCAACAACTGGGCCTGCATATAAATGAAGGAAAGACAAAGTAGCATCTTCAAGAAGAACACCTGGAGTTGGTCACATCTTCAGGCTGGAGCATAAATTCATAATAGTGCAATCCTTCCACTACATTGGGTCAATCGTAGCAGCCGATAACAGTATGGAGGAAGAACTACGCGGGCGGCTGCTAAAATCCAACAAAGTCTACTACAGTCAGTCAAGGTTATTCAAATTCCGAAATCTCACCCGAAAATCAAAGCTTCTGCTGTACAAGACCGTGGTCTTGCTAGTACTCATGTAGGGATACGCGACTAGGCTGCTCAGCAAAAGGCACTTTGACCTGTTAGCTGCGTTCGATAGGAAAGTCTCGCGGAGAATTGTTGGCCCCATATGTGAAGAAGGGCGATTCCGAAGACGCTACAACCATGAGTTGTATGCTATCTACCTACAAGCAGATATAATTACCAAGAGAAGATATAAAGTTCGATAGACTCCGGTAGGCAGGACACCTACATCGAATGAGCGCAGAGGATCGTGCTCGGAAAACTCTTTGCGGCAGATTTTACAGCAGACGTCAGCGTGGGAGACCAAAACGCTCGGAGCTTACGGGTGTCTAATTGGATGACAAGGAAAAATCTGTTGATGGAAGACTGGATCGGACCGTGATTGTAGCGCCGATGGTGATGATGATTGGCCGTAGCAGAACATTCGTATCGGGAGTTTCTCTTGTGCCTGAGGTCTAAGATATTGAGGATGTGTAGTTCCCAGGTTTCCAACTGCGTTGCGGAAACATCAACCTGGTGATGTTGTGATTGATTCAAAGCATCTGGGATTTTATCGGCCGTTTCCGCGAAATTGTCAAGTCTGGCTTCCAGTGAACAAATTACATTAACCTGTATCTTCTTCGCAAGCCACTACTGCCATAAGGTTTTCAATAGATTATCGGCAATTGAACAGCCTCCCAACTGCTAAATCCTCCTTATCAGCTGTGAAAGTTAGCGGTCACTTTGATTGAGGTTCACCAAGATGTCCCTCAGTTTTGCCAAATCACTCATTCACGATATGAAAACCCTTTAGAAATTCTTGCACGTTGGATTCGGGTCAGGATTTCACATTATATCCTTTGTTGCCCTCAATTTCGTGGAGCATAATGAAGAGACTACGTAATTTTACTTTGTCAGCGATTTTTTGATCCCCGACAAAACAAAGTGGCGCTCTAACGAGACGAACAGAACGTCGGCAGCTCGACGACCGTCTCACGTTGGGATTGCCGGTTGGTTAGTTGTGAAATGCCAGTGAATTTCATTGGAATAGAAATGTTTTTGTTTTATTTTAAATAAGAACTATTAAAATTATAACCCCGAAGTTATAGTGTACCAGCATCAAGCAGTTTACAAGGAAGGTACTGATCTCTGGATCAACCACTTGGTTAAACATTTCGGTCCCGGCTGACCTAAGGTGCTTCAAGAGAAGACATGAAGTTGGGTAGAATCACTTTGTTATTTCTCGACTCCCCACATTAATTTGTGGGAAAATTAATCTGATCGTTATTGAAATTGTAATGAATTAATGTGTAATTCTACTTGTGCCAACCATCTACTGGGAAAGGTGCCATCCAATAATCAAACTTTTTAAATATTTAGGCCCCTTGCTGTTTTATAGTTCAGAATTGGATTAATTGATATTGATGTAAAAGTGCTGATATCCTAAATGATGCACAAATATTTTTTGCGGATAAGACAGTTTTCAGAAAATGGAAAAAAAAACATTTTCAGGTAGTGTCTGGATTACTATAGTCGTGAAGAAGAGCATGCATGTGCTTGGAATATAAAAAAAGTTGAAGAAGACAGATGCGAGATGGGTAAAATAATAACGTGTGTACGTATGTCTATAAATGCCTTTTGGCAGCAAACTGAATAGCAATTGTCTGAGATATCTACGAACCGATCAGGTAAACAATACTGAAATCCCAGTATGAAAAATCGTTCTGAAATATGCAGAAAATTATCTTTATTTTTAGAAGCCTTGACTAAACAATACTAATCTACAGACTCTAAACTACATCACGTAGTTTAGTCTTGTCTAATGACCTCATCTGCGAATGAAATAAATTTTCTGCTCATTTTATAACCATTAATCTACCGCGCAATCAATCTCGTCCTCACAATTCAACGATGTTGAGTGTACAAGTTGTGATTAAAAGCTGCAATATGGGCATGGGAATTGTTATCACAAGCTCGTAATAGTCTTTAGAACAGACTTGTGTAGGAGTTTTTGGATGCTCGGCTCGCCTCTAAAAAGAACTTCAAATTGCAATCATCAAGGAATAATATTTGAACTTTCAAGGTCGTTGTTAGGCCATTGACAGAAAGAGATTCTATTTCTCTAATCAAATTTGTCTCGTCAATATTTCAAATACATCAGAAGTCAGGATGTGAGCGCACCTTTAAACTGCAAATACATTCAATAACAAGGAGTTTTGTATAATTTTCTATTTTTGTATCATCACGCAGCTTTTGCCGGCAGCGCCACATCCCTACCTGTGCAGAGAGTTAAGTGAATATACTTATGGCTCTTAACTTTATTTACGGACGCACGTGAAGCAGGATTTTCATGATATGTTAAGAATAACCACATTGACTCCGAGGTCCACTATACTATCCGCCGAATACCCGTTGCGATGCGACTGCCTATGCTATATGTATATACCTCTACCCACATCTACAACAAAGTAGTTGAGCAGGTTCCTCCGGATCGGACAAGTAAGAAAACCTTATTTCTGAAAGGAAGCATGAGAGATCAGAGACCATCGTCATCACTACCATTATCATCCAGCAGCATCCGCAAACTCTAAGTACACAGATTACCAACGGCTACAACGACCAATATCTACCTGCCTCTATCTTAGCATAATCTAATTCTTTTGATTTTTCTTGTTTCTTGTTACAAAAAACTTGATTTTCGATTTGTTTTCTTGTACACCATTGGTATGGTTACCACCAGGACAACCTTCCCGATTTCCCGAAAACATTTTTTTTTTAATTGTTGGGTACCTATAAAACTAATTACAAATACAAACATACATATATACATCGTCTGGTTACGATAAAACAAGTCTGTACGTTCGAAAGAAGATATTCAAAACAAGAAGAAATCATCATGACTGAGCCAAAAACGAACGGTTCTTCGGCCACCATGTTATTTGGTCTTTCTCAACTGTTCAATGATCATCACGGCCTTACTTCGATCAGACGCTCTTCCCTTTGAATGGCTCCCCCTTACCTGTACCGTGGTTCGAATTACTTGCTCGCAATTTGCTCGTGATAAATCCAATAAAATTCTTGAGCTGATTTTTCTGATGATATTCTTTGAACTTTATGTATTTAAAATGCCAATCAATGACTATGAAGACAAAAAACAACAAAAACAACTCAATGGTGAGTAAAATTTTCTTCGACATTTGACCTACAAGTTTGATGGTGCACTGGGTGAGTGTCTCGATCTAAAATTTCATTGTTAAAAAAACTAACACTCTTGGAAGCTATGCCGATCATTAAAGAGAAATAGAGGTGGATTAAAAAATATGGATAGTAGTTATTAACCTCAGTTTAGAAGAATTTCCATGAAAAACCTTACCTTGTTCGAAGAATGTCGTAGTTACGAACTACAATTAAATAAATTCGAATGACGTTCACTAGCCGTAAAATTTTGCAACAAACTTCACAAAACTAACAAGGCTGTACTTCTGCGACCATCATTGCTTAATACTCGTATAATTGTCGCACGATTTGTTTTGAGCTGAACTTACCTGCAAAGATAGAAAATAAAAATTTGAAAGATAAATATTATTGCATGGAAATGGATTTATAAATTTTTGTTGTTGAAGTTTATTGCGAAACATTTGTTTAGTTTTAAATAATTGAAAAATTCAACAAGAAAATGTTATGAACGTAGTTCAGCTAGTTTTTAACAAATTATACGATTTCCACTCGTTTTCGATGGAAAACTGAATGTTGTGTAGTAGAAAAAGAACGAAAGTTATGCTAATTTCTATTTAATTTTCAACATCTGAAATAAGTAGATCGCGAGGTTTCACTATGACCTATTACACTTTAGCTGATTATTCATCAATACATTATGTATGCGTGGACTATGGTTTCGAGAGATATCAGACCTCTAACTTTATAATATGCGTGACAGAAGAAAATTTACGAGAACTGAATGGTAGAATATGTAAATGGAAATTTAGAACACCCAATCGATACTAGTGGTGCAGATAGAAATATGTACATAATTTGAATTTGGTATGGTCTGACTTGGACCATTGGAACGTGCGACAAATAAATTGATATCTATCATAAATGCATTAATATTTATCACGAGTTATCAATAAATTTTCTAACTTTCAGTTTATCTTTTTATAAAATAGATTTGTTTTCGGTATGCCTGAAATATATGCATTTTACATTTTCGTGGGAAAATTTATACATGACACATTTTCCGAAAGGATTAATAAACTTTTAATTAATAAACAAAACTCCTAATACGATGCGAATAACAACAAAAACTCAATCGGGAACATATTCAACGACGGAGCAGAAACTAACTGTATTTATTTATTCAAATCCATTTTAACAGGCTAATGACTAGTTACAAAAACAAAGCATTAAATTCAAAAGATACACAATTTAATCCTCAACGATTTAAAAAATACATAAAGATAATATAGAAGAAAATAAAATAATTACCAAGCATGATCAAAAGCTATTAAAATTGTAACTTTAATTTTACATTTAAATTTGGAGAGCGTCAGTGAAAAAGGACCAAGCTGAAGGCCACTAAGTTAAGGCCACGCGTCAAAATCAACCTCAGTCCATGCGAAGAACAAAGAAAACTTTAACGAAGATCTATCTAATCCATTAACAATACGTAAACATAGCAACCTATCAAAATTGAAGTGCTTAGGACAATGGAGTAGATTGAAGCAGTCTTCAAGGAACGTTCGTCGGAAGGGATTTGTAATAAGGACAGACGATCAGTATACCCGGGGATGATATGCGGAGACCAGTCTTGACAATAATATTCTAGGATACTACCAATAGATGAAAAAATAAACATGGAAAGAGGCAGATACGCTGGCAAAGGGAAGAAATGATAATAACCGAACAAACGAAATTCATTGGCAGTTACTTGCGCAATTTGCCGGGTAAAATTGAACTTTGATTCAAAGAACACCCCACGGACTTTAATATTATCAACAGCCGTAAGAGAAAATCACAGATATAAAAGAAAATGATTACGAAATGGCTCTCCGTGTACCCATGTCAGTTAGCCTTTTTCAATACACGCACAACGATGCTCTCTCACATAAACTCCACTCAATGCATCCCTCTCTACCGCACTCACATTACTGAAAAGTCACAAAGCTTTCTCTGATTTACGAGAGAATGCTATGATGTACATACCAGACTGAGAGCGCTAGCGGCGAAAAGCAAAAAGGAACGTCAAATTTCCATGTGCTTAAAAGTTTAAACATTTGATGATGAATGATTTGTGATAAGTACGAAGTCTGGCTATTAGATAACGAGACTGTTTAAGAAAAAGATTTATTTATTTTAAACATTATTTTACAATCGAATGCTCCCCTTCAATGTACTCTCCTCCCCTCGCCACACACCGTTTCAGCCATTTGTTTCATTGGTCAAAGCAATGCTGGAAGTCTTCTTTTGTAAGAGCATTTAGGAGCTCCGCTGATGTTCGCATCACCTCTTCCATCGACTCGAATCAGATTCCTTTTAAAGTAGACTTGATCTTCGGAAATAGGAAAAAGTCACAGGGTGCTAAATCAGGCAAGTACGGCGCCGGTGCGCGCACTGGAGTGTTTTTAGCGGCTAAATAACACTTCACTGACAGTGCATTATGGAAGAATAATTTCTTCTAAACGAAAGAGTGTGTCGGCAACAACGTTGTTGCAACCAGAGACATGCCGAATGTCAGAATTGAGCTCTTTAATGTAACTTCGATGAGTTTTCTACTCTCATCTTCGATGTCTAAGTTGAAAAGTTTTGGTCGTTTCTAGCTTTGGCCTGAATGCAAGAATTTGTGGTTTATGGTTGGTGTATCGTGTGAGCTCCTGGGCTTCCAAAAACTATCGCAAAAAATGAATGCCCTGATAAGCCGCTAAGGGTTTGTTGTCCGTCGCATAGCTTGAAAGAGCAAATATCGACGGGTTGACATAAATCTTGAGGTTTTTGCATTTTTCGGAGGCGTCTACGAATAGACCAAGCTTCACATTTGAGTCCTGTAAGGGCAATAAAGTGGTTTCTGCGATACCCGCCTTAAGCTGATTGAAAGCTTTTTCAGCTGCAGGTGGCCAATCGATTGTTTTAGCGCCATCTTTCTTAGATTCGCAAGGATAAGCTTTATGAGGAAAGAAACAATGGTACAAAAATGACCTTAGATATTCAATAGATATTCAATAGGAGAGGGTTTATTGTCTTTCGCTCGAAGGAAGCGACAAATTTTCAAATTGATGATACGGCCATTATTCGCGAATATTCGCAAAATTTGTTCTTGGCAAACAATCTGCACATTTTCGGCAGTCGAAGCTACCACAATATCGTCAAGGCAGATGACGCAGAATTTCAGTCTATGAAGGACTTCGTGAATAAATCGTTGCAACGATTGTGCTGGATTGCAAAGCCTAATTTGACAAAACTTCAATTATCTCGAAATTCGCTTTCATTGAGATACCGATTTTTCGCTTAGTAGGGCAGAATAGATGAGTCTTTAATCTCCCACAGCAGTTGGGAAGGTTGCCGGTCACCTAGACTAAGGTTCCTCAAGATGTGCTTTAGCTTGGCAGAATCTCTGGCAAATAGCGGCGATATAAGAGCGCTCTTGAGGACCTCGTAGGGTTTTGGTATCGTTCTCTGCTTCGCAGATCCCAGCGAAGAGACCACGTAGTTAAAGTTGATCAGGGATGTTTTAATCCCTGACAGAGCAAACTGACTCTCGAGCTAGGTGAACCACAAGGATAGTTAATCTTTCCAAAATGATGGGAGCTTGACGACTTGCGACCCTATTGAGGGTCGCAAGTCGTCAAACGAATCCACTCAGTCGTCAAACGAATCCACGCAGTCGTCAAACGAATTCACGGCAGAATGGAAACGCGACGGTACGCGCCAAAAAACATGGATGTTGGAATTGTGTGAAATGTAAATTTATAAATTATTGTGTCGAATCTGTTCCTCAGCTGTATACAATATATGCATATGTTTAAAAAAAATTTATAAATAGTGGTCTAGGAGTGGGATTTCAGTGCAAAAACTTGAAAGCTATTGAAAATTTATTTTTGACGATTTTTAAAGCTGGCCTACTTTTTGCAAATTTTGGTGTGTTCCGTGTATTGTTTTTGGAGATTTGTGGATCGTGTGTGAAATGAAAGTTTAATTTTGTACGTAAACCAAATGATACTATAATTAATACCGAGCTAAAATTTGGTTTGTTTTGCGGTATTCCTGATATGCATTTTAAATTTTCATGACCCAATTTTTATCAACAAATCGATAGATCCATGCATCGAAATTGCAAAACGCACGTGATGCATTTCATTATTTCCAAATTCAAAATCAATGGATTATGTTTCATTCAATGCCAAACATGCTTCTATTATTTATTCAAAATTATTTTAAATTCAAACAAATTTTTATGTTACATCGATATGGACCAAATATTTCATTGAGAGTGAATTAACTTGATTCAAACAGTGCCCATTCACAGGTGAATACTTTCGCAATCCAACATAATATCCTGCAGCAATATTTCTGAATTCGTAATCAATTTCGAACTTTCATCATTAAATTTATCTTTTTTCAATTCTTTGAACCACGATTCATATTGTTGTTTTAATTTCATTGATTTGCACATTTAAGTATAATGGCTCATTTAATTGGTTCGCCACCACGACTTTATTTCATTTGCCAACAACAAAAACAAAGAAAACAACACCTTGCGGATCTCATCCATAGCCACCAATATTTCATTGTTTACTCGCTTTTGAATCTATGTATGTCATAAAGCGTTATTTCATATATCTATTTTTTTGTTTTCATTGTTTTTAACTTGAACGGTTTGCTTTTTTTCACAGATGCGAAAGCATTGGTCAAGTGTACGAGTAACTACTCTGCTTTCACCTAATCAGTTAATATGGTGCGGGATAGGCGAAACAAATATTTGATATATGTATCAATAAAGTGGATAAGTTTCGATTTTCGAGTGTGTTTTTACTTAATCAGTCTTGTAAGAAAAAGTCAATATGTAGCGAGTAAGCACTAAAATAGTGTGATTGATTTATTAGTAGATGAGCGCATGTGAAAAAATGAAAATGAAAATAGAAAGAAAAAGTGAAAATCTTTTGGCATTCTACTAAATTGTTTGACTATCACAAATTAATTTTATTTATTTATTTGATGATGGGTAATTAGTTTGGTTGCGTAATAAGAAACTTTGCGATAAAACCACTTTCCAATCGTTAAACGAAACGGAAGTGATTTTTGACAAACATTAGTATGTTGCTAATCGTGCTAATGATGCTAATGTGAATGTCTAGAGTACCGTGGCAGTTTGGCGTTGAAATGGTTCTAGTTTCAGTTCAGTTAATAGTTTCGTCGTCAATATATCTGCAGTGAGCTCAAAACCATATCTTATTGATGAAATCTATAATATTAAATAGAATTTTTTTGCGTTGAATCTACATATCAAAGTATTTATTTTTTTGATGAGATACCGACAGAAATGTGTATCTTTTAAATTAACGCTACTTTGAAGGTCAACAATCAAAAACAGCCCAATAAAAAAAGAGAGAAAAAAAGATTACACGAAAAATCGACTAAGATAGAAGCAGCTGTGGAATAAGCGTTGAAGAAAACTCCACCATAGAAAACCCAAGGTTATACGAAGAGAAGGAACGTACAGGATGGGCCATAAATTTATACAGTTTATATTTATTTATTTATTTTAATATTCATCACAACAGAATACAAATTCCAATTATGTCAATGAAATAAGAAAAGCATAAAAAAATAAAGATTAATGTTTACAAAAAGAAAAATATAATTCAATAATCTAATGACCCAACGCTCAGGTCTAGAATAAATACTTTGAAATATATTTTAAAGGCATAGAACAATAGCGGCAGAGTTCCAAGCCCCAATTCATTATTAAGTCTAGGGATTCTGACGAAAGGAGAAGAGAAGAACACATTTTTACGCGCGAACGGAACAGTGAAGACTTCTTGAGACCTTGTTGCCCCGTAACGAGCTGCGAGGTCGGAATGAATCGGTGACGCCAGATATAATACCTCGCTGCGATTTGAACGGGAAGCACTCGTCAAGCAACAGCCGACGTGACTCCAAGGAAGGAATTTGAAGAAAGGACAAACGGGAAACATATGAAACAAACGGGAAGCATATTCGAGGACACAACGAACTAACATTAAAAAAAGACGAACCCATGTACGTATGTCAACGAATTTAGAGGCAGAGCGAAGTACCAATCCAGAGACTCGGGAGACTTTAGCGGTGACTTCAGCAACATGGAAATTAAATTTCAATTTAGGGTCAAAAGTCACACCCAAGTCTCTAAATTGATTATCGGACGACAGATAGTTAGGTTAATCACAATACAGCGTTTTCCGCTGCGGCAAACGCAGCGTTCCACAGGGGGAGGCGTGAATGCCGCAGTTGAATTTGGTGAATCACAATGCAGCGACAATGTCGCTGTCAATGCAACCAAGCCACCAACCAAAATCATTTTTTTTTCTTTTGTATTGCTAAACCCTGTTGTACGAGGATTAGGTTGGCTTATCACAATACTCATCAGCCATCGCTTGTCTATTCCACCAGACCATTCAACCTAATTCAAACAGAGTTAATTCAACCTAGTGGTGATGCCAACCTATGGTAGGTATCACCGCTAGCGGTGCGGCAAAATTAGAAATTTGGCAAATTTCGCCGCTGCCGCAAATTCCGCCGCAGCCATTGTGCGCGTTACCATACAAAAGAGTGCATTCTAATTTTTTGACAGCACTTCCCGCAGCCCACTGCGTTGGCCGCAGCGGAAAACGCTGTATTGTGTTTAACCTAAGTTAGTGGAAACTGAATAAGAAAATGAAATAGGAGATGATTTGAGGGAAAAGGTCATATGTTTACATTTGCTAACATTTAAGGACAATTTACATCAAAATAAAACTTCTGGGCAATCGTCTGTGGTCACCCTTATATTGCACATAAACAGTTTCCACTATTCACTTTTAGTTGAAGTAGTGTCATTGCTTACTGGTCTCGACCTGAATATTCAAGCATATCCTCTCTGGGAACTCTGATCTTCTTGGAGTTAGTGCTGTTTTTGCGCCCTTACTCCATTTGTGTATATTTATATATTATATATATTTAGGAACCAATAGAGCCAACAGAGCGTTGGATATTGATATAGGGGGGAATGATCGATATAGTTCGAGAGAAGTGAAACATTTTTTGCATAGAAATAGGGAAGAATGTATATGATATGACTCGATAGAACAGGAACATTTTTTGCATAAAAATATGGATGAATGGGTACGATTTGGCTCAAGAGAGAGATTACCGAAGCGTGCAATCGGTTTCTCACTAAGAGAACGGAGCATTTTAAATTAAGAGGCGAAACCTTTCACTTTTTTACCGGAGATGGTAAGATCGCAGTCGAAAGTAATTTTGCTTACAGAAAAAATAATCAAGTGAGCACGGATGCACAGATTCAATGACTGTGGCACTTTTTGGTGCTCTGGTGAATTAATAGCTCATGAAGTTCACAGAGGATCGATTGTGGTCGTTACCCAGTTTTGCTTCTCTTGCAAAGCAATCAATAGCGGTTCACGTTTCTTTCTTTCTCTTTGGCTGAGAGACAACCGCAGTAGCTGGTTCGATGGGCAGGGTAAAAGATTTGTAATTTACGCAAAAGACCTTCAGGGTGCCCGAGGGTGCACTCTAAAAAGTGGGTCTATAATTAATACTTTGATAATAGGAAATATATTAATTTTTTCGTCTAAAATAACGAATCACAAATTTTTTTACACATTCGATGTGCATTTTTTGCTTTTACGTCATATCAGCTGAATAATACACAGCTTTTTGTAAATTGAAGCAAAAAGAGTGTAAATTTACTAGTTTTCTATTCACCTTTGCGCCAAAGCCATAAAATTGCATCATTATTTAGGGTAAAATTACACCATTTGGTCGTAAAAAAAATATTCTTTTTACGCACTTTTGTAAATTTACATCTTTAATAGTAGGAAACCAGTTTCCTACTATTATAAGCGTAAAATTCAACCAAAATTTTTTGAGTGTGAGAGACACTCTTTAGTTGAATGCTCTTTGTTGCTCTTTACACAGCACACTTCAAGGGCGCAGTTTGTTGTTGCTTTTTTTGTTTGTGCTCGAAGCGTTGCACGTTCAGCTTTTGAAGGAAGAGGAAAGTGACTTGGCGAAAAGATTATAAATACCATTAGCGGCGTAGCTGGTGTTTATATGAAGAGTATTGGGTTAATACAAATTGGGTTATATTATGGGTAATTGGGTTAATACAAAAAGAAAGCAAAATACAAAAAGACTATGAAAAACTAACGGACCACTTTGAAGGATCATGTTGAAACTGAAGGAAGAGAAGAAATGAGCGAATATCTGGCATTTCCCCTGTGAAGAGGAGGCACAGGTGTCAACCAGATGCATAACAGATGAGTTATCAGATGATGCTTTAAAAGATTGAACATAAGCTATTATAATCAAAAGGTTCTCTTGCGATTTTGGTTTTGGTTTGGCTATGCGCTACATATTTATCTGTAAGAGCACACCAACAGTGTGACAATGATCCAAAAACGATCGAATCTTTTGCAAAAGCAAGTAGGATACGAAGGTATAGAATTTAGGGGAATTCGGAAACCATAAAAACAGAACTTAGTTTTATTTCAATTTCAAATTTTAATAATTTACCATTAATTCAACATTTATTTTGAAATTAAATGTCAGCGAACACTATGATTCAAATAAACTAAGATTTAGAGAACTACTGGCTGCTGATGACTTTTGAAATTTTAGGATGTGAATTTGCTGATGACTGTCAAGGCGGGGCATATTGTTGTCTATGACTATCTACCGATACGAACAAAAAATTTTGCAGACGTTATAGTGTCTTCTAAATTTTAATATATTTAGAGTCAAAACATAGTTAATGAAATTATCTTCACAGAACATTGGTCATATAAATGGATCCTTCGTTTTAATTGTCATTCACCAATAAATAAGAAGTAAATATATAGTTTGATAAACATATGAAGATTATTTATACAGATAAACATAAATTACATCCATAGCTAGGATTATGCTTAGCATGAGACTTTCAAAATGTCAATAAATCATTGTTCCCTTTATTAACTAATGGATATATTTCTTGAAAAACATATAAAAGGTATCTTAATTGGCAATTCATTATAATAAATACATTGAAAAAATATTTCGACGCGCCTCATTTTGAATGTATCTAATTAAATATTACTCTACAAACAAAAACAAAACATGCTGACTTCAAACGATCTGTACCACATTCATCTTTTCTATACACTCCAAAATAAAAATCAAAACAACGAACTGGTTAATTTAGCAAAACAAAAAACTATCTGCCCAGCATCGACTGCCATCATCCATAATGATAATGATGATCATGGTAATAATAATACCGATGATGGGGAGTTGCTATTCGTTCTAATTGATCGTGCCATACAGGTGAATAACCCACCTGTATGTTTCTATTTCAAAGAAAAATCAAAGCAGGTCTTTGTGAAATATTATCCATACGATTGGGTTTGGATTATATTGATCTGTTTTTGTTTTAAAGCAACTAACAAGCATTTTTCATGTCATGCAAGTGTTTTTGCGTATGGAACGTAACAGCATAGGTGAAGTAGAGGTTGAATGTTAAAAAAAATCATTTAGTTGATTCGGAACGCTGGATTTGTGAAATTTCGCTGAGTCAGAAAAATGTGATAGGCAAAAATTTAAATAATCTTAGCCACATGAGACAGCGGGTGAAAAATTAGCTTGAATAGATATATGTTTGGAAGGTGACAGAATCGCTATCGAGCATACCACAGCAACATGTATTTGTATTTTGGTTCAGATCAATATAAATTGAAGCATTTAAGCCAGATTAATTAACGAAGTGCACGCAAATTAATCTGATTTTCGAAAAACTTTTTAGGATGGTTGGTAGTTGATTTCGTTTTTACAAAGCTTCAGATAATAACCGATACGAAAGGTATTTTTTTTTTTTGTTAAAAAAACGTGTATTGGTCAAAACAAGTGCGCCATCGCAGTTGACGACTGTGTGATATAAAGGCTGATTTTAAGTGGTAACGAATAAAAGTCGCTTAGATCTCTCTCAAGCTTATTAACCCTCCGAGAACACAGGAGGTCAAATTGACCCCAGAGACCTTTTTGACCGATCGCAGCGCTTAAGCCTGCGGGAAAAGAGGAGTACTATAGGCTCCTAAATATATTTCTGTGTCTTGACTATAAGTTTACACCGTTCGCTTCCAGTCCCAAATCGTTAGTCGTCGTTGAGAAGCCTTTGAAGCAGATCAAGGGGTCAAATAGACCCCATCTGTACTCGACGTCAATTTTGAGGTAAAAACTCAAATTTTTTTTTACTTTATAAATCGACAGATTAATTTAAAAAAGCCAAAAAATAAGTTTGCAATTGTTTTAATTTTGTTGTTTTTAGCAATATAGCGTATAATCTGCGTTCTAGTGTACGCAATAATTTGTTAGCTGAAGACAATGATAACAATTTTGGCGACATTGATTCCTCCGAAGACGACCATGTCTCGGAGCAATCAGAATCTGATTATTCAAAAGATTATACTTTTTTGCAACCCTTTATGTAGGGTTAATTTTTTTTATTATTTTACTATGTCTGGGAAGTATTCATATACATTTTCAGCTCAAAATATTAAAAATTGACAAAGTTATGATTTTTTTTAAATATGCAAATTTTAAAATCTTCACAATCGCCACCGTAAATATGCAAAATAAATACCTTTTTTTCAAGGGCCACTATAGGGCTAATTTTTTTATAATTTTGTCATATCTTGAGAGTATCCACTTAAATTTTTAGCCAAAAATATTGAAAATAAAATAAGTTACGATTTTTTTTGTAAAAAAGCTGCTTTTCGACGAAATTGTTTTTTCTCGAATTTTTTTAGGTATGTTCTGGACATTTAAGGCACTTCTAATGTATGATAACTACTAAAAAAGGTCTCAATCAATACTTACAAATTTTTTCAAATTAAAATCTTCAGTGGTGGCGATTCTATAGACGTTCAAAAGTGGTTGGGGTCAATTTAACCCCAATTGTTCTCGATGATCGAAAAAATAGGTGTGTTCTCGGAGGGTTAAGATGATGAGTAAGTGATTTTGCGTTGCGATAGTCGCAAGAAGCAAAGATAATCTTTAATTTTACGTTGTTCTTTTTTCAATTTTCGGAAATATAGTTGCATGAGTCTCGTTTGGACTCAGGTTCTTAATGATGAATCCAAGTCTCGTCTTCAGTAACGATTTGGCTGAATACTCGACCCCCGTTTTCACTAAAGAGGTCGAAAACCGCATGATAACTCTCCACGTTCGTAGTTTTGGAGACGGCTTGAGCACTCTCGGTACCCACCTTACGCTGATCTTAGTCATACCAAGATAATCAAAAATAATATTTGAAATGGTTTTATCCGATACTCCAACCATTTCTGCGACCATCTTTCAACATCCTTTTTTCGACTTTTTGAACAATTTCCGGAGTGATTACTTCGATCGGCCGTCTCGGTCATGGGTCGTCTTCGAGTGAGTCCCTTCCTTACTTGAAAATACTGTGCCACTTGTAAATCATGGTTTTCATTATGGCTTGAGCAAACTTTCCTTGTTTGGTGAGACCTTTTTATACCTTTGTAACTGTACTGGATTTTTTTACATATTTCATACTTTCTTCCAGATTGAGTTGATTGAAATAAAACTGTTTATTTATACTTGTAATGAGTTACTGAAGCCCTTACGTTTTATTCAAATACCCTTATTAGTGACCCACCTACTCATTCCGCGTATTTATGACTCACTCTTCTAGCATTAAAATTCTTAAGTTGTATGATTCCAGATTTTCCAAGGGTGAATCCCCTTTTTGTTCAATTTCTTTCTTTCATTTGAAAAAGGGTAGCCTACTGCCCTTTTAAGCGTCGCTTAAAAACAGGTTGAGATAGTTTTTTTGAGTATCTCTCGAAGAAATGTATTTTACAACTCCGCGCTTTTTGGCTGAGAAATGGAGATGATGGTGACTGGGATTGGGAGGAAGGACCGTGATATTTTTTAGTGCGAGGAGGAGAGACGTAAAAAATGAAAATGAGCGCGGGTTGGCAAGTGCACGCGGTATCGGTGGTGGAAGTACAAGCCTCAGATATCAACTCGCACTCATCGAGTTTTAGTAGAAAACGAGGTTGGCGATGGCGAATCAAGGTAGTGGGGTATGGTAGAAACAACTGGTCTGGAAAAAACGACGTGAAAGCAGGAACGATAACCGGACTTTGTTCGCTTATGCATATGTTTTACGAGTTCAAAGTGCGATTAACTGCAACAGAGTTATAAAAAAGTTGTGACGAAAGACAGCTGATCATTCGGCACTGGTCAATTTTTGGTTTTCACTTCTCCAGCCTAAACTACACATCATAGCAGAAAATACTTTTTTGAACTTAGCTTCAGACTTACAACCTTTCGAATACGTCCTACAGGTTCTTTAGGTGTTCTTTGAAAGTTCCAGCCCAAAGTGTCAATGATGTCGTTAATTCTTTGCAAGCGATAGCTGCCTTTTTTCGTTCAACAACAGGTTCCGTCGTTCAACAGTCAATATTTAACGTGAAACAGTGTACTGCCCTCTTGCTTTTTGAATAAGACTATTGGCGATGTCCAAGGGCTGATCCATGATCTCTTGTTTTTGTGTGACCTGTAGAGGTAAACGAAGGGAAGCTTGCTGAATCGGTGATGTATCCATACGATGGTTAATCAAATTAGCCCTTCCACAATTTTTGTCTCGAGTTGAGAAGATATCAGCAATAGGCCCAATCATCTGAGCTCTATGTTACTAATGTATGTTGCTTAGTGCTGAGAACTGAAATTGGAAGTTGTATATCTGCAGTATTCAAAGAAATGATGGAAGAAATTGAATGGCAGTAGGGAATTACCTCAATTTCCTTTACTTTTCTCTCCTGCTCCAACATAAATGCAGCCTTACAGAGATATAATTCTTTTTCGTGATATTTATTAGGCTCCTTGCTTCCATAAAGCTGCTGGGTGCTGGAGTTTCTAGTTGGGTCAATAATGAAGGATCTTCAGCAAATCTGGCCGACTTTGGCACTTTTGTGAATTCGTAAGGCTAGTCGTTCCCCTTCTTGAAAGATATTTTTTTATAACGTGGACATACCGTTGGTAGGCATACCGTTCTTCCACTTGATCATGGTTTTTTCTAAGCTCAAGGTGAAATTATGAGGGCCTAGGCCTCATCTCAAGTATACACGCTTCAGTTATTTCTGCTAACAGGAATCGATGTTGGAATAATAAAACGCCAAGATGGACGTGGTTAGTGGTTTCGTTATAAATTGATGTAGATTAGCTCGTAGTCGCCCAATTTATTAAGTTAAGCATCCTAATTTTCATCAAGTCTGTTTGCAATATCGAGTTCATTACTGTTGCAAAGTATCCTGTTGATATTTCCCTGCACACTCAAGTAATTCTCGTGTCGATACAACCTGGAGACTGTGAGACTGGTCTCGTCAATTCTACGAGCTAATCTCTGAGCCATTAGATTGGCGTCTTCTTGCCGCACACCATTGGCAAAACCTCGGCTCGGCATTGGCAAAACCCTTTCCACTTGCGATACCGACTCTTTGGCTCACGCACTTTTCATGCAGTTCACCGACTCTAAAGTTGCTACAAGACACCCACTACCGTTGGGTAGTCTTTTCTGTACCTTATATCTAAAGAGCTTATCAGGATTGAACAGATGGAGTAGTAAAGGTAATTTTTTTTAATTTACTAAGTAAAATTATATCCATGGATATAAGTCGGAGATGTTAAAATTTGTCACAACTAGCATAAATAAAAATGTAATGATTTCCACCTGCAAGTGGTCACGCCAGTCAAGTATGCACTGTGTGCTGGTGTCTGATGAGAAGCAGTGCATACTTTCGAAACCACTTTGTCAAAATAGAATTTTCAATGTAGATTAAAATTTTTAATGTTAATAAAAAGTTGTTCAATTTTAATCATCCCGCAAAAACATTTCCAATTAGATGGAGTAGGTTTCCACTGGAATGGTTTGAATTACTTCGGTCGCGGTTCATTTCAATGACGCCATTAGTGTGATTTCGCGCTTTCATTCGCTCTAACGGTTGTATTCTGCAAAAGCCACAAACTGCTTCTTATAGATAGTCCAAGAATTTCGTCTATCGCAAATGCGTGCTTTGAGTGCTTTGTTGCTACTTGCTGCTAACGATTCCTACGGTTTTCGAGAGTTCCAAACTCGATTTCAGCAGATCCATTTCTTCTTCATTCCATTTCTTCATCCTTCGTCCTTACTTGAACTACTTTTTCACTTTAACAGTTTCCCTTCTGCCTCTTAAGTTTCCAATGGGTGCTAAAATTGTTACTTTGTTTTCCACCAATAGTTGCTCACATTTCCTAGCCTAATGTTCTTTGATTAGAGTATTGTGACTTAATTGATCCTTGATCTTGTTCTGTCGTTAGCTTGTTTATCGAGTTTCTGGTCCAGTTTCAGGCTTTCCAACTTCAAAGCCGTACCTCTGTTTTTCCTGGCTGGTTTCCTCGTCCGGGAATTCAAACGTTTGTGCTAGTCACTATCATAAATTTCTTACTTTTTGTTTAGTTTGCGAACTAGAAATTTTCACGTTTTACACAAATTTGCTCATGTAGTGCAATCAGTAGAAGACTGGATAATTGAATGTGGAGTTCCTGGTTCGAATCCAGTTACGGACAGGAATGGCGCATCAAACTGTCAGTTAATCTAACTCTGACTAAATATCTGACTCAAATCAAGTGCAAATACGGTGTGCAAATAATCATTCTACGCTCGTAAAGTTTCGATTATGAAAATGGAGTCTCTACCACCTCCACTCTCCAAGACCTTGCCATTTTAAATGCAGATACTGAAAATGCTAACAAGTGCTTGACATATTTCTACTCAGCTATTCACTAAGAGTGAAATTCTTATTCACCTGAATTCTAAATATTTTCAACACCTGACATCCATTACAACACTTTTCCTTAAATGCATCCAAAAACAAATTCATCATCAGCACCATATGCAGCATCATGGTGGTCCAGTGGCGGGTCTAATTTATATAATTTCGTTCTGTCTGTTAATAGTGCGAATCGAAAACAGCTCGATAAGTCATTTTCAGACATGATACCACCGCCCCGCGGTCAACTGTATGATATTGCTCGCGGTGTTTATCGAGAAACCTTGCTTGCGCGCCTACCATCCGCACAAATCGCCTCTTCACAAAACCAACTCAAGCATAGAAGTACGATAGCGGAAAAAAAAACTTTTTTTCATACTGTTCATTTCACTTCAATCATTATTAGATACTTCAATCGCTTAACAGTAAAATATCAATCAATCATGCCCCGGTTAGAATGTAATTTTTTTTTTTGCATACATGTTCTGTTTCTGCTTTTGCTCTCTGTCAAATTCTATTTGAGGTTGGCTGGTTGGTTGGTTGCTTTTTTCGGGGCTGAATTTATGGGCCGGTTCGCAACTACTGTACTATTGTTAGTGCTGCTGCTGCTGTGGATTTGGTCGGTGTTGTGAAAAGTACTATTACTGTTCATTAACCTAATATCATGAATAGATTTTTAATTTTCGCAAAGCATGTGCCGAGTTTTTGATCTGATTTGATTAGACTTGGAATGTAGTTATGAATATTAGATTCATTATTAATTTTTTGAATGGGATGCTTGATTTAGCATACTTTTTTTTTTAAATGAATGGAACGATTGAAAATTGTATTTTATTTTAATATGCCAGAAAATTGCATTGATTGATTCCATTTATGGCTTGAGAATTTACAATAATACGAGGAGAGGTCAAATAGTAAATGACTACCTTAGAAAGTAGATAAAAAATTAATAATAAAATTGCAATGTAGTGGTGGATTCAGTAATATTAGAAATTACTTTGTAAAAAAAATCTCAATCTTGATAATAAATGGATGCTATCAAAAACTTCAAATCTACAAAAAATTTCGTTTGCCTAGCTTTATTTCAAAAGATATATTATTTTTTTTTTCCAAATGATACTCTCTGCCGTCTTCCGAAGCGCTAAAGGTATGAAATTTCCTTGGTTTATAGTCATATGCATACATAAGATTATATTATCTCCAAAACCCCTCTATCTACATCCACTGGATTTAGATAAAAAAGAACTTAAAAAGAAGAAATACTTTGACCGTAGGTTATCCTGTTCTACTAGGCGTGGATCTAGTCACAATTTAACCGAGTCGAATCTGAGGTGAGTTGTTGATTATTCTTGTGAAACCTGTTTGCAGGTTGTTTCCCGACGACAGCAGCATTGACTCCACAGCAAGATCTGTATGCATTATGTTTCAAATTTTTCGTATCTTGTCTTTTGACTCCTTAGGCGACTACAACATCCGAGGGTTTTGTGGTCGTTGATATAAGTATGGCCACCATAAATAAAACTTTTTTTCTTAATCGATAAAGGCAAGTCGTTCTCGATCAATTTTTCGAAGAGCCATTCATTTTTTTGTGGAAAAAACACATAGTACAATCAAAAGTATCACTCAGATCATGCAAACTAGTTTTCACACGATACTTTCAACCCTTTTAAACCAGTTAGCTCAATTCGTAGCCAACCTATAATTTTTTCTCAATGAAATACTGCACTGAAATCGAATCTTGTTATCAAAGAAAGCTGTGATCGTTATTTGTCATTCACTATTCTGTGAATATTATCGGTCATTCCAAGAATAGCAAGCACACAAACATCGTATCAGAGATAGGTAACTGCAATATAAGCTTCTTATCCGATTTGTTTACAACCATTTGCTGGGATCTTCTAATCATGTTCCATTAGACTACGTTGCTCACGATAGTCTTCCTCCGTCTAATGCATTGGGAACTAGTGTTAATGACTTTTTGAGGCAATTGTGCGTGTGTTACGCGCTCTGACCATTAGTCAAGAAAAGATACGTATGTAGTTAACGACTATTTCACACGATGATGGTGGCGGTTAAATCGATACAAGTCAAATATCGGTAAAAAAAAATGTCGTTTTCACTATACATGTGTGATAATCGTTGCAGCCATCGTCACAGTATGTAGGATTTTCTCAAAGTTGGTGGCAATTAGTCGATACCGAACATACCGTTTTTCTCATTGCTCACGTACCTACATACTTGATACGTATGGATTGAGTTGAATGTGGTGTTTTGACCTGAACATGCCATCGTCTACTCGTAATGACCAACTTTGTTATCTATTGGGTTGAATACTGTTAGCTTTGAAGTTCGACATGAACACGCTGAGTGCTGAGCGTTATTGTTTTTTGTCATTATGGAAATGCAAGTGAAGTCACTGTGAGATACCAGTTAATAGGATGAGTCAAAAGAAAAATAACTCAACACTTGTGCTAATCTATAAGTCAGATTCTTTAGTAATCTGTTAGGTATACATCTTTTCCATTCCAACCGTTGATTATCTTTTGATATTTTTCTAAGGCTTGTACGAAAGAAAAGTCTGGCTTCCGTTTGGTTGCTTTTGTTATCAATTTGAACCAACCTTGAACAAACCATTAGCGATTTAGTGTTTCCGAAAAATTTTACTTTGAAGCTTAAGAAGCAGAAAAAATTGAGTGCACATACATACTATACAGTAGAGAGTATATATCTTCTGTGTGATCTGTAACTTTTACCTGAATTATTGAAAATGGCTTTGAAATACAGTTAGATAGGATTATACATTGAATTCTCAAACTGCTAAAAAAAAAATTCTGTAAAAGCCCAGAAAAAGATGCTCTAATTGTGGAACTTCTTTCTGCTCTGGCGATTGCGGGAAAACTGATTGCATCATTTGCAACTCCTCAGTTAATTCTGCTAAGGATAAACTCTGCCAGATTTGAAAAAACGAAGAGCAAGTCCTGGAATTTGCAGCTATCAAAAACGTTCCTTATTTTAAGGCTAGGGAAATTGTCAGCAGTACAAACAGTTTTCACCTACTGGATCAGGAAAACCTAAGTGTATTCCCATCTTTTCCGGAGATCGATCATCTTTCTAATAGGAACTCCCTAAAAGAAATCAATGCTACCTTTAAGAGGAAAAAATTCTCAGACATATTGAATACTCTAGACGAAACCGCCAAGGAAGTTGGTAGGAAACTAAAGGAAGTAGGAAACTAAAGTTATGACTCAATCAAGGAAATGGACGCCAATAAGACAAAACATAAAGATAGGGGACTATAGCCTTGAAAACATAGACAACTTCGTGTACCTAGGGACGAAACTCACGAAGGATGGGAATGAGCTTGACGAAATCAAACGACGGATTCAATTAGCCAATAAGACATTCTTTTCGGTGCTTCCCACTTTGAAATCTCGATGCGTACACAGAATATGAAGCTTCGCATCTACAAAACAATTATTAGACCAGTGCTATGCTACGGAAGTGAAAGTTGGACGCTTACTCAAGCATCTGAAAAAACCTTGAATACGTTTGTGATACGGGAAGAAGATGGATGGCGAATCCGATACAACAACGAGCTGTATACCTACCATATATGACGAGCCAGAAGTCTCTACCGTCATACGACTCCTAAAACTATAATGGGCTGGCCACGTCGAACGAGTGAGCGACAATCGAATCCCCAAACAATCTCTCAAGGGGCGAGCGAGCGGAGCCAGGCCAGTCGGTAAGCTACGCAAGCGCTGGGAGGATTCTATAGATGCTGACAGCAGGTCACTTTTCGGAGCACCGAACTGGAGGACGCGGTCACTGAACCGAGACGAATGGAGGCGAAGTATTAAGGAGGCTAAGGCTCGAATCGGGCTGTAGTGCCCCGATGATGATGATGATGCCAACAAAAAGTTAAAGTAATCACACGATACCCCTCGTACGAGTCTAGGGGTTGAAGCTGGTAGACCGTCCATAGACTAACTTAATTTGACCTGTAGGCAGGAAACGACTGTCTGGAGTAGTACTCTATGAGAGGTTTGAGTCGTGAGAGCTGTTCGATTCTCGCGATGCCTTCGAAAGTTCACGGACGGCTGGAAGACAGATGTTAGGTCTGGAGCTGGTTTTAGTCTGCATTTGCCGAGCCCCTTTTCTCGGAGAGCAGGTTTCTATTTTTCGAAAAGAAATATTCGCTATCCTGAAAGTTGCCTGCGGGCGATTGAAAAAAGGTGGAGGTAAAAACAAATCGCTATTTGCAGTGTACGTAGACTCCTGATTACTTCGAAAACTATCCAATAGTGCAGATTCACCAGATTCAATAAAGTGCATCTGGTCTAGACACCGAAGCGCTGTGGTGTTGAAGTAACTGAAATTACTGACGCAATTGCGAAGCAAGGTTCGGTACTTCCACTTCAGGACTCTGAACTCGGTTTAGTTGTGGTATTCTATTTTTCGGAAGTTCTGATGTGGCCACACACACTAGAGTTTTCCTTTCAGAGCCCAATCATTCGACTGCGAGATTCCTCTTCAATAAACGTAGGAAAGTTTGCAGAACCATGACAGGTATAATGACTGGAAACAGCTCTCTTGGAAGACACATGTACCGAGTAGGAGTTGCACAGGATGACGTTTGTCTATCTGGCCAAAAAGAGATAGAATTAGCGGAGCATTTTTTCTGTGAGTGTACAGCGATTGCGCATCTTAGATATAAATGCTTCGGCTATTATGTGGCAGGTATGCAGAAGGTAGCCTCTTTTTGGATTTCGTTACGAAATCTACAAAACGATGATAAGCTGGAGGTATGAGCTCAATGGATTTTTGGCCTGAGTGCTTAGAGGTGCTGATAAAACAATATAACAATGAAACAACTTTTTAAATTTACTAAATTTTAAATAGGCTATAACTATCAAAGTCTGTCGGCTCTTGTATTTTCTGATGGTTGTATGAAATTCACAGAATAGGTCGGCATCTATGGGGGCAGGTCTAATAGAGTTTTCGTCTACTACTGTCTACGTCTTGCTCTACTTTCATTGAAAATCAATTTTTTATTATTATAAAATGCTTATGCTCAAATTGAATACCAAAATGCAAATATTTTCAAAACCACAATAGTTACCTTATAAGCTATTCAAATGCATTGTTCACGTTTATGCAAAATAAAGCTTAATCCAATGCTTAATTAATACCATATTACATCACCGATTTTATTTCAACTCCGTAAACGATCGATAGATTTTGCCATCCTTTTTATTCAAGTCAATAAATTTTCAAATATCATTCGACTCGTAAAGTCTTTCTTACTATGGTATTATCAAATCAACACAACTGAATAATGTGAATAATGGAATTATCGCACTATGCCTAGACGAACAACTTGTCGCATTCGACATTCAGCAGACGAGAACAACGACAGCCGAAGCAGACAACAAAACGAACGAACATCTCGAAAAGTTTCATGCACAGTGAAAATCTTAGATATGTTTAATAAGTGTGTCACCGTTTTTGTTTTTGCTTTCGAATTAAATGGGCTCCAAACAATATGATGGCAAAACTGCAGAGGTTGGCTCTAAAAGTTACATCCACCATAGTTCGGTTGAATTTCAGAGACATCATTGCATCATAGGTTTTGTGCATCGCGAACACAGCACGAGTTAACCTGAAAACATGTAAAAGCCAATCGCATCTAGCTTTGAATACATGTAGACTAGTGTTGAGCAGTCTAAGTGTTTCTTGCTAGCATCTCCTCGCCAAAAGTTCATTGCATTCAGCGCCGATGCTCGTTTCATGCACGGCATTAGTCTGGCTGGCACTGCAAAAATATCATAAAACCTCTTCGATTTACTAACTCGCTTCAAATGCACATTGACGAATAAACGAAGTTAGACCCCGGATCCGATTCGAGTATATCAATTCGCGCGAAAAAATGGTCTTACCATCCCATATCCTCTGGGCTGAGAGAGGGTTTGCAAAAAAATTTTCCAAAGGACTTTCACATTTTTCGCTGATGAAGAGACACTGGGACAATGGCTAGTGAATCTCATTCATGGAGTTTTTACAGGTCATTCGTGTGACTGACATTTAGTACGTACCCCAGTCGATCATTCAATAATTTAATTGATTCGACTAACAGCCATGCCGAATAATTGATTCGAAGTACTTTGTACTAGCAAACTAGCGACGAGATGACCACTTTCTGATGAATTGTACTCGGATGCTGCATACTGCTAAATTGCAAATTACTTGTAAATTCAATTATCGCAGCTATTCACTGTATACGCTGCTTTTCACGACTGAATACGTTTTTCCATCAATAAGGGAGTTTCGACAAAG
Source organism: Nemotelus pantherinus (assembly GCA_963978885.1). Taxonomy (NCBI): domain Eukaryota; kingdom Metazoa; phylum Arthropoda; class Insecta; order Diptera; family Stratiomyidae; genus Nemotelus; species Nemotelus pantherinus. The sequence continues at coordinate 5,538,819 of OZ022263.1, forward strand.
AAAACAGTGAGTAGTAGATTTTGAGATGATAGGGCCGATTTATCGGCGCCAGTTTGTTTGCGAGTGACTGATTACTGTATGACGCCTCTTTGTAACAATGAACTCTTATATTGTTTCGCAGGTAATTTGTGTCATGTCATTTACTAGATGAGTTGCTGACGTTAATCGGAAGGCGATCGTTACAGACTTTTCTTGCATCGGAAATCCTACTCAAATGAGTTTTTAACAAGCGAAATAATTCAACAATGCTCTAAAATCACTAAAAAATGGTATTAATGCTTAAATTAATAGCAATAACAATAGATTTTCGAGCATTAGCCCTTTGAAAGAGAGCCAAAAAGAATTGTTTAAGAAACTTACATAGAGGGAACTATGCATGAAAAAAGAGAAATGAAAAACAGGAGGATGGATGGACGCCGAATTCAAAGATACGGCTCAGTAGAAATTTTAAGAAAAGATAGGAGAAAACAGCGGTGATGAAGAACTATCAACAATATGTTCGGCTTATTGGGGCAGATGGAGCATCGTATATCTACATGGAAAGTGAGCTAGAAATGGAGAAATATATGGACGGATCTAACAAAGTGAACTGAGTCCCTAGCAGACACTAAAGACTCTCAGTGGACTCCCAACTAATTTTCTCAAAAGGTAGCCACTAGGAGACAACATTTGATAGCATCAACGCAAATGCAAGTTTTCACCTTTTAAATTGGAAATACAAATTAGTTCGGTCCATTTTCAAGAGATAGCTCTGGCCGTTATAAATGTTTCATAGTGACAGTTGATTTCAATAGTTTCAGAGAGGTTAGACAATCTGTCAATATTATTCAGTTTATATCACATTGACTTTTATACAAAAGCCTTGTTTTTTATTGTGTAATATATCAAATTTCCTGTCAACTGAGCAGCCTTTGTGGGAGGTTTTAGATTTCTGCTTTAATTGAAAGAAAAGTCAAGCTGAAACGCACCGAATACGTTTATGGTTTCGATGTTTCAAGAATGGTGACTTCGGCGTTGGAGACAAGCCTCGGTCTGTCGCTCGTTTCTGTAATCTACAAATAGAGAAGATCTCTACTACAATTCTCTATTTGACATCATTTCGATGTAATTTTCCATTAGTGCTTTGTTGTATGAAAATTTGCTACCATGTGCCAATTGAATCTAAACACCATGCGGATTGGAAAGTACAGAGACAGTATAAGCTGAGTTTCAAGCTCGCTCTAAAATGTATACCAGGATGGTTTTAAGTTTCTTTGTGGCCCTTTGTAGCAGAGCAAAGATTCTCTTATCTAGTCCTGGCGATCTAAAGGGTTTGCAGGAATTATTACCCATTCGATCTTTCCATATGAGATAATTTGTTTAATCAGTGGTGGATGAAGTGTTCGTTTAAGTCGTTCACTTCTTCCTGTGTGTGAAGTGAGCTTTGAGCAGCACTCCCAATGTGTATATCTGTTACCCTCTACCTGTAGTTCGAAGTAATATTCTTGCAGCCTATTATCTTGTGCATTCTTGAGACTCTGACAGAAAGCACTCCAAACTTTTCGATTTGTTTTAGTTTTTCGTTTCTTGTATTCTAAGAGTTCCTTTTTATAAGCCTTCCAGTTCGATGGGTTCTTAGCACCATTGGCCTGTTTCACCCCCTGTTCCACTATTTTGGGGATACTAGTGTTTTCCGGACAGTTGGCATAATAGGATTCAAGGATTATTTTGGTGACCTGTCGCACTATGTCCTCCGACTCTATTTTGGTAGTACGATTCGGATGCGGACCATGAAGTCTCTTTCTAAGGTCATTTCGATAGCCTTCTAAGTTCAGGCACTTTGGCTGCCTGTACTCACCCCTTTGTACGCTATCTTTTCTTAGCCCCTGTTGGGACATTTCACTTCTTTATTAGATACATTTTTTATTAGCTACAGCTAAATTGCTGGTTGGGAAGAATTTATGAGCCCCTTATCTCTAGCATTGACATGAATCCCCCATGCATTTAGCTCTCTCTTATACAGTGAGAGTTCCATGATATTGTTACATAGGCATTGGCCCTCATCCCCGGGGTTCTTCCTCTGCGGTCCAGATTAACTTACTATTTTTTCTATGTATGTCACATATTCTGCCTTCTTTACGCAGTGCTCCTGTATTAGGCCCATGTTACAGATACTCGAGGCGAGCCTTCTGATTACTTCCATCGAGGCAGCTTGCAGGTTCGCCTGTAGACACCTAATTCTATGTTTCTAGTCTGCTAGGAACCGCTGGGACCTGGTGTTGCCTCCATATCGGTCCCATTGCCTTCATACTGGTACCTAGTAGTCATATTGCAATGCTCTTTTATTGGATAGATATTTTGTTCGCTTTATTCTCGTAGATCCAGTTGTCGCTATTACATGGAAATCATTTCCATGTTTTTTTGACCAAGTACTGTTGACATATCTTCGGGAATAATCGATAAATATAATTAATTATTTAGCATTCGCACTGTCTTTGTGGTCTTGACATGATCTTCTTTGCTATTCCTATTCGATAAAAATGTAATTTTTTCCAAACATAGGTATCGAATAAATAGGTGGATCTTCGATAAACATAAACGATTTTTAATTTTCAGTAAACACTATTTAAAATTCATTGAGAGAAAATTCATGATAGCTAAAAAAAAATGAATACATTTCTAACGTGTAAAAATAGTTTTCAAAGAATTTACGTTCAAATTGAGAATTCATAGCAGGTGGGAGATATAATTCAAAATAAACCTGAACGCTGTTAATAATCTACAAGTCGCAATTCTACTTCTACTTTTGAAACGCCTAACAGTATACCAACTTTACGAAGTATCTTACCAACTAATCTTAGCTAACAAATGGATTTGATCCGAGCTAAATTTTCTCGTGGCCATCTATACGCCACTAAAGCAAACTAAAGATCTTCGAGCCAAACGTACACAAATACACCGGACACACACTTCTTTATTCACATCAAACTAACGCAGTAAACTCAACTGAATAATGCTTTATCTTATCGTAGGCAGGTCAACATGAATTAAGCAATAAACAATCCAAACAGATCGCTTTGTATCTTTTCTTTTCTTCCGTCCTTCGTCGATGTCGCAACAGAACAAAAACTCGAAAGAAGATCGCGGAAAGAAACAAAGACATCTTCTTCAGCTGTGAAGAGTGTTGACTCTAAGTTTCTTAGCCGGTCTTCTGATCGCATCATCTTCGCTGCAGTACTATCTATATTTTATGAAGGAGGAAATAAAATGTGTGACTATATTATCCATATGATCCACCTGGCATCGCATCGGTTGACGCGCTGCTATCATTTCTCTGAAACAAACAGGCATTTTTATGATCACATTTCGCCTTGGCACGTACTATGGCTGCTGTGTCTATTGTATCTGTATCTGCCGCCAGTTCACGCAACTTTCATTGGTCGCGACTGCTAATATAGCGATGGACTGGCTAACAATTGTATCAAGTTCAAGGAACCTTCTGCAATATGTATGTGCGCTCGAGTATGAGCAAGTAGACTTGTTAAAAATTGCTGAGTCGGAGTCGCTTGCACTGCAGCAAACTGGCGGTGATGAGAGGAACAATGGTAATTGCTGCGGCCCGGTGCTTTTTGTTCCGACTCTTTTGGTGAATCTTCTCCAGGTTGTTTTTAATGAAAATTATGATGCTCCGAGCCAATGTGCCGGTATTATGACGATAAAAACCGTGTAGACACAAAGTCTTTAATTTATGGAACGACTTTAAGCTGCTCGACCCGTCTTGAGTTTTCAATTTGGCTGACTGGCTGCTGGCTGGCTATCCGCAGACAGCAGTAGCTCTCACCTCGCAGAGTTCTTTTGGCAGCATGCCAGCAAGTTTCTGAGTGTGGTCTTGGCGGCAGGTGTGTATGATTGTATGCAAAACTATGTTTTCAGGGAACTTCATTAGCATAAGTGGATTTTCGTTTGTTTGTTTTGAAGTTGGAGATGGATTACTTGGTGATTTATGTGAAACTTGGTATGATTATTATCCATATAACAGTTTGAGCTAGTTACGTCAACACGACTTTGATTTCTTTTTTGGAAATTAGGATATAGTAGTTCAATTTGTGGCTGTTTGCCTTATGGCTGATCGAGAATATGGTAGCTGCACGATAGGTTGGCAAGGCTATGAAGTTATTAAGTAGAAATGGATTAAAAAATTGGACGTCATAGTTAAACACAAAAAAATTCTGTTTCATAAGCGACGCATTTCATTAACATCCAAAAAAATCTTAAGCGGCCATGGATACTTGAGGATTCTGTTTTAGCAAGTATCTATCTTTTTTATCATGAGTTACTAAATTCTTTTCCGAATTTTTCAGAAAAAAAAATCAGCTTTTCACAGAATTTATCTCTCACTCCATAACAGAAAGAGCTGATTATTGGCACTAGGCACTGAAAAATTTATTCATATCGGTACAACAATGTTCACTGAGGTATGTAATGTAAACAGAGTGAAACCTGCAAATGGGCACACAATATAATTGGGGTATAATATCATTGGGGCTATGTTTAATCGGACCACCTGACCATTTGAGCCATATCTTCACAGCTCATTCTATCTCTAGGAGAAAAAAAACTCTGTGATTGGGGAATCCCCTGAATCGGACTGTGGGCCAGATTAGTTGCATAAAATTTCCTCCAGCAGTACTCACTAGTCGGACAAAATTGTCTTGAGACTAAAATTAGAAACGTTGGAAATTTCGAAAGAATTGGGGAAAAGTAGTTCAAATCTGTAGAATTACTCTATCAAACGGATGCCTTTCTTTAAAAAAAAGTACAATATTCACTGCGCCACAATTTGTGACGAACGCGCTGATGTTGATTTAGATACATATTAGAGGTTTCATTCAAAATTAAGTATGTTGTGTAATGGCTATGGTTTTTAATATCTATGATATAATCTAAATGGTAATATTTAACTTAAGGGTAAACCACAAAATTACTATGTTTTGAACAGGAAAAGTGTGCAACTGGAAAGCTTTCAAAAGCACGTGCGCCAATTCCAGAGCTGTGTAGTTCAAGTGGCGAAAAGAAAGATTTGCAGGTGATCGAACAAGCTAAAAGACCACCGTCATTCGGAAAAATTAGCATTAACCAAAGTTTGGCCATATATTGGCCAGCTAACACGAAGTCTCGGATGACTAATGGCATTTTTAGTTGAACAGTTGAAAACTCATAGCCTTCCTTGGTTACGCTAATAGTCACATCACAGCGTATATAATTTTGGAAACACCAAGATACAATTTTTTCTACGCTGGTTCAGTTTTCATTGACCTAACAAAACCAGTTTCTATATTTGAAGCTGTTTGCTGGTCAAAGTTTGCTTGAAATGAAGTGTCTCCGCTTACAATTCAAAAGTGTTTTTAGAAATGTAGATATCCTGAAGATTCAGAGGTCGAAAGTTAAATTGAAAGAGATGGGGGTTGATCCTGGTAGAGAGGTTTATCACGAATTTACAATCAATGTTAATTCGAGTGTGGAGTGAATAGTTTCACGACTCAGTTTACCCTTAAATTATTCAGGTATCTATTCAGAGCTTGGTGAACTCAAAGCTTTGTGCGCGAACCCTCGACCGAACCTGGATTCGAACCAGGGACGGCACACACAAAAGCCCAGTGCTCTACCCACAAGGCTGCTCAAGCTTCAATAATAAGTAACTTCAACCATTGAAAATCGAACTACCTGTGAAATATATAGTACTAAATTCCAAGGTTTCACTGTAAAGTTTTTGTAAGATCCCATTTCAATAATACTTGCGATATTAGTTTGTGGAGCAGGACCGTGAAATCTGAAAGAGTTTGCTCTACATGCTGACTACTACAAAAACTTTATATCTTTTAGCAAATATCTTAATTCTTTATTACCATCAGCACCAGCGTTACGGACTTACTTCATAGGAACTTTGGGCGTATGGGAGTGTTTGTCAAGGAGTTCGTCAAATCTTCCTACAAAAATTTTCGATTCAAACTTTCGATGAAGATCAGAGCTTAATTGATAGCAGGAACAAATGATGTAAAGCTACTTCACAGAATCCTAGTGTTCGAGCATCTACAGTATTGAAACTTAACTCTTTTACAAGGTGTTCCGCGGGCATCGGCACCGCTTTGTAAGCGAAATTTCTTCCGAAGGTGACAATTTAATCCTACCACCGATGAAAACATCACAAAAGAAATGCCGCTTACAAAGCGGTCATTTAATAGAACTCTCTGCAGTGACCTTAGGTTATTCAACACTCTTCTGTCACTTATATCCAAATTCAGTATTGCCAACCGGTACTTTCCTATCACTTTTGAAATTCCCAAAAATGTTTCTCTTTTACAAAGCTGTTGATACTTCTTGCATCAACAACTATCGCTTTAGATCTCTTTTATGCTGCTTCAGTAAGCTCCAAGGAAAAATGGTGTTCAACAGAATGTTCCCTGTATTGTGCGCAGCATGCATTCATTAAAGGCAGTGCCGTTTACAAATACTGTTGCTTTTGGTATCGATCAGCAAGAGTATGTTGATGTCTTGTAATAGAGACAGTGAACCACGAAATTTTTCTGCAAAGGCAAACTGGATATGGCTTCTATAGTGACTTTATTTCTCATTATCCTGCTTTTTAAGCGTGTTTGCATGGTCACTTTTAACTCTTTTGCTGCCACCCTCTTTTATTCTGGTTCTTTTTTTTTATTATTATTTGTATTATGATTGTTTATTAACGAGTATCCTTACATCTTTACTCCACTTTGCCTTTTATATGTTGATAATCTCAAAATATTCAGAGTTATTGAATCTGTTTATCACTGTTTCGATTTGCATGACGTCTTTTGCGCTTTAGCTAAATGCTGGTGTATCTTAATACTATTAACATAGAAAAATTATCAAGGAACAAAACACCCATAATTTCGTTTTAATCAGGTAAATTTTAAGTCCTGCTTTATCCATTGTACTCACTTTTGTAGCTGTTGTCAAATTTTAAGTATACATACCTGCAAATGGAAAATAATTATGTTTAATTATATGTGTAAAATATAAATAATATATAAATTTAATATATTATATGCATTAGTAATTTAATTTCAAACCATTTTGAAAGCAAACCCAAATTGTCAAATCAAACAAATAGTCGAAATACGAGTATCATAAAAATTTGTAAAGTATCAAAATAGCGATCATGTCGAAGGCCTTTCTTCAAAGACTCCTCATGGTTGACTAAATGGATAAGGTGCAAAATGCCCTTGAGAAGAGAATATTGGCGGAGAAGGAGAGAAGCGTTGCCTTTCACTTCCTCAGCATCATCTACAAAATAAGTTACGTGTTCCTCCACTGTAAGGACAAACAACGGCGGACGGTTTGAGGAGATTAAGTTGTCCGCTAAAAAGCCAGCCGAAAAAGCTCCAGAGCCAGCGGTCTCTCCAACTACCAGTATGGAGGGTATTGGAATTAACATGGAGGTAGCACCAGTTTACAGCGATTCCTAACCAATGGAAAACAGAGAATAAAGGCGAATCTGCATCATGCTAAAGCTGCCTCGATAGAAGTAAGTAGCATCTTTGCCTCGGGCAGCTATAACATGCGGCTAACACAAGAGCCCTGGGTAAACAAAGGCAGAATATGTGGCCTGCATCCAAAAAAAATAGTAACTTAATCTGGGCCGCAGAGGAGGAAAGCATCAGCCAAAATATACCAACAGAAACACAGTGGTGCCCCAAGTGCAGGTTCCCTTTGAAGGAGGAATATTTTCCTTAGCTGACTCCCCAGGTCCCAAGTAAAGTAATGCGGGTAATTGAAGGTGATGCCAATACTCATCACACAGCATGGATGAGTTGTGCCGTCAACGCTAGAGTCGAGTCACTCTTAGAATTTCTCTTTACCAGCAATAGATATAACAAATAAGGGTAAGATGTCAACGTTCTTTAAGGGGTTACCCCCACTTGTAGCGGAAAAAAATTGGTCATTTTCACGAATTTTTTTTAAGAAAACTACGAAATTTTTTTAAACGACTGTTATATTATCTTAAAGTAATTTATTTATTGAAAAATATTACATGGTTAAATTGCAAATGGCCGTCAAAAAAATGGTATATTAATTTTCACTTTTTGCGGTGACCAAAATTGTGTCGAACTGGATCACCTGAAGCAAAAAATAGCGATGCATTTAGTTAAATAACAGTATAAACTAGTGTTTGATCGAAGGATTTAAAACAATATCCAATTTTGACAAAATGGCGGACAGTCAAAGTTAATGGTTCGATTTTCACTTAAAAAAACGGTCGTCTTTTTGCTATAAAACGGCCATTTTTTATCAAAAAGAAAAACCGAACGATCAAACACTACATTTTTATGTATTGAATAAGCCTGTCAAGTTTGAAAAAGATCGGCTCAGCAGTTTTTGAGTAATTTTGGTCAGCGACTTTAAAAATGTCATTTCGAGAAAAACGCGTTTATAAGTATAAGTAACGGTTGTTTAAGTAACAGTTTCTTCTCTTTCAACGCTCAAATCTCGGTCAATTGTGTTCGGATCGACTTGAAATTTGAAGGACGTATTATCAGATAGTTATACTTAAAAAAAATGCAACAACAAAAAAATAGAAAAATAGAAAATAGAAAATTTCAAAGTTGCAAGTGGGGGTAACCCCTTAACAGGTCAGAGATGCTAGATCTCATACCAGTGTCAAACAGTGCAGGGTATTTAGTGAAGAGGTGGAATGTACTAATAGAAGCTTCGTTCTCTGATCACAGGAATATAAACTTCGACCTAGGGAAAGATATCATAAAAAAGGTAAAGTACAGTACTTATAGCCTACCTCGTGGCCTGCAACCCGGTTTCATTACGAGGAAGCAATTTAGGACACTGAGTAAGGTTATCAGAATGATTCTTGAATTACACTATGATAACTGACCTGAGAAAACCAGTGCTCCCAAAAAAGGGTGCCAATATGGAACAGGGAGTTGGAGAAACTCAGAAGAGCCATTAGTTCAACTGGACAAAAACTACATCAAACTGGGAGCTCTATAAAAAGACACTGTCTGAATGCAACAAAGAGCTAAGGATATCCAAAATAAAGGCTTGGAGTGATTTCTCCGAAAGTCTCAATAGCATTCCAGGGACTGCCAGGATGCAGAGAGCTCTTTCCAAAGGCCATCAAGAGCATTTAGGACTACTTAGAACTCCAGACGGCGGGATGACTGCATTTGGAGGCACGCTAGAAAGGCTGCTTAGAACACACTTTCCTGGGTGCAAAATCAGAGCAGTGGTGAGTCTGAGGAAGAAGACGAAGGCCCTGACCGGACACCTCACTCACCTCTGATTAAACAAATCATCGCGTATGAAAAGCATTTCAAACCCATTAAATCATCAGGACTAGACGCAATCTACCCAGTTCTGCTACAAAGAGCCACGGGGAAATTAAAAACCATTCTGGTATACATATCTAGAGCGAGCGTGGAACTCAGCTAACTCAGACCAAAATCTTGGAAATCTCAAGATATAGTAAGTAAAGGAGTAAAATACTAAAATTTCTTTCGGGGTGTGTTTGTGGAGCGGAGGTAGGCGAGGTTAAGAGCGAACACTAAGAGATGTCCATAAAAAGAGGGGATGTCCACGCGGCTTAATACTAATTTTCTTCGAAAATCAGTAGTAAAAAAAGAAGAGATAGATGGCAAAAAATGGTTAGTCCTGCCAAATAGGATAGTTGACATTAAGGAAAGAGTGAAGGGAACCCTCCAATTAAAATATAAAAAAAAATACTTTTTTAAGGGGAAACTTGAATATCAGCTCAGAACGATTTTAGTTTGCCTTTGCACTTTACTATTCACCGGAACTGACAAGAAGCAATTCGCATGTCTAGATGGGTATACATATAAAAATGTATTAGCGATTTCATCACAACCACGTCTTTTGTTCAATTCTAGACAGTTCCTACTATGCCTATAACAATAATATGAAATTAAATATTCAAACAACAAACTCACTACGTATTTTCTCAACGGCTTCCAATCCATTGTTTTCTTTTTTTTCTTTCTTCCCAAATAATAAACGAACCAAATATTTTTTTTTTATTACCGTCACGTACAAACCGTTTCCATTAAATTCAAATAAACTCTCCTAAACATCATCGGTCTAAACATGACGCACACGCTAACTAGATGATTCAAAAAATGTGTCAACGGTCATTGCTTCGATGTGCTTTTGAATTCGTGTCCGAAATTTGTTTTTACGGTTTTCAAATATTTAATCTGCAAACTTGTTAACCGCATAGAGTGATTTCGAACGGAAATACTGGTGGTGAGAGAATTTCGAATTTCGATGCAAATGGTTGACGAATCTTATTGCACTGCGTTGAGAGCTTATCACCATTGATAAACAGTCATATGTTGATAATCGATTTATGATTTCTTTTGTTTAGATGTGTAATACACTATACTAATGTTTTGTTGGAAGATGATTAGATAATTGATTATGACAATACGATGACATAATGATGAATCATTGAAAATTTCGGCTCATAGGAACTCTCAAATTGAACTTTTCTCAGTAACTTTTTTTGCATATTTTATGGACAAATTAACAACTGCGAGATCAAGTCACCCCATTGTAAACAAAGAATCTGAACCCAACAAAGACAAGGAAAATAGTGACTAATCCAACTATCTCATTCAACCCAAGAAACAAGCTGCTAACGTCCTATGATTCATATCCCTACACGCTAGTAACTCAGCTCAACTTCAAGCATATGCACTTTCACTTATTTCATTTTTACCTGTCCTATCGCAAATACACCCCAAGTACATTGCAAAATCAAATGTATTAAATCACTACATTCCACTGCATTTGCGAAAAGATACACGATTTCATACCTACAACAATTATATACTTTAAACCTACATAGTGCTGCTAAATGACGTTATTATTAAACCCATCTGCACAATAATTAACAGCCATCAGGTACCAACGTCACCCGGTGGATAAGGTAGAGAATGAGCTACCAAGAACAGAAACCATTCAAATTGTAGCAGGGTGAACAAATGAAACCGGAACAACAAGAAGAAAATGGAAACTAAGAAACAAACCAAACCAGAAACCAAAAAGAACAGACCGGGCACCACTAAGTCAAGGCAAACGCAACAGCACAACCCTGCCATAAGGCTGTCGCCTGCTGCTGTAATTATGCCATTCTCAGTGACTTCCAAGAACCTCACAAGAACCACAGCTAATAGTGCAGAGGAAAACTTGACGGAAACTCAACCCGCCGTAGATGCAACAAAAAAAGTGTAAATATAGAGGGGCCAGAACCAACTTGCATGCAAACAGATCAGCCGACACTCAGTTCCTTATGGCAACCAACCTGCAGTCTTTTGGTTTTTATATCCAGTACGAAATAAACGTTGCAAAAAAACTCAGCATGACGGCTATTAGCCATACCGACCGCATCCAAAATAGCTAAGCGTTAGTGAATCGTAACATAATCGTATTCAATCCCCTCAATGGATGCACCTTGAAAAGTAAGTTGTGGTAATGGGTGCGAGGCCAGGAGCAGTAAGAATCCATAAAAGAAAACCAAAAGCGAGTTGAGTGGAAGAAAACACTTGTTTTATGCTTTTGCTGACAAAAAATTGCATGACCAGGAAGAATTTCAACACGACTTAAATGCCTAGTTTGATGGTATGAAAGCGAAGAACAAAAAAGGTGACAAAGGAGATTTAAGGTTGCCGCAATTAGAGTATCGGTCAACAGGATGTAAACATACACATATTTATGAATGTAGGCAGGTTGAAAATGTTATGTTAAACAGAATTTGGTAATTATTTGCTTATGTTAATAAAAGAAGTCACAAGTGTCTACTACAGTTTACCAAAGCGGTCCAAATTCAGGAATTTCCCCAAAACTTCAAAGTTACTGACATATAAGAACATGATGATCTTGTTATTTATTGATCATATGTGGATCCAAAACTCGAAAAAACCTTCGTCGCAGATTTTATGGTAGACGAAAGTGGGAGAGGCCTTACTTGCGTTGAAATAATAGCGTAGACCAGTAATCTCGAAGATTAGGGATGCCATCGGCTAACGATCGGGACCGACGGAGAGGTTTAATAAGATGCTCCTCCCTTATCTCCCCTGTCGGGCCCCACTTATCGTTCTGAAACGGCTTGCGTAGTGCCTAACAAATAGTAGGAGGGTGATTCCTTTGGGATATATCTATGCAGCTGGCAGCCAAACTGGCTCTGGGAAACTAACCGTGTTGGTCCCGCTAACTACGGCTGGAGCTCCGACTCTGAGGGCCCCAACCCCAAGCATGACTGCAAAAGAGGATCCTGGTTGCAGTGGAAAATTGCAGGCTACCACCGTGGAAGAATCCATGGCCTAATTACAGCCGTGCCTGGGGAACAGATGCCCTCTGCCAAAATCTTCTCAAAAGAGGATGGAAGCACAGAAAGAAAAAACTCCGGCTAGTGGAAACAGGACGCTGGCAGGAAGTATTGCAGGAAAGAGGACTAAGCTCAGTAAAATTTTTCATTCATTCATTCTAAAAAACACTTTTGCATTCTAAAAACACTTTTGCATTCTAAAAAACACTTTTGCATCTACCCTGGAGTGTGGTAGCTAAGTTTGCCTACATGTTTTTTTTCATGCGCCTCTTAAACATAGAAAAACAAACTCACAAACATTCCAAGTCGTAATCGAAATCGGAATAAAATCTTTTATTAAGGTGCCAGGTGGCCAAAAATCATTGCAGAGGACTTTACCAGTAGCCCGGAACGATACGACGGTTTGTTTGTCTAGATTATAGTTCGTGAGTTTTTTTTTGCATGTAAGGAGTAAAGGATCACACTCCAGCTTAGTCGCAACATACGATGCAATGCCCCCCGCTGATGTGCTGCAGGCAAAGCGTATTACGAATACTTGGAATGGAGGTTTTATTATCGTTAATGACGGAACGGAGGAAGGAGCATTAAGCGCAAATGAAGTCATCGGTGGTGTAGCAGTTTGATTCGACATAGCAATTTACTAGACTGTAGGTTGCGAAGACATCTGGACATCCGGACGGTTGGTAGACCAGATGATGAGATGGGTTGACTAATACCTATTTTGATGTTCAGAGCTGACATGATTTCCATGACGTTGCAGTTGTTGATGATTAGGTGATTGAGGTAATGGATTTAACTAATGGAATTAGCTGAAGTTGCTGCAGTGTTTGATGTTGCTGCAGGTCTAACTCGAGCAGAGGCTCCTGGTCGATTTGTTTTGAAGGCAATGATCGCTGTCGAATCGGATTCCATGTTGCTACTGGAGAGGCAACAATAGGACAGATTGGAGCAGCATTATTGTTAGAATGAACAGGAGCATACATTGATGGCAACGAAGTAATGAGGGTTACTCGCACTCAGATATTTTCATAAGAGTACACACCTCTCCTCATAAGCCGTATCCAACATTTCGCTCAAACTGATAAACTTTAACTTGCCAATGATGTTTGCAGCGGAACAGAGACAAGTGATCAATGAAGTCATTGACTGATTCTTACATGATCTGCAAAACCTGTACAGACCATAATCCCTGACGAGTACAGCATCTGCATCAACGCTCTTGCGGCCAACACATTTTAAGTGGAAAGGTAAGCCACAAAACCCGTCGTCGTAGCAGTACAGCCCCTCTCGGGCCTTGGCTTCTCGCAGGTGACGCCTCCAGTTGTCTGACCGCGTCCTCCAATTTCGAAAACCGAGTATCTTTGCGCAGTCTTCGTCGACAGAGTCAGACCAGCGTTTTCTGGGTTTTCCCACTGGTCTTCGACTCTCGGCCCTTCCGTCGAATACCTTCTTAGGAACTCGATGCTCGTCCATTCGTTGCACGTGAGCAGCCCATTGCAGCTTCCGCAGTTTGATTATTGTAGCAACCTCTGGCTCGTCAAAAACCTCTTGTTTAGCTCCAATTATACGCCTGAGGACCCGTCTTTCGAATGCGTTCAACATTGTTACGGACAGCTGTTTGCCGCCACTCACTGCAATATATATAAAAAAAAAAAACAAAAAAACAAAACAAAACAGTCAGGCGGTGCAATTCGAATGTCATTGCACTCAATTAATGTTATTGACATCTAATGGCATTCGAATTGCATTGCCTGTAGAAAAACAAAACGAACGGTTGTTGCTCTGCAGGCATCACCTAAACACTGGGAAAAAAACAACAACAATGAAGCGGTGCAGTTCAGATGCAATCAACACCTGAGTGCATTTGAACTGCATTGCTTGATGTTCGGGTGATGCTTGCTTGATAGATAAGCTGTTGCGGGAGTTGGCGGCAACGGGATCATCAGCTGGAAACTGCACTGGCTGGGTGAGTGTGAATTTTTGCGGGAGACAGTTTTTGAGTTGGATTTTGGCGCTGGACCTGAAAAGTGGGTTTTTAACGCAGCACCGAGAAGGTGGTTTTTGGAGAGTGTCGAGCGACGGAGGTTTTGATTTTGGTCTTGGACACTGGATCGTGAAAAGTTTGGACTTAGCGCTGCACCGAGAAGTTTTTTTTACGGGTGGCTGATATCTTGGAGAGTCTCGTTTTGGCTATTTGGAAGGAGGTGGAAAACTGGAAATAAAAAGTGTGATCGTCTGGATAATCGAGATTGACGGCGGCGTAAAAACTGTCCGCCTGAGTCGATTGTTAACTTGATGCAGTTACTACCGGAAAGTTTCCAGAAGGGGGATTTGAAGAAGGCCTGCTGGTGGGTGATGTGTAAGGCGATTTCAAGCCAGACCGGGAAATTGGTGCGATTAAAAAAAATTCTTGCCGTGATCAAAAGGAATGCTTGATTGTTTTGCGGAGTGTCGAGTGACTGATATTATCTGTGATGAATAAATTTGACATTACGCGATTTTAAAGAAGTATCTGCGGAGTATACCGTTCAACATACAAAAAGTACATAGGTCTGTTGCGGGATTGATTGATGCCGTTGTGATATCTAGTATATTAAATTACAGTACATGACATTGTTGCTGAATGGTTTAATCATTAAGTGGCCCATGGATTACCCATAGATGATGTAATTTATATTTATATTCCATTGCTTTTCCTCATTAATATGAAACTATTTTAAAAATATTACACGTTTTGGTTAATTAATGTGCATTAAGTGAATTTGGCTGATAAATTTGAATTGTTGTTGATAGCAAATACAGTTTCCAGCGGATCCCAGAGACCGGTCGACCGTCGTTCAGGAATCCGGTGAGTGATTTTAGTGTTTTTTTCTTATTACTGTTTTCACTTATTAAATTTGAAACCATACATTTTAATTTGAATTGTTCTTAGTATTAGTTGGGATTTTTTTTTAATTTATCAAATTTTAAAATTTTGTTTTTATCATTAGTTAAGTGTATATATATTTATTTGAATTTTTAAATTATAATAATATATTTATTTTACTGTTCTCGTTAAAATATTTTTTTTTCATTTTTCTTTCTAAACGACCATTAAAGCTATGGATATGTAAATTCCTTGTATAGGTTCAGTGAGGCCATGAATGGCAGATGGGCTCCCTTCTTCCCATCCTATTAGTTTGCGTGTTGGTCTGCGTCTGAGATGCGTGACTCAGCTAGGGCTTGGCCTGCCCCTCAATAACCCACGACACCGGTGACTAGCCGGCACCTTAAAGTCACGCGAGGGTAGCAGTTCAGGCTACAATTTTCTGTTGTGGTGGCGGCTGTTCACAGCTGTCCCGCAACAACATATTTGCGGATGCTTGGGTAAGAGTCCAAGTTTCACCGTAGCACAACACAGGTCTTGGAGCTTCGTCTTCCTGTGTATGCAGCTGGTCTTCAGTAGGGCCAAAACGGAGTAGAAAGTTTTATTAGCGCGCTGTATTCTCCGTTTAATTTCATCAGTTTCACTGCTTTTCATTGTCAATGCTGGAGTGCATTCGAGCCTAAGTATATAAATTCGTCCACATTCTCTAAATTATATTCGTCCAGAATTATATTTCGTCTAATGGAGGTCTTCTTTCTTGTTTGCGTTATGATTTTTGTTTTCGTCTGATTGATCTTCAGGCCTACTTCTTTGGCTTCCTGGTCAAGTTTCAACAGGAGTTCTTTGGCGAATGTGAAGGAACGTGACAAGATGTTAATGTCATCCGCGTAGGCCACTAGTTGGTTCGACTTATACAGAAGCGTACCCCCTGTGTCGACATGAATCTTCCTTATCACGTACTCTAGTGCTAGGTTGAACAGCAGAGGGGCCAACCCATCGCCTTGCTTTAGTCCGACATTTGTGTCAGAGGCGTCAGTCAGACTGTTGTTGATTCTGACTTGTGATGCTTGTCATAATAAAAGGCAAGGAAGGGTATTTTTCGTCAACGTATACTGCCTAAAATATTTCAATGTTTCCATTCTAATATTGTTTTGAAGACTCCTTTTAATTGTTAATGTTTGTCAACCATTTCCGAACATCTCCTTTAAGATCATTGTTACAAATCTTCTCAAATATTCAAAATTTCAACTACGATTTTTTCACCGCTGCTGCTTTAACGTGTAATCCTAGCGCAAACAACCTTAACCTTAACATAAGAAAACATTCCACTAGTCTAGCAAATTTGATATGTGTAAATTCTCAATTTAGAACACCAAATACAATCAAATCAATCAACTAACATGCGGTCAAAAATAAATCTATTACATCGTTTATCATAATCAACTGAAGTTCGATGAAGAAACAATTACGGATTCATTTCTGTTAACCCTATCTGAGAAATATGTACATATAGACTGATGTATAAATGCTTCAATATCTCTTATTTGCTCGATCTTGGAAAAAATATATCTAATGATCTCACACATGCAATCCAGGTAACCTTAATGACTCAGGTGCTTAAACGCTATTCGCTGGACTCGTCCGGCACTCGAATCTCAACTTGACCAGTTTCGCGACGAATGCAGCCAGCCCATAAAAGAATTCCTCGTTTGTTTTCTGTTCGTATTGTGGCAAAGAAGTCAAGCATTAAAATGAATCATCCTGACCGCTGTTAAGCTGACTGACTAACTTCGGTTCGGTTTCTATCTTTTTGAGATTTATTTTTCTGTCTTCTTTTCGTTTGGCTAATAAGTGCTAACATTATAAATAAATCTGAGAGTTTGACTCGCGCACAAACACAAACAAACACTTAGAACGGCTCAATTTACAGTCGGATGCGAATAAATTAGCCGTACAAACTGGGATTAGTTTTCATCCCAATCGAATTAAATTACGGAATCGCAAATGACAATTATACGCTCGGACTACGTGTTGATTGTTTGATGATGGAATCGTCGACAAATTACTCGCACAATAAGTGACGCTCTTATGGCGATTGTGGTCTAGCTAGTGTGTGGATGACAACAGCGATCCGCCTTCGCGTCCGTCAATTCAAACAGCTATTTATCTTGATTGTTGGCATCGATTACGGGCCAAGTGAAGAACAGAATACACAGAATAGACAATAAGACGGTGAGACAGTGTACTCGAAACTTTTATAGCCAATATTTGCATGATTAAATTTTTAAATGGATTTTTATGGCAAAGCTCACCACCCTCGTTCGCCTATTTGCATTTTATCTGGCAATTTTGCGGCCATTTTAGGCCATTACGAATCTATCCAGATACTGTTGACTACATCAAAGTAATACATCACAGTCTCCCGTTACACTCTGATCATCTTTCTGAATTTTCCTATTTTCACTCACTATCGACATCATTTTCCTAAACAAATCATGATATCACACGAGCTGCCTCTTCGCCGCGAAACATACAGTCTGCGACGAGTATCTTACGGGCACATTCTAGGGTATCTGTTGCGAATTTCGCACAATGCTTGCGGTATGGGGGCGTCAATTTTAAACGACAATTAGTCATTGGGGTTAAATGAGAGGTGGCGAGCACTAGCTTGGCTACTAGTAGATACTAGTCGTGGTTTCGGTGCACCGGCCATCAAATGCGAAACAACAATGTACAACGGGCGGATGTAAAGTCTGCACGAATCTATCTATAATAGTATGCATGTGGCGATTGTATGTTGTGTTGCTGCAGCGTTAGATACTGGGCTGTTGTGCCGTGGTACAAATATATCATAGTGACCTCGATTTCTTAATTTATTGGTACACTCGCATTCAGGCATGACAACATTTCGTTGCTTCGAACATATTTGCTTAAAAGCCTCCCTCCAATTATAGCGGACGGAATGGGACGATATGTAGTGATAATGCTGCATTGCTAGCACTAGGCACAAAAACCGCCTGGATTGGGTTTGGATTGAATTCTGTCGCGCAAATGGCATGCATATGGAATAGAATGATAATGAGCCAAAATGCAGGAGCAGGCTGAACCGAGTCGTACACAGCGTTTTGGCTTTTTGTCGTACATATTGTTTGATGAATTTCAATATGTTAATTCCCGTTTCGACAGAATATCGTTAGATTTAGGTCTGTTGTTGTGGAATGTGTTTGGAGTGCATGGGAGGTCATATCTCTGATACCATTAACCGAATTCAAGTAGGCAGTGAAGAAGGTTTTATGAAGAGATATAGGTTTTCGGTGGCTCGTATAATTTGTGGTGTCTTATTGCTGCGGTAAAACTGCCGTAGGTGTTATATTCATTGTTGCTACACTTCCATGAATATTTACGGATACACTCGGATTGAATAAGTTTGATGGTTTCAGCATAAAATGTGCTTTTTATGTAATTAGGCTGCATTTTGATTTTGTGTATCGACACTGTGTGATTCATTCATGCAATATATCATTGTGTTATTAATAACATAGCGAAAAATCAACACGGACAGAAGTCTATAAAAAAATATTTATTTGTTTATTTATTTATTTATTTACATATTCGACAGACAAAAATCCAATACCTGAATATAGAAACATATAATATATACAAAGAATCTACTCGTGAAGGAATGTAAAATAGAGAGCACAAAATAATAATAATAATAAACAGAACAAATATCATAAACAAAGTCAAGGCGAAAAGAATAAGTTCAAAATTAAGAAAAAAAAAGAAAAAAAAACTACATTGGGTTGGTAGTAAGCAAAACATTGTTGCAAAATAACAGAACAAATCCAATTATGAAATAGACAAAGAAAAAGAGAAAAATGTAAGCATTATATATAGAACGAACAGAATATCGAAAGCCAATTAAAAAAATCAAAATTAAAATTCATGTATCATATGAGCAAGGAAAAAAGATAAAAACCTATTAAATAGAAAATGTAACGACTTTATCCTTTAAAATGGTTTTGAAACGTGACAAGGTCGGTGGCAGAGAACCTAGTCCGAGTGCGTTATGCTGCCTAAGTATACGTAACAGCGGTGAAAAGTAGTACATGTCAGTCCGCGCAAAAGGAACGTTAAACGTTAACGTGGATCTATTTGACTGATCCGTCTCACGAACGGAAACCTGGTTGCAGAGGTCAGATGGGACAAGTTGACGGTGCAGTTTGAACAGAAGGCATTCATCTAGAAAAAGTCTGCGAGATTTCAGGGACGGTATTTGCATCATGGTAAGTTTCGCACTATACCCACAGTAAGCAAAATTGAATTTGTAAAGAAGTGAGCGGGTGAACCTGCGTTGTACAGATTCAACCGCATCAATCAAATATTGAAAATGTGGACACCAAAATTGACAACAGTATTCGAGGATACTGCGGACAAAGGAGACAAACAAGTGTACACAAGTAGAGATATCTGTAAAATATTTAGAGGATCTCAGTATAAAGCCCGAAAGTCTGGAGGCTATGTGCAAGATATGTCTATCAAATAAAAGTTTAGAGTCAAAAATTACTCCAAGGTCTTTAAAATTTAAAACGACTTCGAGAGAGGCTCCAGAAACGTAGTAAGAAAATACTAGTGGGTAAATTTTACGCGTGAATGACATTTGGCGACATTTTAAAGTATTCAAAGTAAGATGATTTGCATTACACCAGTTGATAAGGGTGAGCAGGTCATTCTGAAGCTGTAAGCAGTCTTCGACTGTATCGATTACTCTGAATATTTTTAGATCGTCTGCGTATAGAAGTAAAAAAGAGTTTAGCAGACCCGGGAGATCATTAATGAAAATTAAGAATAATAAGGGGCCAAGGATCGAACCCAGTGGAACACCTGAGGAGGGATAGAAGGGAGTAGACGAACAGGAGTTCACCGTAACAACACATGTACGTTCATGAATGTAGGTAGAAAACCAGGAGAGCAGCGGACCATGGAAACCATATTTGTCTAATTTCAACAGAAGAAGCTCATGGTTGACAGAGTCAAACGCCTTAGAGAAATCTGTGTAAAGAACATCCACCTGTCTTTGCTGATCAATGGCAGAAATAACAGTGTTGGTGAACGATAGCAAATTAGTAACTAGATTTGCCTTTGACAAATCTATGTTGCTCGGTGGCGAGGAAAGGCACAAATAGAGGATAAACTCTGTTAACTCTCTCTGATAATATACGGAAAAAATCTTCCTTGGAACTTAAAGCTTTATGCAATACCTAAGTTACAATCAAATAATCTCCACACAGCATGAAACATAGTGTAACCAATCGACGTACGATGTAAAAGTAAAAATTCATAGTAGAAATTTTGCACACTACTTATTTGCTCACCAAAATTTAAATGGTCCCTATACATATCAATTGCAACGTAAATTTGATTGTCGATAGCCCTGTCGATAAATGAAGCAAATACTTTGTTCGAAGTTTTAGCAAATTAAAATATATCATTACATTATTTTACTAAACCATTGTTATGTAAAAAATCATCTAGTTTACTAAGCCAATAAAATGTATAAAAATTCTAGATGTCGAATTTTAATTCATTCAGGTGAGTTCAGTTCGAACTCTGAATAACATGTAGTGTTTTCAAATATAGCCAAAGTTTTAAATAAAAAATTTAATAGTAATTGATGAAAAATAAAATAAAAAATGGCGTTCAGAACAAAAAAGAATTTTCAGTACTAAGACAATGCCCATTTCTTAGATTGGAAAGCTAAATTGGTGACCCCGATTAGGCACGCAAGCCTATAACGAGATATTGACAGGGACTTGACTGATGACAAGACGGAGCAACTGAAGGCCCTACTGACAAGGTGAGAGCCGCAACTGAAGACCCTGCCGACAAGGAGAGAGTCAGCAAAACGAATTTACACGAGAAATGGTGCGGAGCGTTCACTTTTTCAGAAAGCAAACGGCAATCAACTTCGGCAGCCACCATAGCCGATACGCCGCAACAGCACGCTAAGTCGCAACAGCTTGCTACGCAGCAACAGCCCGCAAGAATTTTTGTAAGGTTGTATCTAGGATTCATCGAAAGACAACTTCAGTGACGCAATCAACTAGGCTTATGGAGAATTCGCTGAGAAGTACTCTTACCTCCCAACTAACTTGAAATCCAACTAACAAGGTAAACTATTTCATTGAAATAAGAAATTTAAGAATACAAATTATTCTTTTTATTTATATTTAATTAATTAAATATATTTTCCTATCTACCATTACTAATCAATATTTACACAATTTCAGCATTCAATATTTACACAATTTATTATGTCTCTATTGTGTTAGCACACTTAAGGTGGTCAGGGACGTTACGAGCCCATGTTCGGAGACACCGTCCGAGATCCTCAAGAGGGTGCTAATATCGCGGCTATCAGCCAGCGACTCTACAAAACTTAGTCACTACTTGGGGAATCTCACACTAGGAGAACGACAATCTTTCCAGTTGCTTCGGGATATGAAGCAATTGGAGGGCTCAGCAGTTGGGGATGACCTACTGAGAAACCTCTGACTGCAGCAGCTTCCAGAGCAAACTCAGGCTATTTTGGCCTGCCCTCCGGAAGCCAGCCTGGACAAATTGGCGGAAACGGCTGACAAAATAGCTGAGATTTTTGTACAAGCTCAAGTTAATGCAGTTGCCGTTTCCCACCAGCAGCCGGAGGTGGCAGAGCTAACGAAACAAGTCATCGCCCTCACTAAATTATTTCACCAGCAGCTGCGAACACGATCACGCTTCGGGTTTCATGGAAGATCTCGCTGGCAATCGCACAATAGAAAACGCACGAAACACCAAGAAATATACTTTTATCATAGTAAATTCGGCTCAAAGGCACTTAAGTGCAGTCCTCCATGCGCGTACAAGGCTGATTCAACCGAACCAAAAAGCGATGTCGCCGTTATTTTCAGTCGGTGGAACAAACGGACTTATCTCCCAGCCGTCGTCTTATTATTCACGGCAACCTGTCTAAACGACACTACCTTGTGGACGCTGGCGCAAACATTTCGGTACTTCTTGCACCTAGAATCGGAAAACTTCCCTCCTTTGACTTGCCGCGGCAAATTAATCGACCATAAACACCTATGGACGAAAGGTGATCAACCTGGAACTGGGATTCCGTCGTCAATTTTCATGGGACTTTATGATTGCCGATGTCTCTAGACCCATTTTAAGCGCAGACTTCCTCTGCCACTATAGGCTAGTCGTCGACTTGGCAAATGTTATCCTTGTGGATGCTCTAGCTTCGCTTTCTACCAAAAACACGAACACTTCGTACATTAGTGTTTTCGTACATTCGTACATTAGTGTTTTGAGCAATCCCCTGATCCGCGGATACATGTCCTTCTACAGAAGTACAAAGCCATCACGGTCAACACAGACTTCTTACAACCCTGTAAACACAAGGCGAGACACCAAATCTTGACCACTGGCCCTCGAAAAGTGTCGAGACCACATCAACTAGCACCTGATAAGCTCGCGGTGGTTAAGAAAGAATTCGATTTCTTACTAAAGCAGGGTATATGCCACCCTTCAGATAGCAACTGATCCTCTTCACTTCACATGGTTCGTAAGGCTAATGGGGAATGGCGTACTTGCGGTGACTATATACGTCTTAACGCAATAACCGTCCCGGATAGATATCCGATCGCCGATAGGGTCATCTGCATATGCTAACTCTTTACACCCATCTTGATCGAGCTTCCTTAGAAGCTCATTTACTGTTGAATTCTAAAGCAAGGGAGGCAAAAGACCGTCCTGAGGCGTGCCCGTACTATTATTACTGGTACCTATTATTAGCGGAAACCACCGTGAATTTACGGCTGCTCTCACCTTCCTTACGTGATACTGGGAGATAGTATGCCTTCCTCGACCACAATAGCTACATTTCCTGGTCACTAAAGTTTGAATGGACAAGAATATTTGTAGATTTCCCGATAAAGATCCAGGTTCTGGGTTTAGCGAGAGATTCAGAGAACACTAGTCTGTAATCCATCTGTAAGCAAACCGCATACACGGTTCTTGGAATAACACTATCTCTTCTATATTTTTCCACAGATGGAGAAGAAAAGCAGCGGGCTGCTGAAGGTTAATTTGTATAACCTTCATCTTTGTGAATATCAGTGCTGATCAGATCCTCTTCAGATCCAAAGGCCAGCTCTTCATCTCCCGATTCGATATCCAGGAAACCAGTCAGAGTTCATAGCAGTATCTGATGCAGATGTCCCTGAACCAGGTTTAGGTGCATCAGGCGGCCATTTTCCATAAGCTTACTTTTGCAGGTTAGCACGTTTGTATCCACCTTCCATAAAGGCTGAATTCTTCTGGGTTGAGATTTATGCCCCCTCGGTAGACGTTCAGATGAACAATCTCGAATTCGAAGCCTTTGCCACGGTCCATTAGATATGGAAGACATTCTTCATTTATAATAATGAGGCTTGTCGTCGGTACCCGAATAGTTTGCTGACCTGGGCCAGCGTCCAATCGTCTAATCCTTCGATTTGACGCCTGGCCATACTTCGCTTAGTCTGCTTACTGCTAGCTTGTAAATATCCGCAGAGCATTGATCTTGACAAGCTATTTCATATCTCCACGAAATCCGAGAGGTATTTTTTCGAATTCTACACGACTGAGCAGATTTGGATTTGGTGCCTTAAGTGGGAGCGGCACCTGTGGTACCTGCAGCGGGTACCTGGGTCAGCTTAGTGCCGTTTTTCGCATCTTCCGCTCGGCGCATACTGGCTTCCTCGTCTCATGAGTGCCCAGCTTTATTGTGCTGGCACCGCGAGGGATAACCTCAGTTTTGTCAAAGGGCCTTGGAGTACGCTTGGAAACCACTTCTCCCCAACTTGTGGTCAGAGGTACAAGCAAGGACTCCACCAACGGCGGAATAGGTTTTCCAGCTGAGTCTGCTCTGACTGACAGTGAAATACGTCTTCTAACCGCTTCTCCTCCATCATGAGGACACCCCGCTGTGGAGTATATCTACTTCTTGACATTGGAGGCAGAAGTTGAATTAAAGTCGTCCAACTTCTGTCCGAAAAGTTTCTTATTCTTTTTTGGGATCATTAATGTTATTATGTCCAAGCTCAGATCTGTTATCTTAGATCGAATGTGTGAGCCCATAGTTATCTATTCAAAGCAGGGAGGCCATGTGAGGGTTCGCACAGGTCCTTATGAGAACAAGTGCCGGATCGGTGCTAATTAGAAGTCTAACTCAGCTGAATCTACAAGGTCAACGAAATTGCTACGAAACTAAGTGCGCTTTCTGAGACTCGCCACGGTTTTATTAGGACGGAGATGATGTTAGACTGGAGCCGTAAGCAAGCAGATTTCACTCTGTCGCTACCGCATCAGAGGATGAGTAGGTCTTGAATGCCAAGGTTAGCAGTCCAGTGCGTGAAACGTAAGCAGAGATTTATCCATGGACGAAAGGTAGGTCCTGCCGGATGATACCCCTGGTGTTGCCGTACAAGGAACCACCTATAGAGCAACTATTCGATCATTACCAGAAGCTTGGTAGGGGATCAGATAATTTGGTGTTAAACAGGATGCACCATGTGAAAGCGATCTAAGCTACAGGAAGCAAAAGAATTAGCCCTGAACATCAAGCTAATCAAAACGAAAACATGACGCAAACAAGCAAGAGAGCCCCAATAGGCAAAATGAATGAATGTTATTTTCAAAATGTGGACAAATTTATATACTTAAGTGGGAAATTGATAAGAAAGTGCAATGAAACTGACGAAATGAAACAAAGAATACAGATCGCTAACAAAACTTTCTACTAAATTCTGACTATACTAAACACCAGCACAACAATACGAACTGCTATGGATGTGAATGCCTTCGAAAGACGAATCCTTAGGCGAACGAGAGAGCGGCCAATGGCGAATATGGTACAATCATGGACCGAGCAAAGTATTTAGCGTACCAGAGATTGCCAGAGTCATCAAACTGCGGAAGCTGCAATGGGCTTGTCACGTGCAGCGAAACGAGCATCGAGTACCTAAACTAAAGAAATTCGAAGGGAAAACCGAGGGTCGAAGGCCAGTGGTGAACCCAGAAAATTCTTTCGACGAAATTAGAGGACGGTGCCGTTGGCACGAGACAATTGGAGGCGTCTTTTGCGAAATGCCAAGTTTCGAGAAGGTTTGTAGCGCTACGACGACGATGATATTACAATTGACAAACAATTGTTTTACTAATGTTTAATTTTGGGTTATTTATCGCTACTATGATGTTGTGAAATTTAATATATGAAATAGATTTTCTTGTGAAATCATTTAAACAGAGTAAACTCTATTGTTTCTTCACCTTTTGACAGTTGAGCCCTTGCGGTTTTAGCCCTTTCGCTGTAAATAGACACCTTATTATGCACTGATTTATGATGTACAATATAATAAAGCCCAGTCGAGCTAGGTTTCCAGGTCACCGCGGCGTTTTGAGCCTAATTTTACCAGCCACGTCATGGTTACTATTCTACCGCTTCCATATTTCGCTGTTACATAGGCGGCAGGATCGTCCATTCTCATTTCGGGGACCAAATATCCATCCACTGCTCTCGAACGTGGACAGGAGTTCGCAATTTCGCATGTTCAGAACCCAATTTTCTGATGAATAATTTAGAGCTGGTGAATCTATTAGACATATTGAGGAGACGAGCGGAATAGTTTTGATAGAATGAAAGAGGTTTTGTTTCCTGCCAACAGCCGTGGACGGATTTCTTTGTCGTATTTGCTGGCTGTGATTTTAGAGACTAAATATTTCAAAGATTCACGTTCTTCGAAGGGAAATGCTTTTCCGATGTTATAAATTTCTAAAAAACAAATAATCAATTTGTTCCGTTAAGTTGCTGTATTCACTGCTCGTTTAATATTTATTTAGTTTTCTTTTTTCCTTGGCTTGTGGCGTAAATATACGAAAAGTACTTTTTGTTTTCGTTCGCGAGCAAAATCGTTCCAATGAACAAGAAATCCGATATGATTTAGATCGGGTTTCGCATACAATCGCGTAAAGGCTTAAGGGGTCAGGTACACTTGGGACGTCCAGAAAAAGCTCTTTTTCAGGATTTTTTTTTAGACACACATTAAAGTAATTAATAACAAATGTTTTTTTACTTGAAAGAAATATATTTGTAGAAGCTATTGTAATTTTTTTAAGGCACAACGCTGAAAATTAGTCGAAATAGAGTAACTTTTCGAGGGGTTCAAAAAAAAATATTGTTTTGCCGTGATCACTGTAGCTTGTCACTGGATAATCCGAAATAAAAAAAAAATTATTAGTTAATAGCATAGTGCTCCGGATGGACGAAGGACTTGGCAGATTATGATTTGTCGAAAAATGGCGGTTGTTGAAAGTCAAAATTGTATTTTCGACCAAAATTTCACTGTTGAAAAAAGTATATCGTCCAATCAATCGTTCATCCGGAGGATAATTACATATCAAATGAGTGAGGAAAATTTCATGCTGATTAAGTTACAGTGATCACCGACTTCGGAAACATAGTTTCGAGAAAAATGCTTTCAAAGCATGCGAAAAACGCTTTATGCAAGAGAGACGACTTCATTCAAAGTTATTTAACTCCATAAAGAATTGTCCGATTCGTCTGAAATTTGCAGAGAATGCTCTTGAAATAAGCTACTTTTAGAAAATGCAAAGAAAATAAAATAGATTTTCTCAAAATTCTAAGTGTAACCCCTTAACCGAACTGCCTCGCAAAAGATATGTGAACTTCGTGAAGTTATTTTCGCTGCTTTTAATTTGCTTTTTGGACGTTGAAATTCGGAAACTATTTGAAGCCTTGTAACTAATGCATCCTTCAGAAATGGATTTTGAACATCCAAACATAAATATGCATCTTTCAGAATAGAAAAATTTGCATAGGGAGTAAATCAATAGTTTTAGTCTTCGGAAGCGAAAGCAAAAGAAAATAGATCACACTTAAATAGTAATAAGTTATGGTTTCGCTTTTTTATAAAATCTGTTTGTTGGAAAAAATAGTGTTTTCATCGTTATATTCAACCTTCGAATATGGCTTGGAGACATTTATTAACACTTTTCGCTGGCGAAAAGAACATGTTTATATTCGAAATGACATGATAATAAACACCATGACTAATAACAAATCAAAATTTGCATTTTCTGTATGGTTCATTTTTCATACCGTTACAAAGTCACCAGCCAACGAATCATCGATTGCGGCACAGAGGCGGCGAAAACAAAAACAACAAATTCGCACAACAAATCCGCAACATTTGACAGTTTGCTGGGTGTGGTGAATAATTCGACTATTTGTACATTTGCACTGATCCAAAAACAAACGACCGACTCTGCATACCTGCAGCTGAACAGCATTTCACCACGATGCAAATCTCTTTCTTTTTTAACTCACTTTGTTTCTCTCGAGTTTCCAACATCAACACACTAACACAATTGCACACATAATACCCATATCGTTCGCATGCAATGTCAATTTCTCGAAAATATCGAAAATCCAATGTGCTCCACTGCCACAATGCTAAGTACTGACTGCATTCGTTTCGAGCAAGTGCGACAGGGATAGATGTTTCGAATCTTCTATGAAAATTCTCCGGCAATTATCGATCCGTCTCATTCCGTTGTCGTTAGCCAGGCAGCGGCTAGACTGTCAAAAAAATTCGATGGGATTGATGGAATGGAAAGCGAACGAGCCAGCACTTTTCCCTACTATTTCGCAATCGGATACTTAACTTAAACTAGACACCGCCAACGCTCTACACTTTCATTTCAACGAAAATTCCTTTCGCTCTTGCTACACTTCATACAAACTCACCTTCGGACAATTCTAATTCCAGTTCGGCCAATTTTTCGCGAACATCCTCTGGCAGGCTGCCGTAGTCCACCACCAAATCAGACATTTTGTTGACTTGCCAGTTCACTCCTTCCAGGGCCGAAAAACTATTTTTCAAAAGGTCCAAGCTTCCACTTTCCTTGTACAAAACCTTCCTCGGCGTTCAGATTTGAGCCGCCTCGCCCGCAGGCTTCCTCTCGTTCCACACCGGGGATCCCGAAGGCTGAAAAGTGTGTTGAAAAAAAGAAACACCGACGAAAGCTTCGTAGAAAAACACTGCAATTTTCGCACTTCTCACATTCTTTCACGTATCGAAAACACTTCGTTTCGATTCACCGAATCGAAATCTCTGAAACTTTTGCAATTCGATCGCTAGCCCGGCGATTTTTCACTGTTCACAGAGACTTTTTCACATCACTCCTCTTTCCCTATCACCATTGCTACCTGCAGCAAGTACACAGCAACTACTTCACCGCAGTCGCGAACTGAAAACTTCGACTAGCCAAACTTTTCCCGGCCGTTAATGACAGCTCGATGGGATATGAACAGTTTAATCGGTATTAAAACGTTTCGGGGTAGTTTTCTACTTGTTAATCACATCTTTTTCAACCGTTTGTGCGGAAATTATGTGCGAATTATTGGTCAACCTGTCCGTCCGACGTCAACGCAAAGAGTTGAAGAGACGTTCTAAAAATCTTTCTTATCGGATTTCTTCATAGCACACAACTACCATTGCATGCGATGTGGGTGTGTGTGTGGTGTTTGACAAAGCCGCTTCGATGTTTTTTGAGCTGTGGTGAAAATAAAATATGAAATCGATGGTAGTGCTACCTAGTGAACGAGAGGAGCTGGTACTGGAAATTGGTGTGGTTTGAGTCCCGGCAGCCTTTCGGTTTGTGGACTCTATTTCACGCAACGACAGCAAAAGTGCTCCACACTTTCAAGATGGAATTTCTTTCTTGTCTGTTGTGCCTCTTTCGACGAAAGCGGAAAAATTGGAAAATACGGTAAAGTTTTCGATGAGATTTGATGTTACTTTTTACAGTTTTGAAAATAAATGTCCTGGCTATCTGATTCCCAAGCATGTCAACGTTTGCTGCAGACATTGTGCAAACAATTCATGCTACAACCCGAAACATAGTTGGAAAAAAATGAGAAAGGTGTCAGAAACTGACAAAAAAAGCTAAAAATTTGGTAAGAACTGTGAACGGAAGCTTGATTTTTCCTTTGACTCCCAGAATTTTTTCTAGACACCTTTGATTTTAGCGAAGTTTCCATGAATTTTTCTTAGTCTCGTGATTTTTTCTTTACTCTTTCCATGATTCGCCTTTAGCTTTCATGATTTTCCCTTAGCTTCCATGATTTTTTTCTTAGCTTCCTTAATTTTTTGCTAGGCTCCCGAGATATATTCTAGACACCCTGCATTTTTTTAAGCTCCCATGATTTCTCCCACCCTACTAAGATTTTTTCTAGAGTCATTTGATTTTTTCTTTGACTCTCAAAACTGTTTTATAGATACCCCTAATATTTTCTATGCTTCCGAAATTTTTTGCATACTCTCCCGATATTTTTTCTAGATTTTTTGTCACATCTCTTGTACTTTTTCCACGCCTCCTGGTTTTTTACGAAGCTTCCATCATGTTTTCCCCAGACATTTAGAATATCTTCTAGAGACTTTTTATTTTTTCTAGGCTCGCATGATTTTCACCCAAGACTCATAGAATTTTATCTTCATTTCCCCGGTTTTTTTAAGCTCCCATAAAGTTTTCGTAGACTAAGTTCTCATGATTTTTTACACTCCCATTGTATTTTGAAAAGCATCTGCTGATAAGACAATTGCTTGATTAGGAGCAAAATATTTTAAAGCAGGAGCAGTGCATATTAGGTCTTTTACACGATTCAACGCACGGTCATAGTTTTCATTTCGCGTCCATTTGACATCTTTTATAAATCTGAGAAAAAAATCTTGGGAGCTAAGAAAAAATTAAAAGACCTAGAGATTCTAGGAAAACATCAGGGGACGGTAGAGGAAATTCTCGAAGTCTAAGAAAAAATCGTGGGAACTTAAGAAAACTCAGGAGACTCTTAGCTGAAAATCTTGCAGAAGTTTTAGGGGAATGGCGAATGATTTCGTCGAAAAATCGTCTGAATTTTAGTAAAGAAGCCGAGTATTTCCAGGAAATCTTACACTTAGTCAACGATACGTATGACCTTCTTATGTTTCGTAACGTATGTACTATTGTCTTTACTATTATGAGTTTACCTCAAAGATCACCAACCTCTGAAAAAGTATTTTCGCACTTAAATTTACAAAAAAAAATCAGTTTTCTAATAGAAATGGCTGTCTTTGCTACTAGCATAAAATTTAAGACAAAAATATTTTTAACTTCTGCTGAATTTTATGCATTTGATTTGTTAAAAGCTGAATGTGATTTTCTTTTCAAGATTTTCGTGTTTTTTTAAAATATGGCTTCAATTTTGTTATATGGTGTTGTATGAATCGCCGATTTTACGTTAATTTTCGAGAATTTTTTTTTTCAAAAAATGTGTTTTATAGGCCTATTATACCTAAGTATCAATTTGAAATTCATTGTTAAAATTTTTTATACGTTGGATACATTTCGCTTGTTAATTTTAATGAATTTGGATACAATATGAAGGCTCCGAAGTAGCAGCATTGCATAGCATCCTTTTTACATACCTAGGTTGTATATTAATTTAACGTTTACTTTTTTATGAATTACTAGTTTGATGAGTTATTTTGATTGCTCAATTTTTTTTATCTATATGTTGTTTGCCTGTTCTATATTTATTTTTTACTTGTATTTTCGTAGTACATCCATTTGTGTTTTATGCCTTGTTTTCATTCGCTTAGTATTTATTTAAATGTAATTACTTTTATAACTTGCTTGACGATAAATCAAATTGTAATGAAAAAAGAGCGGGAGACTTACAAACGCGATCTCCAAATTGCGAAGTGCTTTAATCCCAAACCTGCTGATGAATTAAATCAGCATCTAATCTAATTTACTTCACCATCCTTGGTGAAATGAAGCATTATCTTCAAATGTTTCGAGATACAAACAATGCGAAGTGTTCAAGCTGGAACAGGCTAGTTCATTGCCATTTCTGAGGTTTGTTGTGTAGTTGCAGTTTTCGGAGGTGATATGGAACACCACAATTAGTTTATTGATGATGGACTATTCTGAAAAATCAAACATTTTAATTTCATTAAAATAACACAATGAACTGAACTCACTTTTAACTTTGGTTTAGTCTAAAACGTATAAGCACGTACGTGAATAATTAAACGTTTGTCGGTATCTCAGAAACACAACATCTATAGACCCAATTGAAACGCACATCCATTATTTTTATTTAATATTTATTTATTAACTTTTGCTCAAATTACACAATACAATAATTTTTTAATTTTGCATTTTTTGTTTCCTTCTTACTAATTGTTAAATTGTAATAATTATAATAATAAAAAGCAAATATAAAAAATTATTTTTTTTTGTTTACGTGTTTTTCATCTTTTTCTTACTCATTCTTTCCTTATTTTGTTTATATGTATTTAAGAAGTTGCTGTTGATGCTATGTAGAGTTTCAGTTTCGTTTTCAATGGATTCTCTCTTCTTATCTTTCTTATTTATTCTCTTACTTTCACATTCAGTATTTCAATACACAACACACACACAATTTCAAATGTTCGTGTTTGTGTTAGACATTTTTTTACTTTTACTTTTCATCTTCGTCCTAAAAATTTGTATACTATATTTATAATATATATAATAAAAACAAAATATTATCCAAGAGAAGTTTTATATATATATATATTGAGTGTGTTGGTATTTATTTTAAAAAATAAACTGCGCGAATGTTGAGTTATTATTTTTTATTATATTTATTATATTTTTTTTTGTAAATTTTAATTATCATTAATCTACATACAATTTTGGGAGGGCGGGCGCGTATATATATGCCGTATAGTTTGGTTGTTCTCTCTCTCATTTTCATTTTCTTCACATATGATGCGTTATCTTATATAAATGTTTTCTTCTTGTTTATTAGTAAAGAATTTATTAGCATGTTTC
This sequence comes from Nemotelus pantherinus, assembly GCA_963978885.1. Taxonomy (NCBI): domain Eukaryota; kingdom Metazoa; phylum Arthropoda; class Insecta; order Diptera; family Stratiomyidae; genus Nemotelus; species Nemotelus pantherinus. Next base: position 5,571,026 of record OZ022263.1, read on the forward strand.
GCGTGTAAAGTTGTGTGTGTTTATTATTGTATTATTTGTAGTGTGTGTTAGTATTTAGTTGAAATTTTTTTTTTGCTGTTGTATGTGTACTATGCTTTATATACGATAAATTGTTGTCCTTACATACGAAGTTCTTGAGGGGAGGGACTGGAAAATATGAGTTTACATATATTTACTTTGTTTTCTTCTTCTTTTTACTTACTTGAAATTTATTTTGCTTTAAATTTAAGAGTCGCTACACTCAAAGTTCTAATTTTTCTGCTTTTTCGCTTTATTTTGTTTGCTTCTATTCATATTTTCGGTGTACAAACGTTCATGTCATATTTATTTTGATAAAATCTGGTAAGATCAGACACATTTATTTCACATTCAAATGTTGGAAAACGTTCATGTTGTCTTTCGTACGTCATACATCAAGTTTTGTTGTTTTTAAGCTTTAATTTATCATCATTCGATTACCATTTGTTTGCTTCTTAATAATAAGCTACACGGCTGTCGAGTTTTGATTAAGTGCATGAACGAAAGTAAAGCTGCAGTATTCTCTAAATTGTTTGCAATTCGTACGTGGCCCGAATGTGTTTCTTTTTTGTACAATAAGCAACATTAATTTGGTTAGAAACTAAAAGAATAGAAGAATGTTTGTGAGAATGAAAATCAGACATAAGTTTACACAAGATTTTCTAAAATATAATAAAGTATCGAAGGGATCTTATCTTTAAAATATCTTGCCTTTCTTATTCAAATTAGAAAAACTTAATAGTTTTTGTTGTCCTTTCCATTAATAGTTCATATATTTTTTAACATTTAAAATGCAATTTTATATTTACTTTCAATATTTTCGTCTTAGTATTAAAGTTTTTATCATTAATTCTTTCGACCATTCTTTTACTATCTTAGATTTTCTTATCTTTTTGTCTTATGTTTGATTTTTAGATATTTTTGTTGGTTTTTATTCAATATTTTGTCAAATGTATAAAAATGTCATATCTAATGTTTTCATTGTTGTTTATTAAGGAGGTTTTCCTGCTGCTTGCTATGACTTTTATGTTTTGAGGTTGCTGTTTTTTTTTTCTCTCCTAAAGTAGATAGTCCGAGATATAAAACTTTCCAACAGCAGAAAAACAAAAGAGGATAGAAAAAGAAAGCCTAAAACAAACTACTAAATCTTTGTCACATTAAGCATTTATTTATTTTACTTACGTTTCATATATCTTGGAATTTATTCTACATCAGTTTTATATAAAATTATTCCATTCCACCGTTATTATAATATCATTGATGATCATATTACATAATATTTTCTACATTTAAATGAAGCATATGAGATATTTATCGGAATAGATAGATATACAATTTCAATGTTCAAAAATAACGGCAGAAGTACTACTAAAAAAAAGATTCTTCTCTCGAAATACCAAAGAAAAAAATTTAAATATAAACAATTCTTGGCAGTTTCTTGTTTCGGAGTGTTACAAGTTATTTAAAAGCAAAAAGCAGGTATAAAATAGTAAAAAATATTTATTTACTTTGAAATTAATTTAAAAAAGATAAAATCTTGCACAATTTGAGCATTGCAATTGGATTGAGAATGAGAATTCGGAAGTCAATGTACATACATAAAATTAAAAGAAAAAAAAAAGAAATTATTTAAGCGACACACTTATTCACTTGAAGTAATATCCTATTTTACTTGCGTCACACGATTTTAAGAATTTTCTCGCGATTTTCCATTCGATTTACGAAACTCTCGTAGTGATCGTTACTTTCAGTATTTCGAAACATGCTTTTATGAATGATAAGTTTGTCGGAAAAATGTCTCTGTTGTCTTTGATGAGAGCACGTAGTGTCTAATGATGATTCTAAATATTTGGTGACAATTCATGATGATGATTCTTGTAGGTTTGTGGCCCAAATATTTCGTCAGATTCTTATTTTTTGATTATTTTTTTATTTTTTATATTTATGTAAAAATATAAAAAATTACGGGAGGATGTATGTGTGAATGCATGTTGTTCTCTGTGTATATGTGCACACGTTAGCATATCAAATGAATGATTTTTATTTGAATATGATGCGATCGATCGAGATTATTTTCATTTTGATGCGTTTTCGACGATGATTCAACTTGTTTTTCTTTTTGTTTCTTTACATTATACTCCTAAATGTGGTTGGGATTGAATGTGTGTGGTCTGGTATTTCTTATGCATATATATTTATATTTATAATATTTATAAATATAGATTTATACATAAATGATGGTTTTTTTGTTTGCATTTGAATGTTGTTTTGTTATCTTTTCTCTAAATATTCGCACACAACTGTTTGCTGCTGCTGATGACGATTAAATATAAAATTACAGCGACGACAGTGAATTGTACGTTCACACTTCTTATTTAGCCTCTTCCTTCTCTTTGTTCTCCTCCGTCTTTTCTTTTTCGTCAGACTGAAATAAATGAAAAGATTGAAGTTTTTAAAGATAATGACTCTATATTCAAGCACAAAATATAAATATATTAATTCGTAATTCGCTGTAAAAATTGTTTGAAATTTCAAATGAAATTATTCTTGTACGTACTGCTTTTTAGCTTTCAAGTTATGAGAGAATGATGCTCCTACGTGCAAAAGTGAAACCCACCAAACCCTAATTTATCTAAGAAAGAGGAACATTTTAGAGTGACTGGGCATCTTGAGACAACTTTTACGAGAAGGTAAAACCTAGTAGGTAACACTGTGCCGTGGTGTTCCTGGCACTAACCCGAACCATTCGTAAAGGCTCACAATAAGCGTGCCTAGGACTTTCAAATAGACGGAGGTTTCGGGGCGAAACAGACGATGTCTTGCAAATAGTGCTGAATATGATGAATGAATTTTGATATTTCGAGAAAAAAATTAATCAAACTGATTATGATCACTTTTGAATATATGTGCAGCGCAAAGAAATTTGATGAAACGCAAAGTGCAACAAAAATATTCAAGAGTAGGTATGCAATAGAGAGATCAATTGCCTCCTATGTCCTCTTACGCTGCAATTTTAGTTGCCCTTTAACCTTTCCTGCGCACATCATTGAGGGCTGATTGAATGATTCACAAATTGTTAATGATTCACACCAAGAAGAGGTGACAGGGGAAAAAATGATGCTTTTCAATGCAGAGCAGCTGACCTCCTCATGCAGCTCGTCTGCGAAAATAAGGCCCAGATCTTCTTGATCAGCGAGCCTTACAGGAGAAGAAACTCGTCTACATGGTGTTCAGATGTCAAATCTAGATTGCTGACACTTTCAACGTAGGTATCATTGGTAGCGGCTATGGTGACGGCCATGTACGGGTGATATACGGAAAGGTAATTTTCGTGAACTGTTACTTTTCTTCGAATAACCCAATGCGAGAATTCGCAAGAAAATCTCAGTTCACTGGAGGACACCCTCCATATCATCGACGCATGCTCTACCTCTACTGAAGGCCCGGCATTGGCAAATTAGTTCCCGATCTCACCCATAGCCTCGGAAAGACTGGTGGCTCTTGTAAGTGATCTGAGGGTGGTAGAGGACAACACAGGTAATTGCCACTACCAGATAACCTTCTACATAGCTGAGAGTAAACATCGCTCATCCTGGAAAACGCTTGGCTTGAATGCAACCAGGCTAAACAGAGGTAAGATGAAGGCGTCACCAAATATGAACGTGGAGGAGGAATGACCCGCCCATTAGGACCTTAGTGACACGCGAAACAGCTGAAGCTACTGCTACTAGCACCACAAGGTGGATTTGCAGAGCATGCAATGCCTCAATACCTGAACGGAAGCCCTCCCGTGGAGGGAAACAAGCCTACAAATGGAACGATGTCATCGCTGAACTGCGACGCAACGCTTTGATGTGTGGGCGCAGTGGGTCAGAAATGGATCGTGTTCGGCAAACAATTTCTGCAGCTCCCTCTTCAGCAAAGAAGGAACTGGCCAACACAGGTCACAGCCCTTGAGTAGCGCATCGTCGGTTCAAGGGTTGATGATTATGTCATCCTGAACCGGATGACATAATCATCGCCCATCTGCGGGACGTTTCCCTTTTTACAGAGGAGGAGTTGATGCCTGTGCCGGTCGAAATGCTTAAAATTGAAGCGGAGAGCTAATTGCGGCTACACCGGGAGTTTTATGATTCCTGTTTAGTAGCAGGTGTCTTTTCACCCGAACGGAGAACGAAGGAAAAAAGAAACCCGGACAGTTCGGTCTGTGTGCCTGCCATCCCACCTGCATGCTATACGGGGCGGAAAAGCTTTCCGAGTAGTTGCTGCAGTCACGATTGCTGTCAGCCATTAAACAATTGGTGATCTATATGACAGACAACATGGCAATTGATAAGGCTATCCATCTGTTGATGCGCTATATCAGCAGTGTTTGTGGCAAGTGCAGAGGAGGCATGTCGCAGCGACAGAACAAACGTTTTGCTGGTAACACTAAAGCACTGGGTACACAGAAAGCGTTTCGGCGTGGCGTAAATCAAGTTTTGAACGCCGTGAATCTGTAATGCATAGAATGGTATTGTTTCGGCTACAGAATGCGATGCGTCGACGACATACATTTTCGGCCGCGGCCGCTAACGCCAGAGTTGTACAAAAGCGGTCGGGCGTTGAGGACGTCGTCGTAGTCGAATATGTGAGTAAACTGAGCGCCTAATAGAAAAAGTATTCTTGTGTGAAATTTGGCATAAGTGATACAAAGAGGTTGACGATGCACAATTAACGTTTTCGCCCTGTGTGTGGCATAGCCAACTGACTGGATGACTCTGTATCACTGTCCGTGACGCCCATTGCACCCGATACCGTTCTGTGTAACCAGCGCTTAAATGTCCAAGATGCCGAAACGTTTCTATTCATTAAGAATAATAATATTTTGATCGTAAAAAATCCAATTCAATTGAAAATAGATACACTTTAATTGCAAAAGGTTAAATTTAATCCAAAAATGGTATATCGGCTGCCAGAAAATTTAGTAAAATTGCGAAACGTAGGAAAAACATGCATGGCGTTTAATACCACACGCGCAAATACTCATGGATACCAACTTCGAATCTAATAATTGATCATTTGCGTGTTTCTTTGTAGCAAATTACCTCCTTATTGAGAAAGCGTTAGAGGCTATTAACAATGCAGAGAGTATTCATGCAATTGATTTTGGCATGACCGGAGATCCCGGTAATTACATCCTTTCTACCCAAAATTATCGAGAATCTACAATTTATCTACATATTTTGCCAGACCAAATAGAATTGTGCAAAACCACAGCCCCCGAATAATATAAATATCCCACCATTAAATATCACCTTCTTACAGGTAGATGCAGATTGTATTTAGGATTATCAACGCTTCTTTGTCTGACACATTTTCATTTTGATACTCCTACCACTCACTTAATTTTCTGGAGCACAGCCAACCTTTCCTATTCGCTACATTTTACTGGTTTATAATAATGAATTTGAAATTAGCTAGCAAATTATTATTGTTAAATATGCATGAATGATGCCTTGAATGCTTTATGCTTTCGTAGGGGACTTTTGAGCAGACCACTATAAACGAAACCGAAACAAAAATCTATTAAAAATTTACAAGTTTCAACTACGACGACCCTGCGGTAAACATTAAATCAAATATGCATTCATTTAACAAAACGTAAGACTACAAAAGCACACGCACCTTGTCTTTTTCCAGTTCCTTTTCGATCTTCTCTGTTTCGTTTTCTTGTTCGGCTGACTTCTCTGGTTCACCTTCCTTGCCTTCCTTGGCTTCAGGTCTGAAATAATAAAAACACGGTAATGTTAGTTGCTTTAATAAATATGCATGCAAAAAAAAAGTTCAACTACTCACTCTGGTTTCGGTAGGTGTGCATTCAAATCCAATTTAGTGCAGATTTCATCCCAATCGGGGAAACACCGTTCCTTCATTCGTGACACGTGTCCAACCAGGTTCGGGCAGGTTTCAGTCATGAAATCACGCAACGGGTATGTAACATCTTTCGAGATGAAGTGCAATTGTGATAGGACAGCAAACGATACAACATCCAATGTGGTTGGTTCATCACCGAAAAAGAATGGTTTATCGGCCAACATATCGCTCAATACGCTCAAATCGTGCTTGCCGAACTCTTCGATTTCTTCGGGCTTGTGGACGCCAATTCCTTGTGCCTTCACTTTTTTCGTACCCTGGAACCACTGTGCATCAGAAGGCGATTTCAAAACGCACAAGTATAATTAACCGAAATTCAAAAAAATAAAATTCGGAAATCATATTGTGTTTTAAGGACATTTTAAGGATACAGAGGAAAATCATAATTATTCCATCGTAGAAGGAGGAGAAATAAAACGAGAAAGAGATAAAAGAAGGAAAAAATATATGAATTAGTTTTTTCTTGGTTAGATCAATCGCTTTTATTAGATTAATTTGTTTGTAGCTTATTTTTAAGGTGAGAGTGAGTTTGGAAGCATTGGCAGAAAGCGTGAAATATGCAGATGTATTTTTTTAAAAAGGCAATGTCTACTACAATGCTACAGACAATTTATTATAGCGTTTAATGGTCGTCAGCATTTACTTAGTGGAATCTCAGTTGAAATCAGTTCCTTTTCTCTGTCGAAAGGTTTTGTCAGTTGTGTTTGTGTGATAAAAGTTGGCTTGGCTTTAATGCGCAGTTTTTTTTAGTAGGAGTAACAAGATATGCTTTTAAGATTATTGGGGTATTTCTGTTGCAGGAACGATACGAACATTTGCGATCGGAGTAGACGCCTTACCTTTAACTAGACTACATCGACCATTCATACAAGATGCAACAGAGGAGTTTTGATGTAGTGAACAAAAGTTAAAATGGTGGAAAAGTATTAGATGGGGATCTTATTGATAGTATTTTCTGAAGTTTACGAATCCGGAATCGCGAATAAGACTAAAGCCGTGTCAGATATAGTTTAGAAAAAGACTGTGAAGAGGAGTGCGAAGAATTTATAGCGGCAAGATTAGGTTTAGCAAAGTAAACATTCATGCATATTATCCAAAGTCTTTTCGGCTGTGTAAAATAACTCGACGATGTCCCACAAATTTGAAAGGGTTTCCTGGTGAAATTTTGATTAAACTTAACCTCTAGACTGGGTATTTCCTCACTTTTAAAAAATTCTTCTATACCGTAAATACGAACTGCAGCTTCTCCCTGACATTTTTTTAAGCCAGGGGCCTATTATTCGCGTTGAGAAAGTAGATGCGTCAAGTAAACTTGGGGAAATGACTTTTAAGGTCAGCAGTAAGCTGGTAGTGTAAATTCACTTGAGGCAGAGTGCTAAGGAGCACCGATCCGACTGTTTGCACAAGCTCCTATAAGGACTTCTGCCAACCCTCGCATGGTCTAGTTTAAAAACGTTACTTTCTTCCACCATTGTTTCGAGATAATTCGGAGCTTTGGTCTCACAGGCGAGTTCGGGGAACACTCAGAGGCCCGTTGGTATCCTTCAACGATTTAGGAAACTAAAAAACATCCATCGCGAGACGTCTGAAAGGAAGAAAATTTAGCATTAATAATTGGGGTGCACCCGCTCCATCTAAACCCTTGCGCGTTTTTTCAGAAAGGACAAAAGTCAACTGAGCTTAAGAATCAGTGCAAGCAAACCTCTTTAAAAAAGCCTACACTAATGACAACCTCTCCAGGGCTGATTCGACAAAGAGTACCTCTTCTGGACTCTGATTGATGCCAGCAAAAGAGATGAAGTTATCTCTTCGGAAATCTTGGATAAGGTAAGGCAGATCATCAATTGCAAATCATCGTGATGTACTTGTTGACTTTATCTTGCTCTATGACTTGTACATTGTAAATGCTGACAATTAACCGACCTTCTTCATATCTACTTGATGTTATCTTCTTCGGTGGGTGGATGAAAGAATAATGGAGCAGGCGATGGAAATTCACGAGTGTTCATTCAACGATCACAGGTACTTTAATACGAGCGATCGCAGATCAGCTCAGCATCTAATCTTTACAAGGAACGGACTATACGAAATTCCAATCCCTGATCCTACTCTTGCTGAAACTTTCTTCAGGAAGCATCGATTGTCAACACGATCTAGAACTTTCCACAGCGTGTAACCCATCCAAAGTCAAAGGAAATCCAAAGCTCTAAATGGTAGAATGTGGATATCACCACTCTGCGAAGGCAATGCAGGGAAGAAAACATTTGATTGGTCGTTGCACAAATCAAAATTGAAAGCCTTTAAGTATGGTGTACATAAGACGAAGAAATCTTCGTGAAGATGCTAATGTGGCAACATAGAGAGTATCAAATCGCCTACATTAGGTCTTAAGGTCAATACCAAGGCTTTAAAGTGCATCCAGAATCCTGGCGGCATCTCGTCTAGTTTAAGCACCGACACTTTAACAGTCCTTACGGACTCACATCTTTCGGGGACTTATAGTCGATTATTACAATCCACAGTGCATCAAGCGAAGCAGGTCATCAGTTTATAGCTACCTCTTGAAATTATAAATTCCACAAGCTTCCTCCAGCTATTCAAATCCCCTGGCCCTGGTGACGTTCTACCGGCTGAGATCCGGTGGTCTATAGATGTAACGCCACTGTGGCTGAAGGAGGTCAATAATACATGCTTGCGCTTGTTTTCATTAGTATATTTTCCTAAAATTTTCAAAAAGATCGTTGGCTACTAATTCATAGATTAAATCGATCTTACGTCAATCTAGCAGTCACGAAATGCTTACACCAGAGGCAAGTTATTCAAGCAGCTCTTCACGTCCTTCAAATCTCTAGCACTGAAGAAATATACGCTTGTTACCTTCCGAGGCAGTGAAGGGGCTTTCAACATCAGGTCTGATGCAATGGTGGAGACACTCGCAGGACTGGCTGTTGATAAGCGGCTGATAGCTTTTATTGAGCGCCTCATCATGACCAAAGGTATATCTTCTTACCTGTAGAATGCTTACTTGCGAAGAGGGGCCAACACGAGCAAACTTCAAGTTGGCGTCCTTTCTCGCTTGTTGCAACATTTGGCTAAATGCTCTTCTGCAGACTACAAAGTGCTTGCTTATGCGGACGACATAAATATGGCAAGGTCATGACAGTGTTTATTTACGCTTTCGGAGAGGCTAAATGACATGCGCATTTGGAACATATGTTATTTTCGAACATATCTATTTTGGACTTTTAAATTAAGCTCTGTTCATCACACATTTTTTTCCAAATAACTGCAGCGATAAGATTGATTACACTGCTTAAGATTACAGTAGTTTGACAATCACAATCAATGTTTCACCGGTGTCCAAAAAATTATGACATTTTCCAAAACTAGTTGGTAGTAAGTTGCTCTTAAGGGTGCCTACCAACTGATGCTTGAGAAATAATGAAGATTTGGTGCATTTTTAGTGATAGGGGCCCTTCACCCCAACTTTTTCGTGCTGCTTAGTAGGTTAGCTACCTATGGGAAGCTAATCTTGCTGCTGTGAGACTTCATTGCATTTCGACATGGACTAGGAACAGAGTTTATTTGCTTGAGGGAGTTGTCGCTCCAGGGGGATTTGACTACATTACCCCGAACACTGTACTCAATTGGGGTTTTCAACTCACATTCTTGATAGTGATGAATAGAATGATTGATTTGTCCTCAAGAGTGGGTTGATTCAAGTGTATACTGATGGTTCAAAGCTGAATAATAAAGAGGGTAGGAGTGTATACTCGGATTAGTTGAATCTGAGGCTGTCCCTTTGTCTCCGAGACCATTGTAGGGTTTTTCAGGCCGAAGTGTTGGCAATTTTTTAGACTAACAACTGGCTTCTTTCTATATTATCAAATATTCGGAGTTGACAATGAAATCTTCATAATCAGGCGGCTATAAACTCCCTTGCTGGTCATTGGACGGTATCCAGAATTGTTGCTGGGTGTCGTGCATCAGTCGACGTAGTGCAAAAATTTGGAAACCTTGTCATCAGGATATACGGAACAACTGTGTAGCCGATGAGCTGACAAGGCTTGGCACCTTGCCGCCGGAGATTTCATGTCCCATCTATATAAAAACACAGATGTCAAGGGTGAAATCAGACATCAAGCAAAAATACCTTGAGGACGCTAAGAACTAAAAAATCATCCTGTGCGATTGCAAGATAGTTTCGGGCGTACATGGGCATGCTTTGCATTAGGCACTTGATTTATCTATCTACCTATTTCTTGCATAAACGCATAAAAGCTAGAATGCCTATTTTTCATATTATAAGTTAATGCAAATCGAGATCTATTGCCCAATACAATTTATCTTGTCTATTTATCATCAAATTTTTCGCTTTAATTATATACGACTATCATCAATACGATGATCGTCATTATCATCAGCACTTAAAATCATCATCAACATAATTCGCTTCTTTAGTTCGTTCGGGTCAATTAACTGCTGGGACTATGTGAACACCCTCTCTCGATCACTCTTCGAAAACACAATGGACAACAATAGAATTAAAATGTTGCTTAACAAGTCAAGCGATCCCTAGTCCAATAAAACAAAAACGAAAGTAATATTCTTTGGCGGTGCCTGATAGAGTCAGTGGTTAAAAACACGGGATGGGTTCGATCGAACATGATTTAGGAGGCTTGGTTAATTATGAAACATTGTTCAAATTTCAATCAAATTCATGAAATTGATATCTTGCAAAAAGAGCTATGCAGAGGCATATATATGCAACGAAAAAAACAATTTGTTTGAATTGTATTCCAGCAACAGATTAAGATCAACTGAACCCACAGCAACAACTCATCCACCAGCGACGTTTTGCTGTAGTTGGTTTGTATAACATGGTATTTAGTTGGACATATACTTTTTTCATATTCTGACATTCATTCTTTGGAGCTCATCCGGTCATGTCGTACTAATCCAATGGGATCCCTCCACTTAAAGCACATTAACTATATGTTTGGATCGGACAGTGGGACATGTGTGTAATGCTTGAAGCGAGAATTATGCTGGCTTAGGCTTTGTTCTGCGGTACATTCACACACACACATGAACGTATGCTAATCTGTGCAGAAAAAACGCATCTGATTAATGGATACGATGAATCGAACGCACCCAAGGAAGGCTTAAGTCAAAAGAGAATAGCACCAACGGTCCGCAGAACGAAACATTACGACTGTTTTATTTCGAAAACTTGTTGGGTATGTTTTTGATTGTGGTGCAGGATAATAACTGGTGTGATGGGTCGACGATGAAGAGGCAATTTATAAGAATATTTTAAGGTTCCGGAGATTTGAAATGAAAACTGACTGCGGTGGTCAACAAAAATAGGTCAACAATCTGAGCCAGTGTACTTGAGTGTTTCCAAACAAAGTTGAGGGAGATAAAAAAAAATATTTTGATGCTTAGTAAGCAGTCAACCGAATTGGCTTTATTAAAACTGACAACAATAATTGGGAACTCTGTGAAAAATGCAATGAACTTTTTCAACAGAACCAAAGATTAGCGGACCACTGGCACAAACAATAGACTAACCTATTGAAAGTGAATACTTAAAGTCATGGAACATGAATAGACGAAAAATCTAAAAGGTTATGACAAATGTTGGATAAGAGAAGAAAAAAACTAAAATACCCAGTCGATTTGTGTAGCAAATTCGGAACAAATGATGTCATTTGCTAAGTATGTTTGGAGTTGATTCTCAGGAATTCTTTATGTTTGAGAATAATCATGATGCGAGGGTAGGTAAAAACAAATGATAAATATAGGAGTGATGTTTTAGTTGCAGTTATTCAAATGGTAGATAATGAATCCAAAACAAAGCATAGCTCTCACAATAAATAAAGCCTATTCTATGTTTTAGGAATCGAAAATTGTAGGGGCTTTACCCCCTATAGAAAATGGTCGGTCGACTGTAAAATGGTTATTCAAACGAGCCACTAGGCCTTAAATTTGACTCAGGTGAGCTCAAACTCAGGTATACAATTTTGAGCCAACTTTAGTCAAGTCTGTGATCTTGCAATATAGGCTTTATTTTAAGATCCCATTGATCAGAAGTCAAGGTTGATTATAATCAGAAATGCTCCAATGATTATCGTTCTGTTCACAACCATTGCTCCACATGTCATTATGTCCAGTAGTCATAATTAAGTTAAATGAATTCCTATGCTAAGCAAAATCTAGCACTCTTTTCCACAAATAAAGCCATAAAAACCGAAACTGAAAAATTGCAGACTTAAGTTATAGGAGTAGGACAGGAAGCGATAAAACATAAAATAAATCAAAAGCAACACAACGTGAAAAACAGAAATTTCAAAGTCATATTTAAAAACAACAACAACAAACCTTTCGTCCGAATGCAATCCTAAAGAAGAAATTCAAAATGCCATTCGGTAATCGTATACCAAGGGCATGTTGTAAATTCACTTTGTATCCTTTCAGTACCAAATCAGGATATTTTGTACGCCACCAGAATATAATCCAAACCAGATGATTTTCAATCATCGAGATCGTTGCATGAGCAATATTACGTTGCTCTTGTGTCAGTGATGCATCCAGATTTTTCTCGAATTTTGTTGTCAGCTCTTTGATGATGATTGCAGAGTCAGCAATTTCCTCACCGTTGAGTTCAATGAAGGGTAGTTGTCCTTTTTTCGAACGGAAACGCATTTTATGATCGACATTCTAAAAATACAACAGAAGAAGAAATATAATATCATTAGTAAACAATCTTAAAGTATGTTTTGATGTAATTTGATATTTTCTGACAAAACAAGTGCTAATTGGCATATTTAAAAAAAAAATAATGAAGTATCACTTTTTGTTGCAGAGCATTGAAGGTTGTATCAAGGATTACAAAAGTTAGTTATAATTATAGTTAAGAGGAATTATTGAAGAAGTTACAAAAAATTCAATATACATTTAAAAACATATTTTTTTCATCTTTGCCCTCAAAATGCTCGTTAAGTTCCTCTTCATCGTCAAATTTTCGCTCCCACAAGTCCTTTTTCAAATTGGTGGGTGATATATATGATGGGTGATTAATTTCTTTGAAGCCAGTCTCTCTTAAGGCCAGCCTCGAAAGTCGCGCTGTGTTTACAGGTGCGTTGTCTTGGAGAAATAAAATTCATTTACCAAATTTGCCTCTTCTTTTCTTCATAAGCAATTGGCGTACTTTATTCAAAAATCCAGCGTAGTATTCTGCGTTTATTATACTATTTTTCGGAAGGGATTCAACAAATAAAATTCTTTCGGGGTCCCTAAAAAATGGTGGGCATTTACTTGGCAGCCGACTTGTCCATAACTTGTTGCTTTCCTTTTTTAAAAAGACGATAGCTTAGCAAACTGTCGGATTTTTTTTTCTTTTATAACTTTTTGGACAGTGCTAACTTCAGCATTGAAATGGCATAGATGCGGAGGGAAAAGCAAATGCTGATTTAGAAACTGAAGCGGGAGATACCATAATTGACGATAGTGTGGAAGAATGGGCAAAAGTTTTGTCAATTGTGGGCGTATTATAATTTCAAATACTGATTTAAATCAAGAAATCCATGAAGTAGCTGATGAGCCAGGGTTTTTTTGTGGCAGGAAAAGAGTAAGCGTCACTTCACCCTCGTTGTCCTTTACGACTCTTATAGCTAAAACTATATCCGATGGCACATCAAATAACTGTGACCCTTAGATGAAATTTACTGCCACCGTTAAAAAGACTAGTTCCATGGTCCTTTTACTCTCTATTCTGACACCATGCCGAAAGGCTCCGAAACTTCCGTTAAGAAAGTAGTCGAGCCCCTTATTTGAGCCATCAATTATGTGCCACAAGCTGGAACTTTAGGAAATTCCTTCAAGTAATGTGCGCAGCAAATAAATAAAAAATTCTCGAATTTTTGGCAACAGAAAATAGCCAAAATAAAACTATTTTCCTACCTGAAAATGTTGAGTCGCATTCGAGACTTTTTGAAATACTCAAAGCAAAATCTATATTTTGCTTTACATACACAGAGCGTTTAAAAGACAACGATTCTCCTAACGAGAGTCCATACTTCATTTGTCAAAAGAGATGTTTTTGTCGAGTTAGATAACAAATGTTTAATTTGAGATGTTTTTGAGAGACCTGGCATCACGAAAAGAAGAAAAAAGTTAGGATGTTATCTTCCAACTCGCTCCTGGTATTGATGTAGTCCTTAGCATCGAATTTTTGCGACACTCGTGAATCTAGTGGGACTGCTTTCTGACTTGTTCTAATCGATCTTGATCGTGATTTTAATGCTCGCTTGTATTTAGGTGGTGCCACCGCGGCTTGACCATGGAGTAGAAGCTGATGAATGCTGCAAGTTTAATGAGACCCATGTACCTTATAGTTCTCCGAGCCTAGTAAGCTATTTATTGCATTTCGGCACATTCGAATGCCAAGTGCCGCTGACTTCCTTACCACTGACCAGAACTTATTCATTCCCTACGGTAGAGTCTCCTGGGAGCAATGTTTAACTGTTACTCTACAGAAATTGATGAGGTTATCATATCTCAAGAAAATCAACAAAATTGTCGCCTTAAGTGAAATTACACAAGGAAGAAGATCACATAGGACGGAAAACTTAAAGGCGACGTCTTAGCCGTATTTTTCAATTATTTTTTAAGAAGGAAAATAGTTCAAGTCTCGATCAAAATCATCAACATCCTTAATATGCTTAGGATCAGAGCCCATGTAAATAAAGAACTTGAAAAACGCCTGCAAAAAGACATCCCGGACTGCGATGTATGGGAAGATATTAATAGGATAACTGGCCGTAAAGACGGAGTTTAACTTCAAACGGCAGCATATTTGCTGATGGCAAATTTACTGCAAACACTATCGCTGCACCTTTCTCTGAAATCTATTGAGGCGATAATCATAGGTCTGACTCCAATTTCACTAAATTGCCAAAAACATCGTTTCAAACTTTCTTTAGGAAAATCATTTGGTGGCTTTGTCTAGATACTACCGTCCCAAACCATCGACAAACTCCCGAAACCACGAAGCTTTTACGAACAAAAAATCTTTAAAGACCCTGGTCTCAATTAGCATGGTCTTTTAAGCATCTCTATGATCACTTTAACCTCTGCCTCAATATTGGAAATGTTGCCTTCGTTTGAAAGCATGCAAAATTTCCCCAATTCAAGAGCATCAGGTTTTGCGATATCCTCAACGCCTGTCTCATATCTTTGTCTTCAATTATAGGAGAAAAAACAGACGTTAGGTAATGTAAAGATTAACAAAATGATTAGAGGATCTACTCCTGAAACTGAGAAAACGAGAGACACCGAAAGTAATATGCAATATATGCTGCTCTAATTTAGAGCCAAAACTATCTTAAAGTTTTAATCGTATAACTTTAAGACTATCAACTGCATTGAAAGAGAGCCAAGAACAGAGTAGGGCAAAAGCAGTAGAATGTTTTTTTTTTAGGTAAACAACCCGAATCAGGGCCAAGAATTGAACTTAGTGGAACTCCTGAGGTAAGAAAATAGGACGTGGAACAGCAAGAATCAACAGTAGCTACACAAGCGCGATCAAATAAGTAGGAAGAGAACTAAGACAAAACGACACTGGAGAGGCTAAATTCAGACAGAAGAATATTATGCTTCACTGAATCGAAAGCTTTAGCAAAGGCTGTATTATGGGACATCCTCTTGCTTTCCGATCAGATTGCGGAAGCAACGGTGTTTGTAAATGACAATAAGTTTGTTATTGCTGGCTTAACTTTAATGAATCCACGCTAGCAACGGTCAGATGAAAGGATACACTCTATTGTAAACAACTCTTTCGAGGCGCTTACTAAAGAAGAACATAAAAAATATATGGGACGATAATTAGAGAAGCAAGAAGTATAACTCGTTTTGTCGATGTGAGCCAATTTGTAAAGAAATGGAAGGGCACCGGTTGAAATACGGAGATATAAAATTCGTGACACAGGATCACTCGGGAAGATGAAAGTGATTTAGAAAAAAGATTCGGAATTCCATCAGCACCGAAACTAGTGCTTTCATCAAAAGAGCTCATTAATACTTTGACTTCCAAAAGATTAGTTGCAAAAGTAAACAGGGTAAAACTAGGTATGGAAAAATTCATTGAAGGTGTAGGATTGTTACCTCAGTGGATTTTTGAGGAAATTAGATACTCAGATGATGAGGCTAGAGGTGAGTCAGCAATACTTTTCGAACGAATGTTTTATTATTCTTTGGAAGACGTTTATAAATGTGTATTTTTTCTATCCACTGCTAAAAAGATAGGGCACCTTAAATAAAAGCCCGGCTTGATAGAAGCTTCCGCCGAATTTAACTTAGAACTTGCTAAGACAGCGAGTTCAAGTAACTCGAATTTTCCCTAAATGTCTCACTTTAATCAAAAACGCCCTTATACTTTTTAGTTTCCTTTTTGTAAGACCATTTATCGAAACGCTGAATTCGTCCTCAAAAAATTTGAGTACATTTTTAAAAATCTTTGGATTTTTACCGCTTTATCTTTATTTCAACACACTTTTGAAATCGATCCATTGGAAATTAGCTCCTGTTCGCCTAATTTCCAAAACAAGGACAACTTTTCGCTTAATGTATTCATCTAGAAAAAATTAAGTTGACAAGGCAAATCAATGGTCTGGCATTACACACTTACCCGGTAATTTATATTCTTATCGGCTTTTGTAAACCAATCACTGATGATTTGATTGCATACAAATCAATAAACTAATCAAGCTCTCATTGTATCACTCTAAGCAGTCATTCTTATTTTTATTCTAGTAGAAATTAAGTTCCGAACGACACTCTGACGCAATCTTTTTCAAAAATCCTTCGACAGCTTAATTTCCGCCAGCTTGGCACCTCGAACAACAAACACGGAAATCCCTTATCTACTGTCCATTACTGAACGGCCAAGAAAATATGTAATTAGTCCAGTAGTTCGTGACTATAATTATAAGTCGGCCGCTTGGTGCGTAAGCTTCAACGCAACAGTAGTCTGCATCATCAGCAAGGCACTGAATGGCACACGGCAACAGCTTGTCACCAGGCGCAATAAATTCGAATGAATCAACCATGTCGAACACTATCCTGAGTCCAAATTCTCATCCCCCTCGAATTGGACGAGCTGTTTCATCGCATCCCTTTCTCAATAGTTCATGTCGATTAAAGTATGCTAATATATTTCAGAGGCCAAGAATAGTCGACCAAAGTCACCGGCCTCCAACATAGAGGAATACACGCATGAATTTATGTCGTGTATTCCTCTAGTTGGCATTAAAATCCAACAGGGCCAGGGAGTGAAAGCACACGCCCTTTTCCATCAACACATCATACCCATTAGCTAGCTCTCACTACCACCGCAGCCGGCTCTGGCACCAGCAACCAGAAGAAGAAATAGTTTCTGGCGCCATATGGTTAGTCTAATTCAGCACGATTCACGTTTATTGTTGTCTCGCATGGAATTTTCAGGGGCATAGTCCGAACGGAATATGGTAAAGATAGAATCTGAACTTCCATTTGTATCTACGAGTACAGTACTATTCCTACCTAGCTAATCCACAAAGTATCTACCCAGCGTCGAGAGTTTGGTGTTTCCGAGTGGCGAAATGAGTCAGGGTCTAGTACATTCAACAGATCTCTGTGTGATTACTCGAAACGGGGGAGCTATATATAGATCCTTAGGAAATGTAGGTACACGTGAAATGATGACTTTTGTCTAAACAAAAAATCATCTTGCAAGTAGTAATCATAAACAAACAGATGAAAATCAAAGTGGAAAAAAGATTAGTTTGGATCCTAGTTCCTAATTTGAAAGAAGACAAAATGGCGACCTGGCAGAAAAAGGTCAAACAGTTTTGTGAGTTTTTCTCACAGGAAACGAGCTTTATCTCAAACAGCTGAAAGCTACAGCTTGTGGATGCTGCCAGAGCACGCATGGTCGTCTGTAAAGGTTCGAAGACGAATACAGATTTTAACTGGGACGCGAAAAATATATTTTTCCTGGACCGTCTTTTTTAAAATTTAACATAGCTTGAATTACAGACGCAGTATTCCAAATGTGATGAAGCATGTTAATAGTTCTAAGATGAAAGTACAAATACCTCCTATGTCCCTTTAAAAACAGAAACCTATTACCAAATCTTGCTTGGCAACAGTAGACAATTTGCCATTTCGCTTTTTCAGGACACTACTACTACTTCCATATTCCCAACACGCTACACCAGAACACACAACCATACCACTGTAGTTAAAGTCCTTCTGCAGAGCTCATCCCTTTTCGTACCAGGACTGACAAGAACGCCGCTATTTCTAATCATAAATAATTTCTGAAAAAATACTGCACTCAACGCAACATCGATAAAAACACCGGGGCAAATAACATTTAATTAACATGGCGCCGGGGGTTGCCTTTTAGCAATTCCTTCGCCAGATAGATACATAGATATGAAATAGAAATTTCCATCAGGTCCTTCCGATAGCTTCCCCACGCTACAACAACCACACCCCATTCCAACAGTGTCGACGCCGCGCCGACGTTTTACATTCTTACTAGCGGTGCTCATTGAAAACGTGTGTAGGTCTGCCATTAATTACGGGAGTTCTCTTGAAATAATTACGGTAACGGCGACCGCATCGTGTCTGTTCGTTGCTTTGATTATGATATAGGCCCTGGGTTACATTCAGTTCCTTTTACCATTGCCAGCCTCGACGAAATCCTTTCATGCAAATCTATCAAAGCGACGCGTTTCTCCAAGCTGTCGCCTGTTATCGCCGTGCAGTCGCGAGATTCCGACTCGATTCAATTGACTGGCGCAAGGATAAGAGGAGCGAGTGCTCGCCGCGACACACAACAAGGCGGTGAAAATCGATTTTTTCTTTTACTCAGTTTCCCTTGAGCGATTAACCGGTCGTCTTCACTCATTGCCGCCACCACCGGCATACTGTCCTCCGTGAGTCCATTGTTTAAGAATAAAACCGGTGATATGTACATTCTCACTTTCAGGACACCAAGTCCACAACCAGTGCCAGCTCTTTTCAATCACTCCCATCGGCTCTTCGTACGCTATTTTATTCCATTTTATCCGCTTGTTATTAGTTTCGTTCGTTCGGGAGGATAGACTTGATGACTCCACACGCGATTTCAAGCATATGCTATTAAGTTATTTTCAGGCAACAGAAGAAAAAATCGTAAACGTGAGGATTGAAACCAACGCCATTGAGGCCACCGAATATTTTCTCTGTTGGCTGCCATGTATGGCTGGCTGGGGCTGCAGTCGGCATTTTTTGTTGATTCTCTTGAGACGATAAAACAGTTATTTCGACTGGGTATGAGATATACACGCGGTAGTAATAAAATTGTATTAGGGTGACGCGTCATGTCCTTTTTGGCTTGGATATTGTACAGAGTGGCGCATACATGCATGTATGGAAGATGATGATAATATCGTAGAAGTTTTCGTAGTTATTACAAGGATTTTCGCAGGAATTCTTTTCGGGGGATTAATTTTAGATGCATTAGGGAGTAATTTGGTAAGAATATGGTTTTATTGCAGTTGAGGATGTGCTTAAGATGTTTCCATTTGAAGCACTTAATGTTAATAGTTCCCAAATGGGGTTGGATTGAAGTTTACACAAAAAATTAATATATTATTGAAAAGATTGTGGAAAATAGCATAAACAGTAAGTGATCTAGAATAAAATCTTGTGGAATTATAGAAAATAATGAATAAATAGATTCTTAGAATGTTTTTTCGTGGTGTGTGTGTGTGTGTAGGTTGAAGGAGAGGCACCTGGTACCATTAAGCACTCAGGCCAAAATACCCATTGTACTCATACTCCCCACCTACCATAGCTTCTCAGATTTCTTAACAAAATTTAGACGCTCGCAGGAACTCTAAGAGGAATGAGTATTTTATGCTCTGCGCACTGTAAATGTTTGCTAGCTCTCAGTTACAGGCATCGAAAGAAGCTGCGCAAAAGAGAATCCAGCCGACGAAGGCGGACAGAAAAATCAATTTAATGAATTCTTCAAGTGTTTTTCTGGAAGCTGGACGAACTTAACCGGAACCTTAGGGACTACCTGAAGATCTTGTTAGTTCGGGGCAGAAATAGTGCAAAACTACACTATCTGGACGTTGTTGACTAGGTAAAGCTCTTAGTCGAAATTTTGAACAACTCTATGCCTAATGGTATAAGGTTTGTTCAGATCAACTTACAACATGCCAAGGCATTGTTCTTTCTTCTAAGCGAAAAATGGGCCAAACTGCAAGCATTTCTTCACACACAGAAATCGTGGTTTCGAGGTAGCAGGATCTGCAGACTTAGCTCCGCCAAAGGAGCAAAACCCTTTTAGAAAGAAAGATCAAAATGGTCGAGGACTTGTGTTCTGGTTTCCAACGTGCTCGATGCCATTACGCTCAGGCACTATTCAAGTCAGGACCTGTCTGCGGTCATCGTGTAGTACCGGGATAATGAGCGATTGTCGCTTCAGCTTACTTCCCTTTTGACTCCTTAATCCCACCGCTTACAAAGGTGTTGAGGGAATCACTTTAGAGAGACTGGAATTTCTGGTGAATTACGTTGCTAAAGCCCAGTACACCAGTTGGAGCAGCAGCAAAAGCAACATCAGAGAATACAGACTCTTTGATTTGATAAATTATGTGGGACTAATTACTCTATACACTGGGATTTCTCTCATATGTTTCACGCCTAAGAGAAATGGGGTGATTGATTTATCACTATAGCCACCTGGAATAGTTAGTGCAATACCTGGATGACACGTAACGGATGATATTTTACTCCCTGATTTCCGCTATTTGATATTCTCTTTGACTAAGTAAGAAACAGAAGAACCGCTTAGATTATCTTCAATCGGTTACTAGTAGACAGAGCGTGTGCTAGTGGTAGGATAAAAATCTCGATTTAGCACTCTGATTAGGGCCATGATTAGGCAGCTATGAAGAGGCGTGACCGATCAGCAAGATCAGATGCAGCAAGATGGATTATTGATGGTAACCCGGAATTAAAGAAAGCAAATGTCCCAGAAAAAATCGAGCTTCTAAAAGCAATACACAAAATCTCACATAGAACATCCAAAAATCTAATGAGAGCCTATAAGAAGGAATCATTCGTATAGTGCTGTGAGGGTTTAGAAGATGTAAGAGATATATCGAGAATGTACATGGTCCTAGAAAAGACCCAATCAGCAAAGATCGACTCAAAAGAGTGATTTCAAAAAACGTTCAAAAAGGAGTCTGTACGGGCTCTACGTGAGAACCATTCTACGGGCGCTTTGATGATCGAAATGACGAAGGCTTCTGTGCCTCTGGCCAAACCTCCTGCTCTTTGTACCAATGAGAAAAGCTACACAGCTAGCTCTGTGGTTACCAATGAAAAAGTCAGGGTTACAATCAGGTCCTTCGATAATTTAATATCGCTGGACTTAGGTGACATTTATCCGACCATGCTAAGGGAGGGAATTAGTTACTTGGAGTCACACCTAAAGAAAATTTTTTGGGCATAGCCTTGGGGTTGTGTTCCATTACCTTGGCGAAACGTTAAGGTAGTCTTAAAGATAAAACTTGCGAGAAATGCTTTTTCAGATCCAAAGAATTTCAGGCCTGTAGCCTAGCATCGTTTATGTTGAAATACTTGAAGAGGCTTGTCGAACGACAACAATGCACAGGGTGATTAATTCAAATCACTTAAATGATTAGCAGCATGCGTCCCATGAGGAAAATCATGTGAGTCAGTCTTACATTCCCTGGTTTCCAGCATTAAGAACGCTGTTTCTAGTGATGAGTATGCAATGAGGGCATTTGTGTTGTTTTGGGGAGCTAGATGAAGCTGTGAAAGTTCATGGCGTGGGCAAGGTCCTAGTTAAATGCCCCTTTCGACATTCAATTTCAGAGTGTGATGATGAGCTCTGCCCACAGACAAATTCAGTTTGGTTAATGGGTGTTAAACGATGATATGACGCACAGCTTTGTTAGTGCCCTCCAGTGCCCTTTATCAACTGCAGGAAAAAAATATGAAGCAATCGCTTCAAACAGATGTTATTGGGAGCATCCAGATATCCGAGATATTTTTCACGGACAACACGAAGACACATTTTAGAACTGAAGCAGGCATCTACTTGCAATATGGTGGGCTTTTTCTCTTAGTGAGTATGCTTCTGTTTTCCACCTTGACAGCTACTTGCTAGGCAATGGATGATCTGTGGAAGGCAAAGCATATAGCTATTTGCTGTTCCATGCTTCCACTACAAGGTCCAGAGTTTTCTCTTGCTATTCCAAACACAAGTATACTTGTGAATGACATTTTATAACATGTCATTCTTCGAAGAAGTTTGCATTCGATACCAACAAAGAAAGATGGCTACCTACTGACGTGGCCAGGCACACGAAAATTTTTCACTGAGGACCTAGGCATTGGACTGCAGGTTATTTTTTCAACTAGAATAGGAAATTTTGAGATCCAGGATAGGCATGCTGTCTGGGTTCATCACTACTAATGCCTAGTACTATACTCTTCGCGAAACGAATTCAACGGTCGAATCCCATACAAAAAGAGCTTTTCAATTCGTCAGTAAAGCTCTTTTTGTATGGGATTTGACCGTTGAATTCGTTTCGCGAAGAGTATAGTACTAGGCATTAGGAGGGCATATGCACTGAATAGGTATTGGACAAGACGACGTAAGCCAATCCTGCTTAAAAGAAGTAGAGTCTGTGGAGCTTTTTCTTTGCTAATGCCCAGCGTATATGCGTGTCAGTGGGTCTTCCTGGCCTGAGTGCTTAGAGTTGTCAGGCTCCTTTCCACACATACACTACGAATGAAGGAGTTGCAGGTAAAACCTGCCAAGTTATTTACAGAGGTGATTTTACAAAATGTCCGCATAGATAAGACATTTTGAAGAAAATACGGATGTCAGTTGATTGATGAAAATAACAAACACTATAGGGCCAACCACCAGCAAAGTCATAAAAAGGAGGGGAAGAACAACCATTTACAACCACCTTACAGATATGATTGAAGATAAAGGATGAAAATCAGTAGAAAGGGAGCACCGGTCTCGCAGCCTGCGAGAGATGATCTGGCTAGAAATTACATCAGTTTGGTGCCCATTTTCAAGAACATCAGCCACAAAATCAGCATAGTGAACTAATTTAGCCACAGTGGAGCGATACTTGATAAAACCACATTGCAAATTCGAAATGTGATTGTGTACAGCAAGGAAAACGCGATCACGAACAAATCTTTTTAAACAATTTGGAACACAGGAAAGGAGAAATTGGTGGTGATAGATACGTTTCGAATACCATGCGACTTTAGTATCAGGAAAGCAATAGTTGATTTCCAGTTTAAAGCAAAAACACCGAGCTAAAGGGTTAAGTTGATTACTCTGGACAAAGGGGCACTTAGCGAGGATATCAGAGATTTTGAAAATAATTTAATTATGACTTCGGGCCGCTGCTGCGACTAGTTTTTATGAGGGACATTAAAGTTCCCACTTCAAGAAGACTCGCCGAAATAAGATTAAATAGAGAAGGTACAGATGGGTTTAATCCATCGGAGGGAATATAGGAGGCTAAGAACGAGATAGAAAATAAATTGTTAGCAAACAGTAGACATTTCTTGGAGACTGGAAGTCACTGTTCTACGATATGCCACAAAATCGAAATATTGCTTATTAGCTTCAAGGTAGTGAATATAGAGGACTGGAAAGACTTGCAATTGTTTTTTGGAGAGGGAAAACGTGACGAAGACGATCAATGAAACTGACCAAGGTTTCAATATTATATTATATATTTCAATAAAAAAACGATAGGAAAGTTGGAAGATAATTTAAAACAACTATTTTGACATTGATTTAAATGCGCAATAATGGTTTTCCAAGACCTACTCAAAAAATATTAACTGCGATTCAATAATTTTCTAAGCATATTAAAAAATCTACTAAACATATCTAATAAGGCAATCTATTACTCAATACGTTCTTAATTCAAAACATTCTCACAAAAAAAAAACGTCTTCATTCGTATGCGTAACAGAGTTTTCAGATACACTAATGAATATTTTATTTCTGTAGGTGTAAATCGATCGCAGCATAGATTTGAGAGCAAAGTCTGGTAAACAACGTTTTTTTTACTAAAACAAAAATATAGATTCAATAACGATCGGAAGTTTTACTGCCAGAATGCTAAATTCTACGTTCATAGTAGTTTTTACGCACCAGCCTTGTTTGTGTATCGAAAACCGCGCACCAATCTTTCCATCATAAAATATATGCATGTACGCACAATGGAATTTTGACGACATCCTATCATCATACTTTGTGAAGTCTCGTCAAAAGATTAAATACCCAAGAGTTTTCTTCATGCGGTTTTCAAATACTATTTCTATTTTAGCAATGTACACATTTCAAAAGTTGTTTGTTGCATTAGTTGGACATGCCTATGGTCATTAAATATTTAGTACTTTGGAGGTCTTTCAGTGAAAAAGTCGTAAAGTTAAACCAATTGTTTGTCTATCGTGCTACGATGTAGTTAGCCAACTTCCCACAGATAAATATCTCGGCGTTAGCAAAAGATGCAAGAAAAAAAAAACATAATTTACGGCCGAAAAATCATTTTCTCATTGATACTATTTATCGTTTTTCAACAACAGGCCCCATGAAAAATCTTATTGAAATCACAGAAATCTCTTTTAAAGTACCACTCTTGATTACATTTTAGTAGTGTGTTGCAGAGTACTCGTAAATATTTTAGTAGCTAGTATAGAATCCTATCTTCGCTTACTATAGCAGCTACTGCTACTGCAGTAACGTATATGTGATACAATCATAAATTGGTCAAGTGTTTCCGAGAGTGGGAAACTGCCGACAAAATAACGACAGCACATTGAGAAACAATTTCAAATATTTCCTAGTCATAGTATGATAATCGCATGGACAAGTTTCAGACTGGTTCGAGTGCGCCGCATTCCATTCCGTAATATACCGCATATTTTTTGTATTTACCACGTCCATCGTCTAAACGTACTAGCATCTTAACTAAACTGAATAGAAAATCTTAATTGATTTAAATGAGTTGAAAACGAGAAGAATATGCGCGAATGCATGATAAGATTGTGTTTAGTTAAATATTGCGCATAATGATGAACTGGGAGCTTGTTGGGTTGATTTTGATGGAACAGAAAAAAGTCACGTAGCAACTGCAAAATAAATAATATGACAAATGCAATTGATTACAGTTTGCTCACGAGCATCGTTTGGGTTGAGTTCAATTTTACAATGTTTTATTGTTCTAGTAATATGAGGTAGATCTACTGTGTTTTAATAGTGCTGACACAAAAAAGCATGCCCTAAGCAATGTAATAGCTCCAAAGGCAATTCGATTCTTTATCTGACCTGGATTACACTAGGTAAGTTTTTGTCTCGAAGACTGAATACGTGACAAGGGAAAGTTAAGTACTTTGTTGCATCTACTGGATCCGAACGCCAATCAGTCATAAATTGTTTGATTTGTACAAATTTTCAAGGGTTGTTGAATTCGCATTCCACTATCCTTTCTATGGCCATGAAATGGAACTAAAACTTATTCGTAACTTCACTTTGCATTCCAACTTGCAACAAAATTTTCTCTTGACAAAATCGATATTCAAATTTTTGTCGTTACCAATTGCGTTGGTTAGTTCCTCAAAAGCTTAACCCATCTCAGACTAGAGTTTGAGTCTAATGCTAGTCGCGCGTAAACAAACCTGAGCTGAATAAATCTTGTTATCCATGTTGGATACATCACATACAAAGCATATCGATTGTACGTACGAGTATATGCTATCATCGACAGACTGGCTGACCGCTGGGGACATGTTTAAATTTGAAATTCCACAGCCATTTAAAGATATTGCTACGCTAATTCTAGATATTATTAGTGCTGGGGTTACTTATTTGCATGGATATTGTTGCGTTAATTGCATACATATATGGGTTTACTTGTCGCGTTGCATTGCAAATCTGCATTGTTTGTATGCGCTCGTGTGCATGGTTATGCATATCTATAAGACATTGTTGTATGTCGTTCGTTATTATTTTTTGGTCTTGAAGTGGTATGCGCAAGGAATTTGATGGAATTTATATTTTTGAATAATTAGATTTGAATTCAAAACAGTTGGAGGTCAGGATTTTTACTGCCAACAATATTCTAAGATGCAGTGAGTCAAAAAGAACTTCCAGAAAAATATTTTTTCGTGAATATATTTTTTTAAATATAATTTTGTAGCACAGTAGGCTTATTTTGTATTAATTCGCTGTTAAGACAATATCTGAGTCAAAAAAGGAACAACTGAAGAGAATGAAGGAAACACTGTTGAGGATCTAGGAGAGATAAAAAAAAAGCTAGGAGAAATTGAAGAAGAGTTATTAGACACTGAAAACGCAAAAAGAGAAACTAAAAAGTGTGAGAGGGGAGGTTGAAGGAATAAGGGGGAGGGGCACTGACGCTGCTGCAGTAAGTTGAAGGAGCAGCTGCAGACATAAAAGCAACAAGGTTCTGTGACTGCATCTGTTTCTTACACCATATTCACCGCTGATCTTCCTAGTTTAACTATTCCAAAATAGAGCAAAGACCTTTCAGATTTGAAACTTAATAGTAGCAAAATACAGCTTTGTGTGTTCAGGAACCCTTCTAAATATCAGGGATCACAAACATCTGCAAAAATACTAAAAGACCTTTTTTTTGCTTGGAACTTCTAGAACTACTCCTGATCTTACACCACATTACCTTGGAGTAGATATTCACAAATTCCTTAAATTTAATGTCTATGTTCGATTCAAAGTAACGGAGACATCGTGTCAGACATATTTGCGACATAAAGATGAGCATGACGACATAAATAAATCTCTTAGTTATAAGACACTCATCAGGACAATTCTCGCATATGCACCGTAATCCCGGATAGCTTTTCCTAATCGGTTATGACAATATTTGAGATTATGAGATATTCGAACGGAGATTTTGGCGCTTCTGCACTGGCAGAATATACCATTCAGTAACTATTGTAAATACTGGGCTCCTGTATCAGGAAATAGAACTGAAGCCCCTGACGAACTGACGATAAGATTTAAAGGGCAAGTAACTCGAAGAGGACAAGAAACAAAAAGAGAGCAAGAAACAAGAAGAGAGCAAGAAACAAGAAGAGAGCAAGAAGAAGGCGAGGGTAAAACTTGACTACGTGGTCCCCATAGCCGTTAGGTAACTTCATCGATTATGTTCTTATGTGTTTTTGTGGTTGTATGTTTGGTTTTGGATGTGTTTTTTGTTTGTTTGTTGTGTTGTCTTCTCGTTTATTATTTTTTGTGTGTTTTTGTTTATTATTCTTCAATTTTTGATCACTGCTCGTACTCTGATGATAGCAGGGGCAAAAACTTGAAGGATATTACCCAAAAACTTACCGAAACTAGACAAGCAAAAAAATAGAAAAACAGCTTCCAAAACAAAGACACAAAACCAGAAAATCACAATTGCTAAAATTGCCTAACGACTATGGTATATTATATAAAATGTGGTATGTGAGTGGTTTAATAGCATTAGAACGTAGTCGAGTTTAATCGAGGGCGAGTAACAAGGAAAGGTCGAGTAAGAATAAGACGACGAGTAAGAATAAGACGACGAGTAAGAAGAAGACGACGAGTAAGAAGAAGACGACGAGTAAGAAGCAAACGATGAATAAGAAGTAAAGGTTGAGTAAAAAGTAAAGGATGAGTAAGAAGTAAATAACTAGTAAGAAGTAAAGGACGAGTAAGAAGCAAAGGACAAATAACAAGTAAGAGAAAAAAAAAACAGAGAACAAGTATGAAGAAAAGCCATAAGTCAGGAGAAGAAAAGGGAACAAGTAGGAAGGAAAAAACACAAGTCAGAAGAAAAGAATGTAGCTAAGGAGAAGAAGAAAGGGATGACTGAGAAAACGAAGAAAACGAGGATAAGAAAGGGATGACTGAGAAGACGAAGAAAACGAAGAAGAAGAAAGGGATGACTGAGAAAACGAAGAAAACGAAGAAGAAGAAGAAAGGGATGACTGAGAAGACGAAGAAGAAAAAAGGGATGACTGAGAAGACGAAGAAGAAGAAATGGATGACTGAGAAGACAATAGAGGTATAAGACTTTATGACTTTGTGTAAACGCCTGTAGGTGTGTGTCTCGAGCGTTCTTCTCCCCCTTGCCTTCACCTATCAAGCTTTAGGGGGTGCTGTCAAGTACCCAGGAGTCAATGTCAAATCGAACACACAAACAAACCAAACAAATTTCAAGTATGCTATTGGTTTTGAGATGAAATTAGCTAGAACAAGCTGTGTTTTCAAACCAAATTTAGCGACGCGAATGCTGAGAAGTGTAGAAAGTCATTAGAAGTGTAAGATACGGTTAAAAGTGGCAGTGACACCTTCAGTTTCTATCAAAACACCGGCAACGAAATGTGAAGTGAAGTGTTGTTCAAAAAATACGGGCTCCTGCCTGCCTGGGTGAACTTTCTACAGGTAAGTACTTACCATTTACCTTATGGTAAAGTCTGTAATCCAAATTCAGTAGATTTGAGTACTTGGCGTGGCTCAAAACCAGTAATTTTAATGCAATTGTGTGATTCCGACTCAAGTGCTCGTCTGCTGGCCCACTTATCTGACCTAAAAAAATAGCCTAAAAAAATCTGCGTTATGCCTTAATTCCGCCGAAGCCGGTCCCAAGCCCGGTTAAAAAGGAAGAGGGAAGTAATAGAAAATTTGGCACCTCATTTGCATACAAAAGTTCAGATTTATCATTGTAAGCAAACGTAATGAAATGATAATAATTTTCTCATTAACCTGCGCAGAGTGGTTTAATAGCGTTAATGCAATTAATGAAAATGTTACAAGATATTAATATATAGTTCTTCAACAATTCAAAAATAAGATTCGTTTCGTTCTACTTTCTAGAAGCAAATATTTCAATTTAATGACTAATTTTTACTTGAGAAGCCATATATTTCCATTTATTGACAAATATTAATACTGAAGAACAATGCCCGGCCACAATGTAGAGTGCAGATTACCTTCAAATTTTAAATGTACGCAAATTGTTCCTTGAATATTAATATTTTCCTTTTTTTCAAATATGCGCGCCAAGTTACTGCCCCCAAAACGAGCACCTGGTCTACACCCCGAAAGATATTTCGTTGTATTGAAATAATTTGTGGATATGGGTGACCTCGAGACAGAATGCTTCTATACCACCACTCTTAATGTCTTATACCTCTATGGAGAAGACGAAGAAAAAAATGACTGAGAAAACGAAGAAGAAGAAAGGGATGTCTGGGAAGACGAAGAAGAAGAGAGGGATGACTGACAAGACGAAGAAGAAGAAAGGGATGACTGAGAAGACGAAGAAGAAGAAAGGGATGACTGAGAAGACGGAGAAGACGAAGAAGAAAAAAGGGATGACTGAGAAGACGAAGAAGAAGAAGAAGGGGATGACTGAGAAGAAGGACAAAAAAGAGACGACTGAGAAGAAGAAGGAGAAAAACGCACGCGAGAAGCAGAAATGATGATTAGAAAGACTAAGATGACAATCTAGACTATAAAAAGAGGATATTACATATAAAGGAATATGGCACAAGAGTTGGAGGAAATGCCAGCACGAGTAAGCAAGTGTAAGCAGAAAAAGTAATAAAAAGTAAAATACATAGAGTCAAGTAATGGGCTAAGGTAATCAGAAAATATGGCAGAAATACGAAAGATATGAGAGGATTATGGAGATCGCGAATTCCAGAAAAGAGTGAGAATTTATAATCTGGGATTATTTCGTAGCTGACACTCTGCTTATAGATAAATAAATTGAAAAAAAAAACACAAATTAAATCAGATTGTCGATTGAACTGAAAATAATATACAAGCTGTGTTTAATGAGCTCCTCTAGGTTGAGCTAGGTTGAGATATCTCAGCAAAATGTGTTTTAATAGCAATTCGATCGGTTGCTCGCACTTGCCCGAAGTTGGTCTGATTTGTGTGTCATGAGTCTGCTCTAAGTTGATCTGCTGCAGTTTAGAGCACAATTTCTGTTCTCTCTTTTTCGGTAGAACAAGTTCGGGCAAGCTACTAGCTGTTTGTCAATTGTCACAAAACGGACTATCAACAAAAAAATGTGACGTAAGAGGTGTCTTTCAATGTGAACGGACAGGTTCAGCTTTTAGTAACCAGTCAACTTTGAGAATTATTGCTTGAAAAGTGTTTCATAAGATTTCGTGCTCTACAGTGCTCTAACTTACTCTCCTTTTTTGACAGCTTCTTTATTCTAACTTGCGTTGAGTCGCTCTGTTCTCTTTCGGGGCTATTAAACACAGCTGTTAAGTATTAATTGTGCAATACTTGCCAACTCGTGTGTGGATAGAGCACTGGCTCCAAGTGATAGCGGTTACTGTTTCAAAGCGACGAGAGACCGCGCACCGAGCTTTGAGTTTACATAGCTCTAAATATGTAGGTACCTGAATTAATAAGGAGTAAAGTGACTGTCATGAAACTAATCACCCCACCATTTTATTCACTTTGATTGTAAATTTGTGGATGAAGCTCTCTACCAGTTTAAATTCCTAGACCCCGAAAATGGTTGTTGCTGGATTATTTACTTTACTCGCTAAATTTTAGCACTGGAAATTGAATTTTTTGTTGTTTTAAGCGTATTTTCAATTAAGCATTTTAATAATGCCGTCCATATTTACAAAACTCACAGACCCTTAGTTGAATAGTACGAAAGTTTCAGGACTTATTTTCGGATTCAGTATAGACTGAGGCATGTCGAATCTAATACCATGAAAATCAACGATTCCATTGATCATTTTCTTTCCAGCATTACATTTCTCAACGTATATGCCTACATGTATGCAGGTGCACTTACTTTGGACTGCAGACATTCTCGGCAAAGTGTCGGTATTCATTGCAAATTAAATAGAAATCGGTTGTTAGTTGAAGTTGAATTTGAAAACATGCATGCATGCAGAATATATGATTCAAAAAGAAATTCCATTTGTAACACTTTCACAAGAAGTTGCTTGCCTCTCTGCCTAGTATACATCGTCTTAGTTATAACTACGAATCGTACGCGGTATACGTACAATGCATGCTTTTCATAAATGTTTGATTTTCTTGATATTATCTACTAAAATATGATTGGTGATTTATTTCGCTTTTACTGTGCTATTCCGATTGTGTGTTTGGATATCATTCAGCTGATAATCTCTTGAATTTCTCGCTACTCTTCTTCAACTGTGCATTAAATGGACCTGAAGAACAACAACCGGCACATGCATCATCATCGTAGTGACCTAGATATCCAATTGTTAATTATGAAAATACCAACTGAGTGAATAATGTAGTGAAGCAGCATAATTGTGTTCTCTGTTGCTAGTTGTTTGTATCTTTAATAAGAAAGTCATTACTCTCAGCTAGCGTAATGATGTTTCTGATGTTCATTGCTCATACCTCCGCAGTCAGTTCACTGAAACGTTCTTTTCTCGGTAGTTTCGTTGTCCAGTAAGTTGGCCCCGAGAGTAAAAGTGATGAGTCAGTGGAATGAAAGATAAAAACAAAATCATTCGCAGTATGATTTGAGCCATTGACCAGATATTTATGTATGTACAACGAGTGCGTCAGCTTAGATCGTATTATGGACAATTTAGTTTGTTTCTTTACAATACTGACCGGATATTGTGATAAATCTAAATGCTGGATTCCTCAATAAATCGTTGCCCGAGGAAAAAAAGAGCCACATGCAACACGAGATTGCTGGTGCAGTAGAGATTTTAAATTGCATTTTATTTGCAGCTTGCTTTCTCAATTGCTGTACAGAGTCCACTACTGGCTGGTGACTGCAGACAACAAAAGTAATTATCACACAATTTGCATCAGAGTTCTGCGGACTCGGATAACGTTCTCTGGGCTGGATATATTCTTTGTGCAAACGTTCTGAGCCGTGTCGTTGAAAGCAATTTAATTATGCATTCTCAAACGGCTACCGGTAGTGTACGCCACCGCGTATTGTTTTAGGCATATCCATTGATTGTGGTGTGTAACGCAACGCGACCAGCCGTCGATCCACTCAAATCTGGGAGACTTCATTTAAATGACTATTAAGCACCGTATTGTGAGTACATCGGCTTGGTCAACTGCTTAAGCCATGTGCGTATGGCAAAAGAGGAATACACAACGACGGCGTGCAATTGACTTCATTGAGCCCCCTAGATGGAGTAGAAGCATACCAAGGCGTAACGAAGTTGAATTGTTGCCGGCAAAGTATAATTGGTTAGATGTCTATGCGACTGTAATGGTTGTAGTGTTCCGAAAATGCGTACAAATTTGCCAGCTAAAGAGACGTGTTAAAATGAAACTTTTGATTTTTTTTTCATCAGAGTGCAGGTGGCTGACTATATTGTTAGACCTAGTCGATGAATGAAGCATATTTTTAAATGACAATTGTTGATCAAATAAGTCCCAAAGAAAAAAGAAGAAAAGAGACTAATTTTACAAAGAAATATGAGCTAATAAAATGAAATTGACAACTATAACAATTCGATTTATTAGACTTATTAAAGGAATTACCATTAAATAATCAGGAATTGTTAAAGCATATGTTGGAAGAATAGCGTCTAGGGTCCCTGGTTCAAATCTCGGCACGGACGGAAAACTGCATACCGATTTTTGAGGCGACCTAATAAGCACTTGAGTCAAATCAGAGACTAAGTGAGGCGTGAATTTAATTATTTCACATCCGTCAAATAATTTTAGTCAGAAAAATTTCGATTAATAATATGAAGTCTCTACCACCTTCATCCCCCCCAAGACGCGAATTATGTTGTAGCGGGATGAACTTTCTTTTGCTTCGATTTTTCATTCTTTCATTGGAGTCAACTGCAGATCTGAAACACTTTTCTGAGGTATTCCCTTTTTTTTGTTTTTAATTGGAGTTGATAAGAGCGAAGATTAGAGTGGATTATATCCGAATACTGTGCTGTTCAGAAGTAACGAATATTTTATGATGTCCGATTTTGTTATTCAATTTCTAGTGTTTTACCATCATGCTAATTGCAAATCGTTTTTACGAAAAATTGCTTGTAGAGGTAGTCTAATTGATTTGAAATATACCGACAGCGTAAAAGATTAATGTTTTTCTCTTCACTTGCCACTTCAGATTAAATTTTAAAAAATAGTTCATAGCTTTGCAGCATACTCTAACGCCTCCAAGCATGATTTTTTTTCACGAAGATTTAGTAAATTATTCAAGCCATTGATCTCATGCGACTTTAAATCCAAAATTTCAATAGGCTGTGAATGCATATTGCGACTTCAAAATGAATTAAAACAGTTCAAATTATCTCATTACAAACTGAATCACGCAATATACTATAAATTAAATGTTGTTTGTAGATACTGATTTTCACTTTTATCTGGAAAATAATTTAAAAAAGAAAATATGAAATTGATGCAGAAACGCAGCGAATCGTAACACCAGATGTATGAATGGAAAAAATTCATAACGTATTGCATATGATTTAACGTATTGCATATTTAAATCTTAATGAATCTCAATTTTCCCAGAAGCATTCAATTTATGCAACGAATTTCGTTTTTGCAGTACGTAAATTACATATTCTTTCTGTATAAATTGCTCATATAATTTTATTCCAGGATGACAGTTCGCGGAAAAACTCAAAGTATGTACTTAAATACGTTTACAAAGTCTATACACGCATTTGCAAAATATTATGCTGAGTGTTTCGCTACTAGTGAAAAATACTGAAACCGCAGGATCCTTCAAGAGTTCTGTGGGTACTTTTGAAAATGTTCAAGTTTGAGGTACAGAGCAAACTTACCCAGATCCTCGTCCTGTACTCGATAGTGACTGTACTAAAAAAATCGTAATAGATGTTTGTAATCAGAAGGTTACGATCCGTATGCACGTAAATTCTTGAAATGATTTTTAACATAAATTGCCTAGTGCGGCAAGTCAGGCAGATCATTCGACTTGGAACCTCAGTACCAATTCGCTGGCTGCCACTGTGGTTAATGTAACCTTTTTTTCGGAGGTTACTGAATAAGAAGTAGGTGCAGTTATAGTCCTTTACTATATATAATATATTTTTAAGTAAAGTAGATTTACCAGGAGTGAAGTAGCAACGGTACTGGGGAGGAAACCTGTGGGGCCAATTCGATTGTTCCATTAGTTTCTATTATAATAACTCTAAAGCTCAGGGGATTACCCATTGAAGCGAGTGCTTAGCAATGGCAGTAGGGAGACCTGTGTGGGAGAAGCCGATTTTACTACTCCGTTCAAAGCAATTAAGTGCCTCCTTCTTACTTCTTGTTTTTCTAAGTCGCTGGTTTTATACTCAATCAACGGAAAAGCTATGATATGGCACTGCATTCAGTTGGTTAAAAAACGTGTGGTCAGAATGGTGGGCACTATGCCATTTCGATCAATAAACTAACATTACAATTCGTAAGAAATTTGGCGATCGATCCGTCGAAAAGATACAATAAATGGCCACTCCAGCCTCCTACTTTATGTCGTCTCCACACTGTGGGACATCATGGGGCCCATTGTGTAGACGGGCGATGACTTGCAGTGGCCGACAGTGGCGAAGCCTGGAAATGGCGATGGCCGAGGATGGCGTTCGAAGCGGTTTTTCACACACATCAAAGCGGGCCATCATGCGCAACCGAAAAATCGTGACCAGTGGCCCAGTGTGTGGAGGCAAATTTGTGGTGGTAGCCATAATTGTGACGATCATTGCGATCATTCCAGTGGCCGATGATGGCCCACAGTGAGCAGGCAGCATTAGGATAACCATTTATGGTCACTTAACCACTTTATCACTTCACTTTTGCTGAGCTGAGACAAAAAGCGTACCGAAGCATTTATAACGACCATTCAAGGATTTGATTTGGGGTTCGACGCTGCCACTGCAAAGGTGACATTCCCTCTGTTGCTGATGAATGAAGCTGGAGACTTTCAAAGAGCTATGTATTTCGCGTATTCACTAGTAAGGACATCATTTGGAGATTTTTCGTCATAGAGTTAGGAGTAAACACAAAATATTGATAAAGTTTTTATGGCGTAATATTATAAAATCAAGCTAATTTTCTGAAAATTCATAAATTGTATGATTTACTCTTAGAGACTTTTCAATGAAGAGAAAGGTGAAACCACAACCGAGGAATTTGATAATTTTCGAGAACTTAGTAACGGTTTTCTTTAAACTATTTGCTGGAATAGGATTTCACTTCCGGGATCAAAACAATGTATCAAAATATGTAATTTTTCCCAACACATGTTTTTAATTTTAGATATGTTTTGTTTGGGCAGCATTGAACGAATATTACAAAACAGATAACAGGAGACATTATGGTGTATTTAGACGCGCGTCCATGCGTTTTGCATCTACGTGCCCCAACTCTAGTATTTAGAAGGCGGGGTGAGGCGGCAGTGGCCGTACGTACGTACAATCACGTACTATAGACCCTATGAGGCTTTGGATGATTTGTGGATATTTGAAATTTTAACGGATTTTTAAATAAAATTAGAATTTGAATCATGTTGCCCAAAAATTCATGTTTCTATACATTTGAATTTCTATACGCCGTATTCGGCGCTACCGCTTCACTCCGCCTTGTTAACACTGGACTTGAGTTGACTGATGTAAATGCGAAACGCTTTTACGCATGTCTAAAAACACCATTATACGTATACTCTCTCTAAAGACAGGGCCAAAATAAAATAGCGGAACAGAAGAACAACTAGAAAGACTGATTTCGATGAAAATCTATCAAACGTGTTCCTAACAGATCTACAGTATGTTCGACAAAAAACTTGTCTTAAAAAAGCATTAAAACCCCAATATTTAATTGTTTTCCAATTTATGTCTTAAAATACACATTTTCGCTGCCTCAGACTAAGCGTTGGGTTTTTCCGAAACATCTCACAAATCACTTTATAGTTGTCTCGAATCACCTCAAGTACGGCCTCTACCTGGCTCATCATCCACATTCCACTATTCTTTATACTTTTTTATCACCCAAATCTCACCACGAAAAGCAAGATTCATTTTGAAACCAACCTATCATGTGCATTTTGACTCGATCCAATGACTAGTGTTACCTCTTGGTAGAAAAATTGCAAAAATGTTGGCAACCCTTCGCTAGCACAATCATAAAATCTACCAAATTTGTTTCACGTTTAGATCAGCCTTCCATGTGAATTTCGCATAGATCCAAACACGGCATTGGAGGTTATAAGAACAGAAAGATTTTGGAGGTTGTCGCCCACAAAAATTTTTCATACATTTAAATTTAAACATTTGCTGCTTTATGCGGCAAATGCAAATTTTACGTTAGCATATCTTAACATAAAAACGGCAAAGATGCTCGGTGCTGGCAATCCTATCTTAGCATGACAACCAAAAATTTACCAGATTTGCTTCACTCTTAGGCCAACCTCCAGCATGGGTATCGTTTCGAAGAAAATCAGTACAAGTTATTATATATTGGGTCATACGACAAGAGTTGTGGACATGAGTGAGTCATTTTCCCCTTTTTGATCGAATTTATTCAAATTTGCTTTAATTAACCAATTTACTCAAAAATAAATTATTAAATTTTAAATAGGTTTATTCGTATATTTTTATTTATGTTACTAAATTATTTTAGTTTATTTAACCTTACATACTTTTCTACAAAGTAGGAGATGTATATATATTTCGATTTACATATTCTTTTGAGTAATGTTGATGGGCAGATGATAAAAAAAAGCGTTTTCACCCAAAAATTAATGTTTTTTTTATTATGAATTAATGTTTCATTATTTTTTATCTACAGTTCCTAGAAATAGATCTACAAGGCCTGATGACTACATTTAAAATTCTCAACAAACAGAATCATGAAAAGAGGAGGAAAACAAACTGGATTGTTACAAAAATAGACGAAATCTGATCTTTTTGAGTTACTGAGTTATGAAACTGAGAAGCTATTAATTTGAATATAAATATTCCAAGTTTATATATTTAGTTTTTATTAAAATATTTATGAAATTTAAATTTTTCACATAAGTAGTTTACAGCTTTTATAAAGTCGAATTGGCACCAAGTTGCTCTAAAGATATACAAAAATATCTACACAAAAATGCATTTAGCTACCAACACTTGCGCTAGCCACATAAATTCACGCTTGCATATGCACATTTTTCTCACTAGACATGTTCGATATTGATTGATAGGGGATTTCATGAAACCTGATATTTGCAAATGTTCCTTGTTCTGCTGATTCTTTTATTGTTTGTTTGGGAATTTACGAGTATGTTCTAGCAACCTAATATAATCTGTCCTAAGCAGAAAAGTAATTTTGGATTTTAATTACATTTCTGGGAACGAACGTGGATTTTTATTTTTAGTTTTTTTGCACCACTACATCAGGCCGGCCATATGTAGTGACTAGCATGGAAAATGGAGGCCAATGACTCCGAAAAGTGCAATGATAATGAACGATTGGCTTCGAGGCATTGGGGAAAGTAGGGAGTGTTTCAGCTATGATGGAACGGTGTATGACGAATGTGATTCAATCGTTTGAGAGGTTTTTTTTTGCGGAAGATAAAATAAGGAAAGTAGACGAAGGGACTATACTGGAACGATAGCAGTTCGTTTTGTTTTTCTCTTTGTGGAAGATTATACCGAAATCTGAGATTTAGATGAAAGAATTGTGAAATTTTGGTGTTGGAGAATGCAAATGAATGTAAATGACAATATAATTTCGCAGTTTATTTTAAACTTAATGTTTCACATCCAGCTGCCAGAGGGTTGTTTAAGGGTTTCGGCGTAAAAAACACATTTTTTACGAATTTCGTTTAGGATTATTTTGGGTATGGAGCGAAAGCTTCTTCATGAAGCACTCTGTCGTGATTTTCATAATTCTACCCCTATTGAATGTGTGATGGTTCGTACTTGTTTTCCTACCATCTTCTTGCGTATGTTCCTTCCTTATGAATTTTTTTGTTGAGGTATCTTTTTTCGTGATTTCAATATGCCTTCCATTCACTGGGATTCAGTTTCGAATTGCATCAGGTCTAATAATCAGGCTTCCATAGTACTTTTGACCAACCTTTCGCTCAACTCTCTTTCGCAGCTTAACAAAATGCGTAGCTTTAGTGGTCATCCTTATTCTCTCTAATATTCCTTTGGAATCTTTGTATCCGCCGTGCTCCTTCCTATGTTTTAGTAGACCCTCATCACTCTCTTTTTTCTCTCTATTCTATATTTCTGACGTACCCTTCCAAGAAAGGAATCTCACTCGCTGTTGTTGCATATGAATATGTATTATTGCAAATGTCCACCCCTAAATAACAAGCGTCTCAATATTTTAGGTTCAAACCGGTTTCAAAAGTTAGCAGGGGTGGTTAGTATCGCTACGTTGTGCCAGTTGATTCAATTTACCGGAGGGCTATTCAGTATCTCTAGTTATCCAGTAAACGATGTCAAATGGGTCCGAATTGGTGGCTGCTTGAGTGGCGACTCTCTTTCCTGACGGAACGTGAATGAAAGATTAATTTTTTGAAGCTAAATATTTTTAAATTTATTGTGAGATGTCAATATTTGGAAGGTAATTTGACATTGAAGAAGATATCCGTAGACACTGTTGAAGAGAGTAGATTACTCTTAGAATATCGATATCTGCCAAGTCTAGCATCTAGCGAAAAAATGGTATTTCATTTAAAATCTTTGGTTGAGAACTGTGTTTTACTGGAGCTAGTGCTATCAGCACTTTAATTCTCCTTTGTTGGGTGGGCGACACCTCGGAACAACTTACTTCTCATCCAAAGTCAAATATGTCACTTAGTGCAATTGTTTCGCACTATTTCGTTAGCTGTCTGAAGCTTGGATATCTCTCGTTAGGACGGGCTATGGCTGTTTTTCAGATTCTCCATGGTACTGTTAAGGTGTTGGTCTAGTTTTATTCTGAATATTTTCCTAATGTAGGAAATACATATTGACCCAAGCTAAACCAACAGAGCCTATGGCCAATATGTGTACACCCCCTTGGTGTGAGATGGCTACGATTGGTCGATATTGGCCTGCATTCCGATCTGAGTAGGTTTTGGGCACCAACCAAACGGATTTGACAGGTTGACAATAGACAACTGAAGCTCACCAACTCCGGCCATGGTGTGGCCAGTAGCATCTGTCCTCGAATTGGTCTGTGGTGACCCAACCCGAGATGGTTTAGCTTGGGCCAATATGTATTTGAAGCATAAGAGCGAGGTTTTGGTATATCTGCAGTTGATGCTTTTTAGTCTTGCACGTCTGGTAGAAGGCAGTAGTACCATATGTCAGTATGGGTCGTATG
Organism: Nemotelus pantherinus; assembly: GCA_963978885.1. Classification (NCBI taxonomy): domain Eukaryota; kingdom Metazoa; phylum Arthropoda; class Insecta; order Diptera; family Stratiomyidae; genus Nemotelus; species Nemotelus pantherinus. The sequence goes on from OZ022263.1 coordinate 5,610,402, forward strand.
ATTTGTTTGTAGAGTAGCGTTTTGTTCGTCATACATATTAAGTTTTCTGGTCTGGCCATTGATTGCAGTCTGCTCAGTACACCGTTAATGGTTTGTAGCTTATTCTTTATGTGTACAGTCCATGTTAATCTGTTTTCAAATATAATTCCCAAGTATTTGGCTGTCCGTTGCCAATCTATTGTCTGGTTTTCGACTGTTATTCGTGGTGGTTGTTGACTTCGTCGTCTTGTTACGAAGATGGCTTGCGTCTTCTCGGCGTTTATTTGGATGTTCCATTTCTGGAAATATTCCAATAACACGTCTATGTAGGTTTGCAGGTTTGAAGATATAGCTTCTGCATGCTTCGAGATATAAAATATACATGTATCGTCCACGTACAAGGCTACTTTTGTTTTGATGATGTCTGCTGTGTATTAAGTATACAATATTAGAGAGAGTGCTGAACCTTGCGGGACTCCAGCATCTATTGTCCGCATTGCGGAGGGGTGGTTGTCAATTCTAACACAGTAAAATGTTTGGTCTCTTTTTCTAAAACATACTAAAGTCACGTTGAACAAATCGAACCTGAAAACTTCTTCTTTCCTTTCTTTTTTAGTTTGTTTTATTTTTTAGCTTTGCCGGATTAATATTCCACGGTTTCACTTCCCGACGCCATTTTGAAAATGTGTCGAAGTAAAACTTGGATCACAGTTAGTTGGCCGACGTCTTACTCCACTTGGATATAATTGCGCTGTACAAGGGCGTTTGGACAAACTATTCCCACGATCTAAGTAGCGGTTAAGTTATGCTATTTAGACGCCCCAAAATTTTTGATAGAACTATACTTCCCCAAAATGCACCGTGTCAACTCAGCTTAAGCACTTTTTTTTCTTGCGATTTGCTGTGATTCGAATTTCTTCCTCCAAAATTGATATATCTAAGAAGTAAATGTTACGAATGAAAATAAACTCAAGGTTTTCACATTTGTCAGGAGTTCAATTGTATTTTTGACGTCGACTTGGCATCATTCGCTTTATGAAAGTTCCCAAATCCATCCTTAGAAAACGGTTTCAACCGCGAATAAATATAGAATAAAATATTTATTTTCCATTTCAGCGTATAAATGCATACTAAAATGTATCCATTATTCACTAGTTCATTCACGATTCCGTGCAAAATGCAATCAAAAATGTAAACCTTTTGATAAGCTTTTTACAATCTCGCCAAAAAAATGAAATAACTCCCCTAAGAACTTTAAGCTCATTTTCATAAGAACTTAAAAATTAGCAATATTTTATCGATTTTTTTCTACACATTCCCACACGATTTACCTTATCAATGTCGGATCATGTTCACAAGACAATTTATTTGTATATACTCACGAAAATACCAGAAATATGCAAGCACAACTCAGATTGCAAATTTACCTGTAACGAGATAAAGAAAACCAAATATTTAGAAATACACAGAACAAACAAGTTGCGTTTTAGTTCGAAATCAAAAGTCAGTTATATGTTGGAATTTTTTCTGGAGTAAAATATCTGGGAAATGGTTTCGATTATCAATAGTGGAAAACAAAAAAATATATCTAAAATTGTGAAGAGAAAGAAGTACATGTCACTTAAAATAGCTACTGTTTTTTTTTTATATTTTCCTATTTCATTATTCTGTTCTATATCCGGAAATGTAATTCTATCTATAGATCTCGCAAGTACTACAGAAATATCTTCACAGAGTTGCCTTCTTGTTGCGGTATGTAGTTGTGTGACCACACCCTGTGTATCAGTATACAGACATACTTAAGTACATATATGAAGAATATAATTTCCAGGCTCGATTTCTTCGTAACATGCATTTAATATTTTTTTTTGTTTTCAAGCAAATATATTCTTCTTCTTGACGAACAATGTCTATATATAAGCGCGATGTTGTTGATTACAAGTTCATAAATGCGTTTTCTTTTCGTTTTTTTTTGTTAATAAATATAAATTGTAATGATGATAATTCTGGTACCAGTGCGTTACTCTTGTATATGGTCTTATCAATTTTTTATTGAGTCATAGATAGTCAATGCAAGAGTGAGTGCGAAGCGGAGGAAAGATTATTTTCTTAAGAACCGGACGAATTGAATTCAAAAGTGAATATGGGGGAAAATATGATTTATGATATTCTATTGCGTCGCATATTTTCAAGTAATAATTTAATAATAGAAGCGTAGTAGATTAAGATTGAGATGTTTTACTTCATATCAAAAAATCATTAGGAAGACGGGAGAATTTTGAGTCCTACATCACATGAGATGTAGCCTCTTGATTTTTCGATTACTGTCAATCAGAAATCAATTTCAAATACATATGACCTCAACATAATACTACTCACCACATCGAGCGTGTTGTAAAATGACACAATCTTCAAACACTTCGAATGATAAGTCGTAAGGATTCATTCAGAACTAGTGCAAAGTTGCAGCAGCCTTTTCTGAAACCGCAACCACAAAAAAGTGTCTAGATCTATAAGATTGTCATCATCATCGACACATGTGCAGTTTGTTGTAAAAGCCGTAGGTTTGTGTCGGGGTCTATTGTGTAGACTTTGAACTCGATTTCTGGTTGCATGGAGCTCTAAGCAATTGCAGCTTTGTCGGTCCATAGAAAAACCATTTGCGGTATCGTTTCACACTATTTTCTCGGATGTATTCTCAAATTGCAAACAGAATGTCAAATAGACCAACTAGTAAACACTGCAAAACTTGAAAAGATGCAAGAAAATAAAACATTTCGAAATAAATAAACGACTATTTGCCTGTGACACTTGTAAATAAAACTTGGAGAATCGAAGACAAATATGAAGTGCACTTTGAGTTTAGCTTTGCTTTCGTCCCATTCTGGAATAACGGCAGAAAAAGAACCAATGCTGAAAACGACAAGGGACAAAGCCCATTCGACGTCTTTATTCTGTAAATAAAGCAGCCAGAAACAGTCCTGAGTGGAGGAATAATCTTGGACAGTTACGACTGAACAGAAGCGAATCCGGAAAAACAAAACAAAACCAAGCGAAATATATAGGATGGAACAAGTCATGCGTGATGGCAATGCATCGCAACGAAGTATGTATGTTCCAAGCCAGTACCAGGAGAAACCACATGTGGTTAACAGTTGTTAGAGCCTCATTATATTTTTGTGAGTGTCAGAGTGTCGAGAGATATGCGGAGGATACCGAGAACGAGTGGATGGATACGGATAGATACAACCCGAATTCCGATGTAAGCTTGGATGCACTAAAAACAATCTGACGGGACGAATATCTTGCCTTCAAGGAGGACATTCCAGTTTTTCATGTTTTTTGCCTCGAAAACTTTACGATCTTTTAAGCATCTTACATAGGCCATATGGAAACGATTCCAGATATGAAGGCAGATATTGTTTGGAATAGTTTACATGCAAGAGTTTGATGAAGAGTTGAGAATTTGTCTGACAGATACTGCAATTGCCACGGTCACATTTACATATGTATTTTGAGATAAATGACACCTTTGGCTATGTAAAAACTGCATAGAGCGATTTGTTTTTCAGTTTTAGAAGTACATGTATGTATGTTCATGAAATATTGCTTAGTGGGCCAACTGCTGCTTATCTGTTATTTTTATTTCGCGAATTTTCCCGCCGATAAAATTACTTGTGACTTGTTCAGTTCTGAAAGTTCTCTTTCGTCTCCAAAACTGCCATCGTCAAAGAACATTCAACACAAAAAAAAAACATAATTCAACTTCGTAATTGTAATTCGTTCAGTTTAATATGATGAATGTAATGAAAATGAAGAAATGGCGATAACAATCAGAAATATGACGAATTGTGATGCTGGTGTAGTCGCTGCAGCCTACAATGTTAGCTGTTTAGTGCAGAAGAGTCAGATAGCGTACAATTGGTTGCCGACAATTTGAAGACAAGAACCACGACTTTTCATGATGATGATGATGATGATGGTTCTTAATGTGAGATGATATCATGGTCAAGTTATTTTACGAATGTTATCATTGAAAATGCTTTTTATTGCATCCTCTTCCCATTTCATCATTATGAAATCCACACGCACATAATGCTTTTCCTTCAATGGTTCAAAAGAATTCAAAGAATATAATCACTGGAGTGCAATTGCTTGATGATACTGGCGTGATTGTGATTATGTTCAATGACATAGTGGTTGAGTGAGAATAGAAGGTCAAATTTATGATAGTAGATATTAAAAGAAAAAAACAATTTTTCCTTTGTTTTCTGCTTGCATCAATTGCGAAGTAAGAACCCGAATTCAGATAGGTCTAAATCAGCTAGAACCTAAGATATAGTTTGCCATTTCAGTGAGCGAAAATATTATAATTTTGTAGTGTATTCCAATAAAGACGTAGTTTTTAATTTAGAGAAAATATTTTGTTAGATTTGGTGGAACAAGGTGGGTGGATGTACTAAGGAAGAATTGATACTCAATTTTTCAATATTTTCAAGGGCAAAAATAAGCACACCAAGAAGTTGTATTCGAATTGACTCTATTTCGTTTATTTTATTTCAAACTATACGCCGCGTACACAAATAAAAATATAACAATCAATGCAAGTAGTTCATTAACTTGGAATATTTACAATGGTTTAGGTAGTCTATGGCGTGAGCTCATTAGTCATATTATTTTAAACTTGGAACTGGAAATTAATTTATTTTTATATTAACCGAGCAACGTCTACACAAAACAATAACAAATCTAAATAAATTTTTCTCAACCTAACTTAAAATTATATTGCCACATGTCAGCCGACCTTTGTCTAATTGTCAATTTAATAGGGAAATTATAAGGAAAAATATTTAGTTTAAGAATTTAAAAGAATGAGTTTTTTTTTTGAAAAATAGTTTAGGGATATTTTTATTAGTTTGAAAAATTGTTAAATATTTTGCAGCATCTATATATTAGATCCCTGTCTCCATAGACAGTATGATGTTAATGCTCATTGAGGAGACGTGCGTGCCTAGTAGATAATTTATTTTTTACTAAAAGCAATTTTATTGCGAATATATATAACGTTAATCACACTCCTATTAACATTAAAAACGAACTATGCGCATAATACTGCTCTCTTTAAGGAAGGGTCGCCAGCTTTAAGAAACTCAGTATGTAACAATAGGCTGGACGACTTTCAAAATCATGTGGATTATAGAGATCTCTCAATGCAAAAAGCATGAACTGCTTTTGGACAGATTCCGATTGAATAGTGTGGTATATTTTCACATTGTCCGCATAAAACAATTGTCGAATGTCGGATAACACCTCCGAGAGATCCGAAATAAAAATGTTGAAACAGAAGCGGCCCTAGTTGGCAGCCTAAGGGTACTCCAGAAGAGACGGTAGTTTTTTTTTGAAAAGAAAGTTTTGGAATCTAACATGTTGTGTTCGATTTTGTAGGTAATAATTCAACCAATTTAGAAGGCTCTCTGAAATTCTAAATTTATGGAGCTTATGCTTCAAAATATCATGGTCGACGCGGTCAGAAGCTATGCTGAAGTCAGTGTATATTGTATTGATTTGATGCCTTTTCTCCATATTGCAAAGCACATTTGAGACTTTTATCATTAGGTTCGAGGTAGTTGTCCTGTTGAATTTTGTGAAGCCATGTTGCTACATGTTTAGGAAAGGATCAAAAACAATTGTAAGTTTTTCATAAATAATTTTCTCTACACAGCTTAGGTGTAGCTGACATAATGGTGCTACTTATATAATTTTCAACTGCGCTTTTATCGCCACATTTCACACACAATTGGCTCTTTGACGGCGATCACAGGGTGGTATTGGTGTGCCTCGTCCGTCAAACTGCTTCCTTGAAAGCAACGAACTGGGATGCAACATTGATCAAGCCCCTAATAACATCAAAAGTAAAACAGCAGGGTATGGTATCCTCCACAAGATAGTTAAATTTAGAAAATTTAGTACATATCTGAATAACGATAAAATATCAAATTCATGTGGACTATAAAGATCTTTCAAGACAAATAGCAAAAATTGCTTTTCATACTATTCGATCCTATCAATATTGACCTCAAAAGTAGGATTCCAGATAATCCACGCATATTCGAACATCGCGCCAACCTGAGCGGTGCACAACGATTTCGTGACCCATAATCTTTTAAATTCCTTCGCACGTCTTTTGATGAATCCTAACCGCTTCCTAGGCTGAGTTAAGAATTAAGATCAATATAATTTCTTGTCAGCCCTAGTAAATCTTATCAAATAATTCTATAATCTGTAAAATGTAATCCTTAATCTTAAGGAATTCCTACTACTATCCAGATAAAAATACTCGTACTAAAAATTTGGCATCTTAAAATTATATTTTTCTGATAAAAACCCGTTGCAAGCCTGGGGGTTGAAATTGATAGGGACTTCCGTTACAAGCAATATATTAGAATATGGGGTGATCAGCATCACAGCTCACTTCTCTCTTGATATTGACTAAGCCAACTATTCACTTATTTCCACGTTTATGGCTGGATTTGAACCAGGGGCCACAGACAAGATTACAGCCGGTGCTCTAGGTTACTCGACTAGAAAAGTTTTTTAGCTCAAAGTTTTGTTTTGGTTCATACAACTAAGGTTATGGGTCTGAGCGAGATTCTTTTGCAGAAAATATGCAGAAATGTCCAATGAATAAACAAACAAGTTACTTTGCTTCTGGTTCGTCTCAGATACTCAAACATACAGACATACATACATCTACGGTCCTGGGTCATGCATACTCGTGGGAGCCACCCAAGTTAGCAAACAGTAATCACTCACTGGACTCCACACATTTCTGGAGCCTTGCTGATAATCATGAAACACCAAGTAAATTGCATTTGCCTTTGATCTGTTTGAGTTTGATCCGAACATCCTCCCCAGAAATGCCAACGAATTAAAGTCAAAATCAACTCTCTGACTATATATTTCATCTTTCAGTGACCGCCCCTACCCTAAAATTCCGACTTTATCAACTCTTTCCCTCGCATCTATTTATAAGATTTATCAGTCACTTAGCTGTAATCTTTCTTCAAATTGACTTATTTTTCAAAAACAAAAAAAATATATTCAAATAATATGTACTTTCGAAGCAAAAGAAAACCCGAAACCACTGGTGTGCAATAAGTTCTCGAAAAACGACTGTACACTTTCTATCAATTCCGATTCCCATCTGCAATAACAATGTCATGACACTCGAAACTTCTTTTTTTCGATGTCACTACAATTACACTGGCGCTAGTTTGGGGAAATCGTAAGAAAGCGGAATAATACTTGGTGTGCATTCGGTTGTCAAGCGAAGAAAATATGATAGAAACACGAACTCCCCAATTATTTGTAAATAGCTAAGAACGCCGCAGCGAAAGTGAAGATTGATTAGACACAATATATAGAGATAACATTGAACTGAACATTGATGTTGTTGTTTTTGCTCTTGATTATGATGAAGAGCAGTCAGGCTTTCAAAAGTCAGTGACCTGTGTCACTGTCACATAAAAGTGAAAAGAATGTTGGATGTAGGATGCATGCAATCTAATAACGCATACGTTCATTTTCTTGAAGTGAAGCGAAATGTTATCATTTTGGGGAGGAAATTTATTTAGTGTGGGCATGAAGGAATGAAAATTTAAAGCTGTTGATGTAGATATTCTCTGGTAAGTCAAAAACTGTGTGCTTAACGTCACACTATGCTTACGGAAAATGCATATGTATGTGCTCGATTTATAGTGTAGATGTTGTGTTTTAAGGACTCGTGAAGCTATAGACGATGTCTCTTTACACAGTTAAGTTTGAACGAATGTCGTATAATTCACACTACAACGACTATGTCTCCACCGTGAGGTCAATATGAGCACTGGATTTTGTGCAATTTCGTGATTTAATGTGAAGAATTCGGAGGTTTTCGATTTTGTTTCTGTAAATGAAATAGCAAAAAAAAAATTTCTTCTGATTAATGTTCATATTTCTTTCCTTTCAATGGTTATCTTTTTTTTTGTAGTGAAAAAAAATCGCATCTGAAAATGCACGTGCATTTTTTTCTTCTGTTTATACTGCAGTACCGCTACGTTGCACAATTGTCTCGCTAAGCTTGGCCTAGTCTGACTAACATCAACAAAACTAAGAAGACTAGACAAAAATCTAATACTCAAGTCGGTTTCTCGAAAATGAACACGTTTCTTCCTCGAAATAATAATAACAAACAATCATCAGCATCGTAATGATTATTACGAAAAGAAAACAGCCAAACCGAAAGGTTACTGGAAACAGCAGTCACAAACAATACGAAATCTAGAAGTAATGTTTGTAGCATAATACTAGCCGTAAAACAAGTCGAGTGAATCGAAAACAAAAACAAAAACTCCAAACATGGAAACGAGCAATTCACCGACTTTTGGAATTCCTTCACGAACGAGTGATCGAAAGACGACGTGGTGCGCGGCGGTGATATTGCAATTTTAAAATTATTATAATAGATTATATGCACGGTCGAAGTGCAAAAATATGAGTAATAAGAAACTGAAAACGAGTAAAATAATGATTATGGACGAATTTTAATTTGCACTTAAATTCAGAAATTGATTGTTGGACGAATCAGTTTGTTGGCGGAATTTAGTTAGGAATTTAGTAGGAAATCGGAGGTTATTACGTCTGTTTAAGATGAAATTAATGTCAAGAATATCCGCTGATACCTACTTCATTTTAGTTTTAATAAGCATGGTAACGATCTTGACACTGAAAGCAAGGTGATTTAGTCTAAATTGAACTGGGCTTGGGAACAACTACTATTGTTAATATTTTCTGCAAATTATTTTTGCAGTTTTAAATTAAGTTAATATCTTGAGGCTGATATTATTCAAAACGAAATATTCAAAATTACACTTCCAAATTTTTTTTTGACTCATCTACTTCATGGACATACATATATTCTGCATTCGAAATCACAAGTTCATCTTTTACTTAAAAAAAAAAGTCATACCTTCTATTCAAAAAGGTCTTATCAATTACAACGATACTTTTCGTCAACTAAAGTCTATAGTACTTCTACGTGACGAACGAAAAGAAACCTACACTTCTCATCAAAATTTTTTCCGTTAAATATCAATCATCGCATCTTCGTATTAAACAAAAACATAAAAATGTCACCTTATTCCACGATCTGTTTCACGTCGTCCCTTCACAAACTGCAAGGTAAACAACACCACTACATTTTCCGTTAATTACGGAAATATTTCCTATTCGAAATTAAACGCATGCAAGGAGATGATCGTAAAATTTAATTTTATCTCGTAGCGTTTCAATTTGCATTCCTAAAAGAATTTGGTTTACTGTGCTACTTTCCATTAAGTTGTCGAAAGATACGTGTTTCCTCTATCACATAAATTATATCAAATTGTACTCCAGACGCTGAGGGCACGTTAGCATAACATCGGGATGAATGCAATGATTTTAGCAGTGCTTAGACGATCGAATCTGGTTTAAGTAGGATATCATGCGTGTCTGGTAGAACTTTTATGCGTATATTTTAACGCGGAATCAGGCATGAGTTGCTTGAATGGTTTTGGAGCCGTTACTCTGGTATGAGAATGTTTAGTTTGGTTGCGAACGTGGCGAAGAGCATTAAGGAGTTGAACCAAAATTTCGAATAGCTTTGTTGTTCACTATTAGCACATGGATGCGTGAAATATCTGCCACACCTTAGGAGGTAACTTCATCCAACGCCCTTTGTACTTCAGGGATATGCGTACAAAGAGAGATGCATGTACTTAACTTCTTTTCTAAAAGAGTGTCAAATATCTTAACATTTTTGTGGTGCACATAATTGTTTCCTATTGACGCTAAGCAAGGAGAGGATTATTATCTTTTTTCAAAGTCTAATCCAGACAAATATATTGCTGAGAGAGTTGGTTTTGACGTTATATCATTGGCTTTTTTTCAATTCGACATTGGAGTCGATGTTTGGCTCCAACTCATTTTTTTTAAATTATTGTTGCAAACAGATCAAAGAAAAATGCAATGCACTTGGTGTTTCATGATTCTCAACAAATTTTGTCGTTGTGTCTAGTGAATGACAGCTGATTCCTAGCTGGGGTGGCCCCTGGTTCGAATCCAGCTGTATACAAGAAATCAGGAACATAGATTAGACTCTGCGTTTGAGTATCTGAGATGAATCAGAAGCGAAGTCAATTGTGAGTTTATTCATTCGATAATTAGGTATCTTGATTAACAGATGCAGTCTCTAATAATGTCACATCCCTAATTTACAATTAAGACTTTGGTAACGGTGGGTATTTTAGTGAGTGGATTTTCAGATAACCCTTTATATCTATGGAAAGGAAAAATCCAGTAAAAAGCAGAGTGCGAAATGAAAACTGATGTTGAGCTTGGGTATAAGGTTGTGAACATTTTTTTAACCCTATGTGGGCGCTGAATGCCTAAAGTACAAAATTTGTTAAATTCTCACTCTGTCATAACTTCTCATAGAGTCATCAGATTAATACGAAATTTATAGGACATATTCATAATAATAAGGAATAGGCCTTTGTGAATTAACGAGCAATCATCCAGTCTCATGAAAAGATTATATATAATAATGAAAATAAAAATAAGAAAATAATAAAAAAAAAATAGCCAAAGAAAAGGTGTATTATATGAGTTTAAAAGATGAATTCAAAACACTGTATAAGAAATATATATATATATATATATATATATATATATATATATATATATATATATATATATATATAATTCGTTCAGGAATAAGTATTAAAATGTGACATTTTATTTTAGGACTTGGTTTTTAAAAAAATGTTTTTTTATGCAAAGAACGACAACGGAAAAGGACAAAGTTTGAGATCATTGTGTTGCCTAACGGTACGCAACAACGGTAAATAAAAGTTTTAGTTCGCGGGAAAAGAAGAACGTTCAATACAAATTAGGATATATTAAAACAATCAGATTCTAGGACAGGAACCCGACTGCTTGGATTAGAGAAAAAAGAATGCGGTAAGGTAGTCTGAAAAGGAAGACAATTGCCTAAGAAAACTGTGCGTGATCCAAGAGAAGGATTCTGCAGTATCGAAAGTCGATGATTATAGCCGCAATAAGGAATATTGAATTTTGTAAAACAATAAACTAGTAAGCCTACGTTAGACGGATTCTTATGCTTCCAATTGAAGTTGGTAATGGAGGTATCATACTTGACCGCAGTATTCCAAGACACAACGAACAAATGAAATACAAAAGATGCAAGCAGGCGCAGAAATGTTTTGGAAGATCTAAGATTAAAGACAGATTATTTATAGGTCTTGGCCATAGTACAACACATTTGGTGACACTTCGAAACATTCAGAGTAAGTCCTCTAGTGGTGAATCAGTTTTCAACGCACATAAATCATTTTACAGCAAATGACTCGATTACTCTGAACATCCTGGAGTCACCAGCATGCAAAGGACAGAGAGAACGATTAAAGAATGGTAAATAATTATTAAACAACAGGAACACCAGAGGGCCCCGAATCGAACCTTGCGGAACTCCTGTCATAGGAGGATAAAATGGAGCAGAGGTGTAGGAATTGACAGTTACAGCACAAATACCATCAACAATATAGGAACAGAACTAAGTGAGTAGAGGACTAGAAATGCCATAATTTTCTAGCTTCAGAAGAAGAAAACAATGATTTGCAGATTCAAAAGCATAAGAAAAATCCGTAGGCATAACATCTATTTCCTTTTGTTGATCAAAGGCAGATGCAACAGCAGTGATGAAAGAAAGCAAGTTTGTCAATGTGGGTTGCCATCTATGAGTCCTGGTTGCACTGGACTGGAGCTTGAAAAATTTGGACAGAAGTATTAGACTCGACACTCTTTCAAGCAGTTTACTAAAGCAAGAAAAGAGTAATTTGAAATACAAGCAGGACTACCAGTACTCTACGAGTATATTGGGAAGCAGAACTTTAATAGCAGAACTTTAATTCAGTATAGTTTGTACCACAAGAGAATAATGTGAGAGAGCATTGGGGAGAAGCAGCGGGAAAAGGAAAATGTTGTTGCGAAAAGAAGGAAGAGAATTAGTGACCAAATAATTCGCAAAAATCTTGTGAGGTGAAAGCGATTTATTCGTTGAACATCATTCAGTAGAGGATACAAGGGAAGTTTTTTGTAGAGTGATTGTAGGACCAAACGGCTGGTTTGTTTGGATAGTGCATTGCGTGCTTTGCACATATTTTCCTTTTGGAAGATAGCCTCTTCTACTCATGGAGGTCATTTTGGGAACCTGAAAGAAAGGGAATCAATTTATTCTTTAGCCAGGGCAGAAAAATTTGCAGTAGAAAAGGTTGAGAAATGAGATGTTTGCAATTTTCCTTTTCGCACGGCGGCTCAGGGAGATTTATAAAACAAGTTAGAGCTAGCAAAAGAGGTAATGATGAGAAAGGACTGTATTTAGCGTGATGAAAGACTCTGGTACATTCGACAAAAATTGAATCAAAATTTGATTATTATGAGCTGAGAAACTGAGCACAGTGACAGAAAACAAGAGGTAAGCAGAGATGCTGTTGGCAGATATGAAAGTTAAAAAAACAACAACACGATGAGATTGTGATTTCTGCACAATAACCTAAACAAAATTCAATGGACAGATTGGTTTCGAAATGGAGCTGGTCTAATAGACTTTTGGTGACGATGAACGGGCGATTCGCTTACTTTCGTTCAGAGAAAAACTAGCATTAAATTTGCAAATATCGAATACTCGACCAGATGGATGGGTTGTGAGTACGAAAAAGTGATTTCATACAAATTTTAACTAGATAAAAACTGAACGCAGATCTAAATATTTCCGCTGCTTTTCTTCGAAAATTTGTTTTTCTAACGGTACCAATATACAAGAGTTTTTCGCCATAGCCACTGAAACCATAGATATGTAAAAATTACGATTTGAACACCAATCATTACATTGATAAATACTAATAGCAGAGAGAATGTGAACAGAATATTGATATATTTGTAACCTGCGCAGCGAGTGAATTTTTTTTTACAAATACGTAGCTTGACTTGAACCGTTACATTGACTAGATATGCCGGAAATCTAGTCTGTAACCAATTTTCCAGGTTTTTTGATTTTATCTATTTGGGTTACTGTAATTTTCTAAATGACATTAAAATTAAACATATAAATTGTAGATGAATCAAATATAAATATAAATTATAAAAATACGCATGCCAACTATATCAAAAGGAATGAACAGGCTTAGGTTTTTTTTTGCAAAACAAAACGGTATTCTACTCATGCACCCATTTCAATTCATAATTTCTTCATTGACAATTAAAGGCTCGGAATGCGTATCAAAATTCCATAAATGCTCTACTCATAACCCGACTATTACACATTCGCTACGTCTGCTCTTCTATCTAATGGTTCCCACTCTTCCACGATTTCATATTACCGTCGGGCAACCAACTCCTTTTATAGTCGTCTACACTGCCTACCACCAATGTCATTTGTTCGTTACCCGCTACACATAGCAGCAACAATAACTGTAGTTATACTGGCGTGGCATACACATATTTCCCAAGAGTACCCCTATCGAATAAGAGGACAATCAATTGAATAAAGTTAGACGGAAAGTACAGTCAATGTCGATTACGACGTTGTCGTCGTCGTCGTCGAACAATCCACTTTTGAAATTAATGTGCAGTCCCTATACTCCATACATGACGAGATACGAAGAATTCTTTTGGGGTATAGTAGCTGGTATTGAATATAGAGCGGCAAAGTATAAAACCGTAGCATCGATTGGATAAAGGCAGAAAAGGAACATCAATTTTAATAACGTTTATTGATGGAAAATTGCCATTATTTCATCCGATATGCTGGTTAATTCTCTATTTCAAGAAAGTATGGAGCGTCGATATGAAATTCTATGTAGTAGGGTTGTATTATTTAAGGGTATTGTTAATATTTTTTGGTTTTTAATGTGAATAATTGGTGGTTTTTGGACTATTCTCATTTTATATACCAAAAACAAACAAAAAGTGGTACTTGAATTAGTGAGGCTTTATGATTAAAGCGTGGTGTACCGCAAGGTGCAGTACTCGCTTCTTTACTGTTCACCTGATGTAAGCAAAATTACAGCAAACCTGCGGAGACAATTTGTTTTTGTCAAGAGCACAGTGTGGTAGATTCAAGCATTTTTAGAAGAGGGTCGATTGAAGATAGCTCACGCAGCGCAAGACCTGCAAAATGATCCTTATTTTCTAGAACGTGCTCTTACTAGTGACGAGTCTTGGTATTTTATATACGACTCGAAAACCGAGCGCCAGAGCATAGAATGACATATTTCATCTTGTCCAAGGCCCGGCAACCAGGGAATTGTACACAAGGCCAAACAATCAATCAATACTTTTACAGGTAGGTTCTTGAAAAACTGGTACACAAAACATTAGGAACAAATGGGTTTTATATTACGACAATCCGCCTTTTCATTCAGCTATTTCAATAAACGAGAGAGTAAAAACATTCCTGTGACATTTGATACAATACTCGACTGACTTGAGTACTTGTGACTTGTTCCATCTGCCCGAGATTGAAAAATCACTTCAACACACGTCATTTTGGGACAGTCGAAAGCATTCAAAAGGCTGTAACTGACTAGCTGAAGGTTATTCCAGCATTACAACGTAAGCTTAAGAACGAAATGTATTTTTGTTTTGTGAATACTGTGCAAATATTTCCTGCATATATTGCAAATTTTTCAGAAATAAAACATTTTAGTATGTGTAGTCCTTGGTTCGAATCCAGCAAAGGACGATCAACTTTGACCACTTATCGACCTTTGTGTAGATATCTGCGGCAAATCAGGTGCGAAGTGAGTCGTGGAACTCTACACTTCTACATATTTATCATGAAATTAAATTTCTAGTAACTTCAACCCCCAACAGGTTAACGTCCAATTTCACTTTCTACGTAAAATGTGAATCCAAATTGACAATTTGCATGAAAATTCGTTTGTTCTTTTTTAAAAAGAATACCTTTGCACCTTCTGCGGTAACTAATTTGTGATGAAAGCATTAACATGACGAGCAACCACTAACACCACTTTGTTGATTCTAGAGGGAAGTCTCTCTAGAATAATTCATATGTAATGAGAGGACAGACGACAAGGGACATGGCTAAAAAGCACGTTCAGCTGGTTTGCGCCCTTGTCGTTCATAAAGAGGAGCACCTGGCGTGGAGACTCGGGGATGACGTGATCAAGGTAAGCGAATTAGCGGATAACTACCAAAGTTTGCCAGGTCAACGCAGGAGGGATCAATTCGCTTTGGAGGCTGCCGATATTGTTCGCGGCCAAAGTGCGACGGATTAGCTTCGGTCGAGGGTTTGAGTATTTCCGGAGAATATCCTGGGTTAGGCTTACAAAAGGTCGCGTCGATCGCGAAGTTTTCTTCTTAGAAACGAGTGCTCAGACGCAAAATGCGTTAAAAGTTCTGACACGTGGAACGATTTAAAGCAATGGGGCAGACCGTCATCGTAACGGAATTCTGGAGACCATATGGCCTCTTTGCTGAGGATACATATCATTTTTAACACATAACAAACTGCCCTCGGTGGAGACAAAGGCTTCATTTACTACGATGAATTTAACTGCTGAACGGTAAGGTAGCAGCTTTGATTTATACATATATACAAAAACAAAGAGGGCTTAGCTTTTCTGCTTAGCAAAAACAAATTCAAAAACATTTCGCGGAGAAACTGAAGCGCCGAGAGCTTGAAAATGATTTCAAAATACTTCACCATTTGCTGGCAACACTACTGGACTGGTATTACAGCGACAAAATTCAAAAATAACTACACAACCCTACAAATTAATGCTACCTAATACCCATCAAATTCACTTCACGATCACGAATATTATATAAATTATTTAAAATACGCAAAACAAACATGGATCTCTGCATCATTCGAATACCACCATAAAATCATCTTAATCTACTGAATAATGACAGGATTAAATCAAGTGAAAATCCACTTTATCTTTTCAAACGAGAGTAGCAGAGAGATTGTCAAGTAATAGCACAGCGGGCGTATCAAGAGCATCAGCAGTAGCATCATCGTCATCCTCTTCATCGACGACAACAACAGCAACGCTGGATCATGATAATAATACTCGAAAAAAAATCTCTTCTCCACAGCATACTTGTCTGAGTCTTCTTACATTATTCTTAAATAGAATTTAATCCAATCATTTCCAATAACGTGAATCTCATGGATTCATCCTCTTCATAGTCATTCGTTAGTCTGTTGGAGCTTGACTTGACTAGTGGCTGGTGACTTTCCCTAGCTTCTTCCTTCTGCTTCTGAAATATCTTTCGGAGGGTAAGTAATCTAACTACGGCTGCACACTACAAAAGTGCAACAGCCGTAAAATGCATTTAATAGCAGATTACAAAAGAACGACGATGTTGATGCGGCTGTTGAAGGAAATATTGAAAGAATAAACGAACCATTTGCGGGGAGAATGCATCTGACACAAGTGCCGAAGACAATTCGATTGGATGTGGCGTAGTCTGATTTGAATCGATAACTCAAGGAATTTAAAAGATTATATCTGCAATCATTTAGAGAAAGATCGTGGATAATGCATCGGGATGAATAAAATTCTGATTTTGCTAATAAAGCTCTTTTTATCTTTCTTTTTGCAGAAGTAGAAAAATGAAGCAGAATGTTTTTGTTGCAAAAATAATCGTTGCCTGATAGTTCTCAACATCTGCTACTTGTCGTTGCACTTTGTCAGTACAAAGTCATGAAACATTCTATGGGCAGGCATCTTATCCATGAAAAACGGTATCATCAACGTCATTTACGAGTTCTCCTCCGTCCCTTTACCGACTGACTTCAAGTGAATGTTTGAATTGTGGGTGGTTGTAAAAGTTACGCAGGAGTTTGCTATTCAACTCTTCTTACTTCATTCACCATCATCTTCAGACATAAATTGCTATAATTATTCCATTTAATATATCAGAGGGAAAATATTTGTTGCTGCTATTCGTCTACCATGATTTTCCTGAGACCTTGGGATTTGCTTCTGATGTAGCTGCCAGCGTTGCATTTCGACGTCGTCTGACACCCGTATGAATAGCGAAGACGAAAAGCTATTGGAGAGGCATCCTCTTAGCAGACCATTATCATTCGTTGTTGTTGTTGTCGTCGTCTTCTATCTTGCAATCATTATGTTTCAGTTGTCGGGGCAGCATTACAACAATCTGCGCTTATTAACAAAATGACAAGGGAAAATGGTATGGAATGCTTGCAAGTTGTATCTTAGCAGCAAACAAAACGTATACGGTGAATAATTTGCTTTAGAACAATTGTTGATTTGCCGAAGAATGCCGTACAGAGCTGAAGCAACAGATTAATTTTCATAAAGTTCAACAAATAGTTCAGTATTCTGCTTGGTAGCTTACAGGAGTATGTCTGGCACAACGAGAGTGTAGACATGAAATTGTTGTGATATATATCAAATTAATTATTTAATAATGTAAGATATAAAACGATGAATCAAACTTGTCAGATTGAATTGCATAAAAAAAAATTGTATCATATTGAAATTAACCCATAGCTGAGTTACTTGAAATTGGTTTTGTCTCAACTGGTTGTGTTTCGGGATTATTAGATAAACATTGAACTTTTTGATGCTGATGAAAAAATAGTTAATGGCAGATACGTCCATTTTACAACTAGAGGAGATAGAAGGCGCGACTTTAATTTATTTCAAGCCAATTTGAAACATCTACTTACTTCAAGAAGAAGAAATTTTCTACCACCCGAAGAATCAGATAATAAATTTATTTAAACTGATTCAGTTTTTTTTCTGATTTAACCAAATATGTTAATTTAAAGACAATTTGTAATAATAATAATGTACGATAATATAATTTAAAGACATCTAAAAAGTGCTAGTACATCAATTTCTTAAGAGGAATCTATTATATATCCTCTTCCTCAGTGTTTGTAACACTGGCAGCGACATTGAAGGGCAGATTATCCTCGATAAACTGATATTTTAAAGGGAAAATTTGATTTTTAAATTAAAATATTGGAATGGATTTTGCTCATAGGCGTGCACAGAAGTTTGAAAAATAGGGGGCAAGCACCCAAATTCAGCACACACTTTTCTTAACTTTGGGTGAAGTATTTTCGAGGCATAGTAAAGGTGTAGGTATAAGGTAACGTGTAAAAAACGTTCAAGAATAGTTATAAATTTCAATTATAGAACGGCAATTGCCACTCCTCGCCCCTACCTGTGCACGTCACCGCCCTAGACTTTGTTAATACGATGGCCTTGTTCTGATATAAGAATATTTCATTAAATTGGAAGTAGAGGAACTTTTGAATGGAACTGTAGCTAGAAGATAGAATGATAGAAACTGCTATTATCCAAATCTCAAAAAAGGCGAAATAAAAAACAGCTACTGAAGGCCAAAGAAGAGTCAATTGGCAAAGATGCAAGAAGCAGCTGCTATAGGCGAATGAGGTAGCGACTGTAGGAGGCAACGGAGTTGAAAGTAAACAGAACTAATAAAAGTAACCAGCTAAGACCGGTAGTGCAAGAGTTTCTACTTTTTCTGTAAATGACACTGATTTGGGATTGCTTCAATGTAACTATTCAAATTCAGAGGTACTAGTTTTAATTATTGATTATCTAAGGTTCCTTTAGCGATTCTTACTACAGTGATTAGGACGTCGCCACACATATTCTAAGAAAAGGTAAGGCCATAAATTTAATGGGATAACTTTGACATATCACAAGTTTGTGGAACACTCAGCTATTTCAGAAGTCGGTTTTGGAGTTGTCAGAGACTCTTTTAATTTATTTTCGCCGACTCACTCAACAGAGTACTTTATTTGTAAATAATTGGGCTGTGCTCCGCCAAAAGCTACGAAACTGATGTTTCGGAACCTACAATTTCAGACTTGGAGTCCTATATAACTTCCGAATTCTAGATGGATGGATTGAAATAGATTGCATGCATCTAAAAGAGGGTTGTCATTTCAACAATTCGAAAATTGATTAGATCAAACAAAATATCGAAGTGGATGTGGCATTTTCTTAATAGATTCTTAAAGCATTATTAAAACCGTGCACCGAACCAAAATTAATTGCTAAACCATATGTTTTGTTAATATGAGGAATCGATTGAAGATATACTGAAAAACCAGTTGAACTATTTAGGTTTATCACCCTATGAATCTTACAACAGAATATGTTCAAAATTTCGAAAAGAAGCCGTTTTCAGAAGTATACTTTGATGCACTTATTTCAAGCCTATTTATCAACCAGAATAATAATATCAAAAATCAGTTATGATCTAATAAACAGAAAATAAAAATAATGTAGTAACAATGGGTTACTGTGCACAAATTTATGTTGTAGATCTGCAATAAATTTAGAAAAATTGCATCGTAGATCTAAATAGGCGAATGCTGTAAGAAATAAACATATTTGGATAAAAAAATTACAAGAAAGAGAATGCAACAAATGTACAATTTTGTAAAACGTGGCTCAACCTCAATGCTGTTTAGCCTTTTTATTGCAGTGAAATCCCCTATAACAGGCATCTCCCGTAAGTCAACATTTCCATTAAGAAGACAATTTTCCAGGACTCGCACACTAGCAAAGTGCTGATTTTCGAATAGAAAATTGTCATATTTACTAAACCCCTAATGCCTCGACACCCGGAAAAACACTTCATTTTGATTGGGTATCACAAAAAAATCAAATCGCAGATGATATTTCAAATTTTTTTTTTCTAAACAGAAGCTCATGTTCAAAAACAAAAAGCTTTCTAGAAGGGGTTCACAATAATAAGTATCATACACATTGGATTCATTTCAGTTATTACTAACGATATTCCTTGTTTTCTATGTAGCATCACCGGTTTGACATTTTTCAAAATGGTAGGAAATATTTTGATATATTCTGCAATATTCAGTCTGACCAAACTGACTGCGCTCTAGTACTTTACATGTGACAATGAACTTGTGCTCTTTTTGCAATTTTCGAAGCATTTCTAGAACGCATTTGCTGGTATGGGTTTAAGTCCCTTTAGAGATTCGGTCTTTATTTCTTCAATATTGTGGTCCTTTCATAGTTCTTTTAAGCTTTGGGAAGAAAGCGGTTACAAAGCTAACATCAAAGTTTTTTTCGCCTAAAATTTAAGCATGACAAGTGAAGTGTAAGCAAGTGTATCGACCGTAGGACTTTGTGGTCGCGATTAAATACGCCGTTGAAATCGTGGAACACAGCAAGTAGAACCTCCACATCCGATCAAGCTTGACAAACTTTTTCGGCTTTGGTTCTGTAGTGAGCTTCCTTTGGGACAATTAGAACATAGTTTCGATATTATATGAAATAGACTTAAATTTTCATCGTATCACAAAACCTCATTAAATAACCTGCTTTAGTCTGAGGGCTTACTCCTTTTCTCATTAATGGGGTCTGCATAGTTTTCAAACCCTCACATCCGCAGGCCGGTTTGTCTTATTCGCAGTGCCCTAAATGTGATTCGTTTCACGTGGTAAGGTATCGTTTATGAGAACTCTATTTCTTATACACTGGCCTAAAATATTTGGAGGGTTCAGTGGACACTTGCTTGGTGTAGGCTTTCGGAAGAGAGGAATAGTGTCGAATTCTAGGAGGTACGGAGGAAAAGAAGGTTCGCTCAGTTCGCCCTAGCTGTGTTACATAAACCATGGCGGCTGTAATCTTTGGATCAATGGAAATCAACAAATTTAACTGTAAATTTGCAAGGATAGATATACTAGTAAATAGTAAGCTGTTTTGCAGCATCAAATTTTCGGCTTTTTTAGAAGCCAGCACCAACCACCCTAAGGACGCCACTTACAACTTCATTATTTATACATATGAGGAAAACAGAATTTCCACACTTAGGTTCTTGAAATCCTGCGTAATTTCGGTAAATATTTTCATAGCACTTAGAAGAATAAATGCATTCTAAATTAAAATAGTAAATGCATTCCACAACAAGCGCTAAAGTATCTAAACTAAGTGATCCTGGGCCTAGTTATTAGGAGCTTAAGAGTTTTCATTTCTTCAGGTTCCGTTTCGTCTGGATGGCTTATTTGGGGTGGGGCTTTAGTTAAAGGTAAGCTCCCAAAAGAAAAACATTTCATACACAAGACTGCTTGCCTCCTTTTAGGCGCCGTTTCTTTTTAGGCCTTGTGTTTGACTTTAAGCGCCTTGTGTTTGTGATCGTTGCGGTTACTTCATTTGTCTATGAAGGATGAAATTAAGTAGCGTCCTTTTTTCGATTTAGATAAAATCAACTTCATATAGACAGCCACATAGAGCTAGCAAAGCGTCACACCAGCATCGTTGGGGTCTAGAATACAGGATACTCTGTAAGGGTACGGCCTTCACCTTGCTCTAGTGGCAATACATTTTTCA
Organism: Nemotelus pantherinus; assembly: GCA_963978885.1. Taxonomy (NCBI): domain Eukaryota; kingdom Metazoa; phylum Arthropoda; class Insecta; order Diptera; family Stratiomyidae; genus Nemotelus; species Nemotelus pantherinus. The sequence continues at coordinate 5,631,878 of OZ022263.1, forward strand.
AAACCATTTTTCATTTGACCCATTCTGGGTTTCGTTGAATTCACTCAGCAACTGATGAGAAATATTCGTTCGGTGCTATGTACGATCGAAATTCAACATTTTTGGAGCATGGGAATCACACTCTAGCCTAAATTTGCTTCTTGTGCGCTTGTTTCAGAGATTTTGGAATAATTCTTCGATCCTATTGGAAGAAATATAGGACAGTATCTTGATTGTACACTGTAAACGATATGCAACGGGCAATTAGTTGACTGTCGATGCCAGCTAACTTTCATGTCAATTTCACTCCAACAAGACTGACAAGACGGTCTACCTCAACCAATTAATGGGATCGAAATGAAAGACGTGAAATTCAACGTTCAGTAAAATCAAAACCGAGATACTTGACGCATCCCAACCTTAGCTGGAGGTCAGGACGACTTCAAACTCGACCATCAGCATTCAAGTGAAATTTTTCGAGAGCAACAAAATTTTCCGTTCAAAATTCGCAAAAAATTTCACTTTGATTGAAAACTATAACGACCTACATTAAATAAAACGCAAAAGACCATGCCATCCATCCAATTCAACCCACCACATTGCCCCTGCAGTCTGTCTTCAATCATAATTAAGTTGGCTATGATCGATGCATGTATGGTTGAACGGCTAGATGGAGAACGAGCGAATTATTCGAAATGATACGATTCAGGTTTTTTTGCAGGCGGTCTAGTATCTGAACATCGATACTCTATATAATCTTACTAGAAATGTATCTTTGAATTAAAGATATTAAACTAATGCTTGGCAATCTATGGTGAACTGAACTAAGAGCATACATCTGTTTGCATACTGTTACGTTGTGTCCGTTAATCGATAATCCTAATCGGTCAATTTCATACCACATTTACAGCTCTCTATCGAGAACCGACCGAGGGGGACTTGAGTTTCCGTTGTGCTTTTTGGCTGGACTTTCTGCTATACGCAAAATATTCATTATCATTGAGTGGCTAGTTCATTACGAAAAGCGCACATTAATCTACTTTTCGTTCGCGTCGAAAACAGTTTCCTCCTCTAGTCTAGCGCACCATTTCTCGTAAAGAGCATTATATTTCTTCAGGAAATTATTTGAGCAGTGTGGCATGGATCTAGCCATAATACCGTCTGTGCGCATTTATCCATTGTGCCTAACCTAAGGTCTATCAAACTGGTGAAATGTTGCGGTCATGCTGAGACCTGACATGAAACAGATAAAAAGACTTTTTTTGGAGCTATAATAGAAAAACGTATTAAGCCAAGAACATTTTTTTTACGATTCAAACTGCTGTTACTGCTGCTTCTGATGATGTCCGGCTGCTGCCCCTGATGGATTAATGCTTCGAGTCAATCATATATACCATTTACAAACGTATATAGCATTCCTTTCGCTGTTGCTTCTGCTGCTGAAGGAAAATCTGAATGTAAGGCGACTGTGTCTTTCAAGTGAATGAACTTTCAATTCATCCCACATAAAAATGATTCAACAATAATTTCTTGTATTGTATGAAAAATTACGAATGCATGTAGGGGTATCTGGTTTGTACTATGGACATGACTAAGTTCAACACAAATCAGTTGTTCTTGGCTCGATTCGCATGACTTTATTGTAAAAATTGATTGTAATGATGATGATTTTGCTGAAATTCGTTTTGATTTGTAGTTTTGTTGTCGGAATAAGATACCGAACAATTCGATGTTTTTTGACGAGTGTTTTGATTGACGATGCAAATCACTAGAGTATTTATGTTAGAATGGAGGAATTATGAAGTAAAAATTAATTGATGGACTAGACATTTCTGATTGATTGAGATTTGTGATGATTTAATATCGTAGAGCTCTTTTATGCAGATATGTTTGAATTGTTCAGCTTTGAGTCTAGCGAGTGTATTCATATAGTACAACGAACGGTCACAATCTGGTCTCGTGGATTTCATCCTACACCACATGAGTTAAAACGTGCGGAGAAGTCTTTTACTTTGATTAATACAACTACGTCAATACATATTCTACTAAAGTCTTTCGCACTGCTCTCATATTAGCTAACATTATATTCTATTTCATGAACCTTTACAGTCAAGTATAACCAGTCTCATACACCAAATCTTAAAATGTCTGAGAAAAGATGTTAAGGGTTTACTCTTCTCAAATATTATTACCGAATCCACTATAAAGCTAACATGGGTATTAGCTAATTTCTCAAACTACTGACTACTACAACAATTGAATGGAAGGTTCGGAGATACATCCCTTTTCATGATCAACCAAAATACACATTATCATTGGTAATATAATCGGAGTCCTTCTAACAAGTTTCTTAGCTGATCTTGAACCGATGTCATCCAGTTAGGCATGCTTAAGCTCTGAGCGTCCTGGTCAATGTCATCCCTCCAGAGCAACTAAGGTTTCCTCTCACTGTCGTCTGCAATATTATCTGCCATAAAGGATGATTTCTCTTTCCGCTAACATGAGCTAAACGCCCGCCTCACCGGAGTCTAGCGAGTTTTATGTTTGTGTCTATGTAGCTTACGTACAACTCAGGGCTCTAGCATCTCTGGAATAGAGATGGGCAAAAAAGCACACATTTAGAGTGCCGCACAGTACTTCCATATTATACCGTATCTAATTAAATGATAGATTCAAAATCTTGCTGAACGAACATGTGATCGATTTTCAGGCAAAGTTTTTATCAGCCAAGGACTTTCATGCGCCAATAAGTAGTGGGTTTACTTACTGACGCACAAAAAGTGACATACGTCATCACAACGATAGAAGTTAACGAATACCAAAAATTAGTGGTCTAAAATGGAAAAGCACATTTTTCGAACAAGAAACTTTCGAGTGTGCAAATGATAAGCGATATCTGCAAGGTGATTGAAGGAATATTTGGTGCATCCTTGCCGGGCAAAATAGTGCGCGAACGAGGTGAACCGTGTTATTGGTGGGATTAATACACTAGCACCAAGCGGCAAAATGTACAGTGATCAGAAGAAAGACCGAGGTTTGATGAGTTCCTCAATGAGGTCAAAAATACTCCCACCCCTTAAAAATTGCGAAAAAAAAATCTTCAAAAAGGAGAGCATGAACCGCCTATACGGCGGAACTGACATTAGCTCTTTGGGTTCTGCTTATAGGATAGTTGAGACAAAATTGAGGAGAATTATAACAAACCGGATAACAACATACATATAACCCAATGCCTGGCACGCCGACAAGATCAGCCTCCGTCGAGGAAGAGTGATGGTCATTCGAGACGAACTTAAGGTGATCTGGTGAAAAGTGGGAGACGGAGATGGTATTCGCAACATTGCTCTTAAAGCACCAATAAAAAAAGATTGAAGGTATTCTTGAAAGTCTCAGAAATGGAAGCATACCAAAGAGCAGCGAACCACTCTTTCTCCAACCAATATGCCTGCTGGACGTGATAGAAAACATTCTTGGGCGCATCATCTATGAAAGACTCACTTAAGTAGTAGTTAAAATCGCAGCTGACGCAGATGGAACACAAAAGGGTATTCCGCTTTGGTTTCGCTTGCCGTTCGCAACGCCTTCAATCGGCCATCTCTTCGACGGATGGGTACCCCAAATTACATCCTAATTTTAATAGGGAGCTTTTTTAGGATCAGGCGTAAACATATGAGAGTAATAGAAGAACGCATACCTATAATGTTTCAGCCGGTGTCCCAGAGGTTTCGGTTCTTGCTCCACTCTTATGAAAAATTTGCGACAAAGTGCTAAAACCCCCATTGCCAACAAGGTGCATTATCAGTGGACACGTTGATGATATAACTATCGTCACCGTAGCAAAACATGAACATCGAATCAAAGCTATGAGTCATAATGCTTCTGCCAAGATGACAGCCTGGCTTGAACAAGTCGACATGAGAATGGGCTTCAAATGCCACAGAAGTTCGGAGTATAAAGGCGGTGTATAAAGGCGGCAAAGTTAAAGGCAACAATCTCTACAATATCACCCAGCATTGAAGACCGGAAATAGACTAGATACAAACTACTCGTTGCCGCTCTTGCGATAAAGTCACTGAAGCTGACTTGAATCTGCAGGCTCAGTGTACTTTGAACTTTAAACAGTTTCTGAGCCCTATGCAGACGCTGCATGTGCTGTGGCGGGAATAGTAGCCATCGACATTCTGGGTGATGAAATGAAGCGGATATATTATACAAACGAATAGTTGACAGTCTGACGCCAAGAACCACAGTGAAGGACTCAATCACAAAGTGAATTTCGGAGACGATCCATGTGATTCCGAATATAATACCATGTTTAAAGAAGAAATGAGCTTTGGTATGGCCCAGTTGTTTTTCATAAGCCTCTGATCCACACATGAGTACTTCCCGAGCCATTGTCCTGTAGATAAATATTCGATGGCTTTACTTCTGCGCCTGAAATCAATTTTAGTGAAAATATCCACCAGTTATACAAGGACCATAAGAGTTTTACGGTCAACAGCGTACTGGTTTTAGACAATACTACTATTTCCACTTGGATTCATGATTAACAACGCCACACCCCCTGTTGTGTTAAGGAGATAGCTCCCATCCACATACCTAGGAACATTACCCAATTGTTAGATGCCTCTTCCTAACGACAATGTCTCAAAAATGTATCCAATCGCATCAGCTCAGATAGTTTTTGACAGATACCTCCTTTGAAGCTAGTCCCGTTCTGAAAAGAACAGCAGATAATCTTCCTTCTGCTAGCTAGGTTTAGTGTTACTTATGTTACGCTACTCTACAATAATCGCAACCAAGATTGCCTTGCATATACTCGTGTCTGAAGAATACAGCAACTTTCTCCTACCACCAGCATCAGGAGTGTGTGATCGCTACACACAAGTCCCTAACTGTAAGCATTTTGCCAACAGTGGCACTCTCCCTGCACATATATATCATAATGGACCTATATTGCATTATATTGAATACAATAAATTGGTCAAAATATGTGTGTCCATGCCCTAGGATTAATGTCCTAGAGCATGGACATGGACTCCTACCGGATTAGCATTAAGAAGGAAATGGTTTTGTACAACATCAGCTTTAAGGCTGTGGTTGAATTTTGGCATTTAAAGAGCTTTGATAGACCGTATTGGATTTGAGCAGCCGCTCGTGTTTTTTTTCTTCCATATATCTATCAGGTGATACCATCGACTCAAAATAGTTTAGGAACTGCCCTACTTCGAATCCTTATCTCTAACCTGCCCTACTCTGCTCCGATAAGAGGCGCGAAAAAATACGGATTCTATCTAAGCCAGTATATGGCTGGACTTGGTGTCGATAGTATCTGTTGTTGGCATTCCAGACTCTCGGATTTCTTTCCCTAAGGCCAGATTAAAGGCAGGTCAAACCATCCCTTGTCGGAGATTTTTGAGGATGTTGATCGGTCTGGAAAGCAGTCCAACTAGTTTTACTTGGCTTGTTTTGTTTGACATAGTTTTACAAGGTACTATCCTGTCTATGCTGTTGTAACCTCTAAATATATGGTGTAATGGAATATGTAACCTTAAATGACTATATTTCAATAAGAAAAAGTTTTATAGAATTGACTAAATGTAAAAATCTAGGAGTATTGTGGGTGTAACAAAATTATATTCGCTGCTATTACAGCCAATGCTATATCTTATGGCATCACAGAAATTCGCATTTAAGGTCAATGTAAGATTTAAAATAACTTAACTTTTAACGGTAAAGTGAACGGGGTTTCTTTTAAAGTTAGGACTTTCGGCAAGATTTGGGGGTCATGTAAACCTCTTTCACCTGTGATTCTGTGTGAAAAACTATGGAAAATCTTCTGTATGTTCAAGCTCAAGATTTATTTAAGTCAAATGTACTGTTACATGTCCAGAAATTTGTTCATTCAAATAACAAACAATTCATGAATTTCATTTTTGAAATATACAATAATAAATAAAATGCTCTCAAAGGGCCTAAAACTGCAAAACAAACAAGAAAACAAACATATCTATGAGTCCATTATCACTTTCACTCCGGGTGCTAGACTTTATATAAAAGCTGCGATGAAGTACGAGTGAAAAAATCATAAGAACCGTGAAGGTCACGTTCAGCAGCCACTGCTGAAACGAAAATTGAAGCGAGCATTAAATACAGTGGGAGTTCGAAGCATTGTACGCGATAGTGTACTTGAGTGCGATTTATCCTGTATAGAAGATTTCGTTAATTGAATAGTGCGAGGTTAATTAGGATATTTCAAGTGGAAAATCGAATGTTCACCTTTCGTGAAAATTACATTAGAAACGCGCACCAATACTTTTGTTGGTAGGCCTGTTTGTTTTTATACACAGTATATTGGAATCCAAAGCATCGGTTGTGGCGCGTATGCAGGGAAAAGCCTCTTTTCGCCTGTCGTTGATTCCGGAATCTGTTGAGAAATCTGAGGAACAGTGATAGGCTGGCGGTATTTAGTGAGAACAGCAGGCCTTTCTGAAATATGTACTTAGAGAAGCCAATCGTCTCTCCCTCAACAGTCCCACATACATACATACTCGAAGCATTTCGAAATATGAGTCCATTAATAAAATTCAGGCCTTTGTTTCGATCGTACGTTTATTGAAACATAAGCATTTGGAAGAATTGAAATTTCATTAGATATCAACTAAATTCCTTCGTAATTATTAGATAAAAACCGGCTGTAATTGACTAAGCTGCAAGCAAAGTTTGGTTAACATTTGTTTCAACCAATTATTCATTACATTGCACGGATATTTCATTTTCTTCCCCTTGAAAGAAATGTGAAAAGTAAATACTATTTCCAAAATCTAGGTTAATTCATCAGCCTAACCCACTTTCACCGAAACCAAAAACACAAATACATAATACCCCCGATTTATTTTCATAAATCTGAAGAGGTTAACTAGTTGAATCTAATATTCAACAACATCAATTCGTAAGCCAGATAATCATAAATATCCTGGGCCAAGCAAAATACACCATGAATTGCTTCCCTTATTTCTCATTTCTTCTACTTGATTTTATGAACGAGCTATGATACACAGCCTAGAAAATCGATAAACACCCCAAACACTCCTGTTGCCTCTAAGTCTTCTACTATTCAAAAATACTGGCATACCTCATCTAATAAATAAGTGAATCAGTCGCCGGTTGATTTTTCTGCACTCGTAAGCCAACTCATATATACTCTGGGAAACTTTTCGTTGCGCGGCAATTAGCTTGAATCATCTTCCGGGAGCCCCGGACTATCTATAAATAATACATCCGAAATTCTTCGCAATACAATCACAAACTGAACAGGCTGTACCGAAATAGACGAGAGCCATCAGAAAAGAAAGGAACCTCAACCACATCAATATCAGGACCATGTAAATTTCGTTGTGTATTTATCGACAACAATACCGCTTTCGTCGGTGTAATTTCCTCTGGAGACAAAACACAAAAACATGATAGAGGTTGTTGGGAGGCTAAATGAACACAGGCTTGTGTAACGGCAATAATAATAACAGGACTACAACGGCCCAGGAAAATTCTCGTGAAAATTCAAATTATTCTCTACACTTTAGCGGTTCCCCGTTCCAGGCAACCCTAGTCGCACCATAAAAGGAAAATCTCTTGTCGGGAAAAAGTCGATTTTGTCTGCTGATATAGCGCATGCCTCCCGCTGAAAGTCGATAGGCATATATAGGAGAACAGGAAAGCACGCCGACGTCAGGCAAGCAAGCAGGCAAAGCGCTTGGTATCGAGTCCTGTGCAAAACTTCTCAGCATTCAAATCTATGAAGATTACATGGTCTGAATAACAAGAGACTTTCATTCTCCTCTCCGCTCAGACTTGCTTCCTAGCCTCGCTTTTTTCTTCCTGAAAATCTCATAAGCAAAAGAAATATGGAGCGTTGTCTCAGCTGAGAATATTCCTTAGCGATTCCCGCTTACACTTTGTCGTCTCGCGCTGTGCGAATAGTATAGTCATCACAAGAGGGATCATCATCGATAGCGGGAATAGAGGACATCACTTTAGTAGAGCTAATGGCTGCCTGCTATATAGCGGTTTTCGCAACACTAAAATTCCCAGTGTCAAGCAAATATCTACCTATACTGCACGCTACGTGACATCTATCTGTGCAAGAGTCTTTCAGAATGAGGGCATTAAACCGTACATAAAGGGGAAAGTACTTGGCATGTTATTGGGGAGTGGTTGGCTCGTTTGTTGGTTACAGCAGCCAGCTGAACAGGCTAGGCTACACAATTCGCATTAGGTGTCCCGGGAGGAGGTAAATATGAAAGGTATGGAGTGTCACACAGCCAGGGAACATAAGAACAGATAAAGAACAAGAAAGGATAAAATAAATTAGAGAGCTTTGAGAAGGTGGTGCGAAAAATAAAGGAAAGAAAGTTTGAGTAGACCACCCAGCACTTTGGTGCATGGATTGCAGATGATAACGAAGTAAAGCAACGCTAACAATTCTACAACACACATGTAAGAAATCTTATTAGCGTAAACTTTACAACAGAGCACTGTTAATGAAGTGGAAGATTAGATATGTGTACATGAAGGGTGTGACTCATACTAGGTCTAGAAGGATGTTATGTGTGTTGAGCATAATGTGACGAATGTTTAATGAGGAGTAGTCTCTTTCGAAAGAAAATGTGGTTACTTAGTTTTTTTTCTTCTTCTATAACACTTGTAAAGAAAATCGAATTTTCTTTGTAACATGAGATCTAATATTTGATACTGTTAGAGACAAGATTATTTGAGAATGGAATTATATCGAACGAATCCGGATACGAGTAGTTTCGATTAAAGCCAATATTTCTACTTCCGTGAAAAATTATACAATGAAAGCATGAAAATAATGGCATGTGCACTATGAAAGTTATAATATCATCACTTTGCCTTTCAGCTTTCCAGCAATAATCTACTAACATGAATAGATACCACTCTACTATTCTGGTATATAATTTTCGAATTTTTAAAATGTACTCGTGGCAAGTATATTTCATCAGATTTCGCCAAGGATGTATTTTTCTAAGACGTTCTTCTACGCTGGAATACAATATTTTCTTTTTGACCAATACCTCTTATCATGATTTTTGGTGCCTCTATTATCCCATTCACAACTAAAACAGGGATGTTTTATGTAAACAAGCTGAAACTCTAAGAGTGGAGCAATTACCTTTACCATTAATATTGTTGCAAGTATATATGCACCGAACACACATTCGTATTAACTAGAAGGATCCAGAGCCGTCCATCCGAGCAATCAAGACCCTAGTGAGCGAGATACTTGACAAGTATGTTCGAAAATTGCCTAGACTGTTGGAGATATTCTATGGAGACATATAAATAGTCCCTCGACGAATTGAAGCAGTTTAGTTTGTACTAGCGAATCAATCGAAAAACAACGATTTATAGAGTTATAAAATTTTAATGTGCTTGAACGTTTTTCGTGTTTCAATTGAAATAAAAGCGTGTTTAGTTTTAAAAGCAAACTCCTAAAACTATACTAAAAACCACATAGAATCTCGGGACCATGATCTGTTTTTCAGCAAAAATACAACAATTGGTGTCAGAAGTGGAATCTTTTAGTGTTCGTGGATCAATTATGTTATGTTGAACGGATTTATGAATTCTGAAAAACGTGAATAAAAAAAACACATGCGGATCAACTAAGAAAAGGGATTTCGAACATAGTGACCATTTTGATGACCAAAAAAATGAGTCCCGAAGTTAGTAAGCAAGTTAACATCATCAGAATTGAAAGTGGCGCGCCGTAAATGCAATTCTTTGGCAACCGGGAATAAATCAGTTTTGTTCTTATAATTATAACAATCCGAAAACGTTTGAATTTCCAGATGATGAAACACACAAAGAACACGCTTAAGAATAACAAGGTAATATGGAGAAGAATCAAATGATGGATTTGCCCAAAATGGCTGCCAATCTGAGACAACAAACTGACAAACTCAATCAAACTCTTGGCCAACAAGCGCAAAAAGGATCAACACGCTGTAGAAATCAAGGCGAAATTGGAAAATTGAAAAACCTTCCCATTCCAATGGGCGTGGGCTCAAATCCTCCAATATCCCGACGACACATTCTTACTCGTGCCGAGCCAAGATCCGCTCAAACCAGCGAAGAGCCTAGAACACTAATTGGCAGAACTAAGTCTTTACTTTGACGAATGGGGCATCAAACGTAATAGCAGTAAGATGCAACTTTGTGTAATTTGCAATCCTAAGAATCGGCGATCCCAAACTATTCGCAATAAGACCAAGAAACTCGCTGTCCTGTTCGGAACTTCTAGGATCACTCTTAGCTCATCGTCTAAGTACTCCAGAGTCGAATTCTACAAATTTTTGAAGCTCAATCCTTATGTGCGGCGAAAAACCAAAGCTGCCAAATCTGTATTTCAACGCATCCGACCTCTTTTCGTCAGAAGCTTGACCTCCAAAGCTAAATCGATTTGCTATCAAATGCTTATCCAACCTATCCTGACTTATGCATCCCCATCCTGGATTACATGCTCAAAGCCGGTCATGGCAAAGGCGGATATATTCGAAAAAAGAATCCTCCGCTTCTGCACTGGCAGCTTCTACAACCCGGTAACTAAGAAGTGGACCAAAACTATGAGTACTGCTTCAATTGAATCAACTGGCGGCAGAAGACTCAAAGCGCCCATTTGCTATATACATGAACCATTTTGACACTAGGTCACGCATATAACTATTGGTCCGTAGCAACACTAGATAAGATCTACAACTTAAAATGTTCCATCGAAGGATCCATACCTGTTCGCAAAATCAAGGATATGCTTCAACTTTTTTTTTGGTATGTCTGCCGATATGAGTAGGGGTAGAATGGCCCCATGCTTGGCTAACGCATCCGCTTTCGCATTCCCACCAATGCCTTAATGACCGGCATCCCAGTAGATTCTGAATCTTCGACTCCTCGCTATCCTGTTCAGGGTTCGAATAAAATCCAGCACGCACTTCGGCTTGTGTGGGAAACATTAGAAACAACAATTTCTTGCAACCTTCCCCGTTGTGGTCAATGAATCAGGTGGTACCTAAAACTCCTAGATGAACGGTGTGAAATATAAGGTCTACAATCCGCCCTTGCTATGTGCCGAACCGGTACATAGGACAGATTTAAACCCAGCGTAGTAACATGACAATTTTCAAGCGCTTTAAAACGACATGCCACTCCAAGAATCATTGTTCCAACGGTGTCAGCAAATAACTGTATTGATACGATTCTGATCTGAGCATTGTGCTCATGAGTCACCTTTACGATTGAATTGAGTCAACAAATCCATCCATGCAATCGATCATTAAATTTCAAACCGCAAGTTATATCGTTTATCTTGAGCCTTGACTTGACTTAGCTTACAGCTTCATGTCAACACCGCACTGGTATCGATGTAACATAATACGATGAAGCAATAAACAAATGAAATATGTAACTCTGCCAATGCATTTTCGAACTTCAGCTGCTCTCAATAATAACAAATAATGCAAAACGATCTGTTACGGTTGCGTTTACTTCACCTTATGAAGTCAGCACATCATCGGGTAATATTTTTTGATAAAAGTCAACGCGAATTCTTCTTATACCACGTTCATTGTTGTTTTAAAAACAAAAATATATTCAAAAATAGCTCAGGCAGACGGCAAAGTCGCTGACAACTACGCAGTAGTATCTGTTTTGCATCACGGTACGCAATAAATCACCAATCTGACTACCGTAACATTTTTCATACGCAAATCTTTTATACTTTATTTCTTATTTTTGCATATGATAATACTCCCGCGAATCAAATGAGTAGACAACGGCTCACTGCTATTCTACGAAGTGATATCAAAAAATCTGCTTACACAGAAAATACCGTCTCAAAAGCTCTTAAGAGCTAAAATAATAAAAATATCTTAAGGTACGAAACATTTCGTTGTAAACATAGGAAGTCACCGAGATCTTTTCAATCATCTCAGGCGAATCATAAAATTTCCAAAAAGATATCCAAAAACTGATGCCATCACTCAATATAATCAAGCAGTCAGAAATTTGATAAATGCTTGTGCAATCTCATGGAGCTTCTGTATTTTGTTAGTCCAGCTCGACTTGCTTTCCGGTAGATGCCCAAAAAAATGTGTGTTAATGAATCACACCCAATGAGGCTCCACTGCATAGTTCAGGTGCTATAAAAGACTCAGAGGAAAACACGTTCCGAGTTCTTAATTCGATTTCATTGTACTGATGATAGCTTGTAAACATTGGCGTCGCTCTATATATTTTTTATTTACTACTTGATATGACAGTACGACACGCGGTATCATCATGGATCATCATAACTCGAGTAATAAAGGTTTAAGTTTTCGTTTAGTGTTTTTTCGGAATGTCAACGATAGCTTTTCATTTCTTCGATAGGATTGTGAATCATTTTTCGTAGGAAATCTGAACAAAACGAGCATTAGTTTGTAGGTATGAGATTGTTGTTATCGTTGAATTTTTATTGAATCACTGGAGCCTGGCCATCAGAAAGAGTTCGAGCGCTGCGATGATCAATTTGCTAATGTTTGAGGTGCATTGGTTCGTTCGGAGAATTTCATTTTGCAAGTGATTCAATCTTTTGAAATTCAAAATACTCTTGCGAATAGGAACTGCTAGAAACCCTAATTTTCGAAGAAAAGCAAGGGAAATGTGTACATAGATTCAGTTTCAGATATTATATGGTTGAAATTGTCAAGTACAAATAATGGTACAAACATATTGAGGCTTGCCGCCCACACAAGTTTCAGAATTTAAGCAATTTTATCATTTGTTGCTTATTGTCTTTGTAAAAAAAATTTAGTGGAACAATTTCTTCTCTTGCAGATAGCCCAGATAGAAATTGTTCACATTTGCTTCACGTTAAGACTATGCTATTTTGTGAACTTCTTTTTGATTCAATTATAGTATAGGAAGTCATAGAGCAGGGTTGTCACTATGTTCACCAAATTTTTATCAGACTTGATCCTACCTAAAATTCAAGTTCCAAATAGTTTATGGATAAAGTTTAATAACTAAAGCATAGTACTGAGTTCGATTTCACGTGAAATTTTCATACAAAATTTCACGTGAAATCTGTTTCGGCGAAAATTTAGCTTGAAAATAAGCAAGAGTGGTACTGTGTTCTTAGCGTGAAAAGTTGCTTTGAAGTTGCTTTCGCGTTGAAAATGTAGATGGCACTGAAACATGTCTCCAATCATTTCACGCCTATTTAGTTTGTGCAGTTCATTCTTTCGAGCTAAAAAGTGACATTTGGTGTTTCAATTTGAAAATGGAGCAGTGCAAATGTCTTTCCAATAAGAAAATCGATCGAAAAGTGAAATTCTTGACATTTTATCCGTCAGAAATGAGCATTGTCTCTGCTTTTCTCCATTGCCAAAATTTTCGCTCGAAAGAATGACCAGATAATGGAGACATGTCAAAATTTCACGTGAACTCGAACTCAGTACCAGCCTTAATACGAAAATATATATTATAATATTCAAAGAAAATTCATCAATAAATATTGGACATACTAAATAATATTACATACAATAATATTAGTTTTATTTATGAGCTAACGAAAAACTATAAAGTTTTATTTGTTAGAATATTTTTAAATTGAGTGTCTGCGGTAAGGAACCAAGATCAAGGTTTTTATGTGTTCTCAGTATGCGTAATAGCAGAGGAGAAAAACATGCATCGATGCGCGCGAATAAGACATTAAAATGGTGGTGAGCGTTGTGACTCACGAATAGAGATTTTGGAGCTAAGATCTGACAAAATGTGGTACAGTTTGAAGAGAAGACATTCAACAAGAAACAGTGAAGGATTCTAAGGACCGAATTTTTAATAGGGTTAGATTTTGACTATATTCAGCATAGGGAAAATTTATTTTGATGAAATCTATACTTAGTATCGAACACGACGCCAAGACCCTTGCATTTTTGGACTACACCAAAAGGGGATGCAGTATATAAACTAGTTGCAATTACTTTAAACATCTTGAAGTCATCAGAGCATACAAAAGACAATATGAATTAATGGAAGAAGGATGGTCATCAATAAAAAATAGAAACAGAAGGAAGCCAAGAATGCAACCTGGCGGAACTTTAGAGATTTTAAGGAAGGGAGATGAGGAGCAGCAATTGACAGCAACTACACAGACGCGATTATGCACGTGGAACGGAAATCAGGAAAGAAGAAACTCAGAGAATTCATAGGCAAGAGCAAGTCATGGTCAACCGAATCTAAAGCTTTAGAAAAATCAATTTATAAAACTTCTACTTGGTTTCGTTGGGTTAAAGGGTAGAACGATTGAATGAGCAAATACAGCTTGTTATATATAATACGTTCGAGAAGTTTACTAAAGATTGGAATAAGAAATATACGACAATGATTGGCAACACAAACAAGATCACCTGACTTGTATATCGGGAAAATATACGCAAAAAATAATAGAGAATGGGAACACATAAGGAAGTGGCGAGATATTTCACCAAGAAATTGGGAGACTTACAATCGATTAGTGCGAGGTCAAGATTAAATACGAGAGAAAGAAAGGTTAACAGTGTGTGAGGCAGGAGCTACAGGTTGAGAAATAGTAAGCAAAAAGCTCACATACTTCTTGCGAATGAGAAGGTGTTGGTTCATCAAGAAACAAATTATGAGCGATGCTGGCTTGGCATTTAAGAGAGTATGTGGATATATCGTCAGAATGGTTTCTGATGATTTGATTGGATTGACGAATCTACGCTATGCAAGCAATTATGCACAGCAATTTTCGCAGTGCTTTTCGACTTAGATTGGAATCTCTTGTATTCGCTTGAATCTATATTTCGACTAACTTCGAGTTCAGAGAGTAAATGTAAACTGTGAGATGACATCAGAGAGATATCTGTAAAATTTATGGTTGGAATTAACAGCGCCCAGTTCCCGGAAAAAGAAGACCTGTTCACTGAATTTACTTCAGAAGTACTGATGGGTAGCTCAGGAGCGAGCCAATCAAAAAGAGCAGCTCTTTTGAAACAGCCACGTGAGTCAACATTTGAAACTGCGCTGCACTATTCATATCTTCAACAAATAGTGCACTTTAGTGACAAGAGCGATGTTGCGGTCTCACCAAATATTAATTATCTGTAGCTCTTTGGTACCAGCGGTCATATAAGTGATATTTTAAGCACTGAAAGTGAAAACCTACAAATTATCGACCCTCCTGAAAATTCTTGCTTTTTAGAAAAAAAAGGAACTCATATATAAATTCGTTGCTTTGTCTAAACAGCAAAAGTAAAAATTTTGAAATTCCATATCGGACAAGAATGGCAACACTTTCCCAATTTACCTATATTTTTAGGATCTCAGCTCAGTAAAGTGAGTGAGTTTTACGGAGCTGGCTCATTTTAAAGAGCCATTGTGCCCATCACTACTCAAAAGTTATACCAGCGAAGCTTACTTTAAAGAAGTTGAAACGGAAGCAATAGAAGTTCTTATGCGAAGAGTACTGGACGAGTGAGTTTTCAATTGATGGTGGAGCGTGATGAGGATCGGGAGTCGGATATGGCGAAGATCCAGAGAAGATTCGAAAGAACAAGGTCTAAAATTTATATTCGTATTGAGGACAGTATTGTGTTGAGAGCATAGTTACGAATTTACGAGAGATTTGCTCTTCTTTGATTAAATAAACGAAAATGTAAGATCTTATTCTACGTTGGACAGATTGAAATTTTTAAATATCAACAGAGTAGCGACTGGAAAGCGACTGTTGAGGTAACTGGAGAGTTTCGCGAAGAAGCATTCATACACTAACACAAGAGTGGTGCATGGAATTAAAACAAAGGCAACAATTAGGAAGTTAGTGAGAGTTAAGGATATCCGAACTACAATATATTCAACAGCAGAACGAAATGAAAAATCTTAGCAGAGGATTCTTGTGAGCGACTTTCCCACTCAAATAAATGGCAGGTTTCGGAATAGCATTAGAGGGCTCCGGCTGGGAGAGTTTGCTGTTGAGGATGGCTTAGAATAGATGCTTGCGGAAATGGCAACGGTTAACAGCGTGGGGAGGATGTTGATTAGCAGGCAGATGTTGCATTTGAAATTGTTGATGAGACTGCTGTGAACGTCTGGGAGTTCTGTTGCATCTGAGTATTTGAACGATTTTATTTTTCAATTCTCTGCTTCTGCTGGTCTTCAGTGATTAGAACTACATCATCTTTTTGCGGTGATACACAATCAGAGTGACTTTCTGGTTCACTAAGATTAGTTTAGTACTGTCACCGGAGAGCGAACCGCAGAATTAGGAATATTAGTCGAAGAAGTTGAAGATGAGGTGAAAGATATAGCCGCTGTCGTTCTACTGATAGTTTATTTGCTTCTGAGCACATAGTTATATTGGAAGGATTGGTTGAATTACTGATAAGAAGCTCAACTAGCGACTGACCGAAATAAATCAGAGCTTCATCGAACTCTAACTTAACCGTATCATTATCTAATTTAATGTCGTTAATTGTGGCAGACAGGCTCACCATAATAAGTTGGGTTGGACAGAGTATTGTAACAAGATGAATATTTTCTGCACTTGGTACAGAATCATTAAATTTCTGATTCAGCACAGTTTATAGCATCATCAAAGGGAGCATTGAAAACTAAAAAATCAAAGCTACAAAAAGCAAAGCGTGATATGAGAGACGGTCGGTCACTTTTGGCAACATAATTGTAAGAAGGGCACGGACATGTCGAAATCAAAGCAAAAAAGATGAAAAATATTTGCGAAAACCAATTTTCGAAGCTCCAAAAATAGGTAATTAGTTTTGTTAAGGGTCGCGTTCTTTTAGGAAGAGAAATTTCGTAATTTTGAACTGAAAATTTAGACGCAGCATTGACAATCGTTCATTTTTTCCCCAAAAGTAAAAAACCAAAAAACAGGAGACTCGATTAAATGAAAGATTATTCTTTACAACCCGGATTCAGCTTCAGGGCTGCCTACATATTAACCGAAAGCCAGACAGACTGAATTTCTTATACACATTAATGTGTCCTTTTGTGCAATCTGCCAGAATTTATGACAATTTCAAAGCTGAGATATGGCCAATAGAATATTCACTAATATGCCCATTGCCGCTAAAGATTTAAAGTGAAGTTCTTTAAGTAAGATCCGTTTTGCAAAAGAGCTGATCTTCAATATATTCGTTTCAACAGAATTTAATGAACAAATTATTGTGATGTGCGTGCCGCTGTGAAAGTGAAATAGTGCTGAGTCGAATCGAAGTGTCTATCGATTCAACAAGCGGAATTGTTGACATGGCTCGTTCGACTGTTGTGAACGATAGATTACATTCTGATTCGAAAAGAACCAGCTCACGCGAGCGATTTGATTTGTTTTGACTAATTTCGATAAGCTAGTGTGTCTGGCGAAGTGTTGTGAGCTAATTGAGATATAAACTATTTTTTATTTACAGATAGTGATCACAGTTCGAATTTAGTTTATTGGTGGTTTAATGGCGGATGCTAATCAGTGAGGGGCGAAACAATTCGTCATGAAAAGCCCCTGTGAAAACAGGCAATTTGCATTCGTTAGAGTAACATCGAAACAACTATTTTGCCATCTGATCAGCTCCTGGATTTAGAGACAGCTCGAGACAATCAAAAAGACTTTCAACGCCATCCACCAAAATATTCGTTTGAAGTCTTCCCTAAAAATTCACCAAAATACGGTTAGCCCCTCCCTTCAGTTTTTCTGCAGTAATAAAATCTGAAAATATTCTAAGAATTCCGACATCAACAAAAGCAAACAACTAACAATTATTCAATTAATCAACAACAAAAACTTTTCAAAACAGGAAAATGCCTTTTACACACCACCAAAAGTGGTAGAATTCTTATTGCCTTCGTTAAATTAAGAGTGCATGCAGTACGGGTACCACTACCACAACCTCACTGACTCTTCAAAGACTAGTAGGACCAAAAACCGAATTCATTGTCTGCAACCAAAGAACAAAATATCAAAACATAAAAAAAGAAGAATTCGAACAAAACACGATGGAGACGACATTGAAAATTCAAGAGGTCCACCAGTCCAGTCTCAGACCAATATTTCATTCGGATCGAAATTTTGCAGCCTGATGACAATGGTGACGAGGCAACCAAAAAGCCGTATGATATAGTTGAGGAGCCCCGATCGAATTCAAAGACGAACGCAGTAACTAGTCTTGGATAGTAATCGTTACCAAGCAAAGTTTTTTTTAGCTCGCCCGAAAACATCATACAAGGAAGGTTGTAGAAACGTATAGAGGACAACCAAAAGAAAAAAAAAACAATCAAAGTAATCGTAACAGCAACAACAATAAGAACACAACAAGAAAATCTACAGCCAAACTGGTTTTTCTCTTGCACGTCGTCGTCGTGGTGGTGGACAGGTAGCGCAGCAGTGAAGACGATGACAACAATTCTTTGCGGGACTTGAATGGAGTTAAGGTTGCTTTTGGCCCTGGCATCGTCTTCGGCGTATGCCTTGTGACCCTGAAGGCAACTAACTACAAGTATGTATAATGGAAGGGAAAGAGAACAACGCTAATAAAAATATGAGACCCCGAAGGTGAGAAAGGCAAAGGTTTCTCTAATCACGCGAATTTAATCATCGTTTGCAAGAACAGTAATCGACAAGTGCTAGGGGGTTTGATGAAGGATAAAATGAGATGATACTATTTAAATATGGGGAACAAATCTGAAATGTTTGATGTGGGTGGATAGTCATGATTATTTTTTGTCTCCATAAGAAATAGGATCGAATTGATTATAATGGCTTAGGTGAAGATGGTATGAGTAAAATAGAATTTGTTGCACGTAAGACATAAATAAGCCAAGGGTCTTTGGCCTGGCTGCTTAAAATAAATATTCTAGTAGTAGTAAGTGGTAAGTATTCTAGACATTGTAGTTTCAGGTCCTCGATTACAACCATGTTTTCGAATGTATGTAGTTCTTAATTACTAATGCACTTGAACTTAATATTTTAGCGTAAAATCTATGAAATAGCCTACATGAACAAGAGTATATAATTCACCCTAACGTATTTTCAACTAGAATTCGATATCCCTTTTCTTTGGAAAATATTCATGATCCCTCTAATATCAAAGAGAGAGCTTGACAATGAAGTCGAGCAAATAGTTTGTAGTATACTTTGGAGACCCTTTATGGGCTTTGGAAGTGTTTTTGGGTAATCTTGAATATATGCTTCACAGTCGACAGAGCTGTTTGTAATTTAAGACGAATCGGAAGTAGTTTCGAGCCTCTGACACAATATTTTTAGCCTAGATTTTTACTTTAAACAGCTTAATGAACCGAAGAAGCATGGATATAGGACGCAACTAGCATATTTTTGGTATTCTTTCATTCAATACGGAGCGAAAGGAAGTTGTTTTAATATAAAAGATTACGCTGTAAGACTTGCGTGCCAACGAATGTATCGAGATTCAATGAAATAATGTGATTGTTTTTTTCTGAATTGCAAATGTAACATATATAAAATTGTTTTGGGCATATATACCCTCAAGATTTTTTGCTTCATCGAGTTGCTCAAGTTAAAAATTTGGGCTTGCATTGTACCAATAGCAAGAACATAGATCTTTAAAATAGACACTTTTAGCGGTCTTTTGGCGGTAAACGAATATAAACGTCGTTTCCGGTCGCGGACCATCTTTACCGTGTTTTTTTTTATCATTCGGCTATCCTATGCTAGAAGCGTGTTTCATACAAATTTTGAATTATTATACTTCACATTTGCATTCCACGTTAACTTCAGTAAATCAATTCTTGTATCAGTTCGTTTGCAAATAATGTCGTTTGATTTCGAAATTACATACCTGAAATTGAAAGAAAATTTATTTTACTAATATTTCATATATAATAAAAAATGTAGATATTTGACTAGAGAAGTTAGCGATTTTTTCAACTAAATAGCTAACACGAACAATTTTGCCCGCAGCAAATCAGCGTGCATACTCAAAGTTCTTAAATAAATGCTTAGCAAAACTAACAACATTAGAGAATTTAGGAATGATGCATTCCATAATGCGATTTAGATGATTTTTTAAATCTATTATCAACATGCATCGTGATATTTTTGGAGAGGGTCAACACTTCAGATAAGGCACCATATTTTTCTATTTACACAATCTTTTAAGACCATGGTACTATCAACAGCTCCCTCCATTATACCCTTTCATTAGCATAATATAGCTACTTTACAGAATTTTGTCGCTGAGACTTTGAACGTTGGTTGATTGAACAATAGCGTTTTAGATGCCTTTAAAGACACACTAGATGAGAAATACCTCTTCGGTTTCAAATTGTCTCTGATATTTTAATTTTACATCTTACGTAACCTGCGATTTTGGAGTCCGGGTATTTTTTGAAATTTTTTTTGTCATTAACACCAGAAAAAAAAACTCCTTTATGAGCATATCCTTTATGACTTCCAAATATTGCAATATTAAATTTGTCATCCTTCTGAAGATTAATTGGCTCTCCAAGTCATTCATCATGGCAACCAACTTGTACCAAGTGCACTTGGACAAATGCTCGTGGTCCAAGTTTGAATCTTAGCACACTTGCATCGAGTCAACGCACTTTAAGTTAATTGCTGTCATTCGTTGCGCACAAGCAACAACAACTTCCATACGGACCAAAAGGTCCTTAAACTTTAATTGCATGCAGCAACAGCGACGTTGTAGTTGTGGAAAATTTAAGTGCGAATAGCGGTGCTTGATTGAATTTGGCGTAATGCGAGCAAGGCGATTTCATTGCCGCGATGACCGGCTCGACTTTCTCCTGATGTGATGACTTGGCCATGTCTGCGTCGTGGTTAAACCGCTGTGCTTCAGCTGATACTACTCTACGGGATGGCTTTTGGTGCCAAGCTGCTCTTAAGCCTGTCTATAAGCCGATTCTTAAAAAGTACGAAGGCTAGCCGCACTTTTGGTGAAAGATTAAGAGGGCATTAGCTACATAGCTCCAGAAACTCTACTGCATTTAGAGTTTACAGCTCGCATTCCTGGTACTAATGAATGGGATGAAGTTGTCCTCCTCGAATGTGGGCACATTCTTGTGATGCCTCGAAATTGAATAATAAAATCTGCGGCAGTATATACTCGGATGAGCTGAATATAAGTCTGTCCATTTGTCTCCTAGGATATGTAGCGTCTTATAGGCGGAGGTAATGGCTAATGGTGGCTTCTTACACTCAGAAACATATTTCTACTTTTGGAGGAAAAATGAACGCATTATCAAAGAAAATTGGTAACGATTCTGCGCCAAAGAAATATTTACTCAGTCGAAAGAAAAGAATTTATTCATTTCAAAGAACTGATATTGAACTTGCCCTGAGTAAAATTTGTTATAGTTTCAAGGATATGTTGTCATAAATCTGGCATCAATCGGTTCTCGTACGATCATCGCAGTTAAGCAGTGTTAGGTGCGGTTACTAATTAGATGGGAGACCGCTTGAGAACATCGCATGTCGTTGGCACGCAAAAACTCTAACTACTTTGAAGGAAGTGAAAAAAAATTAAAAAAAAAAACAAAAAAAAAACATTTTTGACGGGCCAAACAAAATGGTTTGACCTCAGATAAATATTGAACTTACAATAAGTAATTTTGTTTTGACAACGCCGAAGCTCAGTGACCTTTTGAAGCGAATGCTTAGCTATGGCGGTAAGGAGACACATATGGAAGAAGCCGATATCAATTATTCCATTATTTTTTTTAAGTGGCCCATTTTTTTCTTATTTTCTGAAGCGCTGGTGTTATTTATGCCGCCTAGTTACCATTCAAAGCTATAATGTGACACTTCATGGAGCGCTAGTATTATGCTCAGTCGCCGGCTGTTAACGTAATTTCCTCTTTATTTCTTTTTATTTGTTAATTTTGGTGAGTAAAATAAACGCAATGAATTGTGAAGTTGAACAACTCAAGACGAACAAATACAACTATGATCCCAGCGGGATTCGAACCCGCGAGCAGTACATCGCTGCTTCGGACTGGTATGTTAGCGAGCGAAGGAAATGTTGATAGATATTATAAAAACTATCCATTTTTTGTCGAATATTGAAGAGTGGTTGATGTTGAAACATGTAAAAACATATTCGCGTTGGAGACATAATTTACTAAATTCGTAGACATAATTAACTAAATTAACTAAATTGTCAGAAACTTTTACACAATATTTACACAAATTACTGACATCAAATAAAAGTTTATTTGATTTGTGGAAGATTTAACATCTTGTACACACATAAATATTTTCTTTGATTCTCTGAAACATATTTTTCTGAATGTAGTAATCAAATATTCGGGCATCAAATATATCCTTTCACTGCGATATTCAATCCCATCTGCTTATGCCATAAATGAGCGTTGGCAGGCATTCGAAGCTGCGCATATTTATATGTTATATCACACGTCAGTGCTTTCCAGTGAAAGGATTAAAGCGCCTATAACGGTTCGAATAGTCGAGCGACTGTTTGAAGTAATTCTCTGAATATGACTTTTGCCGGTTTACGTGCATACTTAATCTGAGCTGCCTTTTATTTACCGTTATTTCGTTTCTACTCATTTTTTTTTATTCCGATTTGCGTTAGACAAACAAGAACCTTACTACGTTGACGAGCACGTTCAGCTAAAATAACCAAATTTTGGTCCTCATTCAAAAATACAATCGCGAATACAAATTCGAAGCGGAACAGAGAAATTTACCATTAGGTTCAGAACAAGATTTGCGAAATTTTTGATTTTTTTACTGACAACTTTTAAGAAACACCTACGTTACATTGGTACAAAATTGATGAAATTTAGCATATAACGTGTTTTTGTAAACATAACTTTCATTTTTTCCGGAAAATTTCCATACAGCATTGGCAGAAAGGTTACTCTTAAAATTTGCTTCGTTATTCGTAGACTTTTATGGCTGGCTGTATAACTGAAATAATCATTTCCTTTACTACAACAACAATAATGGGGTTAGTTTCATTACAGAACCTAGCAGCTGTAAGACGTTTAGTCAAGAAACAAGCTATTTGATTATGATCCCCCGAAAGGAAATAGTGCAGTGGAATGGAATCTCAGAGCGGATTCTGAACACAAATTAACCAATATTTTTCAATGCTAAAAACGTACGGAGAAAAACATCAATTTGTCTATCCATACTATGTGTTGTCTTTCGCAGTCTTTTAGTTCACGGAATATTTTATGCAGTCCTGTGGCCTTCCACGTGTTTCAATCAGTGCTCCGTAAATAAATTTTATGAAACACTCTAGACGACTGACCTAATCTATTGTCTAATTGAAGGAGTGCAACACGTAACCTTTCCCATAGTTATTGAAATTAAAAATATTTTTAAACTTTGTAAACCATGCTGGAACTGCAACAATCGCAGCCGGTTTTTTTTCTCAAACTGATCATAACGAATTTACATGCTATCCTATTTATTGTACGGCGCAGTGTTTTTTATTATGTGTCCGCTGTAAATTTTGATTTTTTTTTTAGATATTCTTTCCTGTCGCCTTTTTAGAGGAAGCATCTACCTCAATTGCCATTGAATCAGGTAAAAAAAACTAGCAGAAAGGGAATGAGTTACATCGAAGGATTCATTGACAAATCAGGTTTTTCTTAGTAAGCTGCAAATGCTTCCAATTATATGTCCACAGCTGTAACTAGTTTTGCTGGTGTTAATTGCCAGCCTATTTTCCAAGAGCCAGAAAAAACTATATATTACAAACATAAAATAAAATTGGCCCTAATATTGAATCTTGCGGAACACCGATGTTAATTACTCGCTGTTGACTTAGTTCATCATTGAATCTTATCAGGATTTGTCGATTTTTTAAAAAGATATCAATTAACGCTAGTGCTGAGCCTTCTATTCCTAGTTCGCTTAGGCTTTCGAAAAAAATGTAATTATTAACTGTATGAAAAGCTTTCGCTAAATTAATAAACAATGCAACCACATATTTCTTCGAATCAAGTTGACTTTTATTTATTACTCGTTTCTAGAAAAACATATCGACGTCTGCCAAATCCTACACTATTTCCTACAAATTTAACTAAGCATTTATTATTTTCTCAAAAATATTGATAATATCATAATGTCTTGCAGCTCTATAGGGAATTTGCTAATGTGATTATTAATGATTCCAGAAACATGAGTTCATATTTGACTAGCAACTAATTTAAGGTTTTCAGAAATTATTCCATCAATTCCGGGAAAAGAATAATTCAATGACTAATTACGATAAATACTTCGCCAGCAGCAGTAGGCTGAAAAAAATAATCTTCGAATTAATTGGAATGTTCTGCCTTAAAAAATTGTCAATGTTCGTTGTTAAGTCCTTACATAGCTGTAGAGCTGAAATGATCAATCAGATTTTTGGCATTGATGAACAAGTTTCTTTTACTTGTCTTATTGCCTAACAAGATTTCTTGGTTAATGAATTTCAGAACCCTTCTAATGTTGCCCTCAGCAGTAGCAAGTTGTTTTTTTCAGTACAATCTTTCTTTCCAATTCTAATCATAGAAGATGCTCTATTCTTTGAAGATGTATAATCAAATTTAAATTTGGTTTCATATGGTCTCCTTTACTTTTTTATATAGCATTATCTTTTTTTCCATTTGTTCAAATAAATCTCAAGTAAACCAGTTGTTGCCTTTCCTAACTTTAATTTCTTTAATCGTTGTACTTTATATGTAAAGTAAGTAAAGTTGAACAATCCCATGACAACCCTCGTACGGGTCTGGCGATTGAAGCTGGTACTTCATTACAATATTTCAATCATTGTGAATACGAGTGCGGAGTGATTAGTTCCACGACTCACTTCACTTTCCACTTTACCCCTGGATTTAAATCAGGTACCTAATCAGAGCTAAGTGAACTCAAAGCTTGGTGCGTGGACCCTCTTCCGAACTTGGAGTCGAAACAGGGACCCCACACGCAAGAAGCCAGTGCTCTACCCACTAGGCTACCCAAGCTTCTTTGTACTTTGTATGTCCTTGAATAATATTGCACGATGAGCTCGATCTGTAGATCAATACTTCAAATTAATCATAGGCACTCAATATTGAACAGTACTTTCTATTTTGGTATTCCATCCATTTGTTTTTTAAATTTAGTCATGTGTCTTCAAACCACCAAAAAATTTTCAAGCTCTTGAGACTGCAATTGATGGTTTTAAGCTTCAATAAAATACCAAAATAAATCGTACTCTTTGATAAGAATTTCGAATATTTTTGTTTACTATTCTTTTCTGTTCGTACTTCTTAATAGATCTAGCCATCAACAAACTGTCTGCGATTTTCAGAATTTGGCTATGACGTCACAATCATGAAAATATCTATGTACTTTAAAATAAGATGCAAGTTATTGCCCATTATATATACCCAAATTTATTCTGAAATACCATAAAACGTTGCATAACATGGATCGAAATAAACAATATTTAATCAATTTTCCGGTTCAAGCTCAGGTTTGCGCAACAAGACGCCTTATAGCCCTTAAAATTTAATAACGATCCCTCGAGATGCGTTTACAATTTTAATGAAATATTCATACATGTACTTCACTCGTAAAATTTTCACATATGGCACAGAGGCTGGAAGCCAAGTCAACCAGGCCATTAGCCAAGTTCGTGTATCTTGTTCTGCTGCTTTGCAAACGATAATCCGAACGACGAGGAAGACGAAATGCAACTTTCCCACGATTCTCCCCTGTGCTCACATCCCCAGCATCCATTCACATTCCATCTTCTTGCAGACAACACAAATCATATATGTACATTAACCTATTCGCAATGCTCTCGATGCAAAACAATAATTAAACCTACATCCTAAAAAAAAAAATCAAACAATAAATATCTTCTCCACTCAAAACTAGCAGAACGGGCGAAAACAGGACACTCTCAAAGTACACAATAAAAAAAATCGAGGAAATCACTGCAAACGGGAGTTCCCGTTCGAGCATGCAAACATCTCCAAATACGATACACAGGACGCGAGAAAGAAAACTGGAAGTGGTTTTTCTCATCGCATCTTCCAGCAAATTGCCTGGTCCGGTCCTGTGTGTCGAAAGGACTTTTCGACGCCTACGATCCCGGTGTGAGCGGGACAGCAACAAATGGTGCGTCTGTCTCGCTCCCGTTCCCAGCCCAAGACCGCAAACGACGTGACGAAGGCAAGCACAAGCACCGTTGCAAGGAGAGGAATCAAAAATGGCGGCGTCTAATGCGATATGTGTGTATTCGAAAAGGACATGGATTTCAATACCAAGTCGAAATTTCGACGTCTGGTCGCCACTAGTATTACTTTAGAGAGTCCTTAATTACGTACTTATCCGATCGACGCGTCAACTAATGACCAACTTACCTCGTACTTGAGTCCGGCTAGACGCAGCCATGTCTCGACTTTCAGACAATATGGTGACAACGACGGCAACAATGGAGTACGCGAGAACTGGTAAAGGTAGATGACATCCTTTTCGAAGTCCATCTTATGCACGGAATATTTTACTGGCGGTTCGGCTTTTGCGGGCGCTGCCGTATTGTTGGCGCCTTCGTGATTTTCGCCGGCGTTCTTGCCATCGGCGTTGGCGTCCCCATCGCTACCGGCTGTTGCACCCGCTGTCTGTCCATCGGCGGGCGCGGCATTGTTGCCTGCCGCTCCAGCATCGGCACCGCCGTCCGCTACTTTTGTATCGTCCGCTGTCGGTTTCTTGTCCGCCGCGGCATTAACGCCTGCATTGTCCTCGTTCACAGCGTTTTGCTGCTGATTACTAGCTACTTCGGCTGCCATTTTGCACTATGTTTGCTTCAACAACCAAATCGAGACGATTTCTATCGAGGGGGAAAATCTGTTTCGTCTTGTTTTTTTCAAACCACTAACGAACTTTTCGAACTAACTAGACTAAGCACTCCGATTTCAACGGAAAATAAGCACACTAGAACTATGCGTTCACACTCTCAACAGGACACTTTGGTCGGTCAGCGAGCGCTTAAGATGCTCTAAAGCTCTATAAAAAGTAACAAATCACAGTTAGGACAACGCACTTCACCCGAACGAGGGAGGATACAAGCCCGTTGCAGGAAAAAATCTACAGTAAACTCTCGACGACGCCTTTCAAATACTAATCGGCCTCGAAGTCGCCCTTTTCTCACTCGAAAAATATTTTCTAAGTTCTTGTTTCAGTGGTGGCTGACTGGCTTGTACAATTGGGCCCTTTCACGGTTCACGTCTAAATAACACACAACAATCTACTCTTGACTCGAACAAACGTCGGACTGGATCTCACTTCAACAACACCAACGGCGTACAGACACGGTCCTCTTCTTTCAGGACTGGAAGTGGAAGGAGATGTGCTGCTTGACTGGATGAGATCGGTTTGCAGCGCGGCCTTTGTTCCGCCGACAAATTTTCTTTCCACATGCGCTCAATTTGCCCGGTAGAGACAAGTTTGCTCCATGTTCCACAAAAGCTTCATGCAATTCGTGTGTATTTCGTTCAATCCAAGCTCGAAAAGCGATTAGTTCTTCGACTGGAAGCGCCACTCTGCACGGCACGCTTATTAAATTCGTTTTGATTTGACTGTAGCCGGGTGTGGCTGTGTGCGTACGTGAGCATTTCTTCGTCGTGTCGTGACTGGAGAGCGAATGGGGTGGTGGCTTTACTGGAAGCGAGCGACTCATACCAATCTTTCCAGTGAGGTTTCTTGGACTAACTTCCCCTGTGATTGAGTCGAATCAGTTCAAAATTTATATTTTTCTCTGGGGATAAGTCTGCACATTTCGGAATAAGCATAGAGCTGCCAGCTTGTCGGGTTATTTTAAAATCGTGAAGTGAATATCAGTGAAGTAAATTATCGAAGTGTGTAAAATTACTTACTGTTGCCATATAGTCATGCATTCTTGGTAAATATTTACATAATTACTTGTGGAGGTCGTCTTGCTGCGTTTTATGTTTGTACTTTGAGCTGAAGAACGGGAATTTCAAGAATTTCGATTCTTCGAGCGAAGTATATTGTTATCAGTTCGGGTCAGCGAAATGTTCTTTCAGACGGGCGACATTTATGCGATAGCTAAACGAAGATGTTGAGCCGTATGGTTTGATTGTAAAATTGTCGAGATCATTTAAAAGGAATTATCGTTTGAATATTTTAAATGACTTTGATTAGCGAATGCATGCAAACGTTGGGAAGTTTTGGTAAACAAGCGATTATGTATGCATACATTTTTGACAATGAGCATTTCACAGGACCAGTTGGAGGTATTTGGATGGAGTTGACATTCTTTTATTCATTTCTACAGTTTTTACTTTAAAATTGATGGCTTAAAGTTTGGCTTGATATGTTCTACCCTCGTTTTCATCATTGTTTCTACAAATCCATGAGTTTAAAACTTTGATAGGCTGTCCGCTGAAATTTCTACCCAAAAACTGAGTCGGGGAAATATGAACGTACCTAGGTACATTTGCAAATCTGAAATAGTGAACTCATCCCAAATTGGCGATTGTTTACTAATCAGAAGATTATATTTATGAGTAGAAATAATTAATGATAAAGAAAGATAAAAAAGATAAAGAAAGATAAAAAAGAAAGATAAAATTCATGCAAAGATAAAGTTTTGCATGAATTTTATTCTGTGATTGCGCGTACGCTAAACCCAGTGAGATAGTAGAAATGGAGTGGACATGCCCATAAGATTTACATTGAAGGGGATGGTAGTAATTTTTTGTCTGCTCATTGTCAAATCGGGTCAAATCCAAGTAGTTCCCCTCCAATTTGACAATGAGAGCGAAATGGCGTAAAGGCAGCTTTAACATGCTTAGTGCGCGAGAGGATTGAAGGGGCTAATGGTGGAAAGTTATACCGTCCGTGTCCAGGGGCTGGCTAAACCCTCCAACTTTGGCCAAAGCGTACATATTTTTCAATGGCTAACAGCCTGGCCGTCATATAGAAGGTCGGTTGCGACAACGTCTCCTAGAAGTACTGGCTGTAATGCAGAATGATGACGTCACAGCAATAGGACAAAATGTCGCGAAAAACACACGTAGTCTTATGGGACGTCCGCGGGAAAATGTTAATTGCATGGGTTGTGTTAAAGTGAGTGAAATGAAAACAAAGTGAGATCCGCGGAACAGTGCTAGTGAACAGCTAAAACACAAATTAATGCGGTGCGTGCGGTATAATTGGAAAAATTCGCTGCGAAATGTTTATCAGTTGTTGTTAGGTTATGTGATGCTTCGTGTCGATTTGCTGTCGCGATACAATAAATTGGTCCAAAACGCAACTTATGACTAAATATTATTATTATTCATATTTTAACCAAAAAACCGCAAGTGAAATATCCGTGTACATCGGCACTGCCTCGTGGAAATGTCAAAATTTCCTAAACTCATTACGTCACGGCGAGAACGATTACGTAGCCTGACGGCCCGTACTTCTAGGAGGCATTGGTTGCGACTTGCAATCACACAGGTAATAAGGTACTCCCACTGGTCGAATTGGCCGAGAAAAGTACCGCAGCTGGTCGAAGTACTGGTACATTAGGTCCGTTATCTTGCACGTTAATTGCTTTTGCGACCGGTCTTCTATATATTTTTGCCCCTTTTGACATTTGTTAGCTGTCATGTCAGTCTTACTTTGGTTTTTATGCTGTTAAAAAGTTACGTGATGTGTATGGCGAGGAAGCATTAAAAAAAACAGCGCCAGAATCGGTATGACAAATTTCGTTCCGGAGATTTTTCACTCAAAGATGAACAACGATCAGGTCGACCATATGAGCTTGATGATCAAACAAAAGCCACAATCGAGTCGGATCGTCATGTAACTGTTCAAAAGATAGCAGAAGAGTTAAATGTGTTCCATACAGCGATTGAGAAACATTTAAAACACATGAAACTCGTTAAAAACTTGATATTTGCGCTCCACATGAATTGAAAGAAATTCATTTCAGGAAGCGCATCAAAGCTTCTGGTTAGACTCAATGAACCCGATCTTTTTTTGAAACGAACCATCACTGGGGATAAAAATGGGTTGTTTATAACAACGTCAATCAAAAACGACCAGCTTTTATTAGCCGCATTGTGGAGAGGTAGTTGTCAATTCTGACACAGAAAGTTCTACCCTGGAGGAAGAAGGCAATTAGTTGAATGAAAGGTAATGGAATTTGAAATGTATGCATTTTGAAGATTAGTCGTGCATGCCAGACTTTGTCAAACGCCTTGGGCACGCTGTACGTATAGGCTGCACCATTCTTGCAAGCTAGAGCTCAGTAGTGGCTTGAACCCAAATTGTACCTCCGGGATAATGGATTTTTCGTCTATGATTTCATTAAGCCAGTGGAGAAGAAGACGCTCAGTGATTTTTCCTACGGAGGACAGGAGACTTAAAGGTCTCCAATTTTGTGGGAAGTGGAGGTCAACTGTTATAATCGCTTTTTTCCAGACCTGAGGGAAGCTCTTCGTTCGAAAGATAGCGTTTATAATGTCAGTAGGTGTTGTCAGGGGCGGATTTGACCAATTTGCCGCCCTAGGCCTCAGAAATATTTGCCGCCCTTTTCGTGAATTATATTATATGTAACAATGCGCGATTTTTTTCGATTCCCTAGAATACTTCGCTGTTTTTCGTTGCCCCCGAGCTCACAAAAAAGGAATATCAGAGCAAAACTGTATGAATATGTAAATATATGTAAAATTCCCTTTTATTGCGCCCTTGCCACACAAATAATTATTAAAATACACACACGGTAAAGAACCTAAAAGTACCTAAAAAAAAAAAAAAATCCAAAAATACCAATTTTTAACAGTCAAAAACCGTATACACCTTTACATCGCATATAATTCCAACGTCTTTGCTAAAATTTTTATAAGTAAGTTTACTATTCCGTTCAAAGTTTGCTTCCGCACTTGACTGGAGATCAACTATGAACTCGACTATTGTAAATTAATGTTCGATATGTTATTAGATAAAGATGAACCCGAAATATTTTGACCTATGTTCTAGATTTTATTTTATAGAATTTTTTTTATAGAAATTAATTTCAGTAATGAAGTACAATTTAAAAAACACGTCAAAAATAAAGAGATTCGCATGTTGTTGATATACCCTGTACCATAATAATAAATCAAAATTTCTCTGAAAAATCAATGCACGCAAATATTTACCTCTGATAAGCTTTTCCTAAATTGAAGAGGCATTATTTGGGTTCTTTTT
Source organism: Nemotelus pantherinus (assembly GCA_963978885.1). Taxonomy (NCBI): domain Eukaryota; kingdom Metazoa; phylum Arthropoda; class Insecta; order Diptera; family Stratiomyidae; genus Nemotelus; species Nemotelus pantherinus. The sequence goes on from OZ022263.1 coordinate 5,663,145, forward strand.
AGGATCTTTTTGGGTCTTTTTAGGCTCTTTTTAGGTATTTTCAGATATTTTCTAGGTACTTATTAGGTATTTTTGAGTTTCTTTGGTCCTTTACCGTGATCGCATTTCGATATTTATTATAAGTCAAACTTTTTAATGTCCGAATAAAATCATTAGAGGTGAATTTTCGCGTGCATTGATTTTTTTGGAGAATTCGGTTGGGTTGAGGTGTTAGGATCATTCGACTCAGATATATGTACATATACGACAGAAAAAAAACTGCCGCCCAAAAAGAAAATCGAAAAGGGGCCGGTCCTACCGGGCCTAGTGGTAAATCCGCTCCTGGGTGTTGTCAATGTATTGTCGGGATGTTGTGACAGCCATAAGTTCCCTATTGGATCAGGTCCAGGTGATTTGCACTTATTAAGTCCGCTAATGAGTTCTTTGACTTGTTCGAAGTTTTTTGGTCTGGTTCGATAGTCTTTTGTTGGCGCAGAAGCAAGGATTTGGTCTACAGACTCAGAAACCTCTTCTCCCTCGTCAATATCATCTGTCGAGGAACGGTTTTCCTTAAATTGAAGCTCCAGTACTTCAGCGAAGGCCTCCGTTTACCAATGCAGTTAAATTTCAGTCCGTTTGCCCATGAATTGGGGGCACCACTATTTAGGTTTAGTGCCGAAAATATTGCCTGCTTTATTTTTTCAGCCAGACTGTTAATAGCTCTGTTAATATCGCTGGCGGTTTCGAGTGTTGCTTCGAAATATTCGTTCGCCATTGCGTCACGGAAAACATTCCAATTTGTTCTCTTCATCATTTGAAGGGGCACATCAATGTACACATCTTCTAGGATGAAACTTGTGGTCAGATGACAGTTCATCGAGGACAGTCAGTCGCAAGTTATGGTGGAAATTTTGCGAGAGTCTAGATGTAGGACTATGAACTGTGCCAAAGTGTGTGGGTTCGTCGGGGAGATGCAGGCTTATGCAGTTATCCGTGATGAATGGAATCCAGCTTGATTGCTTCTCACGTCTCCCCAGTGGCGGTGATAAGCGTTTAGGTCTCCTGTTACAAAGACCTTCGCCTTCGAAAAGATTGCTTAAGTCCGGGCCAAAGTTGGTGTTTCTAGGAAGGATGCATGAATCCGTATGCACTTTGGTGGCAGTCGCTTCTATTTTTTGGAGATTGCGAATTTTGAAGTGAAGGTGGTTTATGCTCCTTCTAACCAGGATTGCAGTGCCTCCACCTCTGCCTGTCAATCTACCATTACGATATAGATTTTAGTTAGAGATGTGGAGGCGGTCAGCTGGTTTTAGAAAAGATTCCTGGATGAGCATTATGTCAACTCTATAATCATATAGAAATTGCATCAGCTCTCCAGTCTTGCTGATGATGGAATTTACATTCCAAGAAAGAATGATCATGTGGTTGGAGAATGACATTAATGTTTTTGGTTAGTTTTTGGAGCTGGGAATGTTGCGAGCATTCCCTGAACCATTTTTTCCATCAGTGCTTGAAACTGCTCTTGCACATTGCAAAACATTTGAGCCATGATAGCTGGCTGTGGAACAGTGGGCAGGGTCTGCTGCGCTGCAGGCTTATTAACTTTGGGCTTGGGGGGTTGAGTTGTGGATGGGGGCAATGGGGATGGGAGGTTCGCTTTTGCCACCTGTGGAAACGTCTTCCTCAGATTCTTAGGATTCCTAGTACATCCCCCACAGCTGGCCGGATAGTTACCTCCACAGTTCACACACTTGGCGGTTTCTTCGCGTTGTTTCGTGCATTTGAAGAAGTGGTGTTCCCCTTTGCATTTGACGCATTTCGCCTGTGTGTGACAATTATTGGCCGCATAGCCGAATTGCTGACAATTATGGCACTAATGTACCTCCCTGGAATCGTGACCTATTTATATTTGTTTTAAAACTAACTTAGTGGGTATATGACTTAGTAAAAAATTTTTGTTTTTTAATTTTATGCGAAGCGAAAATAGCCGATTATCACTACTTTTGGATCACCCGTCGTACCTCGGAGTTGCCAGTGATTAATTAGTAGCGAGAATTTCATTTTAGAAAGCTTATGCATTTTTCAAATGAAAGATATTTTTATAATCCCATAAGTAATTTAGATTTTACTTTAAATAGATGTATATTCCAGGTCACATATTAATTACTTAATCGAAAGAGTAACTATGATTTGAATAATCCAATTAACAAACGATGCTGTAAACTGATAAGTTGCTCTTTTATACACAAAAAATGCTCGGGTTCATACAGCACCATATGTGCAGACTAGGTAATTGATACCAAATGATAATTGAAATCAAACCCGCTCCAAATTCGAACATTACACGACCTACCTCGAAACCATTAAAAGTCCACACGTTAGAATCAATGTAAAAATTTCTGAAAAGACTATTAAACTTGCGAAAAATGCTAAGCTAACGGAAACGCCCTTGATCTCGTCCACCAAATCCACGATGGGTGGCATGCTTGCAAATTCAGCACCAGCGTACAGCAGCTCATGTTAAACACACCAAGTGAGAGAAAAATATCATTTACTCATATAATGCCATTAGAAAGATAGGTAAAAGGCTGATGACCCTCAACAACACCCACAATTGTCGACACCCGCGACACTACCAATTCCCCCAGCGCGCAATCTATGGTTCTATGCACAATTGCGAATAATGAAAAGTGCTTGCTATTTCACCCGTTCAACTCCACGTCCTTGCTCGCTGCACTTACACACACCGCCATCAGTTGCCCTTGCCACCCGTTCATTGCCCCATAAAACTCAAAGACCGCTACCAGCGATGCAACTTCTGTTAGTTCCACCGTATAATGCACGAGCATGCATCCGATTCAGAGATGCAGATTCCAGTAGTTGGACCACATTTGCTTCTTTTGTTCCTAGCGAAGCTTTTCGTTGAACACCGCTGGAGAAAGCGGGCGCAATATTGCAAAAAATCATTCGTTCAACTTGCTAAGCAATCTATACGGAGCTTTCGTGGGCAGCCAGCCGGTCCCAATCGTACTTTAGCGAGGCGGTTGGCGCACCGGTCAGCCTGCAAGCGTACGGCCTTTTCTACTGCAGGCGGCAGTACCAATTGCGAATGCAAAAAATGCATTCCACGCGTCCAACGTGGGATGTATCTTGCTTTTTGCAAGATTCATACCAGAAAGCGGTGCATCAGTTCGCAGATCGCTTCATCGAGTATCTTTCGATTTCAGCAGTGTCGGCTCAATCAAGCAGCTAGCTCCCTGGAAAAATCTGACTGGACGGTTGCCTGGCAACAAGGGTGCGGTCGATCCTATTTGCAATGAGCTTGGGACATATGGAGCACATGTGCATACAGAGACAGTAAATGCGGTGCGAATGCATGTACATGCAAACTTGGAGTAGCTGAAGTTGAAGCTTTTCTCAAAGTATCTTTTCTATTCCAGCGCAGTGCACTTGTATTTACATTCCATTTCCAGTAGCTCCATAATAGTTTCGATTCGTATTGATCGGATGGATGTGTTCGTCGCCTTTTTGGAAATTAAGATTTCGAAGGGGAGCTAGCCATGGCTGGAAGCACTCCATTCTCGGGGCTTTTCACAAAAAGTTAGTGAGAAAACAGTAAGCTCGCAAATATGCAACGACTTAAACAGCATTTGAAGTACGAAGTAGATGTGAAAATAATTAATTCTCATTAAAGCTACTTTGTAAATAACTTAAAATGACGTTTGAATCAAGGAATTAACTTTCTTCTGATGGAAATGTGAAGCTTTTATAATATTCGCAGCACTGCCTTTATGTTTTACACTAAAAACTATAGAAAAATATGTTCCCCTAATGTTTTCTTTACAATAATTTTGGCAAAGTGGGTTGAAAAATGAAACCCACATTGGGCGCTTATTGAATATTTCTCCACAGTTTGTAACATTAATCAAAATGTATTGTTGAACAAGAATTATTTTATCTAACACACTTCTATGAAGGAATTTTGAAGTATTAGTAGGTATTTTGATTGAAAATGCATCAGATATAAGATGAGACAAGTAGGCAGTCTTGCTTCTTGGTCTTTGTAGGATTGGAGAGTATCTGAAAAGGAAGCAAGAATTCAATGAAATAATAAAGAAATTTTGGCAAATTTTATAATAACATGCACTTCAATTGTATGTTCAAGCCATAAGAAGAAGAAGAAAAATATAAGAATTATTCAAAGTCATATTCATTCAGTAAAGTCAGTCAAAGTCATATTCATTCACTTCAATCATCCTACGCTGGGGCCCTTCGTAACAATATCGCACGCTCGATACTTCGACTGATGATCCTTAATTCTTCGTTGATATCCCAAAAAGTTTATATCTTTTTCATGTTGTCGTTGTTGCTTACGATCGCTACAAAATCCTCCGTCAAAATCGCGCAAGACCAGATAAAAGAAAGAAATAATTTTAGTGTCTTCTGCTGCTGCGGGCGCATTCGTCGGCTTACCCGGTTCCTATCCAAGAGACCCTTCTGCCGCATTTTCAGTCTGCAGGAAAATTTTTCTTTCCCGGCAGCGGGATTTCATCGAGCCATTGAGTTCGGTCACCTCGACTGTGACTCGCACGATCCACAATTCCATTTTCGATGTTTCTCGTACCGGCCCGTTCCACTGTGGGAGGGAAACCCGCCTGTTCCATGTTCAGCTGTCAGGTGACAGTTTGAACTGTCAATTGCGTGTCAACATCAAGCCTAGGCAGAGATTTTCCTACACCCCCCTAACACCCCCCTAACACCACCCCTGGAAAGTGCATACACCCCCCCCCCCCCCTAACACGGACAATTTTCCTACACAAAGGCACCTTTGTGTCCTTTGTTCCAAAGGGACACCCCTCCTAAAATTCTGAACACCCCCCACATGAAAAATTCCTGAGAAAACCCCTGAGCCTAGGTACTTATTTTTATGTATAATTTTTGTTTCCATCTAATATTCTTGAGATTTTTTATATCGTTAGTGTAAAATATTCATTCGAGTGCTGCGTGTTGTGTTATACGTCTGTTTGTTGTCGCGATTTCGTTAGTGTCGCTGGTGATTGTGGTGTTGTTCGTGTGCCCAGTCCCAAATTCATTTGCGATGTCCAGATGTTTTTGTGATTTGATGTAGCTTTTGCGATATTGTTTGTTGTTTTCCCTTTCGTGACGTCTAGTTTTGTATCGTAATTGATTGTTTCTTGGTATATGTCCCTAACTACTAACTAAACCTGTCTTCAATGTTCTAGACTAAAACGTAGCATCATGTATTCTTCTCGGCTGTAATTGTAACTCAATCTCCATCGTTCGCTCTCCTGGAGGACGGTGGAAATATTTTATGTTTTGAAGAAAAAAAAACCATGAACCGTGACAATCTGTTTTGGGTTATTACATTATATATATTTTTTCTTTAACAATAAAGCATCGATAGACTTTTTTCTTTAAAATGCATGTAGGAATAAAAGCCAAACCGATTAGATTGCTGTATGGGTAATGTTTTCCCACCTAAATTGTTCCCCTCAATAAGGAAAAAATCGAGTGTAGCATTGTATAAAGCTCCTCACCAAACAAAGAAAGTCGGCTTTTCGAGGTGAAACCATAATTTACAATTGGCACAGTCTTTTTAATAGGGAAAGAACTCACTTCAAGACGATTGACCAACAGGACGACTTGTCTAAGTGACCATCCTGGGAATTGATAAAAAACTCGAAAAAAGGGTATTACAAGATGCTCAACTAAAATAACTGCTCGCAAAAATGATTGGCGTGTCAGATACAACCATTTAAAATATTCTTCGCCATCATCTTGACATGACTAAGGTCAGGACAAGATGGGTGCCGAAAACGGTGCCAACAGCGCGTGGAGTGGTATCGCGCGTTTTTGGATCTCTGTAGTGAAGACGAGGATGGAGAATTGAGTCGAATCGTTACTGGAGATAAGACTTGGATGTGCCAATCCAAACAAAACTATGCAGTAGCACAAAAAAGGCACACCACCACCCAAGATGGCGTCTGAATTTTGCGTCCCAGAAGGAGTGCTGTTGATCGATTTTAAAACAAGGCGCCTCCTTAGCCGGCGAATACTACGCTCCAATTCTAGAATGGTTGCAAGAAGTCATCAAAGAAAAAAAGAGGAAAATTAGCCAAAGATGTCTTCCTTCTGCATAACAATGCACAGGTTCACAAGAGTTATTTTGCATTCGCTGCCCTGCACAAGGCGGGCTTCAATATTTTAGATCCATTCTACAGCCCTGATCTGGCTTCCAGTGACTAGTATCTTTTCCCAAAATTGATAAAGGGACTTCGTGGGAAGAAGTTTTCAAACGATGAAGGACGCAGTTTCTTTTCTTTATTTATTAGCCAAACAAGGCACAAATTCAATACATATGCATACATATAAATATGAAATATCAAACTATTTTTTTAAAAAAACTACAGATGAATACAATATTAATAATAAAAAAAATGTAAAGCACAAATAAATAACGCATAAATAAATAGCTAATTGAGTAAACAAATAAGTTTGAAATAGAAAATACGTAAAATAACAATGAAACAAAAGAATAACAATTAAAAACGATAATCAAAAAAAGCTCAACAATTATTGTGTACAAATGGCTTGGATAAGGGAAGATTTGAAGGATAGTTTGGAAATCGGTGGGGGAATAAAGGTTGCTAAAGCCATTGAAGACCCTGCAGTATCTATTCACCGGCTCATTAGCTGCATATATGGTGGAATGTGGATATTCCTTTAGTAAACGATTGAACCTGGTGTTCCTTAAGGGGATATTTATCAAAAATTTACTATTCAAAAATTCAACTCTAATAACGCCTCTAATGACGTCAAATGTGAAGCAGGTCGATATAATCATTCTTCTGGATGCAAGTGAAGTTAAGTTTAAGTGACCTAGTCTATACTCATATGGAGGTAAATTTTCGAAGTCGTAAGGGTTGTACAGATCTCTTAGGGCGAAAAGTAAAAATTGTTTTTGAATGGACTCGAGTCTGTTACTGTGAATTTCAAAGGCTGGGTTCCAAATAATACAGGCATATTCAAGAAGAGGGCGTACAAGTGCAGTGTATAATGATCTAGTGGCCCATAAGTTTTTTAATTTCTTGGCTTGTCGTTTAATAAAAAAAAAAAATTTTTTTGTCTTAATGCAAGGTGAAACGAATCCAAAACATCCAAAACAACACCGAGATCGACAACGCTATCGACGCGAGTTAATAAGTTGTTGCCGAGAAAGTAGGTGTTCTGCGTAACCGTGCATTTACGGCTAAAACTTATAACTTGGCACTTATCAATATTAAGCGAGAGCTTGTTTATATTGCACCACTAAACAAGACAGTCAAGCTTGGATTGAAGAAAAACTGCATCAGGTTTAGATTCAATGTTGTGGTAGAATCTGAGGTTGTCTGCATAAAGTAGGTGAAGTATGTTTGACAGGACGTCAGAGATCGGAGACGAATAAGTTAAAGAAAAAGGGGCCAAGATGGCTACCTTGTGGAACACCAGAGGTAGCAAATAATTTTTTTGATAAAACTCCTTGAAATTTAACGAGTTGGATTCGTTTGTGGAGGTAGGAATTGAGCCAGCTTAGTAAAGATCCAGCAAGTCCGAATTGGTGCAGCTTTAGCATCAATATAGAATGGTCAACTCTGTCAAAAGCTTTGATAAAGTCAGTGTAGACTGCGTCAATTTGATAGCCTTTCTCCATTTTACACAAAACGTCCGAAACTAGGATTATCAAGTTTGTGATAGTTGAGCGACTTTTTCTACAGCTATACTGTTGCTCTTTCAGACGGGAGTCAAGTAGTGGGGAAAGTTTATTGTATACAACCTTTTCAAAAAGCTTTGGAATGGAAGATAATATGGCAGTGTCACTGTAATTTTCGGCGCAGCGTCTGTCACCATTTTTGAAAATTGGTGTCACATATGAAAGTTTCCAACAGCATGGGAAAACACTGGATGAAAGTGACCTGTCAAAGAATATATGCAGGGGTGTTATTAGCTGCTCTACACACTTACGCAGGAAGGCCGGGGGAAGAAGATCAGCATTTGTTGCAATCGAGCTCCAAGATAGGTTTACGTATTTCTTCGCGTGATATTTTAATGTGGTTGACAAAAGTGGTTGGAGCTGAATTAGAAGGAGCTAAATTTTCCGACAAAACGTTTTTTTAGAAGGTATACATAAACTATTGAAAAAGACAGATATATAACATTTTTATATGCACTTCTTACCCCCATTCCACCAGCTTAATGGTTTGCATTCTTATGCTCCTTGAATAAACATTGGTCCTAGCTCTGAAATAATACTCATAGCTTTAGATTGACTTTTTGATTGATTGTATAGATTGACGTCGTTTGTTAAAAAAGAAATAGTACCCGTTTTGGGCGAACTAAGCTTAAATTTCAACTATTCATTGGTCAGTTTGTAATAAATTATTTTTCTAAGCAATCATCACTGCAACTGAATGCGTAACCACATTAAAATTCTTCAGTGTCATTCTTCGAATGCTCGAAGTAGCTTACCATAAACTTAAAACTGATTAGCCCAGCCTCACAGCCATCGTAGTATCGTGACAGCAAAGTGACAACATTATCCAGCCACCATAAACTTCTTGATTGTCACATGCACGTTAACCCGAGCGGGACAGGTCACGAAATACTTAATTTATAGTTCTACCATCCGACTGCTGACTAAACCCATTTTCATTTTGAGCCAGCACTGAATTAGACGATCCTAATTCACTTCAATCGGTTAATTATAGAGCGTTTCTCGCATAGATCTTAAGCTGCATCTTATACCGTCTCGACAGATCGTGCTGTAACTCTAAACTCAGCAGTCAGTAAGCGAACGTTTAGCAATGCATCAAAAAGAAGATCCATGATATCAAGTACGCACGAACTTTTTTGTATGTCCCCTTCCCACATCTTGCGTGTGTGAATTAATTTAGTTTAGATTTATAATCACGATATTTACCGCATTTCATAAAGATTTTTTCGATTATATGCGTTTCTATGTTTTCAATACAATCTCCACATCGATGCAGTTTGTTCGAATTAATGTTCACGTATTTAGAGAGATGTTTTCAGATCGACTGCAAATTTTCAAAACAAGCAGAAATAAGCAAAATGCATACCCTACGGAAATATGCATGCGTTCTGATTCCAGAATGCGAAATTGAAAATTCTTAACGGAAACATAGAGTTCAGATAGCAGTCTGCCTTTCAGATACTCATACGCCATCGTTCAGAATTAGTGGAGAAAAAAACGTTTTTGTTTTAGATTTTATCATGCAGTTCATGTATGTACATAGATAATGTAAGGAGGCATGCTGCAGTTAGACGCTCGATGATTTACACTGACCCATTTTTTCGCGTCAAGAAATTCGCTGGGTTTTTGTTGCAAAATCTTTGAAAAGTACTCATTTTGTGTTCTGAGAAACAATTTTCAATGCATGTTGAATCAAAAACAAACTGAACACATGGACGCAGAAACATATGAGCATATTCACGTGGTGCAAAAAGTTTTAATGAAAATGAGCAATTATAATTGATAAACGACCGATTTAAAATCGGAATAATTTTTGAAATCGAAATTCGATTCACTCCAATCAATCGTCCGTGATTTCCTAACTTCAACTTAGTTTTATTTGATTTTTATACTATACTGTTTTCAAAATGGTCCGTGGGTATTACACAAAAAATGATTATTTTGGCTCGCAAACACGCATCGCCTTTGTAGACATTTGTACGAAGATTGGAATTGCATAGAAGTACATATGCATTTCGTATGCACAGCATGCATATTTTTTTCTTAAAGAAGGAAGCCCTAATTGAGCTGAAGTGGGCACTCAGTTCGCATTTACAAGAACACACACTTTATCTGTATCTACATATGATCGGTATTTCAATTCATTCCTTTTACTGCGGAATGTATCTGACCTGACCGTTTGCGCTGCACTATTCGCATTGCAGAAGGTATTGTTCGATAATAATTTTTTTTGCTTTTCTTTCAGACAATTCAAATAGACTGTACATTTCCGGTTTGTGTCTTTTCATTTCCTGTGTGCGTTAATATTATGCAAAGATCCTAAATGATTGATACGGTAAGAATGTGCAATATGGTTGCAAGAAATGTTTCGGGTCATTTGAACGAGGGCCGTTATTAGTTGAAATTTTAAACATGTATGTAGATAAACCAATGATTCCCTCGTGATAAAAATTAATGGAAAATTGTGCACCCAACACCATAAACATGTCAAAGTTTATCAATCGTCGGCAATGAATTGAATGAATTAAGGCATTTACATACGAGTTTGTACCAGTATGATTATGCTATTCAATCATTGATCGTATGTTATGTTAATTCTTTCGGTTTGATTTATCAATTATTCATTAATAAATTCCTTATTATGTCTTAATTTGATCATGAGGGCATACCGTCAACAGTTGTAATTGGGGTTTGTTTGGGTATAATTTCGTACCCTTATCTGCAGGTTGATGTATAAATTATGGAAAAGGCAGTGAATGGAAAATCAAAATCAATCAGCGAGGGGAATCTTTACTTATTAAATTTTTGATGCATGATTTACTATCCAATTGATGGTTTCATATCTATCAGAGGTCAGTGTTTGATGTTTTGTCAGATTCTTGGCTATGATGTGAAAATATAACAAAAGATTCCAGCGAAAGAGTGATGTCTCAAATAGTGTGTAGGAACTCCAAAGCAAAAGGTTTCAATGCAAAACACGTAGACAAACATTTGGATATATTCAAGGGTAGCCAATCACAGTCACACCAAGAAACAAGACGATTAATATCGTTTTGAAGAGCAAAATGATCAGAAGCAGCATTGATAATGCGAAAAGTTTTGAGGTCATCAGCGCACATTAGACAAAGAGAAGCAATTACGCTAGGAAAATCGTTGACGAAGAGACTAAATAGCAAAGGTCCGAGAATATATCCCTAAGGTACACCGAAGGGAGGAAAGGAGAAAAGAACGAGGAACCACAGAGAGAGAGAGAGAGGGAGAGAGAGAGAGACAGACATAGCATGTACGATTATATACAAATGATGATATCCACGAGAAAAGGGGCTCAGATATGCCATAATGCTCTAATTTAACAACGACGAGCTCATGATTGACTGAGTCAAAGGCCTTGGAGAAGTCAGTGTATATGACGTCTACTTGGTGGTGACTATTTAAAACAGACGCATAAAAATGGGAAAACTCAACTAGATTGGTGGTAGTACTTCGGCCTGTCACAAAACCGTGTTGCTGAATAGTAAAAACGTGGCGAAGAGTGTCATAGACGCGATTAAAAACCAGACGCTCACAAATTTTAGAAAAACATAGAAGGATTGAAATAGGACGATAGTTAGTGATCAGGTTTAGATCAACAGACTTGTGGATAGGAAAAATTGTTGACACTTTCCAAGAAGCTGCGATTACACACCCTAATGCTAAAAATGATAATATTATAAATAAGGATGTTGTCGTTGAATTCATTTTAGCCACATTATTGCTCCCGGAGTAATCAGACCCCTTCGCGAAATTTACAGGTAAAAGCTGTGTCGAGAGAATATTCGCTAAAAAAATTGAAAGAATAGATTTTGGCTAAACTATACTACAACTTCAGACAATACCTTCAAATATACTGCAGTTGATTATTTGACACTTTGAAGCAGACTCCCAGAAATTACCAGTAAAAAAAAAATCGTGTAAATCCTTATGCATTTTTAACTCTCAATTTAACAATTAAATAATGTTTCATCATCAACCGGGGTTCAGTCCTGACCTCCGTCAAAAATTTTTTCTATCGGTCCCGATCGCGAGCCGATGTCATCCAATTGGGTACCCCTAAATTCCAAGCGTTCTAGTCAATGCAGGCAAGATCTCCCACGATGTTGTCCGCCGTAAAATCTGCGGTAGAGGGTTTTCCGAACCGGATCCTCTTCGCTCATTCAAGCTAGGTGTCCTGCCCACTGGAGTCTACCGAGGTTTATCTTAGTGATTATATCTGCTTCTAGGTAGATAGTATACAGCTCATGGTTGTAGCTTCTCCGGAATCGCCCTTCTTCACATACGGGGCCAACGATTCTCTTCAAGAATCTCCTCTCGAACGCGGCTAAGAGGTCAAAGTGCCTTCTGTTGAGCACCCACGTCTCGGATACATACGTGAGTACTGGCAGGATCATGGTCTTGTACAGCAGAAGCTTTAATGTTCCGGTGAGATTTCGGCATTTGAATAGCTTTGACAGCCTGTAGTAGGCTTTGCTGGATTCTTCCTCCATGTTGTTATCGGCTGCTACAATTGAGTAATCCTGGAATTGAAAAAAAACTCTAGCGCATAGGTAACGCTATAAACACTGTTTTTCGAAGAAAACTAGATGAGTCGTGTGGACTTTATTCTACCACACATACTCCTTATTACAGCCAACTTTTTTCGAAGGTCATGTACCACTTTGATCCGAAAACTGCATCAAAACTATCCGGGTACAAATATTTTCAGGGTTACCAATCGCATGAATTTCAAAATTTAGGAGAGTAAAACACTTCTCACTTTTATTCATTATAGCACGTTTATCTCATAAAACTTTGAAAGCCGTATTCCCTGTAACATCAGGGATTAAAATGCTCAGTGCTGGCAAAACTTTACCAGCGTTGCAACCAAAAGCTTACCACAACTGCTTCATGTAAAAGTCATCTAACTCTGTGAATTTCATCCGATGATTTCATCTAAAGTTACAAGGGTAGTAAAAATGTTTGGGGTTGTTATCCAAAGAATTGAAATATTGGTCACTTATTTGCTTAATGATCCGATAAATAGATGCTGCAGGATATTCAATAACATAAGCGATCTATATTCCCCTACGATTTCCAAATTTTCCTTCAAATCCTCTCTTTTGCAAGCCATAACCTTAAGCTATAAGCTACATATCAATGTTTTATTTATTGATAGTTATATATTAATTTATTTGTTACTTATTGAATTTATTTTTTCATTTACTTTACTTTTCAATTTTGGTGAAAAGATAAATAATAAAACAGATGGTACAATGGAATGTTGAATTCCAATCATTTTTCCATTACCCGCCTAAGAATAAAAATCTGATTAATCGTTGATTTGCCTGAGATGAAGCCACATTGATATTGTTCGATGATGGGTTTAGCGTATAGGGCTACCCACTCTTACTGAATAGAGGGTAGTATCTTGTAGGAAACACTCAACTTTGTTATATTCTACAGATGCTGCATATTATTTCCATCTCCTTTCTTATGTATGAGTCTACTTTACTTTTATAATTCTAAGCTCTAGAGTATTAGCCAAATGATAGCTTCATTTTTAATAAAGATCTCATGATTATGGTTGACTTCTCAAACTTGTGACATTTTTTCAATGCATGTTGCCTCCATCGTATTTTTGTAAAACTGCAATGTTATTATATAAAACTATGCAGAAATAGCCGCAATAAGGTTTGCCGTTCATCTATCTCACTAAGTCCTTCGGATTTATGTTTACAAATGCTACAGATTCAAACAACGAAACGGCTAGCAATTGCATGCAGAACTGGACTAGGCGGAACTAACTGCTAGACGTGCCCGCTATTTCCAACGAGCAACGAATTCGATGTACTGCAATATATGACAGTAAATTGTAATGCGGGAATAAATTGCACTAAATACTCTCCAGTATTAGAATTACGGGAATTCCTACAGTAAACTTGAATTCATTAATTTTCAAGACAAAAATGTCCGGAATCAATGAATTGAATTACATTTAATCATTAATTTAAAATTGAAATGAACCGAAATCGTACGAAAACCAGTCACTTCACTTGCTGATCGCGCTCAAAATAAATCCCAAGCTTAGGCTTCAATCTATTGCGTGTACGATTCGTGCATAACAGCTCTGTAACAGCTAGTAGACAGAGCTGCCACCAAACTGAAAACGAGAGAAGCAGCAGCAGTAGCAGTAAACACACCTGTGTTATTTGATCTTTGATTTCTTTAAGGTGGGCTGGAACGAAATGATTGAATTAAATTTATGCGTTGAGTAAAAGTGATTATATTGGTAACAAGTATATTGCCACCACCTTTGCTTTTCGTACATGTTTTGTATGCAAAAAAATTGATTTTTGAAGTATCAGTGTCAGGGGGCTTCTGAACAAACACCAGCTAAGCAAGTGAAACGTAATATCACTAGGCCTCTAGAAAAATAAATTTCCCATCAACTCAAATAAGATTGTGCTTCCTAGAACAAAAGCACTATCATGACAACAAATTATGGTAAAGGAAGTGTTATTCGATAAATTACAGAAAGGATTCATTTGATAGTTTGCCGGACGGGTTTCTATAATTGTTAATACAAAATCAGCGATTGTTTCAGTGAAAAAAATTGTTGGCAAAAACCGTTTGTATCCCCTCGTGTGATTACAAATAGTAAACCCTAATGTATTTGTCAATTTTCGACACAAAATATTACCGTTTTTAAAGAAAATTGTGATTGACATGAATTCAGCCGATATTATTGTTTTTTTATTTGATATGTAAGACGTTTCTATTCCATAAAAGCTATAAAATATCATACAAAAACCTTTCCAAAATTATCTCCTCACCATAGTTGCAGCGACAATCAAAAAAAAAAAATATATCATGTGTTTCTGGAAAATCAAGGAATTGTTCCTAATGGGATCATGAATTCGAAATTGTCAATGAGCAACTATGATGAAACAAAGCCGTCACGATTAATAGTTTCTTACGAAAACTATCAACAAATACTTTCAATGACTTAAAACCCGGCTGGTCGAAAAAGCAATTAACATACAAGATGGCGGACTTCATGTACTATTTTTTTTAATACGCTACAAAATGTTAATATTAAATAAGAAACCCGGACGCAATATTCTTTCAAAACGAACAACGTCCTCCTGCTTTTTATTATTGCGTCCTCCTTTTTATTATTACGCTACTGATACTGTAGATAGACTACAATTGAATCTGGTTTTGCGAATCTCCAATGAGTTGTGAGGTTTTAAATTTAGGAGATTTAGGCTCAAAAATCAGGTTAAAAAACGAAAAGAGCATCTCCTGATCTGCTTCCAGTATTATACTGGTTACAGACCATAATCAAATCTCACTCTGGCCATTATATAGAAACCTGGCCGTCATATAGAAGGCCGGTCGCGACTTGCAATCAGACAGGTGCTAATGTACTTTTATTGGTCGAATTGGTCGAGAAATGTACGTCGACTGGTCGAAAAAAGGTAAATTAAAGGTACATCTTGGTACGTTAATTGCTTTTGCGACCGACCTCCTATATGACGGCCAGGATAGAAGGCAAAAGCAAGTAATGTGCAAGATGGCGGACCTAAGCTATTAGTATTTCGACCAATTGCGGTACCTTTCTCGACCAATTCGATAGCTTAAGATCTCAAGATCTCACACGCGAAACTCAAATGAGCTTTTCGAATCTTTAGCGCTAGACACACTAGGGAAAAAACTCGAGATTCGATGTGATGTAAAAAAAAAATTGGTTTTTGAAGCCACATGTAATTCAAATTTAGTTTGTTTCAACGTTTTTCACTTTTGCATACACATTATGGCAGATAATATAAGAAAATGAAGTCAATAAAAGAAAAAATGCTCTAGAAAAATACACAAAAAGCAAAAAAGCCAAGAAATTATAATTTTTTAGTGGCAAGAATTGTATTAAATATCGAGTTGGCTACGATTTACTACTTTAAATGTTTGCGACTTTGTAAGTATCAAAAGGATGATGCTTACTCTTGGGTTCGAAATAATTTCATTTTAAGCATTCAGTCAAGCGCCTTTGAAGATCTCTTTGTTGCTAACAATATATGAAAAGTCATCGTTTTTTGATTTTTTGCGGCAGATTACCATTAAAAATTATTATTTTATTGCATAATAATAACATATAAGTCAAAGCACTAGTGCAAATTAAAAATTCCAAATATTACCCATTCAGACAATTTTAATTATTTGACTGTTGTATGCAGATTTTTATGGATGAGTGTATGCTTGTAGTTGAGGTAACCTTAAAAAGGTAAGTCAAAATCATATGTTATCCTAAAAATATAAAAATTATTCAGGATACATTTTTATTACTTCGGGGTTGGATAGAGCTTTCGGTTGGTTTCTACTGAAAAGTTTATGAAGCTATGGCATCGTATTTTTTCATGATACCGAGTTTCAGGGATCCTATAATATGATGGAGCTTGAGTAACCTTGTAGATTGAAGCTTGAGTAACCTAGTGGGTAGAGCACTGGCTTCTTGCGTGTGGGGTCCCTGGTTCCAATCCAGGTTCGGACGAGGGTCCGCGCACCAAGCTTTGAGTTCACTTAGCTCTGGTTAGGTACCTGATTTAAATCAGGAGTAAAGTGAGTCGTGCAACTAATCACTCCACACTCCTATTCACATTGATCGAAAAATTGTAATGAATATCTTTACTAGCTTCAACCCCTAGACCCGTACGAAGGTTGTCGTGGGATTACTTTTTTTTATAATATGATCGGAACCAACTTTTAAATTCGTGCCAGACAACATTGATCGAAAAAGTTTGAATCTCGAGCCGAATATCCTGGTCTGTCTTCAGTATTAAAGGTCTCCCTCGTATCAAGTATTCACATCATTTAAGCTGTGACCGACTCTATATGCATAAATATCAAAAAAAAAGATATTTTGACCGCATTTATTTTCATTTGAACTTTATAAAATATCAACAGAAGTTTAACATCTATTCTGTTGTAATTTATTTACTTTTAATGTTGTTGGTTTAAAAGTATGTTGATAACTATTATACGAGGACTTGCGACAATTGTATTTGAATATATTATATTAAATTATATTTGAATACATATTTTAAGAAAACAATATCCAGCCTTTGATGGATTGTAGAGCAAATTTTCTTCTTCCTTAAGCTCACAAATGAGAAGATGAGACGAATGTTAAAAATGGCAATTTAGTGACTTATTTTTCACCACTGGTTACGGTACAGACAATTGAGAAGTGAAAAACTTTTTCTCCTTCACCTTACTGAGGTAAGTGAGAAAAGAAGAACATTTGTGGCCAATAATTACAGCGAATCGATCTAGAATTCAGATGCCAATAGTCACGAACATTATGGCTTGCATATTGTGCAAGATTTGACTATACCGAAAGATTATGCGGATCGTAGCTCCATTTTAAATCGGAATGAAGTTTTTGATGCAATTAATCTCAAAATTTGCCTCATATATTTCCTCTTTGGACCGAGCAATTCACTGTTGTGAGTGAAATCCCTTGATAGAATATTTTAATTAGGTGTTGAGCTCAAGGATCATTGCCCACACAACCGTTCTGGAAGGTCTTGTCGTTTTTGGTATGACGAGGGATGAAATTGCCCATCCCTTCTATCGCAACGATACACTTAAATTAATACTTATCAATGAATTTCATTTAGATATTGAAATCTTAGTTATAAGATATTCTCCTAAGTTTTCTTATCAACCGAATTGTTCACCCGATTAATCTTTTCTTTTCATTTTCCGTATGTGTCCGATTTGACACATTTTTTTTCCTCGAAAGTTTCGAAACAGATTGATAATCGCTCAGACTTGAGCATTAAATTATATCAGGATCTACTTTTTTATCTGTAATTGATAAAAATCTGCGTAGTAGAACATACCAAAGACCGAAAAAATAAGGTTTTTTTTCTATTTTGCCGCGGTCTCGACCACCTTAATCAACACCATGCGATTACAACTAAACATAGTAAAAGATACTCAGCAAGCACGAAAGATTGGAAAGTTTTCTTATGGTCTGCTCATACCACGGTGTTTGCCATACAAATGCTTTGCTGCTGGATAGTTTTGAGATTCAAGGCATGTAACTAAGCCAGTAAGCGAACGAGCGAGCAAGGTAAAATCAGTTATAACCTGGAGATTTCAGTCGATCCAAAGTTTTTGGATGATACGCTCAAAAATTCTTTCCGCTTCGCAGTGGTATGTTGACGGTTTCGCGATCGCGGGAGTAAAGTACCTGCAGCTCCACCACTCCACTCAAGTATTTCTTGGATATTGACAACGGCGACAATCAAATCAAAGACGGGCATTCGATCAGGCGGTGAGAAGAACGTGTGGTCTATCTGTAATTTTCATCTGCTTCAAATATCTACTTTGTGTCTGTCTATTCATTAGATATTTTTATCGAAACGCTAATTGTTTCGACTGGTTGGTTGAACTTTAGCGAAACATCAGCCACTTTGGAATTCAGTGTGTCCGATCGGATATCGTGCGGTTTTCGTAGAAAGTAAAAAATAGTTATGTATTTCATAGAGTCCATGTAAGAGAAATGAGAAGAAAACTCGAGTAGTAGAAAACGTTGATAGAAAAGCTACTAGTGCGGTGAGCGATGGCAGTAAGTGACGTCAACTGTGATAAACTACGACAACGAGGAGTACTCAATAAGAAGTGAAGCTACGAATATTATCAATGCTTTGAGTCGAGAGAAGAAAATTTCCATTTTCTTTACATTCGCTAGTTTTCCTATTGCTACTGTTGCTGTTGATCTGGCCGCTGCAGCTGATATCGATTCAAGATTGCTGCTGAAGACGAAGAATAGAAAGTTGATCTTGTGTGCCAGTTTTCCAACAAAATATAACTACAACTCGCACTCGTGTGATCGAAACACAAATAAAAAAAATCGAATAATTTTATCACTAACATCGAGAAAAGCGGTTTTCGATAGCTGAAGATTCGGTCGATGCTTGTCTGAATACGGCTGGATTGTGAATTTGGTTTTTTTCGGTTGAAATTAGAAAATATTATCAGTGTCAGTGAAAAGTAATATTTTCAAAAAAAAAAAGTTTTTATTCATCGCAAATAAACATAGAAGAAGATCAGTGCGATTTGAGATTCAAAAGGAAGTCATAATAATTGGATATATTGTTCTTGGAAAACTAGGTATGTAGTGAAACTCAATTTTAGCAAATCTAGACTATGATCACAATGATTAGCGTGATCAAAGCAAGCGATAGCGTGAAATATGCATGTTGAGCATTTCAGTTGGTTTCCTCTTTTTAGTCGACCTTAGTTTGGTTCGAGAGTCTTTTATCTTCGGAAACTTGTTTTCTGATATTTTATCTTTACTTCCTTCTTATTCGATATTTTTGTCCCGGATTTCAGTTTGCATCATAGCTCATGGCTGTCTCATATTTGTATACGGAATAGATGCGAATCGGCTATGGTGAAACTGAATTTGATGAGCACAAGTTTTAAAGTCATTTCTATATTCAAAAATATTATCATTTCAAATTATGTTGACTGAAACCAGTTTGAGGCCAAATTGACGAGTGTGTTTGAGTTTTAGCTGCACCCAAATGGTATTGTCAATTTAGTTTGTTTCTAGTATCTTCTTCAGAAGAATTGATAATTTTAACAAAAATGGAGTTTGCAAATAAATATTTACAGTTGAATTTGTGTTTTTGGATATACACCTACCAAACATTTATCAAAAATAAAATAAAGAAAAGAAGATGAAAAAAGAAAAAGAAAGTTCCAGTAGGTGCAAATGCAACTTTGAGGCACACAATTCAATCTAGTTTGTAATAATAAATATTCAGACAAAATTTTAATATAGTTGGCTGTTTTGTTGTGACATTTCTTTAATAAATTACCTCGATAACATTGCTATTACGCGAGTTGCTTTCCGCGTGAATAAAAACATGTTTGAATATCATCGGTGTCTGATAGGGATTTAGTCGATCTAATCAGATTGCTAACCTGATTCACTTGACTTGAATTCGAAGACAATTTGTTAGCACGTTCCTGTCACTATGCATCAGGTATCGTCTGAAATACCTCCAATTAGTAGGGTCCGTCAAATTTGTACCTCTATTTTATTTTATAATTGATTTTACTCAGATATCATTAAGCCACAGCCTATGATCTACTAAAATAATTTCATCGTTTTCCATCAAATCACTAAGGATGGTAATTTTAGCAGAACTATCGTAATACCGCTACTTATTTTGTACGCGATATGAAGTGAGGTTGATTATCACCCAAAGGATAGCTGAAGTAAGAGCTACTTATGCTTGCTCTGGAGCTAGTTCTTTCAGTAAGTACTCTGATAGCTCATCTTGGTAGATGGTTACTTTAGTCCGACATACGTTTCACCTAAACTATACATCGTCTTGTAGTGCAGATATTCCTCACTATATCGTTAACTATCGAAGGTTTGGGTATCGCTGTTTAGGGCCGTTGATATTTCTCCGCTCATCGAGGGTACTATTAGGTTGTTCCTAAGTTGCCATAATATTCTGAATATTTTCCTTGACAGATCTGCATTTTTATTCGTTTTGTACGTCTAATATTAGGCAATGCTACTCTTTGTTCTTTGTTTTGTGTTTTTTATTTCAGTTGGAAGGTGGAAATCATCGCTCCTGCCATGGAACTTGCCGGCTTTTCACAGACTAAAACCACGTACTTCTTCAATAATCCCCGCGAGACAACTAATACAGTATTATTTCGCGGTGGTGGATCAGCCCTTAGATGCTTCTCATGGTCCATGCTTTACGATTCATATTTCTCTGCAATGCTTCAGCAGCATTCCACGCAGCTTGCGAATCTAGCGTACAATCTACAATATTTTCCGATGATGTGTTTGTGCCTAGTGTCTATCTAGGTTGCTTCTGTATGCTTCAAAATGCAGGCAGCTGAACATCACGAGCTCCACATCTTCGGGTACATTTTTGTATACTAGATAGCTCGATGAGCTATCGGGTCCAAAACGGTACAGATAGTTACGGTACACGCTGCATCCGCTTGAGAATTAAATCACGTCGTGGCTCTTTGAAGACCATCGCGTCGTGTTGGGGATCAATTTGTGTATCCAACGTCCATTTTGCGTATTATCTGAACTATTTTGTCATGTGTAAAGAAATAATTGTCTTTCGATATATAGGGTCGTAGGAGTGTAAATGTGCGGCATACTAGCTTTAGTCCAAGTAGCCTAATAAAATGTTGCTCGAAAAACGCGAAAACCTTTATCTGCACTACCGTTACTTTCCTTCGCTTAGTGATCAGTACCATTTCCATTTTATAGTCAGCAATTTCAAGCCACGCTCTAATAACCCAAATGGTTTTATTTTCTTATATTCCAACCATCTCGGGATGAAAAGTTGAAATAACGATATCAAAGTTGCCAGCAAATCCTACTGCGTAGCCTTAGTATTGCATCAAACATTATGCTCCATAGCCAAGACCGGATCTCAGCGGTACTTCAGCTGTTACCAGGTACAGTTTTGATCCTTCATCCGAGTCGTAGTATAAGATTCTTTACCTGAAGTATGTGACAATTAACCGTGTTGAGGAGCATAACACTCCGTTATCGAATAAATCATCTATAATATGGAAGGTAATATATTTCTAGTCAGGGGCGGATTTGACCATTTCGCCGCCCTAGGCCCCAGAAATATTTGCCGCCCTTTTCGTGAATTATATGTAACAATGCGCGATTTTTTTTCGATCCTTAGAATACTTTGCTGTTTTTCGTTGCGCCCGAGCTCATCAAAAAGGAATATCAGAGCAAAACCGGCACCGGTTCGTTCGTAAAAATTCCCTATTATTGCGCCCTTGCCACACAAATAATTATTAAAATACACACACGGTAAAGAACCTAAAAGTACCTAAAAAAAAAAAATCCAAAAATACAAATTTTTAACAGTCAAAAACCGTATACACCTTTACATCGCATATAATTCCAACGTCTTCGCTCATATTTTTATAAGTAAGTTTACTATTCCGTTCAAAGTTTGCTTCCGCACTTGACTGGAGATCAACTATGAACTCGACTACTATAAATTAACGTTCGATATGTTATTAGTTAAGGATGAAATTAATTTCAGTAATGAATTACAATTTAAAAGACACGCCAAAAATAAAGAAATTCGCATGTAGTTGATATACCACAATATACTGTATAATATACTGTACCACAATAATAAAAAAAAATTCTCTGAAAAATCAATGTACGCAAATATTTACCTCTGATAACCTTTTGCTAAATTGAAGAGGTATTATTTGAGTTCTTTTTAGGATCTTTTTATGCTCTTTTTAGGTGTTTTCAGATACTTTCTAGGCACTTTTTAGGTATTTTTGAGTTTCCCTGGCCCTTTACCGTGATCGCATTTCCATATTTATTATAAGCCAAACTTTTTAATGTGCGAAAAAAGTCATCAGAAGTGAATTTTTGTGTGGATTGATTCGAAAAATCGAAAATTTGCCGCTCCCGAAAATTGCCGCCCTAGGCCCGGGCCTACCGGGCCTAGTGGCAAATCCGCCCCTGTTTCTAGTAATACCAAAGCTCGTTTCCCATATCTTTGGTGTGGCTTGCTAAGTCCACTACCAACCTGACAGGTTCAGCTTTTTTGACAGCCTTTGACAGATATTTTCGCAAACCGCATACGTTGCCGTTCATACTCCATCACTGACAGACTCAGTGTTGTCTTATTTGCTACCACGTGCTATGTGCCTGTTATCGCAGCGTTTGATTTCTCTCGAAGGAGACAGTTTCGGTCCTTTGTGCAATTTTCGACGACATGGCCCATTTCTCCACATCTTTGATACGGCTTCGATTGGTTAAACGATTTTTTACAGTTATTCGCTATGTGTCCGAATGCGAGGCATTTAAAACACCTTTTCATGGAAATATACTCTCAAAGCATACAAATCGCCCAGCCGACTCGAGCTTTACCTGCTGCTAAGGCCTCACGGTCCTCGTCGACAGGGAGATGTAAAGTAGCCATTTGGGCACCTTTAAAGGACTTTCTAAATATGCGGGCCACTTTGACACTTCAATCTTTTAAAGCAGGGTTCGCATTGACTTTTCGCAGGTCGACCGAATATGTTACGCCCTCCTCTGCGGTAATAATCATTGTCTCTGAACGAAGCCTCCATCGCAATTTTCTTCCCTCATCTGCTAGACATCAGCCTTTGCCAATTCACCTATTTCTGCTTTCTTCTACTAATTTGACGCTTGGAAGTAAATTTTTTGGGGTCTTCATCGTTTATCTTTCGTCTTCTCGGTGTTTATTTGAAGTTTTCTTTTCTGGAAGTATTTCGATGGCTAGTCGATATATAGATTTACGGTTTTGGTGAAATAGTTTCTGCTTGATGAGGTGCATATACATGTGTCATTGGATTACAAAGCTATTTTCGGATTGCTAATATTGTGAATATCGGCTGTTTATAGACTATACTAAATTGGGGAGAATGGTAATCTTTGCGGCACTCCAGCTTCTATAGCTCGTATTGTGAGGAGGCAGGTATTAGTTCAAACACAAAAAGTTCTGCCCTAGAGAAAAATGTATAAATAAAGCATACTAAAATTTGCAATGCATGCAGTTTGAAAATTGATTCGTGTGCTTGATTTTATCAAACGTTTTGGTCACAGCAAGCATGACCAAGTCCGTTGATTTTGTAAAATCGTGCCTTCTACGTATGTGATGCACTACTTTTGCGAGCTGGAGTTCAATGGATTGTAATGGATTGAAACCAAAGTGTACCTCCGGGATGATGGATTTTTGTCAACTATCTCATTTAGCCGACCAAGAAAGAGACGCTCAAAAATATTTGCTACGCAGAACAGTGGACTTATTGGTCTTTAATTTTGTAGAAAGTGGAGATCTTTGCTTGGTTTAAGCACAACTGCTATGATTGCTGTTTTCCACCCTTTTGGGAAGCTTTTCGTTCGAAAGATGGCGTTTACCATATCTACTATAGTCGAAAAGAAGGCGAGGCAGCCATCCGAATCTGGTCCATATGATTTTTGCTTGGTCCGATTCGAAGGTCTCTTGTTGGTTCAAATGCAAGGATTTGGTCAGCAAATTCAAAAACTTCCTCTTGCATACTATTACTATACTCCGCAAAGAAGTTTTGTTTTTAGAATTTCAGCCCATGTATCGGGTAAAATAATTTTATCTCTTAAGCGGAAGTATTTCACCACATGCCATTAATTATTATCTCCAGGCTCTATTCTTTGGAGGAAGCCACTCCACTCCTCATTGCGGAACTCTACCAGCTGTCCAGGCTTTCCAATGATGGTAATTGCATGTCGGGTGAGAAATGATTGGGAATGGACAATAATTTTTTTATTGTTAATATCTGGTACTGTAAATTTGGCGAGTATAACATGCTTCATTTTCTCAATCATGTTAATTATCATGCTGAGTTTGGAAGGAGCAGATCAGATGACAAACTGCTTCTTTGGAAGAGAATATCAGTCAAATTTCTGGTCCCATTTGTCAGTTTGAGGAAAAAGACTCGTAGTGAAGGGAAGTCGTACGTCTGTACATTTTTCGTGATTTCTTCTGGTGTACGGCTACGAAGCTCTCGGATCGTCATATTCATATTCTTCTTCTTTAGGAGAAAATGAATATGGTATTGTATTTTCTTGCTAACGTTAGGCTTTTGTGATCGAGCTGAGTTGCGGGAATTGCTTGTATCCTAAGATGAGCGACTAGTAGTTAGCTTTTGGATGACTCGTAGTTAGCTTTTGGGTGACTCGTAATTAATTTGCAGGCCCTTAACTGACTTGTCGGTACTGTTCTGTACTTAACTTTGTCGGTACTGTTCTGTCCGTCGCCGTCTATCTTTGGTTTTTCCAATCTGTAGAGCTGGGGTTTTTACCAATTTCAGCAGTTGTTTTATGTTTAATAAAAGTTTTAGGCCGTCAAACTGAGGGACATTTTGATTAACCCTATAATTTGCTGGATGAATCAAGAGCATCCAGCACACCCATATCCACTTAGTAAGCCATTTGATCTTCGTTGTCCTTGTCTTCCGCTGCCGATGATGAAAGTACAGCAATGTAGTCCATAGTTCTTTTCTTGCTTTTAAGTGATGGTGTTGACGATGTCTTTTGTTTTCGTTTGACCTTTCGGGTAATGAAATATTACCCTGTTTTTGAAGAATTGGTTCTTAAATGAAATTCATTACTTTTTTTTGGTCTCCGAATCCGTATTCTAAATATTTTTCGAAGCTGAAGAAACTATAATCTAATTCTCAATTGAAAATGACGCTAAAGAGTTAAATAATCGGCTTGTCTTATAAACTAGGGAATATTATCAAATTATAAGGTAAGCTAAAAAAATCTGAGTCCCTACATATGTAAAAAATGATAAGGAGAAATTATTAAGTCGGGAAAATTCGCAAGGAGTTTTCCCGCTACATCTGACTTTGGTCGAGAGGCAGTTTTGATAACCGGAATTTCAATTTTTTTATCTATTGCAAATGCGATCTGTCCAGCCTGGACTCAAACCAGCAACCCCTAGGCTCAAAGATGCGATGCTCGACGCACTGGGCTACAAAAACACATTGAATCCCGAATACACTGTATCCCACTTTAATGATTTGCGCCGAAACTTTGCCCATAGGAGAAGAGGTCGTGTGTATAATAGTTGAGATTATGGGTATGGGAATCGAGACTATGTCTATACCCGAAAATCCCATACTCATCCGTTAATAAAATAATAATATAAATATTTCACATGGTCATTGTAGCTACATTTTACAGCTCAGGGTACAATGTAAATAGCATATTAGACCAAAATTACTAGGCACCTAGAGCAACTCGAAGCCGGGCATGTGGTCATGGCTGAAGTTGAACCAAAGCCCACACCTTCTAAACTACACTTGCGTATGCAAACTTTAGGAGCTTCTATAAACGTACCCAGTTGATTAATCTGCTAGCTCCACTTTTGCTAAACATTACCTATCAAAGCTGATATTAATCTGCAGGTTTTTTGTTTACCGCTGTGATCAATATGCCTACATCAAAATACCTTTTGTAATCGAAATTTTTACGAGTGTGAAATGATGAGTCCCAAATCTCACTTTGCATGTAATTTGACTCAGGTAGCTCTGTCTTCCGTCTGTACCTAGATTCGAACCAGGGGCCTCGCAAACTAAGAGTTAGTGTTGTACCTACTAAACTACATAAGCATATTTATAACTACTACTAAATCTGCTCGCAAACAGCTTAGTACGTTTAAATTCCATTCCAACGCCCTAAACTCACTTCTACCAATATTAAAAAGAAAACTAATGTGAAACTAACACTGAAAACTTGAAACACGAAAAAAAAGTGAAAAATCCCATCACCCTATAGAAAACGAAAGTTAATGGCCTTTACATCTTCGAATTAGATCATACTTTTATTGTTATACTTGCTAATTTCATCATTAGGTCTTCGCTAACAACATTACCCAGACTGATTTACACTAGCCCACACGCCATCCAACCTCCGCTGACTTTCTCTTTCTTCCACATTTGGTTATTTCTTGTATCTGTGACCGTATCGAAAGAAAATCTGATTTCTGCTTAAACCTTATTCAAACGTCGAATAGAACCTACATACATTTATTTGCGGGAATTATAGCAGTTGAGTAGCTTCTGATTATTGTTATCCCCCTAAAAAAACAGAATATTTTCATTTTGAATTTTTCTTCACTAATTCGATTTCGCTTCGCTCTAAAAGTAGCAATAAAAAATTTGAACGTCAGGTTTCATTTTCACTTTGCAAGCTCAAGCAATGGCACTAAGCTCGAGTCTTTTAGATATTACCACCAAAAACGGAGTACATCACATACTAGCCAAAAAAAATCAACCGAAAATGATGAGCCATGTAGTTAGTATTGGACTTAGTTAGCTAGGTCAGCTAGACCGTAAAGCAAAAGAAGAAGAAAAGAAGACGAGGTACATTGCTATAAATGATATATTTGTTTGTTTCTTCATCGAACTTGTGTGAGAGTATTTTTTGTTCTCAGTCATTAACCTGATTGTGTTAAGTATTGTGATGTTATTAGCAAAGTCAATTTTTCCTTTTATTTTTGGATAGATTTAACTGAGCGAATTAAGAACTGGTTATACAAATGGCTTCGCATCTTTAGGCTATTCGGTGGAAAAAAATTAGTAGGCTTTCGAAAAAGTTTGGCAATTTTTAAAGCGCTTCGAGCCTGTTTCGCAAATAACTATCTATTTTCTTTATTAAGACGGCTTTCAAATGGGTGCTTCATCAAGTGATTAAACTGCTGATTAGTTCTGGTACGTTTGATGGGAATTTCATCAATGAGAAACAACAGGACTGGAATTTATAGCCATTGGGCGTTTGAAAGATAGAAGCAACGGAAAAATCCAAAAATATCTGATTTGGCTTAGTGCGTGCATCTGAGAATTTTGATGAGAGGCAAAAGAGCAAATTATTACCTCGAATTCGCTTCAGTGGCAAAATCGAAGCCATTGAGAAGCAGCGCATGGTATAAGAAGCTTAGGTGAAGTGGTATAGCAAAATATTTATTGCAAGGTGGAACAAAAAAAAATAAATGTTGGCAACAAGAAAATAAAAAGGGTTTTGCCATTAAGTTAACACAAAATGTAGCATGACCAATTTTAGTAAGACCGCAATGTACTTCTTTTATGCATAAAAAAACTTAAACTATATTGAAATTGAAGAGGGAAGCAGAAATTTAATATCACAAACAGTCAGATTTGAAATAGGTTCAAATTATAAGATGAAAATGAAGGAATTCGTTCACACCTACGACCCTCGTTACATAAAGATCCTTAACTTTTTTATTTGGGCCCACAATTTTTTTCAGTAGCACGTTCAACAGATAATGCATGAGCTTTGTTAATCTTCTTTTCACGTTTTCCAACAGCTAAAACTGAAAGTGAAGTAAAGATTGTTTGCACAAATCACTTTACCTCAGATTTGACTCAGGTACCCTCGCACAGCGGGGTCACATCGAAACCCTGTGTGTGGTCTCGACTGATGATCTTTAGTTGCAACCAGAAACACTCATACTTTACACACTTGGATATACAGTCTTCAAATAAATTGATGCAGCTTTCTTCTACACAGGTCTTTTCCTCGGGCAAACCCAGCCTAATCTATATTACTAATTTTTAATTCTAGTAAAAACTAATTAGAAAATTAAAAATTTTCTTCAAAAAATCGTTGTATTCTAATCTTATGTCGCGAACGATTCATAGTGGGAGGAAGGCCAACTGTTTGCTGGTGCATTCGTTGGTCCTAACTCAGATACATTTTAAGAAGCTAATTTTCAGTTACACTAGCTATTCTTGAATACCTAAATATAGTTTTCAGCGCCAACAACAATCGGAGCAGTACTCAATAAGTAACGTTTTTGACTCTAAGCTGTAAATTAGTATGTTCTCTGAAGTGTTATACACTTTGCTGTTTTTTTAAACCTTACCTTTTAGGGATTCTATTATTCTTTAATAATTGGCACCTAACAAAATTCAAAATTCGAGCCACGTAGCAATCTCAGTAAGTAAATATTATTCAATGACAATCACTCTAATCCCTGCTGCAATTTTCCGTATTCTGACGTCTGATTTCAAGTTGACCATGTATTGTGCAACGTATGGAATAAATTCACCAATCATTTTATCCCACACACAAAGTCTAGCAGCTCCATTACTCGATTTCGGTTTTCAAGGTGTGCAAAGTAAATTGTGACACTCTCGATACGTACCACATAATTTTTAATCTTTTGGTGTCCACGTACTCTTGTATTCCTATTTTATTGACTTGTATTGACAACCACGCTTATTCGCTAGCCATCCAAGTCAGTTTGCCATTACATATATGTATGTATCTACCTATGAACATGCTGACACGTACACAAATGTAGAACAAGAGGCCAGTTTGTTAGCTGATTTCTAACTTGGATCAAGTTTAGGTGACTTAAGTATTTTATGTACCTGCAGCAAACTGGAGATGGTGACAAACTTGTTTGTATAGAAATTGAAATTCTCGATAAAATTTTTATTGCCCCTTGAGTAGATTGATCGCATTCGACCATAATAATTTCTTCACCAGAGTGTGCCTGATACGTATAAGTAAGTACACGTAATAAAGATTTGTGGGCTCTAAGACTATGCTAGGATTAAAGCTAGCGACTGGCGTATGGTTGGCTTTCAGCGTATGCAAGTAACTTATGCTAAGTGCATAAAGTCGCATTATATTGTTGAATGGGACTAGAAAAAAAATATAGTAGCTGCTTCCCTGAAAGCGATACTTGCGATAAAGGCTAAAATAAATAAAATAATGAATGAGCTATCAAATCTAGTAAGAATGTGATATTGTATTGTAAATTATGTGGTCTAGTTTGTCTTCCTAAAGTTTGTGTAGTCGAGTAGGTGGCTATCGTTTGTGCTCCAAGGTTCGAGTCCAGTCATGGGTAACTAACCATGATCACTCTTAGCCTAGCTAAGGTACTTCAAGGTGCTTGGGTCAAATCCGGATTAACGTTAATTGTGAAACTAAGCATTTCATATTAGTTGTGAAATGATTGCGAATAGAGTAACTACCAACCATAAGATTCCCAATGTGTTATATGACTCCCAAACTCATTTTGTATGTCTTCCTAACGCTACTTCTTCAGAATCAATCAAGGCTCTGTTCTGGGTCCACGATGCACTGAAACTGTTTTTGAACAATATACATTTATGCATTGTTTTCGCATTATTAAAAAAGAGGATAAAATAAACAGCAAAAGCTTGGTAATCTTTAAAGCCATCAAGATACTTGTGAATAATGATTGGCATAACTGGCACAGTTTTTTTTTATTTTATCATTAATACCTGCTTGCTTAGCCCCACAAATGTAAATTAAAGAGTTTTTCAGGAGTAACTAGTTTCGGTTTTTAAGGTTGAGGTGAAAATCTGGCAGGTCTCGTAAGTATTGGGTCCGATTGTACTATCATGATTCTATGCTGCATTGAGAGCCAGTAAATATTTTTAGAAAACACAGAACACACCATAAAATGGCAGGACTATCCTGTATTGCTACAAATGTTACATGAAGTACATAGACTAGAGTTCAGCCATATTAACAAATTAAATACACATTCCAACATTTATTCCTCATTTCTCTTCTGCGTCTTTTTCAAATAAGGCAGAAAGTCCGCCCAACTAAGTTCCCTTCTTTTGTCCATTCTCAATTATTGGAAAATTGTTTCTTTGCGGAATTCTCTAATTCTATGTAAATCCACTTCTATTCGCCTTTTTAATTTTTAAAAAGTGAATTATTCTCCATTTTTCAATGAAATAAATGGTACTAACTGGTATCGTTTCTTGAGTGGGGTAAGTGTGGATCACAAATTTCTACAAATTTTATTTCTTCTTGTCCAACTTAAGTACCTGCTATACTCCTTCCTTTAGTTGTAAAACAAGTTCCGAATCTCTGTGGTTCACCGTCGACGTCGGGATTTCTCTTAGAGCCAAAGATGCAGCGCGTAGCAATAAGAAGAGGTCTGGCTCGCTTTATGAGCTTTTCAGGTTTCAAAAGCTACGAGCCGCTGCTAAAAAGGCAGCCAATGACGCGATGCGTACTTACTTTGAGCATATTGAAACTTCTATTACTTCTATATTATCTAAACTTCCTTACAACTTCCTCTGGCAATTCATCTGTTATGTATCTTCATGATACGTCTGCTTCCTTTTCACAGGATTCGTGTGAGCTTTTTTTCTCTTCTTTCACCTCCCGTCTCACTAATTTTTCGACGTCAGTCATTTTTCCCGCAGCTAAAATGCCCATGCCCTACCATACCCAAAGCAGCGATCTACAGCTCGCGGGTTCGAATCTCGCCGTATGCTCAAAGTTGTATTTGTTCGTCTTGTGTTGGCTAAATAGCCGGCGATTGGGCATATTACCAACGCTCCACAAATTAAGTGTCACATGTGACTGGTGACGCCAGCACTTCACAAGAATAAAGTGTGGCACTTAAATAGAATAGTGGTATTAATTGAAATCGGCTTCTCCCATATGTGTCTCTCTACCGCCACAAGTAAGCATTCACTTCAAAGGGTAATCCCCTGAGCTTTGGCATTATGATCGGGAAAAAAATTAAGCCTGATCTTATTTGGCCAAACTGCAGAATCTGCGCGCAAGGCCAGACGTCACCCGATTCAATTGCCAATGCCAACATCGAAGACGACAGTAAAATAGTATCAGTCCCAAAGTTGAGCGTTTAGGTTTAGTACGAGTTTTAATTGAGTTCATAATCTCGGATATAAATATTGCGGCTGTGTGTCTCCGAAATTGCTCGTGATAGGAGAGGCCGGCTAGAAGTGTTAAACGTGTGATGCTAAAGGGAATAATTTCCGGTGAAGAGATTGGTGATATAAATGTGTGGTCATCAGCATCGCGAGAGGGTGAATTATTGTGAGTCAGTTCTCCTGCATCAACCTTGTCTACTTGCAGGAACGTAGTGAAGGAATTTTGCTCTTCAAAGGGCTCAAGATCTGATTCAACACCCCCTGTTGTCAGTTTTTTGATCGCCAGGTGGTACTGTTAGACTTATACGTATCTGCCGTTCCGCATCGAAAGCAGAAGATCTTCCACTCCTCTAAACATTCGGTCCCTCAATATCCTGCAGTTTCAACAGGTAGGCAAGACTGATGCTGCTCATATCCTCCTTTCAGCATCTGACAGGGGTGTGTACTCTGACGATTCCTCGTCCAACTCATTCATAAAAGGTTCCAATGTGTAGATCGGCTGACTCAACATTTTCGGTCAGCACGACGTTTGCCTCAACGTTCAAATGAAGGGCATATGGGAATGTAGCTGCTCGAGACGAAGTTCTGGCAAGAAGTTCCATCCTAAAATAACCCAGCCATATCGCCATCGTCCATCAGACGCTCTAGGTGGTATGTTGGTCGAAGCACCTCCGAATGAAATTCGTCAAAAATTTCAGACGTTTCTGCTTCCGATGCCGTCTAAATTGTTGCAGATCTAGAT
This sequence comes from Nemotelus pantherinus, assembly GCA_963978885.1. Taxonomy (NCBI): domain Eukaryota; kingdom Metazoa; phylum Arthropoda; class Insecta; order Diptera; family Stratiomyidae; genus Nemotelus; species Nemotelus pantherinus. The sequence goes on from OZ022263.1 coordinate 5,694,953, forward strand.
TTGAATAGCGATCACAGAACTGGTTTTTAGAGTAGATACCCCGTCAAGTGTGGTGGAAACGTTAGAGCCACTCAGCTGCTGGCCCTCAAGAGTGTGAAATTTCCAGCCGATGTCTGCCAAGTTAAAGCCTTAATTCAATACAGCGATATTCTACTAATAGAGACATAGCTTAAACATATCTCTCCTAGACATATCTCTCCTACACGTATCTGCCCTAGAAACAGGGAAAATGCCGCAGGTTCCTGCGCCATAAGATGTGGTGGAAGACTCAGATAAGCCAACCAATTCATGATTAAATTTAAGTTTTGTTGAAGTTTTCCCCAACTATTGCAGGTAACATTTTGAGGGCAAATTGCCTCCGGGCCAAGTCTGAAGAATCTTGAGATTTTTGGTAGATGGTGCAATTGAGTAAGCCTGTAAGTATACCCGTGAAAATTGCGAATACCCGTGAAAATTGCAAGCGCTCCAGTTTATGTTCAGTTTGGTCCCGATCAGGAGCAGTCAAAGTGTAAAACCGACAAGACAAAGTTAGATATTTTCTCGGGTGAAGGTGAATTTAGAAGTATCTGCCGGGAAAGAAGCCAACGAATCCAGCACAAGAGATGGCGGGAAAATTCTTTGGAAAGCTTAGCAGTTCTTGGTTTGGCTGAACAGGACCGATCGGTCGCTGTGGCCCAATGGCCCAATATAGCTAAGTTTGGATCGATAATTATATTTGTCCACTTAAAAATCAGCGCTATTGAAGAAACGGTCATTACTGTGAACCGAAGAAAGAAACCGCATTTGAAAGGGCAACTTAAGTTCTACTTATTTATGATCACCAAACAACATGGCATGCCGGAATGATTGCACTGTCAGTAGATTAACTTTAGACACATTATGGGACAAAATTAAAATAATGACGATTTTGCTTTAATACCACGTATATATGTAGGTCTTTTCTAAACTAGTAAAAACAATAATAACCTGCATTTTATATATACAATTACGAAGAAAACACACAAAAAAAAGAAAAAAAAAAGTTAAATACAACATGCCAGTCGTACGAGAGACTTTGAGATCTCTGGCCTGCTAAATGGAGGCATGTTTATCTGTTTTAGCTTCTTTTAAGATTTTCAGTGCCTTTTTTTCAGATTGCTAGCAACGTGCTCTGATACGTCTTGGCTGGGTCTGTCTCGCCAGCTCTTGTCTGCGAGGTACGACTGGTCCTTTGCGGACAATTGCCCCTCCCTATATCAAATTTGAATTGTTGCTCTGCTAGTATAATTTCCCGACGGATAAATTATGTTTTCTGGGAGCAAATCCATCCCGTTTGGTAATGACCCATCTCAGCCGCGTAGAGCTAGCAAAGCAGCAAACTAGCATCCATCGGGGTCGGATTACAGGGTGCTTCGCTAATGAAGAAGAGGGGCCTTCATGGCCATTTCTGGGGTACCCTGTTCCCGGGAAACTTCCTTTTTTATTTGACTCCTTGATGGTTCGCCATCATCCTCCTTGGCAGGTATTTGATTTGAGTTTGGTTTAGCTGAGGTGTACTGCCAAGTTTCTATTTATTTAAAAAGCGCTACATAACCTCTCGACTCCCGGTGAATTATAACCAATGAAGAGTAGGAATGTTTATACGAAATTGGTGAAGCTTTCGCTAGAGGATCGGACGTCATCAGTGGTTGGAAGGAGACGGAATATTCGGCGAAATAGCAGGCATTCCTCATTACTTTTAAGCCATTGCCCCCTGCAAAGCGAATAGAACTTATATCTACATCGGGTTGTCGGGGGATCTGGAGAAGAGCTGCTTATAAATTGACCACTCATCCCCCACTCCGACCCTAGTCAGGTCTTTCTGACTATGCGTTACAGACATGGTGACGTCTAGACCTGAGAAGTAGAAAGAAAATTCAAAGGTGCACGTTTAATCTTAAAGGTGCCTGGCTATTGAAAAGGAAATAGTTTAATAACGAGTAACTCAAAAATAATCTAATTTAATAATACTGCAATGTTGTGAGTTGCGAAAATTTAACATAGAATCAAATAATCAGTTTTCAAAATTGGCCTTACAAGTTATTAGTCTTGACCCGATTATACTTCCCAAATCAGAACAGCTGGTTAACTGACCTGACAATAATGGGTGTGGCCACAACAACATCGGGGCCTGAGGATGTCTGCTCCGGTTCAGACAGCATCATGGATAGAGGCGTATTCTCAACCTATTTGGCTTCCTTTAGGTTTCTTTTTCAGCTTCCCTTTTGATTTAGCAAAAGTGCTTTGTCATGTCTTGGCTGAGTCTGCTTGTCAGTCCATGCCTACGACTTAAGCCATTTTCCTTTTATTGAAATATTACGACTACTATATGGTTCTGATGACGCATCAAATATACTTAGCGTCCTTTTCTTCTTCGGAGCGTATCCATCCTACGTTTTCATGTCCCACCCAAACCGCGGAGAGCTAGGAAAGCGGCATTCCAGCATCCGTGGGGGTTGGATAGAAGGGTGTTTAGGTAATGCGGACTAGAGGCCTTCACAGCCATTTCTAGGGTACCGTGCTCCATGGGCACTTATTTTCTGTTTCTGCTGTTTTTCTGAGTTTTGATGGCTAACCATCAACATAGCCTCGATTTTTTGAAAAATTTTCATGTATCGACCGCCCCTTAAGAAAATCGTACAACCAAGAAAAGGTCTTAGAATTAAGGCTTTGATAGGAATAAACCTCACAGAACTATTACAAATTCTTGTGTTGGATATAAATTTATTCATCTAAATTTGCATTGACGCAACAAGCTCATTCATAAGAATAAAATACTAGTTGACTAGTTTCAAATATATACATATTTACATCTTAACTATTACCATCTCGAATTCAGATCAAAATTCATAGCTATAGTAAACATGCGTCTAAAAATAATCAAATCAATGTGTTAGTTTCGTGCATAATCTGATCGGCTTTGCAAAGTTGTATCGCCAAAAATATGCGTAATTTGCGGGTATTTTATGTATATCAAGTTCCTATAAATCTACCATCTCCAGTTTCCATGCATTATGCATAGGTGTGTCTTATAATATGTGTTTGCATAAGTGTTGAAAAATCGAATAAAAGTTTCAATATTGTGACAAAGCCAAACTAAAGAAACCGTATGATATAACCTACATATGCAACTATTTCTCATAGATATGTATGTGTATACGTGATATAGTATTTTAGACGTAACTTCTGGGAAGCAAAACAGGTATTTTTAGTAGACATAATACCATTGTGGCGAACTGAAATTTATAAAGAAATGCGTCTAAAGATCATCAAGCAAAAGTTCGTATCATTCTAGCGAACGGACGATTATTAATTGTTGGATACTCTTTGATTGCTTTCTTTAAGCAAAGACAACTCCGCCATTACCTCATAGGTAGGAAGTGTGTTTGTTGAATCATTCCACATGACTAGCAATAAAGTTCCTATACCTTAGCTGTGGAAATAAAAGCGAAATGAAAATAATGTATTGTACTACCCAAGAGAAACTCATATTCGTTTATTGATCCCCAAGCAAAATCAATTTACCTACCACGATTTCTTATGGTCATCAAACTCTTTAATTAAAAGCACTTTTTGTCCATAAAATATAATGTTTGTACTTTAAAGCCATTGGTATGCGTTTGGAAGCAACACATTTAGTGGAAACGGAAGTCCAAAAAGAGACCAGTTGTCGTGCTATCGATTTGCATATCGATAACTGCTTTAATTCAGAATCACGTTTATGTCGTTATCGCGGGTGCAAGAGGCGTAATCGACTCCGCTGAAGAGTTTCTTCACATAACATCAGCATAACAGTAATCACATACATATCTCCTACATTTTCTCTGCGCAAGCTAGTTTGCTGCTGTTAGTTTTTTTCATTTGATCCGTGTACTTATTTACCAATCGACCTGACTATTTGCTTAAAGCCGCTATCTCTGCAAAATTGCCTCGGCTACAAAGCCGCATAGTGAAATAGTTTTATTTGTACGGAATTGGGCACATTCCGTTCAATTTCGAACGACCGATCGACGCTGGAGCATACCAAATTAGCTTTGAAAGCCACATGAGCTCCCGGGCGAGTACGTACTTCAGATGCCTAGATATCTTCCTGCCCGTTTTGGTAGACTTGGTGTTTTTTGTCTTCACGTTCCTCATGCAAACCAAATCGAAAAGTACCTCTACCTAAATTCTTCAGTCAGTTCAGGTACCAGTCAGTCACTGCAGTGCCTATTTATTCGTGAACGATATATTCGTATACCCAAACTACCTGATTGACCGGTGAGCTGGTGAGCTGCTGAGCTGAGTTTTTATTCGCATTTGAATGACCTATAGCGAAAGGTGTTTTGGCCCAAATACTTGATGGACGAAAGATAGTCAATTGATCTCTCGTTGTACGTAGCCAGAATAACCAATGAAGATTTTTTTTGGTAAAATCTTATGTATGAAGATACTGATGAGCTGCAGAAATTTACGATCTCCAAATGAATTTCATAAAGGCTTGTTTTTCTATGCAGTCATCACAGCTTGGTGTAGGCACGTTGGAGACGATAGAAGACACAGCACGAAAATATTCTTTTATAACTTTTTTTCGTGCTCAGAAGAGGTCAAATGAAACACACAAATTTGGCATTACACTTACGTGTGTTTCTCTCTGGATAGTTGCTTAAATAATCATATGCATTTTTCGGGTCAGCGAATTTACGTGTATAGAAAAGATTTAGATAGTTTGGTATGGGTTTCCTTCCCAATTTTTTCAGCCATATAACAAGCTATTCTACATAAATGGCGATAGTGAGTTTGCATATTTGTACAAGATAAATGATAGATACTTGCAAGGCGATTAACATAAACTTGTTGACCCGAATATTATTAAATTGTTTCATGCTCAGCATTTTGTCATTAATCAATTTATACTCACTGAAGATATTTATATACCTATGTAGATATGACACAAGCTAGACAGCGCTGGCATCAGCACAAGCATAGAGCGAATGTGGCTAAAACAATGCTACAAAAAAAAAAACTTGATTGATGATAACAATTATCAAACTTAGAAAGAATCGAAACAATTCGTTTCCGTATGGTATTACATGCTGAAAAACACCAGCGCATTTGCATACTTAAAAATAACCGACTGAATCAATTGTTAAGTTATTAATCAAATATGCAATCGTGTGCGTTGAAAAAATTGTTTTGAATGTACAGCAAATGAAAAGATTGTATGGTCTCGAGAAGAAAAGTTGCGAGCTATAATCTTATTGTAGAAAATACATGAACGTTTTGGATTGGTGATATTGCCTTACATCGAGAAGCGTGAGTCTAACCGCTTTTTTCCACACTTCGCTTTCTATAACATTTTATATTTCAGCAAATTATTAACTCCAATCAACAAGTTGTAATTTGTGGAGTGTGTGTGTGTGTTTGTGCGGGTTGGGGAAAAGGCGCTTGAAGCACTCGGGCCAAACGCCCATTGTACTCATATCCCCGCCTACCATAGCTTCCCATACTTCCTAACAAAATCTAGGATCAATGATAGGGAAAAAGAAGCTATCATCTTCACACGCACTACATCCCAGCCAAAGCATTGAAGTCTGAGACCCGCAAACGCTAAATATTCACAGAGGAAGTGCTCCGCAGAGTTAGCCTCTTCTAGGCAGAACGAACAAAGGTCATCCTGTGCAATAACTATTCGGTACATATGATCTCCTAAGCAGTTGTGCTCAGCCAGTATGCCTTGTTGAGCAGGAATCCCGCAGTCGCATGGTTGGGCTCTGGAAGGAAGACCTTCGTGTGCCTGGCCACATCAGAAGTCATCCATCTATCTTTGTGCGCGTCAACTACCCACCTCCGCAGAATGGCATATGCAGATGCGGTCGGCATACCCAAGGCGGGTTTAAAACCTCGAACTTTGCTTTGCAATGGCGTCAGCAATTTCATTTCTCTCAACGCCACAGTGCCCCGGTACCCAGAGCTATTGAATCTGGCGACAGATTTCAATCCTGCCCTACACTCTTGAGCAATTTGCAAAATAGTCAGGGGTTTACGCAGTCCCACCAGTGCAGCTTGACTGTCACTGCAAATAGCAATACGTTTTCCATCTTTCATCGATTGCCCAGCAGGCAGCTCTCAAGATAGCGAATATTTCTGCTTGAAAAACAGAAACGTGCTCTCCGAGAGAAGAGGCCCGTTGAATGTAGATAGACATCAGCTCCAGATCTAACATCTGTCTTCGAGCCGTCCGTGAAGATCTCGTAGAGACATCTGGATCCTCCCAGTCACTTCTGCTCAAGAAGATTACTTCGTACGATCTCCCGAAGTCGAGAAAAGGTACTCGAGCGTCCGCAGGCATAGTGAGAATCGGGAAGATCTCACGCATCGAACCCTTAAAGAACAGTACCCCGCATTGTCGTCTCCTATACATAGGCTAAGCTAATTTAGTCTATGGGCAGAGCTCATCGCCACACTCAGAATTTGAAGCGCAGCAAGGGCCGCACCCGGAGTACTCATGGCACCACAGATACCCAGGCACTGAGTTTTTTGTAGCGTGGCTAACTTCAAAAGGCTTTATAAACCCATAACTACACAAGGTTTTATAACCTTTTCGATACTGACAGTCAACGAGTTCCTGGAGAATTTAAGGGCCAATAGCATCTGTTGTTTTTCAATTGTGAGAGGAGCGTTTCCAAAAACCTTTTTGGACCCTATGGACTCTTAACAGAACCACATTAAAATTTGTGGAAAGTGTTGAATATTTGGGCCTTACGCAAGACAGGAAACTGAACTGCGGGGCTAATATGCAGCACTTTTCGTTTGTCGATCTACCTGCTCCAATACCTGCGGTCTTCAACCTCAGGCGGCCTACTATATATTCATATGCGTAGTGAGGTCGATTTTGGTTTAAACGGTAGACTATAGAAGCGAACAGGACCAATATCACGGAACTAACAAGATTGCAAAAATTAGTTTACCTGAGTATCATGGGTGCATTGGTTGTTAATGCACCCGTGATACGGGCTGGAAATGATTTTGGGGCTGATGCCCCTGGGTCGGCTCAACGGCAGAAACTCTTGCTTAAAGGCAGTACGTGCAAAAAGTAGTGGCTTCTAGTATGGCACAAATCAAGGGGGACACACCGGTATTCTTACAGAATGTTGAAGAAGGTATGGTCTGGGCGCTGACGATACGGACCACGTGACCAAAACAATATATCTTGACAGGAACTTCCAGGTCAAGTTATCCACACGAACATACTGGAGGAACGAACATCCACATTTAATAGAATCAAATTTAAATCAAAAGTTGAAACACTTTTAAATAAAAAATCGAATCTTATTTGAATTCCACTTTATTATAAAAATGTTATTTTCATATCAAAATTTTCATCATTGAATGAAAAATAAAACATTAAAACAAACAAGACACACTTTGATACAGCGTTATTGAAATGAGGTCAGATTATTTGAATTAAAAAGAAACGTATATGGCGCCAAATCATATTTGAAAATTTTTGATTTGGCGTCATATGTTTCTTTTTAATTCAAAAATCTGACCTCATTTCAATAACGCTGTATCAAAGTGTGTCTTGTTTGTTTTAATGTTTTGTTTTTTTCATTCGATGATGAACATTTTGATATGAAAATAACATTTCTATAATAAAGTGAAATATTTTTATTGAATGTGAGGAATTATTTAATTCAAATAAGATTCGTTTTTTGTTTAAAAGTGTTTCTGAGTGTGGATGTCCGAACGGATAAATAAGACGGACTGTATTATGCCAGGTTATTATGGTCATCGTCTAATTTACCAAGAGCAGAAACCCGCTCAAGCTCAACAGAAAGAGCATATTACTTTACCGCATCTCATGCGAATTGAATAGTAAAGATATCCCACAACTTATGTGGGCGATGCGAGGTGGAAGAGAGCACAATCGAGCATACCCCTTGCGAGTGTGCGGTCCTTAATAATAAACGCCTTAAGATTCTAGGTTTATACAGCTTCCAAGAGCTGACCCAGCTGATTCAATTTAGCGGAGTGGTCACTTGGCGAATATTACTTTTTGTAATAACATAAAATAACATTGACCCTGAAAAGGACTAAAAAGCAAGCTATGTATGTGTAAAAATAGGAAACTATCTACATTTATAAAATTTACAAAAGTCAGAAACTGGTTGGGAACTCCAATTATATTATAAATGAAATTATAATTCCCCTCAGAATCTGTTAAATACACTAGCCCTCATATCAACCAATGAAGGTCACATCATTTTCATGCAGTACAATAATAACATCTGGTGCTTATACTGGTCTGCCTGGTAGTCTGCATTTAAAGTGCCAATACTGTTGGATATTCTCCACCATATACTTAGTTGCAGAATCACTACACTTTTGTGGATTGCCTTCAGTAACCTTCACCAGAAGAACGAACAGAGCGCAAAAGCAAAGAAAACACTCCACACTGAATCGGTGCACCGAGGTAGCAGAGCAGAGTGCAAAAGCTAGAAATTAGCTCAGTCAGTGGTAAATGGTAATGCATTAAATGCCAGTGCATTGTTGGTAATCCAAATGATTATATATCGATTATGTATTACCGATTCTACCGTATTTCAGAAGAGCATACGATTTTAATCCGTTCTTTACCATATTTCCGTAAGAGGTCGAGTAACATGAGATAACATAGAAAATTGGCAATACTCAGCAGGAGTATGAAAATTGTATTGACTACTTATGGGCATACTTGAAAACCAAACCATTTTCAGAAGTTTTACTTCGTTGAATCGAATCGCCTGCAATTTTTCGGAAGTAGATATAGCATTTCAAACTAGAATAATAAATGCCATTGCAGATGAATATGCTTCAGATATGCATAGTAGGATGAGAAAAGTTCCTCCAGATTCCGAAATTCACAATCTATCTTTTCTGGTTGAAATGAATTACTGTGCAAAATAATAGTTGCGCATAATTGTCATAATTCTATTGGTTTCGGCTGGAAAAGTGTTAACTGAACAAACAAAGCACGCATATAGCGCCAGCTGTACTAGTAACTGCCCATAGTTACCATACCGATTTTGCTTCATCTTCGTTTTCAGCCTTCTCACTTCTTCGTCTGAATAATGATGCTGTTATTCAGTTCGCCACCTCTAAGAATCGTTGATTACTGTAATATAAAACATGTTGTGATGGTCAATGACTTGCCGACAGGTCTCTAAGTCGGTAGGTTCTGAATTCACAATCACCGCATCCGTGATCGTGGCTTCAATTGACCAAGAATACTACGGCCAAAGAACCAAAGAACACTTGGCAATATGTCTTTCCTCAGCAACTTGAAGCATTGAGTGCACTTGGCTAACGTTTCCTTTACGCTTCGGATGAAACCAGCAGAGCAGCAGCATGTGCAAAATAAATGTTGATGTTTATCGAATGCCTTGTGAGCATATACACCGGAATTTATGGTACAACCTCTATTCTAGTGTCTAGAGCAGCTATGATAGGCAGAGCTTGGTTAAAAGTTTTTCTGAACGTGGCGGCAGTTCTAGAGATTCAGAAAATGTTTGAGGTGTCGCATGTGTGATGATCAGTAGATTTATGTAATGAAGTCAGAGAAGAATGCATATAATTTGCTTTGGTTGCAATCGTATTGTGATGCCTATGAGCACCTCAATCTTAATATATTTAAAATAGAGTAGAATCTAAAATACTAATAGAGATTCCGGATGAGATTAAAAAACTTCTAAACATTTATATTTTTCAATACTAACAGTTTTATTAAAGTACCTACCTCAAACAAGAATTCTATCAGATAGATTTAGAGCTACAAAGTGACAAGACAGTAAAGTTAATCAGTTACCAATCTGCACTGAGTATAGGATAAAAAGAAATAAATTCATGATGAAAGGTTAACACATGTTTCTGGAGTTCCTTCAGGAAACGTTCAAAAACTTGTAACTACGACAGTAGTGGCATCATTGAACTTGAAATAATGCATGAATCGCTTAGAATCAGTCCAGATTACCTCCATCACGGCAACCTCGTGGGCCTATTAAGCAACCTCAACATAACATCCTATAAAATATCTAGGCTTCTTATGAATGTAGATTTGTCTCCGAACAGGATTTTTGCTACATCCAAAGTGCAGGGAAATTCAGCGCCAGGTAGCTCTAATCTTGGTTTTCTTAGTAATAGACAGTATGTGAGGTGTTCTGCACTTTCTTCAGCTTCTCTACAGTATCTGCAGCAGTCGCTCCGCTCCTTACCGCAGTTATAAGAACCTAATAGGCCTATTAGGTTCCACATAGGGCCTTATGCTTCTGTTTGCAGAGAGCCTCTGTATCGAAGCTGAGGTAGTCTTTTGAGTGTTTCAAATCCTTTGATCAAGACATCAGCTTTCGATCTTTTATATGGACCATGTTTTGTCTTCACAAAACATCAGTATGCTTTATTTTCGTTTGTTCGGTGCCTTTCATGGGAACCGATACTAACTCAGGCTATTCTGTGGCCTTTTTTGATTTAGGGACTCATTCACCTATAAGAGAATAGTTGAATTTATCCGATCGCGATTGTTAGCATTGAGAATTACTTTGCTATCCGAGATTGGATCTTAATGCTGATAATTTTAGTGTTTTTTTTCTTTGTTATAACCTTGACCTTAAGTATAATGAATAACTCTGCTGGGTACCTGGTGGCCTCCTTGGGGAAGACGAAGTCCATTTTGCACTTAGGTCCTGCAATTCCTGCTTTTACTCTAAAATCCACCTTTGAACCATCCGCATAACACATTCGCACCCACGCCATCTTCAAAATTTGCTTTTTGATGAAATTGTGTCATTGAGCCTTAGCTTTGCTTCCCACAACTCAGCGAATACATCTCGATGCCTTAGTTTTTTCAGATTGTTTGAATCCAATTGATTGCGCACCGAGCTTTAAGTTCACCTAGCTCTGAATAGATACCTGAGTACACATCGGTATAGCTTTTGAAGAAGGAACATATTGCTCAAGAATATTTTCAGACGTTTTATAAACTGCCAATGAAAAAATCATATTTTCATTTTCAAATGATGTTTCATAAATATTGTGTGAATGTGAACTTTTACCTTTAACCCTTAGACGTATTCAGGGTGGCATTTAGCACGTGACCTGATTGCTTTGCCGGGACATATCAGCTGACGAAAAATTCCATCGCCAGAACGGGACTGGAGAGAGGCTTTTGGGATGATATTTGTGGCCGAAGGGAGTTGATTTTAAGCAGATGTCCGGGACGGCAGGTTGGACTTCTACACTGTGATCTTAACTGAGATTGAATAGAACACGTAGAGTATTTTTTTTTTAAATTCAAAGGATTAAATAAATTGTATTGAACAGTGAAAGTTCGTTCGATTTCCGCATAGTGAGGCTTTGTCCTGTTTAGATCTTCAGTGTATTCATTGTGACAATAATAATCAATTCTCTTGCCCATTTTACTAGGTTTAAAAAACCAATAAATTTCGATGTACGAAATGCATTTTTATAAGTTTCTAAAGTCGTTCTTAAAAGTTATTTTTGGATATCTTTCCTGTCGTGAATCTGTTGATTAAACAAAACGGGAACATATCGTATTGCAAATGTAGCATTTGAAAATCATCTCTTCTGCTGTCAAATATAGTTGTACTGTGGGCTATTTGCCGGATGACAGGTAAAACTGGAACACCCAAATAAGTACACTGAAAGAAAAACTCTTGGTTGGTTCAACTATTTTTAATAGTATTGCAACGATTCATTCAAAATCGTTAAACGAACTACGGAAAATAGTTATTTTTACTATGTTAATATAGTTAATTTAACCATATAAAAGTAGTTGGTTCTGGTTATACAAACAATATCACAACGTTCATGAAATCAACTGTTTTAATTGTTTCATAACCACGAAAATTAGTTGATAAATAGAAAATATTCATCAATTCACTCAAAACTTCAACGTTTCGAATTATCAACAGTTTTTATGGTACTTAAACTACTTCGCAATAGTTGATTTCAGCAAACATAATTTGGAATTATTCTACGCAAAGTAGAATGGTTTCAACATTTGGACGTTTTTCATGCTCCGAATGAAATTGTTTATCAACCACGCGTCATGGTGCATAAAAGTAATCAACGATTTTCTTATGGTTGTTTTAACTATAGCCCTAGTTGATGCAAAAACAACTAAGGCAAACTATTGATTTTTCATACTCCTCATACTCATACTCCTATTCTATCATAGAAGTTTCATATACTACATGGCAAAATTATGTTCGGTTTGCTGTTCGATGTAATTCATATGCATGTTATGCAGTGAAGCCTTTATATTACGTTGTATGACGCTTTCTTCCACTGTGGTAAACGCAGTGGACTGCGGCAAAGTGCTGTGAAAAAATTACTGTAAACACAAAACAGTGGCATTGCGGCAGCGGCGCCACAGGGGGAGGCGTGAATGCCGCAGTTGAATTTGGTGAATCACAATGCAGCGACAATGTCGCTGTCAATGCAACCAAGGCATCAACCAAATTCATTTTGTTTTGTCTTTTGTATTGCTAAATCCTGTTGTACGAGGATTAGGTTGGCTACCACATACCATATACATAAACTATATATATATTACATACTATAGTCTTTTCCTATCTCGTACTATGTATATTGTTGGAATACCATTGTTTGTGGTTGCTTACTTTTTTTGCACCACGGACGTTGTTTGTCAACCACGCGTCATGGTGCATAAAATTAATCAACTATTTTTTTATGGTTGTTTTAACTAGTGATGGGCGTTTCTGTTGTTTTCAAAAAACGAAAACGAACTGTTTTTTTTCAAAAACAACTGTTTTTTAAAACTGTTTGAAAAAAACAGTTTGAATTAATGAGAGAAACAAATTTTATGCTGTACGACAATTAGAGTTGAGTCGTACTAGGATGTTCACGTACTAGGTATAACTAGTACGAGTACGAAAAAATAATTTTTCCGAATACCTATTTGAAGTATGTACATGTTTACATACAATGCATACGTCTCTAATATGCCCTCCTCCACCCTCCAGACACAACGTTCCCAAGCTAGAATGGTGATGGTGCAAGATTAACTTAAAAGAATACCGAGTCATTAGTCTGTGCAGCTTGTCCGTAACTTTCCAATGGTCGGTCATTTATTTGGCAAGTCTTTCTCCAATCTAGGGGCCATCAAATTCAATCAATTTAATTTGTTTTTCATTTTATTATATGCAAAAAACACCTCCTGTCGTTCAAATGACAAAAGTAAAAAAATTTTTGAGATAGGACCAACTAATCCTCTGGCCATCTATATGACTTTTCATCGAGCGATCTCTGATACCAAACTTTTCCTGGCTAATCTAAAACAGTCGGATTTCCATATTGCCTCACTGAAGCATGACATTTTTACTAAGCAATAAAAAAAATGTTTCGTTTATTAAACATGCACCCACTAGGGGGCCAACCTCTTCCGTAAGGCTGGGAATGAGTCCAGGGGCATCTTACCTCCCATGGTCTCGTAAATTTTACAACCCCGTTAGGTATGGAGACACCCTGGTGAGAGACGCCAACTGGTGAACCAAAAAGGATCTCAACCTTTTCCTCCTTGGCACTTTTAGTGCTACTTTTAGTTTTTCCACCGGATTTCATTTTGCCGTATCTTCGAAACTAGGCCGCTTTTTTCCAGTTTTTTATGGAAATTTTGCCCGAAACAACTCAGAAAGGTGCCCGAATTCATGCTAGATCTAGATTCATGCTAAAAATGGACGTTTTTGCCCAATTTCCCCTATCAAAAATTGTTTGCCCTTAAAATATCACTAATTTACTCCCCGACCACTTTCAATCATCGAAAGCGCGGTAAAAGCAGTTTTTGCCAAACTATGGCCAAAAACCCCTTACTCCCCTACAAAACCGAAAGTACGAAAATTCTTGCAAGTACGAAAATACTGTTTTCCGCAGCTAAACAGTTTTCCACTGCCAAACAGTTCGTTTTAACAAACGAAAAACGGTTCGTTTAAAACAAACGAAAAACGATTCGTTTTAAAAAAAAAACGGTTCGTTTTTAAAAAACGAAAAACGAATCGTTTTGAAAAAACAGTTCGTTTTAAAAAAAACGAAAAACGATTCGTTTGAAAAAAACAGTTCGTTTTTAAAAAACGAAAAACGACTCGTTTGAAAAAAACAGTTCGTTTGAAAAAAACGAAAAACAATTCGTTTGAAAAAAACAGTTCGTTTTTAAAAAACGAGAAACGACTCGTTTGAAAAAACAGTTCGTTTGAAAAAAACGAAAAACGAATCGTTTGAAAAAACAGTTCGTTTTTAAAAAACGAGAAACGACTCGTTTGAAAAAAACAGTTCGTTTTTAAAAAACGAAAAACGACTCGTTTGAAAAAAACAGTTCGTTTTAAAAAAAACCATTCGTTTGAGAAAAACGAAAAACGATTAGTTTTAGAAAAACGATTGGTTTTATAAAAACTATTCGTTTTAGAAAAACTGTTGGTTTGAGAAGAATGGTCCGTTTTAGAAAAACGATTGGCTTTAGAAGAGCTATTCGTTGTAGAATAGTTAGAATAATTGGTTTTCGAAAAACTATTCGTTGTAGAAATACGGTTGGTTTTAGAAATGCTGTTCGTTCTAGAAAAAAAAAGTTCGTTTTAGAAAAACTGTTTGTCGCTATTTGGAAAAACTGTTCGTTCGTTTTTTGCAGCCAAACGTTTTTTTCAAACTGTTTGGCGTTTTTGAGTCCATCACTAGTTTTAACTATAGCCCGTAGTTGACGCAAAAACAACTAAGGAAAATTGTTGATTTTACTAAGATTTTTCTTTCAGTGTACAAGTATGGCTCTTGAAGTTTCGGAATGCAATTGAATCCGGGATCGAAAAATATCTCGATTTTCAAGAAAAAGAGAACAATGTGTACTATCGCAAAGTTGACTTTGAAAAACCTTTAAGGCAGGAAGTAAGAGAAGTTCGATTCTCATATCGTTCAGCACCTCAAGTATTATTCTTAAATTGTGCCATTTTAACTGGCAAATATCGCTGTAAGGGCTGGTAACAATAATTTTATCACCAACTCTATCTTGTCTGGTTTTTTCATAAGTGACACAATAACCACATCAACCATTGCAGTTTCATTCTCTGCGTCAAAATAGCCTATGCTTCAATTGTTGAAAAATGATGGGTGAACAATTTTCTTTCTCTCAATATATGCACATAGTTATAAGACTGCGTTTAAGTTAAGTGCTTTTCAATTGAAAAATCACACCGAAAGACACACATAGGCGCATTAGAGTTCCGTTGTGATACTATTATACTCTCCCTTAGCCATTGTATTCTGGGAGCCATTTGGTTCCTTTGATAAACTGAGCAATGACCCTTAATTCGATAAAAGTGCCCCCCAAGAGAGGCCTTTCTCTTCCTTGTGAGAGCTGGACACTGGCACATGAGATGAAGAACGGACTTTTTTTCATCCTCTGAGCCACAACTTCAGCAGAAATCGTTAAACCTTGTACTTAACCGCTGTGCGTGCTTTTCTATGAAGCAGTGGCCCGTGAGAACGGCCACAACACATTGGGGAGCACTACGGGTTAAACTCAACAGTGACATGTCTTGCAATCGTATAAGGATCATTCTTCGGCACAGGACTTCTTAGCGTCTTCGAGGTATTTTCGCCTAATGGATAACACCAGTGTATCTTTAGTGAAAGGGCATGAGACCTCCGGTAAGAAGGTGCCAATGTCTGCCAATTCTTTGGCCACCCCTATGTTCAGGTACCCAAATCAATTGCACTGCCAAACATCATGACATCTCCCTAAAAGATGCATGGCATTCCGCAATGATTCACCAAAAGTCCAGCCAACCTTTGTACTGAAAGCTTACTTGTAACTAACTACATAACTATGTCGTCCACATAAGCAAACACTTTGCAAACGGCACAAAAGAGTATGCACCGTAATGTTTCACAACAAAGGAGACAGGATCAGACAGGAGACAGACGAGAGAGGTGTGCCCGTGGTGACCCTTCGTCGCAAGTCAGCATTCTCCAGCGAAAAGGATACCACTACCACTATATTCTTGAGGAGCTGTTCGATAAAAGCTGTCAGCCACATACCAACATCCACACTAACGAGAGCCTCCATAATCGCGGACCTGATGTAGTTAAAGACTTCCTCAATGTCCAGGAAGGTGACAAACGTATACTCTTTATGAAGGTTTTTTAATTTGCTCAATGAGCGCATGAAGAGTAGTTTCGACATATTTGCCTTTGGTATAGGTATGCTGCGACTGCAAGATTAACAAAGAATCAATTGACTTTTTGATATAGCCCGCTGTTTTGGTAGCAGAGTTGAGAATGCTAGCAACAGTATTAAACGCTTGTTCCAGATCCTGATAACAATCGATGCTCCTCGGAGAAAGTTCCAATGAAGATCGGACCAGGGATCTTTTATAGTCAAGCAAATTTATAGAGGTTTTACTGATTTACTTCATTGAATCAAAAATATTTAGCTCTGTCTCTAGTCGAACGAAATTGCCATTGCGAAATCGCTGCATTGTGAACGCATTTGTAAGGCCAATAACGCACACGGCGATTCTACCGAAGCGTTTCCCGAGAGGAAAACCGAGTCGGTATAGTCATGCATGCGCCACGGTTTTTTCGTCGCTTTATTTTGAATATAACCTTCGTCAAACAATTTGGAACTAGTGTCAAATTGCTTGACGAATTGAAAAATTAATCCGGGGAAAAAATGGAAAACCCCAACAATAAGTTCTCATTTAGCAGTTAAAATTGAAATAACGCCAAACTAATACGAAGAACATCCTGCTAAAATCTATGGCAAAGGACTTCATTATTAGCTCGGAACATGTAATATATGGTGTTTGCGCTATGATTTGCGCTAAGTAATTTTAACTGCCCTTGATAATTTTATTTACGCAAAGCAATATTTATTAATTGTATAATAAGACAATCCCTTAAAAAAACTAAGCAACAATTAACGCAATTTTTTTTACTTTTCAGTTCCCTGAACTTTTCAAATAAACTCCAACGAGCTCACGATCACTCCGATCGGCTATGCCGTCTCTCAAACAAATTCATCCACCAATACAACAATCACGATGACATCAAAATACGAACGAATTAAATCCGAATGCAAAAAGAAAAACATACAATGGGAAGATCCAGATTTTCCAGCTGTTCAGTCATCAGTTTTCTACTACCAAACACCCCCATTCACATTTCAGTGGAAACGCCTGCCCGAAATCATCCCCACTGCAACGTTTATGAACGATGGCGAAAACTTCGATGTAATTCCTGGGAAAATGGGTGATCGGTGGCTCGTATCCTGCCTGGGTGTGCTATATTCCCTAAAGAATTTATTCTATCGAGTTGTACCGGCTGATCAGAGTGTGGACAATTCATATGGAATGTTCAGATTTCGGTTGTGGTGGTGTGGTGAATGGGTTGAAGTTCTAGTCGATGATCGTTTGCCGACGATCAATGGAAAGTTAGCTTTCCTGCAACCCCAAAAATCGAATTGCTTTTGGGCCTCATTGCTGGAAAAGGCAGTTGCTAAGTAAGAATCCTCCCTCATAGATTAAGATAAGGTTACTGATATATTTTGTTTCATTTTATAGGCTGCATGGATCATACGAAGCTCTGAAATATGGTACAAGATCAGATGGTCTCAGCGATCTCTTGGGTGGCATCGTCGAGTGCGTATCAATTAAGAATGGGAACGACCTAATCAGACCGGCTCAACTTAAATCACTTCTAGACACAACCTGCATTGTTACTTGCATTTCAACGAAAAGTAACAATGGGCAATACAAAACAACACCTGAAAGACTTCCTAATGGTATCTTCGTGAACGTTAACTATCGACTATGTTCTCTGGATAAGGTCAGTACGGAAAAAAGAAGAGGAAAGAGCATGTACACATGTTTTATGTTTATACCGGTTAAAGTATCATCACTACAATTAATTACATTTTGTTCACTGGCACTTTCTTCTTACTTTACTACTCCGCCTCACTTGATATGCTGGCAGATTAATGCGAACAAACGCGGTGCGTTTTCTTTTGTTTTCAGGTAGAAACGCTTTTAGGCGATGCTGTGCAACTTGTTCGATTGAAAGATCCACTAGCTTCGGAAACATTTGGAACGAAGACTGGTTACAATGGCGAATGGTCGGCCATGTCACAATCGTGGGATCGTGTTTCGATACAAGAACGTGATCGGTTACTAGGGCAACTAGATGTGGGAGAGTTCTGGTGAGAAATTTCAGTTTAATTGATGAAATGATTGATTTAATCGGGTAGGAGAAAGTGAGCTAGATTAATTTTACACATTGATGGAAAATCGGTTTTTGTGGTTATAAGGCAGTATGTAATATCTTGTAAAACTATTATCGATTTCATTCGGTAAGTAGGTAGTTTTTACGAAAGAAATTGGAGATTACAAAATAGGGTCATGGTCATATGGTGGCATGGTTAAAGGCTTATTTGGTAGATCACGTTGATGATCAAATATTGAATGTTGTTTAAACATAAGAAACTTTACTTTTGGTTTCACTCAGACAGTTACACATAGATCAGTGCATGAAAGAGCTGATAAACAATCATGATCAATATTTGAACTTATAAATAAATAAATGCGAATGAATAGATAAATACAATTAAAAACGAAATACGTTCGCTTATTTATTTATTTATATGCTGTATACAGATAATAATCCAATTACATGTGACTAATTAGTTCGTTCTAGCTTTGATTTCTTCAAGAAATGGCGACAAATTATCGATCTGGAGAGGGTTATAAGTTCTCGTTAATTTTCGTAAAAGGCGAATACAACATCAATGTGCACCAACTCTTTGTAGACATTAAGCAAACATACGGCAGCGTCGACAGGAATGCTCTGTACATGGAAATGCTTGACTTTGTTGCCCTTTAAAATTCGTCAATGCTGAACACGGAGACCCAGGTCAAGGCTTATGGTGATTTAACGGACAACCTCAAAATGGAATCAGATTTAAAACAAGAGGAGGGACTTGCTCCAATGCTCTTCAATATTACTCTGGAAGACGTCTTCAGGAAAACATCTGCCGACACCACGGTTAGGCTAATGTTCAAGCTTACACAATTTAAATGAGACAGAACACTCCAGTCCGACAAATCTTGATCGTAGGAAACTACAACCTTACAAATGTGGATTGCTTGATATATCTAGGAGTCAACATAGATAGAAAAAGCGTTGAACAAGACGATTAACGGCAAAAAAAAGCCTATTTTAAGCCCATTCTAAGGTCCGAAGACGTGCACAGTAGATGAAACTCTTTTGCGTCAAACCAACTTTCACGAATCGTAAGAGAGAAATCAAGAAGGCTACAGCCTTCAACGAACCTTATGTTCACGAAGAGTTTAAGATCATCCGCATAAAATAGACACTCACAAGAAAGGCGAAGAAGCAAATCATTCACATAAACCAGAAAAATGAGGGGATCCAGGATAAAACCTTGTGGAACACCGTCTCTGGACTCGAACGGATGGGATATACAGGAATCTTATCGAACATAATAATATTGATTGCAGAGGTATGGTCCTATTCATTTGATCGTGGAAAAAAATTGTGATCAATAAGATTAAAAGGTTTGCAGCAGTCTGTACATACAGCGTGAACTCCAGAGCTTCAGCAACGCAGTTTGCGAAGCATACGTGATTTGTTGATGATGATGAGTGACCAGGGAGGAAATCATGTTGTTTCTTTACAATGAGATGTTTGTTTTCATTCGTGATAATGTCATGCACGCATCGATTAAGAATTTTGACGAAAATTATTTCCAGATATCACATTGTCTAATTTGAGAGTTTGATGAATTCTGATGCTAAAGGGAAGGAAATCAGTATGTAGATAGGCTCTTATTAATAATAATGGTCAGGTGAACCCTTAATTAATTGTTCTTCATTTTCAAACATGTTGGAAGCCCGTCGATGCCTACGCTGGGGTATGATTTTAGTTTATCTATAGTGGACTTAATAGTAGTAGGTCTAATATAAGCAGAAGATACCAAATACTACATCCATGATAGTTGGCACCATCGTGGTTCAGACTAGCAAGTAGGTCAGATATCTGGGAGTGACCATGGACACCAAGCTGACTTATTGGGATCATATCCGCAGTGCATTTAATAGCGCTCTAGTAGTCATCACTTCGCTGGGATCGAGGTTCCTGATGATAACGGTCAATTTTGTGTTGCTATAAGGGTCGAAATTTGGAAAGATGCGTGCCAAATTAAGAAAGTTACGGACACGTATTGCTATTGTCCAGTGCAAAGGTACCCTGTGTACCGACTGTAGCTACCGCACGGGTTCAAAAGAAGCCCTGGAGTAGTCCCCTATGAGCGTAGGAACGCAAGAAACCGTACATTTTTCACTTAGAGCCGGACAGAACTGAGACTCACACGCCCGCGTACGCAAAGCCTCATGTCCGATATGAATACATTGAATAGAAGAGGGCCAAGGCCGTCACCCTGTGGTACACCAGAAGGGAGAGTTTGTCACAAATAACTTTTCCAACAAGTTCCGCAAGTTATGATGAAATGACAATGCCCCTGTAATTTCTGAGCGAGTGGCTATCGTCATTTTTAACTCAAGAATGTCAAAAAAGATCAGGACCAAGCCTTTTGTTACAATCCTGTTCCAGAATAGCTTTATGTATATCATCACGCGATGTTGCTACATACTTTCACAGCTACTGTTTAAACAGAATCGGAGAAAGAAAAGAATGGAAAGGACGAAAAAGTGTTTGATGAATCAGATAAATTAGAGAATTCTTCGAAACTGTGTGCTAATCAATCGCAGATCTCTCGAGGACAAGAGGATATAGAATTGAAGATAAACGGTGGATACGCTGTGGTTTTACACTCTAAATTACAAAATTTAGCCGCGAATTATCTTTTGGCCGGATATCTTAACGTGATATGCGTAGGCCCCCGAGATTTTGCTAAAAATTGCTCAGGAATCTAGTTATATTGCCCCTGAAAAGAAGAGTAAATGTAAATTTTTCCTTTTATGAGCTTTTAAAGTTTATTCCTACAATTTTGCATGTGTCTTAAGTTCTTAGCAAGCCATGTTAAGCACATCTGTCTCTATTTCTCAATCTTAAGGTAATATATTTCAACGACGTGAAATACAATTTCAAGAAAAGAAGCCAGGAAATTTTCAAAATGTCACTCACTTCGACATTGAACTTTGAAAACCATTTGGGGTTGGTCATTCCCTTCTCTAAAAAGTCAATGCAGACATTAGTTAAAAAAACCATTTAGATTCCATCCATAATCAGTTATCTCATTCCATAATCAGCTACTTAACTAGTGCTCAATGGATCGATTATATTATCGAGAAGTAACTTGAGTAAGAAGCTTTGATAACTTACATATATAAAAGTATTAAAACAACTCAGTTAAACCATGAAAAATACCTAGTACGATGAAAAATATCTAGAAAAATATACGTTCAAACATAGCTCACATCAAAACTACTAATTTCCTATCCATTAATAATCATTGATAATTTAATAGTTTCTGAAATTAACGGTACTTCCCAACTATTCAACATTCAATTCTTTTCAGGCTATCATTTTTAGCTCTAACACAATCTTTCACTTTTCTCGAATGTGTTCATCTCGATACCGACACGGCAAAAGACGAATCATCACTAGCTGATCGAACGAAACGATGGCAAATGAAAATGTATCAGGGACAATGGCGACGTGGCGTATCCGCTGGGGGATGTCGAAATCATGATTCTTTCCATATCAATCCTCAGCTTCAGCTCACCGTTCAAGAGAAAGAAGATGTGATCGTTGCTCTAAACCAGCATACTGCAATCGAACCTAAAGTCATTGGGTTTACAATGTACAAATTAAATCCAGGTGAAATCAACTTGAAGTCTAAAAATAAAATTGCTCTATCAAGGATTACGTTTTCAGTCAAAAATAAAGTAAGCGAATGTCTGCCAAAAGAGTTCTTCAAAAGCCAGGTTAGCTACATAAACTCAGATTACGGCAATACAAGGCATGTTAGTCATCGATGTTCGCTAGAAGTAGGACGTTATTTACTAATGGCTACCACCTACGAACCGGGCGAGGAATCTTCGTTTACAGTTCGTATCCTGGGTAATAATATCCGGTTATCGCAGTTGGAGACACAAACTATGATGCTTCTAGATCCATTCCCGCCTTTGAGTACCAATAACGAGTCAGATAGTGCGAAGGTGAAAAAGTGTCAATACGAGCCGGTGTTTATGCAGCTGGCAGATGAGAACAAGTATGATTCCACTAGTACCTTTCCATAATTCATTAACTGTCATTCCCTTCCAGGACGATAAACTGTTTTGAACTCCAAGAAATGCTTGAAGCGTGTCTACCAAATGACTACATCAAAGGCTGTGCGAATTTGGATATATGTCGACAAGTCATCGCCTTGCTTGATGTAAGCCGAAACTTTCCATCACTTCCAAATATATATAATATCTACCTATTCTTTTAAAAAATCCAGAAAACAGGAACGGGTCGTATTAATTTCACACAATTTAAAACGTTCATGATCAACTTGAAAGCATGGCAAGGAGTCTTTAAAATCTATTCGAAAGAAAAGGCTGGTGTCCTGCGAGCGGAACGTTTGAGGGATGCCTTGTGTGACGTTGGCTTTCAATTGAGTACAGATATTATGAATGTACTCATGCATAGATACATTCGAAAGGATGGTACTCTACGTCTCAGTGATTTCGCTTCAGCCATTTTACATCTAACAACAGCATTTGGTAAGTCATAGAAATTTTAGCGATGCTGTTTTATACATTAACAATTTTCTCGGGTTCCAGAACTCTTTCAAAAGAAAGATCACGATCAGGATAATGTAATCAAAATTGAAATGTCAGATTGGATTAAGTCAGTGATGCGGTGCTAATCATAAGTAAATTTAGGCATGAATTTATAAAAAATAAAATTGTTAAAGTTGCTCAGCTTCGAAGAAGCTCTCAGCTCAATGCTTTATTAACAAAAGTTTTCTCCATTTTCCTGCGTCTGTAGAGTCACGGCATTGTATTAACTAAGTTGTTAAGAGTATTGTTTTGTTAATTTTGTTAATATATGAACATGTTCGATTTACACAAAGTTTGTAAATTATCAGAAATTAAATAGTGTGAAGTCATAAATTTGTTTAATATTATTGAGTTGGTCGTGCATGTGGGAATCGTATTCTCTTGGCTTTCTTATTTTTTCAACGTTATCTTCCGAATACAATAGTTTCCCGCAGCATGGAAGTCATGCGTGATCATAATGTTCTCCAAGCTTGGTAAAGACTCTTCCCAAGGGAAGTCACTCAGCCCTATTAGTTTTTTAAATCCTGCGTCTCCAGAAATTTTGAGAAAGCTACTTCCATAGCTCGAAAATGCGATATATATTCCAGAACAACAATTCAGACATCACAGAACTGTTCAACAGGCCCGTCGAATCGCGTCAGATATTAAAATAGCATTCGAAGAGAAGAAATGCCGGTCAGCAGTTTTTTTAGATGTAGCACAAACTTTCGTCAAAATCATATCAATGCTTCCGAAAGCTATCATGAAATATTCTCCTACTACCTAACTGAACGCACATTCCAGGGTTAGATGCAAAAAGGTTTTATACTGCAAATTATCGTGCGCATGCTGATGTCCTTCAAGAAAGTGCATTGGGAGCTATATTCAATACCATCAATACTGATCTCCAAAACAACTACAGCTACCTTTGCAGACGACGTTGCCATTCTTTGCAATGACTCAGATCTAGTTGACATCCCCAGCACTGCAAGCTCACATCTCTCTTCCTGAAGAATGACTGGCAAAATGGAAAATCACAATGATCGGAGCCAAATGCATCCACGTTACTTTCACATTGCTAAAACTAACTTGCACTCAACTATATCTCAGCAATGGCCCAATACCTCAAAGTAACGAAGTGAAATATCGCGAATTGCAATTTAACAGGAGCCTCACCACGACAGTTGAATTTAAAAATCAGCAGTTTGAAGCTCAAATTCGTCAACGGTAAATTGAAGCTTAATAGCAAAACTAAACTTTGCCTGGAATCTAAAGTTCTCGTCTACAAGTCAGTTCTGAAGCCAATCTGCACCTATGGCTTTCAACTTTGAGGAGCAGCTCGACCATCAAGCATTAATATCACCCAGAGTACCCAATCAAAAATTATTGAAACTGTCGGCGGAGGACTGTGGTACTTCCGTGGTACTTACGGATCGCGACTATGAAACTTGCGTATCGCGACTGTGAGACTTGCGTATCGCGATTATGGAAAATACATTGCAACCCTTGCTCATAATACCAACAAATTTGCCAAAAGGAAAGGCTTCTATGGCTACGATATGTAAATATCCCTCGCCATGGTTGTTACGGTCCTTTGGACGCTGATTACATCAGTCCGATGAAAATAACCAACCGTAGATCACATGGGATAATTTGGGGGTAAAAAAACCGTTTTCCCCCGGCTTTTTTTCAGAGTCATTAAACACAGCTATTAAGACTTTAGGGACACAATCGGTAAGAAGCTGTCATTCAAAGCCATTACTTATTCAAAACAAATCTAATAAATTACCACTAATAAGAGATAATTGTCCTAAATATATTTGTATGCAAGAAATAATTAAGGTAACACCGTGCATAGCACAATATACTATTATTACAATACATTAGTTTTCATCTAAACTTAAAATATTCACAACTTAAACATAATCAGCTTTCTGATCCACCATTGCTACATCCATTACAAATATTTCATCATTTTGACTTGCAGGACTTTCATGCTCATCGACATTTTCAATGGCTTCAATGTCATCATCAACACACTCGTAGCCTGCACACTGTTCGTTACTATGCGCTTGCAAATCTTCTAGAGAGGGAAAATACCGTACACATAAAGGACATTCATAATAAGCTTCTGCATCAACAATTGATTGATGCTTTTCCATATGACGCTCAAGTCCTTCTTTTGTTCCCATGACTTTCTTACATATTTTACAAGTATTCGCCCGGGAATGAATTCGCAGGTGATCGGATAGCGACGATTGTGTAGCTAGACGTTTATTACAAACGGTGCATTCGAATGGACGTTCACCGGTATGCGCACGTTCGTGGATCTCAAGGGAGGCTTTTGTGCCGAATTTCCGTTTGCAATTTTCGAAGCTGCAGTGAAATGGTTTTCGTTTTTCGTGAATATGGCGGATATGTGAATTCAGCTCTCCGGACGTTACGTATCGGTTGCCACACTGATCACAGACATGTTTTTTCAGTCCCAAATGCGATCGCATGTGTACGTAGTGTCCGTTACGCGTTTGTAAAGCTTTACCACAAATATTACATACAAAGGTTTTTTCTTTTGAGTGCGTCAGTGAGTGCTCTTTCAGTTCAGATGACTGCTTGTACCGTTTCGGGCAAAGTGAACAGGCATAGGGCCGTTCACCAGTATGTGTTCGTATGTGTCTGGATAAATCGTCAGCCCTGATGAATGCTTTTCCACAAAACGAACATATTTTGTTTTTCTGGTCGGACTGATGAATTTTCATATGCCTCTTCAGACTTTGCACTTTGGTAAAAACAGCCTCACAAGTTTCGCAACTTAACTTCTTCTCATTCGCCACACCAGCATCAGATGACTCATTACTGGTTTTCTTCTTAATCGTTTTCCGTCGTTTCCTTTTTGGGCCTGGCATCGTTTCTACTGAAGGTTCTTCATTTTCCATTATTTCGATACGGATTTGTTCGAGTTTTTCTTCGCTAGGCTGCTGTGTTTCGTTACCATCTTCTACCACGTCTCCTTTACTTTCGTCCAAAAAATCAGGCAAAGGTTTCTCTTCCTCCGTCACTGTCATTTCCGCATCTTCATCATTAAATATTTCCGTATCAATTTTATATCGGACACCATCCAACTCCACACTCATAATTTTAGCATTGTAGTCATTTTCACTTTCGGGACAAAGTTCAATTTCGATTGATTCCTCTTCATTTGATTCGTCTGGATTTTGTTCGTTTTCCTCTGCGTCCAGATCCTGCTGCAATTTAATGAACTTATCATCTGATTTTGTAGAGTCTGGCCAATTGAATTCGATTGGCGGAGGATTTAGCGAATCATGCATTCGATGTAGTAGATCGTCGGCTTTTTTGCACTGCACACGAAAGAAGTATGCACCGCTTAAGTTTTGTATGCAGCTGTTACAGACTTGATTTGGCAGATTTTCGGCTTCGGTTACCTGGAAATGAAGAAGATTATGTTGAATACATTAAGTGTTATCTTTTTTTGCATGGGCAGTGCAATAATAAGTGCAAGATGTCGATTGATTTAAAAGTTAGTTAAATTCGCTACCAAGAGTTTATTGCGAAATATTTGAGGAGTTGTTTTATATCTTCTTCGGTGATGAACCTGGTGAACAAAATAATAATGGAATATTGATTTACGAAAAGAATACATGAAGCATGCCGAAAGTAATGCCGGGTTTCCACCAAAGAGACAAAACAAAAAACACGGACAAAACATGTTTTTCTGAACAAAAACACGAATGTTTTGTAAAAACTGAACAGTTTCGCGAGCATTTTTGTCTCTGAAAACTGTTTTAGTAAACAAAACACCTTTTTTGTCCGTGTTTCTTGTTTTGTCTCCTTGGTGGAAACCCGGCATAAGAAGAACAAACTTATAGAACATTAAAATTCACGAATGTAACTTGAAAAATGCCAGAAACATTAATATTCGAAGAAGAGTAGAGGAATTTCTACCAAAAGTGTTCCTTTTATAACTGACCGGAAGTAATGTATCACTTTGATCGATTGAATTTATAGGATAGTAATGTTTCCAGGGTAGCCATTTGTTTGAACCTCAAAATTTAAGAGAGTAAAACACTTGGTGCTTATTTTCATTTCAGGATGCTGCTAATATGAAAATTTGATGGCAGCATCTCCTATTACAAAAACAAAGGAAAAGCACTGTGCTGGCAGCACTTCACGAGCCACGTGCAGCATATTCACCACATTCTGTGAAATGATTTTTCGAACATTCATTACTTATTTACAATGCAGATGTTTACATCTGAAAATTTAATGGTAGTTTGGCTGCTACTTTGTGATACATATATTTCTCGCCGAAGCTCGAATCTCAATCTTTACATCACTTAATTCAATAACAGTTGTTTTGTTACACAATAATTAACATTGAAACCGCAGAAGCTATTATTAACAACGTATATATTTATAAAGATGGTTTCCCAATATAAAAACATAAGTTTTCAACTTTGCTAAGTTTTATCAACGAACACAATTCTAACATACAACACCATCTGACATTCATATATTATTCTTTTTTAACAATTCAATATTTTATTCTTAATCTACTGGTGTGTTTCTGTATGTCGTTGTAAGTGGAATTATGTATATTTATGTAAATGTATCCATAATATTCCTCTGCCAGCGTTTTACGCGTTATAGCGAGGCGTAGGAGAGTGGCACCTTTGTGGTTCTACTAGCGAGAGAGACGTATGGTGCAAAAGAAACTTTCTTCGCTGGTCTCATTTTAGGAGATGAAGGCAGCAATGATGTGTTTCTATGTGTATGTTGCTGCTTTTCGAGAGGTTTGTCGACAGATTCCGTAGAGTATGACATGTAACAGGGTTTGAGCCTATTAATGGAAACATTGACGGATTTGTTTCTAATGTCAAGAGTGCAGTCGTTAGTATGTCTGGCTAGGGCTTTGGAAAGATCGTCGTACAGTGGAAGCAGTGGTGGACAAACAGAATTGACTCTAACGAAGACGTGAGAACAAGAGTCGAGTTGCTTGAATATTAATATCTTCGGTGTTGTGTGGTGTTTGGCATCAGCTGGCCGAAGTTTTGCCATTGTAGCCGAAAGTTCGGAGGCAAAATCGGTTTGGCTAATCTTCCAAGCATTTTCTTGAAGAAAATCACTACGAAGATGCAGGTTTTCTCCGCATAGGAGCTGTGCCGGTGATGATGAGAATTCTTCTTGGATAAGGGATCTTAAACCAAGAAGAATTAGTGGGAGAGTTCTAGTCCAGGATGCATAGTTGTGAGCCATGGTAGCCGAATTTAAAGTACGATGCCATCTTTCTAAGAAACCGTTGGCTTGAGGGTAGTACGCTGTGGTACGATCGAAGCCCAACAGTCGACCAAGCTCAGCATGGAGCACTGACAATTGTCTGCCCTGGTCGATGACTATGTATTGTGGAACTCCAAATCTAGCAATCCAGGTGCTTATTAAAGCAGAAGCACAGTCATTGGCAGTAATCTAGCTAAAAGAATTGCTTCAGGCCAACGCGTGAAACGGTCGATTATGGTGAGACATTATGTGTATCCCTGTGAGTGGTTTAGGGGACCAACTATGTCGATGTGAATGACCTTAAAACGTTCGACGTCATATATATATGTCTCGCCCAAGCTCGAATCTCAATCTTTTCATCACTGACAGAGCCCGAGCTGAATTCAATAACAGTTGTCTTGTTACACAATAATTAACAATTTTTCTTTTTTAACAATTCAATATTTTTTTCTTAACCTATTAGTGTGTTTCTGTATGTCGTTAAACGTACAGTGTATGTGGAGAGTAGTGAATTGTATTTGGAAATATGTATATTTATGTAAGTGTATCCACAGTAGCATATGTTGGTTGCGAAAAAAAAACAAAAATGCTCGGTGCCGGCGACCCTTTGATGCCACCGCAGCCTGCTTCACAATAAGACTAAACTATCTTGAAAAATTTTGTTCTGATCCAATGACTGCGTTGAAGAGATTTTTGGGGTTTCCACCCACAAAAAAACTAAAGATTTACAAAATATTTGTTTTTCAAACCTTCGGTCGGAACATTGGAGCTTTAACAGACATTTCATTTTCTCAAACATAGGAACTTAATAAGTGATGATGAGTGAGTAGCTCATGGGCTAAGAGCTATTCATAAGGTCAAGTTCTAATTTTTAAGACCCAGGGCTTCGATAAAGAATAATAGGATGGGGGTGCTCTGTGATACGGTAACTAGCATTGTTGCTTAATTCAAGCAAATAGGAGGAAATAAGTGTGGTTTTTGATGTCTGATAGAGGTCACTATTCCGATAATAGTGGCCAATGGCCTCATAGTGAATAGAGGTTACATTTCGTTAGAATTTCGCCAGGTTCTCAATTTGACTTGAAGCGGCCAAAGACCAGATAGGGGCACCGTAAGTGAAGATCGGTCTTAACAGTTGTTTATAGACATTAATCTTAGCTCTCGGAGCGAAAAAAGAGTTTGAAGATACATCCTATGAGGTGGTATGTAATGGCTACCTTGTTGAGGCTTGGACTCGATATGG
The DNA here is from genome assembly GCA_963978885.1 of Nemotelus pantherinus. NCBI lineage: Eukaryota > Metazoa > Arthropoda > Insecta > Diptera > Stratiomyidae > Nemotelus > Nemotelus pantherinus. The sequence continues at coordinate 5,724,332 of OZ022263.1, forward strand.
TGGCTGGAGTTCCAGCGAAAGTCGAGCTTTATACCCAGGTATTTTACGATTTTTGAAGGTCGTTGCCTGGTCGTTGATAATGATTTTGACTTTTTTGAGAGCTTTGTTTCTCTTTCTGAAGTCCTTGCGGTCACACCTGCAAAATACCAGCTCACTTTTGATGCCCTATTTAGCATAATATGCAATTAGTTGGTTCGTGTGCCTTGTAACACCGCTGTTACAAAGAGCGGCTTATGCTTTGAGCTTCAGAAGAGGAGGTCATCCGCGTAAAGATTAGTAATAACACGTGTGAGAGAATGGTTTGAAGTTCCTGGGATGTCTGCAGTGAAAACATTGAAAACAATTGGTCCAAGAATGGAGCCTTGAAGTACATCTAATTCAATTGGAAATTCGTCACAGAACGCCACATTGAAGGTCCCTTCTGCCACTAAGTAAATTGTCAGCAATTTTGATTATCCCTGTTGGGAAACCGAAATTGCTCATTTTTACAGTTCGCACGCATTCGCACGCATTCAAGCATTGGAAAAATAACTAATATTATAGCAGAAAAGTGAACAAAAAAAACAAGTGGGTAGCTTTTCAAAGATAAAATTAGATTAATATGAAGCATGTTTTTCTGGCTTTCAAACAATTTTTTAATTTAAAGACCAGTTTTTCCTTTAGAAGTTAGATATATTTTAATTTCTTGACAGATATCGATATTTCGAGGATAACCTCTTCTTCAGTGGCTTCTTCTTTAGTGTCTATCGGTCTTAGATTGAAAGACACTGCAGAAGAGGGCAGATTACTCGCTGTCATGAAATTAAAGTATATCTAGCTTCTAAAAGAAAAATTAGTTTTTAATTTAAAATATAAAATTAGATATTTTATCTTACCCAGACCTCACCCAGAAGAGGAAATGGTCGACACCAGGATTAGAATTAAACTTTTATTACCTGAAACATATCTTTGCCAGGAGCTAGTTTTCGGAAACGTTCTTCAAATTTTTTGTTAACATGGGCTCTCGTCTTGAGCGTTTTATCAAATTATTTATTATTTTATTATTATCAGTGCTGAGGCATTCGTAATAGATTGGGGTAAGACGCCGTCTTAAAGACTTCACGTTATTGTGGACCTGAATGATATCGTGTAGTAAATCACGGAAAGTTATGTTTGCAGATTTTTTCGGGATAGCGAACATATAAATGACTGAGGACGTGATATGATTGAGCTTATCAAGAGTCACGTCGAATACCTGCGAGCAAAGATTTCGAGAGGAGTCTAGACTGAGGTTTTCGTTCTGGTTTTGTTCCCAGTTCATTCTATCGTAGGGGGTGAATAGCTTGAGGTCATTAGTTATGAAATCGAGGTCGTGCTCTCATTGAAAACATAAATGGATCAACAGATGATCAGAATCCGAACTAGGTATTCGTATGTGCTGAACTGTGGCTTACCAGGCTCGGCGACATAAGAACGAAATCAATAATTGACGAAGATCAATGGAAAACAGGTTCCTGAGGAAAGATGGACATTTTAAGACCTGCATTCTGCGTCAACCATTGCGTTATGGCCATGCCGTTGTCGATGCGCTTACCCGATGATATCGAGCGAGCATTGAAATCACCGCTGAGGATGATCAGGCTAATTAAAGATGGTGTCGCCAGTATAAAATTGAGGTCCAGAACCAGCCCAGAATCAATGAAAAGTGATGGGCATAGATGCCAACAAATACGATTTGATCGTTTTTTATTTGAAAACTAATGCGGATTACTTTCATAGATTATAGTCCTGGGATCAAGTGTCTTTGGATTTTAATCCGCACTTTGACTAGTAGTGCGGTGCCCACTTTAGAGGAATTTGCTAGCTCACATTGCTAGCTAGATAAAGGACGAGTGAGATGAAAGCATTACGTTTTTTAGTTTGGGAAGAAATTCTTTTGAAGGTAGGAACCAAATCCTTGATTTGGTTAACCAAGGTGAAGAGATTGCAGCCAAATAAATTCTGGCACTCACCAAAGACTACAGAGTCAAGAGATGGTTGAGAGGTCTTGGCAATAAAGCTAGTCGGTTTCGTTGAAGGGGTAGGGAGTTTATTTTGCTGAGAGTACTCACGAAACGCCAGGCCGAATAGTATTTTTAATTGCCGCAGCAACTAGTTTAGTTTGTGCTCGTTTTCCACTCTGGCGACTTTTGACCAATCTTCAATCTTTTTGGCTTCTGGGCAGCTTCGGTAGCTAGCTGGATGGCCTGATCATTTGTGGTTTACTTAAAACACTGCACTGCGTGAATTTGGTAGCATTGGACACAACGCGAGCCAAGAGCACAGTTGAAGGCAATATTCTGAAAGCGTTGGCGGCTAAAGCACTGTATAACATTTTTTATTCTGCAGTCATTTCCATCGGATTCACTGGAATAGAAGGTATTTAATGCTAAGGGTTACCTTAGTATCTACACCTTGATAGAGGTGAACTATGAAAATTCCAGCAGCTTATGAAGTTCAGTAAGTACATCTTTCTCATCATATGAGGAATATACTCCTTTTAGAAGAATTGTAGTCTTCTTAATACTCTGTTGTGTATAGTTGAAGCGTTGAAAAGATCAAAAATACGCTGATGCGCCTCAATATTTTTAGAGAACAGAGTTCTTCTACTGGCGTTATTCGCATTTGTTTTAAATTCAGGGATTTTATCTTTCTCCTCAACATAAGCTGTAGCAACAGACTCTTTAAAACTCTTTTGTTGACGCTGGTGGCAGTCTATTGCTGGAACCTTATCAATTTTGTTAGTGTTATTTTGTTTTGGCGATGCCAACAAATTTTTCATCCACCAGGTTTTGGAGCCATAAGGCGTGGTGCGGAAGAAAATGGCAGATTGACAGAGGTACTAACTTTTTTGTACAATTGTCTCCAGTTTGCGATTGCTATCGAAGATATTCTTCGATTTTCGAGCCATTGACGGGGAGGCGGGACTAGTCCGTTTTCTTGCAGCTGACGATGTTTGAAGGAGCGCTCACTGACACACTGCCCGTTTTAATACCTTCCGCAACAAAAGCACTGAGTGAGTCAGCGTTAATTACATCAGTTGTGTTGATTTCACTGTTACACTTAGTGTCTTCTTTACTATCTACGGATAGTTACCCAATTCAACCATTAACGAGGTAAAAGCAACTGCAGACCTGTATGAACTATTCAAGCGCTCGACTTGAACCCCTTGGTGTCTGCCTAACTTCGTTGAGGGACTATTTATAGTTGTCAGCCAAGTTTCTAGGCTATTCGGGTAATTTTCGAATATTCATTTTTATTCAAACATTCACCTTTCGATTGCCAAGATGCTCTGATCGACTTTTTCTTATTTGTTCAGATAGATGTCTCTCGTTCCCTCTTGGCGATATGACGATGTCCTGGCTGCATGTATAAGCAATACTACGTACGATACAGATATTGGCAGAAAACTTTCAATTTGAATATTCACTGGTGTGCAAATTTCTGATGCATTGCATTTACTTTGACAAATCTTTTCTTAAGTAAACAGCATAAGCAGTACACTCTAGTTAGCGACAGCTAGTTGTTATATTTCAAAAGCCTGGATTTCATTTTTGAAAGTTGGTGAGCAATCACGAAGAAAAAACTAGAAGTAGTTGCTCTAGATGACAAGCAAATGTTATCAATCGCTTATGTTTCTAAACTATGACGATCCCTTCAAAACTCTGAGAATTCATTGGCAACCCAATCACACGTTTAGATACCAATTTAGCTCTGATATCTCACAGCCGTCGGAACCATCTTTAGCAAACAGGAAATCCAATGGGATATATCCCACATGCTATTAATCTAATGGGACTCATCGGCCCATTGCTTATCAGTGCCAAGCTACTTATGAGAGAGCTTTGGCTTGCCAATTTAAATTGGTATGAACTGATTGCTGATAGCTTTGTAGAAAAGTAGGAAGCTTGCAAACAACAGCTTCAACTCGTAACTCAATTAAAAATCATAAATAGGCCGGACCTATTTTCATATATGTAGGAGAGAAACATGTTTTCAAAGTAGACAATAAATTGTATTGATTTTAGGTGAAAACTGTGTCTTCTAGAGCTAAAACAAACAGCAAAAACTTATGGCGATTGAAAGGATATGTTTAAAAAAATATCAAAGTATTTGCTGGAATATGTTTAAAATATTCCCGAAATTTGAGTTAATTCTATTCATTCTTCCCTTGCCACATAAAAATCATGAAAAACCCTACCACAGCGTACTTCTAGACTATTTCCTACTTATGATCAATAAAAATTGCTACTAAATACAGGCTGATATAGTTATGTGTTAATGTACATAATTTTAATCGAAGCTGCATTGGGTTTAATTTTAGTCAAACCCATAGCAGTATTCATGAACTATACTACCCTACGTCTAGTTAAAAATGTTTACTAAATACGATTGTTAGTAAAATCGGCCTTAAATTACCGGAGACATCAATATAACTACTTTAGTAGTGCATAAATTCAAATAAGATGCAATGTGTTAATTCCTAACGAATTCTATTCAATCGCGAAGAGATTACCGAAGCAAACACCATTATCCAATAAGCCCAGCTGATACCAGTAGTTCAAACGCCAGGTTCAAACACATTCCATCGTTCTATTGTCCCAAATATATATGTACAATAGCATCGTTCTAAAGGCTCAAAATAATTCGAAACTTACCTCCAGTCCTGTCGTTTCGGCAACCATATCGATTAGTTTCAATGCTCTTCCAGCATAATCGAAATTCATTGCGCCAATTTCAAAATCCTTCAGTAAATTACCAGTATCATTAGCGTCCCTTAAACAAGTCCTGCATATCTTCTGGAAATTCACATCATTTTCAGATAATTTAGTATTTGCGGCTATGCGTTTATTTAGCAGTGTTTCATAGAAATTAATATCGCTCAACGAGGTCCACATCCCAGCTAGTAGAAACTATTAAAAGACCACAAGTTAAAATGCTCGAGCTTAACCCCGCGAAATGTTTGCCAATCTGACAGCCGAATATTGACAGCCAGCGTGTGTCAAAACAGGTAGTGAGAAATCTAGTAGGCGGGTATATGAATGAATGAACTCAAATTTCATAAATCACACGCAGTTTAATTTTCCATAAATTGAGAAAGGGTTTGTTTCAACTCCAAAATTGTTTTCGTAAAGTTTATTTGGCTGAATAAAATCATATTTGCAAATTAAATCAAAGTTTGAGCCTTGGCTAAAGAAAGTTCGCAAATATTCCGCTAGAGCTAGTCTGACGAGATTCTTGACATTTATCACGAAATCCATTTGACTGACGTTTTACTTTACACTGCCCCACTTCACCTTCAGATCAGCTTTTCGAAAAATTCCTAGTGGGAGAGAGTGAGAGTTGTATGATTATTTCTCGTGTGCAAACCAACGATTCGTGGATATATTGGACTAAAGTGAACTAGCCGAGTGTGCAGTTTGTTGATTTTAATTCGGAAATCTTGTTTGATTCGCGGACAATTCAAGGTGTTTCTGGGCAATCAAGCAGTCGAGAATGTATACAGTATCGAAGGGACCGAGTAAAATAGTGGCGAAGACACGACGAGGTAGGCTGTTGATGGGATACTGTGGGTTAATTAAATGTGTTGGCCCTTGCTGATGTTACTCAAGTCTCTTAGTGATTTCATAATAACCTTTTGTAATTTCAGGACTATCGCAAAACTATGAGAAGCTTGAAACGATAAAATCTATGGGAAAGAAATCATCGGAACCAGGAAGCACCGAGGAATATAAGTAAGTTGGGGAATCGTTTGAGGTTAATGTTGTTGTGTAATCACCTGGGGGAGAGGAAGTGAATTTCGCCGGTCGCAATACGAACGGTGAACTGCTTACTCTACAACCTTGGGGGGTCTGATCGTCGTGATTTCGAATATGATAAGAAATATGTGTCTCGAGGTTGTGGAGGTATTAGATTGAAATCCGTAAAATTTTTTGTGGAATGTGAAATTTAGAACAAATGTGGTCTTCTAAGAAATGTTTTTTTTAGTTTGTAGGTAGACTCTTCCGACTATCCTAATCACCACCAGTGATTTACTCGATAAAGGTTCTAATCAATCATTTTTCGATTTCAGTGTTCCCCGTCCTGTCTTCCAAACATCCAAACGAGCGACCGTTCACTATAAAAACAATCAGGCAGAAGAAGAAGCATTGTCGCCGCAGCATGAAGAGATCGTTAAATACATCAACGACTGTAAGTATATTAGAACTATCCAACTATTATTAACTAGCATCTGTGTTCTCGTTCCCTACAAAAGATCATAGTTCAAGGGAACTGAACCCGACTGATGAACAATTGCTTGGCTCACCAACACTCTAAATCATTTCAAACAAGATCACTTCCTTGCTCTTGTTTTTGCCAGCAGTTAGCGTTAAATCGTCTGATGGTTTCATTTGAGACATCTGCACATCTATCTGTCGTTTCGTTTGTTCTATAAATAAGATAAAAACAACTTGGAGAACTTGGAGCATTTGATTTAGTGACGATTCGAACGGGCGGCAAAAAACAACTAATATGTCGCGTCGGTCGCCGCACCGACGAGTTTTCTTGTTAATTTTTCATTTTGCGTCAATACTTTCGGTTTCGAAGTATGCCTTACGCTACCGTCCACCAATATATTATCTATAGGACGTGATGAATCCACAAACACGAAGAGATCGCTCTTCATGAAAACTGAGTTGTTTTTTCCCCCCTGTGATTGAACAATTTAAAGATTGATTTCATTCGATTTGGATGGAGACTGCTACAAACAAACAGATAATAAACTTTGAGAGGCACGCCTTTATCTATAAAGTGAAAGATGTTTTTTTACGCACGATATAATATAAATTTTGTCAATTGGCAATTGAGTCTAATAAACTCGTGTGCGTACGAGCCCCTCACTCTCTATGCAAATAGTAGCGTAATGCTGCGGTGTGAAGGGGAGGGGCGGGTTTGCCATCAAGTTGAAAATCACATGGTTCCAATAGTCGAGGAAAAAACCGGCAATTACATAAATCATTGCGTTGATATCGCGTGGAGGTATAAACATTCTGCGACGTCACTTAAATGTTGGATTTGCAATTTCTTTCGAATTAACGTGTCGGAAAATTAAGACTGTGCATCACAAATTTGAATTTTTAAATAGAATTTACACGCAAATTTCCCTTGCCAAATGCTCTAGACTTGTGTATATAATTGAATTGAATGAAATATTTTGGCCTTGGCTGCTAATAATTGATTGGAATTTTGAATGGATGAAAGCGGTTTGCATGTGCTTGGTATGACCAGGCGAAAACTGAATGTATTTTATCAATGTTTACAAAATAAAAAAAAAAATTGTTGATATACTGTTTAGCATAGGTGACTTTCTTGGCAAAGAAAATTAGAGTAAATATGAAGAAAAGCAGTCATATATCTAGTAGTAATAATTTACATATCAGTTTCGGCAAAATTGCGCAACATTTTTATATTTGAAAAGTGCTTATCACCTTCAGCTTTCGATCCAATTGTTTGAAGATTGTGGGCGCATCCTAGATTGCTGTTAGTTTAGAAACATATTCTTAGAATTTAGATATGATTTCTTCAATTTAAAGTCGACCCAAACTTTTGGCTAACTAAGGATTGACCTATAGCGTTTTGACATAGATTTGAAATTATTTCCATTACAAAGGTAGAATTATTAAAATTAAATTTCTGAATTAGCGTTACACGTCATTATAATATTTTAATAGCATTACCTTGTAAAAAAAATACTGTGAAATCAGTAACTTAAGTCATTTGAAGTCATTTGAAGTGAAAAAAAAAGTCATTTGAAGTGAATTCACTAGCCCAACTGATTAATGATTAATTTGATCACTAAAACTGCGATACGGTCAATTGTAAAGCAGAAATTTGAATTGTACCTACTCGTAACACCTATGACAGGAGTAGTAAAAAGATCAGACTTCCAAACACAATATCGAGCTTTTTTGAAGACTTAATCAAAATAGTTCATAAATTGCCCACTTTTGTATATGCTAGAACTGTTCTCCTAAACAAACAAAAAGTTTTTTTTTTCCCCACTCTCTCCATCACTCTATCAGCGTGCACAGTCCATGTGCACCATCTTTACCCTCCAGTAAGTTTTTCATAGTGCTTCCCAGACAACTAATTTGTTGGTATAAGGGACAGCATAATTCTTATCAATAAGATAGACTCACTTTTATTAACTTATTATTGTCTTCATTGACTTGTGTCCAAAGAAAAGTATAGAAAAAACTCTGGTGTTATTCGTCATTGTGCGTTGTTAATTTTTATATGCAATTTTAAGTTTTCTTTAAATCTCATGATATTGGTTGAGTTCTTTAACGGATCTGGCAATGTATTGTAAAAGGCTATAGCCTGTTGTATTGGATCTAGCTTTAATCTATCCGTTCTTGGTTTGCAAACTAAAAGGTTGCTGGCTGATCTTGTTTCTCTGCTAGTCAACTCTCCAACAGTTCGAGGAATATCTGGCCATTTTAGTCCGTTGTTGATAATTTGGTAAATTATTTTGCCTCTTTCAAGATTAATAATCTGTTGGATGTTCAACAACCCTGATCGAGTGTACACATCGGCCGTTGGTGTTAAGGTCGGCAACCTAAATATAACCTTTATCGCCTTAGTGACAAGTCTCCCAATTAGCTCGATGTTATGCTTAGATGTTTGACTCCACAAGACTGCTCCATATTTAACAGTAGATAAGATAAACGCATTTAAAATTAGAAGTTGAGTGCCTTTTTCCAGGAAATCATATCTTCTTAGTGTTGCGATAAATGGTGCAATTTTTTTCCTGATGTAGTTGATGTGATGGGTCCAGGACATCTTTTCATCCAAAATCAATCCCAGGTATTTTATTGAATCGACCTTCTCCAGTTGAACTCCATCAATTTGAATGCATGGATTACTAGGGCGTTTATTTTTTTGTTGGAACATAATGTATTTAGTTTTGTGCACATTTATAACGAGTTTGCTCTGGCGCAGCCATCTCAAGTATTTATCCAAATCCATATTTACTGTACTTTGGATGGCTGTCTCATCTTTCCCAGCATATAACAGGAGCGTATCGTCAGCAAACAAAACTATCTTACCAGAAAGCCTGAGATCTTGAACGCTGTTCACATAGATAAGGAAAAGTAAAGGTCCTAAGATAGATCCCTGTGGAATACCTTTGTTTATAGAACATTCCTGACTGGTGAAGCTTCCTTGTTTTGTCACTATTCTTCTATCCAAAAGGTAGTTTTTAATAACAGATTTAAATTTCATGCAAATCCCATACTCTTCCAGTCGCAGAAACAAAATCTCGTGGTCAATGGTATCAAAAGCCTTATTTAGGTCGACGAAAATTGCTGCCACGTAGTTACCTTTATCCAGCGATTGATTTATGAACCGCGTCAAGCGTAGCCGTTATACCACTATACAACTTGAACAAGTTAAACTGATTTTGACAGCCAAAAATTGCATTTTTTTGTAATAACTTAATTAAACTGCTACCTTCGTATATATTTTACACTGCGATTCTTAATTTGATCGGCAATTGTCTCGATCCGCAGGTCTTTATGGAGATTAGCGTTGCGGAAGTACAACGGGGCTCCAGTTATAGATTGAAGTTTTCTTGATTGCGTCCTCTGGATGATGTTAGATGGGCGAGCTGCTCCCCAGATTTGTTAGTCGTATGCCCAGATTGGCTTTAAGACAGACTTATAGGCGAGCACTTTAGAGTCGAGGGAAAGTTTTGACATGCTTATTATTATTATTATCATCCATTTGAAGTTTATGAATTTGAGCTTGAGTATGCCGTGTCCAGGTGAGCCTCCTGACAAAGTGCATTCCGAGATACTTTACTTCGTTACTTGAGGAAAAGATATACTTGAGAAAATTTTAGTATTGTGAAAGTATCGTGGATGCATTTGGTTTCGTTCATCCTGATTCTCCATTTTGCTAGCCGTTCTTCAAGAAGTGAGATGTGGGCTTGCAGTTTTCGGGATGCCATAGCTGGATTTGAATCAGTACGTAGAGTGGCCACGCAATCCGCAAAGGTGGCTGCAGTTATTTTGTCATTTATTGGGAGATCAATCATTCCAACAATTCTCTAGAAATCTTGAAAATATCTCACCTTCAGAATAGTTTGACATATCCAAACATGAGTCAACTCACAAATTAGGGCGGACTCGCCGTATTTATCTACAAAAACCACACACAGTATGGCTAGTTTCAGAAACTGAGCGCAACACCGCTCAACGCCCATTAGTAGAGTAAGGGTGCAAAGCCCGCACCAGCTCCAGGAAATCACTAGTTCTCAGTCAGTTGACGATTATTAGTAATCAAATGCCGCACAAGATTCAAGAGATACATTTGTCAGCATTCACATTCAGATCGCCACGGGAAAATCATAGAAGTAACCCTTCATGCAGATCAATAAGTTTAGCATTTGTCCAAAATATCATTGAATAAAGTTCTGACGCTTCAACGGATCCGAAAACCAGTCAGGAGCCTGTCAAGCAGGGTTTTTGATGGCGTCAAAAGGGCAAGTCAAAAAAAAGAAGTGCCCGGGAGCAGGGTACCCTAAAAATGGCCGTGAAGACCCCTCGTCCGCATTAGCGGAGCACCCTTTAATCCGACCCCGACGGATGCTGGTTTGTCGCTTTGCTAGCTCTACGCGGTTGGGGTGAGCCATTGAAAATGGGTTGGATTAGCTCCCAGAAAAGGTAGGACGCTACGTTTAATTCATCCGTCAATGAAATTATACTAGTCGCATTGAACAAGAGAAAACGAAGGGGCTTTTGTTCGTAAAGGACCAGAATCAGTTCTCAGGCATGGGCAGCCGAAACGTGTCAAAGCACGTTGCTAGCTATCTGAAGGGAGACTGAAAATAACTAAAGAAAAACTAAACTGGGGGAACATGCCTCTATTTAGCAAGCCTGCGAAGAGGCAGACAGTCTAAGGCCCCTACTGTGATTGGGGCCATGACCCCAGATGTTGCGGGGTCACTCCGGCCACTGACTTCGGCCTAAAAAAAGAAGAAGTGGCCGAAGTCTCTCACTATAAAAGGCGATTTCAGTGTTAATCAATTAAAGGCCAGGCTGAAAAGAAAAGTCTTCCTGGGCTTTCATTCAGTAAGAAGGCCAAACGTTTCGACTTTACAAAATTCATTATTTCATTTTTGCATTTATAATTCGATACCAAAAATCAATTGAATTCTTTCTAAAAGAGGCGTAAATTTATCTGGGAATGTTAACCGACAAGCAAAAGAAGAAACGAGTCGACATTTCGAGGGTGAATCTTGAAAAGTTTCAGGCAGATCAGAAGAATTTTTTCTCACGTTTCGTGACCACGAATGAGATCTTGATGCACTATTTTGATCCAGAAACCAAACACCAATCGATGACCTGGAAGTCTTCACCGACACCGTGGAAATACAAAGTGTCGAGTTCGGCAGGGAAAGTTATGGTATACATTTTTTTGGGACACTGAAGGAATTATTATGGTGGAATACTTGGAAAAGTAAGCCACTATATCAGGCTCTTTCTACGCATACCAAATAAAAAGATTGCGGACGGCTAATAAGGAAAAAAGACACGGCAAACTGCGAGCCGGAGTGCTGTTTCATCAAGAGAACGCACCGGTTCACAAGGCTGCAGTTGCGATGGCTGCAATTCAAGAAACAGGATTCGAACTGCTTGAACATCCACCCTATTCGCCAGATCTAGCTCCCAATGACTTCTACCTCTTTCCTTGGCTCAAGAAACACCTTCGGGGCAAGAAATTTGAAGATGATAGCTGTTGAGGCGTTTTGAGACAGCAAAGACAAAGAATTTTTTTCAAAGGGTTTCCTGGGTTTGGAGAAAAGATGGACTAAATTTAACTTGTTAGGAGACTATGCTGAAAAATTAAATATTTTATATAACCTTCAAGTGGGCGCGCGGCGTCGAATCGACCGCACATGTAACATTATTGTTTGTAACTTCGAGTGTTTTCGTCACAATATTTCTGGCCTCAAGTACCCTCTTCTTAGTTCAATATAAATAAAAAAAACTATATACGACCGTTCTCCGTAGGCCCCGTGTTGAATAAATACCTTTTGTTTCAAACGTGTCGTAGGCGTCGATAAGACTACACGCGCCCGTAGTCCAAAAGGTTACGCGCGACTGTATTTGCGCAAATTACTTTTTCTTGTGTTTTGAACGAAGTTCGTGTTTTATAGATATTTTTAGTAAAAAATGGCGCGTTGCCAGATAACTTTGCAATTAATGGAAGAAGACATAGAGAGTGAATCTGTGCTCAGTGATGAAGGTTCAGAAGTTTCCGAGTACATTTCTGAAGTAGAAAGTGACGAAGAAATCGAATCGATAGGAGAATCAAGCAGCTAAGTTCAGACGAAAATGTGCCTTTATCGGAGAGAAGTAGTTTTTACACAGGACGTGACAAGGTGACAAAATGGAAAAAATCTAATAACAACAGGGTAAGACTTCAAATACAAAATATTCTTACGGAAGATTCAGGCGTTCGTACAAACGGTGTAGGGGTGACAACATTTGATAAAGCCTGGAATTTATTTATAAGTGAAAATATTATTGAAGAGATTGTCATTCGTACGAATGAGTTCATACAAAAAAAAGTTCCAATGTACAACCGACCCCGCGATTGCAAAACTACTAATGCGGTTGAAATTCGAGCAGTATTTGGTCTGCTGTACATCGCAGGGGCTGTGCGTACGTCACATACAAATCTAGAAGATTTATATGCTACTGATGGCACAGGTGTATCTATATTTCCAACAACCATGTCGCTAAAAAGAATAAGATTTCCACTCAACTCGTTGCGATTCGATGATTCAACTACACGAGCGTCTCGACTTGCTCAGGATAAAGCTGCGCCAATAAGAGGTATTTTGGAAAAATTCACTACGAACTGTTTATTGCCTTATTCAGTGGGGCAAGACGTTGTAATTGATGAAATGATGACAGACTTCCGAGGTAAATGTCCTTTCAGACAGTAAATGAAATCAAAACCTGATAAATATGGTATCAAACTTTATCCTTTGGTGGATGCGACTACTTTTTATGTTTTGAATTTAGAGCTTTATGCTGGTAAGCAGCCGGGTGGCCCCTATCAGATGAGTAATGCTGCAATGGACGTTGTAAACAGATTAATTACACCACTTTCCGGGACTGGACGGAATTTGACAATTGATAATTGGTACACCAGCATCCCTTTGGTAGAAGATTTGGCCCGAAATCACAAGATATCAGTTGTGGGTACCTTGCGCAAAAATAAGCAAGAAATACCGCCATGCTTCATTTATAAAGGTAGACCTGAACATTCAAGTCAGTTTGGATTTTCTGACACCGCAACACTTGTCTTATATGTGCCAAAAAAAATAGATCTGTAGTACTAATATCATCACTACATTTTGCAGCTGAAATAGATGAAAGTACAAATGAAAAGCGAAAGCCAAGCATCATAACTTTTTATAACAAAACCAAAGGTGGTGTCGATGAAGTCGATGAAAAAGCAAAGATGTATTCCACTTCTAGAAAAAATAATAGATGGCCATTGACACTCTTCTTCCGTCTCTTGGATATTGCTGGAATAAATGCCATGGTTATCTTGAGGGGAAACGGAGTGGTTATAAAAAAAGGCGAATGTACCTACGAGCATTAGGGATAGAACTGACAAAAGAGTACGTATGGAGAAGAGCTACAATGGTCAACCTTCCGAGGAAACTGAAAAGAAATATTACAGAGCACTTGAACATTAGTACTGAAAACAGAAGCGATAAACCAATCACAAGTTCCAATACAAGCAGAGGAAGCTGCAAAATATGTCCAGCTAAAAAAAGAAGACAATCTAAGACAAGTTGCACATATTGTCTAAGAAATATTTGCAGGGATCATACATTTGTTTGCAACGAATTTTACCATGAAAAAGAGACTGATGAGGAAAATAACTAACTATATACCAGATTTTCTATACCTAGTTATAATTTTGATCTCTAAAAATAATAAAAATTTGATTGGCAAAATCGTTTTAATATCCAGTGATTATTTGTAGAAGTTTTTTTATTTTTATTTCTTGATATTGATTGATTTCTAGTTATAATTCCTGGATTGCTGATATATTTTGTAAGTGTTTAAAGATTTGTATTTTATTTTATTTTGTTATAAATGAGTAAGATTTATGAACTAAAATCAAAACCCAACCCAAAGATAGTATACATTTACTTTAAATATCAATTTAATGGCAATAACTAGAATTAAAATAATGTTCTTCATCTAAATACATTCCTAATTGAAAGAGAATTGTTTAAGTTGTGAATAAATAAATGATTATTTACCTATATGTTGTTTTAGATCATTAAAATCTCCAATACGTCTTTTAGGTTACGCGCGACTACTGCCGTTCTAAAAGGCCACGCGCCTACTTGTAGGTTAATTTTAATCACCTTGGTTTATATTCGTTATCATTACTTTTGGATAACCACTCGTATCAAATGAGCACACATATGGTCGATCACCGGTATGAATACGAACATGCTTTCTCAAATTGAAATCTAATGAAAATCGTTTGCCACAACCGGCGAATGTGCATTGAAACGATTTTTCGACAGTCTGTACAAGTTGATAACGTTTTAGTTTCGAACTTTGTGTATGACCGCTTGCCTCATAAATAACAACAAACTTTAATTTTCTTTAAATGCATTGTTCATATTATTAAAATAATTTCAACCATACAATATAGTATCCATTGCAAAAGGTATCGTAACGCCTCTGATCTAATGTTGTATCTACGTTCTAAGTGTTGTCTCCTATTCTATTATAGAAGTTTCATATGCCACATAGCAAAATTTTACTTATTTGAATAGCATTTTTTATATCGTGTAAACATGCGTTGCTAATTGCGATGTACATATGCGTTCGAACGCTAGTAATTTCTCTTTTTTGAATTTTATTTCCAGGAATAGCGGTTGTAGAGTAGTGATCAACAGAAGTTGGTGTTTTCGGTGTTCGGTTCGCTGTTCGATATAATTCATATTCATGTTATGCTGTGAAGTCCTTATATTACGTTGCACGTTATATGTAAATATATGGGACTTGAAGCCAGAAACACATTGCGATGCAGTTGTTTCATATTGAAAGCAGTTAGTAAAGCATATTGAAAGCAGTCATATATTTTGTCTTATCTCTTTTCTTCCTCTTTTTTCACATAAAAATGATTTTTCTCGCATTTGCCCAATTAATTTCTTGTCCATTTTCACTTTAATAGTTCGAACCAAATTATCACCAAAATTTAAATTGCCCTTCTTGCCCGGTAAGCTACTATCAGACAAATGCCAACTGATGCAGTGTGCAGTGTTTTTAGAAATTAGCCTAAATGATGCAGTGCAGTGCAGTGGCTATGCTTACTGGCAATTTGTTCAAAGAAACCTGGTAAAGTTTATCATGTTTTAGTTATTAGAATCTAAATAATTTTGTATGTTATCAAATAAGTTATTGTAAAAAAAACTGTCGTGTATCTCTTTACGTTCGCCAAGATTCTCAAACGAAAGTCCTATAGCTTATGCGAACTTTAGCCATAAAACAATATTAAAATATCTCATAGCGTTCTACTATGCAACTATGTCTAAAAATACTATAAATGGTCAATGGTCATATACCCTATACACTATAGGATAAGTGATAGTTAAAATTGAGTAAAATATACTAAATTTTTTTTTCGTTTAGACACGTCAACCTCAACCAAGCCTCACACACCGATTTCAATTCGTTACTTTGGTGGCGGCCAGAAAAACTGTAGATAAATAACTGTGAGATTCAATTAGTGGCGATGATTCCGGTTTCGGCGAACAATAAGTTAAGAAATAAAAGAAAATAAGGAGATTTTAGCTACAGTCTTACAGTCTCTAAGTTTTTCTTCTTGCACCGAGCAATGTTGACGAGTTCCGTACAGTGGCGGCGACGAAGAAAGTCACAACTTGCAATGGCACTCCCGGCTCAGTGAGATTGTATTTCCTGCCACTAGCTACAAATATTCCATGCTGATTTGCAAGTGGAAACATCCATTGTGGTAGTTTCCGTACTTTTTGCAAGAACTATGTAGGATGAAATTGGCGTACGCTTTACACGAACCACACACTCCACTTGCCTCCTTGTCGGCCAACCCAAGACGACTGCCCTAGAACTCTTCAAAACAAGATTTAACGGTCTTCTTGTTTTCGATGCACATTTTTGCAGTGTGCGATCGAAATCTAGCGTCCAGAAATTTCGAATGAAATTTATCAATGCTACAGCTCATCACGAAAATACTTTCGTGAATTATTTCTGATAGGTAAAGGACTCAAAAATATATATTTTCCCGCAACGATAAGAAAGGAAACATAACTAGCGCAGAGAAATGCTTCGGTTTTCATCTCTTTCAATTCTTGATCTTCTTTATTTGTTCTTAATTTCCTTAGCTTATATTATTGTGTATCAACGATGTGCTTGAATGTAAAGATGTGAAGCTTCTATTCTTTTGAACATTTTTGACTATTTATCTCTTTTTTGTAAAAATTACTTTTTGCCTCAACCTAAACAAACAGAAACTACATGAATCTTTACTCTTACTTTTTTATAACGTTATTTGAGATAAACTTACACCTCTATCTCAAAGGAAGATACTACCTTTCACAAGTCACTAAAATAAATATCTATTTATATAATAGAAATATCATTTTGTCAAGTATATGCGGCATTGCGGTTCAAAGGGCAAAGATGATTTCTTTGAATCTGTTTCTATTCTTTTCCCGATTGCTGTTTCTATGGTGATTCGACAATTATTTGCACGAATGTGATATGCATGATAGAACCATCATCATTTTCATCATCAGCACGTAGGCATCATAATTATTTAAGATCCCAACAAATTAAAACACTTTTTAATTGGGTATCAAAAGGTATAACTTTTCAGTCGTTTTTCCTAGACAAATTTGCCAAAGAATCTGAACTTTATCGGGTATAGTGAATTGGCAGGTAGAGTTTTCAAGAAGGCATCCTTTGAAAATATACATTCATCACAAGTTACAAGGATCTCGGTACACAGCTTCAGAGAAAACTCACCGATTCATGCAGTTAACAGTCATAAGAAGGGTTCAAGAGTAATTGAGCGTATTAACTGCTGCCTCTGTTGCTGTGCTACCCGAACCAAACCGAGCCGATGACATTCTCGTGCTTAGGTACTTTTACTTGTGCTGTGGCGTTGCTCTGCTTTGCCTTGCTTTCGTCTTGAAAACTTCTTGAAGCAAAATACGGAATCGATGCTCACGCAAGCAGAAGATGAAGACGATGTTGAACTTTTACTACATTTTGTTGCTTTGCCGAGAAAGTGAAGCAAACATCTTAACATAGCTTAATAAGTCTATTGTGAAAGAGACATGGAGTGGGTACCGCCCTCGACGATCATGTGGTGAGTGAAGATGAAGAGGAGACGAGAGTCTGCAATCAGAAAGCACAAGTTTCACTACCATAGCTTGTGAGCATCGAACTTATGGGCTAGCCTCGAAGTAGACTCTCGCCTAGGAAAAGGACAATGCCGAAGCAGCAATAGTCGTCGAGAGCTTCAATTCGAAGATGTTCAAATATGAAAATTATCTGCTAAGAAATTTTCGATTAGAAGAAAACGAGTGCTATGCTCTTTGCTAATATTCGAGACTAGTCGAGAGCTGAAAGTTCGGATTACTGCCTTAGTTGCCCGATATTTCCGACGTAATGTGTTGTAATTTGAAACTATTTCGATTAAAAGTTTCCGGAATACTTTGAGTTTCGAATATCCCGAGAAATACGTCCGAGAGTGTTCGAGGCCAGCTCAATGGAGGAAAACTGACTCGTATTTTTTCTCGAAATTGCAAATACTTAAAAATGCGAATGAAATTCCAGTTTGCTACTGCAAGAGTTTTTAATTACAAGGGGTTACTTTGAAGTACGTAGGTCTGATGAAAAGAAAAACGACATAAGACTGAGACTCGACGTAACAACTGTTGCGGCCAACATCTGCAGCAATCAGTGCCAGCGCCGTTTTCTTAATAATGAATGCATTATAATATAAGTCCGACTGCCTGCAAAGCCACATCGTCATAATGTTGTCTTAAGAGGCACTCGGTTCTGCAGTACTTCATATTACGAAGTGAATCCTGTGGCTCAAATGCCTGTACCTTGCAAGGACTTTCCTATTAAATTTTCATCAGAACTTAAACAAGTTTTAATTGAACACGAGTCTTAAGCGCTAAAACGTAGCAAAAACTACTTCAGCTGTCGCTAAGTGTACTTGCAAAATTTAAAAGGATTTGATTTTCCCAGATTTCCAGACTTTTTTCTTCATTTTTATTACGGCGCTCCTGCCTCCCTTTTGTGGTAGTATTCACATGTCATGTGGAAACGCCGCAACTAGCATAGTAGTCACATCGAGTGGCATGTGAAATATTGTTGACTCTCTCGTATGATGAGTTCGAAGCATAGTAGTTTGTGCACAGGGTAGTGAGTGCAAGGAAAACTCGCTGAAAGGTTTTGTGTTTGTTGGAAATAAAAACATTTTTGGGAATTCGAACAGATGTTCGAGAGTGGAGCAGAGAATAGTATTGTTGGAGTGCAGCGAGTGATTGTGAGATACTCGAAGAGTGGATGGTTTGTTGGTTGTGTTTAGGTGGCGTATGGGAATGTAGGCAGTGAGCAAGGTGCATAGGGTTACAATGGATAAAGTTTACGTGCCTTGGTTGGGGCAGCTTGTATGGCTGCCATTCTCAATTTAGGTCGTGTAACGAGTTTGCCATCTTAGCTCTTGTATTCTACAAAGTGGCTTGCATACAATTCCTGCGCCTGAAACTCTTTTCGATTCGATGGAATCCAAAGACGAATGAAAAAACCCTCAATTTCTTTCTCATAACGTCAATCTCGTGAAGCAATTTCCCATCTTTTCACAAGGCTAAAGCGAAAAAAATACAAAACTTTAAATCTGATGGGATTTAATCGTTAAGAAATTTCACAAGTGAATGATTTTCGTCCTCACGTAATTTCTACCCCTCCTTCGCCCCCAAAATCTCGGTTCTCAGTCAGTGACTGTAAGAACAACAAGGACCAAGAAAGGGTTGAGATGAAAACGAGTGAGGTGATGTTGGTCCTGTCTTAAAGTCAATGGATTTCCTTAGGAATAATAAAATGACAGAACATGATGAGAGAATGTCGTGTTTACAACTGATAACGATGAAGCTATAGCTGAAGGGGTTTTATAAGTCGTTAGAAGGCTCTGTCTAGTACAGAAATCGGTGTAATTTATGTTATGTTTTAGGAGTTTTATCTATGTTCGAAAAGGGAATTGCGTTTTCGTGATTGCTCTGAATATGACTTGAAAAGCCGAGAAATTGTGTACGCTTTTCGGTCCTGATAAGAAGTTAGTAGAAGAAGGAATGATTCATGAAGTTTCATTATGAAATCGGCATTTCGAATTAATTTGATGCTTGAATAAGAGATTTAATTGCCGAAAATATTAAGGATGATTACTTGTAATAAACAGGAGCTCTAAGGGATTCCGATATTTGTTGGTAGAAGCGTGGAGAAATGAATGTTTTTGAGGTGGTTTGATTCGTCTTGGATGCGGTACTGCAAATAAGCTTCCATCGCATTTTGATTGTAAATGTTCCTAAATCTAGCTCAATCTTGTGTACAGCTCAGAGATGTATCAGTTTTTAGGAGTTAGATGCCTATCATATTGCGAATAAGAAAATAATGAGATTAAAATATTCAGATATATCAGTGTGCCCGTTTCAAGTTATCAATGAAGCTCAATAAAGCAAGTAGCCATTAGAAATTTATCTAATGTTTTTGGAATGTGAGCTAGTACTCAAAAAACTGTCTTGTATTTCGACCTCTTGCTCAAATATATAAATCTTCGGTTTCGCGTATTTTCGTGCAGACATGAACGAAACATTTGAAACGAATTGACGAGAAAGAGGTTTGGCAAGGCATCTCAACTGGCCCGAAGTCCAGAAGTGAGCCTTACAAAAGCGTGTGAGGTTAAGCCATCAAAGAGACAAAAAAGAACTATTTGTCCTTGAACCCTTCGTCCTCAGTAGTAGAGCACACTGTAATCTACATCCGACGGATGCTGATATGCCGATATGCTAGCTCTACACGTCTGGGGTGGATTCTTTAAACATGGGAGAAAGAGGAATACTAGTTATTTTCATCCGCTATCCATTTCTGAATTGTTTAAGGCAAAACTCGGTAATATGACCGTAAATGATTATCAGAAACACGTTCCCCTCATTTAGGCTTTTAGAGATATTTATGTGCGCTTAAGGCAACAAAAAGAGTTTGTCCAATTTTAAAACCAATATGAGAGGCTACAAATGTTGTTTTGTTTCGGTCTCCTTCCACGTTGTAACTATCTTTTTTGTTTTTCTTTTTCATTGCTATCCTATCATAAGTTTGAAGGTATTGCCTTCTTTTTAAGCTGCATTTGCAATACTGCCAGCTCTCCCGCGCAATACTTGGCAGTCAATTAAGTAAATGGTTTTTTCTCTTCCAGCGGAGCTACAATAAATAAGGATTTAAACTCATCAAATATAATTAAGCCCAACAATATATCCGTAATTGTATAATTGTCTGTATATCTGTTACTCGATCCACTGCATTACGTGTATCCTCCATTTATATCCCATGCAATAGTCCTATTGTAGTTTATGAGCGTTGTTTTACGGAGATTTATTCGTTTCTTAACACCTACATCCCATCTTGTTTTGTTGTTTTGTGTGGTGATTTTAATATTCCCAGCTTAGTCTGGGATATAAACTTCTCTGAAACTTTATCAATAAGCAATATTTCCTTAGCAACATCCTCTTTTTTCTCTCTCTGCTCTTTTTCTCAGTTGGACAATGTGCCGAATGTTAATAACATAATACTTAGTTATATTCTTGCTAATTCTCCTTTGTCGTCTGCTCGTTTATGTGCTGCTCTGTCACCTTATGTCAGTCCTGATCCTCACCATTCGCCTCTTGTTATAGAACTTTCCTTTACCTCATTTCCCAAGAATAAAAATACATCTGTGTTGTATCTTCCAGGGTTGCTACTTTCATGAATTTCAAAATTTAGGAAAGTCAAACACCTGTTACTTATATTTATTATCGGTTGCTTGTCTTACAAAACTTTGAAAACAGCATCTTCTGTAACATAAATGAAGAAAATACTTAATGCTTGCAACACTTTACCAGCAGTGCAACTAAAAGTCCACCACAACTACTTCTCGTCAAAATCAAGAAACCCTCTAAATATCGTTTTCATCCAATGACTTCATCAAAAGTTACAGGGATAGAAAGCTGTTTGGGGTTGCCATCCGAAAAATTTCAAGAACTTAAAAAATTTGGACATTAGTTAATTATTTTCATTGTAAATGTTCGTGATATGAATACCTAATGTAAGCATTTATTGATACAAAAATAGCAAAACCGCCTCGTGCTGGCAACCCTTTGCCAGCATTAAAACCAAAAATATATCACATCTGCTTCACGTTGAAGTCAACCTGCTCTGCGAATTTCGTTTCGTTGACTGCATTGGAAGTTATAGGGGTACGAAAAAATTTACGGTTGCAACTCGCAAAAGTTTTCAAATAGACATATGTGCTTCACACACTTACCAGACAACATACTACAAAACATAACAGACATAATCAACGCCATTTTCCGTCTGAGAAGGTATATAGATGCGTGGAAAGCAGCCATCATAATCGTTATAGCGAAACCTGGTAAAGACTTAACATTCCCTCAGCCTCCTGTCATCAATAGCTAAATTGGCCGAACGCGTTCTCCTTTCTCTTTCTTTCACTCCAGGTAGCAAGGGTGGTGCAACATATCCAAACAGGGCTTAACTAGACATAGAGAAGGCCTTCGACAAAGTCTGGCATGCAGGACTAATTTTCAAAATGCATGAGTTCCGAATACCCCTTCGTCTTATCCGGATCATTGGATCTTTTCTCAAGGGCAGAAAATTCTTTGTCAGAATTGACAAACACTTATCATCCGAAAGGCAAGTTGCAGCTGGAGTTCCCCAAGGATCTCCTTTATATAATCTAGTGTATAATATATACACTGCAGACATCCCTAAACTGCCCGTAGCTAAACTACCATTATTCGCCGATGACACGTGCATCTTCCACACGCCCCGGCAAGCAGAAGCCGTTGCTTCACATCTGCAATTCTCCATAAATACGCTTCTATGGTACTTCCACAAATGGAAGATTAAGATCAACTCAGACAAAGCCCAGGAATTTTCACTACGCGAAAGAAGAGACAGACACCACGAAAACTGGCTGTGAACGAACAACATATTGAATGGCAACGGACAGCCAAGTACTTAGGACTTTTCCATCCTCTTCTGCTTTTCCAAAATCCTTGATAATTTATGATTATCTTAGCTATGGCTTCGTATCTGAGCAATCTGGCTTTGTTAAATGTCAGTCCACATTAACCAACGTCATTGAATTGTCTCATGTAGTAGTCCCGCTTTCGATTGTAACTACCAAGTTGATGGTATCTATACCGATTTCTCAGAAGCTTTCGACTCTGGTACTTCTGGGACTACTTCCGCTGAAATTCAATTGCGGTGGCATCTGTGAGCCTTTGGTCTTCTGGAAATCTTTGTTGTAACTGAAACGCTCCTATTTTCTCTCTCTTACCGTTTCACTATCTTCTGTTATGCCCCAGGGATCTATACTTGGATCTCTCTTTTTCAACAGATTCGTCAGTGATACTCTCAACGTGTTATCGTCATTTTGCCTACTTTACCCAGATGATTTAAAAATATTTCGAGTAATTGAATATTCTGCAGATTATCTGCTTTTTTTAGTAATCCTTGTCTTACTTTCTGGTATGGCTCTAACTATTTATGTTTTAATGTTTACAAGTATTTTGTCATGCCTTTTTCTCCGAAGCTCCAGTCAAATGTCCTTTCTGATTTTATTAGTAAAACCACCCTTGTCCCTGTGGAACATTTTATTGATCTTAATTTAATCGTAAGCTGAAATTTGATATTCATATACCAACCATTGTCAAGAGTGAATCATGCATTGCAGGTATGTAGCTAAGTCTGGAGTACTAGTTCAACATAACTTTCCGATGCTTTTAAATCAGTTCAGCGAAGGTTTACTCGCACTCTACTATTTAAATATAATATTCCCTATATACCTTATAATGAACGTTTACCGCTCTTAGACCAATGACACACCCGGGGGTTCAACCGAAGCGTTTAACACATCGACGTTTCTCGCGGGCGATATACACGGCGATTTTCAGAAGCGTTTATCGAGCCGGCTCAGCTATAAATTACGTCGGAGTATCATATAGATACTTGTGAAAAAAGCAGTCGTGTTTTTTGCGTCAGATATTTACCTGCTAAACTTGGAATATCTTTAAAAATGAGACGTGAAGCTGAGGAAGTTCTTTTGCTGTCACTACACTACTGCATGTGAAAAATAAATTAACCAAAAATCGAAGAAAAACTCGCAAGATGTGAGTTGACCCGTTTCAACATGCACTTTTGATGAGCTCTTGCATTATATAAAAGAGCACATAACTTAAAAAAAACAACATGAGTGCCTACTTTTGGAAACCAAGCGCCCACAAAATTTTCAATTTACAATACAGTATCCTAGCCATTCTTAAAAAAATAATTTCCTTATCACATATTCAAAGTTCTCGTCTACTGACTCGGTTCGAAAATCGAAAGACGGCCGACACCGCGGTGTGTGTCATCACAATGCTAAAGTAACGCACGACTAAATCGACTCGGTTTTCCTCTCGAATCGCCATGTGTGTCATTGGCCTTAAATCTTTCTCTCCTAGGCGCAGAGTTTACCTTGACGAATGTTTATGTTCAAAATCAGCCGCGGCTATGTAACTTCTTCTATAGCATCTTTATTCATCGAAGGCCAAGATTACATGCAAATTAGGTCCTCTGTTGTTTTTGAAGTACCTTTTACGCGTACAGATACTCACTTTCATTCCCCTGTTTTGTGCCTTTACGCTTGCATAACTCCATCTTGGTCCTCTTCCATACTCTATAGCCACCTTTAAAAGTCATATTCTCAACGCAATATTTGATTCCGATAAACTTAGGTTCTCGTGCCTGTCTTCTGTGGCTCTCAATTGTACTTAATTATCTATTTTTATTTTGTTATGCTTTCTTATTTGTAATTGGGCTGTTGGCTCTCAATAAATAAATAATAAATGAAATTATCATATTTTCATTTTAACAGTAATATATCATATCCTTTAACATGTTTACAAATTGCGTAAGCTAGATTAATATCTTAAAGCAAATATCCAAATATCTAATATATTTCACTTTTTAAGCACACTGTTAGTTAATAAATTGAATTGAAATCTTTTGATGGAAAAAAAAATTAACAAAATAACTTTTCATCAACTTTCCAGCATGGAATATGATTTTAGCTCAAAATCCTTATGATAGTCCACCATCACCCGAAGAAAAATCGAGTAAGTCCTCACACTTAATTAATCACAATCAAATCGTCAAGTAATATTTAATTACTCTTTTCTCAACAGAGTCACCGATTGCCTCGGATACATTATCCTGCACATCACGTCCTTCGTCGCCGCTATCATCATCTGTGTCTTCCTCATCATCAACATCATCATCGTCCTCGTCGTCCACGTTCTACTGTATCGAACCGCCAAGTCCTGTTCTAAGCGATTTCAAACCTTTCGATTTGGAAACTTGGTGGGGTCGACGTCTATACAATAAAATTACTAAAAGCGTGAATGTTTAGAAAACTGCAATTACGTGTGCACGTAAAAGCATCAAAGCAATTATCCTTGTATCAATCTAAACAAAGACTTTCTAAAAGATTTAGTATGTTCGGAACGAAAAGTACATTCTCGCCTCTATCTAGTTAAGTAAAAAATGTAAATTGATCGAAAACAGTTCCGATAAAGAACAAAAAAGAAACATGTTTCGAAATTTGGGTGCGAACGAAGATAATTTCAATGCATGTAATTGAAAATGATTAGTCTTAATTTAGTTTAGAAACAAATCTAAAACGCAATAATTCAAATAAACGAGAATGTAATTCTTGATGAGTTTTCGAAGAAAAATTTGATGAGGTCGACTGGTTTGGAGTAACATAAAGTGAAACTGATTTGTTCTTTGTATTTCTTTTGGTAAAATGCTGGTCGTTTACATTGAATGTATGAAATAAATAAATATATTTTATATATGCTAGTACGCCATTCTTTGTCGAATTTAGATTGTTTGATATGTTTTTCTGCTGTAGAAAGCTAAGGTTGTTTTTCTTTTGTAAAAGATTGTAAATGGTGTAAATAATAGTGAGAGAATAAAAAAATTGATTCTTATAAAGTATGTTTTTGAATTGCTTTTGATCAGAAAGTAGACTTCGTAGAGCTCTAGCGAACTTGATCCTGACAAACAGTCAAATCCTGTCAGGTACAATCTATTTTCGTTAGGCTACGGGTGCAAGTCAAAAATATTTCTCTTCGAATTAAATAACTTTTGCCACTGAAAACTAATAAATTGATGAGAAACATAGAAACCTTAATGTTCATTGCTTCTAGCACCACCACCAACACAATCAGCAAATGATTCTGACGACTGAAGCTGAGTCGAGTACATCAAGTTCTTTTGTATCGAGTGCAAGTCTATTGACCGACATTCATACAACGCTTTGTGACTTACAGCAAAGTTTAAGTGAATCCTGGAAACTGGAACGACGTCTCAAGCTAGCTGTGGGCGAACAAAAAAATCATAACAGTCAACTGGAGGAGAAACTTGAGCGTGAACGTAGTCGTAATGAAAAATTGCTGGCGGTAATGAAAGGAGTGGATTCATCGTCGTCGACGAGTACAACACCCCGAGCGCTGGACTCACCACTTAGCACGTTGCATGACAATAGCAACATCCTGGAGACTGTTAGTCCTGTTTTAATGCAATATAGGTAGGAATAAAGGATGTTTCGTTAAATACAGGATGTTTCGTTAAATAGCGAGAGGGTTCGACAACATTGCGTGTGTCATTACGAACCGGATCTTGCACACCGAAAATTCCACCAACCAAACCTTAATGACCTGTGTTATAAAAAGTGTTTTATGAGAATCCAATGATTTTCTTGCCCTCAGATATGACGAGCTATCGCTTTCTCATAAACGTTGCTTGAAGATATTATCGCGCAAAGACGATCTACTGAAAACTGCCGTCAGCGAGAAAGAGAGCTTACAGGCCAAGTATGATGATTTGCTTGTACAATTTCAACGACTTCAAAAGAAAACGGAGGTGCTATGTTGTAAATATTTTACACTTCAGGCAAAGAAGACGGAAGAGGCAAGTTCTCTTATTTCAGTTTCGTTTCGTTTTCATCTGTTAGGGTATCCTCGGTATTCGCGAGATTGTATGACGGTGTGAGGGTGAATTGAACTATTTGCGAAGCCATCTGTTTCGTACTGTATCAAATTCCTAGTACTAGATTTAAATCGATATTTTTGCTTATCGTTTCAGGTTATTCAGTTACGCGAGCTCTTAAATTATACTATTAAATTACTTTTGAAGGTACGAAAAAATAAGGAACATTTATCGTGATATCTATAAATGGGTATTTGCCGCATGATATTTAGGGGAATAGACGGATACGAGATAAGATTCGAATGTAAATTTTAGTGTTTTACTGTGGTATTTTAGATGCGATTTTAAGAAAATTCGAATAATACTTAAGAGATTGTACGAATTTATAGTGATAATAAAAAATATTAGGAGATATATTGGTTTTATATATTGATTTGTACTTGGGAGTGGAAGCAAGACGGTACAGATAATATAGATTTTCAATTGAACATTTCCATCGGAATAAAAGGGCGTTGCAAGCAATCAAGCACCGATTATGGGCAAATAGTCTTACAATTCAAATAAATTACTTTTTAGCGATCTTGTTTTCTAGATAAATCGTACAGCGTGAATTTTTAGCGCGTATTGCCACTAAGCATGTGCTTTTGAAGATGGACCAATCCAGCGCTATTAGCCTCAAAATCATTTCCAGCCATGCCGTTGGGATCATTCTTAATGCACCTGTAATACTTATGCAAACTAATTTTGGCCGTCTTGTTAGCTACTTGATATTGGTTTTGCTCTCCGCTCCTTTCCACCAAACTAATGCTCCATTAAGACCCCAGCTATTAGAGGAGGCAGATCGGCACGCGAAAACTGCTGCGCGAGTCTTATTTATTCGATGCCTCGCATTAGCCCTCCAAGTCAGTTTCCTGTGTAGTATAAGGCCTAAATATTTAACACTATCAACAAGTTCCAATGTTATTCCGTTGAGGTTTGGTATGGCAACAGCCAGCACTTTGTATTTCCTTGAAAAGAGTATAAGTTTGGAGCACTGATGTAAGAGGAATGTTCTAAGAGCGAACTGAATTTCAAACGATTCGTCCTACCTTTTAATCTATCTTCAATGTTTTTGTCCAATTACAGGTTAATTTATTGCTGAGCCTTTTAATGTCACAGCTTCCAGTAATTTGATCTCTCTGTACTCAATCATAACTTTGCAGAAACTACCCATATTATCGCTCGTTATAAATTTTCCGCGTTGTTAGCAATTTTCCGTCGAGATTATAAAAAATCTTTGTTAGTGTATAAAGTAGAGTAATAACAAGCTACAAGAACAAGCTATAACATGGGTGTTATTACCGTGGATGAACATCTGTGTTCTAGCATAGAAGATTTTATAAGGCCCGATACCAACACTCGGTCTGTCATGTTTCTCATCTTTAACATATTTATGTTGTCCTTAACTATGTTTGCTTCTGTCTGCATTGCTATTTCGAACTATTCTACTAGAAATCTTTGCAAAAGTATGCCGGAAACTTCATTCGCTTTGCCTAGATACATACCAAGGATAGGATAGTGGAAAATATGCAGGCAAAGTTATTACAAGTTACTTTACGCTTTACATCTGATGATGAACTTGCACGGTCGTCGTTCTGTTCGGTTGATTCTCACGTCCCTTCTGTCTCCTGCTCCTGTTGCTTGCTGGTGACGATGACGACAACGTTATGGTCTTGATGCGATTGCAGTTTTGCCGACTTTCCTTTTTTATGCTTCTTGCATTGCATGGCTCGGTTTGCTGCTTTTCGATAAACTTGCTTACTTCACCCGAGGGTGATTTCAAAAGTTTCCGATGCAATGCTTAAAACTTATAGACGAGAGTATGTATGTTAGTAAAGTGCAGAAAGGCGCTTGGATAATAGTTGTAAATATGATAAATGTAAGGAACCAATGCACTAGTATCGTTTAGATTTTATGCATACGGTCGATTTTAGCAGTGGATGATGACGGACAACAGAAGTGAATGGTGCTAATGGTTAAATTCAAAAATATCAAGAAGTGTATGTTAATGGTTCGATTACTCAGTTATACATAGTTATACATAGTAACAGTTATACACAGTTATACATAGTTATACGAACAGTTATACTTACATCCAGGAGAGATTCGAGTCAGAGCAAGGATACATATGATGGAAAAAGGTGTAGTGAGTTGTCGAAATATTTTTTTAAGAATTACGTATTAAGCAGAGATGTCCCAAATGAATTTCACAGCTCATGATCTGTAGATCTCACAAATTATGCCTGAAACTGAAATTCCGACGCCTAATGAAGATATACCTTACATTTTATTATTCTTGTATAAGGTTTAATAGTACTTACTTTACCAAGAAAAATGGTACTTAGTTTACCAAGAAAAATCCAACCATGATCACACACTGCACTTTGAGGTGACCTGATTGTTTTAATTTACCGCTTAGTTAAATCAGAAGTAGGCTATATATAGTAGACCATTTTTCTGCCTTTCGAAGAGAGTCTTGTCGATAGTCACACATATATACAGTAGAGACTCATTCTGATACAATTTATAGTAAACTCCCTTAGCCACTGAAATCGAGAAATCATCCGAATTCATTAATAAACAACACGATATTTTTTAAGTAAACAAAAGGAAAAGTCACACTTGAGAGGAACTGAGGCCATTAGTCTCCTCACCAATGCCTGATACTGGCACATAAGAGTAAGAATGTCTCTTTGTCTTCTGAATCACACATACGACAGAAATCCTTGAACCTAGCGCCAAATCGTTGCGAGTGCCATTCTATAAGGCACTGGCTAGTGAGAGGGACCACTACAAAATGGAAAGCAATGGGGGTTAAACATAACAGCTGCCTGGTATGACGCACTTCTATGGAGAATCAAACCTACCTTGCGATCGCTCAGATTGGTTTTTCAGCTGAGGATTTCTTATAGTCTTTAATATACTTTTGCACGTGCAGGGCAAATTCTACAACATTAGCTCCATTAAAGTTCATGTCTTCACGGATGGGTCCACACAGAAAAGGAAAACTATTTCCGAAAGGTATACGAATCCTCAATGGCTTCATCACATATGATGCCAAAATCGTATTGGGAGACTGTAACATTAAAAAAAGGAACTATTTCATTTACAAGTACGACGTTTGCCCCAAAAGCTTGCACAATAATACTAAATATAATGAATTGTGTACAATCTAGTTGGCTGCGGTTTAAGAAAATGGATGTAGTGACTAGTTGCAAATACTACTGACCACTTCTTTTGTAATTTCTCTAAGTTTTCGAAGCTTTCTCCAAACTAGTTTACATTTTTCGTTTGCATTTACTTTTTATATTTTATTTTTTACTAGAAGTGTTTTGGTTACTAAGATTTTAGCTTCGTTATCAGTCGCGTGCTCCAAATTGATTTCTGATTACCATTGTCGTTCAGAAACCTTTTCATTCGACAACGGGTTAGTTTGGTCGTCTGAAATGACCAAGCCAGCCAATCAAGTCACGTGCTGATTGACATGCTAAATGGGCGGAAGTTCATATTTAAGTGCTATTCATGGAAAAAAGTTATTTGATGCATTTTTACAGACAATGGAATTCGATACTAATTTCTCACGCCTGCTATAATTTTGACCTTGGTTCCTAATGACTTCACTGCCCTTCTCTAAGAATAAAAGGGGTT
This sequence comes from Nemotelus pantherinus, assembly GCA_963978885.1. Classification (NCBI taxonomy): domain Eukaryota; kingdom Metazoa; phylum Arthropoda; class Insecta; order Diptera; family Stratiomyidae; genus Nemotelus; species Nemotelus pantherinus. The sequence goes on from OZ022263.1 coordinate 5,754,430, forward strand.
TTTTCGACCATCTAGACTTCCGGCTTTGCTTATATTTTTCTGTGGCTCTTTGGTACTACGTAGGCTTATCTTAATCGTCCTTTTCACATTCATTATCTCACTCTTCACATCATCGCATGGTCTATACAAGATGCCTTTTCACCCACACATTGTTAGTGAGTGCCTACGGCGAGGCGGCCGGCATTTACTACTCATCAACAATTTACCATAAGGGTCGATCGCTTATACCCTGTTTGAACCACGGTACCGAGAAAACAAGTATGTGTTTGTTAGAATCATCTCAAGCGGGCCTTCCTTGAGGCGCGCGTTACATAATTACTATTTAGCTTGCAAAATTCAGTTTTTACGTTTATTAAAAATTAAATGGCACTTTTTGAGCCATGAATATAAAAAAATCCCACTTCTGACACCATTCACGGTTTTTTTTTATTTGATATACAAGAACCAAATGTTTAAAATAAATTACTTAGCTTCATTCTGAACGAAACAGCTAACTAGCGTACAAACTTTAAAATCGCATTGATAGGTCTGTTTTTTTGCTCCTCTATCCAGCACAGAACAGAAAAGACGCATTGGAAACGACAAGACTCCTGTGCCAGTGAATTCACTAGTACAGAAATTCTGTTCTGCATAGGTAGTTCACGTGCTGAACTATAAAATGTGCTGGTAGAAAAAAGAAAAGCTCAAGAGTAGCTGCCTTGTTTTGCTGGGAGGTGGCTTAAGATTTTTCAAGGTTATGTTGAATGTTTTGGTAATTATGAAACTAGAAAAAGCCCTCACAATGTATAGAAAGTTAAAAGGGCAATTTTCTGCTAGTTCTTTTTATATTTTCTATCGATGGTAGTGATTTATACTCGTTATTTTCTCCCTTTATTTTCAGCTGTTTTGCACTACCACAGCGAATACAGCAACCTATAGCAAATTTAACGAATGCATCAGTTGTTCTGTGATGGATCGTTTTTTTCCGCTATTGTTTTATTCTGTTCTGTACCGGAGCAAAAAAACGCACCTAATATTACAATAACTCAGTCTAAAATTTCTTCGCCGTTTGATTCGCTCGTCCACTTATCACTGCTTGACTGCCAGGCCCACTATTTCTAGTATCTCACAGATTTCGAGAATGGTCGATTGTATACTTCTAGGCTGTTCTGGACTTCTCTCATTTTATGTGTCATTTATTCTTGTTGTTGCGTGTCTTAACAACTACGATTTTTACATTCAAATTAAAATGAATTGTATCGCGATAGCTCGTGTGGATACTTCCCGATGATTCTTGATATTTTTGGCGATGATAGGATAAAATAATATTTATGTCGGTGTATATAAATGAATACTCTTTCTGTTGACCTTTAATGGAAAACCGAAACCTACACAATTAAATGCCACATCACAAAGCGGTTTGATAATTTTCATGTAGAATGTATTAAAAAATATAAATTTAACAATTTCACAATGTCCACAAAAACCACGTCAAAATAATATACTTTATGGCGAAAATTCAAATGGGGATTTGATTGAGATATGAATGCAGCCCAGCAGCAAAACATGCCGCCACCACCACCATCATCATCGTAGATATCGACTTTGTTAACCATGAATTTAGGATTTAGGTAGGTATGTATGTTGCTTTGAGGCAATCCTGCTGCAATGGTGGCGATACTGCAAGTGAGATGTGTGTTATGTGGTACTTTGGGGCGGGCTTCGATGTTCTATAACAGGAATTTAATTTGATTCTGTACAATAAAACGATGTGATTACTATTTGCGTTTGGTTAACTGTTTCGGACAAGCATCAGCCGCATACTTTGGGTGGTGTTGGAAAGTGATATGTAGTATTGAACGTCAAATGAAACTAAATGCAAAAACGAAATGAATACAATGAAAGCTGTTCTGATGGCATATGAATTGAAATCTACGATCCAACTGAATCATTCAAGTATTTTGTAATAGTAGTATAGTTCGATTGCAGTACAGACTAAGAAATGACACTTGGTGTTTCACAGGACAAACAATTTTAACTCGTTATAAAACATGTATGTAGCTCAGTTCGAAAGTAAATCATATGTAGAGCGTGTTCGGTAATTTAATCATCTTTTACAGTAATTATTTCATATTTTCTTTTAAATGTTATTCGTTGTTCCAACCACAACAAGAGTAAACCAAAAAGTCAGTAGCACTACTAATTGTTGTTCTACTTCTCTCGGTCTACTCTTAAGCTTACACATTTTTTTGAATTACTTAGCTGCCGACCAGCATACTCTAACAAAACTTTTAATTAAAAATACACTTAATTCAAATATAACGTACCACTTGCTGACCCAGGCGAAAAACGGAGCAGCGCAAAAGCTCACTCATTTCTAAATGAACGAACAACGGAAAATCAGCCGGCCTGCCCGTATAAAGTATTCCATTAAATTCGGAGAAAAGCCCTCATGCCCAGAATTATTTACTCGGCCCAATATCCTGCATAAAAACTGTGTTCTCTCGTTTTTTTCACTGTTTGGCCCATGTCCGTTTCACTGTTTTTATCCCTCCATCCTAGTGTCTTTCTTCGAGTCGAGAATCCTGTTGACCAAAACTTAATCCAACTAACCAGGATTTTTTTGGACTCAGATCCATCTCGGACTTTGTATAGTTACACACACAATGTGTTGGAATGAAAGCTTCATTTGATGTTTTTTCAGTGATATTGTTGTAAATCCATTTCCTTTGAGCTTCATGTATTATTGCTTGGCCTTTTTACTGTTAGTGGTGTCCTGCTTTCGAAACGAAAACCATCCCGTCCTGGTTTAAATTAAAAACGAATAACATTGTAAGGATAGTTTTTAAAAATGAAGGAGCAAGTTTTTTACGTCGACAACTTTTACATCACAGTCGCAGCTTTAGGGTAGACGAAATGGACGGATAGTATTGGAAGAGAAGAGAACAGCAAATCTTCATAAAAGTTCTTTGCCGAAAAACCAACAGTAGCACAGCTTGGGGCCTGCAGGGATTTTAAATAATTTAAAAATCATTTCGGGAAATAGAAGCAAACCCAAAATTGAAGTTCCGAACTGAAAAGAAAATTAGCAACATACCATCATAAACAGCTGGAAGGAAGGAAGAGACCCATCAACAAATGTTAACTTTCTCATTAATAAGTACTACATACACATTGACTACAACACGTAAGCTGAAGTAATGTTCAAAATTAATGAACATGTCTACACTAAGCTCATGGCATTGAGATTTAGCAGGTGGCATCGCATTTACAGCCTGTATCTAGGCTTTTGTTTGCTTATTCATTGCAGAGAATTTCGTTTCTCTTGGATCTGTCGACCCGTTCAATTCATTTCCATATAATAGTCCGGACCGGCACATGTCTACTCTTTAAGACACTTCCATTCTTGCGACGTTGATTAAGGATGCCACGCGACGGCGACAAAGGATGCTTTTCTAACATGTTCGAAAATGATTTTCGAAAAATCATCACCAGGCGGCTTTGCTCATTTTCATGATCCTCATAGTCATCATTATGTTCTCCTTTATGCCTACAAGTTGTTTTCATTTCATGTTCTTGTACTATTTATGTTTGTCACTCTGCCCTGAATTCCATTCATCAAAAAGATTATTGTCGCGACAACGTCCCGACATGTTTCATAAAATATTCATAGTTCCAGGCCCGATTCCGGAGAATGAAGCAGCTTTTCCACGCTCCATCGTTTTGATCCATAAATCCAATTGGCTTTAATTTTAATATCATCGGATAGTCAGGCAGTGAAAGTTTATTAATTGCACATTAATTTCATGGGGAAACGATTTCGATTTAACAAGCACAAGTTCCCATTGAAACTTTTCCACATAACTTTCGTTCATGCTGTTCGACATCACTTTGACTTCGAACTTGCACCAGATACGAGTCTAAAATATAAATTTGCTGCAATCGAATCCTGTTTCATGGACTAAGGAGTGTATTTGAGTTTTCAACGTGATATTGATTACACAGTACACATGCACACATATATTTATAATCCTGTTTCGAGAACGTGCTTCGAATATTGATAATTTTCATAGTGATCATCTTTTCATCTATTCAAATACCGAGAAATCCTTAGAATCGGGAAGATTTGGTAGTTTGTCATTGAACATTTGAAATTATCGAATACGAAGTTGTGTGAAAATAATGAGAAGCTTATGAGTTTCAATTGTCTTCAAAAGATATTGGCTGCAGTTGGAATGGATTTATTTTAAGAGTTACTGGGTTTCGTCGAGAAGGCTTAGAGAGAATTGTTTAAATTTCGATTGAGTACTCTCGAGAAGGTTTCAGACGCACAAGTTTCTTCAAGTTTCCTTTAATACGCTGATTTATGTTTCAATTTCTATGCACGGAGTATGCATGCAAATTTGTGGAGTACATTTTCATCGTAAGATTATATGCGGCATGGATTTAAAATGCTGGCGAATCGTTTTTGAGAGTGCAATTTGTGAGAGTGTTTGATTAATCAATTTATATGTAGCTATGTACTGAAGAAACGAGTTTGCGTCCTATTGAGTACGCCATCTCAGGAGCTTCAGTTACTTCAATTAATAGCTTCACGTCGATCAAAAATGAATTAATGAATCACAGGTTCCAGCGGCATCCAATAAGAATTCGTTGGGGCACGCAGTACAGAAATTCGAAGATAAAATCTGCTTAAATTGGAAATTCTAGTAGAATTTACTTTTAATTTTCTATAAGTCATCTATTGAGGAAAGATATAGCTCGAACGATGGTGGTTGAAAATGAGTTTTCCAAAATGCGACAATTTACATGAGCTTTTTGAAGAAATGGATGATTAAAATTTAAATTTTTTTTATATATGTATATTGAATTTTTTTTTGCTTTGATTTGACAAAGTGGTTTCGAAAGTATTCACTGATTCTCATCAGACACCAGCTCACAGTGCACACTTGACTGATGTGACCACTTGCAGTTGGAAACCATTAATTAAAAAAAAAAAAAATAAAAAAATTTTTTTTTTCAATATAAATAAATTTTTTTTTCAATTTTAATCCCGCAAAAACAATTCCAATTTGATTCTGCTTTCGGAGGCTTATTCCGCAAAACGATCGAGTTTCCCGTATCAATTATTTTCTGCTTTGATAAGCTTTAGAGACGATATACGTTGTCTATGCTGATTTATAGACAAGAAGGGAACCATGATCACAATTCAATAACCTTTACACATAGATTGTGATTTGTTTTCAAAACGACGTGTACAAACAGGGGGATTTCCAATATGGTGGCTTCTGGCGAGCGCTGTTCACTTCGTAGCAGCTGCTAGTACAAATGTGATGAAAATGCAAGGTGGTGACAACGCATTGCTAACTTAGCTAAAGCTGAATTATGTCCAGAACAATCGACGCTATGAATTTCGTTTTTATTAGATGAGTCCATAGAAAGTTAAATTAATTGAAATAATTTTGGGCTGTCTGCCATGAATGAAATCTTCAAAAGGTTGAAAATTGAAACATTTGTAACTGATTTTTGTTGTCCGATGGCTATAAAATTAAAATTTGAAGGTAGCATTTTTGGTAGGAAAACCACTAGCATCATCACTAGCGTGCAAGTATACTGTTCTCGTTGTATAATACATTAGCATACAAATTCACGTTAGCACTAACTTAGCCGATGGATTTAAAGTTTTTCAAAATTGAAATATTTTCGCCTTATTTTCTCTGCAATATAATTATTTGTTATTTGTATGCCAGAAGGCTTTAATTTCGCTGAGAACATTTCAAGATGACACCATTGCCATCATAAAGTTTTTACTAATGTTCGAAGAACAATAGTATTAAACTCGTTTCGCCGAAAATTCATATTTCTTTATTTATATATATATATATATATATCAGCAAATCGGTTAATAGAAGTAATCTTTGGAGTGGCCGATCCGATTGAGCTGAAATTTTCGGATGTCGTAGATGTATATAGTAGGTAGGTCCATGACTTGTTCGAATTCAGTTATCTTTAACCTTTTGGCGGCGGCGGGCATTTTAGTGAATTTTCAGGTACTCCTATATTTCCAAGCAGTGTAAAATTTTTGTAACAAAAAGTATTGGAAATAAAAACTTATTATGTTTTAGGTTTGCTCATGATAAAGAATTGGAAATTTTGAGCCGTGTTTGGGTGCTGAGTGCCTAAAAGTGGGCAAGGAATTTTTCTCAAATTTTGATTTGTCATAGCTTCTGACAGGAACATTCGATCATCGTGAAATTGATAGAGCGTATTGATGTAAGTTAGAACTTAGCACACATGGATTTTAAAGACAGTGTGGGTAACCCTGTAGCTATGGCAGGCTCTTAAAAAAAAATCCTTCAAATCATCGACCTTCCTGAAAATTTTTTGCTTTTTGCCAAAAAACTCAAATCATTGATAAATCTAAATTTTTGTCCATCACGTCAGATTAAAATTTTCCAAATTCCGATTCGCACAAGAACGGCAACCCATCACCAAACTACCTCTATTTTCAGCACTCGAAAGTTCTGTTCACGAGAACTGACGACCGGGTTATCCGATCATAGTGAAATTTACAGGACATGTTAATATTAGCTAGGACCAGGTCTGATAGAAGTGATTTTGAAATGCGGGCAACCCTGTGCCAGTGGTACCATCTTGAAAAATCACTGAGAAAAAAAACCGGTTTTTGGCCTATAACTTCCGATTCAGCCATCAGATTTTGACAAAATTCATACAATACTTGGATCTTACTCTATGTAACATTTGGTGAAAATTTGGCTGAAGAATTAGAATAGAGTTGCCAGCTATGGTGATTTTTGTCTCCTAAATCTTGCAAATTTGCTCAGCAAAATAAAGCTTTTTTCCCTATAACTTCCGGTCCAGTGTAGAAATCAGAACGAACTTCACGCAGTAAATGAACTTTAATATGAACCAAATGTCGAAAAAATTTCGTACGAAAATCATGAAAGGGCTGCCAGCTATGACCATTTTGTAATTTTGTTTAATTTCTTTACTGAGCGATTATGTCATTAGATTTGCAAATGGAAATGATCCTATAATGAAAATTAACAACAAATATTAACGCTTTAAAAACTTGAAAAGTTTTGAGGGTGGTAACCTTAAAATTCTTTTCACCCGTATAACGTCCAGCGCAGTGATTCAATTGAAACGAAATTTACTGGTTGGGTTTAACTTAACGTGAAGCAGATTTGGTATGTGTTTTGCTTTGCTGCTTACACAGGGTAACCAGCATTAGCCATTTCTATAAATATTGCACCAACAGATGCTTCAAATTACGTTCTCATATGCAAAGAATTTGCAATAAAAATAAGAAACCAATTTCGAAATTTTCCGAGTTTTGAACATTTTTCGGATGGCAGCCTCAAACAACGTTTAACCGCTGAAACTTTCGATGATATCCTGCGATGAGAACGAAATTCAAAGGATAAGTTGATTTTAGTATGAGCTTGTTATGGTAAACTTATTGCTGCTTCGTTCGGAAAGTGTTACCAGCCCTGAACATTTTCATCATTTGTGTTATAGTTGAGTTTTGTTGCTTTGGATAAGGAATGGTTGATATGATTCTACAAAACAGTGTATTACGTCTTTCCACACTTTTTTGTCGCTCAAAGACAATTTCTTCGAAAATTAGTTTTCTAGCGGTTCAGGTGCGCTAGAGTTTTTATACTATCAGCTCCTACTCAAGGCCGATACATTCTGTGAATTTTTTATAATTTTTTTAATATATATATATATATATATATATATATATATATATATATATATATATATATATATATATATATATATATATATATATATATGGATATATATATACATATATATCATCATAAAAAAAAATTCTGTGACTATTTCTCTGGAACGCACCATCCGATTAAGCTGCAAACTTTCAGGGTACATTAATGTATATGCAGAATAGCTCCAGGTCCCACCAAATGTTAATTATCTTTAACCCTTTGGTGCTAGCGGCCATTTTAGAGATATTTTAGATATGTCTATTATTTTATCGAAAAATATTTTTCGAAAAAACTGAGTTTGCAAAATGAATTTCGAACGTGTTTTTGTAAAGAGATTTGATAAAGTTTTGGAAATTGTTAACCCTGTGTGTGCACTAGGTGCTTAAAATGAGATCGGGAAAATTTTAAAATTTTTGAATTGCGGTGACTTTTGGCAGAGTTATTGAATCATTACAAAACTTACAGAACGTATTAATATTACTTAGTTGTATACTGACACTGGGTAGCGCAAAATCAATCATCCAATTATGTTTTTGAATAACTTTTTTAAAAAATAAAAAAAATGATTTTGAGTGATGAAAATATTTATTTGGGCCTACTGCATACTGTATACTGCAGCTGTCTAGTTCACAAATATCAAATATGATTCACGTACGACGCAATTTGCAAAAATTATAACATATTTCGATAGGGTGGTTGATTTTGCTACACCCTGTATAGTTTTGTATGACCGTGTTGGCAATCCTGTAGCTGCAGCAGGCGCTGAAAGTGAAAACCTTCAAATCATCGGCTTTCCTGAAAGATTTTCGGTTTTAAGAAATAAAGCAACTCATATAAAAATCTCATGCTTTGTCTACACAGTGAGAGTAAAACTTTGGAAATTCTATATCGGGCAAGAACGGTAACCCTTCTCTATATTTTTAGCATCAACAACTTATGTTCACGGAAACTCTCGACCCAATAATCAGATACAGTTGAAATTTGCAGAATGTAGTGGTTTTAAGTAGGACCAGGTCAGAATGAAACGATTTTGAAATTTGGGCAATTCTGTGCCAGTGGTGCCAGCTTGAAAAATCACTAAGGAAAATAATTACTTTTGGCTCCCTTAATTCTGACTCAGTCCCCAGATTTTGATTAAATTCACGCAATAGCTGAATTTTACTCTAAACAACATTTTGTGGAAAAATTTGGTTGAAAAATTAGGGTGGAGCTGCCAGCTATGGTAATTTCGGTGTCTTAAATTTTGAAAATTCGCTCAGGAAAATAAAGCTTTTTGTCCTATAGATTCCAATGCAGTCATGGAATCATAAAGAAATTCATATGGCAAATTAAGCTTATTGTAGGCAATAATCAGCAGAAATCTGGTTGGAAAAACAATGATAGCTGTGGTCGGTTTTGTTTTTTTTTTCTATATCTTTAGTAAGCGATTTTATCATAAAATTTTCAAATCATAGTGATCTCGTAGTAAAAACAAAGGACAAATATTACGATCTAGCAAATTTGAAAACTTTTGCGAGTGGTAGCCCTAAATTTCTTTGCATCCCTATAACTTCCAATGCAGTCATCGGATCAATACAAAGTTCACAGAGTAGGTTGACTTGAACGTGAGGCAAATGTGACATATTTTTGGCTTATGTCACATCTACCTCACGGCTTCTGGCTTATTTTCGTACCGATGAATACTAACATTAAGTATTCTTATCGCGAACATTTGCAATGAAAATAAGTAAACAATGTTTGAATTTTCTAAAGTCTGCACATTTTTCGGATGGCAACTCCAAACACCTTTCTATCGCTGTAACTTTCAATGAAGTCATCGAAATTAAATTGGCTTAGGGTCTATTATTACTTAGGGTGTATTAATCTTGAGTAGGAAAAGTAGCTAGTGGTGGAATACACACTCAAAATCTGCACAAATCCTCTACTGTTCTTCGAACATTAGTGTTTCTAGCGGTTCTGGTGCGCTAGGGGTTTTTTTTCAACTGATTTGAAATTTGAGGAATCTCACGATTACCAATATCAGCTAATGAAAATAAAAGTAATTTGGTGAAGGGCTACACTGAGAAAAATGAACTAGTAGCAATGAACGAAAAAATGCATTGAATCAAAGAAATTCACGTTCAAAACGGCGCCAATGGCGAATATGTTTGTTTCAACAGCAACGATGTTTTTGAACTGAACGCGTAATAGCTAAACGCGAAAGTATTTACCATGAACAACTTGTTAGTTGTTTTGATTGTATAAGACGTTGGTGTTTGAACACTTTCTTCGTTTCGATTCAATTTTATTAGCATTCAGAATGAATATTTTAAATTTTTACATTAAACTAATTAAGCGTTCAGCTTAACTATTCTTAACGTTCACTATAAAAATTTAAGCGCTCATGTTGAATAGGCGATTCTGCTCATCCTGAAATCACAACTGTTTAATATGATCGGGAGTAGCTGTTGAATTAAACGTAACTCAAATGTTTGGATTGAAAATGTAGGAAATTTAATTGAACTGTTGTTTATTTTTTAATTCGAACGGGTGGAATTGGAATAAACTCAAAGAGGCATGCTATATTAGTTTATACTAATGATGTGTTAGCCTTCACGCATTGTATTATATACTAGCTAAAAAAGAAACTTACCATTGCTTTCCAAATACATTTATAATTTGATTTTTGTCATATATATAAAAATGAAAAAAAAATTATTATTTTTACTTCAATGCAATTTATTTCACAAATAGCTTTTTTTTATTAACACATACTTAATATCTATCTAAATTCAAAGTACACCAAACTTAAATTTATAAGAGCAGCTCAGCATTCGATACCAAAAAGCTATTCGATATCAACCATCGTTGTAAATAATTACCAGTCACGTACAGAAGGGAATCTTTGCTTATGCCATAGCCTCCATTTAGCTTGGAACTTCGCCTTCACTCCAATTTTCGAGAAACCAGGAAATAATTCGGCAATATGGCCTTCATTGATGTATTCAAATTTCTATATGCCAACTCCTGCTTCTGTTTCATGCAAATTTATCCCAACTGTTTTCAATTATAAGAATGAAGTAAATACTTTACCTTTCAACTGCGGAAATACGAAGTCCTTGTCCCAGGATTTTAATAAATCATGTAACTTGCGATCCTCCTCGTTTGTCACAAATGTTTCCACCAAAACCATTTCTATGTTTTCAAAATTATCCATAGCACTTACACGTACTTGTTTCCCTTTTAACTATGTACTACTAATGCAAGCAAAGCAATCCAAAAAATGATTTGAAATTTTCAGGTTGATTGAACTCCAAATCCATCATATTGAACGCGATGCGCGTTCACATCAAATGAAAGAAAATATAAAACTTGTACATTTTCGGGCAACTGAAGTTTTTCCGACAACAATCACCGTTCATTAGAACAATAAAAGTGTTTGAATTGATCTGGTGTAAGTTTGCTTTTTTTTATCAGAAAGTTTGTAAGACGAGACAATAAAATGAACAATAAAGTATTCGAATCAACTGATTTTACAGTTTCAAGTAATTGGTTTGATTGAACGTTATTTTCAAACGCGTCAATGTTCACGCGTTTTCTTTAAATTGCTTGAATCGAACAATAATTTAATCTAACTGAACGGAAATTATTCAAATTAAAAGGATTTTAACAACCGCTCTTTTTGAATGCGGCACATGTTTGTCATGAACGCTCGTTTTTCTCTGAGTGTACCGTTGCTATGAGACTAGGAAATTTTTAAATGTTGACTTGACTGTAAAGATCAGTGAATCAATGAAACTTTTGGATTTTCGCAAAATAAAACAACAGCAGGGTCAACAATTTGAAGCATTTGTGTATACGTACGTGCTGTATCGATTGGGCTGGATACACACACTCAGAAAAAAAATATTTCTGCTTTTTGAGGAAAAATGAACACATTATCAAAGAAAATTGGTAGCGATTGTTTGCCAAAGAAATATTTACTCAGTAGAAAGAAAGGAATTTATTCATATCAAAGAACTGATATTGAACTTGCCCTTAGTAAAATTTGATATAGTTTCAAGGAAATGCTGCCATAAATCTGACATCAATCGGTTCTCGTTCGATCACCCAAGCTGAGCAGTGTTGGCCGCGGTTACTACTTAGATGGGGACCGCTTGAAAACATTGCATGTCGTTGGCATGCAAACACTCTCCCTTCCTACATATTACAAGCATGGCTTACTTTGAAGGGAGTAAAAATAAAATAAAAAAAAGTAATAAAAATTATTTTTCACGTGCCAAAGCAATATGGTTTGAACTCAGATAAATATTGAACTTGCTGTAAGTATTTTTTTTTTTTGGATAATACCGAAGCTCAGGAGGTTACCTTTTGAAGCGAATGCTTAGCTATGGCGGTAGGAAGATACACATGGGAGAAGCCGATATCAATATTCCATTATTCTTTTTTTAAGCTCCACATTTGTTTTTCTTATTTTCTGAAGCGCTAGTGTTATTATGCCAGTCACCACTAAAGCTATAATGTGACACTTATTCAATGGAGCGCTGGTATTATGCCTAGTCTCCGGCTATGAAGACAACACACGACGAACAAATACAACCATGAGCACGGTGGGATTCGAACCCGTGGGCAATAGATCGTTGCTTTGGACTGGCACGTTAGAATCTGTGATATGCGATTATTTTCTGAAATAATTACAGTGCACATGTCTTCTCGGAATTTTAGAGAATGCAAGTGAAAGCAATAGACCAACCATAATAAGAACAATTACACTGATTGAATCACTACCGACTTGGCATTATCGCATTCATCACACATCAAGACAATTTCAAACAATATCATAGTGAGATTGCATTGTCTCCCCAGAGAAATCGAATCAAGTCAACTTCATTCAATCAACAAAAACTGAAGAGCATAGATTTCACAAGGGAATCACTTCTTGATCAGATTTCTTTCTGCATTATCCCGTCCAACTCTCGTATGCTCGCCATCATACCATTCATTTTTTCGTGTTGTTTCTTATTTGCTTGTTGTCGACGCCATCGTCGTCGTCTATCTTGCAGAAATATCATCATCCTGGCTAGGAAAATGGGTAAATCCGTGTGAGAGTACAAGTGACAGGAGCGCTAGAAACATGAACATTGTTATTTACTTCCTAGTTGTAGCAACACCATGCTATTTTCGAGCAATTTCTGTTTGACAAGAAAATACGAAAAACAGGAATATTGCGGAGTTGGAGCCGTAGTTGAGCTACTTTAGATAGATTTTGATGAAATTAGAATTTTCTTTAGCACGAGATGATTTTTCAGTTGGCTCCTGTCGACGGCGCTACCAATGTCGTTGTCGTCTTGGGCGTTGTGTTGGCTGTTGTAGTATTCTCTCCCATATTCAAAAAAATATTGAACAGAATTGAATTCGTTGTTGAGGGCCTTCGCCTGAAATTGAGTTAAGATAAATGACGGACTTGATTCGATCCGTCTTTTGTTGTTACCTAGTCGGGAATCAGAGAAAGAAGTTTCAGCTGAAGCGAGAGGAAAGAAACAATGAATGTAGCTATAATTTGAACAACAAGAGGAGGAGCAGGGTCATGGGCGGGCCGTGGCCTAAAATCTGGCAGGGGCCAGGGACTGAAAGGTTCAAGACATGCGGTGATTTTGTTTTTGTTTGTACACGTACTGTTCATACAACTTATATAATTTACTAATACATTATATATTTGTTGATTTATTCTTTGTTATTTGCTAATGCATAATGTATTATCAAATAAATTTCTTGTCTGTGAATACGTATGAGCTACTACCACATGCATATAATGCGAATGGTAGGTATGAACTACACATGAATTATCAATGACCGCTAAGAAAGAAAGCTTGTTTAAATTATACAGGAATAGAATGGAAATAATTAGAAATGTAAGAATTTTTTTTTCGTTTAGAAGCTAAATATATTGCAACTTATACTTGAAGAAGAGGATAGCTTAGTTTCAAAATATCTTTGAAAAAATTGGAGTATATTAAGCTTAGAAAGAAGAAATTGATCTCTTGCTTCAAACATTTGTTACCTAGAAAACCTTGAAAAACCGAAAATAATTTGGCAGGATTAAAAGTGCTGTAACTTACTCTTTTCGAGCCATTTGGTTTGCAGGAATATCTTTGTAGCCGTAACTGCGTGTCCGAGACTAGATGAAACAGCAAAACCTTTGAAACTAGTGCTTATTGCTGTTTTCCGTTTTCGCGATCTTCTGGTAAATGTGAGATTCAGACAGTTCTTATCTGCGAATGATTTAATTTTTCCCCAAACTACATACAAGTCTTCTCGCTCACTTAGTAGTGTTCCATTCACAAGATTTATCCCATTCCGAAGAGTTGCATTTTTAGTTTGGAAATATGTGCTTAGCATGTTCGTTATAAAAAGAACATAGTGAAAGATGAAAAGATTTACTACAAATTTAGGATTACTGATTGAATGAAAGATCCTCAATGAATAAACTGAGTCGTTGTATTTTCCCTCATTCATTTCTTCCTCTAAAGCATCTTTCATAGTCCCATAGCTATCGATCACATATTTGCAATTGTGAAATCTCATTGACTAACGAGTTGAGCTTAAACTTCTCATTCCACGCCTTGTGTTTAGACCAACTGCCTCTTCAAGCTGCTTCAACAATTCGTGTTGTGATGGCTTCGAAAAGTGTAGGTAAAGGGATTCGATGGCATTGAAAAAGGATGTACACGTTTCGGTTGTGAAAAATGTGTCAATCACAACCAGGATAATTTTATGAGCTAGACAGTGTACAAATGTGGCTGCAGGGTGTTTCATCTTAATTTAGATTTGTACACTACCTTTTTTGTCCTGACATGACACTAGCACCATCATAAGACTGTCCAACAACAGGCAATTCGGGAAGTCCGTAGCTGTCTAACAGGCTCAAAATTATATCTGCTAAATACGAGGCGTTTCTAGCTCCTGAACAGTCTACAAAGCTTGAGAACCTTTCTTCGACTGCTAGCTCTTTAGCAAATCTGACAACCACGGAGAGTTGTTCCTTCTGTGGACCCTAGTTGCGTCTGCCAAAATGGATATCAATCCGCAATCTTTTATTTCAGCTGTATTGTCCTCGCGAACGAATTCAGCAATTATTTTCATCAATTCATTTTGTGTTTTGTCACTACAGTAGTTCGCAACCTTGTATTTAAAATTATTTTCAAAAGTTGAATCATGCTTCGCGAATAATGCACAAAATTCCAAAAAAAAACCACGGTTATCACTGGCACCACTTTCATCAAGTCCTCCGAAAGCACGTCTTTGGCGACTGAGACACGTCGTAAGGTCGATAACCTTCTCCAAATAATTTCGGTTCATCTTGACAATATTCAAAGACTGATCAAGCACCATATCATTTACTGTCTTCCAAGTACTATTAGAGTTTTCTCATTGTGCATGAATTTTACTATCCGGATAATTTATCCGGATCGCGAAGTTTGGTCGAGCTGAAATTCTGGTGTATTTTTGGCGACAATGGAAACTATGGAAAATTTCGCATTGTGATAACTTCATACCGAGTCATCAGATCATCACAAAATTTACAAGACTCATCAATGGGCATAAAAAATAAGTTTCTGTCGTTTTTAAATAATGTCTGGGCAACCTTGTAGCTACCATAAGTACGTAAACACAAATCTTTCATACAGCTGTTAGAATAAGGTTGATCAATTTGATACTATATTTATACAGTCACATCTAAACTTGTAAAATTCCCATTCGCACAAAAACCGCACCGAATTATTTATATTTTTAGCACCTGGAACTTGCGTCTACGGTATCTCGCGATCGGATAAAATTCATAGGATATACTGGTCTTGAGTAGATACAGGTCTGACAAAAGTTTAATGAATATGATAAGAACCATGTGGCGGCTGTGTCACTATTTAAAAACGCTCGGTGAAATTGAAGCGCTATGCCTTTTAACTTCCGATGCAATTATTAAATTACAATAAAATTCACACACATTTAACCTGAGTGTAAACCAAGTAGGTCATAGATAGCATAAAAGTGGCAGGGGTGCCACTTTTATTCTCCAAATGACTTCGAAAATTGTATTCTAAGATAATCTTTATAAAAAAAGGATGATTGGCGAGGTGCTTTTCGTCTTCTTCTTAACGTTTAACTTGTCGAAATTAAATATTGCCGTCCATTTTTCGAAATAAGTCCCATAACATCGTAATTAATACCGCAAATAAGACAGTCTCTATGTTATAAGTAGTGTGTATGCTTTGGTATAGGCTTACACTACTGCACTACACAGCTCTTGCTGTAACCACAAAAACCTAAGAGGCGAAAATTTAAGTGTCTGCTGTTGGAAATATTTATTTTTCTGGGAGGGGCCAACCTAGGGTCTGGGGGGGTCCCGGCCCCCCCTGGCCCCCCCTACGGCGCGCATATGAGCAGGGTTCAACTTTGCAAAAAAGTAAAATTACGTCATTCTCACCATTTCATGTGACGACATTCGATAGACAGCAAATGAATAATAAGGCGTCGTCATTCCGTTGTTGATGTCTAGATTTTCTCATTTAGCACTTCATCGGTTGACATCTTGAATGATTCGATTGAGGAAGGAAAATTCCAGGCGTGTTGGCATGCACAAAAAGCAAAAAACCATTTTTTATATAATTTCATTTATCTTGTTTATAGTTGAGCTAGCAGTATTACTAAGGTTGATAGCAACAGGGAGACGGTAGACTGAAATAAATCCAAAGATTTTTCGGGTTTTTGGTTTGAGTTGTTTTCTCGTAGTTTAGGTTTTTTGTAACTTATCTTTTATTATTGAAGCTTTTCTTGCTCATTAGTGGACCGTTCAGCTAATAGTTTTTACTGATTTTTACGGAAAAAACAAGAGCAAACGGGTCACTGTAGCATGATCGGATGCATTATTGCAAGAAAACTGTCAATAACACAAGCAAAAAATGTGAATACAACGGGCTTTTAAGAACTGTTAAAGCCAATTTGATATCGATTGGAAGGTTGAAACTGAAAGTTATATTATTATGTAGTAGAGAGGGGTTAAGTATAGATCAGTTTAATTAGTGAATTCAGGAATCGAAAGTGATTCTGAAGCTCGAAATTGAGGGAAAATCATTTAATGACATTGCTATAATTTTCAAAAGATCTCGATGGACTATTAAGATTGATGTCAGACTGTTGTACTGGTTTTCTTTCCCGACGAAATAGGTTAGGCCAGCTTTCTATTCTTGCATATTATGTGCAAGAGATTCCATGCACAAAAGTCAATCCTTCATTTATTTTTCGTTGGATGAAGATGTTCTTTGGTCGAATGTTTAATTCATCTTCAAGTTCAATTTTAGACATTTTTCTAGACATTGTTAAAAATTTGAAACTGAAAATTTATAATCGGGATACTTAACATAGTAAATACTGAGACATGAATAAACTGTAAAAACAATCAAAAAATAAAACTTCTTTCTTTTTCAATAAGGGAAGTGAAGAGCTCAAGAGCACCGCACTACGTATATATAATATAAAATTAATGCATATATATATATATATATATATATATATATATATATATATATATATATATATATATATATATATATATATATATATATGTATGATCAAATAAAATAATAAAGGCTAATGATAAACTTCCGACCGATAATAAACTCAATCGATTTTCCATACATACATATTTCTCTTACAAATATTCCGTTACCCAAATATTTATCGATATCTTTCACTATTTTATTACTAACAACTTCAGTCTGCAGCAATTTTACCGAGTACTTATTTTTGGTGATGCTCGAGGAGTTTTCTGAAAACATCCCGCAAGTGATGATGATATCTACCGCTGCAAACGACTGGCGTAATTCAAATCAAGCAAAGTTATTCTTCATACAAATACCAGAGAAGTCTTCAAAGATATCTGTTTCGTTTCAATTTTCTCCCTATCTGTTCGTTTCGCCCCATGTACACAATACTTAGTTTCCTTCGGCAAGCTGTTACTTTTACTCGATTTTAATAAAAATAGAAGCTTGCCGACGATGATGACTACGAGCGCGAGGATGAGAACGATGGCAATAGCAATGATGGTGATGTGGTGGCGAGACTCTCAGCTTCATTGGGAAACGGTTAATTTAAAATGCAGCACTCGTCGTCAGATTACAGGATATCTGCACTTTTCTTTTGGTTGTCGCTTCGGTCTGCTTAGTCGGTTCCATTCCGTTTGGTTCGGTCCCCATTTACACAGTTCCCATTCTCATTTCGCAATTAAGAAGTAAGCAGCATTGATAATTCAGGCCAATTTATCTGATAATTTCCTTTGAATGGTGCACAGGGTAGTTCGCAGTCGTGGTGGCGTGGCACACGTCGTACTAGAAGCCGTAGTGGTAGAATTTCTTTCCCTTTGTCGATTTTCAAGCAGAGCAGGAAATGAATAGAAAAGGAAAGTGGAATGTTGCCCAGCGACCCTTAATTACAGACTAATATCTTTTGCAATTAGGAAGTTAAATGTGAGGTGTTGTTTTAGAAAATGGCGATAAAGCTACAGTGTTATGGTAGAGTGGCACGGTAGAATCATTTAGGATCACACTTCTTGCTTTAAAATAGCTTTTAGGTCCAGCAATATTCAATCATAATAATTTGAAATCCCTCATCCACAACAAATAACTGAATTTTCAACTTAGCACATGTACTAACTATCCAACGATATCTAGCGCCCAATGTGGCATACACGACACGATCAATCGCTCATTCAAATGCCCGAAACTAAATCAATTAACTCTATTTGTACGCAATAATACTGTCTATCTATAATTTAATGAAAAAACACAAAACTGCCACTCATGTTCATACTAAATTAGAGCACATTTCACTGGGTCCATGGTAGCATGAACATTTTGTTCGGGTCACTTGGGCAGCTAGCAGACTTGATCTATGAGTCCAGCTCCACGTTTCGCGGCTGGTTTGTTACTTTTACCAGCGAACATTCTATTCAATTGAATTTTTACGTACGTTTTTCAGAAACGGTTGCCCAATTTTCTGTCTCTGGCATGGTGTAGTCAGTTGTAAAAATACATGCAAAATCTGCGTATGTTGCATGACTCTCCGTTCGAACTGGTAACGTACAAAGTGTATCGCTGTTTCGGTTCGAGACAAGCTCATCAATCAATTCTCGACAGCTAATTCATCTAAAATTCATTTTGCCGTGTACGTGCAGTCTGAAAATCAAGGATTAAAGTAAAATAGTTGATGCCTGTGTTATACAAACAGAGAGTCAGAGAGTTGTTCAATTGATTTGACACGTTGATCGATCTATGCCTCAGAGCTCGGCATCATCACCAGAGTCGGTTTCAGGAACAGTTTCAGTTTCCCTACCTTTCCGTTACAGGCGAGCAGCCTCCATTAATGCTTTCCTTTCTGCAACCAGCATTAATGCTGCCAGTAAATTGAGCAGTAGACGAGGGCATACCGAGTTGCTGTTAGCAAAACAGAGTGTAGGATGGATTGGCCAAAGTAGTGTTGTATTGTTACTGCAGTAATTATGTTCTACATACAAAAGTCAAGGAGGAGCACGTTGTTCAGTAATACAGCATAACATAACATTACACAACAGAACCGACCGACATCTGTTCATTGAACAGTGAATCAATTTATGATTCCATTTTGATGTAAATTGAGCATGAATTATGTACAACGTGCAGAAATAAAAGCGGAAAATAAAGTGATGGAATGGAATCATCACGGTTTAAAATCGAAAGAAAGGGAGTGGTTTGATTCAGCTTGTTTCAGTTCAGGATAACTGACTCTGAATTTGTTATCTTTTATGGCTGTGCGAACAAATATGCTTTTTACGTTTTTATGAGCAATAAGTGGATACACATTGTTGTGTACGCGGTTATGGATAGCTCATATTCTCTGCCAGGATGAAGTAAAAACGAAAGAGGGAAACGAATGTCAGATAAAAAAGTCAAAATCGGTCGTAACATTTTTGAAATTTTGATTTGAATAGGAAATGGTGAAAGCCAGTCTTCTAAGCCGAATCTGATGTAATGGCGTCTATTTGGTGGAATCATCTGCAGCATGACATAAAATGCGATATTATATTTGAATAATTAGCTTTCAACTTTAACTGTTCATTCCGTATCCAACTTTCATTGGTTTTCTCGTGAGAGTGAGCCAATCAGTAGAGGTAAAATTTGGAAAGCTCTTATAATTTGGCCACCTTCTAATTCGCCGTCAAATAATTTCCCATCAGAAATTATTTGAATATGAACTTCCGCGTGAAAAATTCAATGAGCGATCTGGTCGTTAGAATACAGTTTGTCGCTCACACCGGGCCTCGATTGGCAATTTACTCTGCCATTTCCGATAGCAACGACTGTCAAATTTATGGTATGCCATCTGTGCGTGGGCAATTTCATGGCATGCAATTTCATTTCGAAAATGCCTCTGAGCGGGAAGGACGTGCGCTGTATGTGAGTGTCAAATGCTCTTAAGGAGTTATTTGAAGTGCAGAGCGAAGAAATTCTGCTACTAAATTACTTTTTGGATAAGCGGGTGAAATTTCAGGCGAAAATATAACTATTATATGATTTGCTGGGGTACGAAGGGGAATGCGATAAATGTCATTTGAAAAATCCGCCAATCATCAACAGGGAGTCTCATATATTTACTCATCGTTCAAAAATGAAATTATTTCTTTTTTTAAATAAAATAAATATATATAATTTCATTATTCCGCATCAAAATTCGATTTTTTCGCAATTTCCCACCATTTCATATTCTGTAGACAATTTTCATTGCTCAACGAGATCTAAAAATCCCTTTGAATTCAGAATCCCTACATTTTCTTATAAGAAATAAAGCATTCCCACAGTTCAGCGCCATTTTGAAATCAACAACTGTCAAAATATTGCCAGGCAGATGGCCGAGCAAATCGCATACCACATTGCCTACCATTTATGGCAGACCATAAAATATGGCATACCATAGGTAGCCTCCACTAGCAATTTAAAATGTTATGTCATGGGAAATTGCTAGTGGAGGCGGCCTGTCACGGGGATTTGGCCGAAAATACGCAGTGATGGCGATGGTGGAAGGCGAATCGAAGCGGAGCGACATCAAGTCGGGAAAAGGTCTTCTGAACAGTTCAGGAGTGTGGTGTATAGAATTCAGGAGACAACATTTTGAGCAACTTACGACTAGAGCTTACTCCCAGACAGACGGACATGAAAACGGACTGATCTGGACATCGGACGCACCTGTGGCTCAATGTCTTCTAGAAGTGCGGGCCGCCATGCTACGTAATCGGGGAATTTTGACATTTCTACCATGCAGTGTCGGTATACGCAAAGATTTCACGTGCGGATTTTTAGCTAAAATATTAATAAAACGTTAGTTTTTTGTGCGTGGATGCGTTGTAGTAATAATATTTAGTCATAACTTGCATTCTGTGTCAATCAATTGTATCGACAGTGAATCGACACAAAACATCACATAACCTAACAACAACTGATAAAGATTTCGTAGCGAATTTTTCCAATTATACCGCACGCACCGCATTAATTTGTATTTTAGCTGTTCACTAGTACTGTTCCGCAGATCTCACTTTATTTTCATTTCACTTACTTTAACACAACCTGTACAATTAACATTTTCCCGCGGACGTCCCTTAAGACTACGTGTGTTTTTCGCGTCATTTTTCCCGCAAACTGTGACGTCATCATTCTACATGACGGCCAGTACTTCTAGAAGGCATTGAGTGGCTCTAATGAGCCATTTATGCGTTCGGCGGAGATAGTGGGAAAATTGTTCCAAATCATCGGGAGGCAAACACAGTTGAACAGCATGTCCATGTGTAGCCATTTTCACGCTATCTCCGCCGGACGCATAAATGGCTACACATGGACTCGCTGTTCAACTATGTTTGCCTCCCGATGATTTGGAGGGATAATTAAGATTAAGTTTAGGTCGAATTATGCTAAGCTAATTGTAGTTAGACATAAGTTATTTTTGATTTAATAAATTCGATTAATTTTGAACTAATACAGCTAAGTCAATCCCAGGTCATGTATGACCTGGATGATATTTTATAAGTGTAAGCCGAAGAATAAATAAATGATAAAATTAACTAATTGCAATGCAAAAAGAGTCAGCAAACCAAAATTGTATATCCGCTGGATATAAGCTTTTTCATGTCAAATTTCCTTTAAGTTAAGTAATGTACTTACGATTTAAAAATTAATAAATATTATAATTATTATTAAAAGAAGCATGGAATATACAAAAAATTTAGTCGCTATTGCGAATAGTTTCGATGAATCAAGGAATATTGAAGCAGCGTTCATTGTTTGTTTGGATTGCTTGCAGAGACATTTGCACTTAGACAATTAAGTAAGTTTGCCTGGAGCGCATAAAAAATGTTCGATAGTGGATTATCCTGTGTTATTTTTGTAGCAAAAAATTTTGATAAGTACAGTTGTTTAGTTTTAGACGTAAAAGAGAGCTAATACATCTGAAATAATGACTGTTTATTATGTCAATGCTGATTGCATTTTCATTTTTTTAAAAAAGAAGAAGAAACAATTCTAATATGTGGCAGTACTAAGATATTATTTGTTATCAAAACTATTCTCTAATTGGAATAATTTAAAACAAAGTAAAATATGCTCCTTCAGACGTCTGAAACTGGTTTATGTGTGGACAACTAAGGATAAAGCTAAAACCAAGACACTTTCCTAACCGACTATTTCATAAACAGGGTTTATTTGCTCCAAAATTTGGATTCTAACCTAGCTGTCATACAAAAGGCCGGTCACAGAAAAAATTAAATACGCTTTCATTATTTTACTTGAAATAAAATTTTTTAAAGCGATCAATTCAAATATGGTTTGGACCTTATTTTCTGGAGTAGCGTTTGAATAAAGTCGTTTGGTGCTTCAACCTAGCAAATATGGGGTAATTTTTGCTTTTCGATAGAGATCACTATTTCGGTAGGGGCTTTCGGAGGTTTCCGGAAACAATTTGGAAGATTCGGAGTTGGAATCTTGCCAGTTTCTAAAGTTTATTTGAAAATAACGATGGCCAGATAGGGACTCTGAAATAGAGTAACGGTTTGATCAGTTGTTTGTTGGTGCAGTTGTCTTATCAGTTGTTTGCTGGAACAAGACAGCATTTGCATACCACGTTATTTGCGAAGATCACCATTGTTATCGGACTTAGGAATAGTAGCGACAACTGCTCGAATGGAAAAAATATACAATGGGTGAATCGAATGAAATGGGAGGATCAAATGAATGTACAAATTCATATAAAACAGTAATAAAAACAGTCTTAATCGGTAAACTAAAATAAGCGGTGACGAAAAAATTCGTGCCATTCTTTGATAAGCCTGGCTCGTCGGGAGAGCTTTGAGCCAAACCTAAATATCACAAGCCAGGCTGGTCGTCTAATTTCACATCTAACGTAAATATCACGAGTCTGACTTGTAATCGACATTTCAAGCCATATCACGATGATGGCGCAAATATTCTGGCTTTAGTATTTCTGGTATAAAATTTCAATGAAAAGGGATTAGTTTAATATTATAGTTTTATTATAAAGTACTCTCATTAGGTAACTTAATATATAGTACACTTAGTATAAAGTGCGCCTTCATTTGTTTTCTATACAGTCTGAAATTCGCTTTCTGAAACTTTTGGATACATTATTTAGACACTGCATTTCTCTCAGCTTGAATCACCTATTACTTGATGAGGACTCCCTAAAAACACTTTCATTTGATCTAGACCACACATTTTAAATGGAGTTTAAATTGGGGGAACTACCAGGCCAATCGATCCAAACATTAAAAAAGTGCTCTTAAATCACAATATAAATTTTCAAAACTGTATCTGCCTTGGCTCCATCTTGCATCAAAATTACTTTCTTTCTACCCATAAATTGATGGTGACTATTAAGTCATTATGCGAAAATAGGGAAGATATTTTCCCTGCACTATTCTACATTAAGAAGCGCTCTTTGCTCAACAAAATGAAGTTGGATTTTTCCGTGAGCCAGCTACCATGAATTTTTAGCCGAATGTCGGAGTCTGTTTTATGGGCATATTTTTTATTTATTTATTTAATCACAGTTTCACCAACAAAATGGTTACTACAAAAAATACATTTATAAATTTATTAAGAACAGTTAAACGGTCGGCTAAGCCAATACTTGAAAATTTCAACAGTATAATTAAAGTTGAACATTTGATGTGCTGAGTTAAAGCTTCGGGCTATTGCGCAGGTAGGCTCATTTAATCCATAATTGGTTTTATGAAATGGGATGGATAAGGCGCTATGATGTCTACGCTCACCGTGACAAACACGAAAGTTTAACTTTGATAATAAAAACTCAGAGTTCACGTTTCCATTGAGCAACTTCGCAGCGAATAGAGCTTTGGAATTTTGACGTCTAGTTTCAAGAGTGTCCATGGTCAATAATTGCAAGCGGCTTGCATAAGGAGGTACGCAAAAAGGATCAGACCAACGGAAAGAACTAAAAACAAAAATTAAGAATCTTTTTTGAACAGATTCAATTCGATCAATATGCTCCATATAATATGGAGACCACATCAAGCATCCATATTCAAGGATGGGGCGAACCAGAGAACAGAAAAGAATTTTTGTCATCCGAATGTCATTGAATTCTGTAGATCGCCTTTTTAAGAAGCCAAGAGCACAGTTTGCTTTTATTATTATAGAGTCAATGTGGTCATTAAAAGTAAAAACAGAGTTAAATAGAACACCTAAGTCACGAACTTTATTGGAACGGGTTAATATAATATCATTTAAAAAGTAATTGAAATTAATGGGACATGATTTGCGGGAAAAAGAGATAACTAAGCATTTGTCAGCATTAAGTGAAAGACGGTTTAGAACGCATCAATTAGACAAATTTGTCACATTGCGTTGCAGAATTGTACAGTCGTCAAATGATGATATTATATTGAAAATCTTCGCGTCATCAGCGTAGAGTAGAATGGAGGATCCAGGAGCAAAGGTGATAAGATCGTTAATATAAATAGATCGCTGGTTCTCCCTGTCCTATTCTGTCGACTAGGTATTGGATGCAGTTGAATCCCCCACTAGTCCGTAAAAAGGATATTTGCACGCCGGGTTCGACCACGTGCATTTTCATCAGCAAATTCAAGATTTTTCATCCTGGTTTGTTTTTAGCCAAAGCTCCAATCTTTCTTTTTGCTTCTGTCGTAAGTATCGACATTTTGTTCCTATTTTAATATCGTCCGCGTTTCTTTCTTCGGCGTGGTACCAGTTTTTTACAGTGTCCTTCTGGACCCTTAATGTTTTACATGTGTCGCTGCAGCTGTAGCCCAATTTATGCATGTTTTGAAATCCAAGACACTTATGAATTTGAATATTTACCATTATTATCGTAAAAAAATTCAGTTCGATGCATTGAAGACTTCCAAAGTTTTTCAGGCTTTGACAAAAGGTCGCTGAAATCAAGATCCTTGGGTAAATTTGATACTTTCACTTCAACTAACAAAATCTGGATGAATAAATTTTTCAATCGTACCTATATTATACAACGGATAACACCTAAAGCAAATAAAAAAATTGCTGGATCTTCTGTAACCACGTTTGCGGATGGATAACTGTAACGTCTGGAAAATACTGATAAACGGACTTTCACATTTACTCTTGGTGTTTTTCAATATGAAGCTCTCCAAAGATATAATTAATATTCTAAAGGAGACGTTATAAAAATCTGCTTTTCCGACCCGAGAAAGCGTAATAGCTTAACTATCAAAATGCTCAAATTTTGAACGCAGTGATGTTACAGTCAATTTACTGCGCTTATTTATTGTTTAGCTACTACTGCCTTACATGAGAGCCATTAGCCATAAGCCTTCAACAGCGAAATTGGAGCGAAATCTGCAAAATAATAGTGAAATCAGAGCGAAATTGGAACGAAATTCAAGCGAAATCAGAGTGAAATTGGAGTGAAATTAGAGCGAAATCAGAGCAAAATTGGAGCGAAATTAGGGCGAAATTGGAGCGAAATTAGACCGAAATTAGTGCGAAATTGGAGCGAAATCCAGGCATGCTCGATGTTGATGTAAACTAGAACTGATTAGAGCAAATATGCTCCAAAGCATCTTCATTCAAATTCTCTTGGACGCTATGTAGGTTTCAATTCAGCACAATCATCTAAAATGCAGAACTCGAAACTTGGTTCTGGAAAACCTTCATTACATTTGCATGCAGTCTACCATTTTCAATTTCACATCTGAATATATCTTACAATAATATTATTACTTTCATTTTCCCCGCCAAGTAAATTTCTCTCTACTCCCAAACACTTCAAATTAACCGACGAAAAGTTTAAATTGCGAATAAAGAAGTAGTGCAATTAAAATTTGTACAAAGCGCAAAATTTTCGAATTTATATTTCTCGCACGAACAGTACACGCCGCACCCACGACACGGCACAGTAAAGCATGGCGGCATGGCAAGTGTGAAAGTATTTTGGGTGAAGTAGTCGGTACTTCTCGTGGCGTAAAGTGTAGACGAGTAGATCAGCAAAGCGAACCAACAGTAGAAATGTAACGGTAGCAAAATTTGCCATCAACTTTGTTAAAAATAATTTCTTATAATTTCCCCAAATGAAACTGGAAAGAAAAAGTTTTCACGAAACTTACCGCCGAACCGCCACGAACTGGGTAAAAGTTTTACCTGAGCAAATTTCTTTCTGTGATTCGATTCGCTTTGGTCGCGGGCGGTCTGCTCCGTTTCGTCTTCGTGCTCTCCAATGCTGGGCTGCAGATTGTTGGCAGGTTTCGTTATTTTCTAACAAGGAAATGGAATTACCGTTATCGTGTTGTTTGTATTCGAGATGCTCTGAAGCATTGGTCCAGCAGTCTGCCATGTCAGGGCCTTTGGAACGCAGTCACCGGGAAAAGTAACGAGAGCCGTGGCAGTTTCCCATTTCACCTTGTCCCTAGTTTCATCCTCTGACTAACTTGAGCAATAAAATCTGTGGATTTAATTAAAATTTCAACAAATAAATTCATCCGAGCAATATAGTCCGAAGACAGCTCCGAGGACAAACCATTTTTCTTCTTAGAAATTTTCTAGTCAAATGCAACTCGATTTCGTGTTGAAATCCACACAAGATGCAATATGACTGAACGAAGTGAAAGTAGTTTTAGTTTTTTTTCCTTCTAAATAACCTGAACAGACCAACTTTCATTGTAATTTGCATAAATTTATTTATATGTATGATTGCCCTATCGTGTCTGGTTTTCATTTTCCCAACGATGCCAATTTCGAAGTGCTGGTTGTGGTCGAAAACGTCCAAGTGGTGCTTTACAATGTTGACAGTTGTGTATTTTTCCGGATGGCGGTTTCCGTTTTGTCATTGGGACTGTCGTCGAGTTTAAATTTCTTTTGCGGTAGCGACAGCAGTCCAGCTGTAAAGGGGGCTGCCAGATCATTTGGTTATTTGTAGGATATGGAGCTTCCACAAGTAGAGATAAAGGATATAGGCTCTAGTCAAAGGTGGATTTACTGGAATTAATATGTAACAGGTTTTATACCCAGCTGGGGCTATGTACCTCTTGCCTAAAGTACGCTTTAGGATCTTTAATGGGATTTAAAGAGTCCAAATTTATGATAATATTAAGGAGGGTAAAGTAATATCAAAATATATGGGGAATGCTGCTTCGGGAAATTGATATGCAAGTAATAGATGCCATCAATATTAAACTTGATTCTACCAAATTCGAAGCGATTTCACCGGCAACACTTGATACCTATCGTACTCTTTCAGAAATACTAGACACCCTATAAGCTGTTCGTGTACACGTTCTACGATTCTCCACACTCTCTAGTCTCCAGTGTTTATCTGCAGCATATTATAATTTCCTGAGATAAATTAGCAGGCACGAAATAACTTTTTCCATCGTTACCTTTTTCACTTTTTTATGATAATTTCCGCAGCCCCTTATCTTGCATCCAGAGTGTAGGGCTGTGCTTTCAACTTCATCGTCCTGGTCTTCGTCATCGCTGGCCGTTTCGTTTGTTTCGAATGGAATTTTCCCTGGAGGTTTGCAAAAATGAAATACCATCGTTGCTGTCGTCCCGGATGGCTATCGTATTGTAAATGTTGCCTAGCCATTTTAGCTATTGCTGTGCGTTCCTCTGCAAGTAACTCTGTTATGTTGTCCGATAGGAACGAGTCTCAAAAATAATGTTGCTGCTATTGTTGTACCAGAAAGTTGATACCGAATTCCGGGCAACATTCGGCCAATGGGAAAAAGAGAGTTCTGCCAGGCTGAAGAGGGCATCGAAGACGCATGCAGAATGGTTAAATGAAGCCTCGTCTATGATTTGACCTGTTTGCTGGTCTCATCGTCGGTGCCTCATATTTCACTGCGCGTCAACACCGCCACTACCACTGTCTCATCTTTGCGTCCTGCTCGAGGTGAGAAACGATACAAATTATGCAAATGATTCTGTTGAAGTACCGAGTTCAGTTCACACTCATTAATCTTCCTCATATCGCCACACAGATCCGCACCCATGTTTGAACATGACGCCGAAGGACGATGACGGTCGGCCGGCACAGAGTAGCGGCAGGGCCAGGGCCAGGAGCTTGCTAATGGGACATGATGAGTACGACCGGATTTCTCAACGGTTTACCTCGTAATTCACCTGAGTTATATGTGGATTTGGTCTGGCGATGGTAGCGGTGACTATGGACTAAAACTGATTAAAGTAGCTTTCTCTAACTAATTGGTGTTTACGTTGACATCTTTTTGTTGATAAATATGTGTTGCAAGAGTGGTGGCTGGCTTATTGAACATGATGTTGACAGAATTGATACAAATTGAAATATTGAAGAAATTTTCGGGAGGGTAATTTGAAGGCTTTCAATGGGAGGATAGCTTATTGAATGATTTGGTATATCTTTTTCAGGCTATTGGCGCAGTTTCGTCAGTTAAGCATTACTGTCGTTTCTGCAAGGTAGCCTGACAGAGTTCTTAGTGATTTTATCAAAGCCCATATAATCTAGAATAAATAAGAATTTTCAAAATATAGTGAAAGGTTCACAATACTTTTTTCCTCCAAAGAATCTGTTTTTTATTCCAATGCAACAATACTAGTCGCATTATTTCGCACCTTTATTGGGAATTTGTTAAGATAGTAGTATTAGAAACAACAATACTGCGCCAGCTGTTGTTCGTAATGCTACTGTCCAAACCAGTTCTCGATAGAAGCGCAAAAACCACGGTAATTTTATGCAGTCAAAGACATGATTTCTTGTGGGTATTTAAATCAGACACTAGTTTCTGCAACAGAATAACTGATTCATGCATCGACATATTAATAAAATTTAGATTATTTCTTGAATTATAAAAGCTAGTCACTTGTCTTCGTATTCAAGAAAGATGCATCAATGATTCACTTCGAAGAGGTACACTTGCAGCCTTAGCTCCCAGAGCACAATTTCTTTCAATTGAAATTATTATGACGAACGAAGCCATCCAAACACAATAATGACAGAAAAGGTCATTAGTATGTTTGGATGGCTTCATCTGAGATCTGAGCAGTATGTCATAAGCTTACTGATCAAAAATACGACAATATGACCGTAACTGCTTCCAAATTGACCTCTGTTTGAGTGATTGAGAGGTCGTTGCCATGCTCATAGAAAAATGTATCCAAGTTTTGATCAGGATACACCTGGAGAGAGCTTGTGATAATTTTAGAGACGAGGGGATATGTAGTTTCGTGTTTTTGGGTATTTAGATTTTTTTGCTTTTGTTATTTAACAGCTTGCCGTTCAGGAAGCTAACATGCTGTGCTATTCATGCATTATTTACAAATTATACAAAAATAATTTCCAAATCAAAAGAAATTGGTTTTGCTATTAGAAGCTGAGTCATATAGAAGTAAAGTAAGACCATGACATCCCTAGGGCTCGAGGTTGGTAGAGAGATTTCGTACGATCAATCTATACAGTGTGACGTGATTAATTACACGGCCCACTTTACCCTTAATTTCACTCACAGCCTTATTCAGAGCTAGGTACTCACGGTCTTCTGTTCGAATTTGGATTCAAACTAGAAACCGCACACACTAAGAACTAGTGTTCCACTTACTATACTACACGAGCTTCACGCTGCACATAAACGGACCAATATTACCCGAAAACGCAACGGAGAAAGCTGCAGTTTTCGTAAACAAGAATCGAAAACTGCGAAGACAAGTCTGTGAGCTGCGTAGGTAGTTGTTGAATTTTTTGACCATGAAAAAAAGGCTTCACTGACTCCAAGCTTCTCCAGCTCAGACATTCAAAAGCTGAAGAGTTTACTTAAATCTATAGACCTAGCTGCAGCATCATTAGGGGAAAATGGTGCGTTTTGATCTGATAGTACAACTAAGGATAAAAGTCAATTCATAACCATAAGAATATGTCACAATGGCCAAGATGTCAAAAATCTCTTTCTATAGTTTCTTAAATGACGGCTTAAAAGATTTACATTCTGAAGTTTGTCAATAGTATTACAGTTAAGATTCAAACGCGTTCTCGAGTCCCTTTGTTCCCGACTGGAATCAAAGGGGGTTGTTCCGGGTGGCTTCTGCTCGCGGGGTGAGTCAGGCGCCACTCGCTTCAATTAACCGAAACTACCACTTTACCGTCGCTCTGAAGCAAGAAGGAAATGACGTTGTCCGCTATAAACAAAGACCGTGTAATTGGAAATATTAAAAAACCCAACCTCGCCGACGCGACTAGCCTCCGATACAAGTTTTTACAAGAAAATGCGCTAATTTCGAAAACTGCACATACTTCAAACTTTATTTAAAAACGACACTATCACTTTACTTAATATTCCATACTTAAAACCTAAAGCAAACAATTTAAAAACTATATTTACCTAATTATGTATTCTAGTGTACACATTACCGTAAATATTCGTCGCGTTGCGTACTGATCTGGCTGCTGCCTCGTTGGGGTTCATTTTTTTCTCTCACGCAAATCAATTGTCAATTCCAGCCGTCGTATCGCCTCGTCCAGTCCCAAATGAAAAAAAAGAAATAAAGGTTTTCTCCTCGGACATCCGTCAACTCACTAGGTTCGCAGCGCTTTTCTGGCGGCAACGGAACCAAAATTCACCCTATAAATTTTTTTATATCTTTAACAAGCAGAAAGTTAAATGGAATCAAAGTACGTAGATGTGATAAATGAATAGTTTTATTAAACATTATTAATATTTGGTTGGGCCACCTTTGGCCTATATGACAGCAGCGATCCTCTTAGGGATGGAGCTAACTAGCTTGCTGCAGTCTTCCGAAGATATAGCACTCCACTCTTGCTGTAACATATTTTTCAGTGTTTCTTTCGATGTAATCGAGTGCCCCTTGATCCTACGCTTTAGAATACTCCATAGATGCTCTATGGGCTTCAGATCCGGACACTGTGTCAATATTGTTGTCTTCAAACTACTTCATAGTTAGAGCTGATTTATGACAGGATGCATTGTCTTGTTGGAATTTGGGGTTTCCCATATTGGTATCCCTAAACATGTTAGAAAAGAAGAGTTATAGCACATTTTCCAGCTCATTTATGGATTTACGGGAGTCCATCCGACCCTCACCCACACAAACATTTCACCCATACCGCAGGCTGCCATGCAGCTCCAGATCGTTATACTGCCTCCTCCGTGTTTAACAGCGAGTACAACGCATTCTGGGTTGTACGCCTCTCAAACTCTTCGTCCCACAAAAGTCACACTAGGGGTGCCAAACATAAAAAAAAATTAAAAAATTGTATTTAAAAAATTATAAAATTACTTAGAATACATCAAAATTACTCAAATATTTTTATGTCGAAACTAAAAGTGATCAATAAATGATGCGTACCTTGAAGTTAGATTCGTCTGACCACAGTATATTGGCCAATCTTCTTCAGTGAAATGCATGTGTTTTTTTGCCCACTCCAAACGTGACTTCCTGTATTTTCCTGAAAGCTATGGCTTCTTTCTCGCCTTATATCCTTTAAGTCTAGCTTCTTCAAGTCTTAGCTTCTGCTTAGAGTTCTGGGAGAAATTCTTTTCCCCAGTGCATCCGACAACTCAGCAGATAGCTTAGATGAAGCTTTCTTCCGATTTTTTGCAATTTTCGTGTGAATCAGTCTCTTTGTATCGTTCAATTGCGTTTTGCACTGAACAACGTCAACATTTCATTTCCTTTGCAATTTCAGTTTGATTTTGGCCTTGCTCAAATAAATGTTGTATTTTCACACGTTGCACCACACTCAGTTCACTTTTTTTTATGCATTTTAATAAAAAAGTGTTTAACTGCACTAATATGTTTAAACTGTTCTATTAACTGACCACGCGTATATCGATTTCGAGCAATGAAAGCACAGTGATTCCACACCGGAAATAATTGCATAATAAAAGTGTCTTGGTGACCCATCTTAAAATATACCTACCATTTACAATCTCGTATAATGATGCCATTAGTCATAAAATTCAAAATAAATTAGTCTACGAAAGGACTTATTAGTAAAGAGAAAAAGAAAGGGGTGCCTAATACATTTGGTCAAGGCTGTATATACAAAACTGATAAAAATATTTAGTGCTGGCACTGTAACCAAAAGTGTACCGCATCTGCTTAAAAAAATACTACACTGTGAATTTCACTTTCATCCAATGACTGCATCGAAACGTTCAGAGGTAGATATTTTTTGGGGCTGCCATCCGCACAGTTTCCACAACAAAGAAAATTTGGATATTGGTTATTTATTTACATTATAACAGTTCATTGATTGAAAATTAAAAATTAGCTTCTCTTGTTACGGAAAAAACACAAAATTTTAGCGCTAGTGATTATCAGCACTAGAATTAGCACAACAGTTAAGATCATATGATCCAGCTTCAAGTTAAGACCAATCCACTCTTTGAATTAAGTTTCGATCTGATGACTGAGTTGGAAGTTATAAGGGTAAGAAAAATTATAGGATTACCGTCCGCAAATATTTCAAATATTAGAAAACAAAATATGTATTGTTTATTGCCTCTTCAAGATGATTTTCATTTGAAAATTTAATGATAGCATCTCCTTGTGAAAAAAGGAAAAAATTCCATGTTTGGTAGCCCTATGCTGATTCTTCAACCAACGTTCTATCATACTTGACTTCCAATAATGATAATCTACTGCGTGAATTTCGTTAGATATTGATGGCTCCATCGGAAGCTATTGGACATAAACCCTTAATATTTTGAATTGTTTTTCAAAATGATCCCACTGCCATAGAGTTTGCCTACATTTCCAAATTACTTCTATTATACCCGTTTCTTTTTGAAACCAGTAGATCCTGTGAATTTGATAATAATCTGATAATCCAGCTGTGAGAAGACAGATGATTTAGTGACCGGTTACCGTTCTTGTGCGACCCGGTATTTTAAACATTTCAATTTTACAGGGTGAACGAAGCGTTTAATTTAGAATTCCTTCACATTATTTTCTTTCAAGCGAACATTTTCAAGTGACTCAATGATTTCAAGGATTTTTCTTCACGTGCCGGCTAAAGCTACAGGATTGTCCACACACTCATTTGTCTATTATTGTCTATTATTGATCAACACTAATATATCCTGTTAAGTTTGCAATGATCTGATATTTCTGTCAAAAGCTATCACCAATCGAATTTCGAAAAAAATTATTTGGTTCACTTTTAGGCACTCTACGCCCGAGGACTAAAAATTTCAAAAGCGTTATCATTAGCCATAAACATCATTTTTCATTTTTCATGCTTCACTTCACTAAAATTCGACCTTCAATACATATATAGCCTGAAAATTACGTCGAATCCTCCCGAAATTTCAACTTGATTCAATTACGCACTCCAAAATCTAATCTGGCTTTTATTGAAACTTGAGATTTGACTGTCTGAATTTGTTGATTTTATCAGAATATTAAATTTATAATTGGCATTTGAAGATCTCTTCGTAAAGTTACGGTTTGAAGATTGAACCGGTACATCTTTCCAAAAACAATATCCAAAAGAGTAATTATCAAATGATTTGATTTCTTGAAAATTCTGAGAGATTTTTTTCAAACTATTTATAGACGAACAACACAGCCAACCAGCCATTTAATCATGTAATAGGCATCTTAAGTCTGTATATGAGAATTATTTCGCAAGTTTCAAGTTTTCGAAACAATCTACTTTCAGGAGGTGAATGACTTTTACATTTTTTGCATGTAAATTTAAAGAAAGACCTCATTCCGTGGTTCCACACTAGAAGTCTTGGTATGTCTTTGATTGAAATCTCACCTAGTGAATTTTGGTTTGCACTAAGTGATTATTTATAATGACGTCATTGACACAATTGAAGAAAAAAATCATGTTGCCACTCGGACTGCACCCGGAAAATAAAAGCCGTAGCTTATGTGGCAATGAGATGAAGCTGTTAGATATTCGGGATATATAGGGTTCAGACCAATAAGACTACTGACGAGTGACGAAGGCTAAAAAAATCCTCAAGATCTCCTGATGACTGCTAGTGCGATCTGCTAAAATTTAAATAACGAAGATTTTATGGCTTCACGTCCTTTGGGTTAGCTGTGGACTGCGCCTGCCCCTGTATCATTTATTTTCACGGATCACTGTGATTTCATTCTATCAGTTGTTAGACGCACATTTTAACCTTAATTAATTTTTTCATAGAAACCCGTGTATCTGTGAATATTGAATCTATCTGAAACAACATCCCTGCAAACCATACGTTTTCTGAAAAATCAATGTATTTAACCATATTTTCAACTACAAGGTAATTTTTCATACCGAGTCACTTAACA
The DNA here is from genome assembly GCA_963978885.1 of Nemotelus pantherinus. Taxonomy (NCBI): domain Eukaryota; kingdom Metazoa; phylum Arthropoda; class Insecta; order Diptera; family Stratiomyidae; genus Nemotelus; species Nemotelus pantherinus. The sequence goes on from OZ022263.1 coordinate 5,789,033, forward strand.
AGATCAAAGTCAACATCCTTCACTTACAAAGCGTAATTTTTTCCCAAAAGAATCATATTTTCTCTCGTTATCATCAGATTTATTGATCCTTTTATATTTCCCGTGAAGCTACATTTTTCACATTAAGTTGAATTTAATAGCTCAATAAACCTTCACTCTGATTATCAAAATTTATAATACAAGTTTCGTACACCACCTGAAGGATACAAAGTAACATGCATTAGTCAGGGGCATAAGTGTTGTTGGCAGATGCGTTCACTCATTTGATATAATGCTTGTTAATACTATAAACGTCCTCTTTTTATATTTATAAAAAAATTAGGGCCACCAAATTCTCGCTCATACTTACGAACAATGAAAAAAAAAATCAAGCAGTGAAAAATACCTAGGAACTGACGAAAAAGTTTGCTCATTTCGTTTAAACTCTTAAGGCTCCATCAGGAATTTCTCTGCTTTGTTCGGAAAATATTACACTTAATTAATTTTTATCGGCTCGACATTTTGATGATGGAAAATTCTGCGGCGGAGGTGCTAGCTAAAGTTTCAGTGTGAATTTCATCCAAGCGTTTCTATTGACTGTTACAACTGGTGACTTACGTAACAAGTAAGATATCCTCCCATTGCACTGTTGTAGTGACGTAGATACCGGATTTAAAGATTCTATCATACTTCTCTCTCACATGAAAAGGAAACTCATACACAAGGTTTCATGTGGTCTTCTGGCGGTACCGACATTGTCCTGTCATCATTATACCGTTTCACTTCGTTATTCTTTTTTTTTGTTATCCCGCGAGCATACTTTACGGGCGAGTTATAGTGTAATGAAATTTTATGTAGCACGCGAAAACTTAAAGAATAATGGCCAATTGCTTGGAAGAAGCCATTTGAGCCTCCTATAAATCACCATTATTGGCAAATATATCTGCCTTGAAGTTCAGTTTCCAGTTTTTTGCTTATGCCGCAAGCTTTCCGCTTTCCTTTCCCGTTCAAAGTGAAAAGTTTCGTTGGCGCTCCACAAACATATTTAGCTGGAACGGTTCATGAGCAGTAGGAGCAACAGCAGCAGTTGCTCACTGAACTGAAGCCTAGCAAATAACAGGACGGCAATAGCAATGGAGTTCCTATCGTTAAGACTATGTTTCAGTAAAATATCAAATGTCCGCAACAGCATACAGCATAGTGGAGGACACTGAATGAAAATGAGTATTCATTGAGCTTTGATAAGCAAACTGAAAGGAATCTTATTAAGCGTGTATATTAGTTTTAGCCTGCCATTGCCTAAACTAATTAGCCTAACGTGCCGAGTGCGTCTGTTTCATTAAAAGGTAAACTTTTTACACTAGAATTGAAAGAAATGGTTTTGATTCTTATGTGGACTTATAGTTTGAATAGGGAGAACATTTTTTTAGAGAGATTTTCTGGGATTTTTGCCGTGCAAGTTTGAATTTGTTAAAATAATTTTTTTAGTCTAAAGCATCTCTCATAACTCAACATGTGTTGACCTCTAAATTTTCCACGTTCATTTTACTTAATAGTATAGCCTATCTGTCAAAAAATGATTCGTTCCGTCGTTCTAGGGAAACGAATTCGATTATGATAAACAAAAAAAAGATTCGAAAAATAGCGGTTTTTCCTTATTCATTAGCTCAGCACACAATACCCAACTCAAACGGGATTAAGATTAAAACAGTGTAATGGAGACCTTAAATCAACCCGTTTACTTTCTAGCCCGTAATCGATTCGTTGTTGAATATGGGTTATTATGCATTGTATATGGATTGTTATTGCATCTATTTCTGAGCATTGTTAACTTTCCAGCAATACTCATCAGCTTTTGGGAGAGAACTTAGTTTCTTATTCAAAACATGATTCCTGAGTGCAATTTTTTTTGCTGGATCAAGAGTTTTAATCAGTTGAACTCTGACTTGTGAAAAACAAATCTTAATCTCTGCCAGAGCCTATGGTGAGCATTAAGTTCCATGATGTTCCAAATAAGAAATAGATTGCTGAATGGTTTTGATATATTTGTTGGGGTCGAGGTGCGGGTAGCATTCCACAAGATATTATTGAAGTCTTCTATGCGTTGGAGGATTGCTTCTTGAGGAACTTTAGATTGGCTGCTGTTTGAGAAAATTTTGCCCAGTTAGCTTTGTGGAAAGAAAATTTTACCGGAGCCGGTTTAATAGCATAGTGACATTTAATAGAGAAACAAGCAGGAAGGTGAACACTAGACAGGTGAACACTAGAAACACTAGACAATTCCAATCTGAATGTCTGATATTGAGATCACCCGCATTTCAGTTGTTATGCAGTTCGTTTAGAAATAGTGGTTCCTTGTTTTGACGACAGTTTCCACGCGGGATATATGCCCCTATGATTTGCATGACTTTATTCTGAAATTTTACTTCAACAGAAAACGTTTCGAATATTTTTGTATTAAGGGATATTAGGGACGGTAACTCCTTCCACTCTATTTTGAGTGAAATCGATTCTGAAAATTGCACAATCGAAGAGAGTTACTCTTCTTTAACCACGTCTTAATGAGAATTGCCAATCTTATGCTATTTGTTACAGAACATCTGTGAACAGCCGCCACCACAACAAAAATTTTAGCCTGACTATGCAAATTCCATAAGTTTTCTGAAAATATGGAGTGTTTCCAGCCCCGAAATGTTCTAGCGTCTTTATTTTTAGAAATTTATTGTTATAAATGTCTTAAACCAACACGTTTTAAGACATTTCACTTTGAATAATTTGTCAATTTTTCGAGGAAACATTTTTCTGTGCAAAGAATGTATGGTGAGGATCATCGTACTCACCCATACAGAACAAACTTACCCATTCTGTTAAAATGAAATAACCATGATCCGTTGAAAGCAGCACAGGTAAAAGTTATCTCTCCGTGGTCACAGCTGACCCATGGGTCCAGAAGACATATTAGTCAGGCCGGCCTTTGTTGCGTGCGTTCCAAAATTATTACTGCAAAGCTCTTATTCGGGCTGGCTTGGAGCGTGTGGCGTACACTTTTCTGTGCTCTCGTGAAAATAAATCTATCAGGGTTACTCCCGCTTCCATCAGCACGGCATCCGACATCGTACGGTATCTACTGGCGATACGCAGGGCACCTCTATGCTAGGTGCTGGTAATCCGTGCTCTAAACTTCTTCGTTTGGATTATGTCTGATCAAATTTCTGCTCCTAAAGATGGAGTTAGTTGTCGGCATCAGCAACCTTCGTGTCGTTTCACCGGGGCTATCGATGTTAGCCATCAACCTGGTCAGCAAAGTGGCGGCTGTTAGAGCCTAATGTGGTCCCAGTGGGTCAGCTTATTATTCAGCGTCCCTCCCAGACACTTTACCAACTTATTGGTCTGGACCTTTGCAGAGACAGTCGGCTTCACTTTGTCAGCATGGCAATTTCTTTCTTCGATAGTGCCAGCTTTAGGCCTTGGTTGGTCATCCACCGTTTCACCCTCCTCATGACTTAATTAAGTTTGAATTGGGTGAACTCGGCAATTCTGGAAGTTATTACTGCTACCACATCGTCAGCGCAACCCAACAGAAACACATCCGTTGGCATTCCCAGGAGCAGCAGTTTGTCATAAACTATGTTCCGGAGGTCACGTTCGAAGATATACCTCTGTGCTACCCCTGAGCTGATAAGCCTCCTCCGAATATCTTCACCGGTATCGAACAGCAGCCTTTAGTCCCTTAGATAGTCCCCCATCATGACCAACAAGTACACAGGAATGCGGAAATTATGCTTGAGAGCCCACATCACATATTTCCACCTCACTGAATCTGTCTGTCAGACAGATCTCCGATTGATCTAATTGCTGGTATCAGCCGTGGCCCCGCCGTGTCTAGCATTCAAAGTGGACGATACCCAGACGGATTGTCCAAGTCCCCTTTCCCTTTATCGATGAGCGCCAATTGGCAACTTTCCATCACGGTGGAAAGCCCCCCACCACTAAAAATGAATTACAAAAATCCATCAATTTTATCCAATTTGAAGTGTTCGACCGGCACCGCATCAGGGTCTGAGTCCCTGTTTTTCATTCCAGATATCGCGGCGATCGGATCCTCGGTAAAAAAACGAACGTCCTCCTAGTGGACGATGGTGCTAGAGAACAGCGGATGCGCCGAGAACAGCGAGCCGACGATGCACTCCGACACTAACGAGTGGAACATCGAGTTCATTAGTCAATCTCACTGACAAGACATCCGCTTATGAAAAAACATCCAGAAATGTCAAACATCTGCCAATACTTGACTTGACAACAATTCTGGCAAACTCAGAACTCTAAAAAGATGAATTTTCTTCAATTTTGACGCTTGGTGACAGATGTCACTAGAACCCACTGAGTGAAGCAAAGAGACAAAGGTCTACGTTCGGAGCATTTGACCCTGATTTTCTTTTGCTTCAATTGCTCTATGCTGACCAGGCTCGGAACTGAAAGAAGTTTCAAGACTGCACTGCACAGCAGAATGAATGAATTTTAAGGTTTTCAGAAATAAGAATAATTGGTTTAATCAGAGAATAGCTACTTTTGAGTAAATATCCCACAGATCCTGAAAGCTGATGATGCCACTAGGTTGGAAAAATCATCGAAGTTTAGGTAGTATTTATAATTGGTTCTATTGAATTGAATTGAATTGAAAAATATTTTTATTACGAATTTTTTGTACAATCTTAACCTAACTTACAGTTTAATTAACAAGAAAAGAAACTTAAAATCTAGCGGCTATACTATTTTGGCCTGCTGGCTCTTATCGTTTTTTTTTTTTTTTTTTTTTTTTTTTTTTTTTTTTTTTTTTTTTTTTTAATTGGTTCTATTATAGATTTGCTGCGATAAAAGTCTCAAACACGATGATTTTTATTGGGGCGAAAAAAACTATGATAGTTAAAAAGGCAAAAAATAAAGACACTAGTTTTTTTTTTTGTTTCGAGTGCATTAGGGAGTAGTTTCAATGGTTATTGAAGCATGAGGAGAACAAATTCCATTCAATCAAATAACTATTGTTTGACATGAATCGAAGGCCTTTGTGAATTTTGTCCGAGATCTGTTTTAGGTAAATCACATTTACGCTTGTAATTAGACTCTTGTTCTTACCAGTGTTCTAATTAGCCATTACGCATTATCCTTTCCTTACAACTTTAGATGATCAATTGATGTTAAGTAAGAATTAATAGCATGCCACTAATAATAGACTACACCACTCTTTCCTTTCTCCCTCAAACAGGACGAATAATTACCACACATTACCACTACAAAATGCTGTTAACATTCACAATTAACCTAATAATCAAAGAAGACAATTGCTACAATACACATTAATCGCTCAAGCGGACGGACGCAAGTCAACCTGAATAGTTATGTGATGTACCTTTCTTTAGTCTCAGTATTAGCAGCATCAAGATATAATTGCAAAGATAATGCATCAGCCGACAGCATAATCGAATATATTACATAATTGCCTGATTATAGGCCATCCGATAATAATCGTGCGTTTGATCATAAGTCGGTTATGAATCATTTGCAATTGTTGTTTATGGCGATTTGCAGGTTTGATTTTAAACTGTGCCAGCAAGCAGACATCATGATATCTCGCACCTAGAATATAATTAAAATTAATTGTTCGGACGCAACAGAGTTAAATTGTGCAATTGCTATACCATTGTTAATTAAATAGAAAGCCGAGAGAAGGTCGTAATTGAAAAATATGTGAAAAAAATGTAATTCAATAAAATGTAGTATCTTTTTCAGACATATTCTTATTCATGAAGAAAAAGCTCATATTTTCGGCTATATGATACAAAATCTGATCAGGGAATCAATGACTCTTTGCCTTGCATTCGACACGGTCTATTAAAGTCACATCATCATCTTGCGAACAAACGAATAGGAGAAAATGAACCCGGAAACGGAACTCTGCACTGCCCCAGGCATTCTCGACCTGAACTAGATTCACATATGACACATAAGATAGGCAACATTATGCATGCACCACACAATTCACAAGGACGACGATGCCAGCCACCGGTACGGTACATGTCCTTGCAATCAGTGCGCCTTGGGACTAGCGGAATCCTAGCCGCCTGACTTGCTTTGCTGTCTGCTAGAGCGTTTTCGTTGTTGCTGTTGCGGATAAATTCTCGAAGTTTCCCCAGCAGGCAGGATGAGTAACAAACCGAGACTATCTGCATGCAACTACCGGCCAGGTGTGATGAACTTTAGATAGTTCCGGCCGAAGCATTTTGTGTGGGTGGCTGGATAGTCGGTTCTTGATTGCAGTATGAAGAAATTTTTTGGGTTTTTGGTGACCCTGAGGTTTCTAGTTTCGTTTGAAGTGCATTGCAGTATTAATACTGATACTCGCAGTAAAACGATTTCTTTGCTCGCATTGTACACACGGCATGCAATCACTGACGTGAAACAAATACCAGAGTATTGTTCGAATCTAGAACATTTGAGCGAACTATAACATGTAGGGCTCGTTCTTATTTGCATACGCTGCTTACATATTTTTAACGAATTCATTAAACGATCAATTTAAATCACTTTAGGCTACGTTGCGATACAAGTCGACTAGCGATGCCGCCACACATGCTCCACTCGGGCTCAAAAGCTTGTTGTGGTGGCAGTTAGTCGTCGAGTCAGTTGGATTTTTAGTTTGCTCCGGGCTAAGAACAAGTTTTTCGAGTCTTTTTCGTAGATACTTACATGATCTTAATTTTGTATCGGAAGCAACAGAAACCACTCTACACGACTATCGGATCTGAACATTTTTCTCATTTGTATGAGAATGAATTTTGTCGGTATTTTAATTGCATAAATTACATAACGTGCTGGTGGTTGGATTGAACCTTACGAAAGTCCTAGTAGAGCAGTTGGAAGGAGTAAAAGTGAAGTGGTGATAAAAGTGATTGTTCCATAAAGTCACGGTGAAGTGGTGCGAAACAACATCATGGCTGCAATGGCTCGGAAGCTATTTACGAAGCATCCGTTCGTTACCAACTGCCTTGCGTACGGAACACTGTACGTCGGTGCTGAATTTTCGCAGCAATTTGTTACGCGAAAAATTCTGGTAATGAAGTGTTAAGCACATACAATAAAATAATAGCGAGTATATTGTTTCGGAAAATTATTTTCACCATATTCATGTTTTTCGTTCACCACTCACCATCATCACATGACATCAGGCACACACTCACATGCATGCACATTGCACATTTTTTTTGCCGACTACATGATTGGAAATAATTTGCTTGTGCATACAGGCAGACAGGATATGGATGTTCCATTAGAAAGCAGCTAGACAAAGTGCATTGAGGTGCATCGGCATAACAGTTGAACAGTCATAGCTAATAAGGAAACTGATCTATTGCAGGCAAAGCCACAGCAGGACATAGATAGGCCAACGTTGGGACGATATGCAATTATGGGCACTTTTATCTATTCACCAACATTGTATACATGGTTAGTTTTGTTTGTTTGTTTGTTTGTGTATGTGAGAAAGTTTTCGAAATATGTGCACCGTAAATTTTCATTTCAACGAAATGCACTCTCTAATTATTGCACTTCATTTTTCTAGATAATAGATATTAACCGTTGTGCACGTTTCATTATTACTATAGCAACGTTTAGGCGAGTGCAGTGCCTGCATCGGTGGTATAAGGGCTATTTGTTTTTACGCAAGCATTTTGTTCGACTGAGTGATTGTGTTGGTTAATGAATGTTGAAACCGCGAAATTTATTTCCCAGCTTGACAGGCAGTTTTGCGATATTTAGATTTTGTTATCGATGCAGCTTATGCAAATTAGGGGAGGTAAATCGTTTTCGATTGCGAAGCAGTTTCTGAAAATTTTTACATTAATATTACTGATAGTCGAAAACTAAACTATAAAGATGAATGTTAGTTTAATTTGATGGCAGAAGAAAAGGTGTAATTAGTGTAATGTGAAAGAGATAAATTTAAATTTTCAGCTGAATTATGTATATTACTCGTCCCTTGAAACTGTTGAGTACTGCATATTATTTTGAAAGTATTGAGTCAATAGATTTTTGAGGACTTTGACAAACAATCATCAAAATATTTGATTTGGTTTATGACAAACTAGTTTGACATTTCTCCTCGTTAATGTCATTCACATCAAACTTCATGTTATTTATTTAGAAGCAGGAGATTCAAAATTATTATCAAAATAGTGCAGCTGCACCACAGGCTTAATGTACATTTTCTAATATTTTTGACTGACGCATTTAGCTATTGATTTTTTAAAAAGGATATCAATCAAGATGACGTTTAAACCCAACAGAAGTTGTGTTTAATGACTCTGAAAAAAAATCAGAGCATCTCAAGGCAAGTTGGATTAGAGCAGCTGTCAAAAATTCGAACAATTTACGGCAATTGAGAGGCAAAAAAAGTAAAGCAAATTAGAGCAATTAAGAGGTAATTCTCAAAATTGATTAGGTTAGGTTAGGTTAGTAAAGAGGGCTGCAGGGAACGCGGCTTGCATTAGGCCACCAATTCGGGCCCATTTGCCACCCTCCGCTGGCTTGTTAGAGCTGCGCCAAGTGACCGCTTCGCCAAACTGGATCAGCTGACTCAGCGTGACGGTACTGGCCACCTCTGCTAACCCTTAAAAGTGGTAACAACCAAAAATCTTGAGGCGTTTATTATTTAAGGCCGGACAATCACAGAGTGTACGCTCGATGGTGTCCTCTTCCATCTCGCACCTCTTGCATAAATTGCTGGATGTCAGTCCCATTCTTTTCACATGAGGTGTAGTCCCTGTGAGCAAGCCGACCGTGGTTCTCAAGCGGTTTCTGCTGAGCTTGAGCAGTTTCCTGCGTTTGCTTCGATCAGGTGATGGCCATAATGTCCTGGCCATCATGCAGTCCAACCCGTTTTCCCATTCGGACTTCAGTTTGGCCCATATGGCGGCATCAAGTTTGCTTGTGGCGTCAGCGATTGACCGTGGTACAGTGATGCAGGGGCTATTGCTAGCTCCTGAACCTTTCATCGCCAATTCATCGGCTTTTTCGTTGCCTATGACTCCACTATGCCCTGGTACCCACATAATCCGGATAGGACCGCCCTCAAAATTGATTACTTGTCAGAAGTAATCCACTAATAAAAAACTCTACTTCAGTCACAATACTTTGTTGAAAGTCGGTTCCGTGACAGTTGACAAAAAGCCCGAACTTGCTCTACCAAAAAGTTAGAGCAGAAATTGGCCTCTAAGTTGCTCTAGTTCAACTTAGAGACGCAACCATCCACTTTACGGAAAGAGGCCCAAAAGAAAATAAATATGCCACATCAGGGCAGCGCTAAAAGTGGAAAGAACCCGGTACACAAGTTTGCGGAATCAGAAATACCGCTAAAGAAGGGGTTTTGTTGGAAATCGCACGATCGCACCAAACTGCAGGACTCGATGCCGACTACCGTAGACGGTAAAGGAGCTATGAAGTTCATGGTTCTTAGAGTCAAAACTGAGCTCATACATCTCGAGTTCCACAACGATAGCGGGAAGATATCCTCAACGATAATGTAAGAAGCTGTATAGAGTGAAGCTGGCGAGGGACATAGCCACTCTTTTTTTGACAAATTTCATGGAACAGAGAAGGGTCGTGGTGGAGGTGGATGAGACCCCATTTCGCGAAATCGTCAAGTCTGGTCGTCTAACATATCATGCGATCGAGTACTTGTAAGGTCTTCAAAGACGTACTCAATGTCAAAAAGAAGCAAGAGAGGATATAAGCGCCCTCCAAGGAAATGTTCAGTGTTGCAATGCTTATATCGTACTGATAAGTGAGCCTTATAGAAAGAGGAATCCGTCAACTTGGCTGTACTATGCAACTAGGTATGCAGCTATTTATATCACTGACGACTATGACCTCTGTTTGGGTGAAATATAAATTCACCTTAGTGCGCTGCTGCTTTTCTCCAAATCCATCAATGCAGGAGTTTATTCTAAGCTCATTGGTAGACACTCCCGGTACCTTAGTTTTACGAGCTATTACTTGTCATTTGTCAAATTCGCATACACATGGATTACTATCTCTATGTTTCTGTTAGACTGCCAAAATTGCTCATAGTCCCATAGTTTCCTTCACTACTACTAATGCTCAAATTCAGACAAATTGCTTCAATTCTCAGCGCTATTTCCATTTCTTTATATCTCTTTCTTCTGAAGTCAAAAGAGGCACCACTCTACTCCTAGAGCTCTTGGCTGGAGACTAAACAGAACCCAAATGCTCGCATCAATTAATGCAAGCTCGCAAGTCTTCATACAGTATAACTTTGGCGATATGTGGAGCAGCAGATACGGCTATGGGAAATCTGATGGGATGAATTTGAAGAACTTGCAAATCTAGTCGTCTCAGCGATTGAAGAAGGTAAACAAGTTTACTGCATTTACACCAACCTCACGAAGGTTTTCGATAAGCTGGATCATAATATTTTTATATGTAAATTGCATCTTCTTGAATTGACTGGATTAAATCCCATCTCACAGATTGCAAACAGACCGTTCGATTTCGTGGCACTCTATCCATTGACATAATCTCCACTTCAAGTGTGTCACATGGCAGCCATCTCGGTTCGATTCTTTTCGCTATTTATAGTAACGATCTGATCACCTTCGCACCTGGATCATCCATTCTACTCTACGCTGATGACGCAAAGATTTTCAATATAATATTGTCACTTGACGATTGTACAATCCTGCAACGCAATGTATCAAATTTTTCTAATTGGTGCACTCTAAGCCGTCTTTCACTAAATGTTGACAAATGCTCAGTTATTTCTTTCTCCCATAAATCATGTCCCATTAATTTCAATTACTTTTTAAATGACGCTCTATTAACTCGTTCCAATAAAATTCGTGATCGAAGTGTTCTATTAAACTTTGCTTTTACTTTTAATTACCACATTGACTCTATAATTACAAAAGCCAACTGTGCACTTGGCTTCTTAAAAAGACGGTTTAAAGAATTCAATAACATTCGGATGATAAAAACCTTATTCTGCTCTCTGGTTCACCCGATCCTTGAATATGGGTGGTTGATGTGGTCTCCACATTGTAAGGAGCATATAGATCGCATTGAATGTATTCAAAAGAGATTCTTAATTTTTGTTTTTAGTTCTTTCCGCTTGTCTGACCCTTTTTGCTCACCTCCCTATGCAAGACGCTTGCAATTATTGACCATGGACACTCTTGAAACTAGACGTCAAAATTTCAATGCTCTATTCGCTGCGAAGTTGCTCAATGGAAACGTGCACTCGGAGTTTTTATTATCAAAATTGAACTTTCGTGTTTGTCAAGGTGAGCGTAGGCATCATAGCGCTTTATACATTCCATTTCATAACACCAATTATGGATAAAATGAACCAACCTGCGCAATAGCCCGAAGCTTTAACTCAGCGTATCAAATATTCGACTTTAACCCTACTGTTGAAATGTTCAAGTGTCGGCTTATCCGACTGTTCAATTGTTATTAATAAATTCATAAAAGTATTTTTTGTAGTAACAATTTTGTTGGTGAAACTGTGATTGAATTAAAATGAAAATAAAATAAAAAACTTGTGATGTTCCGATGCCCTAATACAAACCATTCCGTACAGAGAAACATATATATTGCTGGGACAATGAGTTTACCGAATTGTAGTGAGTCACTCTAGTCTGTAGGCATGGAGCACACTGAGTTAAAAATAGACAGGATACATCCAACCTTTTTGCAGCCCACATGGCGGAGTAAACACTCAAAATGACTGGCCCTCTGCGAGGAAGCTATCTCAGGATTGAAATTGGTTACAATCAGTAAGTGCTGTAGAGTGGTCTAGCACTCCTATGGACGTGAAAGCACTGGAATGTATCGTTGGCGCGATATTCCCGGCACATCCGCAAAGGTCGTCTAATGCTATCAACGACAACTGGGAAGATTTTCCTCTCTTTACGGAAGAAGACCTGATCAGTGCGGTGTCTGGGATGAGAAATTGCAAGGACTCAGACCCTGATGGAGTACCAGTCCAAGCACTTCAAGCTGTGGTGGAGAATCTGCCGCGATTATGATTGGTTTTATATATGGAGGTTGAAGGTTTATATATGTAGGTTTGTGGAGAAGTTGCTGTAGACTTTTTGGTTACAGTTTCAGTGCCGAGTATTATTTTTGTACTAGGAGATGCTGTGGTCAAGTTTTTGTATGAAAAAATGCTGTACTGAAAACATGGAACAAATGTTTGTTTCATGAATTTTGAAATTACTATGTGTCCGTCACAAGCGAGGGATAGCAAGAAAAATGCGAATAGCAGTGGCAGAATTAGTATGTTCTAAAAATTGAATTTTAATAAGTGTACAAAAGGAGTTTTGTGTTATTTTTGAAAGGTTTTGAGCCCTGAAAATGTTGATATATAAAAGTGAATTTGCAATGATCGTATTGTCCTAAGTGTAACAAAAGAAATGAAGGCAATCAAAAAGCAGATCAAAGCGTAGGTGCGTACTGGCGTGTGATCGGTAGCTGGCAGCTTTGGTTTTTTTCGGGTAGCTTAGGCACCTTCAAACCATCTTTATGCGGTTTTGTAACGGTTTTTGTGTCGTTACAACTTCCTCTGAATTTCTCTTACAGCTTCGCCATTTATCACTGCGGCTTTTTGTTATAATGTTATAATTTTTTTGTTATAATAATATGTTTTTAAAGTAAAAAATAATTCTGAAAAAAAAACCCGAGCAGAAATAGAAGATAAATAAAGAAAAATAATACTTTAATACTTATAAGCTAAGCGGGTTAAATAATAAAAACATGTTTTTATCAAACATACTTTGGCTATTCTTTCACCACAATTTGTTTTATATAAGCAAATGCTCTGACGTTAATAACGGTTGCACGTGAGCCTTGTTAAGTGATTCAATTTCGCCAAGTGACTGATTCATACACATTTATCCCATTATAAGATTCCCGTCACACTTGCTTATATCATATTGAGACGCACATATGTTATTGTCAGAAATAAGAATGAGTTGAAATCACAAACTAGCTATCAACTCTCTGGCATTAACTTTTACTCTGCTTCCGCACTACTGCGACAACGTGAAGGTATCTGAAATTATTTTTTGAAGTTAAGTATTAGTTTTAGCTCAACTTCAGATGATGCTTAAATGCATCCCAGAATGTGACATAGAAATAAACGATTTTGCAGTTTGCGCAAATGTTATTCCTATTCTCTTCCCAATAGACAAAAATGAATATCCTCAATTGTTAGCAATCAACCGACTATCGCGAAACTTGCTCTGATTCTCCCTAAAGTGTAAGCTTTTCAATAATTTAATCCTTGCCTGGTGCCTGCTCAGCAGCTATACAGTTTCAATTTCGTGTCGACAGTTAGGCAAGTCATTAGCAGCTGCAGTTCCAATTTGCAGCGAACTATCAACGCCCTACTAAAAACTATAGAAAATGAACGCGATCAGCACTTTAGGACTCTAATCATTATCCCTAATTGCAGTGTCCCATTGGACAAAATGTGACAAGTACGTAGTAAAAATCACTCAACGATTTTATTAATCATTCGATGCACTCGTTCGCTACAACGAGCACATCCATCGTCCTCGTCAAAGTTGTAGGCATCACCGTTACCATCACTATTGCTGCGCCACGCTTTTAACCCAACCATTTGCCAAAACGAAATCGATGTCATGTCACCTTGTCTATATCCAATTCATTTCAGCGACCGAGAGTAGCATCGCTAAAATTGATGCCTATTCAGGTCAAAGTTAGCATCTGAAAAACGTACATGGAAATTGGTATGTTACGTTAACGTGTTTGCACACCTGAGCCTGCACGTACTCCTGCCCGCCTATATGACGCTTCATAGATGCTTCTTCACACAAGAATAGTGGGTATGGAGACGAGTATGCGAATGTGGTGTCTTCATTGTCGTTGTCGTCAATCGATAATCCATTATCCGATTGTTTGAGTAATTCGACACGACTTTGTTTTCGCCTCCACCAATGCAACCAGGAAAGATTCTCAGTTCATCTAATTTATATTGAAATTCACCTTACGCTCCGTAGCGTTGCTAGTGTCAAGTAAAAACCCATACTATGGTAGAAAATTCGCTTGCGAATATCCTTCATATATGATCACAATGATGAAAAGTACTCGTATAGTGGTGGCAAGAATCGATGACTCGGTGGATACCGAGATTGTAAATCTTTGCTAATCAAAATCGACTGAAACGTTCCCTCACTCTCGTCCTCTTTTAGGCGCATTGAGTGCCTGCAAAGTTGCCTTTTTTCAACTCAGTGCTAAGAGATGAAGTGGTAGTACGTATGTTTGCATAGTACTAGGCTTTCTCCACTAATGGATTTCATATTGGAAATTGTGGTAAGATCTGTTGAACCGTAACAGAGGTTTTGCTTCATTCCCTCGAACGAGACAAGACAATTAGATTGGTTCTAATGTAGGCTCGGTAAAATGTATGAACAAATTGAGTTTATCTGCCATGTGTAGGTGATTTTATGGGAACTGATGTTTTCCAGCCGTTAGTTTCAGCTATAATTTAGACGTATTGTCGTTGATGGGTAGCTACGTTAGGGATTTTTCCAATAACTAAAATATTTTTTTCATCTTACTGACAAAGCAGATCGTGATTTGTTTTTAAGATGCTACTATGATGAAGGATATTTATATTCACAGTTCCAAACCGATGCTAAGTAAATAAAAGGACAAAATTTTATTTTGGTTGAATCGAAAGTGGTTTTTCTCTCCAAAAATGTCCAGACTTTTTATTGAATTCTTATTTGCTGAAAATGTTTTATGTAATATGTGCAATTTTTTTTAAACTGTAACTGTTCCATAAAATGTTGTATCGAGTCTGTTTCCGAGTAATTTTTAGGGACGTTACAGCCTTTTAGGGATGTTACATTATTAACACATTGTTCGCGGAAAATAAGTTAACACGTCTATAATTTACTCTCATTTGAGCGCAGAAGCCGTCATGACACGGATATTACGAATTAGTGGCGGGGTTAGGAAAGCGGAGAAAAGCGGATGTTCAAAGCGTTAATTTCGTCTTGGAACTCAGTTTAGGCAAACACCAATGGATCACAAGCAATATTTTCTGAACGGAAGCGTGAGCACTATTGCATACTTTATGAATGTGGTCATAAAATACTAGTTTAGTGACCAGCGTTACCTTAAAGACTTGCTGGTCTGAATCACTGTCATCGGGATGACAATTGGTATCCTCCGCTCCATCAGCATGACGATTTCTGTCTTCGACAGTATCAGCTTTAGGTCATGTTCGTACATCGACGGTTCTAGCCTCCGCATGACTTAGTGAAGTCGGATAAACTTGATTTTTCAAAGTGATCACCGTGGTAGTTCCTTCTATGCAGTGATTAGAACACCACCGCTGGCTGGAGCACCGGAACGGTGAAGTTGGCGATTTCGGCGAAAAACAGTGAAGTGAACAACATAACAGCTCTGCGTCATTCACAGAGCCAGGGTCCGCTTAGGCTAATTAAATCAAAACTTGGTAGTGTAAGCCTCAAGTACGGATCGTTAATTGTTGATTGAATACCGCCTGCATACAACGTTGCTCATCTACTTTACTCACTAAACATACTCACCATCCAGCTCATCATACATTTTTTAAAACTAATGATAATCCTTCCACTGAATTTATCTTTGCCAACGCATGTAATTTCAATTTCAAGAAAGTCATTTTTGATACACTGGCTGCACTGGTCTTCCGTTATAAACGAATATAATGCGAACATCAGTATCATTAACTTTCATTAAAGTTTGTTTGGTTGCTGCATACCTACAGCGTCCACTCCAGCGTTTACGTGGCTCGGGCAAAAAAAAAGACTAATTGCCACCCTTTAAAATGAAAAGCAAATGATTTTCAAGTATAATAAAAATGTATATTTAGAAAGAAGCATTTAACATAATTAACATTTAAGCTGGACAAAACCGTAATAATTTAAAAGTACTTGTACCTGATAACAAATTGTTAGCCAGGCGCATTTTTAATGCCAGCACAAAAAAGTACCATTGCTTACACAACCAGACAAACGAAATTTACATGCCATAAAATTCTGATTTTTTTTCTTTTATTTCTCTTTTTATTTTTTCCATTCTTTCTCACTTTTGTTTCTGCCAATGTTTTCATAATCTTTTTAAGTTCATTTGATTAGCAATGATCAGCAGATCAGCAACAATCGGCAGATCAGCAAAGTTGATGTGCTTGTTCGATCAACAAATGGGCTCTCTGTGGAGTGTAAGTTTTTCGTTTCTCCTCTTTAATACATCACCTCCCTTTAGTTGAGCCGATCAGCTGGTGCACTTGCTTGATAGTGCATATGCTCTGCCTTACCTTTTTTATTTTTGTATAAACCGTGCCGTTTTTTTATGGTTGTGTTCGAAGACATTAAGAATTATGGATTACAAATATTTTTTTAACTTTTAGGTAAAAATAGTAAATACGAAAAGTATTGGATTGAAGAATAAAAGAGTTTTATTTAAAAAAAACAATAATTATAACAATAAATTAATCAATAATGTATTCGCTGATGCTGTTTATGACCTGTTCTCACCTTTCGATCCAAAAATCGTCCGGTCTGCTGCTGGAGAATTTGTCGAGCCATTTTTTGAGGTGCTCTTCGACGTTCAAGGTAAAGTCCTTCATTTGGTTCAACATTAAGCGCAACAGGTGGTAATCGGTTGGTACCAGATCTGGAGAATATGGCAGATGTTTAAGAACATCCCACTTGAGCTTTTGGAGTGCTGCTTTGGTGACTTGTGGGACATGGACCCTGGTGTTGACGTGAAGAAGAATAGTTTGGCCTTGTCAATCAGGTCCCTTTAGAGGAATTGCGTCATTGACATGGCGCAGTTGGGCAACTCTCAACTATCTCTCAATGCAGAATACTCTTCCAGTCCCACCAAACACAGATCTTTGTCTTATTTAGGTGGTGGTCTTGCTTGACTCTCGGCTTTGGAGCTACCCACTCTGTTCCTTGTTTCATATTGACGTATAGGCACAATTTATCATCTCTCGTGAAGATTCGGTACAAAAAACGTTGCTTGCGTCTATGTGGTGCTCGGTGGCGCAATTTGAAATCGATTTTATTTTTTGTTCTCGGTTAGCTCTTGGGACACCCAGACCATAGCATAAGTACTATATATAGCACGGAAAGAATGGTATTGTACAATATTTTCCTGATGGCAGAAATGGGTAGGGAGTGAAGGATTTACCATCAACTGGCACCTAAGAAGAACCAAAACTAAATAAGTTCACTATATCATATGTGTATATATTCGTGTAGCTGCTAGGTGAGAGTGTGTTGGCCTGCGTATAATCCCGTCAAGAAACAGTAGGTGCAGCGAACATTCGCTGGCAATAAACGAAATTCTCTGTAGTGGATTGCATAAAAGTGTCGGAGATATTCCTTTTACTCGCCAAATGGTATCGAAAGTAGTATTCCGCTCTAACTATCTTATCACTTACCAGTTTTTCACTCAGAATAGGTTTATGCAATATTGATTCATAAATCATCATTCGTTAAAAGAGTCTTTTTGGTAGAGCACACGTATATTGCCTAGTGGGAATGAGAAGGTATCTAATCGTAGCAGCGCTGCTTGGCGGGGTACTTTCTGTCTTATTTTAACTTTCGACTTGGATATTGCTTGATATTGCTATCTATTTCTCGCAAGCAGTGGGGAAATATCGCAAATCACGTTCTTTCCGCGCTATCTACAGTACTTATACTATGCCAAGGCTCCCACTTTTGCGAAAAATCTCATTGAATAAAGATCATTGAGAACCGTCTTCTGATCACATTTGTGTGACTGTTTGGCTACCATCCTAAAAGCGCTATGAGACGCTCCTCGTCGAATTTTAAAGGTTTTCTGCTGCAAGACGTCAAAGCCACCCTTTTTGAAGTTCGCAAGTCATATTTCGTGCTGTCTCCATACACGCCGCATATGTCCCGAAAGACCTCGATATAAAGCGAAAAAAGCAGATGTCAAAAATGTTGATTTTTACTTTCTAGATACTCCATTTGTAAGCCTAAAAAAAATATTAAACTGTTCAAAACAATGATTATAAATAATACATCCATTTATAACAGCAAACAAATCGTATTAGAGTCAAAGAAAACATAAAACGCTACAAACTTGTTCCTCGAGCCAATAAATTGCACGTTAATTTTTGCCAATGAAAAAATTGATAAAAACAAATTTCTTCCTTTAGATTTTCCGCCCCAGACAAATGTCCGGGCTATCCGCCCCTACGCGACTTGGTGGAAACACTAGGGGACTCTCTTACTCTTTATTCCACCGTTGCACGCTTAACCAAGGAGTTTAAGCTGGGAAGAACATCCAATGAAGACGGATACCGTGAATTACGTCCATCCACATCCCTCGCTGAAGACAACGTGGGAAACTTCGAAGATGTCGTGTTGGCATATCGAAGAGTGACCATCAGGGGTTTCATATGGCAGTGTTTAAAGAATCGTTGCCAACGAATTTCATCTGAAGAAGGCCTCTGCACTTTGGGTACCGAGCATGTTAGACGGCGAGAAAAAGGAGGAACGAGTCGATATTTCGAGGGTGAATCTCGAAAAGTTCCAGGCAGATCTGGAGAAGTTTTCGTCACGTTTCGTGACCATGGACGAAACCTGGATCCACCATTTTCATCCAGAAGCCAAACAGCAATCGTTGACATGGAAGCAACCCTTTTCACCGATGCCGAAGAAATTCAAGATGTCGAGTTCAGCAGGAAAGGTTATGCATCAGTTTTTTAAGACGCTGTAGAAATTATTATGGTGGAATATTTGGAAAAGGGAGCCACTATATCAGGCTCTTACTATCTGGACCAGAGAAGAAGATTGCGGGAGGCTATTAGGAAAATAAACGCGGCAAACTGCGAGCCTGAGTGCTGCTTCATGAAGACAACGCACCGGTTCGCAAGGCTGCAGTTGCGATGTCTGCAATTCAAGAAACGGAATTTAAACTGCTTCAACATCCGCTCTTATTGCAAGATCAAGGTTACAGTGACTTCTACTTCTTTCCTCGACTCAAGAAATAACTTCATGGCAAGAAATTTGAAGATGATAGTGAAGTGATGGCCACTGTTGAAACGTTTTGGGAGAGTAGAGACAAATCATTTTTTTCTAAGGTTATCTTGGGTTTGGGAAGAAGATGGATTAAATTAATTACCATGCTAGGAAACGATGTTGAACAATATTTTTTTTAAGTTTAATCACCTTGAAGTTTAATCACCATCATTATTTTCTGATCAATCCTCGTATATCTGATTGCCTTGACAAATTTCAATCTGATATATCACTATCACAAATTAAACATTAGTATGTATTTATGTACATTAACGGGACAAATTGATTTTTATGTAATGGATGCAAATAAACCAAAAACAAGATCGAACTCTAAGGTTTAAAAAATATTGTTTGCTACTTTCAATATTAAACCCCAATTAGTTTTTTTTAATGAGGGTTTAATTTTAATAAATACATTAAATAAAATACTGCCCCGAGTGATTATGTCTTGAGAAATAAGCAGATCGAAAAAGAGCCCACGCACTGTTTTGTGCCGTGAACATAAGCTTTCAGTCTGGAGCCTGCGCATGTTTTGAACGTTATGCATCCTAACAATGGACAAAAGAAGGTTTATGTTCCCTATTCATCTTGAGAACTTATATTCATCGTTGGTATGATTTTCGTCATTCATTCTTCGCACTATTTACCAAGTATTTATCTTTTAATAGCGATGTATAACGAACGCTTTCTTGAAATAAGCAATCTGTAGCATTCTTTGTGTTTCATGTCGTCAGGACTTCTAAGCACACATACTAACACACAACGTTCATCTACAGACTATTATAACAAGAAAAGATGAAAATAATGGTGAAAACACTTTGTATAGTTTCCATTTGTATTCATGCTATGTAAAATGAAATGATTCTAGAATATAATGCACACTTTCTGATTCCTTCAGGTATAAATGGCTTGACGGCACGTTTCCAGGAACAACACGCCGGACAATAGTTAAAAAGCTGGTTCTGGATCAGTTTGTTCTGACGCCAGTGCTACTTGTTATGTTCTACACAGGTGAACACTTCAGTATGAATGATTTCATTGACAAGAACTTACATGCTTGAGCAGATAATCTTAATTTCTATGCATGCATCTTAACATACCTGCTTGTCTAATTCTTTGAACTGCTCTTGAGGCCTAACCAACTTCTTTTTATCTTCATCAAGCCTTAATTCGTATCTCACCTACTAATTACAAACTTTCACAGGTATGTCATTAATGGAACGGGCATCAGATCCATTCGAAGAACTAAGGCAGAAATTCGCTCCAACTTTTTTAAGATCCTGCATTTTCTGGATACCAGCACAGCTTGTGAATTTTACGTTTGTATCACCACGATTCCGGGTAATCTACGTGGGAGCATGTGCATTTGCCTGGGTCAATATCCTGTGCTGGATCAAGAGACAACGATTACAGGTGAAAACGGATGAAACGGAGCAGGCAAATGAAGATAAAAATAGGTTGGAATAAGATGGGGGATAATTGAATTGCTGTGCTATCGATAGAAACAAAAGAAATAAAGGATATTAAAAATTTGTTATGCAACAGAAAAAAATATTTTTCTTTCCTTGATTTGATGAAGGCTTCATATATATGCTTTTACAAAGAGTAAGATACTAATTCGCTCATTGCATTGTTTATTTTGAAGATTAAGATGAATATGAAACATATCCTGATGATTTTATGATTGTAAAACTTTCAATTTTCTACTGTTTTTTTCTTAGATCTTTTACCCAATGTTTACTAATTCATTCATTTATATTCGAGCCATGAGTTTAATTAGTCCTGTTTATAATTTTAACGAAACTATTTTCAGCCATATTGGCTTAATTTTTATAAAGCATAGCCTCCATCATAGTTACTACTTAGGAGCACATAATCTACCCGTCTAAAAGACACTATCTACATGAAGATAACACGAAACAACTTCTTTATTTCTTGCCATGCGGAAAATTATGGTGAATTCCCCAATTTAGTACACCTTTCGTGCCCTAAATAATCCAGCTCCCGCTCCTTTGTCATGTCTCAAAGGAAAAATTATTTCGGGACACATATGTATTTTGTGGTATTAGATGTATTTAGGTACGAAATATAAAGAATGAAAATAACGACAACGTTGATGACGACATTATCCTCTGCCTGTTATTATACTACAGAACCCAGGAAGCGACCACCTCAAGCTTTGGTAAGGATAAACGTAATTTGTACTATGCAGTGATTTCATGGTTACGCTACTCTACGCGTCGTCGAAAGGGGGCACATTATTGTGAACGAATGATATGAGCACAAGTAGCACTGGATTCCATATTTATGCTACAGTGTCCTTAATTTGAGCAGCAGCATAAGCTTAGCTCATTTGCATATACCTGTAGCGAATAGGTAGTGCTTCTATTGCTATACCTGACAGGTGGTAGGGAGAGTGAATCAGTATCACTTTCTCGTTCCTCTTGTACATGCATGACATATCTCGTGGCCTTGAAGTATGGAAAAGAGCTCAGATATTAAATTACAAAGAAACAATTTTCCAGGTTACTTACGGGGAACATTTTTTCGACTGGAGTTTTAAAACATTCTGATAGACAATATTGCTGTTTCGGGTCACAAGTAAATTACCATACTTTGTGGAAAATATCGGTTTCATTTGGCCAGAAATAATTTAATGAAGGTAGAGTGCGTTGGATAAAAAGTTTAATGGGGTAGTTGCTCTTTGGTTTGTATCATATTACGAATTGTGATGGGTTTTAATTTAAAAATAGCAGCAACCTTTTTCCAAAAAATAAATGCCAGTATAAAATAAATGTAGGGCAAGTGATTTATATAAATATATTTGTTTGAGCATTGTCATGGGCTTTATGATGTGCATTTTTGAGTACATACTTGCAATACGCAGACTAATCTTGTGAAATAGCATTAGATCTACAAAGTGGTCACTTTTCGATGATTAATTGAAAAAAATTAACCGACTTTACAATAAAATAAATAATTCGGCTTACCGTTCATGCACTCAAAACACTGAAGCATCAGTTGGTGATACCTCCATTACAGGCGTTAGCCTGGGAAACTCAACGCTCAAAAAATAAATTTGGAACATCAAAAACTGAGAATCATCAAAAATCAGTAGGATAGTAAAGCAGAGAAAATCAATGATTATCATGAAACGGTATTGATTAAAATTCTGATGACAGATTTAAATGCTTAATTGTTAAACTGCAAAATAACGTAAATTGTTTTTTTGGAGCAAGAAAATTTTGTTGATTGGAAGACAAGAATGACTAATTGTTAATTTAAACTACGTTTGTTAATTGAAAGTCACCATCAATTAAGAGGAAGGAATGCATGAAACAATTATTCTGGTAGCTGAAAACTTCAGATATATTCAACAGAACTATTACAACGACCAAATAACGAAAAAACTGTCGACATTTTGGAAGAAAATAACATTACAAACAACAATACATTGGGCTGAAGAATTTGGGTAGTACACTGAAAGAAAAACTCTTGGTTGATTCAACTATTTTTAATAGTATTGCAACGATTCATTCAAAATCGTTAGATGAACTAAGGAAAATAGTTATTTTTACTATGTTAATATAGTTAATTTAACGATATAAAAGTAGTTGGCTCTGGTTATACAAAAAATATCGCAACGTTCATGAAATCAACTGTTTTAATTGTTTCATAACCACGAAAATTAGTTGATAAATAGAAAATATTCATCAATTCACTCAAAACTTCAACGTTTCGAATTATCAACAGTTTTCATGGTACTTAAACTACTTTGCAATCGTTGATTTCAACAAACGGAATTCAGTGAGCAACGTCTTTGGAATTATTCTACGCAAAGTAGAATGTTTTCAACATTTGGACGTTTTTCATGCTCCGAATGAAATTGTTTATCAACCACGCATCATGGTGCATAAAAGTAATCAACGATTTTCTTATGGTTGTTTTAACTATAGCCCTAGTTGATGCAAAAACAACTAAGGAAAACTGTTGATTTTTCATACTCCTCATACTCATGCTCCTATTCTATCATAGAAGTTTCATATGATACATGGCAAAATTGTGTTCGGTTTGCTGTCCGATATAATTCATATTCATGTTATGCTGTGAAGCCTTTATATTACGTTGTATGACGCTATTTTGTTCACAATACAGCGTATTCCGCTGTGGCAAAACAGTGGGCTGCGGCAAAGCGCAGTCAAAAAATTAGAATGCACTGTTTTGTATGGTAACGCGCACAATGGCTGCGGCCGAATTTGCGGCAGCGGCAGAAAATGCCAAATTTCTAATTTTGCCGCACCGCTAGCGGTGATACCTGCCATAGGTTGGCATCACCACAAGGTTGAATTACATCTGTTTGAATTAGGTTGAATGGTCTGGTGGAATAGACAAGCGATGGCTGATGTGTATTGTGATAAGCCAACCTAATCCTCGTACAACAGGATTTAGCAATACAAAAGAAAAAAAATGAATTTGGTTGGTGCCTTGGTTGCATTGAAAGCGACATTGTCGCTGCATTGTGTTTCACCAAATTCAACTGCGGCATTCACGCCTTCCCTGCCTATATTTCGTACTATGTATGGAAAAAAGTAAGCAACCACAAACAATGGTTGGAATACCATTGTTTGTGGTTGCTTACTTTTTTTGCACCACGGACGTTGTTTATCAACCACGCGTCATGGTGCATAAAAGTAATCAACTATTTTTTTATGGTTGTTTTAACTATAGCCCGTAGTTGACGCAAAAACAACTAAGGAAAATTGTTGATTTTACCAAGATTTTTCTTTCAGTGTATGTATATATAGGAATTTGTAGCTAGATTACCAGAATTTTTTGTTAGCTCTTAAGGCTGATAAAAAATGTTTGGAACTTTTGAGCTGTTACACGGAGAGAAATTTCGGCAGTGATTTTTACTAGAGTGGATAATATAATTTACTATTCCGAAAATTCCATATGAAAATATGAATGTTATTACAAATTTGATGAAAATTTACTATTTTCCTGCAAATAATAGTCAATTCCATTACATACTACAACTCACACATGTTCATTGCGCTGTCGTAAAGATATTCATGTATACATAATTCACAACAAAGTAGTAAAATTTGTAGTGCAATTGATTACAAAGGTAATGGGGTAAAAAATTACTACTATTGCAATAAAATTAATTGCAAATTTTGTATAATTTCATTACACTTTTCTCTCCGTGTAAGGCCATCGACCATTGCAGCAAAGATCCTTGGTCTGGCGAAACTCGCTTTTCAAATGATATCACATATTAGAAATATGATGTCACTGGCATCATTTGTAAGTGAATAAAATTATTATTTAAGGAACTGTTGTCAGGCTCCTCATTAAACTTTACAGCTAAGAAGCTTTTAAGTTTTACTAAACTAATCTAAAACTGAAGCTGTTTGGTCGAGGTACACATAGAATTTTGAGAAAATCGATTTTATTTTCTTTGCATTTTCTAAAAGTAGCATATTTCAAAAGCATTCTCTGCAAATTTCAGACGAATCGGACAATTCTTTATGGAGATAAATAACTTTGAATGAAGTCGTCTCTATTGCATAAAGCGTTTTTTGCATGCTTTAAAAGCATTTTTCTCGAAACTATGTTTTCGAAGTCGGTGATCACTGTAATTTGAAAACGGCTTTATCGATCAGCATACTTATCACCGATCACCTTACTTATTTGATATGTTATTGTCCTCCTGATGAACGAAGGATTTTTCGATTGGACGATATTTTTTTTCAATAGCTGAAAATGTGAGTGAAATTTTGGTCGAAAATACAATTTTGAATTTCAACATTCGCCATTTTTCGAAAAATCAAAATCTGCCAAAATCCTTCGTTCATCCGGAGCACTATGTCATTAACTAATAATCTCCGTTTTTTTTTATTTCGGATGATCCAGTGACAAGCTGCAGTGATCACGGCAAAACAATTTTTTTTTGACCCCTCGAAAGTTTACTCTATTTCGACTAATTTTCAACCTTTTGCCTTAAAAAAATTACAATAGCTTCTACAAATGTATTTTTTCATGTAAATAAACATTTGTTATTAATTACTTTCATGTATGTCTAAAAAAAATCCTGAAAAAGAGCTTTTTTGGACGTCCTAAGTGTACCTAATCCTTTAAATCATTGTATCAATCAGATCGTTCTTGAATTAAAATTCAAGTGAAATTTATCTTAGAACCTTTTCAAACTCATCTCGCAGGTCTATGCTCCCAAGGTAAATTAATTGTGGTTGGTGTAAACGATGTATGGAAGACAAGATGTGTATATTTTTATAAGAGTTGGATGGTGAAAGTACAACAGTAGCTCTTTAATTCCAAATAAAGAATTTTTTTTTGAAATTTTGTAAAAGAGTTTTTTCAGATGCTCTACAGAAGATTTTGCTGAAAAATTTAAAATTAAAAAATTATAATCGTAAAAAATTATAATCGTGTCAGAGCTTTCTCTTAATATAGGACAGCTGCAGAACGCACCAAACAATAGTTTATCAACGCCAAAAAAATCGAGTTGTTATTCCATGTGAACTGAAGTCTACGCAACTCATTTGATTAATTGTAATTAGAAGAAAAACGAAATTACTTGCCGAGCCAAAATGTTATCCCGGAAATGCTTTGTAAACATTGGATTCGACCTATTACAGCTGATGTAGTAAAATAGGAAGAAGATTTCAGGAAGCAGAAAGAAGGAGACGTGTGGAAACAGGATAGGAAAAATTGGACGTGAAGTATACATTCGCAACTGACTGCCAGTGGTTTCTTATTGCTCACTTAACTTGCTTGCATATTATGGATAGATCCAACGAAGCCAGGCGCAAGAAGTACGGGAGTATGGTTAAATTTGGCTTTATGTTTTCTTCCTGGTTGTTGACGGAAGGAGGTAGCAAGTAGATCTTAATAAATCACATACGGAGCAATAAAAGGATGTGTAGCAGACGCAAACGACCTGATGAAGTAATATATGTATACATGAAAACATTCGCACACATACGTAAGTGGGAGCAAGGAAGCTGTTTATGGTAGTCAGTTAGTCGTTTTGCAACGTTGTGTTTAGTAGAAGTAACGGAAAGATGAAAAGTAAAGCTCGCCCCGAGATAAGAAGGAAAGGAAATGGCTTTGGCAGTCGTGCAAGCGTAATAGATTGTATTTTACCCTCCGTTCTAGTCATTAGCAAAACAATTGTCGTGGCTAAGGATGGTTGGTGCGATTAGAGAGCTGTGTGGCATTTTACTTCCACTCTGTTATGTGTTAGTTTTTGGTAAACTAATTAATACATTTCCTGGTTAGTTTTGAAGGTTAAGTGGTGCATTGTAGGTTTTCGGAAATGATTTTCTTTACTTGTCATTTTTTTGAGAATGATACAAGGGCGATAGTTGTAATGGAAAACTTCAGAAAACTGATATCGTTGCTTTTGAGGAGTTAGAATAGGTTGGGCTTATCTACTATTTAAACAACAGGAAACTTTGAAAAGGGCTAATTAGTACCTATGTCTTTGACACCTACGAACTCAATATGGATTAGATCTTTAATACCTTCAATTAGATCTTATCTTTGACTGAATGATTCAAAAATTTACAGTTAGAGTTAGAAGATGCAATAAGAGGAATATAACAAGGTGGTGCCCTCTTTGATAAAATGAGCACAGAAAGGTCTTACAGAAGTTCAAGGGTCCTTGACGCATTTCTGTTGATACACTTTACCTTCTTACAGCAAATTAAATTTCAGACGGCTCATAATAAACAGAGAGATAAATATCTTATAGTTAGTCACTGACGGCTCAGCTGGTTTGGATGGTTTGGATTAGATTCAATGGTTGAAGATATGAAGCGCTGGAAGCCGTCAAAGTCAAATTTCACCACAGACATAAAATAATACAATAGCCGTGTTTTTTGAATCTAGAGTAGAAGACCTAATCGGCTTTTTTTCAACTCATAACCTCGCCTTCTTCTTTTGAATCTAATCTAATTTATCTAATTTCGAATACTGGCCTTCTGTGAAAAATAAAGATTATGAAATGTAAGGATTTTTTTCTTCTTCTTCTCCTTTTGAATGCTGGTCTCTTTCTACATCGCCTTCTGAGTGCTGGCCTTCTTCGATCTCATTTATTTGATGCTGGTCTTCTTCTTCTTTTTCATCTTGTGGATGCTGGTCTTCTTTTACATCTCAGTTTAAATTCTAGTCTTTTCTTCTCCTTTTGAATGCTGATTTTCTTCTTCTTTTGGCTTTGAGTCCTGGCTATCTTCGATTTAATTTATTTAATGTTGACCTTTTTCTTCTTCTACTTTTGAATGCTGACTTTCTTCTCCTTCTTTTGAATGCTGACTTTCTTCTCAGTTGAAAGCACGGATTTTTCAACGATTCTTATCCGATTTTATATTTCTTGGCTGTCAGGTTGACAAAGAAATTTCGTTAAATCTATCACTGCAGCCATTTTTCCCCAATTGATATAACTTATCGAAAGCTCAAACCATGCATTCTAAAAAGAATAGACTAAGAAATCCAATGATTCTACGAGAATTTGTAGTCTGGATTAGTAATGCTCATGTAGGATGGATAGTGCTTTATCAAAGTACGCAACATATACATATATATATATATATATATATATATATATATATATATATATATATATATATATATATATATATATATATATATATATATATATTATATATATGTATATATATATATATATATATATATATATATATATATATGTATGTAATGTATTTACATATTTTTCCAGCATAAATATTCATCACCAAGCAAACCACAGTTGCATTGTAATAAATAAATAATAAAAATCACAGATAGTTGGCAATATCAATCACAAGCAATGAACAATCACAGCCAATAAGTAATCATAGGCAGTGAGCAATCACAGGCAACGAGCAATTTTTTAAACGAATGAAACCGCGATCTCAACTGTGATTAAAATCACTGCTACTTTAAGCTGCTCTTTGCTCTAACTACTCTCTGCGATCACTTTTCAGGAAAAAGAGTAGTTTTGCACATCTCTGGATATTATTGCAGTTTCGCGCATAGTCAATATGATACTCTACTCTAGATGCAAAAAAAAAAACGCAGCTAATGTTGATTAATATATAATAAATTACTATTTAATACCTCACCGCGGAAATATAGGGCTGTCCATTTTATGCTTGAAAAAATAAACATAAGAAAACACACAAAATATTCAATAAGTGATGTAACATTTATTTCATTGTAAAGATTGATCCTTGCCATTATATGTGAAATAAAATATTGTTCAAATATCCTCCACGGGATTTTTTACAAGACTCAATACTCTTGAGGTATTTTTCAATAGTTTTCAATAGTTTTCACATCAGCCAATCGCGAAATGAGACGTCCTGGAAATTTCTCTTGCACAAGAGCTCGGTAAACCTGTGTTACGTAGCTTTTTGCTTCATCCTGCTGAAACCACATATTGTCAAAATCATAATCTTCGATTTTCGTTCAAAGTTAATCGGTTAACATGCAGCCATAGCGCTCAAAATTGACGGTGATGGATCGTCCTTGATCGTTCTCAAAAAATACGGCCCAATCACGCCACCAGACCAATGTGCACCACACAGCAACTTTTTTCAGATCTAATGGCCTCTCTCCGTTTACTTGTAGATCTTATGAGTCGCGTATTCTATAGTTCTGCTTATTAATGTATCCACAAAGCGAGTAATGGGCCTCATCATTGAAGAAATATTTTTTTTTTTTTCGAAAAATCAGCATCAACAGCTTGTTGTTCCAATATCAAATTCACGTGTTCTCTGCGTCTCTGCGTGGTCAACAGGCTTCAGTTCTTGTGTGCCCTGGGCTTTATACATATAGAGATGCAAATGCAGGTGGAGAATGCACCATAATGAGCCAAGATAGGCCCAAATGTTGAGCTCATCGAGGAATCGACAAATTCAGATCTTCCTCCACACTTTCGGCTACAGCAGCTATATTTTCAGTGGTGCGAATGTTTCGATGATGCACATGCCTTGCAATATCAATAGCATATCCACTTTATTCAAATTTATTCACTGTATTCAATATTGTTTCCTGTGAAGGACGATTATGAGGACCATAATCTCCTCGTAAAGCGCGAAATGTGGACACGGTAGAATCACCGTTTTCGTAGTAAAATGTAATAATTTTAACGCGTTGTTCGACTGTTAAACGATCCATATTCTAAAATGGTAAGCCTTCAACTAAATATATAACAGTGTGACTGACGTGCATCTTTGATTTCAGTTTGCAGGGTTTTCCTTTTTCAAGTACGAAATCGATCTAAAAATAAAAAAAATAAATAAATAAATATCGCTATATAAGTAATCTGTACCCAAGTGGTGACTGCAGAACGACATAGGTAATAGTCTATTTTATTTTAATGATTGTTTTTGAGTGCTTCATTTGTGAGCTTCAAGTGCAAACTGAATTCCGAG
This sequence comes from Nemotelus pantherinus, assembly GCA_963978885.1. Classification (NCBI taxonomy): domain Eukaryota; kingdom Metazoa; phylum Arthropoda; class Insecta; order Diptera; family Stratiomyidae; genus Nemotelus; species Nemotelus pantherinus. The sequence goes on from OZ022263.1 coordinate 5,818,617, forward strand.
AAAAAAATTCGCTCAGTGACCTGCTTAGATTCGTTTTAGTTTTAATATCAATGCAGCGCAAGATGACGATATATGAGTCGATTTTATTTCCAGCCAAATTTACATAATACTTCATCCACCAAGGTCTCAAAAAAAAAAACTGTGAAAAAAGTATTAACATTTTAACCATGGAAGTATCAGATTCAGATGTAATATTTTGTAAAGCAATGTCCTTCATAGCATCAAAATTGTATTCACAATCTTACTTCTGCAGCAGATCTCAGAGCTTTCATTCTAGATATTTTTGCAAACATGCAAAATATCCACGCATTGAACTTTCCAAGGATTTTCGACATTGAATTCGCTATGACAGCGAAATGCAATAATGTGGTTTTAATTAAAGTTTCATTTGTTACAGTTGCGAATGCAAATCAATTCTCGCGCATTGTTTGTCTTTTTGTTACCGCTCGTGTGATACGACGTTGATTAAAATCAAATGATATAACATTACAAAGAAATGCTGACTGCTCGAGTAGGATATGAGTTAGTGAACTAAATAGTGAAGTAAAGTCAATATTTGTTTGCTCATGTCATGTGCATATAAAATGGCAGAAGCAGAAGTTCACATCCATGACGAAGGTCCTGAGACATGACAGTTGAGTTCTATAGAAATCAGTCGAGTCTTTATGATGCATCTTTGATGTTTACTTATTGTTCGTGTAGAACATTTGAATTTATTTGGGCTGTGTAAGATCGAAACATATGAATAGATGTATTTGAGTAGGCAAGTATTTGAAATTTATTTTTGAATGTGAAAACCTATTCAAATGTATGCTATTTTGTAAAACATTTGTTGAAAATTGAAGCAGGTTTCCAATGGAATTGATGCTCTATCGAGGCACATCTTATTGTGTCAGAAGCTTTCACAATCATTGGATCCCATACTACCTACCCTTACTAACGAATAGTCCTTCTTCTCTTCAATGCTGAGTAATCGTTTAACTTTAAGATACTAAAAACAAATGCTATAAATCTTGTTTTGCAGTTAGCTGAAAATCTTATGTATCAGTTCTCCACGACCTTCCTCCTGCATCAAAATTTAATGGGACGTTTGTGTAATTTGCTCGCGAGATAATAAACAAGCGAAAGGAAACTTCGCTAGCAGCAGCATATCGAACGGTAGTAATACGATCGCATCATCTTGCCAGCGAGACAGGACATTAAATTCTTATCAAAAACCATTTTCTTGCATTTATATCCATCTCTCTGCAGCATGAGTATCTATGAATCGAACGGCGTGAGGGAACCCTAGTAAACGCATTGATGTGTTTGTAAAGAGATTTCTAATAAAATTACGCTAATAAAAATCGCGTGTCAGCTTGGCTATAGCACGCTATCGGTTCCTGTTGTTGACAGGACATCGCATAAGGAGAAGCTAATGTAGCAACAAGGAAGAGGTGGAGAGAGGAATGGTGAAGTCTGTCAGCTTGTAAGCGAGTTAGCTATAGCAAACAACTGTCGAATATAAAGTTTTCATGGGGAAGATATTGCCGCCGTTGACATTTTTACAACGTGGTGAATTGCCTAAATCTTGCAGGCATTTTTTTGCAAAAACTTCGCCACATCATCATGACACAGTGCGTTTGTTGACTGTTGGCTTCGCCGTCGAAAAAATAAATAAACATGGCGTACAAACATCTCAGCCCAAACCGAATACGCGGTAAATAATGTGAATTGTGGAAAAAATATTCATCTATCTCGATTCTAGCCGGGAAGTGAAAAAAATGAGTTTCGAGTTGAGTGTATTATATGTATAGAAGCTGCCGGCTCTGAAAATCGAAACAACAATGCTTCATTGGCGAGAAGCTATGGACTCTGCAGCTGGGAGCGAACATCGTTTCTTATCCCGCGAGCTATTTGGCGCCGAAGAAGGAATTGTTTCTGGTTGTGCTGTCTCCTTTTGGCCATACTCGCTGCGTCCTGATGATGTCAATATTTACGACATGACATTTTAAAGGAAATTGTTTATGCGAAAAACATGTGGAGGACCGACACACTTTTCACTTGCCACACTTTTGCTTTTTATTTATTCAGGCATTGGATTTGTTACCCGAAGCATCAGATAGAGATAATATACACATCGAGGAAGTAATACTGGTTGGAAAACATATAAATTGCTTCCAAAAGTGTCGTTCAAAAACATATAAAATATATTTGACAGGATTTTTTACAATCTGATGGTGATACTAGCTTCCGAGCTCGTTTTTATAATATCGATTAAATTTTGGATGTAGGTGGCATGAATCTATTCATATTTAGTCAAATCTGCGATTTAATAATTGTTAGACCAAGTATTTGCGTTAGGCTGTTCGGACGAATCCTAATGATTTTCGGATAAAAAATCGAAAATGGATACTTCTTTCTGCCAGTGTAAAGCAGTACAGCAGGCGCACGAAAGCCGCCTCATGTGCAAACGTAGTAGCAGAAGGAAAATGTTCATATTCATTTGTACAAAAACTAGGAAAGCTTCGAGCAAATAAATTGTGGAGTGTTGAAGAAGATGAATGTACCAAACAGGAAAAGTAAAGCGTCGGCATATATTCGGTAAGATTTTCGTGTAATGCATGAAACCATTACCGATCCATAGTCTGTAAATTTATTTTTAACATTGCATGTTCTAGGCTGATAAGGCATGGACAAAGGGAACTTTGAGCTTTCAGCTTTATAACTTTATAAAAAGAACTTTTTGTGAAGCCCGACATCGTATTCTTGCATTACCGTCATCTAAAAGGAATGCGAATTGAAGCTTTGGCTGGCGGCCGATCGTACCTCTGCAGAACCCGGAATGTGTGAATATTGCATACTGAGTGTGACGCTCATTGGAAATTCCAATAGCGTATTCTCGCAGCTACTAGGGGGAATCGGTGGTCTTGTTTTTCATACATTTTACTTAAACGTGATGATTAGAAATGATTTGAAGTATGCCTTACCAGCCTAGGACATGCAATGTTAAAAATAAATTAACAGACTATGGATCGGTAATGGTTCCATGCTTTTACCTAGTACTATACTCTTCGCGAAACGAATTCAACGGTCAAATCCCATACAAAAAGAGCTTTTCAATTCGTCAGTAAAGCTCTTTTGTATGGGATTTGACCGTTGAATTCGTTTCGCAAAGAGTATAGTACTAGGCATTACGCGAAATCTTACCGAATAGATGTCGACGCATTAATTGTCCCGTTTGGATATTACAGTTCTACAGAACCACATACATATTTATAGGACATCCCATATTGGTGTAAATTAGAACTTTTTTTTTCTTCAAAAATCATATGATGACTATTAAATCGACACTCTTCGTGTCCTTATCAAATTACGTTTAACGAATTTCGAGTGACGATACCATTCGAAATTCGAGCTTTCTTGAATTTACTTCCTAATCTTCATCGACATACATAACTCTAGATCATATTCCAACTCCTTTCTGTTGCTTGGGACATTGAAATCAGATCTGCATAGTCTTCCTTAATAAAATCACCTGAGCCAACAATGTACTTACCGATCCTTCGACAATCGAATTCATTCTTTTCTAATCTACAATAGTCATTGTAGTTGAATTTCTTGCATGCATAGTGTAATAATCGTACTTCGATCTTTGCGCATAGAAATCACAATGACACGACTCCATTGAGTCCAATCTGTTAAGGACATTGTGCAAAACTTTGCGTGGCGTCGACTTTACGTAGAACGATGACGAGGCGATGGTGATACTCGATTTCCTCGCTCGCTCGCATTTCCAACAGTCACAATCCACGTACAAACGAACGTTTACGTTTTGATCCTGTTAAGTAGAAAATGCTATACCGAATTGCTGGTCGTTTCGAAGAATAGGAGTCAGTCACAGTGGCAACAACTCCCTTATAAGGTACAATTCAATACACCGGATTCGAGTTACCTAGGCAACAAATCACAAAAGGACAGGAAATATTTTGGCAGTTTCAAGTGCTGATGGCAGATAAATTTTTGGGTACGTATGTAATCGAAATCTGTGAGAGAAAATATATACGCGTACGGAATTGGCAAAGGTAAAAAGTTGAATGTGAATCGGAAAAAGAATACAACACAAAATAGAAAACACGAAACAAAACGTATGGCGGATGGCTAGTATAGGCGAGTCTATGTTGGAACTAGGACAACGGCGATGACGAATCAAGAACGAGCCAGTGAAAGTGGCAGCGATAACAACGATGACGACAGTCGCAACAAGAAGAGGAGTCCTTTTTCAGTAGATATCCGATCTCTAGCTCATATATTTGATAGCTCGACTTTTTTCCCGGGGAAAAAGAGTAAAAGATAGGACTTGAACCTTTTAGTTTTATTGCATTTACCTTGACACTGGGAAAAAAGCTTGTTCTTCCCGGTAAAGGGTGTTATCTGTTTGTTTTGAGTTGGGGTAAATGTTTTGAAACTGGAAATTCAGTCTCAACGAAAGAGAGTCACGATAAATAAATGACAAAATAAACAAAATAAGTCATAGTTGTTCAATCCAAATTGAAGACTCAGTTAATGTATTAATAATCGGGGTCTTAAGTAGGGAGGATGACATATTGATAGCCATTAGTGACAGAATTGAATTTTCGTCATTTTTAAGCTTTATTTTATTTTAGCTTAAAAGCATTCAGATAATATAAATGACCAATATAATGTGCTGTTTTCTGACAAAGCTACAAGCTGACAAAATTCACCGTAGCAACAGATTGCTTGTACACAGATAGAGCGAACTATTTCGGTAGCCAAACACTTTTACAGTGTCTTGCAGTACTTTTAATATATGCTACTCATCATTATACTCAGTCGAACGATAGTACAGTAAACACTCCCAGTATTATGTACATATTACTATGTACTTATCGTCTGATATGGATATAGTAGAATACACTGGGAGTCAGTGGCGGCACGTGGTTTTGAGACTAAGGGAAGCACAGCAAAATATATAAGCATATAATATAGATAAACATACTTATGAAGCGCGTAGTAAACTATACATGCGATTTTTTTGAAATATCGTGTAAAAAATCAATTAGGTATTTCAATGCTGACCATATTTGCATTAAAAGCTAATGTCAGCACTAATATCAAAAATCTCACAAAAGTTCAAATTATGTATTTGAAAGCAAAAAAATTTCTAATTTCTTCAATTTTTTTTTAATTATAAAAAAAGTTCAATTGAAAACATATCACAGGCTAAATAAATGGTGAAAGTTTTTTAATAGCTCAAAATAGAGGATATAATGCATCTTTTAGCAAATTCAATTAGAGAGCCAATGCCACAATAAAAATTAATTCCTCATATAATTTGCAATAAAAATGCCTAATATAGTTACCTTTAGCAAACAGTTGACTGAGCGAAATTAGTGGTCTTGGTTGCTAAAACTCAATAAGATCCTCAATGAAAAAGACTACTGCAGTAAATACTCTATGGCACAATCACATCAACATTCCGCATTAAAATCCATAATAAACGGGTAAATATTAACTTTGTGAAACAGAATCTATTCAATACGCTCTCCTTTTTATCGAGCTTTATGCTATAATTTACTTTAAAAACTATCCTTTTATCAATCTTTAACCGACCGTATTAATACTGACAATACAAAAAAATCAAGTCTAAAAAATTATAACAGGTGCGTTTTTTTGCGAGAAGACATAAAAACACGCACCTAAACACGCAACTATAAATGCTAAAGAAAGCACTCCAGAAATTTTACATAGAAATAACGTCAACATAAGCGTCCAAAGTAATCAAGTGGTCATATCACCCAAAGCACCTGAACCGAGAAACTCATTTTGCGATAGTAAACCCAAAGCAGATACAAAAAAAAACCGATCTGGAGAAAATTACACTCGAAACAATTTAACTCCTGCAACTTGCATCGTACATATACCATACGAACAAAACATAAAAGGCATCAAATCAGAATGGAAACAACTCGTAAGAAAAGGAGCAGAAGAGAATTTACAAATTCTGTAACGTAGATCATGACGGGAAACAGAAACATAATAGAGACGCGGATGACTTTTCAGCGTCAACATAGACATCCAAAGCAATCAAATGGTCATTTCACCAAAGCACCAGAACCGAAAAACTACGTATTTTGGGAAAGTAAACCCAAAGCAGACACAAAAACCGATCTGGGGAAAATTGCACACGAAAAAATGTAACTCTTATGGGCCGTTCAGACAAGCGTCCATGCGTCCAGACGTCCATGCGATCTAGCGTGTTTTGCTTACACGAGTCAATTTGATTTTGTTTATATAGGCGGGTCTAAAGCGAAGGAGGTGGAGTATACTGATTCATGTACAATAGATTTTAAAATGATTTCTTTCGCTCAGTGGCATGTGTGGATGATTCGTTGGTGATCATTTAAATATATGTTTTGTGGATGATTGTTTTCTTATATAATGATGTGGATAATATATATTTTGCATCCTTACGTGCATGACTATTACGAAAAAAAATTGAATGCATCTGAATATCTAGACACAAACATATATATGTAGGTATATATAGTCAATGGATTAGTATATACAATTTTCTGTCACCAATATATTTGTACGGAGCAAAAACAACATCATTATAAGCGTGTAAAATCCATCCCCTTATCGCCTTAGCCCCGCCTTCAAAAAACTGGATTTGAGTTGACTTGACTCGTGTAATCTAAAAACGCTTGGACTCGTGGACGCATGGACGCTTGTCTAAATGGCCCATTACTATTCTATTCCCCACATGAACATCACAATAGCTTGCACCGTACATGTGTACATGTGAACAAAGCAGAAAATGCATCAATTCTTAAGGGGAACGGCTCAAAAGAAGAGAAGCAGAAGAGAATTTACAGAATCATGAGGGGAAACAGTAACATAACAGGAGACGCGGATAACTTTGCAGCGTATTAAGTTCATTCATTAACAAAGATTTTTGGGTCGTTCAGCGGGTGGGTCGGGAAAGGCTTTTTTGAATTTCTCTATCCAACAAGACGCTGAGAACTGAGCCAGCGTCCACGATACTTTTTGAATACACTGATTGTAAAATTTTTGTGAGCATCATTTAGGTAAAGCGTCTAAGTAGATCTATGCGAAAACCACAAGTGTGATCATTGAAACAAGATCAATTCAGTGTTCTGTGTACTACATCTCAATGAACTGTATGTTTTGAATTGAATGGTATGCAGTGCCTGTAGTTTGTAGTAAAACGTTTGAGTTTTCGTTGCGTCGCTGTAAATTTAACGTGGAAGCTCTGCAGTTGGACTGTTATAAAATAAAACCATTTGATTCATAGTAGCGATGGAGTTTTGACTTTTGTAAGAAAATAAATGTTACTACATTGATTGTAAATTTTTTGATTGTTACATATTGATTATTTAATCAATTTTGTGGTTTAGCAAGGGAAGCACTGCTTCCTTTGCGTACATCAACGAGCCGCCCCTGCTGGGAGTACTGTGCGTAAAAGTGTGTTGCGTGCGGTGTGCGCAAAAGTGTGCTGTTTGTAAAAGTAAGCGGTGTGCGGTGGGTAGTTTCACCCTTCGCTAATACACCCAAACATACAACATTTTTCCAAACATAATAGGTGCGTTTTTTTTGTGTGTTCAAAAAACGCACCTAATATTGTCAAATCGTTTACCTGGTATCTAGTTTCTCGACCATCTTATTGTGTCAAGTGACGATGAGATTTGGTTTGCAATGTCTACGACGGAAACTATAATTTTTGTTAGAGCTACAAGAGGGGATCATGTTGAATTGGTCCAAAGGTTGATTTCACTAGGTTTTATATGAAATAAGAAATAGAAAAATAATGCATTTTGACTCTGAGTTTATTGTGATCAGCTGAATTCACTATTTAGAACAATAGGTGTCTGATTTTCACGGTCCGAATGAAAAATAATCCACAACAATCAACAATTATCACAAACTTGTCTGATTTGACTTGAGCTAGCTCTAAGAAAGTACCTCTGTGAAGAGCCTTCGAGCTTATCCCATTTAAGGGGGTATTCTGGTCTAGAAATTTGATCAAATCGATTTTTTTTCGTTTGCATATTTTCAAAGTTTAGACCTTTAAAATAAGCTTTTAAAAGAATTTTTGGAAATTCGAATTATTTTTGGAGTTACAGCTATTTTCGTGACACGCCAACTAACTGCCCGAAACGAGACTCCAAGTTTTAAACGCGTTTTTCTCGGAACTACTTTTCTCGATACGGTTGACATGATATCTCTAGTTGTAATGAACCGATTTACGTGAAATTTTGCACAAACCCTCTTAACATTATTGGTTATCGTCTGACGTAGGGGTTTTTCAAATTTTTCTTTCTACTATTTATTAAAAATCCCCAAAGTTGAAAAAATGAGGCAAAAACCAACTTTTTTTTTTACATGGACGCCATTTTGTAAAAAAAAAAGTTTTTTCAAATCGCCTACGTCAGACGAATTTCACATACTTTTTATTACAGAATTCACCAAAAATTTATGTTTTAGACCACCAGGAAGGTTGGAATCATGTCAACCATGGGACTAGTTTTTTTTTGAGCCTTCACTTCGCCGGCCTGTATCTACATCAATTTTTATTTTTTGTATTTTTTGAATACATTTTTGTACTTTTAATATGTTAATAAAAGACTGGTAAAAAATATATACCAAAAATGTTTATGGTTTTTTTTTATTGCGCCCGTAAAATCACCTCAAAATCGTGCCTCTAGACCAGAATACTGCCTTAACTCGTAAACATCGAGTTTGAACAAAGTCTCTCCCAACAACTTTACCGAGTATTGAACCCCGACCGGTATGGATTTGTAAAAGGGAAAATTTTTATATTTTTCAATTCATTTGCGTTGTTTACAATTGACATTTACACTCAATCACTGGAAAAGATAATGCATTTTTTGTAAAGACTCTGTTGAACAAACACGACTATCAAATTTGAAGTAATATATCTTTTATGATAAAAGTATTTTTCGTTAAATGATTTCCTTACTAAATGCACCTAAAAGATGTAGTAAGATTTATTCTCCAGCTTGATTAAATCTAAAAGCAACAAAATACTACACCAAATTTTCTCGATTCTCCTATTATATCACGTGCCTTCTAGTTGCAATCGATATTTCCTAGCACCCACCTGATGACTTCCGATGAAAACCTCTACATATCCTTTCCATTTTCTACGACAACAATTTGAAATATCTATGACAGCTTCAAATTATAAGTGTTCGAATCCCAAACTCTGGACTCCCAACACTTCTCCATACATCACTGGTATTCCCGCAAAGACATTCACTTACAATTTCATCAATAACTATACAATCTTTCCATCCTTTTTACTTGGCACGAAGACAGCCACCTACAGCATAGAATGACAGAGTAACATCGGTACGGGAACATGCAGGGAACGAGAAGTTTCGTAAGAACATGACTTGCTTACTATTCTTCACACGAAGTTTATGGTCATGGAAATCTTCTTCGTGGAAAGGACATACGAAAAGTACCTTTCTCAAAGTCAGCAACATTAAAAGCTTGGTCCAGAAAATGATCCATTCACATATGGCCCCAAGGTGGTCATGTGCGGTCCTATGAACATGAACGTTTTTTGGTTCTATGATTATACTCCTACGTGGTAGATTTTTAGCGAGTACTTTAGTGCAGGTTGAGATCTTCTATAATGTAGATGCCTGAGTTTTCGTTACGGTCGGGATATTGACTTTTTGTCATAGGAAATCCAAAAGAAAAATTTAAGAATTTCGATGAGGCACCCATGGTTTAGGTATGTAAGTATGACAAGTTTTGATTGAGGTCTGTGAAATTTAAAATATTAGTTGCAAGGAACTATAGGCGAACCAAACGCTATCCGTGCGTTAAATTATCTTTATAACTACTACAGCTGCATCATCCATTTATATTAAATTCGGTTAGTATAAACGATGATGCAGATAGTCGAGCAATGAAAGTAATCAGTTCAAGCTACTTTAATCATTGGATTCAAGATAAGCAAAAATATGTGAGGTTCATGAAGTGTATTGTTTAAAATATCCAAGCACGCAGCACGAATTTTTCATAATTTAGCCAACACAGCTATCACCTACGCCAATCTCACTCGCAGTACTTACAAAACTCTCCGTTGTCTCTGAGTGTTCAGTGATATTATCCAACATAGCGAGATTAGAAAGTTAGCTGTTAACTAGTTCGAATCATTACGTATGCATAACAGCATAGTGTTTGGCGAATTCTCTCAAGCCACCGTCGCTATAAACATATTAAACCATCCTGAAACAGTTTGTCATAGGTCTATGCGTCGCACCATGTAGTTAGATCCTACAGCAACAAGGGATTTCCTGTTACTGAATATTCATCTATTCATTCATATCCTTGCAATTTGCTTTGCTGCTTGGTTTCGCGTAAATGTATTTCATTGCCGAATATTACTTCGGCACGGCAACGGTACAAACATTCGAATTGCCAGCTTCAACCATTAACTTCAGCGAGAAAGTCATCAAAACTGTACTTTATAGGCAATAATTTGCGAAGGGAGTATTAAGTCTAATGTTCACAGCTCTCGGTCTGCCCGCTTAAGATGTATGCATGCGAATAAGGCAAGTTCTAATGTGTTTTGGAAATTTATCCACGGTAAATTATAAAATATATCACAGGGTACAACATGGCATCGTTGTGCAGTTATATTCAAAATAGATAATGCAAGTTGCCGTTATGAACGTTGTGAAATACGAAGCGGTAAGGATTGTTAAAATTAACGAGAAGTGCAGTTGTAAAGTTAATTTCGCAAGGCTGCAAATCGTGGAACTAATAATGGTGGCGAGTAGATTAGTTTCAAGCAATATTTACAGTTCATAAAAGATGAATAATGGATGATTATTTGAGGGTGGAAACTCTTTATGCTAAGTGCTGGACGAAGTAATTGGTGTTTTATTTGTGGTTTTGTCACCCTTCAAAAATATTTGAACTAGGGAGTTTCTTGACATTTTTAACCAGACGCATCTTAAAAAAAGCTCATGTTTTAAAATTACAAAAACAAAAACTAAAGAATGTTTCAGGCCATTATCTATTTTGAATATTTTCGGATATTTTTAATCTAAATCTTCTCGTCAATCGTACATACATATGGGTTGAGCTTGACAAAGTATCGATTTACGATATTTACGGCAACCATTACAGTCGTATTTTTTTCTCTTTGATATTTATGAAATTTCTTTCAGCATTAGTTTAGTCGAGTGACTTCAATTCAACCAGAAATTATATGTTTACTCTGAAAACAACAAAGAACCATACAGAAACCATCAAAGTTCTTTCAACCACGAAAACACATTGTTTTATCTCTCCTATATTTTTTCGTCAGGCCAACGTCAACAGTCAACTTTATATCTTCTCTCGTAAGACAGACTGGCACGTCCTTGCGTACCGTTAATCCGCAGCAAAGCAACTTGTATTCAATTCGCCACGAATCACTACGTATAAATACTTTCCGCCAAAACTTTTTACGATAGATTTTACGAAGCGCCGAGCAGCGTGGCGGGGCGGCAAGTATTAAGAACGGAAATAACGGCAGCCATGACTCTATAATCATAACAATTCGTCACAACGAAGACAAAGGGATACAGCTCCTTACTGACGTTGTGGCTGCGGTGATGCGAGGTTATGGAGGCTGTGTCGCCACAATGACTGAGAATAAGGACTAGAGGTGGTATTGATTGTAATCGACTTTGAATCCAATGAATTGTATGAATGGATAAGGAAGGCCACGACGAACGGAGGGCGCAATGAAGACGAACTATGTAGTCGCTTTTCATGCAACTGATAAGCGATTTCTTTTTCTAGCCCGCTTTGAATGCCCTATCTGTTTTAACACAAACAACCAATTACTTTGGGTTTTCTTGAAGCAATTGTTTTTACGGTTTTTTCGGCGCCTAGTTTGATAGCTTCTGTCTCTGTCCGCAGATAGACCAGATTACGGCGATACTGTATTGAATAGATATGAAAGTGAGTGGTTTGATGTTAATCATATCGAATTGGCTCCACTGTCCTTTGATCGCAGTGTTAAGGTTACATAATCTTGACTGGTACTACAACAGCAGCAGCTTAACTTGATTTCATTTTCGAATTGATTGTCCTTAACACGATTTCACAATCGAGATTTCTTTTATGGCCAAGTGACGAGAAACATCCAGGATGCAAGAGCGTAAGCATTCCACCAGCATTGGAGCCTGAAACGTGTAATACTAAAGCGTAAAATACAGGTTGAGCGAAACTTGAAGTCCTATTTAGAAGTGATTGAAATTCTTTTCAACTGAGATCTTTTGTAGATTTCGTTCAGATGCCATTGCTTTTATTAAAGGATTAAAGCATGTATGTATTTGAGTTGTACGATGAGTGAGAAGTTTCAGTCGATGAAAGCGATAGACATTTAGAGAGTTTGCGAGTAATTGCTGGAAAATATAGACAGATACGAATGTTTGATGGTTCTGGTCAATTTTCCAATCGACAAAGGGAATCTTTCATCAACTTTTTCAATTTGCAAAAAAGCACGGCAAAGAGTTGGATGAAGGGAGTAGCTTTGATAAAAGAGTAGTAAGCGATTATTGACGAGATTCCGATGAATTCGGTCTTATGAGTTATATTGAAGGTACACTTAGGTGCGAGTATCTTGAGTTGGATGATTTTTGTACTACGGGCAGGATGATGGGTTACGGTATGAGCTTTTTTTTCTGAAATTAGTGTATGTATGTCATTTGTGATTTTGTTTTGCAGTATGTGCTATTGATATGAGTCAAATGTTGTGAAATGTACACATCACATTTTCACATTTTTCTCCTAGATTCTAAATATTGTCGTATTCACCCTGAAATTTATATAATCAATTACTTATTTCAATTCTTACTCTTTGATTGGATGATTTCTCGAATCCTTACTCTTCAATTGACATACTTAGTCAGAAATAGAAAAATCTAAATCTACCTGAAGAGCGAAGAACGAAAAGTTGGAAACACAGTTTGATAAAAATATATTAAAAGTATAGTACTGTTAATTTTGATTAAAAAAAAAATTAAGTGAGATGGGAGAAATTGTACAATCATTTCAATCACTATATTTATTTATTTGGTAGCTTAGTGTAGTTTCTGTTAGAGCTAAGTACTACTTATATGTAACACCAGACTTTTTTCATCGTCGTCATAGTGCACTGAAAAAACACATAGCGCCAGACGCCATAGTTTATAGACTTCTGGCGCCATGTACATAGTCGATTTGGGGATTGTGATAAAATATAGCGCCACACGCCATAATACATGGCGAAAAGTACATAGGAGCAGGCTCTATGCTTATAGCCCTCCACGCCATGCACTATAGTCCTCCACGCCATACAGATGGCGTGGGGGTATATAGTATATGGCGTGGAGGACTATAGTATATGGCGTGGAGGACTATAGTATATGGCGTGGAGGACTATAGTATATGGCGTGGAGGGCTATAAGCATTACGTCAGCTCCTATGTACTATGGCAAGTGGAGCTATATTTTATCACAAATCGACTGAAATCGACTATGTACATGGCGCCAGAAATCTGCAAACTATGGCGTCTGGCGCTATGTGTTTTTCAGTGCACCAAACATAAATTCCACCAAATATAAATTCGATAAAATCGAGTCAACATACTCACTATTGAATGTTCCTGCTCCAGTGTGAAAATTCACCGGTCGAAGTATCGAAAATATCGCAGTCAGTACTTCAGTTCAAAATGAGTCAATTATGTAGACATAAGCTCTAATGTCACTTGCTGACATTTATACCGTTCCCTCACACAGCATGGCTGCGAGTTATAAATGTAGTGCCTTGGGCCACATTACATGGCTCATGGCACTATGTAATATAGCGTGTGGGGCCATAATTTCTGTGCCATGTAATTATGGCGCTGGGAGCTATACTGCATAGCTCAGGGCACTATGTACATAGCGTGTGGGACCATAAATGCTGCGTCATGTTACGTAGGACCACGCGCTATGTAGATTCTGACATTATGGCGCTGGGAGCCATATTGCATAGCTCAGAGTACTATGTACATAGCGTATGGGGCCATAAATAATGCGCTATGTTACATGGCTCTGGGCACCATGTGGATTTTTTCCAGTGTGTTGTAATCTAGCTTTTGCTCTAGCAAGCAGTTGCCAGTGCAGCATACTTTTTAATCCTTTTGCTCATGGGGTGTCAGGTTCCCTTTTGTCTTGGTTTTCAACCTATGTTTCTGGTCGTTCTTGTGCTGTATCTGTGCAATCCTCCACCTCTTCCCCTTATTGCCCAATTTTCGGTATGCCTCAGGGCTCTGTTCTTGGTCCGTTATTATTCCTAGTCTTTATAAATGATCTCCCTTCTTTTATTCGTTCTCCCTGCCTCTTGTTTGCTGATGACTTCAAGATTTTCAAAGTAATCGAATCTACCAACGACTGCCTCCAACTCCAAAACGATCTCTGTTCTCTTTGCGACTGGTGCTCTACTAATTATCTTACTTTGAACATATCCAAATGTCATCAAATGTCCTGTACGTTTAAAATGTCACCCGTAATATATTCCTGCACACTGTACGGATCTTCCATTACGGCTGTTGATAATTTTAAGGATCTTGGTGTGTACTTTGATTCAAAGCTCAGATTTGACTTACACATTGCCTATATAACCGCCAAGGCTTCTCGTGTGTCCGTTTTCATTCTTAGATGCCCTTCTTCGTTTACTAGCATCGCTACCTCTTTCCATCTGTTTTTTTCACTGGTTCGTAGCATTCTAGAGTATTGTTGTCAAGTGTGGTCTCCCCGTCATAAATATCTTAACGAGGCAGTGGAATACGTTCAGCATAGGTTTACTCACTCCCTGTTGTTTAAATTCAATATCCCTAACTGTGGGTATAGTGTTCGTCTATCCTCATTCAAAATTCCTTCACTAGATTCCCGACGAGTGTTCCTTGACGAGTGCTTGCTTTTCAAGCTACTCCATTGCCCTATGCTCTCCGATCTTGGTCGTATGCTGTGTATGCGGAACGTCAATCGATCGGATAGATTTCAATGAATGTTCTCTCTTCCCTTCGCGCGATCTGGTGTTTATTTTAACTCGTCGCTAGTGCGTATCCCCAGGAAGCACAACGATCTTCAGCTTGGTCCTTTTCCGCTAACGTTCGCACAATTTAAATCACAAATTAAAGATTTCATTCTTAAAGTTCCTTATGATGTTTGATTTTCTTTTAAATTTTTTTTACCGTTTCGCACTTTTTTTCATATTAACTTGCATATTGGCATTAATTTTTTTATTTTCAAATATGTGTTTATTTAATATTTTCAAATATATGTTAATTTTTCTTTTTTCTTTTTTAATATCTTTTTGGCTTTGTCTAATATTTCTATTTTTATAAGTGGGCAGCAGCCTATTAAAATGGATTTGAATAAATAAATAAATAAATAAATATACATATAAATAAAGAAAGAAGAAGAACACTTCCACAAAACGATTTTAATACTAATTTTCTTCGAAAATCAGTGAAAATGCTTTGAAACATACAACGCAATTTTCAACATCAACAATGATCGAGCGTATTTCAAACATTTTAAATAACCCTTCAAGCAGCACTGAAAAAAAATAGATATTTTTCCTCAAAAATCTTATTAGTACTAAAAGCTTCCAAAAAATACCCAGAAATCTTTTAATCCACTAGTGTATTTTTCTTAGAACATCTGCTCTTGCTGAAAACATAATCCTCCCTCGATATATCAATTTAACCTACCGAGTCACAAGAAATTCATCTTTATTTAGTCGTCCTCTTTCCGAAAAAAAACTTCAAACTTACCTTTTAGCTGCCATTACCACACAACAGTGTCGGTATTTATCCTTCCGAAACTTGTAAAAACTCCGGTAGTTTCGTCATCCCAACAAATTTGCTTCCTTTTCCTTTTTTCAGTAGAAAATTTAAAGGATTAGAACTTTGTTTGTACTGCTGCATTATCCACCTCTACCCCCCCTACGCTTCGGACAAAATAACTTTCCAGATAAACCGAAAAACCAATATCACTACAATTTCGCTCGTGTTGCTTGGGGTGTCCCTAACCACGCAAAAAACCGAACCAGCTGTCTTTAGTTTCGAAAGTATGAGAGAAGAATCAGAGAGCGGAAAGGAGAAATTTTTCCATTAGAGAGTTTCATTCAAAATTGTTTGGTATTTCCGGAAAACAAGGAAATGTAAAGTGGAGTACGTTCCTATTATTCTTGGAGAGTATGTTTATTTATATTAAGTACGACAAGGAAAACGTGGAAAACAGAACGATTGCGACAGTAGAAGCGACAAAACTTGTAGTGCTGCTAGTGCGGTTAATCGTCAACAAAGTAGGATTTGAATAGAGGATAATGCTGGCCGTTTGTCGGTGTAAAAGTTTCATCTTAGAAGTACTGTGGTACCGATGTGGTGGCGGTTAGCCGGATTTGCAACATTATCTCTAGAATAGTTTGAAATTTCGCCAGTACCCGGTAGTGACCACAATAATACGGTTCGGTTTGCATTGATAAAAGTTTTCCAGAGCTTCGAACTGAGCGAAAGCAAAAAAAACTTTTCTTTTCTGGTCGAAAATCTCATTTTCGCACTTTTAACTGGAAACAAATTACAAAAGTCAGAACCTAAATGTAACCTACATCTTCGTCAGAATGCAGGATAAGTCAGGTCGGAAAAATTATAATGGCACTTTTCAATCATCAATAATGTCATCAGAAATTGATATTGATTAGCATAAAATATTTTCGAGCAGATGCTTCTCGTGCCATAATATTTCCCGGATAATAAACTGCGGTGATTTGCAATTTTTCTCTGAAAATAATTCAATATTTCAAATTCCCGATTACGGAAAACCAGTCGTAGCCGGGGAAAAAACCTCTGAACGAAAATTTAATTATTCCGCTCAACAGTGAAGTAAGCAGCAGTCAGTGCAACAAGAAGTCGAGAAATCTTTCCACTCCGCCTGCAACACGATATTATCTCGCGCCTCATTCGGGGAACAAGCGTAAGTAGGATCCTGTTTGAGCTTTAGACATTCAGCTTGTCCGGAAAAAAGACAACAAAACATTGGCATATCTAGTTCGGGTCCCGAAAGGCAGTGAAGTTAGAATTTCGAACAAGTAGTAGCTATCGCTCTACCGGACTCACTTGAAGTTATGCTAAACAGCCGCAGGGTGGACTGATAAGTTCGCTGGCATTCTCGCCGGATTCCGGATAAGAAAGTTTCCCATTTTATGCAAATTAAACTCATGTCTACTTTTTCGTGACGACGGCTATAGCAATTGTACGGTCGAAAGTGGAAGTCGGAGACTGGGAGCAGAGCAGCAGCCATGCCATGAGAGCAGTGGACGCCCGAAGCCATTTCGAAAAAGTACACAATAAACCAATTTCCAAGGGATCAAGAAAACGATAGTAATAGGTTTGCTGGCTCACAGGACTCCGACGCAGGCAAGGGAGTTTTCCGCTCACTGACTACAAACATCTTGGAGATCTCAAAGTTCGGAACAGAAACCAATACGGCGCGTATGTATGCACCCACCACATATGAATATGTAAAGATGCCAGCCTGCCTCGAGCAATTATGTTCCAGCATATAAACTTCCAGAACGCCTAGACTAGAGGTACGTTGACGTTGTTGGGATTTCAAGTCCTTTCCCTATCCAGACTTGGGATCCGTGCCTCTATCCGCAGCACTGCTGATATCTGAACTCACACAGGACTCGCAATTCATTTTTTTTTTCAAAAAAGTACTAAAACTTATTGAAATTAATATCACTTATAGGAATAGTGGCCGTTGCGCTAGTCTGTTGACTTTGCATAGCCAGAAGTTTTTCGCTAACCTATTTTCTTTTGCATCCATCCCGTGCAAAGTTGTGAATTTTGAAACAAACTTCAGGTGCATTTGATAGCGGGAATTCTTGAAATATTGTTGCTGCTGTTGCATGTATTATTCGCTCCTTGGCTGCGTATAACTGCATAGTTGCATCTGTTCCAGAACGCGACGCTCTGGCTCTTTATATTCATTAGATGGAGAAACGAGTTTGCCAAGAGTCGCAATTGCTGCCACTGCTGTTTCTTCTCCTGTTGCCGTTGCTGCACTCCTCGCCACACTGTATGCAGCTACGTCTAGAACTCGCCCTGTATGCTCCTATGTCGCGTAAAGAAAACTTTTGCAATTGGAGGCCCCTGGAAAAGTTTTCTGCTTCCGAGTTTAGTTCATTGCCTATTTCTTTGTCGTTTTCTACTCTCCGTAACTATGTCTGGTTTCCGCAAAGTCGTTGCATGTGCTACGGATTAAGTGCGAGTATTATGGCGGAGCTAGGGTATTAAACGAGTCGAGTTTCTTGCTGACAATCTCAAATGAAATTTGTCTGTGTGCAGGTAAATTGACAAATTAATTATTTATTGGAGATTTTCGTGTCTGCACGGTTTAGGTGGAACGGATTTAGATATGGTGGTAAAAGAAGGCAGCTATTCTGCTCAGAGCACAATGCTTCGGTGCGCTTGGCATACTTACTAAGCGGAAATAGTTTTCGTTGGTGAATGTCATTAAAATTAATACAGTAGGATTTGTGCGAAGTTGTTAGGAAGTTTTAAAAAACGATGTTTGAATATCATGTCTTGTAAAGATTTTATTCAATCAGCTTCAAACAGATTTACGAAGATTCTTCGGGAGAACACCCACTTCTCCCGAAGAATCTTCGTGAAGCTGATGGACTTCGTCGCTGATTTTAGCGTAAAGAAGCTCTAACTGCATTTGATGTGAGAGGCCGTCACTTCAGGCTCCATTTTCGATGTGAAGAGAAACCCACTGCGTCCAACATCTTTTCATAGCTGAGTCTTGACTTTCTATGCTACCGTTATTCAGTCCTGCAATTTCAGCCTGTGACATTACAAGTGTTCTCAGCTGTGCTCCTGGATTTTTTTCGTCGACTATTCAAAAAAGTTAATAACCCTATAAGTACTGTCAGCTCAATAAAGCATCGCTATTTCTATGGGTCTGGCCGTTTTCGGTGCACTATTTTGTCATTTTAGAACCAAAACTTTTCGAGCTATTTGCTACTTCAAATTCCTGACTCCCTGAAACTCAGCAACAATTTCAGACCAGCATGTTCAATCTGGGCTGCGAAAATCCATCAGTCGCATAGGGGGAATAAAATGTAGTTTATGAACATATGCAACTGCCGTAACTTATTAAGAAAAAAATGCGTAACGTTTTCAGGCAAGTCACGTTGCGCGAGAAACCGATTATTTCTCCAGTAAGAAGCTTTCTGAAACGCTTATCCCGAATCCATCAACCACCCTCGGAAACGGATTGATACCAAAGCAGTGGTCGCGGACGAAACGAAAACGGCTAAACAAGTTTTCTTATGGAAGGTTAGATAGCTCTACAGAACTCAAGCTGCTCAGTAGTCAGCCAATGCCCTGCCTCAGTATTAGGCTGATATAACAGTAATACAAGAACTGAAGGACAGGAAATGGTGACTTAAAAAGACAAAATATGACTTATTCTACAGCTATCATCCAAATCACCATGTACTCGGGGTAAACTTCCTCGTCTGCCAAAAAATGAAGTCCCCCATCATTGGATTGAATGGCTTGGAACTTTGAAAGTCGGGGAAGCACAAATATTTTTGCAGAATTATCAAGTTGGTATTTCAGCGCACCCAATAAGTTGAAAGTTGACAGTACTATTCGACTTCCAAAAGTTTAATTCAGTGGTTTTCCTACTCACAATATCTAATAAATGTTTAAATAAGGCAAGAGATATAATAGAGATATATGTAATAATTTTTTTTTTAAATACAAACTCAAATAAGTGTTCCAGGTTACCACAAATCTATAAAGGTCATTTTCCTGTTCAAATAATTGAGGTGAAAATTATTGCCGCAGTGCAGCTTCTATAGCAAAACAGCCACAATTTCTAAGATAAAATAAATTCAATACTATTGTACTACCTTTCTTCAATAGTTCACTAGCTTTCTTCAAAAATTCGAATTCAAATTTATGCATTGTAAGCACAAATAAGCAAACAGATAAATCAAAAGGAATTTCAATCTAAATCAAATATTAAACTCTAGAGCTATGCAATAAGTCCATTGCAGAAATTAAACATGGAAATAACAACAGATGTTAAACAATAAATCTATTACAGTAGGCATACATACAAATAATATCGTAAACGTAGGCGTCCAAAGCAAATCAGCCTGTGGAACTGTAGCGAAACAGAAACCGAAAAGAAAACGCTGGAAACACTGTTGCATTAGTGCATAAAGATCGCTGGTCTGTTTAGCGGGTCGATAAGCAAGGAGTTTTTTTTTAAATTTCTCTACCCAAGAAGACGTGGTGATCTGAGCAGCGTCCGCGCTGCTGTTTGGGAAAATTCATTCCAAAGTTTTTATGACTAGCAATTGTTTGATGTTTGCTGTAGGACGTATGAACCCATGATGGGAATGTGCATTGACGTAAGATCGCTTCAATGTTGTATGTAGCATGTTTCAATACACTGGAATGAGCTGTGCGTTCTCGATTAGGTAGGAGATTCTTGAGGTTATGCCTAAAACGCTTGAGTTTCCATTGCGTTGTTTTAATGTTACTTTTGAAGTAGTATAAGTAGTAAAGTGCAAATATTTCGCATACAGCATTAATGAAGTTTTGTAAGAATTCAGTTTTTGATTTTAAATGTTTTCCACATAAAATCTAATAATTTGCTTTGGACTTTAGTATATATTATTAAACTGTTTTCCTTGTGAAAGGAATCTTTGGAAAGGAAGCACTGCTTCCTCTGTCCAATGACTAGCCTCCCTTGTAATACATCCTTTCACATCAGCCTCATAAAAGACAGCGGATTTACGGAGAGCTTTATAAACGCTTATGAACTAGTGGACAAATTTTACCGACGATGAAAAAGAAACATATTATGAACAGATCGGGTGGATTGTCAATGCCAGCACAAGGTATGATGTAAAAATCTTCCTTGGAGATTTTAACGCCAAAATTGGTCGGAACCTGATATTCAGGCATTGCGTAAGCACCCATGGTTTGCATGAGAGCACTAATGCTAATGGACAATGGAGTCATAGAACTAGCAGTATCAAAGAACTTGGACGTTGCGCGTACCAGGTTCCTATGTGAAAATATCTTGACGGCCACCTGTTTCTGAAACCAAGTTTCTGTCAAACAGATAAAATTATCGGAGCTGTCATAAAGGATAGCCTGATTTGCACCAATTTGGTTCTAAGTCCAAGAACGTTCTGGTAATAAAAACGAAAACAATGATTTTAAGCAGACAAAGACTGTTTAATTTGGCAAAACCCAGGCCTGAGTTTTGCGAAAATTTTCACACTGCCGGGCTTCAAATTTTTTAGCCAAAACACGAGTGGGTATGATGAGATTATATTGACATCATTGGATAATCTGAACTATCTGTAAGAGAACCCTTCATCCGGATCAAGCTGGTGGCACAAAAACGAGGTGCCACCACCTAGAAGTGAAGGAAAGAAGTATCTGCAGGAAGAATCCATGAGTTGTTCAAACCATCATGGTATTGGAGGATGAATCCGAAGTAATACAATCCTCGAACTACCTTGAGTCAATTGTAGCAGCCGACAGCAATATGAAGGAAGAAATACGGTGGTGGCTACTCAAATCCAACAGTCTACTACAGTTTATCAAGGCTCTTCAAATTTTGACCCTCACCCTAACATCAAAGCTTTTGTTGTACAAGGCCATGGGCTTGCCAGTACTCACTAATGGATCCAAAGCTTGGGTGCTGCGACCACAAACGGTTTTGCTGGTTGCGGTGAAAATATCTTGGTTGCAGCGCAAAATTGCCTTTTCTAATCTAGGGAAATTTAACATGATGCTTCGTAAAAATTAAAGGAAAGCTGGATTTGCGAAAAGAAACTTAAAAAATCCCCATCGATCTGAGCGTTGTGTTATATTTTTCACAGGGTCAAAGATCACCAAAAGTGATTTTTTTCTAAATATTTTAGTCTTGATCACCTCTACAGAAAAAAATGTATGACGAAATTATAGCTTGAAAGATTCTCTCCAAAAAAGATTTCATAACCTTTTCTTGTAACTAAAACCGGTTTTGAGATTTTTCAGAAACAAAAAAGTTGTATTTCTTTTTGCATTGGTCTTTTTTACGGCTTTTATCTTATCAGCGTTTGCTTTGATTCAACTACATGTCGGAAGTATTTTTAACGCTCTTAGCGAATAGGGTACACTTTTCAGGATCCAGCTACAGATTCACAGATTGATGTCGTTTGGAAACATATCAGAGGTTACCAAGATGCTTATCGCAAGCCATTCTGACTTGTTGACAAGCAAAATGTGTGCTTAATTCTTTTGAATGGAGATAATTTGGCAATCCTTGTTTGTTTCATGTTCACACTCATAGGCAAATTGATTTCATACACCTGAGTCATGTCTACGACTAATCGGAGAGTATCGTTATTTTCGTTTACAATTAACTTTTTCAGCATAAATTGCATAAATGGAATATGCGACTTAGCAACGTTAATGTAAACAATTATACTATAAACTAATATTTAAACATCTTCTAGCTAAACTTTTATATTCGAACACATATTTGTATTCAAATAAAAGATTTTACAATTTTCGTTGTCGTAAAAAATAACAGTCAGGCAAAAATTTTGCTTCATTAATTTTTCCAACATCTTTTGTAGATTTTCTCTCGTGCTTTTTTCCAAACTCCCATTAGCCTTAAGCATAACATTGTCCTCCTTCTCTAGTCTTAGTATCTAATGGTACATTTCACGAACAATATTCACTAGCATCTACCATTCACGTTTACGAGGTGGAAAACTGCGAGGGAGCATATGTTGGTAAGCTTTCACTAATTCAACGGATCTTATTCATGTGCTGATGGTCGGAGTGTGGATATTGAAACCTGCTGCCACAAGAGCTGCCTTGTAAGCTGCTGATGGTAGTTTTTGTTGATATTTTCAACGTATCGCTCCCGGTCACTGCTGCTATCCGCTCCGCATGAGAGAATATTATGATATAAACATCCGGTTGACTATACCATACCACATCCTTTATAGGTTCAATTTTTATTTTTATCGCAAAATTACTTGGCAAAGTTTTTTTTCCACCACAATATCACTACAAGTACACACATATCTTGCGTTGCATCGGCGGAGAGTATCTGACGTTGGATGTTTCCTATTCAAAAACTGCTATACTCATTGTTTCAGTGCAGTTTTAATGTTTCTCTTTTGGTCTAGTTGGTCGTTGTTCTCTGCAGCGCTATGTATCCTCGGTAAAAACATCGGCGAGCCTTAAAATCCTATCTCGTAATAATTGGGGATGCTTAAAGTGAACATTCCACAAAACTTTATTCGACCATTATCCTATAGGTCAATTATGTGTCAAATACACGAAACATTGAGGGAAAAAATTTTGTTCGTAGATATGCAACGTCAGGAACGGAGTAGTAGATAAAATGATGGACGCAAATATATAAAAATAAAGTTCTTACATTTTTAAAAATATGATACAACTTTAGACTGCAGTTGGTCCCGAACGACCATTAACTGTTATTATCTGTAATGGAGCTCAGCAAATATTAACGACGAAATTGTTTCAAAGTGATGGAAATTTCATTTAATGCTTTTTATCTGCTATGTGGTTGGAAAACATTGTTATAAATTTCTTGGTGGAATTGCAAATTGCTACATTCAGTGAAAATATTTTCATTTGAGTAATGTTCAGCTGATGGCGAAGGCTATAAAATATATTGTAGAGAAAGCGATGTGTAATATCTATTCATATACATTTGCATTAATGTTATATTGCAGTCACGACTCTATACTACCCTTCAGATTTCTATTTGAAATCAGCTCACAACTCATTCATCCATTCATTCATTCACCGTCGTCTGATTTAATTCGAGTAACACAAAAGAATTTCATTTCGCAAACGCGCTTTCCTGCTGTGTGCAGTAATTACGTTCGGCGCGTCATGCGGCAGGTGAATTGTCTAATAAAACGGTTGAAGATAAAAGAGGTCCTTTGAAACATTTCGAGTCCTTAAAATCGTAATTGTAAGTTCTACATGTACATTAATACTTTAAAGCAGACAAATGGAAAGCTGCCATTTAATAGTATACCATAGTGGTTAAAAATGCAAAGCGACTATTATAAACCAGACGTCTGGTGCTAAAGAAATGTAACACACCTTCGCATCAATTTCAGCTTGAAAATTAAAAAAACACATGTTACCCTTGCTATTTCGCACAACTTTTGGAGAGTTTATTGGAAGAAAACCTGCGACTGAGAATAACCTGAAGTTTGAAGCAAAAACACGCAAAATATCTAATAGCTCTTCACGAGTTCGGGTCCTTAAAAACATGGGCTTGGTTTCTTGAAAAACGATGTAGCTGGTAGGTCAGTTATGCCTACGAAAGTCGTTCGTTGTCGCGAAATAATGCCAAGATGTATTAACTGAGGAATATCCTTGTTTCGAATCAGGCAGAGGGAATTGCGCCTAAAGTAAACCTACCATCTAAATGAGTTTTTCACAGAGGAATTTAATTAAACAAGCTTGTTGTGTAGCGTAGGGCATAAGAACTTCCGACCGAAAACAACAGCTATTGTATTATATGTATGTGCGATTGTCTGTATTTCATGTGAAAAAATCCGGTTGCTATAATGCTGGTTGTATTAGAGTAAACGGACTGCTCTGGTCGTTTAATGAGACAAAATTGAGTTTTTTTTAGTTCTGTTTCTTCTGCTACGTTTCTAATTTCTTTGTAAAGTTACTTGAGTCGAACAGTAGACTCATGTAATTGGGATTGTGGTAGGGTGACTTTTTTTGATAAATTTGATAAGATATGGAAATTGTATTATTCAAACTAATAAGAAATTAATGAAATTCTGGAAAATTAGAGAAAGTTTGTTTTTAGGGTGGATATCTGGAGATGAATGAATTTGAAACAAAATATTTCTACTGTAATTGGGCTGTCATCATTTAACTTACATGGAAGCATGAAGCTACGTATTTAACTTTTGGTACGTATTAACTTTTGGTTTAAAAATATATTCTGAAGCCCACGTTGGGCGCCAACTTTCATAATCTTATTTATGGAGTAAAACTGCTCAGCTTTCGCCATCAAACTGAAAGTTAATTGGAAATTGACTTTAGAAATGTATTTTAATCACTTTCAGTCACGTGATGTCGGCATTTTTGATGAAGCGACGTTTTTTGGTAGATAGTAGGTACTATGCGAACATCAGATAACTAAACGTCTGAACGGAATGCAATCGGCCTATCTATTCTGATATGGACAAATTAATGATACGTATACATTGACTTTATCATATATGCATTAATTTTATCTGCATCTTCATTTTGATCCATTTATATATGCATGTACTCAGTAAACTAAGATGCAAGTAATTCTAGTAAGTACTTTGATTAACATATTTGGTCAGTCAATTTTTTTCGTGGGCAGTAAAAATCCAATTGGACTAGTTGTCTAAAACAAATTTTTAGTTTTATTGATGGTTTTTAGTTTTCAGACAATAGTTATTTGTATATTTAGTACCTATTCAATTCAACAAGCAAACTTCCCAATCAGATACAATTAGATACAATGAAATATAAAACAGCAGGGAGTAAATAAATTAAGTGAAGTTAAATTAAGCTAACTGAAATTAAGTAAAGAAAACCTTATTAAAGCAAAATTAAGTGAATTGAACAAAGTTAGTAATATTAAGTGAATTAGCCAAAGTAAGTGTAAACCAAAAAAAAGGAACCATAACATATCATCACTTTAGCAAGTGCCAAAATTCGTAGTAGCAAGTAGTAGGTCGGCTTTTACAAGGCTCAACTCAATGTCAAATTTTTCTCAGTACTCTTTTAAAGTTAATCTAACCATTAACATGGGTTAGCTCGACATTTGCAATGCACTTTGGACATTGTATAAAATTTCTGAGTTTAAGCATACAGCAAAATAAGCGAGTAAATTTTTGATAAAATATATCTGTGAAAATTGAGATTAGTGAAAAAAAAACGTTGAAAATTGTATGGTACATGAATCAGCGTACTTGGTTTCTTCCGCTTCACACTCGCCTTTTAACAACTCAAGATCAGTTGCGCCGTGTAAAAACCTGCTTAAAAGTTGAGTTGAGCTGAAATAATTATAAGTGTGGATAGTTTATGGTAGCACCAGTGGAAAGCATTATTTTCCACTTCCATTTCTATTCAAAAATTACGTTTAAACAATATGTCAGCTATATATGCTCATGCATTTTACCTTAGCTACTTTCGTGCTATACTTCAGATCAGAAATGGCTGCTACCATAGCAGCTATTCCGGTATTTTGGACAACCCGACTGTCAAATAGCAAGCACAAGAAAGCAGATATTTCGTGACATTGGCAGCCAGAGTAGCTGAAATAGCAGCTAATAGCTGCCATAGCAAGAATATTGAACACATTTCAGAACAATATCAGAATAAATAAAATTTTAAACACATGAGTGAAATGTTATTATAAGAGTCATTTATAGATGTAAGCTACGCAAAATCACTTTTCGACGTAAGTTATCTTGCTGGATAAAATTAATCATTTACATGACATTTTGGACAATATCCGTGTAATGCGAGAGTGGGGCTTTTTAAGTTGTTTGTATTTGTTAAGAATTTAAAAAGGCAAAATTTGTGAATTTTACTAGATATTTGTGAAGTTTTCAAAATGAGTTTTCAAATAGAGTCAAATCCAGGATATTCAAAACAAAAGACACAAAATTCAGCACAAACTCAACAGACTAGAAGAATCGGCGATTTAGTAGTCAATTTTGAATATGTTTGGTGTATGTTTAGTTGTTGCTTCAATGTATTTCCTGTAATCAGAATGGTTCTTTGCGAAACAGTTATCTTGTCTCAATGTTCACTTTCACACCGCTTACGTTGTGTTATGTAATGATTTTCATTTCAATAATTTAGACTGGAGTGCTGCCTATTTAGATATTATTTTGACTTATATCACTTTATTAATACTGTCATAGTTTTTTTCAATTTCCTCTATTTCAACACTAAATGCCAGCAATCGAATCCTGGACCTTGGTTTGTCCAATTTTCCAAAATCATCCTTTTCCTTGAGTGCTGCTTGTTCTTCTTATGTGCTTGCTGATCTTCATTATTCGAATTCTTGTGATCTGTTTCAATAATACTTTGAGGAGCAAAATCACTTCCTTTGTACGCTATGACTTCCGCAACTGTTTTTTTTCCTTTCGTGGCCCTGACATTGACGATACCTTGTTCAATTTGTATATTTTCTTCTTGAAGCTCATTCCTCAAATAATGGCCACATAATCGTTTTAAAAACTGAATTATTCTCTTTGGTTTAGTAATGATGTTCTAGCCATTCTCAAAGCGAAAAATGTAGCACCTAATTTATATGAGAGAACTGGTTAGCTTGCTGACCTGCATTTGGATAAAAAACTACGGTCTTTGGTGGAAAATACTGCCAGGCAGCTACATTGCTGGCTTTGAAGCATCAATCAGAAACAAGCACCCTAAATCCTTTCAAATCTTAATCCGTTCTCTAAGAAACTCTTCTATTATTCCCTATGGTACAGCTGCTTAAACTTTATATGAGATGTGTGTGAGCTCTTTACTTCTTAGTTTTCTCATTACAATGTCTTGCTTGTTCTCAAGATGTTCTCTACATTGTTTCTCCTGCGTTATATTTGTTTCGGGCAAACCACGCAGAAATCAAATTTCTGATGAACGGTATCAATCACAATACTCACTCCAATATTGCCTTTCAGCTCTTCATTTTAGTATTGGTATTGCGATTGCTCAGGGCATATGTCAAAAGTCGATGGTCAGTAAATATCTTTACTCTCCGCGATCCGTAAAGAAAACTACGCAAAGACTTCAGTGCCCAAATTACGGGCAACATCTCCTTTTCGTTCGTTGCATAGTTGAGCTCAGGAGGTTTTAGCGATCGAGAAAGGAAAGTAAATGGTCTCCCTTCTTGTGGATCTTTTTATTTTTCGAAAGCCTCCAAAGCTTCGGTGTTTAGTTGAATTTTTACCTTTCTGAACAGGTAATTAGAAACTTTACCTTCTTATCCTCTTAGGAATAGGGTTAGAGGGTTCGCAATTTTTGCGAAGTCCAGAATAAAGCGTCTGTAACGTGATAGACGGAGGAAAATCTACTATGGCTGAGACCTTTGTGGGTTAGCTTTAATACCTTGCTCCGAAGCAATCGATCCCACAAATTCTACTTCCTTCTTTAGGAACTCCCATTTGTCCATTTGCACTCTAAAGTTACTGGTTTTGACAGTATTCCAAATATTCTGGCTAAATAACTTTCACTGTACCAATGGGCTCCTATTTTGTATAAGCACATCTTTCGGCTCTTTCCTTTTGCTTTGGAAAATTGTCAACATCTTCCCAATACAGAAAGCTGTTGATCATACTTGCATTTGAAACTACCGTCCATTTCGCATTTTTCTTACTCTAGTAAGATTCTTGATATTGTGGTCTACAGAAGAATCTTCTTTTTATCCCATCTACCATAGCTCACAGCATGGTTTTTCTAAAAGTTAATCCATTTTAACTAACCTTCTTCCCCTCACACGTGCAGTAAGTAATTGATGGTTGTAGCTTATTACAAAATGATCTTAGTAATATATGCACTTTTTGCGTTGTCAGTCAACGCTGTGAAATGTCACATAGTGTCTTTTACAAGTAAAACGTGTGTTTTGATTTTCTCGCATATTAGCTATCCTCTTAATTTCATACATTTTGGCATCATATTTAATCCGAAGCTTAAATTCGACGAGCATGTTTTAAACAACAGTGGCAAAACCTCTAAATTATCAGGTTTCATAGCTAAATCCTGCAAAGTTTTCGCTAATATTTCTATCTGTTTCATGTCTTATTTCCTTTGTATGTCCTTGAATATTGATGTGCCTTGAATACTTCATTACGTCCATTTAAATAACGCGTTTGAAGCCTAATCAGCTTAGATTTATTTGTATCTTGTTCTTTGAATTAGGTTGTTTTGCAGAGTAGATGAATCTAAAGCTAATAGTCAGGTTTTTGTTTGTAGAGCAGCTCATGCCATTGGTTTTTATTTTGTGTTAAGTGTCCCATTTTTGAGTACTGATGATTAATTTTATTCTCTGTTGTTGAGTTTACGGAAGCAACACAATGACCAAAAGTTTGTTCTTCTATATGCATTGTATGCATTGTATGCATTGTCCATTGCATCATAACATCACGATGTAGCTTTCTTTCCAACTTTTCATGACAATTTTTCATCTTGCTTACGTTTCTGTTTACATTTGCCTTATAATCAGGAATTGGATTTTGTGTGTTAATTATGATTGATAAAATATATTTAAAATCTCAATTGGTATATAGTGATACACATTGGCCACATTTGTTTCGATTTTTATTTTATTCTATTAGAAATTAAATTGCACACATACTGATTTGAATTA
Organism: Nemotelus pantherinus; assembly: GCA_963978885.1. NCBI lineage: Eukaryota > Metazoa > Arthropoda > Insecta > Diptera > Stratiomyidae > Nemotelus > Nemotelus pantherinus. The sequence goes on from OZ022263.1 coordinate 5,848,160, forward strand.
TTAAACAAAATTGTAATAGAACATAGAAACAGACATTGCTGTGCATTATCCATTAGATTTGACTTTAATTTACTACGAAAACTAAGACTATGTTTAAATAGTCTGTTAGTTTTTGAAACTTATCATAATTAGCATAGTTTTTTTTCAGGAAATTTAATTAAAGCTTCATGGCTTCCTTTATCAGTTCTATTTTCGTTCACAAAAATCGAAAAAAATACTTCAACCCTTCTCTTATCTCGTTTTTGCGTCATTTTTGAAAGATTTAGCCCACATTTATGAAATTGCTACCCATCCATTTTAATTTTATCTATTTTCGCAAATTTTCCATAACAACTTTTCGCACCACAACCTAATACCCACAAGATATTGAAAAATCACTTGCAAACGCGTCACAAACAGCAAGAAATTTCCGTTTTCTTTCTGCCAAGCTCAGATATAAACAACATCCACAACACTTCTTATAATAAACACAAAGGACACCAACCGTGCAAAGGAAGCCAGTCAAGCAGCCAACACCCAGTGCGAAGAAGGGTTCTCAGTTAAGTAATAAAAAGACACTTGCAATATCTCAGTGGGTCTCGAAGCTCTTGAATGTCGCCGCTACTTATAAATAGGGTGACACTTTATCATTAGCGTGCATCACTTTGCCAGTTTGGAAAAGTCGCACGGAGGCCGGAGTAAATATCTATATATATTTATATATACACGAAAAAAGCTGGGTGAATTCCAGCAGAGTATCGTGGCCATGACGTCTAAGGAATGCACTGACTAAAAGCTAAGCGGCAAGGAAAAGAGAATATTGTAGAAATCGGAATAACATTCCATCGTACAAACACTTTAAAATACGATATCCTTCCGACATCTTCCGGAAACTTTTCAAAATTCAGCAGGATGCTCACACAATACATACATGATCTTTAAGCGTGCTGAACTGGAACCATGACGACGATGGTGACCCGTAGACAAGGCAGCACCTACAATTCATACAGTTTCAATTCCATCTTTTCAGTTTTCAATTCATGTAACCTTCAGTTTTTAAGGGCAACTGACGGCATGATGTCCCAGAAGAGTCGATGATATATGGCGAGGTTACTGGAAATTTTGGTTAGTGTTTCCGTTTAAAATATTAATATTCGCAGTAAGTTCGGATTTGAGCTTGGATGGGTTTCAGTAGTCAATGACGTAACGATGAAAGAGACAGTCGTACATTTCTGGAATATTAATACACATTTTTCGGCATTGTCCTTTCTCTCGGTGATGAATTTCCTACTCAAGCTAAAAAATTTTCTACCGATGTATTTACGGGTCGGTTCCGTGACCTTTGGGATAATTTATTGGCCCCAAGAATATAAACACCTTAGTATAAATGGGACTTTGGAGAGATAAATCAAAATATCATTGGAAAAATTTCAACGGAAGTTTACTTGAAATATGTTCGTAGTATCCTGTTGTACATATAGCGATTACGTACGGTAGTTTGTTGAAGTTTTCAGAGAAAACCATTAGCTATTTTTTTACTTTTCCCTTGTTTGCACTGATCTATTTCACTTTAAAAACGTGATTTACAGAATGGATAAAAATAACTGTTTACGATTGAATTGTGAATATTCATTAAGTGGATAAACGAAATTCACAAAAAATTACAAAAAGTCTCGTACATCATTGGATCGAATGGTAAAGGATACCAAATGATGCTAAAAATGGTGCTCTGGCAAAAAGTAATTTTGAAGCTATCGTTCGTAAATTTCCTTGAGTTCTTGTATTATCAGCCATTTTTAATATTCCCGAAAAAATTCTTTCTTTTCTTGACCTCTTTGCTCTCTGGAGGGAGGAATTTAAGTCTAGTATCAGTCAGAATAAATTCGACCACATTTTGTTTGGACATGATTTCATATATAAAAGTAATCTCAACGGCAATATTAGTACGAATGACACCCATCAGCATCGCCTGCCCAAAGTCTTTCATACCAGAGCCGCTGGCCTATTCAACGTTAAGAAACCGCTTGCCATCTAAAGAACATTTTCGGGAATATCAGACGGAGAATATATGCTTGTGATGTGTCTCCATCGTACTCTTAATAAGAAATGCGATAGGGTTCCATGTATGGTTTGTTCGCAAGCAACAGCAGAAAAATCAATTACGTTCCATGAAAGGATATAGAAACGGAAAATAAACAAAAGATGTAAACACTGGTGGGAGCGTTTCCTCTGTTGCCGCGTTCTACTCATCCGATGTGTGACGAAATCAATTATCTCGGGCGGAAATCTGATACGATGTAACTTTCGTTTGTTATGGACGCTTCCCTGTCTGCGGGACGACGATGAAAGTCGTATTGGAAGTTTCTCTATTCATGTTACTCTTAGCTTTGTGTGTCAGCATGGGATTTCATGGAAAGGAAGCACATGTAGTCCGTTAGATCGCACAGCAAGCCGAGGGAGTTTACATTCGAAATTGTGTACACCGAGTCCTTGGTGGAGAACATTCGTAGAAGTAGGTGAATAAAATGAACGATATTTTCTTCCGGCAAAGACAGTTTTAAAAACAATCTCCACTTCCTTTTATTACAGCGGATTCATCCTCAATCTTTAAGAACATAGAGAGCCTTGTTTTTTGCTTGGATCTTGTATTTCATACTGGCCCAGTTTCATGTCAACATTGGGGCGAATGTAACGCGACCGTAGCCAACTAACGCAGTATAAGGCAATTTTGTCTCTTTATATATTCCCCTTTTTTCGTTTTTTTTACGACTTTGCAAGTCGAATGGCAGCAAACTTCCGGTATAAGTCGCTGCCATCTTTTTTCGTAGAAGCAAAATTTAATGCACATTCGGAAACGTTTATTTTGTCTCGCCCAGAATCCAGTCAAGTCCACTTTTCGGTAAGGACGAGCGAGTTGCATGGCAGTGGCAAAACAATTTCATAAGATTCGTATCTTTGCGAAAATAATTTTGCTAGTGACATTTATTTCATCCATTTCCTTACAGAACACTGCCACTGCTACCACCACCGTCACTACGGGCTGCCACAGCCAATGCATTCGCAGCAAGCAGTACCGGCAGTAGTAGTAGCAGCAACAGTAGAATGACTCACATTAGACCGGCAGCAGTCGCACTAGTTTCATGTTAATAATGTACAGAGACGACACAGTCTCTCTTTTTTTTACATAGCCGCGAGGAAGAGGACGAGGACGAGTGCGAAAAATTCAAGGAGCCAATGAAGTTACGAAAAATCTGACTGTTTGAAATAACTTGGTGGCCTTAATTTCAAGTCCTTTTTCAGCTCGATGATTACAATGTCTTCTACCCGTTGAATTCACGATGGCAAAAGAGACAAGAATGTGTGCAATGTCATTTCTGCTGGAAAATCGGAAAATTCTTGTTGAAATATTGAAGTGATTTGAGGACACATATTAGAGCTTGGAAAAAATGAATTATTTGAAGAATATTATTAAGAATATTTAGATTGAAATTGAAAATAAAAGGACTGGTCCTGTTTAATTTTATAATGGTTTTTGATGTACAAAAAGCTATTTCAATATGCTTCCCAACCGGTAAAGCAGAAACCAAGTATTTTGATTTTTAATATATGGTTGATTACATAGTAATAGTTAAAAGTCAAGCTAATAATTTTCGAAATTTTTCCGATCAGAATGAATATTAGTGCTGAATGAATTTGATTTTACGTAATTATTAGTATTATCCTCTTTCCGGGCACCTCCTTGTCGCGGCGGATGGGCTGCATGAGTAGGTGCTGCAGTATTCCCTGCAGGCCGCGATATAGAAGTATTCTCCAGGTTTCCTAATAACAAAGGGCGGCTTGTTGTTGGATGCAAACGAAGTAGTACTTCCCTTGTTAAAGATTGCTTACACAAGGAAATCATAATTTATTATACTGAAATTCAAAGCATATTATCTGAATTAATGCAGTAAATATTCAAAATCAATGCTCCATTAATGCTATATGCTAATCAAATTTACTTTCAAACATGGAAAATACACTGCTTTGAAGCTAACTTTACAGCAACGCAATGGAAACTCAAGCGTTTCCTATCATTCTAACGCAATGTTTATTGTAGCGTATTGAAATATGCTAAACGGAACACGGAAGTGATCTTGCTTCTTGCATGTATAACCAGTGACAAAAAAATCTACAAATTTGGAATTCACCAGGCTATCATAAAAATAACTGGGCTCGCTTATTCAGAGACAAACAAAGTTTTTCAGGTATAAATTAGGGATCCTATATAAACTTGAAAGAGCAGAATTTCCGCATCAGTTTGATTTTGCAAGCCAGTCGAAAAACATTAATCATAGAGATTTCAAGTTTAGTATGGAACAAAATGCCGAGATTTGGGCTTCTTTCTAATGGGATGAATTCAATAGAAAATTGCTCGGCAAGTAGGTTACAGCAAGGTGAACGTTCATAATTTAATTAAAAAAAAGCAAGAAACTGACAGCTTCGAACAAAAAAAGGACTGTGGAAGGAAACGAAGTACCATGCAAAGAGATGAAGACCCGCTGAAGTTCCTGAATCGATTCGAGCAGGACTGTCGAAGTCGATGAAACAGCCTTATAGTATCAGGACAATCCTAAGGAGGCTCAATGAGATGTGTATACATGTGGATGAGGCAAGTTTGTCTCAAATAGTGCAAAAAACAAGAAAATTGACCCTTAGTGGATTGGAGACGAGTCATTTTCCTGGACAGTTCAAAACGCAATCTAATTGGACCATATGGAACATCGCGGGTGAGACGCAGAACCGGTGAACGATAAACGGACGAGCGTATGCAAGCGATAGTTAAGCTTTACCCTACTGTGATGGTTTGGGGATGTATCCTACAATATTGCGTAGAGCCTATTATTTTTCTTGATGGATCTATAAATGCTGCGAGAAAGCGTAGAAAGAAATTGGTGAGAAAGCGTAGCTCTAGCAATCGAGGATCTAACAGCGGTTGCGTCAAATCCTCTATTCCAAGACGATTAGGCTGCTGCACATCGAACTCAGTCTATAAGTTATTTTGACGTTGATAAAAAAATTGTTGTTACTATAGAGCTTTCTAATGGTTTTTCTTTTCCAGGTTGCACAATTGAAGGAGAAGCTAAGGGTAGCGTCGCTGCCGTGGCCAGGAAACAGTCCCGACTTGAATCCAATAGAAAGCCTTTGGCAGTTAAGGGGGCTAAAATAGGTGAAAGCGAGCAAAGAGCTGTAGAAAATTTTAAGAGTATAATTAGAGAAGTATGAGAAGATCAAATCATTGAAGATTTTTTTTAAAACTAGTATGATAGCTCGGTAAGGCAAGTGAAGGCTAAAGGCGGATCGATCAGATGTTAAGAATTTTTAAATATATAAAAAGCTATCCACTTTCTTTAGTATTAACTTCTCCCTAGTTTTTATAATCTGTTTGCTCTTTATTACGTTCATGACAGAAAATATTCGAGAAATAATTGATTGTCTTTTTAATACAAAAAATGCGACTTTTTTTTTTAAAATGGTACCCATTTTCCATTTTTTAATGAACCAAGCTCCTTGAATAATATCTTTATGTTGTGGTGCTTATTTAAAAAGACATATTGTAATAAAAAAATATTGTGCAGCAATTTCCATGAAATATGTAGCAATTTCCATGAAATGGAGTCTCGTAAATATGTTTGTCGCTGGGTGTATGTGTCATAAAAACTTTGCAATTAATATTACCAAATAGCAACGTGGACGCTGATCAGCTCACCGTGTCTTCGTTGGTAGATAGATTCCATATACCCCTTGCTTATCCATCCGGTAAATGGCCCAGCAATATTTGAGCGTAAACGCAACAGTATTTTCGGCTTCTGTTTTGCTACAGATCTTAGAGTTGGTTTGCTTTCGACTACTCAGTTAATGATATTATTTGTATGTATGACTTCTGTAATGAATGCATTGTTTAACGTAGGATGTTATTTAAATATGTAATTTCTCTAATGGCTTTCTTACTTAGCTGCAGAGTTTCGTGTTTGATGTAGATTGAATATTGCAAGAGTATTTGATTCATTTTGTTGGAGAAATCTCTGCTATTTTGCCATAGATCATCTACTGCGGCAGTAATTTTCACCTCGATCATTTGAAGAGAAAAATGTACTTCATAAATTCGTGGTGACCCGGACCAGTTATTTCAGTTTATATAAAAAAAATTAAATTTATTACACTTTGAAATATCTGGCACTATTTAAACATTAATGAGATTGACGGTGATTTTAGTGAGTAGGAAAATCACGGAATCAGACTAGTGAAAATCGAATAATACTTTTAACATATTTGTTGCGCTGAAAGTACTTCTTAATACTTCTGCAAAATTATGCAAAAATATTTGTGCTTCCCTGACTTTCAAAGTTGCGAGCCGCTACTGCTTATCACGATAATATTTTCCAGGCGGAGGTCTTTTGCATTATGAAAAAATGCAGAATTCATACACGTCTAGGATATTATAGATGCTTAGATCAACATTTTCACAGACAGTGAACCAACAGTAAAATCAGCAATAACTCACAGATTTAAGTCCGCAATAGATTTTATTCGGGCCATTAACAGGTAGGTAACAGCAGAAAAGTAAGAATCTATTGGTTTCTTGGAGTTTTGGGTTCCTACCATAACTGTTTAGTATTTAATCGACTGCAATATGAAAGAAATTGCGGTGTGCAGACGGCATGCAACTCAGACTTGCAGGTTACAGAAAATCATATGGGGGTCATTCAATCTCGCAGCTGGTAAATTCTTACTTAAGTTAACTTGAACTGACTTGAAGCTACTGGTCAGCAGTATTACTGACCACTGTCTGGTATCAGTACACACTATGACTAATGGACCTGATGCACAATGCGGAACAGAAGATGAAGATATCCTTCAAATTGAAAATAAGGTATGTGGCCTTCGATAATACCTTTAAGCTCCAGGTCTTCCTATCTGGTATTGCTTTTACGCGTGATCTGGTGTCAGCTACGCAAATCTGACCTAATCTGCAGCTATGTCAAATAGCATGTCATTTTCAATATCTCAAATCTGGGCTGTTGTAGTTTTCTGTTGGTTTTTCAAAGTTAGTTTTGATTATTTTCGTCAACGGTTTATTCTATATCATAGCTTCTATTCCTTAGTCTACATTTATTTAAATCTATTCGAAGGATTAATTTTATTTATAGGACTAAAGTAAGTTTCGATTTATGCTGCTAATTGGAAATTTGTTGCATACTGCACTAGTTTAAACGCTATTTCTTATTATAATGGCTTATAATTTATCTGTTTACATCATTCCATCAACATATCCAATACAATTTTACTAATTTTCAAAAGCCAATTCAACAAAAAATCATTAGGGCTTAGCTTATACGTAAGGTCTTTTTTTTAAATGAACATTCATATAAACATTATATGGAACATGGAACAAAACTATCGGTTTGAATATTTACTGTAGCCAGCTTATAAAATTGGCCAAAGATATCGAGGAAAGGCGGTCCGAACTGATAGCTTGTGAAAGCGTCATCTTCCATTAAGGTAATGTCAAACCACTTACATCTTTGGTCACTCGCGAAAAATTATTGGCGTTAGGCTGCGAAGTAATGTCTCATCCACTATATAGTCCCGATTTCGCACTGTCAGATCAGAAATAAAGCTGTCAGAAACGAATTGGTTTAATTTTTTATCTCTAACAAATATATAATGGAAGCATCTGTTGGCGCATTATTAATGAAAATGTATTCTGCTGGCAACCTTGTGTTAGCAGCATAGCCAAAATTTACCATATCTGCTTCATCTTAAATCAAACTCACCCTGTGAATTTCGTTTTGATTGATTTTTAGATTTAGATTTAGATTTATTTATTCAACCATACATTAAATATACTACAATTTGTACAAAATATTCCAGTAGGTGAATCGAGCTTTGGCTCTTGCATTCCTAAACAACTGTATTAATATGCATCTTAGCTGAATGCATTTTTGTGTAATTACATTAGATATTTAAAAGGAAACGGGGAAAATCTTTTATTTGAATGAATTGTGTTGTAAAACTTACTTAACTATCTTAGTGCTAACTACGTACTAACTTAAACAAAGAAACAAAAGAGCAGCATTGTTGCTGATTTAAGATTGTCGGATTTAAATGAGGGTCATTTATAATGTGGATGCTCTTAAAGTTAAAGTTCATTATACTAGAGCTCGAACCAAAGGATTGTTTGATGCAACACAAGCGTTTAAAAATTTGGTATTAATGCGGTTAATGCTGCTTGAAATTAGGGACTGCTTTGAAACTGAATGTGAAGAGTTAGTCGAATAGAAAAATGGGAGATTCAGGAGCATTTTCAAAATTTTGTTCTGCTTAATTTGTAATTTTTTGATGTGAGTAGCAGCACAGCGCCCCCAAACCGGAGCACCATAGAGCATGACAGGCTGAAAAACAGTTTTGAATAAAATCAGTTTGTTTGCTATAGACAGCTGCGACCGCCTATTTACTAAAATTCGTTTTGATTGAATGACTGCGCTGGAAGTTATAAGGGTGAAAAGAATGTTAGGGCTACCAGCAGCAATTTTTTTTCAAATTTTCGAAACCTATATCTTTGTTGCTTATTGCCATTGTAGGATCATTCCTATTTGAAAATTTAATGATAACATCACTTAGTAAAGAAATACCAAAAAATTTCAAAAATTACCATATCTAGCAGCTCTCTCATGATTTTTCTACGAAATTCTTACGAAATTTGGCTTACAATATGGTTCATTTGCTAGAAGAATTTCGTTTTGAGTTCATTACTGGATCGGAAGTTATAGGCAAAAAAACTTTATAATGCTGAACAAATTTACAAGATTTAGGTGCGAAAAACTTATTTAGCTGGCAGCTCTATCCAAATTTTTCAATCAGATTTTTACTGAATTTGGCTTAGCACGTTTGATAGAATATGTTTTCAAAATATTTTCTTTGATAATTATTCTTTAAAATAAATTTTCTGCGCTATTAGAATTTTTAAGTTTCGGATAGACGTAGCTTCGAAGTAATGCTAGTGGTATCTTTGTAATATCTGTTCAGATCATGCTCTCGAAAGTGACATAAGCGCGACAGGACGATAACGCTCACTCAGCACATCCAGACAGTGTGAGCTGGAGCCTCTACGATTTGAATTCACATCTATGAACTGATAATTTGAGGTAGAAATATATTCTTCCGTTATACAGAAGCAATTAGTATATTTTCAAATACATGTCCCAGGAGTACAATAAGTTTCGTGTTTCTGAATTCAGTCATGGAGATGTTCTGTCTATACAATTGAACTTAATTTCATCTACTGTTGCTCAATCAAAACTAGGTTTCTATCATTTCACTTGTTTTTAAAAAGTTGAGTTGTGCATTGAAAAAATACACGATTCAATCGGCGCTGATCCATCACGTTACAATAAAACATTCTATCGTTTTCAACAAGCATTTTACGTTTTGCACAGCTATCAAGTACGTAGCTTTGCAAAATACGTGTTTGTACACATAATGAAATTCAGGATTGAAACATGATTGATGCGTGCTCCAATCGAAAAAAAATCCATTTGTTTGGCATCATTCTTAAACTCTTGGCAATGCCAAAGGCTTTTGATCACAAATCATTTATTCTATCAATCATTTTTCACTGATGGTTCTGTTGTTCAGGCCCGAACCATATTAGCATGAAATTGAAAGAATGCGCCCTCATTTCAATATTTATCGATTTTCAGTGTGCGACAAAGTGAAAAGTTTTACACGTAGGCACCTGATGAAAGAAAGTTGGGTGTTTTTAGAGGTTGTTATCTGTGTCAAGAAGGTTTTTTACTTTGGAATTTGACTGATTTTTCTGAAGTAATGCATGCAAAATTGTAAACAATTTTGGTTACAAAGCACAAAACATGCAGTCCGTCTCTTCTAGAGTTATTTTTGCAGGGAAACTAGTAAAATTTATGTCAAACATTGAAAGCTGGCATATTGAACGCAAAAGCTGTTAGCTGTATCGTACATAGTGCGTTGCAACATAATAATAAAACCTAGCAACATAATATGAAAACATATGAAACTGTAGATTTCATTTCCCTTGTGTACGAAAAAAGCTGGCCATAGCGCCAAAATATCTTCATTTATTAAAATTACAATGCTAAAATGTTCCATTAAATCAGACAAAAGGTTCGCGCCAGCAATAATGCAAACAATTATCATCATCATCATCATATAATAAGGTTTCAAGTCATTATGATTTCCAAGCAATCATTCGCTCGAATAGTGCTCTTTATTCAAATATTGCAAAGCGTGCAGTATTTATTGTAAATATAAGCCGATTAGTGTGGCACATTCTCTGGTATGGACAACTCTCTGCTTTGCGCTGCTAATTATAAAAATTTATCCATTACGATTTCAGGCAAATAATGCTCGCACAGACACCCATCCACGTGATCTGTTGCAACGGGTGCAGCGTTCAGGTGAAATTCCTCATTATCTCAATAGTAAATTAGAGAAAAGCCAAATCAAATATTATTAATTAGTAGCAAGCGAACGACCAACCGACCGAATCATCATACACATATGTACATATGTATATCGAATCAATTAACAATTCGATTGCATGTGCGATTATGATATGCTGATGGCCCCGCCGACATGGATTTCGTCCGTGTCGTTTGTCCACACGAAACTATTATCTGCTAAATAAATTCGATTCATTTCAGATTCAATAGAAGTAATTGTGTTGAATGGGGGCAACGGGTTGGATGCTGTCAATAAACCTAGCACATACTGTCCATTCCCCCCAATGAACTTGTCATCCAAACCCATACTCGTGCAGACTGTTTCAAACCCTCTTCACCGTTCCAATCGTTTGCCTCCCCCGGGAAGCTCTCTGGATGTAGAAGGACATCTGTTATAGATACATTCATTAGTTTTACAATAACTGAACCTGTCATACCGATTGTCCTATTTTGACATCGGGAAAAACCAACGGAACGAGTATTCAGAGCAAACATCTCACTGCTGTCTACCCTCTTCATGAACTACATCAGAATTAGGTTTTGGAAAATTTTATGTTGACCGATTTCAAATATCATTGGAAATGCAGATATGAATTTAATCTGACCAGTTTTACCACTGGTATTACACACAAGACATCTGTTAGATATGATTAATGAAGTTAACAAATGTTGAAATGTTGAAATTAGAAGATGGATTTTGAAATGATGTCTAAAGGATTTGTCCCACTGTCAATGGTAATCGTTATTAATGAATTATTTGTACAAATATTATTAAATTAAATCTGCGCCATATGAAGATTACATAAAATATGCATTTATTTTAGAGGTGATACTTCTACGAAAAAAGATCGAAAGAGCATCGACAATATCGACTGAATTATTGAGTAGTAGTCAGAATTTTAAAGAAGCTGATACATGAAACACTCTATGATATCAATTAAGCAGCCCTTGAACTGGATGTTAATTCAATGCAAAAGCTCAAATATGCTGTCATTTGCACGTCAAGAAACTGCTTTAGATTCAAGTGCAAACACGGGCAGAAATTAAAAGTTTAAAAAACATCCGAACGCATATCAACTGCTGGAAACAGATTTTGAGTCCATATTACTATATATTGTCACTATTGTTCGTTATCGGATGCTTATTTTATAAAACTTGAAATCAGTATCTCCTGCAATAAAAACAAAAAGAAACACAAAAAAAAAAAAAAGAAATTCGCCGACGGATATAAAACGACGGAAACATATTATATCTCACAAGACAAAATAAATTTACGGTAGTTGCTACATTAATATTTAACGTATATACGCAGAAGTAAAGATTTCTCCGGAACAGAAAATAATTATGTTTTGTAGATAAAGTCGATACTTATGAAAGAATTTATCATTTTACCTTCTGTAGAAATACATATGTATCAGTATTTCTAAAGTAAGCAAATTATAAATGTATCATTGTTGTCTTTCGGCGTTGGTTTTCTTTGCAAGATCTGTGGGGTTTAAGAATTTGCTGTCGTTGAACTAAATCATTGTTATTCTTTTTTATTTAATTTGACAACAGCAATATGTTAAAAGTAAGATTTTCTTTTTATGTACTTCTGAGATAAATTGTCAGTAGTCTTGCATTGGATATTTTTAGGCCCAAATTTATTACTTGACATAAACACTCGTACTTATTTATCGCAATTCAGTTTCTACCAGTTCAGTGTCAAACTATAAATTAAATAAGGACTTTATGTGCGAAGTGTTATAAAATAAATATTTCTTCAACATTGTAACTTAAAAGAAAAATAAAAGCAATTATTTATTTCCATCCATTTCCTGGGTAAGGTTTTTGAAAAACTATTTCAAAATTGCCTGGTCTCAGTTGTTGAAAGAAATAACATTTCCCCTCATTTTTAATTTGGCTTTGGAGGCGGACACTCAACTGAACACCAAGTTTTTCGAATTGGTAAGGACATCAAACGTCAAAACGTCAAGCTCATTCAATCTTCGTTTCAAATCGAAATTAACAACTGTAGGTCTTCAAGTCAGCAGATAGCAGCTGGAGTTTCACAGGGCTCATGTTTGAGTCCATGTTTACTTAATATTTATATAGCTGACATACTTTTGGATCTCTGCAAAAATCTATCAATCTTCGCGGAAGATTTCCGTATTTACTATCATAACCCTATTCCTGATGTCATTTAAAAAAACTTGGAGCAAGATTTCGAGCATTTGTATCAGTATTACTTTAAGTGGAAAATAAAAGGAAGCCCGGAAAATAAAAGCAATTTTTTTATAGCAAAAAGAAAAAAAACGATCAAATTTCCCTTGCTGTGTAATCAATCAAAAATTTCCTTAGCAAGATTAATTAACCTACCTTGGGATGACTCTCGCCAAAAAGATTACTTTCAAAAATCACATTGACCATGACTATATAATGCTTGTTTGAAAATACTTAAAATATATAAAACAATGTATTTATTCTCTTGATCATGGATGGAAATGTTGATCATGGAGATAATACTTCTGCCTATAATGTTGTACCGTGCTACAGCCTGGTGTTCGATTGCAGGGTATTTCATTAACTAGCTACAAATGTGCCAAAACAGCATCCTTAAAATGATATTTGATAAACTATTTTATTTTTCTACCAAGGAATTGCACAATTTGTCGCGAGTTTTTCCCATTAAAATTTTGGCGGGAATTCAATCCCGAAAAGTCATTTTAAGGTCACCAAGCTCGAGAAATCCTCTGATTCTATCCTCTCGTGAAGTCTAAGCTTGAAATTCGCTTTTCGAGTTTTCGGTTTGCTTATAATACCTTTTTTCCTCAATGTTTTTTTTTCGCATTAAGGCCAACCAATTCTGTACATTTTGTTTCGTTTGCAGGACTGCATTGAAAGTTAAATGGGTACAAAAAATTAGGGCTACCATTTCCAAAAATTTTCACTTTTTCTGAATCTTAATGCTTGCTGTTTATTGTCACTACAAAATCATTACCATTTGAAAATTTAATAACATGACCTAATAAAAAATCACAAAAAAACTATCCTAGCTGGTAACTTTGTCATGATTTTTCAACCAAACTTGGCGAACAATAAGGTCCACTTACTTAATGAATTTCGTTTTGATTTCATGACTGCGCCGGAAGTTATAGGGCACAAGTTTTATTTTGCTCAGCGAATTTTCACGATTCAAATTACCATAGCTAGCAGTTTTATCTCAATTTTCAAATTCTATGATATTTGGCTTAGAGCGAAGTTCAGCTTTTGTGTGAATTTCGTTAAAAACTGTTAACTGGATCGGACTTTATAGGGCAAAAAACAGCTTTTTCTTAGTGACACCACTACCACAAGGCTGCGCACATTTCAAAATCACTTATATCAGCTTTACTTCTACTTAAGACTAATACATCCTGTGAATTTCATTTCATATTGACATGATTATCCGATCGTGAGTTCTCGTGACTGGGGCGTGCAGGCTAATACGTTGGAAGCAGGTATGTTAGTTTATTTTGGCTATCCGTGGTCTCGATTAGAAGGGAATTTGTCTTTGACTTTTAACCATTGCTTGCGATATACTCCAACGAAAAAATGTTATCCTAAGAACATCGCATGAGTTTACAAAATATTAGTATCTTGCAGATATCATTAATGAAACGAGGAACTCGTATATTTTTCAATAATTTATGATAATCGAACCGAGATATTCTCTCAGAATTATTAATTTTTTCGACTGTTATAACGATAGTGCTTGAGCTATTCCATTGCAGTATAATTCAAATATATCTGCACTCATTTAGCTTCAAGGCAATTCAATTCAATCAGCCAGAACAAATACTTCAAATGATGGTAAGAATGTTTCCACGTTCATAATTTACAGCATCCTCTCAGTGTATGAGTATTTGAATTTGGGTTTCGATACTTTGAAACTACCGAATAAAATGAAAATGGAATTTACTTGATCAGCTTTTCAGTACGAATTCGTATACATCTTGTGCAAAATTGTTAGCTCCATCCTGAAATTCATAAGCAACGATGTGGAAGAGGATGTATGCATATGTTTGTGTATTAAGCATTTATGAGTTATCATCGGTTGCATTTGGTTAGTATACGCTCGAATGACTCAAAGATGATGCAAAACGAATGAAGTGCTTAGGCAAATGGAGATGTTGCAGGATAAGTTCTTTGAAAATCTGGTATCTCATACTCTTGTAATTCTTTGAATGATATATAAAATTAGAAGCTTGTTTGTAGGCTAGAGGCTTTTGTAGTTAAATGGATCGAGTACTAGCTGCTGATGTGTAAATTTTCAGATTTGAAAATAGCCATTATCACGCATCGAGCTTTGAGTTGACCTATGCGCGAATAGATACTTGTGTCGAATCAGAGGTAAGTAATTCATTGAACTAAACGTTTTATACTCATATTCAGTTTAGTGTCTACCAACTTTAATATCCAGACCTCAAAATGAGTTGACAGCTTTAAATTACTTTGTGGGCAAGAAACAGGCAGAATTCTCTGCTCATAAGGGAGATATATTGAAAACCTGTATGAATTATATGTATGAGTACGAGCTACTGTCACTGTCTCTTTTTATTCCTTATTAAAAAAAATGTGTGCAAGAGAATCTTAAAGCAAATAAGCTCAGTCGATTAATGATAGGTTTCTGACTGGTAGTGATAGTGACAACACCCAAGAACCGTACAACTAAAATGTTAAGAGTCTTTTTAAATAAGCAGTATGCCAAAATCGAAGTTTCGGTAATAATTCTCGCAACAAATTTTTGCAAAACCAGAAATCCATCCATCTCCGATTAGCAATTTATTTCTTGCGCATTCCTAAAAACTGGATGTGTAAAACTTTAAGAAAGTCTAAAAGTGCTCGAAATTTACCTTCAGTTCTTGAGAATCTTTTTTTTACGCCTGTAAAATTTTTTAGAATTCATTGCAAATACTCCACGAATTCGCTTCTAAATATCAAAATTTTCTAATCCGTCATACTTTTTAAAGAGTTCTTTGAGAATACTTCTGAAACCTTTTTAAAGATTTAAACCGCGTTTCTTTCTCTTGTCAGATGATCTGCTCAGGAATATTGAGCTGGTATATCTGATCACTTTACTGTGATGTGTAGAGCTCCAATTTCAGCCTCATGAAAACCCCCAAAGATTGTATGGTCTTTTAGAAATACCGATTGGGGTACTTTCAATGCGACATAGAAATATTGGTAGGAAATTTTGATGTGTGCATGACAGAAAATTTATCAAACCGTCTGGTCAATAGCCCGTTAGATTGCGTCAACGATATCATAAGCTCTACTGTTGACCAAAAGTCCAATTTGATTAAACTTGATAAGTATCAGGGTCATGGACTACCGTCGGATATTGCTAAACACAAGAAGATGAGGCATATTTGGCGTTGCAAGTTGATGCGAATTTTCCATAAACATGGGAGGAATCACCCACTGTAAAGGTAACTCCTTTCGAATATAATCTGTCTCAGCAAGCTTATTGCTGAAGTGGTTAGTAAATTTCGCAATGCGTGTCTTACACAGCGGCTGCCTGTTTTTCGGCCAGGCCCCGACATATATAAGGAAATGAATCGCAATTTACGCTTGCGCTTTCTGCTTCCTAATTTGGGGAAGATCTTTAAGAAGATTTGGTTGGAAATGATTTTCACCTACAGAAAGCTCGTAGTTCGCCGGCCTCCTATTTTCAGTGGGCTATCTTTAAGTTAAAGGTATATAAAATGCAGATAACAGGCTCTTATTCGCGTCGAGCCAAGACTCGCTCAAAGCTACGAAGAGCCTTGAAGATTACTCAGTCATCCTTAGATTTTATTTTGATGAATGGGGAATCAAACTAAATAGTAGCAAAACACGTCTGTCGATTTTTAGGAAGTCTTCCAAATATCGGGGATCACAAGCCAAAAAATAAATAAATGCTAAAAAAGTACATAATTACCATCCAATAAGAGTCAGCAGGCCAAGATAGTATAGCCGCTAAATATAATTTTTTTATGATAAATACCAAATATAAGATTTTTTATGATACGTGATGTATGTTCAGTTTAAAATTAATGAAATAAATTTTTATATATTATTTTTGTTTCATTATTTATAAAGTTTCTTCAAAATTTGACTTTTCTTGTATTTCTATTTCAATCCGATCTATAGAAAGAATGCATATTTAATTTTTGAAGAAAATTAAGTAATGTTGCTATACTTTGTGAATTAATTTGCATATTCACTTGTTGAATTTTTGCTTTATTAAGAATTTGAAAATTAGTAAATTTTTGAAATTTTTTGTGTAGTATGACTTTAGTTAAGAGGGCTTCCTTATTTTCAGAAGGTCGTTTGTGAACGCCATGGTAGTCATCTCGTTAAAAACGCTAGACAAGACAGCACACTTTAAAACGATATTTTATGAACGTTAAAGCATAGAAAACAACCATAGGACCGACAAAGCAGGGTCTATATATCCAATTTAGGAAATAAAACGCCAAATACATTGGGTTTGGAGTTCACCTTATGAGAGATGTTCACACTTTATACGGACTTTATTCAAATTCACTGAAATTTACCGAAAGAATTCAGAATTTTTTCAAAATATAATAATGAAAATAATGAATAATTATACCGCAGCCGATGCCTATTATTTGCACCAAGAGCTCTTTCTATTCATATGACTTTCACTAATTTTTGGATCAATCGCAAGTTTTCTGAATTATAAATTGGGCACACTGGGCTAAACAAATATTTTGGTAGCTGCAGCGACAGCCATAGCCAATTTCGTAAAATTGAAATTTGTCTTGATCAGCATTAAGAGGAACTCCTTTGACTTTGTCGGTACCAATAGGTAACTGGAAGCGAAATTTCTCTTTTTGGCGACATACATTCTGTTTTTTGATTTCCCGAATGCGAGTGTCTCACTGATTTATCGTCCAATATGTACCAAATTTTTGAATTGGCAAAACATATCTAATCTTGATTGCACATACTTATTTTTTCCAAATATTTTTCAATTAAACATTGGCTGTCACCTATGGGTTAATAATTTTACTTGCGAGTAGAGATATTATAGGTGTTGACTACATCACTCCGCACTTTCTACTAGATTTGGGATTAACTGCTTGCATTCCTGATAGGGATGAATGGTGTGATGGTGTTTCCCTCGTAAGTGGGCTTATCCATGAGTACACCGATGGCTCAAAGCTAAACAATAAAGTCGGGAGTGGTGTATAATCGGATGAATTGAATCTAAAGCTGTCCATCCGTCTACCAGACCACTAGTTTTGGCTATTTTGCAGGCTATTTACTATATTCGCAGTCAATATTGATATTTTCACAGATAGTCAAGCGCCTACTAAGTCCCTCCCTGGTCCTTGTACAGTGTCCATGATTGCTGCTGAATGCCGTGGATCTCTTAGGGAAATATTGAAACATTCGGCTGTTCAATTAATTTGGGTATTAGGACATACGGGTTTTCATGGCAACTGTGCGGCCAATGAACTAGCTAGGTTTGGTATCTTGCTACCGGAGGTCTCATGCTCTTACTCAATAGGAATACCGATGACATCTGTCAAAAGTAAAGTAATCCCACGACAACTCTCGTACGGGTCTAGGGGTTGAAGCTGGTAGAGAGCTTCATTACAATTTTTTAATCATTGTGAATACGAGTGTGGAGTGATTAGTTCCACGACTCACTTTACCCCTGATTTAAATCAGGTACCTAATCAGAGCTAGGTGAACTCAAAGCTTGATGCGCGGACCCTCGTCCGAACCTGGATTCGAACCAGAGACCCCACACGCAAGAAGCCAGTGCTCTACTCACTAGGCTACTCAAGCTTGGGTAGATGAATTATCCTATGCGATGACAAGGCATGCGCATCGCACGAGCCAACTATTAGGTTTAACTCGAAGTGCTCTGCGTTGTACTGTGGGTGTTCTTACGGGCCACTGCCTCAAAGGGCGGCATGCGCAACAATTGGGCGCAGAGTTCAACGACTTCTTCTTCTTCTTTCAAATCTGACCAAACTGTTCCTGGTCAATTTAAAGGGAATAGTGCGATTCATCAAAGGTTTCCTGGTTCCTGATTTCAGCGAATAGGAGAGAGTAATAAATTACTATGTCTGTCGGCAGGCTTCTCTCGATCGGCAGCCACTTCAACCTACCATGTATATCAATAGCTCAAGAAAATTGTAGCGTGATTGGATAACGCAATCCGAAGAGAGACCAACAGAAATTTCGTCTGAATATATAAATGAAGACATTCATAGAAATATGATTTTTTTGAGGAAAATGATTCTAATACTAACTAATTTTCTTCGAAAATCAGTAAAACGACCTCTACAATTGTTAGGCGTTCTGAGCATAGTCGGTTGTATAACAAAGGTTTTTAGTACAGTGAAATCATCATTGATCACAAATACCAGGCCATTGGAGCCACAGTAGAAGTATTAAAAGACAAAATTTTCTCAAATCTTTTTGAGAGCTTTTTAGACGTAGAAAGCCTCCTAATGAACACATTTAGGCAGATTTGAGTATAAATGGAGCTTAATAGTGAAATATTCGCACCTGAGAAAAAGATTTTAGTAAAATTGTTTGGAATACTATTTATGGTAAATCAATATGTACTCAAAACTTAATTATGTACGACAATTTAAAAATATCTTTCCCTTTTAAAGGTCAATGAATGAAAGTAAGATGCGCTTTACAAATATAATTTGCAGTCAAAAACTCTACTCGAATTCTTCTTTCATTTATGGGCCACGTTAAATGCTGACTGCAAACGTGATAATGAAATTCCAATAACGGCACATTTTATTACGTTAAACCGAAAATTGAATGTTGAACATCACTCTACGAGCGATGAAGAATTCCCGTGCAACGAAACTGCAGACTGTACTCGAAAACACTCTCTGTGCTTAGCTTTGCCCTTACTAGTTGCTCCTGATTCCATCTTATTGCACTTATCTTTCGCATTCAGAAACGATTTCTTCCGTTTTCCCTTAATCGACATTAACAATTCAACCATAGGTTGTAGGTAGGAACTGCACACCTTCTTCCAATGCCTTGCAATGTACATCCAAGTATATTATTCCTCGAATGCACTTGCCGCTTTTACGCCATTCCGCTGTTTCGCTATTCGGTAAACCAGAGTTACAAAATAGCTACAATATTTCTGGGTAACATGCAAGGATTACGATTTCATTTGGATGAGTACCCTCTCACTCAAGACTTTTAAGTGAGATATCATGCGGAGAACTCTGGGCTGGAAGATATCTGGGACCGTACGTATCGGATAGGAAAGATTGGTAATCTGGATTGGAGCACGACTGCGGAATAGGGAATAGGAGTCGATTTAATGGTCGAGTGGAATAGTGAAGTGGATGTGTCAGAATAATTTACGGTGATAGAATTCGAAAACTGAATAGAATATTAAAGCTACGAAGATCTGATTTATTTAAAATTTAAGTTTTTGTGTGCCGCATAAATATTCGTACTTTCTAATTTTGAAGTAACCTCAAATTAAAGCCTCGAGTTCGTAACATAACACCACACAAATAATTGAATGACTTTAACATTCTAGCATCACTGTGCCACATTTTAATTCCTTTAATTTAACTTTTTCTATGCATACCATCTGCTGCTAACACTTTACTGCTGTTTTCATAGTCACCATGTACCACAAAATATTCCTACTACTCTGCGGTGTTGGTACAGAAATGGAGCACATTCAAGGCAAGACGAACATGTCCTACACTAGTCCAAACATTTACGGTTAAACTTTAGCCATTACACATGTAGATCATACCTTCAACTGTGCTTTATACATTAACCTAATTTGTATGCTAAATAGTAAAGCAAGCGACCATAGGCGGGCCGTGGCCTAAAATCTGGCAGGGGCCAGGAACCGAAAGGTTCAAAACATGCGATGATTTTGTCTTCCGTAAGGTACACGTACTGTTCATACAACTTATATAATTTACTAATACATTATATATTTGTTGATTTATTTTTTGTTATTTGCTAATGCATAATGCATTATCAAATAAACTTCTTGTCTATGAATACGTATGAGCTACTACCACATGCATATAATGTGAATGGTAGGTATGAACTACACATGAATTATCTATGACCGCTAAGAAAGAAAGCTTGTGTGAATTATATGGGAATAGAATGGAAATAATTAGAAATATAAGAATATTTGTTCGTTTAGAAGCTAAATATATTTCAACTTATACTTGAAGTACAAGATAGCTAAGCTTCAATATATCTTTGAAGAAATTGGAATATATTAAGCTTAGAAGGAAGGAATTGATCTATTACTTCAAAAAAATAAGCTAGAAAACCTAGAAAAAGCAAAAATAATTTGGCAAGATGAAAAGTGCTGTAACTTACTCTTTTCGAGCCATTTGGTTTGTAGCCCTAACTGCACCCTAACTACTAGTGCTTTTTGCTGTTTTACTGTTTTTTTTTGCTACTAGTGCTTTTTGCTTCCACGCCTTGTATTTAGACCAACTGCCTCTTCAAGCTGCTTCAACAATTTTTGTTGTGATGGCTTCGAAAAGTGTAGGGATTCGATGGCATTGAAAAAGGATGTACACGTTTCGATTGTGAAAAATGTGTTCATCACCGCAAGGATAATTTTATGAGTTGTACAAATGTGTACAAATGTGGCTACAGGGTTTTTCATCTAAATTAAGATTTGTACACCACTTTTTTGTCCTGATATGACACTAACACCATCATAAGACTGTCAAACAACAGGCAATTCGCTAAGTCCGTAGCTGCCTAACAGGATCAAAATTATATCTGCTAACTACGAGGCATTTCTAGCTCCTAAACAGTTTACAAAGCTTGAGAAACTTTCTTCGACAGCTAGCTCTTTAGCAAATCTGACAACCACGAAGAGTTGTTCCTTTTGTGGACCCTTGCTTCAAGTGCCATAATGGATATCAGTCCGCACTCTTTTATTTCAGCTGTATTGTCCTCACGAACGATTTCAGCAATTATTTTCATTAATTCATTTTGTGTTTTGCTACTACAGTAGTTTGCAACCTTGTTTTTAAAATGTTTTTCAAAAGTTGAATCATGCATCGCGAATAATTCACAAGATTCTAAAAAAAAATCACGGTTATCACTGGTACCACTTTCATCATGTCCTCTGAAAGCACGTCTTTGGCGACTGAGACACGACGTAAGGTCGATAGCCTTTTCCAAATAATTTCAGTTCATCTTGACAATATTCCAAGACTGTTCAAGCACCATATCATTTACTGTCTTCCAAGCACTAGTAGAATTTTCATATCCGGATCGCAAAGTTTGATCGAGCTGAAATTTTGGTGTATTTTCGGCGACAGTCGAAATTCTATGGAAAATTTTGCATTATGATAACTTCACACCTAGTTATCAGATAATCACAAAATTTGCAAGACTCATCAATGGGCATAAAAAATAAGTTTCTGTCGTTTTTAAATAATGTCTGGGCTACCTTGTGGCTACCATAAGTGCGTGAACACAAATCTTTCACACGAATGTTAGAATAAAATGCAAATGATTGATGAGTTTGATACTATATTTATGCACTCAAATGTAAACTTGTAAAATTCCCAATTGCACAAAAATCGCCCCGAATTATTTATATTTTTAGCACCTGGAACTGGCGTTTACGGTATCTCGCGACCGGATAAAAAGATAAAGGTCTGACAAAAGTTCAATGAATATGATAAGAACCATATGGCAGCTGTGTCACTATGAAAAAACGCTTGGTGAAATTGAAGTGCTATGTCTTCTAACTTCCGATGAAGTTATTAAATTATAATAAAATTCACACACATTTAACCTGAGTGTAAATTAAGTAGGTCATAGATAGCATAAAAGGGGCAGGGATGCCATTTCTATTCTCCAAATGACTTCGAAAATTGTATCCTACGTTAATTATCTTATTGCCTACCATTTTAATACTTAGAGTATGTTTTGTGAAAAACATAATTGCATAAAACGCCAGTTTATAAAAGTGTTCTTATCTAAATACCTATATATTGCCTAGTAAGAATGAACAGATAATCTTAATAAAAAAAGGATGATTGGCGAGGCGCTTTTTTAAATTAAATATTGCCGTCCATTTCTCAAAATGATTCTCATAACATCGTAATTAATACCGCAAATAACACAGTCTCTATCTTATAAGTAGTGTGTATGCTTTGGTATAGGCTTGCACTACTGCACTACTCAACTCTTGCTGTAACCACAAAAACCTAAGAGGCGAAAACTTAAGTGTCTGCTGTTGGAAGTATTTATTTTTCTGGGAGGGGCCAACCTAGGGTCTGGGGGGGTCCCGGCCCCCCCTGGCCCCCCCTACGGCGCGCCTATGCAAGCGACACAAAGTAACAAAGTCTCCGTATGTTCTTCTTTAAAACACTGGTTGGCTGGTTCGGCAGAAATTAAGGAAAAAAGAAGCGTAAAAGCTTGAGTTGTTTCAAAAGTTCTATACATATTCCTGTGTCCTGTCACTTTATGACCCACTACTGCTGGCAATATGATAAGAGTACGAAATTGTGCAATGCAGAATGGTAATAAAATTTAACTGAATGGTAAACGTGACGTGTATCTCTTCAAAGCAACAAAGTGGTAGTGGGAAAAACGATGCAAAGGTACAAAGAGAGCTTATCCATGACTGAGCGAATGAGAGACTATTACCAGATGGTCATATGAGTTGGAAACACAGTTTTAATTACATTTATTTCGTTATGTGATTGTGGACATATACACAAACATTTTGCAGGAATATTTCATAACCACAAACAACATAACAATTATGAAAAATATATCTTTTAGTTATGGCAGTAAAAGTTTAAGTACCGGCAGATAAGGCAAAGTTGTTTCGAATTATTTCATGCAGTTCTTCTTTGTTACTGATTGCTAGTAGCTAGCTGTGAAAGAGTGCTTACTTTACACAGCAATTGTTCCACATATAAATGGTGTCAGTAATATCTAAAGAGGTAATAACACATTGTCAAAGCTGATAATAATTATTGAGTCAACTGATAAACGATACGATCCGCTCTAGTAGAAGAGAAAATGAGGATTTAACAAATGCGCAAACTGTAAAGGAAATCACTCAGCCAATTACAAGTGCTATCAGATTCGCATAGTTGTCAACAAGAATTCGAAGAGGTCTGAGCATGATGCAGGCTTACCTTTGCTTTTGTAAGTTGATAATATTAGGGAAAATAGAAAGATTTATCAACTTTTCAAACCTGGTAAGGTTACAAAAAATCAGTAAACATGAAGGTTTGGACTATTGTTTTTCTATTACCTAGAGTTTTGAATGTACAATTGAATGAAAGAATACAGAATGAGTTTCCGTTTAATGTTACCAAGTACAATAATTCGAAATAGCAACCACTATGGTATCTATGTTTGTCAATCTAAAGGCAGTAAGATTTAGCTGGATATTTATACATAAGCAAACAAATATTGAACCTAAGCTAATCGTTAGTAATCAAATGCATTTCAAGTCCTAAGTAAACCTTTTTATAAGGCGCTTCAATACTGGAGAGTTAGGTTTCTATGCGGAGTGTATTTTGTGTATATTACCTTGAAACATCTTTTAAAGTGCCGCTGAACATGTGAGCTTTGCCTTTTGGGCTAATGGCTCGAAACTCTGACCTTGAGCTTTTTATGATTTTGAGGTAAATTTAATAGCTCCATTTATGATTGAATTATAGATTATGGTATTTGAAGAGAAATGCAGGCACAAAAATGTCAGTTCTTGTTGAAGCGGATTTTCATTCACTTAAGAAAATGGTTTAAGTAGTATTATTATTATTCAAGCAAAATTGAATCTGACCCCAGGTTGAAATCAGGTGAAACTTATCGTAGTGCCTTGAGTGATTCCTGAATTTTTCTTTGCGGTCGTTAAGTCTTGGGCATTGATTAAAAGGGTTGGATGCTCTATCATATGGAGTACTGCTCTGGGGCTTGGTTGAATCGAAAATGAATGTAAGAAAGTAATGTTTGGCTTACAGTAGAAGTCATAATATCAGTAATTGTGTCCACTGGTCTCGTGGAGAAAAGAAGTTGAAAATTTCGTGAGTTTTTCAAGTTAATTTGAGGCCGTCGAAAATCATATGGAACCAAACGTGTGTAAAGATCAGTCTTGTAAGCTGTTTGTTGCCGTTTACCATCGCCTTTGCAGAGAGGATGAAGTTTTGTTTAAAGATACTATAGTACATGGCGTGGAGGGCTATAAGCATAGCGTATGCTCCTATGTATTTTTCGCTATGTACTATGGCGTGTGGCGCTATATTTTATCACAATCCCCAAATCGACTATGTATATGGGGCCAGAAGTCTTTAAACTATGGCGTCTGGTGCTATGTGTTTTTTCAGTGTATGCAGAAGATCTTGTTTTGTCAAATTTTCAAGGATTGTCTACTCTTTTTTGTTTAGAATTGAAACATCATGACAATTTGAATAAATCTTTTGTAGAGTCTAATTTGAAGGCTGAGACGATACAGCCTCCGACAGAAGATGCAGCAAAACAAAATATTAAAAGAGTTTTCTTGCAAGTTTAACAATGGGAAAATAATGCTCTAATGCTTACTGGAGAATGGCAGCCAGCAGCACCTATCAACGATTTGAAAATCATATTTTGCTCTTGCAAAACAGGATGCGAATCAGTGTGTGGCAGCAGAAAAATTTGCCTTCATTCCTCACCTGCCTGTGGGATTTGCAGTGGAAGTGATTGCAACAATCACCCTCCACTTGAAAAAGATGAAGTCTTCTTCGATACGCAAAATGATGACGAAAATTAATTTTTTTTTGTATGCTTATATAAACCAGAAAATTTACATATTTAATGTATTATTTGTAACTCTGATGTCCATAATTGTTTTGGTCTATTTTTCCCTACAAGTATTGATAAACAAATCATTAAATTTTACTAAATTTTTTATAAATTTTTGTTATAAAATAAAAAATAATCTACGAAAATTCAAAATTTTCTAATTCACTTTCGCATATTAATTGTCGAATAAGTATAATATTTCATGGAAAGCTGATTTTTTCTATAAATATCATACATATTGTTTAAATAATAAAAATAATTATGTCAACACTTCAAAGAATATCAAAAAAACAAGAGTTTAATAAAAATCATCAAAATCGAAGCTGCTCTTGAGGACGTCCGAAAATGACCTGTTTTACATATTAATACACGCGTCTATTAGTTTGAATTCGGAGGGTCTGAAAAAAATTCAGGATAAGTTTCTGAGGTACGTAGGCTATAAACTGCGCACTGGCTGTAATCAGTTGAACTATCGCCATATAATGGATTTATTACACATCAAATCTTTAACAGACTGACTTAAATGTTTTGACTCAAATTTTTTTATCAGCATTGTTAATGGTATTCTCGATGAACCCACTCTTTTAAGCGAATTATGTGTTACAAAACTATAGCGTAAATGACCTAATACATGCACTCGTAGAGACTCTGAAAAATCTTGGCAATTATATATCTAGTCAAGCTAATATTTTCAATGATGATTTGGCCCGCATTAATGATATAGTGGGCAATTTTTCTAATTTAAAGTCCTAAACACTATTTCGAGTGTAGCTTAGACATTACATAAGGCAAATTATTAAAGCATATAATTCAAATATATTAATCTGTTATTGAAAAATTGTAATGGAACATTGTTCCGTTAATTTTTCATTAAATAAATAAATAGCAAATATTTCTATTTTCTTCAGAAATATAGCATTTATATAAAGTAAAATTTTTCATAATAATTTGCATGTTCATTAACCAAAAAATGAAATCATTTCATGACTATTTCCGTCAATTCATATTCACCGGTTGCTTTTCGATCTATAATAGTTGGTCCTTCGAGCTTTCGTTCAAAGTACCGAACAGATTGATAACATCAATCCGGGCTTGCCTTTCTGTTCTTCAGTTTCTATTGAGCAGTGGTTGAGAATAAAGTGAAACCAGCCTAGCAAAAAGATTTTCAGCTTAGATATTACGCAACTGTTCTGGTAAACCATTGTTCGAATCGATATCATTCTCTGAAATCATATCTACGATGAAATCTTTCAAGTATGCAGCTTAATAGAGTTTTGCGCCATTATGCAATTTCGATGGAAATTCACTGGCCATTGTTCTCTTGCCTCGTCACCACCACTGCCACATGACTGATGTTATTCTATTCAAAGGGTTAATCCACTGCTGAATTGTTCGGTCAATGAATGAAATCGTGAAGAGGCAACAGTCAGAAGACATTAAACCTTTAAGAGCCTGGTAGCTGTGTATTTTAGATGCAGGCTACCTGTATTTATTCTTCCCTCTGTTCGGGGCTAATCAATTACTTTGCTCCCAATATATTGTCAGCAGCCCCGCATAATAGAGCGAAATCGCAATAGAACCACTCTTCTCTTTACGACTGCACTCAAGAAAATCCAAACAAATCTTCTTACCTGTGTGATTTTCTAAGTCATTCCTGAGGATAATGCACAGGCCACCGAGGAAACAAGCAAAAAACGACACAGATAAGAATGGTGGACGTAAGGACAGTGTATGAAAAGGGTATAACAAGAGCATTGTTGAAGAGATTAGGCTTGAAAGGTACGCATTAAGCCTTTGCGTATATTTTTCGGGTTTGAAGCATTTGGTCCAGATTTAGGTTGCGAGCATAGCCCAGGCCCGCATATCAAGCGACGGAAGGCAATCTAAATATTATACAAACATAATATCTGCACTTCTTTCAGTTCAGTTTCAACAGTCGACATATCTGCTGGAAAAAGTAGATTTTGATCCTTTCAAGGAAAAGAGATTTCGCACAAGTAAAGGTAGACGAAACGAAAGCCGAAACGAGGTCGAGCCATGCTGCTAATCAATGGTTTGAGAAGCAAAAAGGGAATGATAAAATAGAATTTAAAGAGGATTTATGAGTTTGGTTTCATTACTATAGGAACTTGCTGTGGCGATGAGAAGCAGCAGTAATTATAGTCGAGAAATATGAATGGTTAAGGAGAAATCTGAGTTTAACATTGTGGCTGGTTAAGTCCTATTTGAAAAATATAAAGCAAGTCTTTGTGTTAAATTTTAGAGATTTTTACTGATTTTCGAAGAAAACTGGTATTACAGTCACTTTGCCAAAAATTATATGTACAAACCGAGTATTCAGTAAGTTTTCTCCCCATCGCGTAACTGAATCATGCTGACATTTTCAGGAGGTATTATCGGCTATGGGTTTTCTTCATTTAGAAGGAACAGTCTTTAACCCTTTGGCAGTATCGGGTGTTTTAGTGAGATTATAGATACTTTTTTGTTCCTGTAGGACCAAATTACTGGAAAAATATGTGTATAGAAAATGAAAATTGCTGTGTTTCGATAAACCATTTTAAATTTTTCCCCCAATCGAGTACAAAGTGCTTAAAAGTACGAAAATATATTTTGTAACATTTTGAATTGCGATAGCTTCGCACAGAGTCATCAAACCACTACGAAGTTTTCTAAGTGCATTGAAAGGCACAAGAGATACGATTGTGAGGTTTTAAATAAAAGCGCGAGCATTCGCTACCAGAAAAGGTAGGACACTCAGTATATTTTTACTTTTCGCTTTGAGAGAACTACACAGCCCTTATGATTTTAAGAGCCTACCTCTTTATGAGTTTCGACTGGGTTATTTAAATTTATTAACACTAGCTTGCAGAAGAATGATGAAATTGGCCTGCTTGGCATTCGACGTCATTAGAGACACTATTAGTGTCGAATTCCTGAATAGCAAATTTGTGATGAATATCCCTGTAACGAACACTAGGTCCAATCGTTTCCTAAAAGAATATCCACATTCGACCATATATACAGCTAATGAGCCAATAAATAGATGCTGCAGGATATTCAACAGTATAAGCAATCTATATTCACCTACTATTTCCAAATTATCCTTCAAATCCTCTCTTTTGCATGCCATCCGTACCCCTTAACCTTAAGTCATATACTATATATCAATGTTTTATTTATTGATTGTTATTTATTAATCTATTTGTTACTTATTTAATTTGTTTGTTACTTATTTAATATTTCTGTTTATTTTTTACTTTACTTTACTTTTCAGTTTTTATTTGGTATCGTTTATGTAATTTGTAACTTGTACCTTGTTTGGTGAATAAATAAATAATAATAATATTTCATCCGTCATGAAAATATACTAGCCTCAATTCACAAAAGAGGAAGGGGTTTTTGTTCGAAAAGGACCAGAAGCAGCTCTCAGGTATGGGCCGTAAGCCAGACCCAGCCGAGACATGACAACGCACGTTGCTAGCTATCTGTAAAGGGGGGCTGAAAAGTACACAAAAAAAACCTAAATGGGGGAAAAAGCCTCTAATTAGCAGTCTTGAGAAGGAGGCAGACAGTCTTAGGCTCCTGCTGTTGTCGGGGCGATGACCCCAGATGTTGCGAGGTCACTGCGCCCTCTAAATTTAGTCTAAACAAAGCAAAACCAAAAAAAAAACTAAAGCCAGAACTCCCTCCCTTATGAAAAGAAGCAAAGCGGCTGGACCGATTTATATGATCTTTGATTTGTTGGATTTGTCTCAGCGCCGAACAGCATAATATCTATTAAAATATCGGAAAAATGCTTTAAAAAAAAATTGTGAAAAAATCCATTTTCTCATACAGGTTGTGTTCACATACTCTCCGTAGACATCCGTATAATTTATAGCAGCATTACAGATCCATACCCAATTCATTATTTTTTAACACTGCATGTCCTATGCTGGCAAGGTATACACAACGGGAAACTTTGAGCTTTCAGCTTTATAAAAAGAACTTTTTGGAAAGCTCAACATCGAATTCCTGCATTCCCGCTACCTATGGGGACCGGCGACCAATCATACCTCTGCATGACGCGGAATGTGTAGATGATGCTTGCTGACTAGCTGCAACTCGCATTGGAAATTTCATCAGCGAATTATCGCATTAAAGCTGTTTCTGAGTTTATCGTGAAGCTTAGTATTGACAAGTCTCCATTATCTGGTAATTCTTTCGAGCGGTAATTTTGACTCAATTTTCAAATTCAAACACCAAATGTCACTTTTTAGCTCGAAAGAATGAACTACTGTACATACTAAATTGGCGTGAAATGATTGGAGACATGTGTCAATGCCATCTGCATTTTCAAGCGAAAACAACTTCCAAGCAATTTTTCACGCTTAAGGCTGGTACTGAGTTCGAGTTCACGTGAAATTTTGACATGTTTCCATTATCTGGTCATTCTTTCGAGTGAAAATTTTGACAACAGAGAAAAGCAGAGACACTGCTCATTCTTGACGGATAAAATGTCAAGAATTTCAATTTTCGATCGATTTTCTTATTGGAAAGTCATTTGCACTGCTCAATTTTCAAATTCAAACACTAAATGTCACTTTTTCGCTCGAAAGAATGAACTGCACAAACTAAATTTGCGTGAAATGATTGACAACATGTTTTAGTGCCATCTATGTTTTCGAAGCGAAAGCAACTTCAAAGCAACTTTTCATGCTAAGAACACAGTACCAAACTTGCTTATTTTCAAGCTAAATTTTCGCCGAAACAGATTTCACGTGAAATTTTGTATGAAAATTTCACGTGAAATCGAACTCAGTACTATGCTTAAGAAGTGAGTACAATTGTTGCTTATTTTCAAGCTAAATTTTCACCAAAACAAAATTCACGTGAAAGTTTGCATGAAAATTTCACGTGAAATCGAAGGCACTCCTGCTAATTGGACCGGCGGCCAAGCTTTCCTTTGCATGACGCTTAATTAAGAGTATCCTATACATTTTACTTACCTGTGATGATTTGAAATGATCTGAAATTTTCATCTTTTCGTTTTGTATGGCAAACATCACCCAAGTCGATGTATGCTCGAAAGTTTTTTCCCCTTATTTTTGCGTGTAATGTTCATAGGTAAATGATGGACTTTTTGGAAAACAACTCTCAAGCGTTACACCTGCATTGCTGAGAATATTTGCTTCATGCATGCTGCTAGAGTGCATTACAGTGATTCCCGTTGGGTATTGTCCGAGTTCCTACTTCACAAACATAAGAAAAAAGAGAGACAGTACGTCAAGCGGCTCAATTGGCAATGATAAATTTTCGAGCTTATCGTACAGGTCAAGAACGTGATAATCATCGTCGTGCAAGAAGATATGCTTTTCTATACTCCAAGGTGCTTCAATGAAGATAATCGACTCGAGTGGAATCCATCCAGCCAATAGTTTAACAGAAAGTAGTGCAATTATGATGCACAAAATATTTCAATTCGCTTCAAAAAAGCAAATGCCTTACTACCACGTGAATTATATTCATTTCAGTGAAAT
Source organism: Nemotelus pantherinus (assembly GCA_963978885.1). NCBI lineage: Eukaryota > Metazoa > Arthropoda > Insecta > Diptera > Stratiomyidae > Nemotelus > Nemotelus pantherinus. The sequence goes on from OZ022263.1 coordinate 5,879,010, forward strand.
TAAAATACTTTTCATTTTGATTTTCGTACAGTTATTGAACTTAATTCATTTTAATTTTAATAAAAAACTGAATTTGTTTCCGCTAATAAGTTAAAACAACATTTATTGATTCTGAGGCCGGGAGAGCAAATAAAAAGCTAAAAATTAAATATTTTTAATTTTAAGTGTGCTTTTAGTTTAGAAAAAAAATTATGAGTTTATGTGATTTATCAAAAGAGAATATCAGAATTTGTGAGGATTGAATAGTGAAGTTTAATCATGTTCAGGTATAATATGTAGTCGAATTCAAAGAGCAACATAGTAACTTAGCCTTATTTATTTAGGAATTTTTTCTGTTTGAAGTCAGAGCAGGAGATGCTATTCGGAGTATTTTTAAAAAATTTGAATAGAGCTAATTCGTTCGGGAAATCAATTCCAGGAACATTTTAGCGCCAGGTTATAGAGACTATACATTGTGCTATCGAGAGCAAAGTCATAGTTTCTGTAGCTTTATTTTTCACCTTCACTTAATGATTTTGCCCTAAACCCAAGTATCACTGTCTACTTTATTGAATTGAGAGCCCAAGCAAGGACACCAAGTGTCAAAGCCATCTGAATATATAGCCCATTTATTCACAGCTACGGACAAAAACCGTCATTGAAAATTGACTGTCAGTTTATTCTTATTACGAAAGAAAAAGGATAATCACTACATCGCACAAGGATAATCAGACAAAAACCCCCCCTTAGTTTCCAATATCCTGACATCAATCTTCAAAAAAGTCGTTTTCCATAATGGCATCCATCTATCTTACTCATTAATCGTGTTTCGATGGTAATATCCTGCGGACCTTAATATAATAAACCAGGGACTTTTGGACAGAAGATAATTATATGCTCACACTCCGTTAACTGACCTCAACATTGTACCATGATGAATTAAAAATTAGGATCATTTAACATAATTTAACACTATCTGGGTATTTATATGAGTCATTAAACAGCACCAGCAGCTAGTATCACTAGGCTATTTCTATAGGATATGGTTGAGCTGGATGGTTAACTGGGCCCCCCGAAGGATTACGAATCAGAGCCCTAAATTTAATAAGGTGTCTTGTGCGAGATAAGTGGACAAGCACCCCTAGAGTAAAGGAAAGTAGTTCGAGGCTGATATGTAGGAGGATAAACGGGACAGACACACAGAATCCCGATAATTTATACCTACAACAGAATTCAATTAGTTGATGTCCAGCCACAAAATATGAAACTTATACGGGGCAGTAATTCGTTTGCCGCAAATTATTCTGGGACAGGAAAGTGGTTCGGCCATCCGGTTAATTGTCCGGTCTCAAGCCAGGGTTTTGCTACGATTTGAGCGCTCTAAAGTTCAGTTGATCTTGATCCTAAGGTAGTCCGGATATTTCGTTTTTGCTGTAAATGGTGTGCAAGAGTAAATTGTACTCCAGAAATCATTTATTAAATATTCACTCACAACCAGATAGATGGTTGACTGTGTGTAAAATAGTCATAGTTACGAGAGAACTTGTAAAATATTTGGTTGCATTTAGTAACCACTAAGGGCGAAAGGTTTGGTGTTTGAAATAACGAAACGACAGATAGCCAAGGAAGTACATGGCTAACAAGACCACAAAGATACTCACGACCGAGAATCCTCTACCTTGCATTGTCACGAAGTAAAAACGACACAACACATACAAACTCATGTACTAATACAGCTTCGAAGAGTCAAGAGAAGGACTGCGCTTATGGCTTCTGATTCCATGCTATACCCTAGTTCGCACTCAAAGGCTAAATGCATTAGTGAAATTTGTACTTCATACATAATTGACAAACTTGCGATAATGTAACGAAGAGCCGTAAAAGCTTAGTATCTGGTGGTATCCTTCCACAGCAGCAAACTACTAATGAATTCAGGTTTGACGGGAGTGCTGGAGTGGCACATACATTCTATGAATTTTATATGAAGTCACTTATTCGAACATGTGTCGGACTGAGGTAGATTTAATTAAGCTTCATTTCAAGTATCGAAGATGTGATTTCTTGGGAAGAGAGGTCCTGGACAACAATGGGGTTGTTGAAAAGCATTTGCAGTTCACAGTGCTATTATGGAAGCTTAACATATCAAAAAGTCAATAAGTCGATTGAAGATAATAAATGGCTGTCAGTACAATGATTGTGTTACATTTGCTAACGCAACCGGATTGTTATACTGTTTGAAAATATTTTGTCGAGAGTATCGGAACGATAGCAATTATGCAAACAGAATGTGAATGGACTCAACTTCATATCCATTTATTTATTTACACAGTTGTTTAGTCATTGTACTAAGCAAAGAACGGATGCGTGTAGATGTGTTTGCTAAACTCTAGTTTACACAATATTCGAGTGGAGCATTCTTGCACGTTGTAGCATGATCAGTACCATCACTCTCATGGCAAGGACACTGTGCTTGGGATGTGAGCGAATCTCTCAAGAGCAAGTTTACTAATGGCAACCGGATGATGTGTACACACTCTATGTCTTCTGTAACAGTTTCTGCGAACTCTTGACAGTACTTTCGACGAATTGGATAAGATGAGACCACTGCCAGAATGTCGTTGTACGATGCGGCAGCGGAACAAGCCGTAAGATAGTCATTATCATGATAATACTTTCCCTCAAATATTTTCGCGTGGATACGTTCTTATCCTCTCCGTGTCTATACACATTTTCGCTATGTCTCCCTTTCTTCTATGTTGAGATAAATCAAAATTTAATATCGTTTGTAAGGCTCTTACGTTACCGCAATTTCTTATATAACAGCCAACATGTTGGCAACAACTTGGCTCTACTGCATGATGAGGCAAGGTAGAAAACCTTGTTCTACTTGCCGAGGAACTTAGCAGGAATGGTGGATACTTTATGTGCGGCGATGAACTGAAGAGTGATACATTAGGATTACACAATGTCAGAAATTATGTGATGCTGCACATAACCAGAATGAGAGAAGGATAAGTGTGTGACGTGGCAAGTCTTCTTTTTGGGTCTTACCTGTATTGAATTTCTTACGGTTCATTAATGCACGCTTATTAAAAAGAATCATGTTTATCATTGTCAAGTATAGATTTCATCCTTGGATTTGGAGTCTCAGCAAACGAAAAATAATATAATATTACCTAAGATTTCCATTGCTTTGCATATTATTCAAACATTAATTATAAGCTCGGTTGAAGCGGAGGGAAATTTGATATGTGATAATTTTTTTTTTGAAATAGAAAAAAATTTGCTGTTCCGGGAACCAGGTTTGGTATAAATGCGCACGAAAACTCATTCTAAAGAGTGATTACGGTACACATAAAGCAGCTTAAATCACGTAAGTTTGAGGCTGTACTCGAATAAATTATTTTAACTGAACCAAAGAGAAACTATGCAGCATTATTCGTAACGAAAAAATGCTTATTTATAACAATGAAAATGGTGAACTGAAAAACAAAAATAAATTTACCTTAATGGCTGATTTTATTCATAGTTTATGGCATACCAAATTTCAAGCATTTTCAAATCTGCGCCCTTTTTCAAATAGGCTTACATTTTTTGTAGTGACAGTGATCCTAATACAATGTGATAATTCTTGTATTCAAACTGTCAGTGCAACGTGAGATTCCTGAACTTGTGGATACAACTACAGAAATTTATGTTTCATTGCACGCATCATTCATCATCTAAGCTCCAAATTTTCTTATCCATGCTTTTATTTTATTTCTGAGCGGAATACGTTTATGCAGCACCTGGGCTGCAGTTTCACGAAGTCCGAAATTCACTCATCGGTACGCTATTCAACTGAGTCTGCGCAGCTCGAGGGTAGTTTAAGATAAAGAAGGAATCGCGGCAGACCAGCAACGTTTCATATTCTGCAAATTTGATATAAGATGATCCAGCATCGAGTGCAAACCTCTGATAGACTACAGGTGATTCGACTTGTAAGTTATAAACACTCATGTCGCCTCCACATTGTAGGCCATCTTGTGGCCCATTGTACTGACGGGCGATGGCTTGCAGTGGCTGACGGTAGCGAACCATGGAAATGGCGGTGGCCGAGGATGACTTTCGGAGCGGTTTTTCACACACATCAAAGCGGGCCATCGTGCACAACCGAAAAATTGTGACTGGCCCATCTATTGGCCCAGTGTGTGGAGCCAACTTTATGATGGTGGCCATCATTGCGACCATTGCACTGGCCGACGATGGTCCACAATGTGGAGGCAGCATTCGGATGACGATCAAACTCAGCGATTGGCAAACAATGGCAGCATTATTAACTTGCCAGGCGTCTAAACCTACTTGAACTACGAAAAAAAAAATATGAAGAACAACAAGCAATCAACCTAGAAGATTTAATATATTATCGGTAACACTTTCTTGCGGAACAGCTGTGAGCACCCGCCACCACAACAAAATTTTTGCCTGTCTTGCAGCCCTCGCGTAACCTAAGGTGCTGGCTAGCCACCGGTGTCTTGGGTTTATGAGGGGGCAGATTAAGCCCTTGCCGTGTAACGCTTTAACGAGTATTAAATAAAAAAAAAAACAGAAAAAATGACAGTTTTTATTTGTTTTTAGCATTTTAGAAATCCATCATTTTCCTCTCACAAATCAAGTCAAATAATAATGCCAAAAGTTTAACGAAACAAATAAAGCAAATATAATATAACAAAATATCAAATCAGTTAAATGTACGAGCAAAACCAATAGCATAATATTTAGATCATGAAAAAAAATTACAATTATAATGCAAATATTGAAATAATAATAGAAAAATTCGTAATAAAATAAAATAAAAGCAGAAAATTAGCAATCAAATACAAAATAAACACAATAAAGAAAAATAAATAATTCCACTTAGCAGGATCCAGATGACGGTTTTCAGGATCTACCGAAACTTTCAAAAATGATAAATGATGACGAACAAATATTATACGCAGGAATTAGTTCAGCTTTTTGTAAAGATGTTTTTTTATTTATTCCTAGATTGATATATCTGTCTATATTGATTTATCTGTCATCGTATCGTATATGATGATGAATTTGAATGCATGACACATAAGAAGTTTTGGTAGGTATACCAAACGGGTTACTTTAAACTCTGGACTAAAATATAATCGATTGCACAACCGAATTATCTCCAACTTGGTTTTCGGCATAAACGGTACTAGGTCTTTCAGTTTCGATGAAGACATTTGAATTTCGGAATTTTCGCCGTCACGATGGCGTGAAATACGACCATTTATAACTCAATGTGAAAATCAATGCACCAGCCGCACAAGCTGCCGTTATTACTTTCACTTTGATTCACTTTTTTTAATAAACTCACACAAAATATTTTTTTCTAGTTATTGGCGCGTTAAGAGTCACACGCTTGTTTGTTTGCAGATACTGTTCATCCAGGGTTAATCCAAATATAATTTGATAATTTTTTTGATGTAAATCATTATTTTTCCACTCTCAGTGCAATCACAAAGACCAAATATTTCTTCAAACGCAATTGACACAAAAAAACGCAATCTCAACACTCGAGACGACAACTCAAAACCGTTCTCTGAATAACTGCCCATAACTGTGGCTACTGGCCACTAGGATGGCTAGTTTTGGAGTTCCTGAGAAACTGCAAATCTAAGAAATTAGAGTTCTCTTCACATTGAGTTTAATCAATTCTTAGGCTTTGAACACGATTGTACCGCTCAAGTGTTTGTTTTTATGTGTTTGTTTAACTATGTTTCAAGGTAATTGTAAGGAAAATTTTTCTCCAAGGCAAGGTTTCTTTAAAAACAGCAATTCATGCAACCTTGATTATCAAATAAAGATTCAATGAACTTCAATCAAAGCTATTAAACAACAAATTTTTGCTTTGCCTTCTTTCCGACTCAAATATCGAGCTCCTTGATATAAATCTCAATATATTACCAGCTTATAACATTATCTTCACACACTAGTCCTTTTATTAATTCATAAATACCATAAATATCCTCTCAAGTGCCTTAAATTGCATTGCAACGAAACAATTTATAAAACTTCTCCATGCCTTCTCATCTTTCACACAATGATTGGTCGTCTCGTACATAGACTTCTGCTTGAAAGTTATAAGGCCTAGACAGGCTACAGATCATGTCGCTTGTCATACAGAATATGTGATTTTCAAGTCACAACGTATCGGAACTCTTCTATTTTCACCGTAAATTCAATGACACTAAAGGCTCCTTCGACCATTATCACCAAAATATTGCTGACAACTGCCAAATTTTATGGTTTCAAGTGCTCAAGCTGGATGGGTTGGTTGCCATGTTTAGGTTCGTTTCCTCCAAGGATACAGCACGTATCACATCTCAATAAAGAAAGACCTACGGTTTCCATTAAAATATATGTGTCTGGTTGGTCTTACCCCGAATGTTGGTGGTGGCTGCTATATTATAGTGTCGACGGCAAGGACAGCGCTACCAGTAACGGATACTATATACAGATTTTCACATATTTTTCGGCTACTATGGCGATGGTGGCCCAGCACTACTTGAGGAAGAACTTAGCTTTTCGAGAATATTGAGATTCGTTCTTGCTCTGCTTGATTTTATGTTGTATTATGTAATTTTTATGCAAACATATTTTTCGCTTCAAAATCCGATTACGAAGTTTTTCAGGCAATGTATGAAAGAGACTGAGATATAAAATATTACCGAGTTGGGCTTCTTGCTCCACAATAAATGAAAAGCACTTTCCGCCGTGCTCTTGGCGGTAAAATTATGAGACTGTTTTCAAACATTCCAACGATATGTGCCCGGAAAGTGCTTGTGAGTAGGGTTGAAAGATCTCCCATAAAGAAATATTGGCAGATCATTCTCAAGAAGTAAAGGGAACAGTGTGCGATAAACGCCCTGTGTTGGTCTATTTAGATACTATGTCTCTTGCCTGGACTCCGTAAATCTTCTTTCCATAATACATTAACTCATAATTGAATTATCGGATGAGATTTTAGGCTTCATGTTTGTGACAAGGAGAAGGTCAGATTTCGATAACAATATACTCCTTGCTCATCGCTATTGTCCATTAATTGAGTCTCAGCATTGGTAATGGACCATCAGTTGTGCATGCGAGTAGAGTTGTACGAATATTAAATCATATATACTTATGTGCTAGTAGGCAGTAAACTACGGACGAACAAGATAACAATTCATATGCTTTGCAGGGTTTATTGTGTGTGTGTGTGTGTGTATGTGATGAGTGAAAGCCAACCCCGGAACGCCAGTGCGGAATTTCCCTTCGGGTCAGTAGAGAGCTTTCACATGACAAATCGCTCTTAAAGTATGCCTTTAAAGTGGCAAAGAGATAACGCAAATTCACTGAAGGACTTCGGATTTGAAAGCTAGCAGATTTATAGCTATCAGAGCGTACATCATAAATCATCTTCTCTGTCCTTGAAGTGGTGTATAATTTTTAATAAAATTTTCATTTCTTTGGGAAAACTAGAGAAATGAGGAAAGTCAAGAAACTGAACACAAAACGAACTGTTAAACAATATTTCGCTTCTGTTTTACCATTTTCCCCATTTCGTCTAAGATTTCATGAAATGCCAGTCGTGCAAAATAATGCATGAACCATTTATCCGTCAAAATTCACACCTTGACGTGAGCTTACATCAATGAAGCTAATTGATTTCATACTGAACGATTTGTAAAAGCATTTCCAAAGCACCACTGCTTGGATTATAACTACAGGAAATCCCTACCGAAGAAGATTTGGATGTGTTTCGGTGAAATAATGACGCTTGTTTTGCTTTCAGTAGGTCCAATTATTTCGGTTGTGCTGGTTTGAAAGATTCATTGTAATAGGTTCAGTCAAACAATTTGAAGAACTGTATGCGGCATGTGACCACGTTGGGCGCAAGATGATTTTATTATAGTTTTGAGTAGTACATCGATGAAAGGTATCTATTTAACGGTTTTATTGTTGCCACACGTGTTTGTGAGATAAATTGAAAGTGTTTCAATTTTTTAACTGTACGGAAGTGTTGATCAAACAAAGCGAAAATGCTCTCGATGCTAACGAAAAATGATAAACGCAGAAATTCATCGACAAGAAACAAAAATACAAAGTAACCCCTTAGCACAATTGAATCGCCGAAAAGGCTGTTTTCGAGGAAAAGCAATTCTATACTTGTTCTACCAAATGTGTTTCTCTACTAACGCTTTTATTGGCTTAAGTAAATTTTCAAGATTCAAGAAAAAAAACATTCAAATGTAACAATTTTTTCTATTAGATTCCTAATAATATTAACAATAATAATGAAAATAATAATTATAATAAAAATAATAATAATAATAATATAAATATTAATATGATAATTAATCTACTGTATATGATAATTAATCTACTGATTAATTATAATAATAAAGAACATAATTAATCTAATTAATCTACATCAGATCAGAGGGTTTCCAACAAGAAAGTGTGTTATTGAATATTATATGCTCCGCAAGATAAGTGACTTCAACATTCAAGTATGGTACTAGAAAATACCAGGCTCCTTGTTGATGTTGAGATCGGTGATGGTTTTTTGATCTCTTCTTTAGGTAAATACATTTCAATAATAGTATATGGTTACAATGATTGAAAAAACGGAATGTTAAAGAAGCTTGCAAATGAACAAAATACTTCCTGCAAATGGCCGAACTCATAAACTAAGGCTACAACATCGTTCAATTGTACACTGGAAAAAATGTTTAGAATTTTTATCTAAACACAAGTAGATGATTTAAACGTAGAGTATTTAACCAAAAATGTAAATGAAAAATACCCTTACGAGAGATGTAAAAAAAAATGTGTTATTGGAGATTATGTGCTTACAGAAATAATTTAACCGATAATGATCAAAAATAGCATAGATATTTGAAAATTGAGCAATTATTAATTAGACATAAGAATTAAAGTTTATTTATTTTGACTGCAATTTCCTGTATTGGCTTTGGAAGACTTTCAGTCTTTGCTTTAAATGTAGACACTTGGCATAAATAGTATAAGGCTGTAAATAACAAGGATGAAAAAAAATAGTCAAAATCCCAGCTATTTTTTCAAATTACTTTTTTGTTTTTATTTGAAAAATATTGTGGATAAATCAATGCATTAACATATTATTCGTTTTGTCTAAGTCAAAAGCCCATATTTCGATTCCTTTGCAGAAATTCACAAAAACATATCAGATGTAGATAGATATGTAAAGGCAGAGTGATGAACAATGCTGAAAAAAAAATTTCTGCATCAACGCCGTCCTTCCAGCGTAGGCAAGATCTCCCATGCTGTTGTCTGCCGTAAAATCTGCTGCAAATGGGTTTCCGAGCCGGATTCTCTTGGCTCATTCGAGCTAGGTGCCTTGCCCACTACCAAGCTTTGTTTTAGTAACTATATCTGCTTCTCGGTAGACAGCGTATAACTCATGGTTGTAGCGTCTCCGGAATCGTCCTTCTTCACTTATGGGGCCAACGATTCTCCACATTATTTTTTATCTCGAATGTGTTTCTGACTTTTGTTGAGCACCTTAGTCTCGGATGGTCTTGTCCAGCAGAAGCTTTGATGATCGGGTGAGATTTCGGGATTTGAAGAGCCTTGACAGACGGTTCTAGATTTTATTGGGCTCGAGCAGCCGCCCGCGTATTTTTTCCTTCATGTTGTTATCGGCAGTTGACCCAGGCTGCAGAGTTGAATGATTACACTACTTTGAATTTCTGCTCAACTAACCTAAAGATGACCAAGTCTAGCTATTCTTCTTGCAGATGCTGCCACCGTATTCTGATTTATGTTCAACCGTTTTCATTTATGTTTTGTGTACCTTACTCAATCTGGATGAAGGATTCTCGAATAGCTAGTTCATAAGCCAGTATCTGGCTGGACTTGGTGACGAAAGTCTTTCTCGTTGACATGCCAGAGTCTCGGGTTGCTTTCTTCAACGCCAGGTTGAAGAGGAGGCAGGCAGACCATTCCTTTGTCGGAGCCCATTGAATATGTTGAACGGACTGTAACGCAGTCCAGCTATTTGAACTTGGCTTGCTACATTGGCCTACGCGATCGTGACAGCTTAGATCACTCTGTAGTGCTTGAGCAATACATGAGATCAGATCGACAGCGAATGGTATTTGACAAAAGAATGAATATGCTTTATATAACAGCTGTCATACAAATCACCGTGTGCCCAGAGTAGGCTTTCTCGTCAGCCAAAAAATGAAGCCCACCATCATGGGCTTTAAGGTTATTAATGAAGAGCCATGCACCCTTTACGTGCGAGGCAAATTAACAAACATCAGTCTCATAAATTTTCATGCACAGGAATCTGCTGATGACGAAAAAGAATCATATTATGAACAAGTTGAGTGGATCCTCAATGCCTGGCCAAAGTATGAACTATAAAATATCCTCGGAGATTTTAACGCCGAAATAAGTTTGGGAGGGAAGTATGCAGGCACAAATAGTTTGCATGAGAACACTAATGGCAATTCCCTTCGAGCTATAGAGCTAGCAGCATCAAAAAACGTGCTCGTTGCGGGTATTAGGTTACCGCCGAAAGACATCCATAAGGCTATCTGGATATCACCTGATGGAACCACATGCAATTAGATAGATCACGTGCTGATAGATCGCCGCCACTACTCGAGCTTGAGGACGGTGAACGTATTTGGGATCAAAAAGATTGTTTGAGCTAGTTGCAGCTAGTTTACTTGATAGTGAGTTATAGGTAAAGATTGCAATACCACCGCCTCAAGTTTCACTAGTAAAGAAATAGTTCCGAGTGTTTCTGTAGATAGTCCAGTCACCATCTAATATTTCTTCGTTTCTGTGGAAACTTTTTAATCAGGTTTTCAGTACATTTAATTGGGAAGATTTCGTGTCAAAAAAGAGTATGTATGTTTTCAATTTTATAAAACAATAGTAGTAGTAAAAAGTTTTAGGATCTTTGAAGAAAACTTATAGAAAGGAATGATAATTTTGAAAAAATCCTTAATTTTTGAAGTGAAGAAATATACTTAGCTGAGACATGTGAGGCAAAGGTGCTTAGCTTTTTTCCCTTGGTCAGCTGTTATACCGATTTACTGATGATATCGAACAGAACCAGTATGAAGACCCTTAAAACTTATGGTAAGACCTTCTTGCTGAATAATAACTTTAAAATGAGTCTTAGTTTTGTCCTTCAAATAAAAACGTTTTCATAGATTTGAAAATATAACTACAGCTTCATTTTTTGTACTACAATTTTCCAAATATTGTGTTTTCAAAGAAGTATAGTGAAGTATAGTTTACAAAACAAATAAAAAAAATGTCAGTCCAATTGAATTCTCTTCAAACAAAAGCTAGGCAAAACACTTTTTTATAAGAACTAATGTGCCCTTATTCGAATCAGTTAACTGCTGTGCAAATAATGTATGACAATCAAATCCATATTATATTAAATAAAACCTTGACTGTTACAATTCAACAAAAACAAACAAACTTCTCAACTAAAAAAAATCACTCGAAAATTTTTTTCATCGCAAACACTGTTCTTCGGTTCATTATCTAATTTCAAAATTACGTGACGAATATTTCGCATAGACTTAACTTTCGAATAAATCTTTTTACTATACTAATTCCTTCTTCACTTAGCCATTGCTGACTTGAGCCACACATTCGTCCACGAATAGCATAGCAACATCTACCGTTAGCATTAACTTTCTCTACGTAAGCCAGTCAGTCACTTCAGTCAGACGTCGCTCTTTTGTCAGTTGTTGGTAATTACACGAACATAAAAGAGAAAAATGAGGATCCTGCAGAAAACTTATCTGGTTTGAATGTTAGTAATTACTGCCTGGTGTTGACATGTCCTTGCGAAATCAGGAATGTCGTTGATATTGTCGCCGTGGATGTTTGGCCGAAAATATGCTAGCTTGTGTGTGTGTGTCTATGGTCTTACGCGTGCACGTGCAGATGAGTTATTCAGAAACACTACCCACTTGCTACCAGTAATTGAAATAGCAGCCCAATATCAGCATCTTTGCAAGTGCATGAAAAAGTCGTTAATATGTCACTCAGCAGCGATTCAGGGCCGATCCGGGTAACAAGACACTCTGATTGACGTTTCTGGACCATTGTAAGACCCTTGGATCGGCCTTTTGTTCCTTTATCATGCGATAATCGGCTTCCATGGGATAGCCACAGTGAGCGTTGAAAAAGTCCGAACATTATTTTCCTCATTTTTGACCAGTAGGTTCACACTTCCGTCATTAAGTCAAATGTCCTTGAGCTAGATATTCAATCGTTGTGATTGTCATCACACTTTTCAAGGAATCAGTGTGCGGTTGAACCGATCAGTATTAAATCCACTTATTCAAGAGAGACCATAAATAGTGAAGTTTTCTCAAACCAAAGGCATTACTCTATAATTTGTATGAATCCGGAAAGTAGCAGACAATCCTTAATTACAATGGCACAAAAGGCTCTGCTGGTTCCAAGTCACTTCCTGCTGCGATAATTACATATCGAGGCAAAACGCTACAAGGTGAATAGCACATATGAGGTGTGATGTGATGCAGTGTGCTAACTAGGTAGGAAGGCCCCTTGGGCTCAGGACGCTGAAAACCATTCACCGCATATCCTGCTGCAAGGAATTTTTCCGAAAATGTGTGAAAAGAACGATTGTGCTCTGTAGCGGTAGTTCGATCTCTCGTCGTCGGCTCACATTGTGCATGTTGGTGTATTGATTGTAATTGGAGCAATTCGAATGGCATTCAATACGATTTTTAGTAGCTATAGTTGACGACGACCATTGACGATTGAGAATCTAATTGCAACCTTTAATATTGTGACGATTGACGAAGTCTGTGTGATGAGAGTGAAAAAAGGAATTTTTGTTCGTTCTGGACAATAGATATGGTGAGGCTGGGTTAGCCTTGATAGATTTATTTGACTGGTTTGTCGTGACAAGCGACCGTTAGGCATCTGCTACCGAAAAATATGCCTTGATAATTGAGATATTTACTTTCTCTTCACTGGTTTCATATTTCATTTTCAGGTATTCGAAATGTTCTGTCGTAGCATTCAAGTTGGTATTGATGTATTTTGAAACGTCAGTTATACTTTGCAATTGTGGTGCTATATCACATTCAGGAATTATCATGTGGTTCAATTGCATTTCCATTATTTTATTCCATTGTGGTGTACCAACAACATAGGAACAATGTTTGAAATATCATGAATCAGCTTGATTTTGCTGATTGGTTTCAGATTGGTTTAGTTCCGATTGAATATTGAACCTTGACTGGAATGTTTCTAGCTTTAAAATATACATAAATTAGTTCGAGCACAATTTGTCACGGATTAGTGCATTAGTAACAGTCTTTTATGTTGTCAAATTCATAACTTTGGTAGCTTTTATTTAAACGTACTACTTACCCCCGAGGCCACCCAGTTGATATGATGCCGAATAACATTTTTTTGATTTACTTTCAGAAAGACACTCGTGTAACTCGTTTGCGGGATTGATCGCACGGTGTTGGATATATTATCTAAAATTGTGATATCTTCAATTTAACGAGCGAAAACGGTGAAACGCCGGACCAAAATCGAGATAATGAATACGCTACATCAGGAAAGGCTGAATATCAAAGCAAAATTGAAACTTCTAACGCGAGAAATTACCTCAATATGTCAAATAACCTGCTAGGAAGTGAAAACGACATAATCCAACAAATCAGTCTCCATCCGCAGCATGACCATTGTCAAGTGAAGCCAGCCAACAACAAGCTGCTCATCAAATGCAAGTCACTGCTGCATCATCGAAGATATCGGCGTTGCCGAAAACAAATTCTGATTCACATGAATCTACTTATAATTACCCTCGAACGGAGTATACCAGACCAAACCTACCCTGACATATATGCAGCAGGCCACCCATACAATATTATAATTATCCAGCATATCGCTCGCTAACAGGACAGTGGCAGTAACAAAATATCTGCGGCTTTTAATTGAATATAGCGAAAAATCGAAAACAAACTGGAAATTCGGAAGATCATCATGTTGATTGGATTTGTAATATCATAATTTGTTTCGAAAAGGTAAATGGAAGTCAATACTTACGAACTGGAGAATTCAGTAAACTGTTCAGATTTCCAAAAGTGGTAGATAAATGTTATTCGCTAGCAATTTAGAAACTTACTTAAGGCTGTCTGATAATCCAGGATAATCGAAGACTTCATCTTATTGGTTGGAGCTTTAGTGACTTTTGTTGCATTCATTCTTTGGTGTTGCTCTCACATTCAACCAAAAAATAGTAATCACGTCGTCAATTCAACTGTAAACTAGCACAGAACTCATGCTCATCTGCAAAAAATATAAAAACACGTCCACACCTCTATGTAACATTTATGAAGATAAAAGTAATAGTAGTAAGCTTTTGTTCTCAATAATAAGGGCTAGTTCCAAAGAAGCCTATCTCATTTTGATCTTCAACGTTGTCATTTTGGATTGGATGAATCAAAGAAGACTAAATATTACCGAAAACAAATTTCCGTCTAAACTCTTCCTACTTACTAATCTAACTATAAAAATGAACGCAACATATATTTACATTATATAGCCTACACAGAAAAAAAGCCTATATTTCAACAAAAAAAATCCGGATACCGTTCCGTTCATGAGACGGTTGATTTGCTTTAACGATGACGAATTCTTTTTGAAAATTCAAGTTTTCATCAATTTAGAATAAAAAACATTAGCGCATCAGAACCGCTCACTGAAAGAAAAATCTTGGTAAAATCAACAATTTTCCTTAGTTGTTTTTGCGTCAACTACGGGCTATAGTTAAAACAACCATAAAAAAATAGTTGATTACTTTTATGCACCATGACGCGTGGTTGATAAACAACGTCCGTGGTGCAAAAAAAGTAAGCAACCACAAACAATGGTATTCCAACCATATACATAGTACGAAATATAGGCAGGGGAGGCGTGAATGCCGCAGTTGAATTTGGTGTATCACAATGCAGCGACAATGTCGCTGTCAATGCAATCAAGGCACCAACCAAATTCATTTTTTTTTCTTTTGTATTGCTAAATCCTGTTGTACGAGGATTAGGTTGGCCAGACCATTCAGCCTAATTCAATCAGATTTATTTCAACCTAATGGTGATGCCAACCTATGGTAGGTATCACCGCTAGCGGTGCGGCAAAATTAGAAATTTGGCAAATTCTGCCGCTGCCGCAAATTCGGCCGCTGCCGCAAATTCAGCCGCAGCCATTGTGCGCGTTACCATACAAAACAGTGCATTCTAATTTTTTGACTGCGCTTTGCCGCAGCCCACTGTTTTGCCACAGCGGAAAACGCTGTATTCTGAACAAAATAGCGTCATGCAACGCAATATAAAGGCTTCACAGCATAACATGAATATGAATTATATCGAACAGCAAACCGAACACAATTTTGCCATGTATCATATGAAACTTCTATGATAGAATAGGAGTATGAGTATGAGGAGTATGAAAAATCAACAGTTTTCCTTAGTTTTGCCATCAACTAGGGCTATAGTTAAAACAACCATAAGAAAATGGTTGATTACTTTTATGCACCATAACGCGTGGTTGATAAACAATTTCATTCGGAGCATGAAAAACGTCCAAATGTTGAAACTATTCTACTTTGCGTAGAATAATTCCAAAGACTTTGCTCACTGAATTTCGTTTGTTGAAATCAACTATTGCAAAGTAGTTTAAGTACCATAAAAACTGTTGATAATTCGAAACGTTGAAGTTTTGAGTGAATTGATGAATATTTTCTATTTAACAACTAATTTTCGTGGTTATGAAACAATTAAAACAGTTGATTTGATGAACGTTGCGATATTTTTTGTATAACCAGAGCCAACTACTTTTATATCGTTAAATTAACTATATTAACATAGTAAAATTAACTATTTTCCTTAGTTCATTTAACGATTTTGAATGAATCGTTGCAATACTATTAAAAATAGTTGAATCAACCAAGAGTTTTTCTTTCAGTGCTTGAAAACTGATTTTCGAAGAAATTGTCTTTGACCAAAAAATGTGGAAAGATCTAATTCAATTTTTTGTAGTATCATATCAACCATTTCTTACCCAAAGCAACAAAACCCGTTTCTCGACAGCATCTCCTATAATGCGTTACTTTTAATACGGAGTAAAAGGTCACCAAAAGTGACCTTTCCTAAATATCTCAGTAACGGTCACGTCTTCAGAAAAACAATGTCTGACGAATTTGTAGCTTAAAAAATGTCCAACAAAAAAGAACTATAACTTTTTCTTGTAACCATAACCGTTTTTGAGTTATATTGATCTAAACATTTGCTACTAACAGCATCCTTTTTGTCAATTGATATTATCCGATTTATTTATTGATATTATCCGATTTTGATTACGACTTGGAATGTTTGTGAGTTTGTTTTTCTATGCTTAAGAGTCGCATAAAAAAACATGTACACAAACTTATCTACCGCACTCCAGGGTAGGTGGGAAAGCGTGTTCCGAAAAGTTATCCCCCCTCCTTCTTTCCATAAAATGGTATCCCGGAGCTTCCATCCCAAATCTTCAGAAATGAGCTCGTTGCCTACTCTTTGCCCCCTGTTAAACAAGATAAGATCACATTTTATCCTGTTAATTGCGTATTCTTGACATCGCAGGACCACATTTGCACATTTTTATAGTGCACATCGAAATTTAGCGTCCGGAAATTTTGAATAAAATCTCTGAATGCAACAAGCTTACGACTCGATTATCAAATCTAACGGAAATCACTGAATGTTTTGGCTTTGACTAGATCCCACTAAAGTTTGAAGACTATGCTGGCAGGCCTGTGGCTGCGATATAATCGTTAAGTAACTGCCAGCCTAATAACAGCTTTATGTCCTTTAATTTCCAAAGCAGTCATCGAATCATAACGAAAGCCAACGTGTGGGCTGAACTCAAAGTGACGCAAATTTTCCATATTTTTTGCTGTAGTGCCAGCAAAGAGTAACCAGCCCCATGCAATCTCTTTATTTCCGAACCAGCAGGTGTTACTTTTAAATTTTAAAATGAAAAACTTCCACAATAGAAATAAGAAATTATTATTTAAATTTTCAAAGATTTGACATTTTTTCCAGTGGACGCCCCTAATTTTTTTCTGTTATTATTATTTCCAATGCAGTCATTGGATGAAAATGAAATTGATAGGGTACGTTGAACAGTTGTCAAAGACTCTTGATTACATTGCCAGTACTAAGTATTTTCATTTTTCCACCAGGAGATGCTGCGATCAAGTTTTCATATTATAAGCATCCTCTTAGGCTGACAATTTGCTTTCTTTAATTTCAAAACTCTTGTGAGTTGTGAACTAGGTAATCTTTCAACCCTATAGCTTCCGTCCTAAATATCCTGCGGCTTGGTTGGTAGCACATGCGTTCTAAATCTACATGTTTCATCTAATTTTCTTGGAAAATCAGTATTTTTAGCGGCTCTTTCAGCCACTTCGGCTATATCTCAGCCACAAAACACCCGATAGTGCTATCAAACTCCTAAGCCTCACAACAAAATATGCATATTTACTATCATTGCTGCTATAAAACTGCTTCTAACCAACATTTTGCCATTATCATACACATATTAAAACCAAACAGAGTCGTAAAGTCCGAAAAGCTTTTCATATTTCAATTACTGAACTGTCATGTTGCAACATCTATCCACTATACTTCTTCCTATCCAGCAAATAACTTGGCAAATATGAAATCAGAACTTACATACATAGTACATATATCGCTAGCCGGTAGAAACCATGGAATATTCCGAATCATTTTCTTTTTACTATTGCCTTCAATTTCAGTCTAAGTCCATTTTTTATGTGCTTAGTGGTCCAGTCCGTTCGGCACACATGTCAGAACACGCGAAAGAGATCTGGCAAAATAAAAATCGAAATCGGGCGGACGTAACGCAACGGATACCTACTTCAACGCTTCTCCATTTCAAGAAAATGTACAAGTCATGGATTATCCCTTCTTAAAGTCAACTGAACTCCACCTGTCTTTCGAAATGACAGCGATCCCTTACGTAAAAAGGGATTTTCGAGATTCGACTTACAGTCGTAGAGCCGGCCATTTGATACATGTATGAGTATGGCATAATATCTACCCTGACTTTACTTTGTGGAAAGTTCTGCCCCCAGTTCGGTGTTTTTTCTTTCGATGAATATATTCGGAGGTTTTATACGTTTTACTCTTCCACCGAATGAGTATATTCGCTTCATGAGCTCAAGAGTGGTTGATAGAGTAAAAGGCGACATAAAAATATTTTACTTGGATATCGTCTCCGAATTGATGGTAGTAGCTATAGCCTGAAGTCGAAGGGTGGAGGCACGAGTGAATTTAGCCATCAGGATTCAAAAGGACCCAATTATCTAATGCACATGCCGTTGCACGCATTGGTGAAAGCGGGTGAGGTTGAATGGCAGATTCTTGCTTATAGGCGGCAATCTAACCGCATTCTAGTCTTGATGTGCCAAACGACGAAGAACTGAGATGTTCCAAAATAGCGTTGAACCATTCTCGTAAAACGATTCGATCGTAAAAGCCAAAAATAAAATGTGTAATTAGTCGATGTACAGAGTTTTTACCTCCGCTCTTAAATGCAATGGATTCTAAACGATTCGGGAAATGACGATAAGTGCCCAGGTAACATCGTAAAGTAAGAGTTTACTGAACGGGAGTTGTAGCATCATTGGAACAGTGTTTCCTTTCGAGCGATACCCGATATCCAATATGGTGCGTATAAAGCATATTGATTACATTTTGCAAAGGCTTGATGATGATGGTGGATTTGATGACGTATCTACAAGTTTATTATTCTTTCGACCTGCAATCAACACCTAAGCTCATTCACAAGCTATGATTGAATAACTAAAATATGAACTTTCGGCAAAACGATTTTAATTTGAATACTCTTCAAAGATGAGTAAAAAGCCTGAAAACAAAATTAAGCGCTTTTATCATAGCACCATGTCATGGTAACTCCAGTGGTTTGCTACTTGATCACCTAGCTCAAAAACGTTTCTATCCTTTGTACTTGGTGATGGCATAGCATTCAATAGCCAGGCATTTTATGCCATTTTTCATGGATTAACCGATCTGTCACAGCATTACCAAAAGAAATTTTTGATTAACTTCCCGGCATACTTTAGTAGCTTGTTATGAGGTCGTGGCTGCTTGTCATGCCATCACAGTCAATGCAAAAACCCGCCTCGGCAATCACAAAGTTAGCACACCTCGACACGTTGTCGTTAACAGCCCAGTCAACCAACCGACCAAACTTGCGAAACGATGACAGTATTTATCTGACTTGAATTTTCATCTCGACTTGATGGCGGCTATTAAATTCTTAATTACTCTGCCTGCTAAAAATCGATGTTGTTGCTATCGTATCGGTGTTTTGGGTGATGGGTGATGCTACCAGTGTTTTTGTTGTTCTAATCTTGATTAAAAGGACCGACTGCAGGGACCGAGCTTAGTTCAAACGGATCTAAACGGAACAAAAATATTAATACCAAAGTGAGTTTGTTCGGAATTTATAATTCATAGTGAACGGTTTACGTGGCATAGTAAAAATTTTAACCAAATTTTATTTCGATGACAAGCTAAAGGAAATTACTGAGAAAATTATTTCACGACTGGCAAGACGATGATAAATTTAATATCATTAGCTAGATGGATTTTTCATTATCAACAGCCAACCATGCTCGACAATTTCACTATAAAAAAGGCACGTGGTTTGCGTAAATGAATGTAACTATGTTCTGATTTCGAATTGCCTTTTTTTACGGGTAAAGCAAGTCTAATGTCATTCAGTTTCACCAGTACTCCTCTTGTACGAAAACAGGTTTTATTTAAACTATCTCAAATTATGAATATATAAACCGGAAATTGAAAAAAGCTTTTTTTTTAACTAAAATAGCCACAGCTTAATGAGTAGGTTTCTACAGTTAAAAATGTATGTGTTATAGTATATTGTTCGGCTTTGCAATTGTATCAATAATATCTATGGATGCAAAAATTTACAGAAAATTATGCTCATCTTCTGGAGTACCGCAAGGCAGTCATCTAGGTCCCCTACTTTTTAACATCTTTATCTCCGATCTTTCTGAGACATAGCTTGGTACACCCCATCTCTTTTATGCAGACGACTTAAAAATCTACCATAGCGTTAACACGCAATCTGACGCAACTTTTCTACAATCCAAGCTTCAATCTCTCGAACAGTGGTGCAATGAGAATAATTTATATCTTAACATTAACAAGTGCCATGTAATAAGCTTTTCCCGTAAGAATACGATCAAAAAGTATTCTTATTGCCTTAACAACACCATATTGAATAGGGTTGATCATATTATAGATCTCGGGGTAGTTTTGGACAACAAGATGCGCTTCAACCTCCACTATGACAAAATCCTTGCCAGGGCTAATAAACAGCTCGGGTTCGTCAAGAGACGTGCTAAAGAGTTCAAGAATATATGGGCTACCAAAACATTATATATCACTCTGGTGCGTCCTCAATTGGAGTATGCCTGTATAATATGGAACCCAGTTTTTGAGCTACATAGTGATCGAGTAGAATCTGTTCAGAAACAGTTTTTACTCTTCGCTTTGAGATACCTCTATGATCCAAAAGACTTTCAACATCTTCCTCTTACAAAACCAGACTGAGCCTTCTTAATTTAATGTCTCTCTCTTCTAGAAGAATACTGTTAAGCGCATGCCTAACCTTTGATACTATAAGTGGTGCAGTCAATGATGAAGTTCTCTCCAACAAAATTATTATCAATGACCAACCAAGACGCACTAGGTATTCAAATCTGCGCAAGGAGTTCAATCACCACACTACCTATGCCTATAACGAGCCCATCAATAGGTGCTGTAGAATTTTCAACTCTATAAGCAGCAACTACGCTTCGAGGATCTCTAAATACATTTTTAAAACAAACTTATTAAAGACCCTATCAACATCCTAATCCCACTTAATTTCCCATCAAACTAGCTTAAATTAAAACAAACATATTAAAGTAAAGTAACAAAAATAAAGTTGTGATGTATTTTGTTTTCTAATGTGTTGGAAAAATATGTATTTTGTTGTTATATTGAATTGTTAATGTTTTGCTGTTGGGTATGATGCCTTGTTTGGCAAATAAATAAATAAATAAAATTTGTCAAAATTACAAAAAAAATATTATTAGACCTATTCTAGGTTCTTTTGGGATTATCTTGGTATAAATAGTTCCGATTCATCCTCCACTCTCTTCATCTATATTGTTTACGAATATTGGAGCCCTATTATATTCAAGACATACTAGGTGTTTTGCATTTGATGAAAAATTCTGGAACCGCAGTACTCTTGCGGAATCCCAAAAAAAGTATTATACGTTGGCGGGGTGAAAATTTTGAAGTAACTCGAGTCATGAGAACCAGCCCCGATCTACGAAATCCAAAATCAAAGATTATGTGGACACAATGCATTCAATGAGCTGCTTCGATGCGGCCATATTTTCGCAGTAATATTCAAAAGTAAAATTATTCAAGCTCTCTCTCTCTCTCTCTCTCTCTCTCTATATATATATATATATATATATATATATATATATATATATATATATATATATATAAATATATATATATATATATATATATATATATATATATATATATATACATATATATTGATATTGCTGGTATAGTAACTATGATATTTTAATCATAAAATTGAATACTAGTTATGCTGATGCAATACAAATATGCTGAATCGTTTTGTACCAGCTGTCCAGCTAGTTCAACATCAGCCCAGCTCGCACCAAGGGGGTGTACACATATTGGCCATAGCCTTTTTTGGTCTTGCTTGGGCCAATATGTATTTCCTACATTACATTGACCAATGAATTTTCATGCGGCGTAGTCAATATTACGTTTCCTCTAGAGATGGGCAAAATGCCTCATGGCTCACCACTGATAGCTTTTTCTTACAGTGCAGCGCCTGGAAAAAGCACAGCATAGTCTGCGAGCGGAAGTTTTCGTTTGAATAAACTTAATGAAATGCAAAGCGAACAGTGTACTGAGAGTACGGCGCAATACTTTAAAATACTGTAAAAAAGAGCGATCAGTGGTGTGTCATGAGCTTAGAAGAGAGAGATATAAGGAAATGAAAATGGCAGTGAGAAGTGAAGCAATTTGCCTAAGCTGAGCGTTAGTAGTAGTAAGCGAATTTGACATTCACTAGCTATGCCGAACAGAAAGATAGAGTGAGATAGATAGAGAAAAATAGTTGGCCATGTGCACGCGAATTTGACAATTACTATTTCAGCAACAACAAAAGCTTAGGTATCGGGGAAACTAAGGGGAATATCTGAGGTAGCAATTCTCTCGATTTGTTCTATTTATAGATTTTACCTTTGTAGTAAAATTACTTCACTAAATTTCGTATATGTATACGCTTGTTTCATTTCCTTATATCTCTATGTTCTGAGGTCATGAGGCATTTTGCCCATCTCTAGTTTCCATCTCATTACCACCGCAATAAAAATCATACTGAATTTTCACTTTGTGACTTAGAACTGTGTTAATTGTTGCAACGAATTTTGTGCGAGTATTGAAAATCATATCGGGCTTAGAATTTTCTGATTGTTGCTCAGAATTGTGGTGTTTGGTGTAACAAGTTTTTAAGGGAGTAGTACCGGTTAAAATTTTCAATTTATTATACCTTCAGAAATCACGTCTCACAATTTTTTTAAGCTACTCCCAAAAATAAAAAAGTTACGGCAATTTACGGCAGACCACTGCTTTTAATAACTGCGAGAAAAAAGATGAAGAACACATAAGTCAGGCGGAAAAAGCGGGAAAGGAAGCACGTTTGACCAAAAAAACTGCCCAACTGCAAGAGCAACTAGCTTGTGAGGACTCAGGAGCACTTACGCATGGTCCAGGGATTGCAGACTGAGCAATTGCAAGTGATAAATATATTTTTTTAAAATAATATTCAATAAATAAATGGAAAAAAAACTTAAACGCGTTTTTCTCGAAATGACGTTTTGTCAAACTGCGGACACTTATTCTCCGGATTGGCCGAACCGATTTAAATTAAATTTGGTGTGCTACTTTACTCAATATTGGCCAAAAATCCACCCGAAAAAATTTGGTAAGCGAAACAAAGTGAAAAAAATAGAATTTTCGAAAAAATATTTCCGCAATTTTTTTTTGCATTTGTTTTTAAAATATTGCGGTATTTTTGTTAATTTTTTTTTGCATTTGTTTTTAAAATATTGTGGTAGATTTATCACGTAAGAAACATTCCTCTTTAAAATGCGGTGTGGCTTTTTTTGTTTCAGTTTCTTCATTTATGACATTATCTGTCCGCAGTATGACGAGAAATTTTTCGAGACATCAACTTTGGCACCCTCTATAAATAAATAGAAAAATTTAAAAAATTAAAAATAATTTTTTTTTGTAATCTCCAAGATGTGTGTTTTATACATGCAAATTTTAAAATTTATACATAATAAAGGAGCTGAAAAGAAAAACATTGAAAATTAGGCTGTTTTTCAGCATTCTATCTGGTACTACCCCCTTAAGTGAATTTCGAAAGAATCAAAACAAAGCAGATGACGCAAATATTTCAAACATTATATATCCCAGTGAACTTAAAGTAGATTTCTCAAACGCAAATTTCGCGCACAGTATCGAATACAAAAGAATAATCTACAGAAAAGATTATTGTGTAGTGAAGGTGATCAATGATAAAATAGTTCATATAGTTATCAAAATTATGATTCATGCTACGAAAATATTTATTACATAAAAAAAAATAAATTGGACTACAATAAACAATTAAATGCCTTAATACTAAAATAATAAATGAAAAGCTTTAGTTTAAATGATATGAGTGAATTTTGATTTTATCCCGCTTTATCTCACATTTTTGTAAATGAAACGACTGCTTTTCGTTTCAAAGAAATTCCGTAAAATGATTATATTATATTTTTGAAGAAAATGATTTGTTATGTTTTTACACATATGTTTTTCAATAAATTTATGTTGTTTTTGAATTTTCGTTTTTGTTTGCTTTTTAAATAAACATGAGAATAACAAGAATGGAATTGATTGAAAATTTATAATTCTAATTAGGTCAACCTGAATACATTATTTTTATTTTGGGATAGGTCTAACTAAGATGCAAATGGAATCAGCATCTGTATTTTAGGTGAAATGATCTACGTTCGGCCAAAACGCCAAAAAAATCATCTCTTGTGCACAATGAATTTAAAGCAATAATATTAACTATCAGTTCAAATTGAATTCATTAAACTTATAAGTTCTATGTATCAATGAAAATAATGAATTTTATTACGAATGGTTATGAATTTCATTATTATTATATTTAAATTCATTGCCGAAGTATTATTACGTTTATTAGATTATTACAACCAAATGCATTATAGTGTAGTAACAGAATTCACAGAAAAGTAGTTAAATTTAAAGTGAATACAAAGGTAATGGGGTAAAAATTACTATTATTGCAATAAAATTAATTGCAATTTTTGTATGATTTAATTACACTTTTCTCTCCGTGTACGATCGTCGCACTAGACATGTGTCTAGTAATTAAAAATTTGGTTTCTAGTTTGCTACAATATATGCATTCAGTTCAGTGATTGTCTTTTGGTACGATATTAAGCAACAAGATGCTCCTTATATAAAACTTTGGTGGCAGCATGTCCTGTAAAATAAATGATGAAAATGAGTTTTAGCGATTGAAATATATTTGGGGCTGCCATCCGAAAATATTTCCAAAACTTGTAATTTTCAAACATAGGTTACTTATTTGTATGCTAGGTGCTTCGCGTTGCGAATTTTTCGTTGTAGCATTTGTTGGTACGAAGACAAAAAAAAATATTGATGCTGAAAACTTTTTGCTAGCTCCGCATTCAGAAATATACCAACTCTGCTTCACGCCAAGGTGAACACACCCTACAAACTTAATTTTGATGCGATTGAATGAAACATTTGTAGGGCTAGTACTCGTGAAAATGTCAAAATATTCGTAAACGTTAGAGGCTTGCTTTAAATACAAGAGCATTATTATTACCTGGAGCTCATTATTATTCAATATTGATACAAAATAATGCATAACATTCAAAATAATTCATATTCAATAATTGCATCTCCTGGTAAAAAATTGCAAATATTCTTCTATCTGGCAGCTCTACCAAAACTAAATCTTATTCAATTTGTTTTTTACATGCAAATTTCAGGTGCTAAAACTATAAGGAATTTGGTCCTTTTGCGATGAGAAATTTTGAAATTTTTTTTTTGCTGAGCTGACAACGTATAAAATTTATCAATTGTTGAAGTTTTTTCCAAAAGCGCAAAAAAATGTTCCGCAGGTTCGTTGATTTGAAAGCTTTCTTTTTACGTAACTGCCGTAGCCACAGGGTTGAATTTCTGATTGATTAAATAATACTATGGGAAAGTCTTTGAATTCGAAGTGTTTTTTGCCTACTTTTAAACACTTTATGCCTGTATGGAGTTAAGGGGGCAGGTACACTTAGAATTTGGAGAAAATCGATTTTGTTTTCATTGCATTTTCTAAAAATTGCATTATCTGCCAATTTCAGTTGAATCGGACAATTTTTTATGGAGATAAATAACTTTGAATGAAGTCGTCTCTATGCATAAAGCGTTTTTTTGTATGCTTTAAAAGCATTTTTCTCGAAACTATGTTTTCGAAGTCGAAGTCGATTAGCATGAAATTTTCCTCACTTATTTGATATGTAATTATCCTCCGAATGAACTAAGGATTTTTCGATTGGACGATATTTTTTTCAATAGCCGAAAATGTGAGTGAAATTTTGGTCGAAAATACAATTTTGAATTTCAAAAACCGCCATTTTTCGAAAAAGCAAAATCTGCCAAATTCCTTCGTTCATCCAGAGCACTATATCATTAGCTAATGCTCCCCGATTTTATATAGGTATCGAAATTTATCGGACAGATATCGATCAAATATTATTTCTAGTTTGCTGCGCAGCTTTCTCGCCGTTAAGTCCACTGACTGCTCATGATAACGAGGGTATGTTAGGTCTCATTCGAACCAAAACACCAAAACTACCTCCTTACCGCCACTGAGAAGCGAGAATGTAGTGACCGGTTAAGGCCACGATCATTCCTCGCATAAATTGGTTGGCATATATGGCATCCACTCTCATTGAATTCACCCAAATGCTGGTTTATAGTGACAAGCTACAGTGATCACGGCAAAACAATTTTTTTTTACCCCTCGAAAATTTACTCTATTTTGACTAATTTTCAACCTTTTGCCTTTAAAAAACTACAACATCTATCTACAAGTATATTTCTTTCAAGTAAAAAAACATTATTTATTAATTATTTTAATGTGTGGCTAAAAATAAGTCCTAAAAACAATCTTTTTTTGGATGTCGCAAGTGTACCTAACACCTTAAACATTTACAAATGGGGCTGTATAAAGTAACACAGATAATTGTTTAAAGAAATCGAAAAATATTAAATATTTCAAATAGTCACCATTAAAGTCGAAGACTATTTCTCAACATGATAATAAAATATATATTCCTCCTCGATAGTAGTGTCCGCGTCTGTCATCGAATAAAAATCAAAATTGTAGCCCTCGCATGACAGTATTCATCGCCCTGAAAAATTAAACATCTGATGTCTAAGTCGTGGGCGGAAATGTGAATGAAGCAAAGTTTGTTCGCTAATTTCATCTGGCGAGTGTCGCTGTATGTGATCTTACGTTGTCCTGGAGGAACAGGACTCGCTTTCTGCTCACGAGCACTGCATTCTAATGTTGGTAAATGGGCATACGAGAAGCTCATCAGTTGGCCAGGTTCGAGCAGTTGGTATCATACGATGCCTGGTCTTCGGCTGGCGTCAGGATAGTTCAGAGAGGATCGTCTGGCGATAAGTATTGAAAGGTGACAGCTATTGTAGTATATAATCCATTTTTCACCTCACGTAGCCACTCGCTCTAAAAATGCACCGCGCTTGTTACAAAACAGCAGCGAACACAGATAACGCACGCTGTTGTTTTTGCCAAGTTAATGAGGAAGGCACTGATCATTCCATGGTTTATATATATATATATATATATATATATATATATATATATATATATATATATATGAAATTCAAAATTATATGATTTGATAAAACAAATTGGAATTCCTGGTTACAGTAATAAAAATCCCAAATTAAAAAAAAACATATGTTCATTTACTTACTCCAGTCTTATTACGAAAAATTGTTGGTACCTATCTAGAACTCCATTAAAATTGAAAGCATAAATTGAATTTTAACGACAGGCACTAAAATAATTGGTTGTAGAGTTAATCTCACTTCAATTTTTTTCTACCATCTTCCATCTTCCATGGATAACCCAGTTAATTAGTTAACCTGATTTCAAAACAAAGCTAAAACAAAAAATTCTGAAAATGGATTTTAAAACAGTTAGCTCAGAAAAGGTACATAGCCCCGCCCAAAAAAGCCACTCTGCAGGTGCAGGCAAAATTTATGTATGTAATTACCCTTTGAAGGTCATAAAAAAAACTTCCAAACAAAAAGCAACCGCTATAAATTCGGCTGGTAGATGGCATTTGGAATCAGTTGAACTTCAACTAACAAAGGAAAATGAATTCAGCAAATAGTAGCTTTAACTCAACCATGGGCGAGAATAGCAGCTTTGATGGGAAAATTCTTGGACGAATTATGCCCAGCAT
The DNA here is from genome assembly GCA_963978885.1 of Nemotelus pantherinus. Lineage (NCBI taxonomy): Eukaryota > Metazoa > Arthropoda > Insecta > Diptera > Stratiomyidae > Nemotelus > Nemotelus pantherinus. The sequence continues at coordinate 5,906,845 of OZ022263.1, forward strand.
TCGTGAAAGTTATTTTTCTCCGGCTCGAACTAAGATGTTGATGAACCTTTTCAAACCCGAAAGGACAGCTGATAGTGACTCACCGAGGAAATTCGCTTTCAACAAACCAGTAAGTCTAGCTTCACTTGCTGGTGTTTTAGAGGCAGATCAGCCTTCGATGATATGTGAGGAACAGCTGCAACGACGTCAACGATATTTGCAAATAATGGACTCACCTTTAGATGGACGATTTCGAGGAACTCCTGGAGACCATAGAACATCACAGGAGAATATTGATGCAAGTTTTGATATTCACGCGAAAAGATCATTGAAATTTTCAAAGGATAAATGAAATTGTTTATATTATTATTATTTACATTGTTATTCTATTAAAATATAATTGTAAAATGAACACCGACTTAAATTTTTTTTTTTATATAATTTTAGTGCTTTCGCTCTCGATTTGATCTATAGAATTCAAATCCTTTAAAAAATTATAGCTTTGAAAAATTCAGGCATAGTAGGGAATGGTCATAAATCTTTTGAAAGCTAGACAATTATTCTTCTGCGGTCAAAAATGTAGCATTTAAAGAAACACGAAAAATGTTATACAACAATTTATCGAATATATGACTTCTTTGGCAAAAGAAACTAAAAATACAACTACAGAGCATTTTTAGGCTTAGTTTCTTGGTGTTTCTCTTGCACCGTAGAATATTTTTAATGAAAAATATTCTACTGAGCACATTAACTAGAATTTAGGTCAGAAGATTTTAATTCAATTTTGAAGAGCGTGGGAAATGTACTATCCCGGAAAAATGTATAGTGCAAATCCTAGTATTATGTAGGGTACGATTCCTGTGAGAGCTGCATATATTCATTCGTTGGATATAGATGTCGCACACGGATGTCTAAACTAAATGGCATGATATCCAGTATGCAGAATTAATCTCCAAATAGCCCGTGCGGAATTATACAGGGTATTCAAGTCGGACTAAACTCTTCTCTCTAGAGACTAGTGCACAGTAGCTGAACGTGTTATAATAAATAAGTCAGAACTTAGAGCTAGAATCGTTTTCCGCACCCAATGTTCATCAGCAGGTGTACGAATTAATGTATACGTACACAATTAATGCAATTTTCACAATTCATGTGATATACAAACATCTTCCTGCATTTCGTATTTGCATATGAAACTGCAGGTGGGACAATTCATTGTACGGTTGCGTTTTCTGCCCAATCGGTACCAGCATCACACACAAAGATGCATTGAAATGACGCATTCAGATTTTCGATTGTACACTATTTACTCGGTCAAATTGAAAAAGTCCTTGCTATAGGACAATTCAGAATCATACAACCAGCAGACACTATAAAACGAGTGCTGTACGGTTATGTATGTACAGAATCAATTGAACGATTTAATGTCGCCTAGTGTCTGTTCAATGCAGAAACGTGTCGTGCCGTACTCTGGTCGTTCCGGTATTGTTCTGTTCGGGTTTGTGCTGTAACGAGCCTGGAATTCGTTATTAGGTGAATAATTTACATGGAATTCTGCGAGTTGGACAAACAAATTCGACTTCGATTCAGAATAATACAAACAATCACATCATGCCAGAAAATGTTGGCAAGCAGGATATTCATTGGGTTTGTTTATCATGAATTGGGAGCTACTGGCTGCTACACATTTTCCAACTGTTTGTACACGTTTACGAGTCGATGCTATTATGAGAGAATTTCGAAGCGAAGCAGATTGATTTGGAATTAGATATTTCAGATTTTTTTGCGTCCCTCAAATCTGCACTGGATGTTTTCATTTGAGTAGATTTTCATGCATTGGAAATATTCACACAATTTCGGTTTCGAACAAAGATTCAATTTTTGCTGTTGCACCATCCGTGCAATGAATCGAGTTTCCAGCGTTTTTTAATCAAAAACACATCTGATTGGCACTAATATAGAATTGCAATATGACCGATGTCTCTATGTATATTGTTAGATATTTCATATTTTAGAGTTTTTGCACTTAACGGACTACTGGATTTATTTACCAAATATTTAATAGCAGTTTAAGTTAAATAGATCAAGATATTCCAGTGATCTAGCAATATTATTTATACTTTTAAAATCTCTTAAGCGGAGGTTGTTTTCTTCAAGAAAAATCATCTAACTTGTTGTGACTAACCTTTCATTGTATACCAGTTTTTTGATAAATTGATCCATCGTAATGATATGTATGTTTCACCCTCCACGTCGAGTGGCTCAGAATCTACTTGAAACTAAGCCCAGCCAGACGATGAAACGCCTGGCATCACGTGTGGCGCGGGAAACTGAATTTCGACCACAGTGTCGTGCGTGTCCTATTTGATTATTCATGTTACAAAAACTCGCGTTGCATTAGACCACGCTGCACGCCCGACACGTATGTCCTCTTCCTGCCATTCTTAGGCCGCAAAAGAGCCAAAATATTATATTTTTCAAAGTACTGTCTAGAATAAAAAAATCTATAGCACCTCTATGTCTATACTAATATCCAAACAAATCTGAACCGCAATCACCATGCGCCATAAAATCAATGTTTCCTCCCCTAAGCAACTAGCTTAATCTATTGTCTACTCAAAAAGCACTCGAAAAGATATTATCCACAATGCAATCTCCTTAACAGCACAACTCATACACACAACCGTAAATTGAAGAAGACAGACTGCAGACCTGATTTTATTACTTGACACAAATTTTAATTCCTTTCGACATCCTAGCCATGACTACTATCATCAGGGATACTGGAAGTAGTCACACTTTTCCTCTGTAAGCTTTCAGTATATTTTGAAGAACAAGAGGTTTCGTGCAGCACATGTCAGCTGTTGAAGTCCCCCTTTTCACCAGCCCCTTCACTGACGAACCAGTACAACGGGGGAGGACAAAACAAAAACGGCGCGGCGTGCAGAGACTGGACGGGTGAGTTGTATTGTAATGTTATAACTACATTTCATCACTGTGAAACATTAAACGTTAATTACTTTGAAATTTTCATGTCCATGCTGCAGACTTCAGACTGACTACTGATCTTTATGCTTTTCTCTGTAGAGTCTGGGCTGGGTAGCTGCTGGCTCGAGTTCGTCCTGGGAAAATTGAATATATTTCACGCTTCGAGCACTGGTCTGTGGCGGTGCATCGTGTCTATTACGAGTGGAAGCTGGAAACCATACATTGGACATGGTAAATTACTCAACATATGCGGTGGATTAGGTTTCTGGTAGAGAAATAGATTAAAATTTTTCGATGTTGTTGTTGGTGTATAGAATGTATGTTTGTCTTCGCAAAACTCTTTAAATTTTCGCATTTCGGGTGCCAAGTGCACTCAAGTGAAATTCAAAATAATTACGTTGAATACAATTTGTGTAGCTAGTAAGTTTGAACGAAAGATCTAAGCTAGGACTGACTATTCTGCAATGCATTTAACTAAATTAATGAACAGTTCAGTAAACCAGATGGAGAAGTTTTGAATTGTAAAGGTAAGGGAAGCGGGTGGATCGATGTTTAATAATAAACTGAGATAGAGTGAAAACGCTTTCGAATTGGATAACAATATCATTGTAAGATAATATTGATTATTGGCTGATTTTTACATTGCAGTTTCGAGTAGCACATTCAGAATACATTTCAAGACCTATGTTTTTCGAGGCAAAACTTTTAAGCCAGTTAGCCGAGAAAACTTAATTCAATCATTTCAAAAGTAATTTTTCGTGCAAACTGACTAATTGACTCAAAATGGATTGGAAAAGCCACTCGAATTTCATCATGGTAAAATACTCTTTTTTCTCAAAGCTTCGAAATCATATTAAAACCCAATTATTACAAATTTCAAAGCATTTCGCCATTTCCGAAAGTTATTTTCGCTTTTGAGCAAATACTTTTCAGCCCCTCATCAATCTTAAGCAGATTGAATATTTTCAAAAACCCTATTACATTATAGCGCCCAATGTGACATTGATGTAGTACTTTGGTAGAGTATCTTTTTTCAAAGGAATTTAGTTTCGGTATGTGTTGGTAAAATGATTTTTGAGAAATTGGACTTCATGTCCATAATATGTTTTTTTTTTTAAAAAAAAGCGTGTGGGGCTCATGTATGTTGTTTTAATTTGGTACTCTGCCCTATAATAAAACTGTAAAACTCTGACGCGAAGTTTATTGTTTTAAGGTTGATTCCTAATGCTCCGTAAGAAAAGTGATAAAAATTGTTTATAGGTTAATAAAAGTTACAAAAACTAGGAATATCTCTGCGAGGTATTTTTAGATGACGTTGACAACATGTTGTTCAGTATATTAGTTAGTAGAGGACTTTATTTGCATGTTACAAAAGTATTATCGGTTTTATTCAGAAAATCAAAGAAAATGTACCCCAATTCTAAGCAATCCAAGATAGATATAGAGTTTTGCGCAGAGATTTAATTTAATCGGTGTGCAAATGACTCGAACTAATAAACACTAACATCAAAAGCAAGGAAAATGTGTATCACGTATTTAAATCATTTGGGCCTATATCTTGCAAATATATTAAGCATTTCTAACTTTTTTAGAAGCGGTAAATCAGCTAAAGCGATAAACATCAAGTAGCTGCAGTTAATTGCAAGATAAAGCTCTTACAGTATGTCAAAATTATTTAGCTATAAAAAACATTCGCTCTAAATCAAGAATAATCAGCTTTCATAAATAAAAACTGTAGCGAATCGGAATTGATACAGAGACCGATTTTGGAAGAAAAGTAGAAGGAAAATGTGGATTTAGAATGCTAGTTTTCTAAGCAACGCAAACGTTGGGTTCCACTTTGATACAATGACTGCATCAAATTTCATGGAGCAGAAAAATGTCTAGGGCTACCATTCGCAAGAGTTTTGAAATTCAGCAAAATACACATAAACAGTACAGCATAGCAGAACCTATGCATTTTACATTCATTTAATGACTACAACGTAAGTAATGGGAATCCAACTTTTTTGGGGTTGGTTTACCAAAAATGCCTGGTGCTGGCAGCTCTTTACTAGCATTACACTCATTCCAATGAATTTCTTTCTGATCAAATTGCTGGTTTGGGAATCTGAGAAGGGAAAATAATTTAAGAGACGCAGGCCGCAAAAATTTCAAAATCAAATCAAGTATTTTTAGAGATCATAAGTAAAAAATCTAGTAACAGCATCCGAAGTTATTAACTATGTTATTTTTTTTTTTGATTAATCTTTCTGTATGGCACCACTGCCACAGGATTGCTTGCACTGTATAGCTTCTATCAGACCAGCTCTTTTCCAACACCAGTACATTTTTTGATTTTTTTTCTTTCATTAGTATTGTATAAATTTCAAATGCCCCAATGTAGGTAATTTGTTGAAGAGCTCCATTCTCGTACGACGCGGAATTTCAAAATTTACAAACTGACAGATAAGATTGAACTTATAAATCATTCGCTTTATTTTCGGAAAAGAAAGACTTTAAAAGAACGGTCCGTTGATGTAAAGGAGTATTTGTCAAGTATCACCAGTAGCTTTAAGTTCGATCAAATTCATCAGTAACCTTACATGTCTATTTTTGTACAACGTTTCAATGTCTTGCAAAGTTTGTAATTATTTGGTGTTTTTTGCATTAGCAACTATCACCAATCCAAATTGATCACCAATCGAAGTGACGTTACAGTGGTATTGTTATTTTCAATGTAGTTGCCCAGACCTGATCTGCAAAAAACGCACCTATTGATAGATGCAAGATATGCTCTTCCACGATTTTTGATGAATGAGCAGGAAATCCTGTACCTACGGCAAGTACATGCGCAGAAAATCAACAAATCAACCACCCCGCTGACATCTTATTGCTAGATTTGATATTGTTTTTATTGTGTTCCCATTTTTTTTCCTAGCCTGTAAAAATATTTTAATTTAAACCAACTTTTCCTTTCAAAGCTAGATTTATTTGGATTACTCGACATATATCGATATTTCCAGGGTAATCTGCCCTCTTTTTCAGTGTCTATAGGGCAGATAATCCTCGAAATATCGATATCCTATATGTCGAGTAATCTAAATAAATCTAGCTTCGAAAGGAAAAAATTGGTTTAAATTAAAATAAGATTTGATACTTTGTTTACACAGTTGATTTAGAATTGTCAAAATTTGACATCGTACAAGAACTATGGTCCGTCATCAACATATATATATTTTTAAAAAATGGCGAACGAAAATAAAAGTTCTTTGCCCTATAACTTCCGATGCAGTCATCAGATTTTAACGAAATTCTTGCATTAAGTAGGCCATATTACGCTCGTAAGATAAATTTCGAAGAATTTTGGTTGAAAAATTAAGATAGTAGTTTTTGCCATGTTTTTATTTTTTTCTATGAGATGCTACCATAAAATTTTCAAGTGATAATGATCTTGATATACAAAATTTGATGAAACATTTTCACTGCAAAGATATAAATCTTTACAAAGAATAAATCGAAAGCATAATAATTCAGGTATTCCCCTTGGTCTCTCCGTTAACTAAGCTCTGCGAGTTTTCGGGTTTTGCTTGGCAAAATTGTGCACATATGGCCTAATATCTCAGTGTATAGGGCGGGCACTTTCTGTTCGAGGAGATCAAGACTGTCAAATTTCCCCATAGTCCCATAGTTCTCCTTCACTACAACTAACAAATGGAATCAAGCAAATTGCTTCAACTCTCACTGCTGTTTTCATTTCCGTATGTCTCTCTCTCTCTTCTGAGCTATAACCCTAAAAAATTTGCTATCCCATAAAACGACATTCCATTAAAACAACATTCACAGAGTGAATTGACCTTTGTTAGTATTTACCTTGAATATGATCAAAAATTGCTTCTACTACTACTACTTCATGAACTTACTATTAACAGTATATTACTTAGAATTGAGAATAAACCAGTCTTAAATTACCACTCGCCGCGTTTGAATCCAACAATCTTAATGTCAGGCAAATTTCGCTAAATGTTAGCTGTGGTGCTAGAAAAAGTTTACCAGTTGCAGGTAACAGATGCGTCCATTATATTTTCATATGATAAACATCTACCAACAAAATAAGTAAAAAATCTTTAAATTTTTGAAGTTTTGACAGTTTTTGAGATGGCAGCTCCAATAATTTTTCTACCCGCATAACTTTCGAAGTGGCTATCGTATAAAAACAAAATTCACAGGATATGTTGACCTCATTGATCAACACTTGCGGTTGAGTTTTGAATGCAATGACAACAAAGTGTACTAGGAGATGCTGCTCTCGAAATTTCAAATTATAAACATGTAATAATGAAAATATGTAGGTAACAAATGAAAAACCGAAGTGTAAATGCTCTGCTTTCCTGACGATTTAGACGTGTCTTTTGTTAACTTTATTTAATAATTGAAAAATTAATGGCGACTCCTTTGCTCTGTAGTGACAGCCTGTGAAATTTTCACCGTCGAAGTTAATCACACTTATCAGTTGTGTTTATTGACTCAAAAAAAGAGTAGATCATCTCAAAGTTAGTTAAAATAGAGCAGCTGTCAAAAAATTCGACCAAGCTAGAGCTAACGAGAGGCAAAAAAATTGGAGCAAGTTAGAGCAATTGCGAGGTAATTCTCAAAGTATACCGCTTGTCAGAAGTTCAACTTGTCAATTCACTAATAAAAAATTCTACTTTAACCACAATTTTTTGTTCAAAGTCGGTTTCCTGACAGTTGACAAACAGCTGGTTGTTTGTGTAGATCAATAATCGGGCTCTAAATAGCTCTAGTTCAGTTCAATTTAGAGCACTGCTTAACACTGCTATAATTACCTCAATGTCAATGAAGAAATATTACCAGAAACTGCCTTGCTTTGAGACTAGCTGTAGAATTTTGCTTGTCGCGTAACGGTAACATATTTTGCGGCACAAGATTCTTGGTTTACCCAAAATTCGGAAATAAATCATTGAGAAAAATTGGGACGAAGACTTAATTCTAGTACAGTAGCCAAATGAATAGCAACTCTTAAAAAATTTTCCTGTTATATGGCACATACTTTGCAATATTTATGAAAACAGAATCTTCTGAAAATAATATGTGATTGATAAGCTTTTCATTTAGTTTTTATGATTCGGTATAGAAGAGTGGTTTTAAAAAATTACTCAAGACTGCGTTTCTTAAACTTGAAAATACACTAGATATTCCTGATCTGTGACGGTATTCCTAAGCTGTGGACTATCAAATGTCCAGAACCAAGAGAACACATCAATTTGCAGAGCCAAAAGAACACATCAACAAAAAAAAAACAAAAGTAGCGCTAATTATAGCAGAATTTCTTTCCACCAAAGCACTACTTTAAAGTGACTGACAATTAGTGGCCGAATAAATGAATAAACGTTTTCAAAAGTAGAATATATTTGTGCTAGCAGTTTGATGTATTAATTAATTTTATATTTGCTTTTATTATTGTTAATTAAAGCAAATGTATTTGGGCATTCAATTAATCCTTTGACCTCACTCCCAACCAATCAAACTCTCATTTTCATAGTCAAATATTCCAAAGGTACAACTGAATTATATTCCACGAAGCTAAAACGTACAAAGCTTGCAGGTCAATAGAGTTTACCAGACCGGAAAATAACAATAACTAACTGAAATGAATTGTAAATTGAAATAATTGCTAGCATCGATGCACTCACAAAAGGACTCGACTGATCCGAAATCGAAATTATATGGGCGAGGAAACGTATGATAAGGCAACGATCAAGTTCGCCTAGTTAAGTTCTTTTGTGAATACACCATAAATACCTCAACATTTTCAGAGGAATACTACACAGACGTTACACGCAAATTGCACTGCACTACTTGCCTATTTGCTGTTGATTTTCAATGTAATTACTGTAATAATGGGATACACGCCAACCATGAATAATCCTTTGCCGTGCCGTTTCCACTCGAAACATCATTATGCGCTACGTGCGGATTCTCGCCAGCATCATAATCATTGTCGTCATCGCCAACATCAGTATCCACCTCATCATCATTGACTCGTATGCTAAACAGATGGATATCGAGCCTGGCAAAACTGTAAATTACACGTACTCAGGATCAATCGACATAAGCAGATAGCATATCTAGTTGTATGCTCATCGCTATTGACTACCTGAATTGCAAAGCTTTCGGGCTGGGCTGTTCAAATAAACGCGGGCAATCCATCACTTGCCCCTATGTGCAAACAACCGTCATACACTGGGTACACTTATGAGCCTCAACAAATACCATCGAATACCTGGCAATCTAAAATTTGGCTACGTCCTTGCACGTATGATTCACGTGCATATTCACGTACAATTTCAAATACCAAGCCCCAAACTCATATATACGCACTCGTCCTCTTTGGCCAAGGATGTGTGCTTCACATACGAATCTTCACAATAATTCGATTAGATTCGATAGTGCTTACGCAACCAAGGACGAATTTGATTTCTAACTATAACAGCAAGTACCATGTTTAATGCAATGTAATAAAAGAGTTTGCTACTTAATCAATGTTTACTTGTATGATTGAAATGTGTGGTTATTGAACAGTTGTGGCGGCTGGTACGTACATATATACGTATGTACTCGTGCATGCGAGTGGGTAGCTTATTATTGATAAGAGGATTGATTGGAAATTCATTCGTTGAGGAACGATTTCAATGTACCGACGATCGTTTTGCGGTTGTTGTACAAACTTACATACTTGTTGTTACAGATGCTGTCATTTGAGAGATCAATGCGTAATCAACTGTGCAGGAAACGATTGAAGTACCGTTTTCAAAGTAGTGTTTCCAACGCTTTAGCGTATCTATTCAAGTGAAAGCGAACTATAAACAGTTATTCAACTGGATAAAAGGCGGACAATTATGGATACTTAGTAGGATAAGTGCTCGGTGCGCGCCTGAGGAGTGCATTTCATGTACATTCAGTTCATAATGTTAGAATTTGCAGAGCATGGAGTTTCTATTTTAGGGTCAATAAATATTAAAGTCCGACTGTAAAAAATGACGCAAATCTGAGTAGCAAAATATCAGATTTTGACGGTTCCTCACTGAAAATATGTTCAAAAAATAATAGGAAGATTTTATTTGTGCAGAAATTTTGGGTCGAAAATTATTTGTACATATACTTTAATAATTTCAATGAATAACAGACCTATTCTTGCTATATTTTGTTGTGAATGTTAATATTTTTGAATGTTAAGGTTTGTGAATGTTTAGTCAAGCGTAATTTCGGTGTGAAATATAATTAAATCTTGCAAATACCAGGCAAGGCTGTCTATGCTGATTTATAGACAAGAAGGGAACTATGATCACAAATCAATAACCTTTATGAGTAAATTATTTCGATGGATTTAAGTCGGAGATGTTAAAATTTGTCACAACCAGCGTTAATAAAAATTAATGATTTCCAACTGCAAGTGGTCACATCAGCCAAGTGTGCACTGTGTGCTGGTGTCTGATGAGAATCAGTGCATGCTTTCGAAACCACTTTGTCAAATAAAATGTTCAATGTAAATAAAAATTATTTTGTTTCAATTTTAATCATCCCGCAAAAACAATTCCAAAATGAAAGATCATTGCCAGCGTGCGATTGACGATCCTTAGTGAATGAGAATGATGGAGAATATAAGAGCGCATACAATACATAGCATGCTATATGCCGAAAACTAGACTGCTCTGACAAAGATTTGGCTGCCAGTATGGATCGAAAGAAGCAAGCTTTTGACAAAGCATGTAGTGGATCGATGCAAGTTCTTTTTAGCTACATCGAATTAAAGAAAAATACTGCTAGGTATTATGTCAAACCTGAGTAAAAAAAACAGGCGCAGGTAAAAAACCAAGGCTCAGAGAGTTTTACAACGCTTGCCTGCGCTTTTCGAATGTTTCCACTTGCTGGCGGGAATCTAGCATTGTTGTTATCCCTAAAGCTGGTAAAGTTTCGCTTGTTAAGTCAATGGATTATCGTCCAATATGTCTTAACTCTGTCGTGCTTAAGATTCTGGAAATGATCAATGGGCCTTTCTACACTAGTATTCTTAATGCAGTCCTCAAACCGGTTAGACAACAATCACCGTTTCCACACTTGGTTTGCAGCAGCAAGCCCAGCAAACACAGCGCTACTTCTAAAGTGCTGCAGAAGTCGTGAGTAAACCCGTTAATACTTTTAATGCTAGAGACAGCATTTTACCCCAAAACTCACATATTTACTTCATATTACCCGCGTACGTGTAATATGTTTTGTTTCATGGCTGATCGTTTCCATCCCACAAATAGGAAAAAGACAAACGACAGGAATACAAGGAGTGCAAAAGCACTGCTATACTACTGCTGAAGTGGTGAAACAGCAGCACGTCAAATGTACTGCTGTACTATTGCCTTAGAAGCAGTATAGCAGGACATTGATATGGCTGCCCAGCTATAACGTCACCAATAGTATATTCGCAATACTTTGCATTCATGTCATCACATTTGCATTACTTCGTATTCATGTCATCTTTAATTAAAGCAATAAATTTCAAAATATTTCACGTATCACTTGCGAAGTATGACTGACGCTTGACGTATGGGCAAATCGATTTGATTTTTGGGAAACGATTTGAATTGCACCATTTGGTCACCAGTTTGGCAGTAGTGCAGCAGTACTTTATATTCATTGCAAATAGGGAACCGTAAATATATAAGAGATTCATCAACGTGTCGGAAAACTACAACAACTAGACAGCCTGTTCAGGAGTTTAGCAGTAGTACAGCAGCATGTATAATCATTAAGAAATAGAAAAGATAAATACTCATTAGAAAATGTATCAACACATGGAAAAGTTTTTACAACTGTATGCAAAAGTGCTGAACGCACGTTTGCTGGGAGGGAACCGTTTATATACCGATTAGGCATATGAATGTGTGCGTGTTCTTGTTTTTTTTCATTTCGACTAGAGTGTTTCATGAAAAATTCCTGACCCATGCACTATGGCTATACTTGTGTTAGTGAGTTGCAACCCGATAAATAGGTTTCAAACGTGATGCAGATTTCTCTCCAAGTGCATCACTTTTTGTAGAGAATTCCCCTTGATTCTTTTGCCTCTTGCCCACAAAACCGGGTTGAGGACTGCATCAACAATACTAGTGTGGAAAGGCCCAATAACTATCAAATTAAAAGATCAATCGATCCAATGTTTATCGCTTAAACCAAGGCGCTATCGGAGCTGCTCTCCACGTCCTTAGTGAACAAATCAAGAAATCTCTTGCTCTTAAGGACTATATGAATGTGAATCCTAGCAAAACGGAGCTAGTGTTGCTTTCAAGGAAGTACAAAGATCCTCCTTTTAGCTTACTGAAATTGAACGGGGTCTCCATTGGCCTGAGCCAGAGGGTCAAATTTTAGGGCTCGTCCTCGACTCGAGGTAACTATGGAGTAACAATATAGCATAAAAAGCGCAGAAGGCTTTCAGTGCACTCTACTGCTGCAAAAGAGTCAAAGTGGCGAATTGGGGATTGCAGCTGTGTACTGTTACGTGGCTTTATACCACTGGGGTTGATCTGATTCTACTGTTTGGGGTGTCATTGTGAGGACAGGCTGCTCTTACGACTACCTGCAAACGTCAGCTTGAAAAAGTGCGGAAATTAGCTACACTACTTGTTATTAGAGTGTTCTACCCCACCTATACGATGCCAATTTTTTTCTACATTCTACCAAAAAATCTACTGATTATACAGCAAGCTAATCTTGCTGTTGTGAGACTGAATTGTTTCCCAACATGGAATAGAACAAAGTTTGGCCATGCGAGTATCTTGATTGAGGGAGCTACTGCTTCAGTGGTTGACTACATCGCTCCACTTTTTCTACTAGAACTGGAACTCATAACTCGCATTTCTCGTGAGGATAAATGGCGTGATGGTGTCACCCTTGAAATTGAGCTTATCCATGTGTACACCGATGGCTCAAAGCTAAACAATAGAATCGGTAGTGGTGTATACTCAAATGAGCTGAATCTCAAGTTGTTCTTCCATCTACCAGACCATTGTAGTGTCTTTCAGGCGGAGGTTGGGGCTATTTTTTTTTGGTAATTAACTGCCTTCTGTAAATTCGCATATTTGGGGTTATTATTGGTATTTTCATAGAAATCCAAGTGATCTTTCAGTCCCTTGCTGGTCTTTGTATATCAACTTTATATATAAATTTTCCAAGTTTAAGAAACTTTTCGGCAAACCTAAAATTTTCTCTATTTTTTCCTCAGAAAAGTTTGACAATGATAATGTTGGCAATGCACCGAAAAGCTTACACAAGTTAAATAGCTTGGCACCTGATGCAAAACGTTCTTGGAAAATCTTAGCTTTATATAAAAGAACCACTTTGGTTTTGGCAAACAACTGTTGTAGGGTCGCTCGGTTCATTTCGGAAACAAAAGTAAAAAGTGCTGCTCCGTAGTTTCTCTTGATGTGTCTTAGGCTTTAAAGAACTATTGTGAACGCAATGCGAGACCGTTTCTATATTATTTTTGCTTCGTACTTGATATGTCAAACATTTCAAATTGAAAAACAAGAAGAAGAAGACAAAGAAGAAAAACACAAAGAAGAATATGCGCCTTTTTTCACTCATCACAAGTGACAACACTTCAACTTCAGCATTTTGTAATCCAAGACTTATGGTTACGCTGACCCACATGTTGTCAATAGCCATCAAGAAGAATACTTATCTCAAAGCAAATTTTGTTAATTTCAAACGGATGAAACCAGAGATCCTGGGCCTGCACAGGATTTTAATGGGTATTGGGGTTTCAAACAGCCTCTATAATATCGCCACAAACTCGTCATCATTAAGTAAAATTTCAATGGATAATACTCTACGAATCATAGCATGTCCTTACCAATCAAACTTCGATTTCGTTCAATAAAATAATCTTTTTCGGAAACGTCACGTGAATATCATCTGAATTCATGTAAGTGCAGTTTCTAAAATTCATGTTGAAATTTATGTCAAAAATCTCAGTACTCATATTGGTCAATCCAGATACTTAGACTCAAACAATAAACAACTTTTTTGTAACGAAAGAGCGTCCAACAGTGATGAAGGCAACAAGAATGCATGGGCGGTGGTTCAAGTAAATCTTACGGTCTCTGCATACCAATGCATTTAATCAATTCACCATCTCTTCCTTGCTTTTATTTCATCTTGTTTTTATAAGCTTGCTTTGAAATAATGATAATTCTGTTTCTTCTTATACAGAATTAATTATTAAAACCTTTTAACAACAACAAATCATGAGCTCGATGATTCGAAACGTGCTCACACTGAAAAAGCACGATTTGAATTATAACATTCCACCCTTTGAAATTATTTTAATCAAAAACTCCTCCCGCCCGTTTCTCAGCTAGATCAGATTCAAGCAAAATTACAATTTTTTTTTATCAAGTTTTATGCCACTAGGCCATGATAATGAACAATACACTGTAACACCAAACACGAATATTGAACGGAATAGAAGAAACTATGTAAATTTGCAATTAATGTTGTTCTACTCGGCCTCCTACATTATGCTTCCATAAATATTCAAATGATCCTTTTTCATTTGAATTTATAATTACAGCCTTATGCCACTACTACTTGCATTGCAAGCACTATCCACCCCTATCCATGTTTTATGAATGCTCAACGAGAAAGGAGCCTTGACATAGAAGAATGAGCTAGGGTGAATAAGAGTTCAAGAGCGCTCATTAAAATACCAAAAATTTTAAAGAGTCTCTACAGTTGTGCTGTAAAATTCGTTAAGCTACGCAATCATAGTATGATTTGAGAGAAATCATTATTTTTTGAATATTGTCGTAGGCTTTTGTTGTAAGAGTCGAAGGACCCAAAATCTTCCTTTCAGCATGAAAATGTTACAAAATAACAATGAATCACAAGAAACAGGGTTCTGGAGACTAGTCAAAGCTTTGTACGATAAAAATTGTTTGCGTCACATTTTCAATGATGCGATTCAAATATAACGAGAGAAGATAGTAAGAGTAATAGTAAGAGGTAAGTTGTTGATAATATTATTTTTCGAACCTGAAATAAAATGTGCACTAAAACTTGAGTTTTGGAACTGACCGAGTGTACTTTAAGGTCAAATGAACGTCTGCACGCTTTGAGTCAACTTGTCAATAAGAGTGAAAATTGAACAATGATGGTTGCATTAAGGTTACCAAATCAACCAAACGTCTTGAGGCATTGAGGCAAGGTGACACATTAATTTGTTCGATGTTTGGCAAGTGTAATCATTATTGCTTTTAGTTTTTCGCAATCCATTTAACAAATGTGAATTGATGCAGGTAAAGTAAAAGTTCTAGAATAAACGATAGAGGTAACTCCCGGGAGGTTAAAAGAAGGATTAGCTACCAAAAATTAAACACTTTCTTGCCTTCTGACTTTAAAATTTGTGTTCACTTTTTCAATTTTTTCGTTATATATCATTTAAAGCTTATAATCCAGTGCACTAAGTATAAGGATAACGAGCGTGTAGCGATGAATTTCGAATGAAAAATTAGCAATTGGAAATTTTCTGAGTACTAAATTTCAGTGCACATTGAATTGAAATGCCTTGGACTTGGAAGTGCTCTGAAAGCATGTTAATCTTTTCAAAGCAAAGTGTCGATGCAATTAACGGTATCTTTTGGGACTTGCTGGCGGCGAAGAAAACAAGTTGCCATTGTTTTTGGAATCTTTCTTCATCCGCCATGGTTGGCCATGGGGGAATGAGATTGGAGACATAAGCAAAAACGCACTGCGGATTTTGGAGCAAAGATTAAGCTTTGCTTAGTTCTCGCAGTTGCACTATGATTCTTTTAGTTCGAAAAGCATTCTCTAGCTTTATTTTTCGGAAACTTTTTTTTGAAAAAAAAAGAAGAGCAACCTTGTAAGTGAAACGGTAACGCTCGCGAAGCTTTTGCCAAAGCCGTAGACAGCTCGGTAACATATTAATTGAAATGCCGGTATCTGCTCAAGTATCTACTGAATTTGAAAACGATTTTTGTGAATCAAATTAATTTGAAACCAAGTTTCTTGCTGATCGTATCTGTGGAGCGTTTTTATGCCTTTTCATTTCCACATTTTCTAGCATGACATAAACATTTAGCACTTTGTATCAAATTTCCCACTTTCAAACAGTATTTCGCCCATCGAAAGGGATCCGTATCATTGAAAAAACGGATCTTTATCATTAAGCGTTATCATTTAGCATTAGCGATATCGGTTGTGTGGTGAACTGTCAAACGAAGTTTTACCTACTGTTGCCATTTCAACCGATTTGTCGGATTTCTACCGACTTTTCGAGGGTGAAATTGAGGTTGTCCGTTTTCCGACTTTTCGATATAAACTACCAATTCCCACCAATTTTCAGCCAACTTTTCCTCAGTCGTCAAGGTCTTATATAAGGTTATTATATTCATTTATAAAATTATTGGTTAGTTGGAAGAGCAAATTGGGCATTTACATTTTTTTAAGGCAATCTCTGTTATATTACTGCCGCAGTTCGTCGTAGTTTTGTTTATACCATTAAACAGCACTATTCCACCGTCATGCCATATCTGATCGTCACCAGCAGCTAACAAATTTAGCAAAACGGGTGTTTTATATAAAATTGTATGTGAGTTATTGATGTACAAAATTAATCAGCTACTTTTCGAAACCAAAATCTGCCATTTGTCATGTCTTTTTCTTCTTTTGCAGCAGAGGTATTTTTTGACTTTGTTCACTTACCGCATAATGAATGAAGCTGCCAGTCTCTGCTACGGGTGAGGTACGCGACCAGACCTACAAGTTTCAATTTCGTAACCGCCCAAAACAGCTGATTATCAGCTGACTATTTATAGCTGAAAAAGTTGCGACTCGTCTGACTTTGAAGAATTTTTTAATGATTTAAACAGTTACGAGATCTTCCAGACACAACATATAGCGGAATTGTTAATTAAAATACACAAGATAAACCATATAAACAATTCTTGCATTAACGTGTACCATTCACCTGAATCGTGCAATGAAGACCAAGTTTTACACGCGCATCCTTTTCTATTGTTTAGTCTGCATTCCAATGGTCTGCATCGGAGTACTTTGCTCCAATTTCATGTGGCGACTGTTGCAACTCCCACGATAAACCGAAATTTTCGTTTTTGATAATTAACAAATGTGTATTCAGTTGAAATCTAGTCTTTAGTAAGTCAATTTTGCTCGTAAGCCTTGAGAAAAGCAATCACTGGAATAGGTAAAGTTTTAAGGATCTTTTAAAACCCGTGTTTTATTCGTTAAATTAATTTTTTCCCGAAACAATAAACGCGAATCATAAGTTTAAACATCACATACCCTGCAGTCCGATAGGTCACCCAGGGATCTGGTAAGCATTTTTTTCGACTATCTGGACTAGGGAAAGAAGTACTTATACGAGTAATGAAATTGCCGATAGTCGCATTGTTGTAAGTAAGCTCAAGAATTCTATAACACAAGGTCGATAAGAGTAACATCGTTGTATTTTATTATTTCTTTTTGAAAAACTAGCTTGAGTAGGTATTGCAAAAAAATATTGTGTGCACATTTTCCATATTTTCAGCAAACCTTCAGGATGAACGTGAATATAACGTCTCAATAATGAAATTTTCTTTTCACAGCCAAAACCATCAACCTTGTGTGCTTTTATCAATTCTAACATACACCACAAGGCTTTCATTTCCAGGCACAGCTTTTTTAGGTATTAGTAGAAATCAAAATGTTTTTCTGCAATGCAAGCGAAATCGTTCGAAAAAAGGCAAACTATTTTAAATGAGAAAAATATGTTTCCTAGCTACTTTGAAAGCATTCGATTCTATCTGAATAAAAGTAACCATCTACGAAATCTTTCAATATAATTTTCCTGCTGATAAAGTTAATGTAATAAAAGTTTTCTCTGAAATCAGAGTATTGCCGCTCAGGTGGGTAGGTTATTTTTTTTTGCAGAGACATGATCTTCGATGGTATCTCTTAAGGCTCAGTCCAAGATTCCACCTTCTTTAATGGAGAAAGAGATAGGTTGGGAAAAGAAAAGTGATGTGCACCTGAACAATAAATTGCTTAAATTTCTAAGAGCACTTTTGGTTTGCAAAACAATTATTTCATAGCTTTAAATTATTTGTTATACATTTTTTTTAATAAATTTCAAAACTCACACAAAATTCAATGTTTGTAGTTTTTCTGAAAATATTTAAGAAAATTTTATTAAAATCTAGCTTTTCACATCGAAGGACACTCAGTTCTTGGAGCGTTTTGGGTTTTCAATTTTAAGATTGAAACCAGCGAACTTTACTCTACAGTAGTACCTTATTCCTCTTAGAATCATCTTTGGTTGGACTATAGTCGACTCTGAATCTTACCAGCGCAGCAGCCTTAGAATAAAATACTCATCCACATGCGATGGATGCTATATGATTACAAGTTTCATCTGCCTCTAAGTGGATATTTGTTCTCTAGAGATAAATTTATGAGAACACATCCGCCAATAAATTTTCACTAAACATCACGTAGCACTAACCATATAAACTAAAATACCTCGAAACATTTTATGCATCTCTTCACATCAAAACCAGGATACGTGGCTTATTGTAAGCATTGAATCCACTATACAATTTTCGCCAGCGCCGCTTGCACGTGTTACTGCCATTGAAAAGCATTCATTGCTTTTTCCGACACGATACGCTTCCACATCAAATGCCTTCCTCGATTTAAACATTGCACCTACTTGTTGTTTGCACACTTCCAACGTCCACCACTCCCACTTAAAATATTATTATCATTACTCCCTAGAAAGATAATTTTATTGGTACTTTTGTGACTGACACTTTAGTACAAATAAAAAATAAAAACATTTATAGCTTTGCGCTGGTCTGGTCCATGTGTTGTGATTTTATATTAACCATCGTCGATTGAGAAAATTGACCACGAAATGACTCGATCATAAATCTTGCCTTAGATTCACGTTAAATTAATCAAAATCTATTATCTGCACAAAATCAGAAGCAAGTCACGTTTTTGAAATTCCACATTTTGCCGATTCTGTGTCATATCTTCGCCGGTTTATGATGAGACACGGAAGAATCGAAGCTGGACGGGCTTTTTCATGGTTCGAAGACAGCGGATACGAATTGAAATATCGATATAATTGCAGGTCGTTAATCATGAGAGCAAATCTAAAATTTATTGGATAAGTGATGAAATCGTAAATTTGCTGTTACAAGCTCGGATTAATTTCGACTTCAAATTTATTGAAGTGTAATTTCAAAATTGATCTTAAAAAATATACTGAAGATTATTAAATTGAGTCATTAATTGAAACTGAGTCAGTGGTTGATACCATTTTCAAAAGAAGGGAATCAGTAATAGAAGGTAAAAACATTTTAGTCGACCTTATCTTCTGAGCCTGGATGGGACAAAGAGGGTAGATCACCTTAGTGGACCGTTATATCAGCTACAGTATTCTTTTTCGCTTCAACATAAACTATATCTCAAAATACTTTCGTAAAACTATTAACGAATGTTTAAAGATTTTTTGATAAAATAAAAGATTAAGCCAGTGTAAATTTCCTTTTTGCACATTTAAAGGCGTATGTTTTGGCAACTGTTTGATTTTAGTTTATTTTTGATGTTTTGCATTGGTGTCGTAATGAAAGCTGTGAAAGATTGTCATTGCAAAGTTGCATTTTATTTCACTACTCTACGCGGTCCTTTTCGCGGCATTTCGTTTCGTGCGAATGTAGTACTAGGCTTAAATCAAAATTAGAATATTTGTGACGCTTTGTCTGTAGCAGGCATTTTCATGAATTTTCAGGTACGGAAAAAAGAATTCTGGAAAAACAAAATTATAATAATTTTTAAGGCTTGGTTATGATGATGATGATAGCCTGGAGTGGGTCCAGAGGGACCCTAGCAATGCAACCTCCTGGGTCTATTGTGCTTCCTCCGCGTTATGTGTTATAGGATGTCCAGGCTTCTAATGAACTTGGATATGTTCCTTGACGGGACATTTGTGATGTCCCTGATGGAAGGAAGAGCAGCGCCAAGTAGCTCGAATCTTCTTCTCGCTGGTGCTCGACAGACTGTGAACAGATGTTCTACAAACTCTGTCGTTTCCCCACAGTATCTGCAGCGGTCTTCCTGCTCCTCACCTATCCTGTGGAGGTACTTTTTGCATGGAAGGTGTCCTGTCAATGCTCCGCATAGGGCTCTTATGCCACTTTTGCAGAGAGCCACTGCTTCTTTTGCTCTTTTGCTATCGAAGCCAAGGTATTTTTTTGAGTGTTTTAAACCCTCAATATTAAGGCAGTAGTCTTCGATCTTTTTCTTGTTCCATGTTTTAGTCTTGGTTATGATAACGCTTTTGAAAATTTTAGCCTTATGTGAGTGCAAAATGCATAAAAGTAGGCATGGACTTTTTTTTATTTTCGATTGTTGATAGCTTCTGACAAAACATCAAATCATTGCGAGTCTGGGGGCAACCCTGCAGCTATAGTCAGCACGTGAAAAAATCGTTAATTTCAGCGATCTTCCTGTCGCTTTTCAGAAAATTAGGCAAACGATTTGTAATATGATGCTTTGTTCACCCTATCTAATTGAAAATTTCAAAATTCCGCGTCACACAAGCACAGTAGCTCTTCGCTGAAATAGTTACTTTCTAAGCACTCAAAACTTCTTCTCCCAAGAACTTATGATCCCATCATCATTATATTGGTTTAGAGTTGGAGCAGGTCTAACAAAAGTTATCAGAAAATATTTGTTATCTCGTGATATTGGTGCCATCCTGAAAATCACTCAAGATACTTATGCCCTATAACTTCTTATGACAATCTCACTGAATATTTTTTCTGATATACGTATGTTAAGAAATTTGTATTTTTAGGCACAGTGACTAGTACTTTTTTGCTTTGAAAAACAAATAAAAAGGAAAGAAAAACAATTGAGAAAACTTTTAAGATCAGAATTACATTTCACAGAATCTCACGTAGCTCACATCAAATATGGCTCTCATTGTAAGCCAAGTTTGGTAGAATATTGGCTGAAAAGTTAGCATCTATGGAAAATAAATAAAGGATCATGTAGATACTGAATATATATTTTATTAAACCTGCTCTTTCTAGCAACCTGTATCAAAGGCCATGTACCAGATTGATCCAAAGACAACATCGAAAGACATCGGAAGAAAGGTTTCCAGGGCTAAAATTCGTAAGATGATGTTTATTAAATAAAAAATGTATGGCAGTACCACTAAATGCTCACTAAATAAATGTTCAGTACTCGTTGCACTTTATAAGTACTACAAAAAAAGTCTACCACAATTGTTCAATATCGAAATCAACATACCCTGCTAATATCAATATTATCCGATACTACTTCGGCAGTTATAGCGTTGGAAAAATTTTTGAGGTTACCACCCATGTAACTTCTGAATCTTGAAAATGTTTAACATTTTTTTAGTGATTTTTATTTAAGATGTTCATCAAGCGAATATTTTATTTTAGTACCTGTTGGTACGCAAATAACGAAATCGCTTGGTATTGATAACATTCTGTGGTGTCGATTTTCACTACAGTACAATTATCATATGCAAATTTCA
This sequence comes from Nemotelus pantherinus, assembly GCA_963978885.1. NCBI lineage: Eukaryota > Metazoa > Arthropoda > Insecta > Diptera > Stratiomyidae > Nemotelus > Nemotelus pantherinus. The sequence continues at coordinate 5,928,455 of OZ022263.1, forward strand.
TATCTTTTAATTGAAAAATCACAAAACTATTATAAAAATTACCATAGCTGGTATTCGACTGAAATTAAAATAAACTTGGCTTATAATAAGGTCCATCTATAGTGTGAATTTCGTTTTAGTCTGATGACAGTGCCACCGAGTTACTCTCTTTTAAATGACTTCTATCAGACTTGGTTCCTATTGATTTCATGATCTGGTCGTGAGCTTTTGTGGACAAAATATTCGGCTGCTCAAAAATAATTGAATTGGTGAAGGGTTACCGTTCTTGTGTGACAAAGAATTTTAAAAATTTAAATTTGCAGGGTGGACAAAGGAGAAGATTTATCAATCGTGTGCCTTTTTTTAAAGCAGAAAAGTTTCACGTGCCTGCTGCAGCTCCCGCCCACAAGTTCATCAAGAACGGCACGTGTCTACTTTTAGTTTCTACTTAATTTTTCGGGAAGAAGCTAACCAATTTTTGAATGAAATCATTATCTAATTTTAGGTACTCAGCACCGACGGAGGGTTAAAAAATGAAAATGCCAATTACTAAGCAATATAAGCTTGCATTTCTCATACTTGCTCTTCTCCGAAAATTTGCCTGCCGTAGATGTATTGAGTTACCCAGAAATTCACTAAAATGCTCGCGACCACCAAAAGAGCTAAAATGCCTTAATTGTAGCTTGACATAGATCTACTCTTTATTTTAATTTTCCAAAAATTCTAGCTCCATCGGATTACGCACTCCAGAGATAATCTCTCTGAAACTTTTCAGTTATATATTTAAATTAGGAAATATGTATTTTTGAGCAAAATGATTCTAGTACTATTTTTCTTTAAAAGTCAATAAAAATTGAAGCACAAACACGAATTGTGGAAGAAAACATTTGAAAACGATCAGAACTACATATAATTGGAATAATTTTGTAGCAGACTTACCAGCGAAAGTGAAGTAGTGATGTGTTTCTCAGCTCACAACAAATCTCTCAATGCATTTCCAATCCATAATCTAAATAGTTGGACCTGGAATATGAACAAAGGTAATTTCACACCATTTTAGAGTGGAAGTATAAAATTTTCATTGTCTAAGGCCTATCAATTTATCTGTTGCATTTGAATTGTGATTTTGAATAATTTTAAGATTCACTCTATTCGAAAATAAACAAAGCTTTAACACCAGTATTAAATAACTAGATTCGAGTAAATATTGCTGATATTATGATGGTGCTACTTAACAATAGCTTACGGGGTGAAACTTACAGTTTCCAAATAATTCAGTTTATATATCAATTTATATCTTCTAAAGATAGGTATGCTTTTATCTTTTGCACATATTTATCCTATGAGGGCGATCTGCTCTGCTCTTTTTCGTAAGAGACAAAATAGTCCTTGATATATCGATATCTTTGAGAAGAAAACAATGTATTCAGATTTCAAATTTATTAGTTTTGTAACTTGCTTCTATTAAAATTCAGTATTTTGAATTCGCTTCAATTCGCTTTTATTTTTCACCGAAGATGAGACTTGCTTTTGAGTCAATTTGTTTAGAATTTTCTTAATTATTTTAAAAACGTAAAACAACACAAAAATGTTTCAAAACGATGCTCTAGTCGGCCGTAAATTAGTCTTTTTCCTCTAAAATGGTTTACAAATAAAGATTAGAACGTAATAGTAACTGATGAAACTAAAATTAATATTGCGCCCAATGTGGGTAATATATCATATAGTATTTACTCACTAGCGACATAAGTAAGTACAACCATTATAATTGACTGAATCATAGACTACGTATAATTTGCTTGTACTGAAATCGGTCATCAATCGAATCTTTTCATGATTGATTTTATGCAAAGTAACAGGAACATATACTTATATTTATTGTAGAACATTTTTGCAACATCATCGTAATAGAAAAATTAGCTAACTTGTGTCACATTTGCATAATTTTTAGAAACTTAATGTTTTTTTTCATTAACAAAAATATAGCAAATATTCATTTGTGTCCTGATTATCATATCAACATCTTCAGCATAACTTATGAATACGCATTAATCCACAAACCAGCTCGAGAACATTCAATAACTTAATTTTAGCTCGTACGTTTTTCATGTTCAATTCTTTAAGGAAGATTATACATAGTTTGCCAGCACACGTTCCAAATCATTTATCCTAAACAGAAATAAATTAGCTGAACTAATCTTACCAAATATAATTGAATCAATAGATAGCTATTTCTTTTGATATTCCAAAAATATCTCAGCTATCCTACTTTGAGCTGCTTTCAAGAAAATCCCAGAGTCAATAACTGATTCCATCAGCTAACACGAATGCCAATATGAAGCACCACGACTAAATATCATCGTATTTACGGCAATGGAGGCTGTATTGTAATCGAACATTAGCATCAGGCTCCGTTCAATGGTTCTATCACTCTTGCATAACACTCGGCACCTCGGTTGACGTCAACCTCATTACACAATTTGTGACGAAATTGCTTTTAATACAATTTGTAATAGTTCTCAACCTTCTGAGCGCTAGGAGCACGAGTATCCGCAACTGATGCTCAACTCCACTGATCCTTCTACTAGATTCAACGCAAAATATCTATCCATCGTAGAAAATTATTGCAATCTCATCGTAATGGAAAAATCAGCTAACTTGCCTCATATTTGCATAATCTAACGATTTAGCAATAAAATGATGTGGCGTATAAGCAGAGGTTATGCTAAATTGATTTTTACTATCATCGTCTGTTGAGCGCGAATAGAAATTGTAGGGACGAGTTCTGTTTAACATTATGTGTAGTTAGGTTACTGACACTAGGAAGAAAATATTGAAGATTCGAGCTAACGCTAGAAAATATTATGTAGCGAGTTTGCAAGCAACTCAAGCTACTTAAGATTTAAGAAGGCGAAAATATTTCGCTGCCAGTACTGCACGGAATCGGTGAGGATTGGAAGATTATTGAAAATTGACTAGGAAATTAGCATTTGATTTACGTATTTCAATTTGATTCGGGGTCGATTTCAATTTTTACTGAAGATAAATTAATATCCAGATGATTTAACAGTATATCTAGACGTCATTATTTTTTCAAAGGCTTTTGATTTGGGTACGCTGCTGTTTATACTCTGCAAACCTTTCCCTTGGAAGAATTGATCGCTTTCAAAATTTTTTAGCTATTCGAATCATGACTTAATGCAAGCGTGATATAATAAGGCCTTTAAAAGCACACCTTTGCTTCGCCCGAAAGACCTCATATGTAAAAACCAAAGCCAGTAAGCATTCATTTTTTTCAAAAAAACATTAAATTACGCTAAGCTAGCTCCAAATACTCTATAGTACTCTACAACTTTTAATCGAATAATTTCTGCTGTCATTTATTGCCACTATCACTAGCAATTTCTTTGAAAACCAACCAAACAAAAGACACCCAATTATTTCTCACTTTGCTACAACGCTGAACAGCAACTATGATTAGCACTGACGCTGCTACTGTTACCATCTTTACTCTTGACATAAGGTTGCTTGTGCTCATATCCTTGTCTTGGTTCTTGGCTATCCATGGCTGGCTATGGTTTTACGCTATCATAGAGCTTGCCTACCATTACCATCGACACGAATTCACCGAGCCACTTTCGCGTAGTATGTATACAAAAACTGTCAAAGAAATTTTAAAGATTTCGCGGAATTGAAACGACATTGAAAATGACGTGGATACGAAAGATAATATTGGATCAAGATGATTAAAGTCCATCAACTTTTATTAAAGTCCGTCTACTTATATTAAAATTTTATTTAGATGATAATATTTTATCAGTTACAGGGAGTCGGAGAGAAGGGATTTTTACGAAATTCAGCTGAACATGAAATTGAATCGGTTCGAAAAAATTTTCTGGAAACTATGTGAAAATGCAGTGATATTTGAAGTGCATTTTTGATATTAATTCTTCATAAATAATTTTTACATGGCTGTCGAGGCGAGCGGACGTGCTAAGCGCACTGGATTTTATTAAATTCATAGATTGACCAATCTCGGTATCGTACTGGATAAGAAGCTTCACTTTAATGTTCAATATGACAAAGTTCTTGCAAAAGCCAGCAAGCTCTATGATAGCAAGCAGCTGGGATTTATTAAGAGGCGCGCAAAAGAATTCAAGAACATGTGGGTCACAAAAACTCTGTACATATATTTAGTTCGTTCTTTACTCGAATATGGATGCATCGTCTGGAATCCTACCTTCAATATTTATAGCGATAGACTGGGATCTATCCAAAAGCAGTTTGTTCTTTTTGCCCTGAGAGATATATACCGTCCACGTGGTTTTGAAAGCCTTCCATCCTATAGTTACAGATTAAGTCTTTTGAATTTGACAACACTTTCTTCAGGGAGAACGTTATTGTGCTCATGTTTAATTTTTGATGTTATTAGGGGCTTGACTAACGTTGAATATATTTGCAATAAGATAAAGGTCAATAATTCTCTAAGACGGACTAGGCGCACACGTCACCTCAATGAACAGCAGTATCACACTGTTTATGGTGACAGAAAAAAATATTCAACAAATTTTCCAAATACTATTCCCCGTCTATCTCTAAAGCCAGGTTCAAAAGTGCTTTAATTATAGCGCTAAATTCCAAAAGAAAACCTTATTTCCTTTCCTTGGAAATCCGCATCAAATTGACAACCAGACAAAAGTCTGAGACATGTTATTTTGTTCATTTATGTTATTTTACTTTTAGTTTAGCTTAAGAAAAATGTCAATTGTTATTTTTTTTTATGTATACACCTTGTTAGGTTTGAAATAAATAAATTATAATCGATTGTATAAAGGAATTATTTCTGATTGTTTCATATTTTTTCCTATATATTTTCACAATTAGTGAAACTAAATCTAAAAATGGTTTTTAATGGCTATTACTGTTATTTATTTCAACTCGATTGCGATATATTTCCGCAAATTAATTTTCTGTCGTGTGTTAAAAATGATTAGTTAGAAGAAATTAGGAAGAACATTTCGCGGAATTTTTGGATTCTTCGAACGAAATTGAACACTCTTTCTTGTTCCGCATTAATAAGCCAAGTAACTATCGCTTGTTTTCTTAATTGCATTCGAAATTCAAAAGCGCTCAAAATTTTGAACGCTTGGGGAATGTTATAATAAACATGGTTTTAGAAGCTACTGCTATCTTTTTTCAAAATAGTCATTTTACTAGTAGTTTTGCAAAAATATGCTAATACTTTCTATGTTAAACATAAAAAAGTTGGTAACTATTATCTATTTTCAAAGCAGTAAAAACCACGGGGTTTCTTATCAATGATATTGAAAGTTTACCGTCCCGGCCTAGGAGGTATGTGCTGTTTAAGTCTTTTTTGGATTTGGACTAGCCCAGAGAAGACGGGTGATTGGCATCAAGTGTCAACGAAAGAGCAAACAAAGAACTCTCAACTCGCCAAACAGAGAACCAATTTATTAAAGAGCTTACCGAAACTGTACGCTAAGCATTTTTAAGTACGGCAAGTGCAGTGTTATAAATTGGAATTTATCATTATGAGCTCATCACCAGTTCTGGTTCACAAGCTCAATACAATACTGAAATTTATTATTAAAGGAGATTTTAAGCCATACTCAGAACTCGAAATAAATTTGAATATCTGAAATGTATTGACCAATCGGAATTTAGCCGGTACTGAAATTCAATCCACTAGAGTACTCTAATTGGAAGCTCACTCGGAGCTTAAGCGCTACTGAACATCGGCGCCTAAATGGATGATGAAACCTAGTGAATAGATAAGTGCATCCTAGGCTGTGGGGTCTTGTTTCGAATCCAGATTTAAACGGGCATTGCGCACACCTTGGGCTAATCTAGCTTTGAATGGGTACTTGACTTAAATTAGTGCTAAAATAAATGGAATTTATCACCCCTTTTCATAGGGGCACAAATAAACAGGATATCAATTAATATTGTCCACTATTCCAGACATCTAATAAATCCAAATATTTTGAGAATGCTGCAAAAAACCCTAAGTATCATATTTCAGTAAACGTCAATTTAAAAAAATACCCATTTTGGCTTTAGGACCGGACGTAATACACAAGATACCTTTTGTAAATTAACTACTCTAATCAACAATTTCGTACGTGAAGTTAGTGCGAAAATTATGTGACGCTAATATTAACCCTAACTGGATAAACTCAATAAGCTATTTGTCTGATCGTAAGCAAAAAGTTAGTATAGCTATAAAAAAAACTAACTTCCGAGCTCTCTTTTGACTATGGTGTTCCACGAGGAACAATTGTAGGGTCTATTCTTTTCTTCATTTATGTTAATGATTTATGCTCACAGCATATAAAAGGTTACTTTATACAATTTGTTGATGATACCGTACTCTTTGTAGAGGATGGAGACTGGAAATCTGTGATGCTGAAGACTAAATATAGCTCCACATTATTGAGAAGCTGGATGAAATTTAACCGTCTTATTAATAATGTTCAAAAAAATAATTACGTAAAGTTTGCTTTATCTCGCCGTGGTTTCCTCGAGAATCTTAATATGACAATTCATTCTGTATATTGTGATTCTAGCAGCGCTCGTCATTAGATTAGATTGCGTAACTCATACGAAATATTTTCATCGATCAGCATTTGAAATGGGACATTCAAGTGCAAAGTATAATCAATAAAGTAAGAAGGCTCATATCTTCATGCTTCGAAGCTCAAGTCTTCATAAACTTGCAAACTATAAGAGCTTTATACTTCGCGTTTATGCAGTATTATTGCAATATCTGATGGTTGCAATAATGCAACGTTTGATAGTTGCTTTGGGGTAGTGCCACGCAAAGTGTTCTTAGGCCTTCCATTGTTACCCAAAAAACACTCATTAAAATATTAGTAAAAACTGCCGACGATTTGACTCTGCGCAACTGTTTCTACAGTTATTCGTAAATTAAACATATTCACCCAAAAACTCTAAGATCTCTTACCAATTCTACAAGAGGTGGTACCCAAGAAACCCTCTCACTCCCTAACTGATTCATGCAACTATGTCGAAATCATTTCACAAATAATATGCATGTTTTAGAGCATTCAATGCCCTACCAAAAAAGCTTAAAGATATTTGCAACGTGAAGTCCTTTAAAGAAGCCATAGCAAATATTTAAAAAAATACTCTTGAAAAATACTCAAAGAATATTTAAAAGCTACTCATGATAACAAGGTAATTATTCTTATTTCAATTTTATTGGCATTCACTTTTAAAATACTAGTTCGGTAAAATTTGTAATGTATTTTGAATTATTCTGTGCCTTTCAAACGACCTACTTTAGACTTTTCCCATTTTGTGAACGTAATATTGCTTTTGTTACTAGCAGCATTGCATGATTAATATTCTGGCACTTCACCCCTAACGCGAGGTTTGTTGCCTTAAAAAAACTGAATAGTGCAATAGATTCGTAACAGTATTTTATTGTAGTGAAATATTTGTACTATTAATAATGAATAACAATAAATAAAAAAACAAAATCAATCTAGACATTGATTGTAAATTTATGAATGAAGGTCCTTTACCCAACGGCTTCAAATTACAAAACTTGTAGCTATAAATCTTCGCATAATTTTAGTTACACTTATTGATAGCAAATGCTTCCGAAAAAAATTGGCTTCTACGAATATGAAGTATTGCCTTTACGATGTTCATTATTGCATCGTACTTCCATAATTCTATGGACTATTTGTTCTAGCTGCCTGTGTTGTGAATGAATATGTCTTTTGGCTAATTAATGATTACTTCAAATTTATAGCAAGACCTTCCATTTCTAATTCGGTTGTGTATGATGTGATCGTTGTTTGTAATACGCACCAATCCCCACATTTTGAAAATTATTGTCCGAAGTATACTACTCTACGTAATATAAATCAGTGAATAATAACGGTTTTAAGTAATTGTAATTTTCCGCCTTTTTAATAAACGATAATAAAATCGATCGAAAATTGAAATTTTATCTGTCATAATTCAGTAGAGTTTCCGATTTTTTTTTCATTGTCAAAAATTTCACTGCAAAGAATGTAAAGTAAAGAGTTGTCAAAATTTAGCTTTATGATTAAGTCAGTACCAGGCTTACGATTCATGCGAGCTCGAGATATTGTTCAAATGAGTGAGCCAATTGAACAATTGGTCTCCTGTCAACATCCTTAATATTGCTAACTTTTGATCACAATACTTTTTTTATGAAATTTTCCACAGTGATTCAATTGAATCGTGAAAGTGAATCTAGTAAGCCTACAGGAAATTGTACTTCTCATTTAAAAGCATTGTTCAATTTCATACTCGGATATATACTAGTTTTAAAAAACATAATTCTAGTTTCAAAGTAGATATTTTAGATGCTGGCTTATTAATATCATCTTTTTCCGAGGTTTCGCATTAAGAAGCGGCAAGATTTGTTAAGCCAATTAGCTGTGTGAAGCTTGTGTATGTTAGCTTATTAAGTAGATTACCGGCTGCTACCGTGTGTGGTCCTTGGTTCAAAATCAGCTATGGACGATCAACCAAAATCCAAAATGGTGTCCGAAGCTTTCGTCTCATCAGAGCACTTTCATACAAAACCTATTTTCTAATTCCCTCAAACGACACGTCTATTTGATTCATTCAAGTTTTGATCCCAAATGTCAATCGGTAATTCGCCCAATATCCAATACAAATACTTAGATCTTGCCACAACTCATTTCAGCTATATGTTTCGTTGTTCGAATCGGATTCCAAACGACATTACATTTTGCAATCATACGAGATAAACTGCTAAGGACCGAATCGGCAAACATATGGTCCGCAATATTCTTGGAATTAACTGTCTTCTATATATTCTTAAGTATGTAATAAAGATACACAGCTGTAAACATATCGATTCTAGGAAACATCTAATATCTTACATTTTCGTAAATTATAGCAGTGCACTTCCAGTGCAATTTTGGACGACTATCGCCACCACCACTAACTTCGTCCCTCCAAACCAATTAGTTCACTTGAACTATTGTGTGTCCTTATTGTAACGAAGGTTTCCTTCGTACAGTTAGAGTTGCCTTGGTGGCGTTGTTTTGAAAACTAGCTATACTAAAGCTTGTTGGAAACAGCTTGAAAGACAACATACACGTAATCGGCAACCATGTTGTGGCCATTAGTTCCGGCAGATTTAATATAATTTCGACAAAACTACTCGAAACTCTGTTCTACTGCTACGGAATGGGTGCACATTGTACTGCATCGCTTGATGCAGCACAGTGCAGTGTTGTGTCCTGAGGAAAGAGGCAACACACCGGACTCCATGAAGGCTTCAGTCTGATAATTGCAGTCGGAGACAGGCAAATATATGAGCATTAATACGTGAACAGTTTGCCTAGTTTCTTATTGTCGTGATGGTGGTACAAGGTAGAAATAGAACGAAATTGGATCCACAATAGGAACCATAAAGAATGTTTCACAAGCTAGTCGACACGGTTTTGTCTTCACACTGGAAAGAAAAGTTGTGTTATAAGCATTGGGCACCATTTGGGCGGATGCTGTTGGATTTTTGTGAATGGTTAACTGTAAATTTTATGAAAACATTTAATCTTATGAACTGGATGCGCAATTATTCCCACAAATATTCCCACACTTTTATTCACTGAAAGAAAAACTCTTGGTTGGTTCAACTATTTTTAATAGTATTGCAACGATTCATTCAAAATCGTTAAACGAACTACGGAAAATAGTTATTTTTACTATGTTAATATAGTTAATTTAACGATATAAAAGTAGTTGGCTCTGGTTATACAAAAAATATCGCAATGTTCATGAAATCAACTGTTTTAATTGTTTCATAACCACGAAAAATAGTTCAAACTTCAACGTTTCGAATTATCAACAGTTTTTATGGTACTTAAACTACTTTGCAATAGTTGATTTCAACAAACGTAATTCAGTGAGCAACGTCTTTGGAATTATTCTACGCAAAGTAGAATGGTTTCAACATTTGGACGCTTTTCATGCTCCGAATGAATTTTTTTTTGTTTATCAACCACGCGTCATGGTGCATAAAAGTAATCAACAATTTTCTTATAGTTGGTTTAACTATAGCCCTAGTTGATGCAAAAACAACTAAGGAAAACTGTTGATTTTTCATACTCCTCATACTCATACTCCTATTCTATCATAGAAGTTTCATATGATGCATGGCAAAATTGTGTTCGGTTTGCTGTTCGATATAATTCATATTCATGTTATGCTGTGAAGCCTTTATATTTCGTTGTATGACGCTATTTAGTTCACAATGGAGCGTTTTCCACTGTGGCAAAGCAGTGGGCTGCGGCAAAGCGCAGTCAAAAAATTAGAATGCACTGTTTTGTATGGTAACGCGCACAATGGCTGCGGCCGAATTTGCGGCAGCGGCAGAATTTGCCAAATTTCTAATTTTGCCACACCGCTAGCGGTGATACCTACCATAGGTTGGCATCACCACTAGGTTGAATTAAATCTGTTTGAATTAGGTTGAATGGTCTGGTGGAATAGACAAGCGATGGCTGATGTGTATTGTGATAAGCCAACCTAATCCTCGTACAACAGGATTTAGCAATACAAAAGAAAAAAAATGAATTTGGTTGGTGCCTTGGTTGCATTGACAGCGACATTGTCGCTGCATTGTGATTCACCAAATTCAACTGCGGCATTCACGCCTCCCCTGCTTATATTTCGTACTATGTATATGGTTGGAATACCATTGTTTGTGGTTGCTTACTTTTTTTGCACCACGGACGTTGTTTATCAACCACGCGTCATGGTGCATAAAAGTAATCAACTATTTTTTTTATGGTTGTTTTAACTATAGCCCGTAGTTGACGCAAAAACAACTAAGGAAAATTGTTGATTTTACCAAGATTTTTCTTTCAGTGTTGAACAATATAAGTTTTGCTTTTGTGGTAACATTTTTAAATTATTTATTCGATGTAAACGGCCTGGAAATCAATGTGCTGTTGCCCGCATAAGCAGAGCAAAGGAAACAAAGTCTTATGCGTAATAACCGACAAGATATTTAAGAGTTAAAAGTATTTTCAGATTACCCTACTGGCATTTTTGCGAGAGTTTCGTCCGATCCAGTGACATAAGCACTCAAATTATCTGATAGTTTTCATGAGAAAACGCATTCCACACACTCAAATTCACATACTCATCATGACTGCTTCCAACACATCAGTGTAAAAATGACCTTATATGGCCAAATCGACATCAGTGGTGATCAAATTTTAGTAGGCTACATATCCAAAGGGTTGGGTACAAGAATCGCTATCGGTGTGATAATTTGGAGAGCAGAATATGTTCAAAATGGTGGTGCGTAGATATATTAAATTATATCCGTTAGCTTTGTCTAGTAAAACGAGCATAGCCTCGGACTACTGTCGAAAAGAGAATATGTATTCAGGTTTTGTGAATGTGAATTGATATAAATAAATATGAGAGCTAATGATTTTAATTTAACTCATTTTGGGTGCTAAGCTCTTTCTGCTGACATTTCGATCCGATATTTTTAGTTAATACAGTTACTAAAATAAGCACGCTTAAATTTATTGCTTCTCATAAGAGTTGTCTGAAAATTGACTGGTCGATATCTTGGCCACTGCGCTAATGAAAGGCCACTGCGCAAAAATACCCTAGAATTAAGCTTGAGTCGCTAATTATTTGACTAAAAGTAGGTCTTTCTGGAACTAGTCTAAGCTTTTATCCTTTTTTCCTCCAATTTAAAAGTGCTAATTTATACTGTAAACGTTTATCATAGTGCTTTAGAGCTCTTTGCACAAAGGGTGCTCCTGGGAAGGTGAAACAGGTAGTCAGATTTTGTGCGCAAGTTTTCATGAGAACAGATGAAAAATTGATTTTTTTTGGACATTAGTCGCATTGATATACGAAGAGTTTCAAAGGGATTTCATAAAATTCTTCTCCTAACTTGAAGCGCATCAAAGTTTACAATCATGCCTAAAAGCACCATTTTTCACAGCACAAAAATTAAAATTATCAAAAGTAAAAAGAATTTCACGAAACCCCTGTGATCCAATTGAATCCAAAAGGATACTTTTTTACGAACAAAAATGGATGCTGCGATGTTTTTTTTTTTATAGACTGGATTCATTTTTAAAAGGCTGACAATTTTAATGAATTTATCTCATCTCAGAAGAAATAAACTGAAAAATTTTGATTTTGGCGACTTTGATTTTAATTTAGATGGTTGGTTTAGCTCGCTCGGTTTGGACCAAGCCAAACATCAAAATTGAAAAATAGTTTGAATGAACCTAATGTGAATGCATTTACAGAAATACATATATTTCTTCTTACAATCCACAGCTCTCCACTAACACTTTACACCGCATTCCACATCAAAATTAGTATACATTAGTAGTCTAAAGGCCCCCACTCACGAGCAGTCCATCAGTCTACATGGCCTGAGGCCAGGCCAAAATCTCACCGTGTGTGGGAGAACTCGGAAGGACTCATGTACTCATGGAACCAAATTAGATTTCCAATCAATCCAAAGTGCATGGACTCAAGCCATCGGGCCATTTTTTGGCTCGACCGTGTGTGGGTAAATAGGAAGGCGAATTTGGGCAATCGATAAAATGGACTAGTCGTGTGTGTTGAAGCCTCAGTCCAAACAACGTGGCAGTCTTGCTTTGCACGCTGACCTGTGACAAGCTCATTGACTGTTTATGTGATCAAATTCAGCATAATGGATAGTGGTGGCCATGATTTTGTTTTGGAAGTTATCGAATAATATAGGTCACATGAATGTGTATTATATTATTTGACCCAAAGCCAGCAACCGCTTGCTAAGTACCGCAAAGTAGCGGTCAATTTTTCGTGAGGAGTGATAGTTTGCCTCATATTTGTATCCTTCCGTTTGATAAATGAGGTGACCAACTATAGCAACGTGTTATATGTCGTATCATCCATTCTTAAATAATTTTTACAATCAGAAGGCTCAAGTGTGAGTTCTTTTACCAAATCTACAATTTTTACCACTTCCTTTTTGGCTATCGTTGCTTTATGTAGGTCCAAGTTGCAATAGCAAAACACTCCTCCACATGCTTCTGATCCATTAATAGGTTTAAAATATTTTTTTCTTCAAATTTATCGTAATTTTTTTTCTAAATTAATGACAGAAAATGAAATGGACTGACTGGATCGAGGCTCTATCGTGAGTGGCGAGCTAAATTGGACTTAAACCAAACGGACTCAAGCCAAATGGACTCAGGCCATTTGGACTGCTTGTGAGTGGGGGCCTTAAGTTTAAAATATGTATTGTCAAAATGAAAAATAAAATGATTCTTACGAAGAGATTGTGAATATCAGGTTTAGAAAAAAATACATGTTCATAAAATTTTATTTTTCTTCAAATAACCTTTGATTTTTACATTTCTAGATACGAGGGTCGTTTAATAAGTCCTTAGAAGAACCAAGAGATGGTACTTGTAGCATCAAAAAACCCAGTTGGCAGCACTCCTAACTAGTCAACTGTTAGAGTTTCAACTGTGTCCATCACATAGTTTCATTGTTGTTGTCGATTGAAGTTCATTTGATGATAACAATGGATAAAAATGAGCTTCGAGCGGTGATTAAACACTTGTATTTAAAAGGATTAATACCAAAAGAAATCAAAGAAGAGTTGGATGAAGTTCATGACACATCTGCTCCTGTGTTTTCAACTGTTTACAATTGGATGAATGAGTTTAAACGTGGCCGTACATCCACAAAAAATGAATTTCTTTCCGGTCGCCCTGTGGAAGTGTCTACCCCCAAAATGATTGACAAAGTCCACGATATGATTCGTGATCGACAATTCAAAGTGCGTGAAATAGTTCAAGCCACAGGCGTATTGCAAGGCACAGTCGCTTCAAGTTTGCACGAAAAATTATGAGTGAAAAAAATCTCGGCAAGATGAGTGCCGCGTTCGCTCACAGTGGAGAATAAACGCAATCGTATGGTCGACTCTGAGGCTACTTTGTCGCTTTTGCGTCGCGATCCTGAGGAGTTTTTGCGTCGATACCAGCCCCTGGACACGGACGGTATAACTTTCCACCATTAGCCCCTTCAATCCTCTCGCGCACAAAGCATGTTAAAGCTGCCTTTACGCCATTTCGACCTCATTGTCAAATTGGAGGGGAACTACTTGGATTTGACTCGATTTGACAATGAGTAGCTAAAAAATTACTACCATCCCCTTCAATGTAAATCTTATGGGCATGTCCACTCCATTTCTACTATCTCACTGGTCGATACATAATTATTAATGAAATATGAATACATTATTATACTCGGGAGACAAAAAAAAACCAGTCGAAATAGTGGATTTTCGAAGGCGAACGGGCTCCGAAAAAGGCGACGTCGGCGAAATTGGCCGGTTAGGTTATGGCCACGGTCTTTTGGATGCACGCGGAATCATCTACATGTGTTACTTGCAAAAGGGAAAACGATAACAAGAGAGTATTATGCGCCGTTATTGAACAAGCAGGATGAAGAAATCAAGGAAAAAGGTCCTCATTTGAAACGGAAAAACATCCGCTTTCATCAAGACAATGCACGGGTTCACAACTGTGCAGTTGCCATGGCCAAAATTATGGAACTAAAGTTCCAATTATTACAACATCCGCCGTATTCAAAAGATTAGATTAGATTGCTTTTACCTTGTTATGAGTTGTTACTTTCATCGAACCAATTTTATTCCTATACCTATTTCGATAGAAGAGCACTATATGGTTTTATATTTTTATATAGTCATTTATCTTTATCTCTTATCTAGCCTTTATTTATTAATTGAAAATTGTGGTTCCGTTTTTTCACATTGGATCCATTTTATGGCATCAAATGGATACTTTGCATCTAAAAGATGCAGCAACACTGTTTGAATGAACAACTGTATATCTGTAGTCGTGGGCATATGTCGGAATGACTTGCTTTAGGCAAACTAATTTTTTTTTACAATTAGCAAGCGACCGTAAACATATGGTATTAAGTGTCTGCTTGTTTTTTAAGCCCCTTGTGAGTTTGTTCTTTTAGAATTTTTATATATTTGTTCCACAATGAGAAACTGTATTAAATGTGCGTAAATTCTTTTCAAATATAAATAATACTCCATAGCTTGATGCTGGTCAATTATTTTCACTTGAAAGCTATTTAGCTTCAAAAACCTATATCTTTTCAGACATCTAAATGTCTAAAAATCAGACAGCCTACTTCACAAAAACCAACTTGAACATCTTGAAATGCTCCTAATAAATGAAATCTTGGCACTAATTCACCTTCCCGCATATCTATTTTGGCTGACCTACCGGCCTGCTTCAATTCACAACAGAGCCCTTGGATTACATCCAAACTAAAATGCAACCAACTACATGATGACGAAAAACGCAAACTTTAATTTCAAACTCATCACAAAATTGTGGTAGAATCGTGAAGAAAAACTTTTTGGCCAATCATCTGTATTTACTTTTCATCCCATTATTCCATATTTGAGCACATGATCACCGAGCAAGTCAGACCGACAGAGAGGCTGACTACATCCTTTGATAAATTAGTGCGGCTGGCAAAATTCCACATTTATTCATACTATATAAAGCAAGCACAACATCTATCTCGTTTCCTTAATGCAATACTTTCGGAGTATTCAATCCAATTTCTCTGCTCACTAAAATAGGTTCCTGTACGACTGCACAGCTCGTATACGTTCGTTCTTAGTTTTCTATTCGATGTCCTCCTCCACTTTCATCTCCAGTCCACAGACACTGTCGTCAAACAATAAATTAGAGACTAATACGAGCCAGATCTCATGAAAAGGATGCAAACTTAAAAAGACTTTAAAGTGAAAGGTAGATTCTAAGGACATTAGAGCGGCAGCGTAAGAGTCTTTTCAACTCAACAATAGTGACGACTACGAGCAAGTAGAAGAATACTCATGACGGAGATTCGCAGCTTGTTTCAAATTGAATTTAAAATGAAAAGTTCACAAAAGTTACCAAGTCGAGTGACAGAACGGTGAGCTTAGAATAGTTTAAGATCACATTGAACAGTTTTGTTTCGTTGTGGAGAGACTAAGAGTTTTAAGTTTGAGGAAGTGCAGTGGTTTGACATGAACAATAAGCTGAAAACTGTGCAAAAGAATTCATTCATTTAGGTCTAGTGGAACGTTCGCGTTCATATTTCAGCGGAGTCCAATTCAAATTTGATGGAGTGAATAGGTTTAAGAGAATATCAGCAATGTGTTTCAGGAATCAAGCATCTATAGAGCAACCATTTCAAACAGAACCGAAAGTTATTTTTCAGTATCAGAACATTCTGCGCTTAACCGCAACGAACTGGAGCGATTCTTTAGCTCTATGAATTTTTGTCTATCATTTTTTTGCAGTCAGGAAAAATTTCAACGAATTCCAACAGAATTTTCATTTTCGTCCCTGTCCTCACGAATAGAAATGATAGATGTTGCCTAGCAATATGCTGCTGGCTACCTTCATCGCACCATATTTGTTTCCACCTTCACTCAGCTTGACTGCTCATCGTGCTAGTAGCCGACTTCGAGTATTGTGCAGACTGTGAAAAACTGTGCGAAAATATCTGAAGGACACACAGAAGAGGTTGAATGAGGTACGAGAGTGGCCTAGATTTTCACTGAGAATTATGTACAGAACAACCGAAATGAATGAACCGGGAGCAGTGAAGAATGAACGAGTACCTAGCCATTCTCGTATAATAGGTTCGACTACCGCTCCCCTTTTATGAATACATTGTCCTAATTATCTCAATTTATCACTGGCATTGTACGACCTATGTTCACGTTGACATAACATTACTACTTATAGCTTGTCTTTTGTTAGCATTCACCGGCATAAGCTACCGTCTATCATGTCCTGTGCTGTTGAACTCCATGTCTCCTCGAATCTGGTTTCAACAGTTTTTGGCTCGACATTTTCATGATCTTTTCTATTTTCAAGCCTGAAATAATAGCACAGTTTCCTCTGTGTCCTGTCAAAAATTATCCGGTCCAAATCGGAACTGCCATGCCATGATGTTCAGTCTCCGTTTCTATTCGAATCGTTTCATTGTTCTATCCTATGGGTGCTCTGACCACTGTAACAGTATCTATGTACAGTTTGCTACGACCACGTACCTTTCCTATGCGGCTGCCAGACTAGTAAGGCTATTGTCTAAGTCTCTAGTGGCATGACAAAAACTTAATTAATGATTCGTGTTATTAAAACGATGCCAAATGGAGAGATGATTTTTCCACCAGAGTCACCACTAGAATTCATATCGTAGTCGTTGGAATACAATAGAAGTGACTGGTGAACATTATATGGGCTGTCATTTCATATTGTCGAAAGAAATATCCAGATTTGAGTAATTTATACGACGTGAAGAAGGGGGTGAAATAGGGTTGTATGGATTGAGATATCGGAAAATGGTTTTTGTGACTGGTCGTGTGGTCGGTGAAATTTAGATTAGGGTGGTAAAGTTAATGACAAAAGTTTGCTAGTAGTTAGATTAAAATTTTGATAACGATTATATAATTTATTTATATAAAATTATCATTCGAATTACAAACATGAAATAATAATAGTTACTTCGTTTAGTCGGAAAAGTATATAAGTACAATAATTCAAGAGTAGAGTTCAGACCAAGTTTCCACATTTGATTTGCAGCTAACGTTTGTTCAGTCTACATAGGAACTTACTTGAACACTTTTTTTTTGTACTTTTTCTGTGAAAATAAATTCAGAGACGTTTACCAACAAGTTTGTTAATTATTTAAGGGGTTATATACAGTTAGAAGGCCGGAAAAACACGTTTTTTTATTAATTTTTTGTGAAAAGGTATTTTACTTTACAAAAACAAAAAGTATACATGCATTTAGTGCCAACATCTAAGTTTATAATGGCACTGATAATTTGTTAAAATATTGATCTGGTGCGCTCCTCCAGACGATCTCCTGAAGGTCTTCCAAAAAAAGGTGTTCGGCGGTGACCACGATTTCTCCGGTATAATTCATCTCAAGTCAAAAAACCAAACAGATTCTTTTAGTAGATAGATAAAACTAGGTATTGAACGAAGGAATAATCGAAATTTAGTTTTTTTGACAAAATGGCAGCTTCTTAAAAAAAAAATCGAATTTTTGACCAAATTTGCCATTTAAAATTGTTTAAAAAAAAACAGAAATAATTATCCGAAATCTTATTCCTCCGTTTAATACCTGAGAAATATATCTGAGAAAGTTGTGTTAAAATTTCAAACCGTTTGGTCGAGCCGTTTTTTAGAAATCGTGGTCACCGACTTGGAAACATAGTTTTGAGAAAAACGCGTTTAAAGTTTCGGAAGAAATTAACACATATATCATATATTTTTTAGTTACATGGAGTCATCTGTTTTAGGGCCATAAGATGTACCTTTTGTAGCCTCACCAGCTTCTAATACCTCCATTTGATGCTGTCTACGAGCCATTCTTCCCTCTCGCTTACTCCCATGCGCTTCGGTCTGTACTCCGCCTACTTTCTAACAGTCCGAAATGTGATTGCAAATATACGTATATCTCGGAAAAAACTTATCGGATCGATTTGAAATTTTCAGGGAATATTATCAGTTAAATATACATTCTGAAAATGCAATAAATAAAAAATCGATTTTAACTGTATATAACCCCTTAAGAAAGCAAAGCATATTGATAACTGATTAACAATGGAATTAGTATTTTATCAGACTTTAAAATAATTCATATGAATATTGAAATCATAGTAAAAAGTTTTGTTGAATTCTGCGCTTATGTTCTTCAAATCAAAGTTGAGTTTGATGCTATAATCTTAACCGAAAGATGACTTTCTTACGAAACACAAACATTTCAAATCCCGGGTTTCCATAGAATAACTGAACCTTGCAATTTCGAAAAATGTGATGGAGCTGTGGCATACATCCGTAGCAACATTCAATATAATATCTTAAATATTTAAATAGATCATGCAAACGCACTAAACGTAATTTTAAAGCTTTAAAATGTAGATTTTCTGGTATCCGATATACATCGTTCCCCAAATGATACAAACATTGTTGAATTTATTGAGTCGTTAAGTTTGTTGTTAGAAGCAAATAAAATGTATCTTAATCATATATTGATTGATGATCTAAATATTGATATTTTGAGATTGAAACAATGGAAAGTAAACGGGTTGTTTGAAGGTTTCGATCCCACTGTTCCAATCTCAAGCCGCTTTGAATCCACTTTCAAATCATTTTGTATACTAGATTACTGTTCACGAGCTTTGTTCCGCACATCTCATTTTATTTTCAATTCACTCACTTTAACAAAACCCGTACAATTTATGTTTTCCCGCGACTGCATGTATTTTTTTGCGAGACTTTGACCAATTACTGTGACGTCATGATTCTGCATGACGGCCCGTACATATAGAAGGCATTGCTTCAACTCAAACGGTTCTGTTTATCGGTAAGTCTCAATCAGAATTTCATTCTTGATAAACACATTCACTATTGAAAATAAAACATTAATTTCATCTTGTATCTTAATCTTTTATCATATTGAATAAAAAGATTTTATTATTGTACAACTACCTAACAAATTTGCGCCAACGAAAATATTTGTAGCCTCATTGATTTCGACCACATGTACAACAAAAAATGTTTCAGTACGTCAAACACTTACGAGAAGTCATCGCATTTCCATTAAGTCTAGAATGGAACAGGTAATTGACGTGAAATCATCAAATTCAAAATAGAATTTCGTTAAACACATTTTCGAAAATAAACCACTCGAATTCATTAATCGCCTTGAAAACGCTAAACATGATTTCAATTATATTCTATGCATGAGGCTTTCAATAAAAGCATATAATTTAAAAGGGAAGTGGGGGAGAGTTCAAACCATTTAGTCAAATCATCACTTGATGAAAACAATAGTACAGAGAACAGCATGGGGTGGTGCATTGTTTAGAATTGTAAATATCGCGTGTGGACAGCCGTAAATGTAAACAGGAATTTTCAAACTTTTCAAGGGGTGCGAGAGTTCATGCATGCACCTACAGCTTGTATATGTACAGACGCCTCCTGTGAATTGTTGTTTGGGAAACAAGTAGAGTATTGATTTGTGAGTTGGGCCTGGGAACAAAAATACTCGCAGGTCAACAGCCAACCAACTACAGGATATCCTATCACCTGCAGAACTCGTGCTAATAAAATTAACCTACACCCGATGTTCCATACCCCGCACTCGCGATCCTATTAATTATTTGCATGAATAATTGAAATGGCCAATTGCCGTTCTAGTATCGTGTGCTGTAACTCTGCTCATCTGCATCCTGCATGTCCGGATCGCACTCGTCTCGTCCTGTTGTTCCGTTGATTTGAATACGACTCGGTTGTGTTTTTGTGTTCGCGTTCACGTTCGCGGTTTGATATGCGCTTATGCGTTCAAATTGTGTTTCATTTTATCGTGATTAGCGAACACTGATTACATTCCAATTTGTATCGTTGGGGTACATTGTTGCAGATAGTCCTGTGCTAGCTAGTTGGAAATTTAGCCAGGCGATGTTTTACGCTGTTGGATTTCAGTCACGGATAATATCAGTGCAAATGTCCGTTGGTTCCTTTTTTGTTTCCAATCGGAAAATCGAAAAGGATTTATATGTTAATCGAGGCGAGGGTGGGTAGAAGTTGGCAATCGATGGGAATAATAGATGACCTCGAGTCATTAGTTCGGCGATACGAACTATGTGGACCACCCCCTAGCTAGTGTTAGTCGATTACGGTGAGTGGCGTTTACAGTTCAAGTGAATAAGTCCAAAAAGTTTTCCTGCTGACTGGTTTTAGTGAGTGTTTTTTATTTGCACTTCCATTTTAAGCAATATAAAGGAAACTGCAAAAAATGGGAGTATAGATAATGAGCTCAGCTATGTGCTCAAAAAAAAATTACATACATCGGGATAAGTAGAAGACACAGTCAGTGTTTCCATAATTAATTTGCGACGTTAAAGCAAGGCTTTCGCTTATTTCGTCACATAGTTCTTTCAGGGATTCCCCCAACAAGCCTTTGACAAAGAGAAACAATGAGGATAAATTTCTTAATCAATAAATTCGTATGCTAAAAACTATGGACTTATGTATTATGATAAAACATTTTTCATATAGAAAAGACCATGTGCACTTAGTGTAGAATTTAGTGAGTATGTTTGACTTAGTGCAAAATAAAATGTGCACTTACACGTGTTGTGAACTTAACCGTGTTGCACTTATCCGATCATAAACGTATGAAAAATAGCCAAAAAAAAACGGTGCATCAACTTTCTGTGCAGTTATGCGCATTTTGCACTAAAGCGTGTTGTACTTATCCGTGCTCTACTGTATGTTCAAATATTTTTAATCCAGAATTTTCTGTTGCTCGTTTTCATCTATTAATTAGGCTTTGACTGTTATTTAACTTTGAATACCACTATTCTGAAATTCGCTTGAAAGTGACATAAATATTCCTCAAGTACCGTTCTGAAATCCTTTACAGAATACATAATTTTTCCTTTCTATGATCTGTGAACCAAGTGATGATGATTTAATGATGCAATGCCGAGTTAAAAAGGTAATTTCAAACTCCTCCAGCTTTTGCAACATCATTTTTGCTGTATGTGACTTAGTGTCATCTGAATGTAAGAAGACCTGACTATTTTCATTCTAGTGCTGATAAAAGCCACTCAAGCCCCAAGCTGCACACCGTTTTGGTAAATAGGCAAACTTATAGATATTGTTACTTTACGTTGATTAAGACCTGCTTTAGCTTGTAGTTTTGGAGTGTTTCTTTTGTGTATCCACAATCTTCACTAACCCATATTTTTGTGAAGGGTCCTTTTTTGGCACCAGTTACTATCCGGTTCAATCCGCACACATTTACAAAGTTGGTGACGAACATATTGATCCAGCTTTCTGGGTGAATGATGAATGGCTTGATTCCTAAATACAAGCTTTATGCCTAGTTTCTACGCAGTTATAATAGAAGTGTGCTTTAACTGAATTTGTAGGATGTCTTCGTGAGGCTCTTTCAACACCGGGCTGAAGCTGCCATTTCTGAGTTAGAATTTCAAGAACCATTTACAAAACACAATATGTATAAACACTGGTTTATGCATATTGTGTTGTGCTCATACATAGCATAAACATTTCTTAAAGTTTCAGTTGTATTGTTGGCTTCATTGAACTCATAAAGCAAACAGTGTTGATTATGCACATTTATCCCTCATATTATTTCACTGTAACACGGTCCACGGTTTTTTCTTCCTTGAAACAAACAAAAAAATAGCTCCACCGTCCTACAGAAGAGAGAACCATGGAGACTGAGTCACAATCACAGTCGATGAAAATACAGGTCACACGATGTTACGTTTTGTTAGTATTTCATTAAGTTTAAGTTTGTAGCCTTGAAGCTAGGGCAAGCAAGCAGTTAGAGGCAGATACCAGGAAACAACTAACTACGATACAAAGTAAGACGTCACGACAGGAAAAAACAACAAACAAGATCGCAAAGTCTATATCAACTCAGACAAACATCTAAACAAAACACATCTGAAACAAAACACATCTGAATCAATATACATCTGAACATCATAAATGAATTTGGAACAGCCCAAAAATCACCAACGACAAGAAAACGTGCAACACTCGAATGAATATTCCGGTCTAACAATATGAACATCATTAAGAATACGAGATGAAAACAAAAATTGTACGTAAAAGTATATACCTTTGTTTAATGTTGACGCACAGTTGACAGTTCGAACTGTCGCCTGACAGGTAAATATGGAAGAGCTGAGTCGCCATGGAAACAACGAAACAACGAACGTGGAGCCATACTGCGGATCGTGCTTGTGCGAGCCACAGTTAAGGTGACCGAATCCAATGACTCGATTAAATCCCACTGCTGGAAAAGAAAAGTTTTTCCTGCTGACTGAAAAAACATCAGAAGCATTCCTCGGTTTCTCTTTGAACCGAGTAATCAGACAAACGTACCAGCCTTAGCAGAAGTCATTCAAATCATTTTTCTTTTGTTCTATTTAAATTTGCACTTGCACAATTTCGACGGGGTATTTTGGAGCCATCGTGAGCAGTAACGACGGCACGGCAGCGATAATTTTTTTTTTTGGATCTTAACGGAGTGTTGAGGATCACCAGCCGGAGAAGCATTCGATCGAGCGATTTCGAAACGAAGGACCCTACGTGAATTGGTTTGACTAGCAGAGTTTGCAGAATCATTTTCATGGAGAAAAACAAAAAAAAAATCCAGGCTAGCTAAGTTTAAGATAAGGTGCATAGGTTTATTTAGATTTATTTTGATGATTTAGAAGACTAATCACTGGAGATGTTTATTGTGTAACAAGAATAAGTTACTCTACTATGAATGTTAGTGCCGTTATTGAAAATTGGTATTAGGATAAGGAAGAAAAATCAAGTATAGCATCTTGTGATTTGCGTCTGAATCGATTTTTTTGAGTGGGAAATTTCGTGGTCAAAGAGAGGTTTTTTAAAAAAAAAAATGGTGAAACTGCCGCCTCTTTCACGCTTCAAGGCGATGGTGCTGTGGTAGATTTCGGAAGCAAAGCGAGTGGCACTCGATCCACCCCATTTTTCGTAAGCGAAGGCTGCCCGGAACTATTCTCTTTTTGTCCCTGCCGGAGACAAAGAGCTTTAGATCGCGCTTTACGTGGCTAACGGTGATAACCACCGTAAGAATTGCACTGCGCACTTCGAAACTTACACTAGTAGTAAGCAAGAAAGTAAACTTGCTACATGTTTTACAAAAAAGAGATGATAATCACTTCCTTTTCATCCCTTAGTTCATGTGTTTGGGAAAACTGTATTATTTATGGAATAATCCAACACATCCTTGAAACAATGAACTCAGTTTCATAGGAATAATTTCAACTCACTCGAATTAACGAGAACTTTTCATTTGCATGTTTATGTCATGCATCCAAAATAATTTAAATTTTAAGCTAAACTCGATTTCAAAACATCGATTTTTTTATCCCTTTCAAGAGCGTAAATTTCGCATAAGACGACAATACTACTGAATATATTGGCAAAGCTATTGCTTTTCAAATACAAAATGTTATCATAAATAACTTGCCAAGAGTGAGAATGGGAAAATCGAACAAAACCAAACGAACGGTCGAAATTCTGCGACCTAAGCAAAACTCATCTGTTTAGTTATTTATGTTATTACACTTTCAAGTTGACCTTGCTGTTGCCTTAAGTTCGAGATACTTGAAAGCTGAGTTCATTTCACTGTCATCGTGGTGCCATTTATTCTGGTTTTTGTGGGGCACTGCCACTTTGTGTTTCGGGGACGTCTATTCCGATACGATAAAGTGTGTCTGCTAATACTGGCATACTGTAGCATGGCATTCAATAAAATTCTCCGTTAAGGAAGTTAGTGAATTTTTTTCAAGTCAATATAGTCTCGACTGGAAACACCCAGTTCCGTTCATGGTACTTATGGTGCGCTTGCTCTGGAACTGCAGCAATATTGTTCCAAGTGACTCCTTTCAGTGCTCGCTGTCAGCGACTGATTTATGTTCATAGTTAGCTGTTTAACGAAGTGAGAAGCTATTGACTTTACTAATGACGTAATTAAGCATGGCTTCATTAAGGCTCAATTGAAGGAATACATGCACATTAAATAGTAGTACGATGAGATTGATGGCATGAATGAGTTGATGTATCTATATTTGTATGCATTTTGCATAGTTTACGTAGATTGAATAAGTGTAATATCTGTAATATCTACAAGGTTTGCGGTACAAATCGAACGTGCTGGGTGTAACAAGCAAATATGGCGATGATGATTTCATCTTTAGCATGTGCGAAGTTCAACCACAGGGAACTGCCTACAGTGTAAACAAGCGAATAATAGTTTAATAATTTTCGAGCTAATCGTGCTCCAAAGGGCATTACATTCTTGTAGAATTGTAGCCACGTCCATCGGATTTTCTGAAAGTTTTCATTTCAGGACTTATTAGGTTCTTATATATCCAACAAATATTGATCCAACGAGAATAAATATTGCAACTTCGCGAAGTTTAATTTTGTTGTCGCAGCGCTACAGAGCCTTCAATTGCCTCGCTCGAACGACCACGTTCTCCAGTTGCGAAATCTGAGCAGCGATGCGCAGTCTTCATCGACAAAGTCGAACCAGCATTTCCTGGGTTTTCCTGCGTGCCTTCGATTCTTGACTTTTCTATTAAATATGAAAGGATCTTAACGTCATCCACATAGGCTACTATACACTTGGCTGGATTTATATAAAAGCGTCCCCTTGTCTCAACAGTTAGCTTCTTTTTAACGTCGTCAAAAGCTAAGTCGAACAGCAGAGGCACCAACCCATTATCTGGCGTAAGTTAGACATTTTTTGTCAAGTGCGTTACTCAGATTGCTACTAATTCTAACTTGAGATTTTGTCAATGTTATCGTTATTTTTCACTGAAAGAAAAACTCTTGGTTGATTCAACTATTTTTAATAGTATTGCAACGATTCATTCAAAATCGTTAAATGAACTAAGGAAAATAGTTATTTTTACTATGTTAATATAGTTAATTTAACGATATAAAAGTAGTTGGCTCTGGTTATACAAAAAATATCGCAACGTTCATGAAATCAACTGTTTTAATTGTTTCATAACCACGAAAATTAGTTGATAAATAGAAAATATTCATCAATTCACTCAAAACTTCAACGTTTCGAATTATCAACAGTTTTTATGGTACTTAAACTACTTTGCAATAGTTGATTTCAACAAACGTAATTCAGTGAGCAAAGCCTTTGGAATTATTCTACGCAAAGTAGAATAGTTTCAACATTTGGACGTTTTTCATGCTCCGAATGAAATTGTTTATCAATCACGCGTTATGGTGCATAAAAGTAATCAACCATTTTCTTATGGTTGTTTTAACTATAGCCCTAGTTGATGGCAAAACTAAGGAAAACTGTTGATTTTTCATACTCCTCATACTCATACTCCTATTCTATCATAGAAGTTTCATATGATACATGGCAAAATTGTGTTCGGTTTGCTGTTCGATATAATTCATATTCATGTTATGCTGTGAAGCCTTTATATTACGTTGCATGACGCTATTTTGTTCAGAATACAGCGTTTTCCGCTATGGCAAAACAGTGGGCTGCGGCAAAGCGTAGTCAAAAAATTAGAATGCACTGTTTTGTATGGTAACGCGCACAATGGCTGCGGCCGAATTTGCGGCAGCGGCAGAATTTGCGGCAGTGGCAGAATTTGCGGCAGCGGCAGAATTTGCCAAATTTCTAATTTTGCTGCACCGCTAGCGGTGATACCTACCATAGGTTGGCATCAGCACTATGTTGAAGTAAATCTGATTGAATTAGGTTGAATGGTCTGGCCAACCTAATCCTCGTACAACAGGATTTAGCAATACAAAAGAAAAAAAAAATGAATTTGGTTGGTGCCTTGATTGCATTGACAGCGACATTGTCGCTGCATTGTGATACACCAAATTCAACTGCGGCATTCACGCCTCCCCTGCCTATATTTCGTACTATGTATATGGTTGGAATACCATTGTTTGTGGTTGCTTACTTTTTTTGCACCACGGACGTTGTTTATCAACCACGCGTCATGGTGCATAAAAGTAATCAACTATTTTTTTATGGTTGTTTTAACTATAGCCCGTAGTTGACGCAAAAACAACTAAGGAAAATTGTTGATTTTACTAAGATTTTTCTTTCAGTGTTGGTCAGTTGGACTAGCTTTGCTTGGATGCCGAGGCACAGTATGTTTCAGCCAGTACTATCATATGATTACTTAAAGTCTATGAAAATCTGGTAGATTTCGATGCTAAGCACTAAGTACTTCTCGAGCACTTGTTTGCTTCCTTAGTACTCCCCCAATGGCATTGCTAGCGTAAGCTTCAATTTTTTTTTCTAATATTTTCATCAAGATGTCATAGTATGTACATAGTAGGAATTTGCCGCTGAGGTCAATTTGGTTGAAAGTATTGCCCTGTGATTATGCCCATGTTCTTTTGTGAGTGTGTCGAACGAACTTATCACTACCACACGCAAAGTCTATTAGGCACTATGATTAGGCGTTATTTCATCGTGGAGACTGTGGCTTTCGGCCGTTCTCAGACATATCTTCATTGCATTTGACAGCAACGAGTCGAATAGGCTTCCCCAATGGCTATAAAATGCATCCTTCGTTTCATCTTTTTTCCTATTGGAGTAAGAACATTTATTAGCCGTATTTTAATGAATTTAGCTATGATACAGATTGGACACAATCGCTCGCTTACAGCTTTGAAGTATATCGTGTGTGGTTAGAAACCCTTTTTCACAATTAGTGCCACTGTAAGTTCATGTCTTCCTCAAGGCTTCCCACATTTGTATATTGTGTGCGATCTCGTATATTGTGCTGCGAATTCATTTTGCTTGTAAACGTTTCGATTCCTGTATGTGTAATAATGCATTACAAGGACCAGGCTTAGTGAAAGGGAGTGTTATATCACGAGGATGTCGTTACCCGATCTTCGATCAAGATTAATAGCACCGCCATTGGGGAGTTACTACAATGGAACAGATCAATCAATTGCTTCCACGTGACTCTTTTACGTTCAGATATAAAAGATAAGTGCTACACTGAAAGAAAAATCTTGGTAAAATCAACAATTTTCCTTAGTTGTTTTTGCGTCAACTACGGGCTATAGTTAAAACAACCATAAAAAAATAGTTGATTACTTTTATGCACCATGACGCGTGGTTGACAAACAACGTCCGTGGTGCAAAAAAAGTAAGCAACCACAAACAATGGTATTCCAACAATATACATAGTACGAGATAGGAAAAGACTATAGTATGTAATTTATATATAGTTTATGTATATAGTATGTGGTAGCCAACCTCATCCTCGTACAACAGGATTTAGCAATACAAAAGACAAAACAAAATGAATTTGGTTGATGCCTTGGTTGCATTGACAGCGACATTGTCGCTGCATTGTGATTCACCAAATTCAACTGCGGCATTCACGCCTCCCCCTGTGGCGCCGCTGCCGCAATGCCGCTGTTTTGTGTTCACAGCAAATTTTTTCACAGCACTTTGCCGCAGTCCACTGCGTTTACCACAGTGGAAGAAAGCGTCATACAACGTAATATAAAGGCTTCACTGCATAACATGCATATGAATTATATTGAACAGCAAACCAAACATAATTTTGCCATGTAGTATATGAAACTTCTATGATAGAATAGGAGTATGAGTATGAGGAGTATGAAAAATCAATAGTTTGCCTTAGTTGTTTTTGCATCAACTAGGGCTATAGTTAAAACAACCATAAGAAAATCGTTGATTACATTTATGCACCATGACGCGTGGTTGATAAGCAATGTCATTCGGAGCACGAAAAACGTCCAAATGTTGAAACCATTCTACTTTGCGTAGAATAATTCCAAAGGCTTTGCTCACTGAATTACGTTTGTTGAAATCAACTATTGCGAAGTAGTTTAAGAACCATAAAAACTGTTGATAATTCGAAACGTTGAAGCTTTGAGTGAATTGATGAATATTTTTCTATTTATCAACTAATTTTCGTGGTTATGAAACAATTAAAACAGTTGATTTCATGAACGTTGAGATATTTTTTGCATAACTAGAACCAACTACTTTTATATCGTTAAATTAACTATATTATCATAGTAAAAATAACTATTTTCCGTAGTTCGTTTAACGATTTTGAATGAATCGTTGCAATACTATTAAAAATAGTTGAACCAACCAAGAGTTTT
This sequence comes from Nemotelus pantherinus, assembly GCA_963978885.1. Classification (NCBI taxonomy): domain Eukaryota; kingdom Metazoa; phylum Arthropoda; class Insecta; order Diptera; family Stratiomyidae; genus Nemotelus; species Nemotelus pantherinus. Next base: position 5,957,302 of record OZ022263.1, read on the forward strand.
TCTTTCAGTGTAGAGAAGGTGAATGGATTCAAATAAACACTACCGCCAATAATGTACAAGTTTACCATATTCATCACAATAAAAAGTAGCTCCTGCTCATCATAAAAATGTATGAATATTATAAAAATCATCATAAAAATATTTGAAGCCATATCTTCCTTGAACCAATATCAGGTATTGATATTAGTATCACTGATATCTTGTTATCTGACTATGCAATCTCTTCTACCTTTCTTCTTGCAGTAAATATGGCGATAACAGTTTCTCGTTGGATAAGCATTTCTCTTTCTCCTCTTCTCGATATGAGTCAGATTGGTGCTGAGGTTGCCTTTTTGTTCAGAGAATTTTAGGAATATGTGAAAGCAATGCGCTGGGTCCTCTGAATGAACGAAAAGTGAACAGGACCAGAATAGGATACACAGTGGGGGCTGTGTTATAGATGGATGACCACCTTATGTTTTTGACAAAAAATGGAACGCTTTTGAAATCAGGTAGAAGTGCGAGAACGGAACTTAAGCCAACAGGCCAATTGATTGGCCAGTTGGGCTGCTAGAGCCAGTAACTTCAAAGTTTCCATTTTTCAGTCCAACATTACAAAGACTTTACGAACACTGACCCTGATGCATTATCTAAAGAATATGAATAAATTGAGAGTATCAACTCACATCAACGAAATTCTTTCTGATTCTGAGATTTTGGAACTCAGGTATTTAGAACGTATTTCTTACATCTCTAATAATCGCTTGGATGCCTACAGTGATCGCTTTTGCGTTGCTTCTGTTAGCTTTTGCTCTTTTCCTTCATAAGAAGTTCCACAAGCACCTATTCATCATCGTTATTGTTCTTTTTGTTTATGAAAGGTCTGCTAATTCGCTTTAATTTACCCGGTTTCTTTTATGCTAATGACCAGAAAATTTTCAAAATCATAAAGTCCAATTGAAGCTGTTCTCTGTTGCAAAACGTTTTGAGTATTTTATTTAACTGCAAATAACATCCCCCCGACTTTTCTCCTACTATTTTTAAGGGTCTCTTCGCAATGCTGTTGCAAGATACATTTATCATACGATTTTTTTAACCTTTTGTCAACGTTTTCACATCTTTTCAGCTGCTTTCAAAGTGTCCTAGAGTACTGCTGCCAAATTTGAGTTGGCTTCCAGTTTCCACTGAAATTATTTTTCGGAATGTTTGCACTAGCAGTTTTACGAAAAATTATTTGTTTGCTGTTGATTTTGTCTGGACATAATTGCCTATATTCCGAGCAAAAATTTTGTCTGAAAATGAACCAGCATATTTATGTTCTTCATCATATTTTGCTTTCACGAATGTTTGAAAATGGAAATTCAAAAAATTTCAAACGAATATATTAACGATTTTCCATTGCGCAGTTCGATCAAGCTTCGTTGCAGTTTGATCAAGCCTTAAACCCCGGAGATTGGTTGAAATTTTTTAATCGATATCGTTTATTATTGGACAGGTTTTGAAATTAATTAAATTAAATAAATTTCTTTTCATATCAATACCACATCGTAAAACTACTGTCCGTACCCTTAGCCACTTACTGTACCAAGTTGATTAAGATCAATATCAAAGAGACCCATCACCTACTAATTCGTTATGTAGTTACGAAATCTCTTGACGTAAAAACCAATTAGCTAGCAAATTACAATGACTTCAAAGAAAAAGGTTCGTCATTATATTAAGAGCTAATGATAAGCCTTTGCATCACACAGCCCAGTGAAGTTCCCAACAATCATTTCACGCCCATGAAATTTTATTTGGGTATCGTACAAACATACATATGTACGCCGCAGTACACTATCCTATCCACGTACTATTTCATCCTTTTGCTCAGATATTCTCGCTCAGCCTTGTGGCCCGACTATACTCCGGCCCGAAAACGACAATAAGTCGACATTTAGCCACTATCATAGCGGAAAAGCTTAGTGTCCTCCCGAGTGAAATGCTTCTCTCGAAAGGCAGCAAACGTCCTAAGTGCTACTGGCCTGACCTTAAACTCAGCACATTATTAAGCCCGCTTACTTCTCGGGACATGACTCGTAATTAGCTCTAACTGAGGTTAAGCAATATTCGCTTAAATTTATTGCAACTAAATACAAAGGACGACCGAGATCGGGCAGGAAAGCAATGCTAAGCTGCTTGGGAATGTAAAACTGGGAGGTATGTCCCGTTCTTTCACGTTAATCTGGATTGCCAATTTATGATTACGCACATCGCTTGTACTCGGTATTACCGGGTCGGCGATAAATATAATAGGTGAAAACCAGCGTTCCAGCGACAACAGCATAGCCTTCCTTTGTTACGGGTATCGCTGGCAGAAAGACTTATGCAAAGGGTACGAGCTGGAAATAATTTCACAGCGAAGGCTCCCTCAGAAAATGCAGGCGAGCGAGATTGGATTGTTGCGGCTTAGAAGTCCACCGACCATTGCTGCAGACATCCGCACTAGTACTCCGACCATTTGCATAAATAATTCAATTACTTTAATGCGAAAATTACGTGTTTCAATTCGAGGAATGCTATCCTTAGGCAAAAGTTACTATCCACATCAAAGTGATGAAAAAAAGCGGAGCGCATCAACGCTGAAACGCCACCAGCGACGAACTAACCATTTGCCAACTCTACTTTACGGGAATGTGTTCAGGCTGTGGGTGCTGTTGCTGCCCTGGCTGAGTGATGCTACCAAACTCACATGGGGTTGGTCGTGCGATGTATTAAAAGCATGTGTTATGCAAAAGGACACTACGACCACACCAAACTAACGACTAAACAACACTGACGAAATTTCGCTCAGGGCTTGCTGTTGGGGTGAAGTTTCTATTAGAGGGCCAGACGAAACCAGACGACTCATCATCATATCGCCGCTGCTGTTCCCTTTGGGCTAACAACTGTTCTGACTGTTCGCTGTGTGGTCAGGTCAATCTTCATTGCATGTCTGTCTAATTGTTGCGACACGTTCTGCGACCAGCTTCGCGACAGGGTTGAGTAATTAATTTTATGGGTTAACCACAACGTTCGTCCAGATGTAATTACTGCGATGTCGGGACCGGAAAAGAATCAAAGCAAAACACAGATAGTGTGGCAATCTACCTCGAAGGCATGTTTTTGACGCCTTAATTTGATGTGTGGGACAGAAACCGATGCAACTGAAAATATCAAAGCAGTACAAATGTTTCTGCAAAGGATTGTTACCTCTAGTGGCACATTGAGAATGATTTGAGGTAACAATATTGCAACAGACTATCTGACCTACCTTCGTTTATATATCCTCTGCGGGAACATGCTTGCTTTGTAATAATTCCATCACAAACACAACCAGATCATTCTCTTAACGAAAACAACAAACTCAATTCAATTCTCAAATTAGGGCAAACTAGAAAAAAACATACCACTAAATTCTCTTCCACACTTCACCTCCCATCACGTTCGAACCTAAATCAGAAGCTCTTTCATTATTTCACTAATGCCCAACTAGAGCCTGATAGACTTATTGAAAGGCAAATGAAATAGTTGGCGAAGCGCTTTCGTGCAGAATGGAAAATCGGAATCTCGAGTAAATATTTATGCCAATGATGCTATGCCGCTGCCGTCTGCCGACACGCGAACGGGTACGTGGGTTGTGGCGTAGCGTGGCGGCGGAATGGCGCAGTAGTCGGCATTGTTGTCAATACGAAAGTTCAACAGGATACATTTCCAAAGAGACCAAACCACCTCTTACTCAATTCAATCCTTGGCATCGTATCAGCCAGGAACCATCGATAAGTTGTAGTCTAACAAATTCGATCAAGACTTCATCATCCCAAGTCTGAACTTGGTTCCGATTTCGGTTTCAGGCCCCGCTACACCATCAATGGAGTACCGGGTACAATTGGAAAAACTTCGCTGGTGAACAAGACGGGGAGTGTCTTTCAACTCATCGCTACGCTCGGCTGTTTCGGGAAGAAAAGGACGTGCCGAAGACTTCCACGCTCGCCGAAGAAGTGCTTGGCTGTCTTGAATGTTACAGAAAATACAGCTAACGTGCCGGAATTCTTTCTGGTTTGGCTGATTCTCCATCGGTTTTCTTTTGTAAGATGTGATTAGATAAACTTTGTTAGCGGAATTAATTACTTTACTGTTCAAAGATAAGATAAGACCTAATTTATGTAATTTGTTGTTCTTACGGGATTTAAATGAACTCATTTCGGTTATGGCGGTGGCAGCAGCAAAGAGCGACTCGGGACCACAGTCTAGGTTTATAGCATAGCAGCAAAGTGGGCAGTATGAGACAACATTGCGTTTTTGTCTTCTGAGCAGACGAAGCGGATAACAAGCAATCGCATCCTGGACTTGGTTTACTCCGTAGCTTGTTCATGGCCTATCCTACGCCACAGCTCGCACACACGCCATCATCCAATTCATTTTCAGTTTGCAGAACTTTGACAAAGCACTTTTGCCTAGGATACTGAAATGACTGTCGTTATATGGACCCTTTCATACGATTATCTCATCGCTCATTGTTCGTGGCATAATTTTACTTAATTTCTTGTTCTCTTTCGTGGCACTCCTAGTGGATTCCACCATGAGGAATAGTAAGGGAGTCTGCCACTGAGTTTGCTGGCTGTCGCCTAACAGATGGGTTTACAACAGCGAAACAGTAATGATTATACGATTCTTTATCCATGACAGGTCAAATTAGATCTCCAAGTACTCGCGTGAATGTTAGACTAGTCAACATGCAACAGTCTCCCGTTTACGAAGGCTACAATGCCGGTCGAGCTCGTCATCCAGCGTGCTGTGAAGCTTGATGGGACCGAACAAAACAACAAAATCGTTGTCGATTGTCGAATGAATCGTCACGAAATTTATGATAGTCTCAGTTATGACATATTATCGTTGGATTTATAGCTGTTCGAATGGCACTTGGCAATGTCGTTTCCTGTATTTCTACGCGGAAAGCCTTCATTGATAGAATTTATGAGTGACACCTTGCCAATAAACGACATCCTTGATGGCTCGATTGCATGAGAAACTTAATTTCGGACGGCTTTTGCGGTAGTTGACGTACTTGTGTTGGAGAAAACAAGGGAATTAATGGAATTTACAATAACGACAGCGCCGTGGTAATTTAATTAGCGGTAATTGACGATGACGAGGTTTCATTCAAGTAGTAAATGGGCCGGAAACTTCGAAAACTGTTAATTAAAGAATATTGTTTAATGCACAAAAGAGTACATTTGAACATTGTTTTTTGATTTGTTTGTGTTGATTTTATGTAGAATTTGGCATTGTTGATTTGATCCAATCATACAAGACTCCAAGAGGACTGTAAAAGTTTTACTTCCATTACCTAAATTTAACCATGAATACCATGATACTAGAAACATCTTTTAGTATTTTCGCTGTGTTGTGCTTGACAAACACTAAAATAAATAGTGTCAGGCCACAAATAAGATAAATGGGGATACATCAGAGAATACCATAAATGTTTCATTAGAGGAAAGGCAGATGATCAAGCGCAGCGGGACGAAATAAAAAACATGCTTCTTGACCCTTCATTAACAGTTACTGTAAAAAAGACATATGAAACCAAAAGGAAGACATGAGTTCGTTTAAATAGAATAGATACGGAAAACATGAGAATCAGTCTCTGGAGAAAAACCTGAAAACTTGAGAAGACTGAAAGGGCTCTTGTGTTTTTGAGATTGTTTTGTTTCCTTTCTGCTGTACCGCCAGAGTTGCCGTTCTAGTTCCGTAAAAATTTGACCAATCTTGACTTTCCGGGCTGCCGACCAGGCTCGTCTCTTTTCTCAAAATCTTCGGTTTCGCTGTCGAAATAATCATCCTGGTAAGGATCGACGTTACACCATGTTTTAAGGTGCTCAGGGTGATGCACGGATTTCAAATGTCGTTCTCGTTCTCTCCTCAATATCCGCAACTACGCATCGATCGTATCGAAGTACCCTTGTAATAACTAGACTGCGGATGTTTATACATATGCATATTTTTAATAAAGAAAGCCAGAGTAGTGGGACTGAAATAGGATTTTGTTTTGTCATTAGGAGATTCTAAAAATGTATTATTTATTTTGCATATTGCATACATTTTGCATATTGCATACATTTTTCTTATTTTGCATATTTTGCATATTTTGCACATATTTTGCATATATTTTGCATATTTTGCATATATTTTGCATATATTTTGCATAAATTTTGCATAAATTGCATATGCACAAACTCTGTGTTCCCCTGCATTATATATATTACTTTAAAGCCATCTTAAAGCCAATTAAACGAAACTGGCGGTGCTGTTTGCCGGGACAAGACAAATTTCTGTATTTATTCACTTATCAAAAATTCCATAGCAACTCGATTGCACGGTTACTTTCAAGCGAATTGGATTTCACGATCAGTGTAAATTTTTAGTTCTCTCAAATTATTTACAAGTTATTGCATAACCGTGTATAAAATAGTTAGTGAAGTAATCATTATTAATTCAAAGTCAAAACAATGCCGAAAACAACCAAATCGAGAAGTGCAAGAATGAAAAATGGGCTTGACCAGCTGAAGGAAAAATATTTCACAGGGGATCGGGATGGACAAACTGTTTATTGTCAAGCTTGTAATAAAGAGGCGGATATATTTTTAATAGTGACTTTCAGTTGATTATAATTACGTATTAGGTAAAATACTAATTTAACTGTGTATTTCGTTACTTACAATTAGATTCGATGTAAAAGAAAATCACAATTGACAACATTTAGATACTGTTGGGCACAAGAATAATGTTGAAGACAAAGATGATGCTATGAACGCTACAAATATAAATCCAGAAGATGAAATAAATCCATTTAAGAAGAATTCATGTTATAGTGACATGTGTCGAGCAATGGTCGCTGTTAATATTCCCTGGAGAAGCCTTGATAATGATGTGTAGAAAAGGTTTCTTCAAAAATAATCAAAGCAGAATATTCCACATGAATCGACGTTAGGAAAAATTCTTTGCAAGATTGCAATAATTTTGCATTTCAGGAGATTCGAAATGACGAGACTACAGATAATAAATAGTTGCGAAATTTAATAGTTGCGAAACTGTGTGAGAATGAAATTGCAAAACCCTTACTTACTTGCTTTTGGACAACTCGAGCAATCAAATCATGCTACTATTTCTCGATTTGTGAATTTAACGATGCGGGTCTTACGGCAAAAGGGTGGTGAAGAAAAAGTGTTACTACTTGTAACAGATGTAGCAGCATACATGTTGAAAGCTGGTAGCAACTTGAAAATTTTTACTCGAATATGTTGCATCTAACTTTTTAAGCTCACGGATTGCATAGGGTATCAGAAGAATCGAGTATTCACTTTCCTTTAGTTGATAAATAAATAAAAAAAAGTGTTTTTGAAAGCTCCGTTTCGTGTAGAACGTTATCCAGTGACATTGGTAAATGCTCCATTACCACCAGAACCCATCTTAACAAGATGGGGAACATGAATAGAGGCCACTGTGTCCTATGCAACGAATTTGGAGGGTATCAAAGGCGTATTAATTTTCTATTATTAATAATAATTTGACTTTATTAAATAAGTATTTTTGTATACCCCTGTGCTTAAAACAGGTAGTTCAATCTTTCGATGTAAAGGATGCAATGTCAAATAAAACAGGACAGGAAATATTGCAAAGAAGGCAACTTCCTCAAGATTTGTCAATCAGTATGAAGAAACTAGAAACAGTGGGATTATCTACAACAGAATCCATGGGATATGTGGTCGATATCATTAAAAATATGGAAAGCATACGCGAAATTTTCGAAAAAAAAGTTGCTGCAAAAGTCGATGCAGTTTTGAAAAGAAATATAGGATTTTCCGATTTAAGTCAGCAGCATTTTGAAAGGTGGGTCCCTTGAAGAACCAAAGGAGATCCAGGCATGCCATTTGAACAAATTTAAATATGCTCCAAGTACTTCTTGTAACGTCGAACGATCGTTCTCTGCTTACAAAATAATATTGTCAGGCAAATGTCACATATTTATATTTCCTAATCTGGAAAAAAAAACAGTTGTAACATACGGCAATGCAAATTATAATCAAATAGCATCATATCTGGCAGACTTTTCAAATTGCATATATTTTGCATATCTTGCATATATTTTGCATAATATTTTGCATAAAATATACATATTTTAATATGTTACAAGAAAACAATTAAGAAACAAATATTTGATTTACATCTCTATTTCTTACCTTCTTTATTTACAAAATACGTTAGTGCATAAACATCCGCAGTCTAGTAATAACATCCTCCCAATAACGTCCTCGATACTTCAGTTCTAGTTAGACATGAGTACGATGTTACCTTCTTGATATTGGTGGGGTGATTTATGCTTCCTGCCAAAAGCGAGCCTTCCACTTTCGTCGTTCTTCCTCAATAGACTGAAAGGCTATTTGTCGACGAGCATGTATGAATATCGGATCATTGTTGCTATCAGCCGCTGTACTTTTTGGTTAGCGGGCTCTTATTGCTTTAAGTTTTATAATATGAGAATCCTATTTCCCGCAAATTCAGTTCTATATATTGATAGCATTTTCAATTTTTTTAAAATAGGTTTTCTTAGTTTCTAAGCCCTTTTAGCTCCCTGCAGCCCTGAGTTGGTAGTTCCTTAAATAGTTCGAGATTCACTTAAGCTTCCTTTTGGCTCACGAAAACGTGAGCAGTTTGTAGTAAAATACACGTTGACGCAAGACAAAATTGCTAATTAAAACACAATCCTGTCAAATCTATTAAAACACCAGATGATTGACCCTTTTTTGCTTTTGTTTGATTCACACTAACATGTATCTACCACTGTAGGCAATGAAGCAATGCAAAACTTGTGCTTCGATGCTCGAAATTACTGCATCTGTATCAATGAATCCAAAATCTCTACGTTTTGCTGTTCTTTTCAAGCTAATGAAAAGGAAGCACACACTATCATTATCTTAACATATTCAATGAACACTCATGTAGACGATATGATTTTTTCATACCATTCACATTCTTACTTTTAGCTTTTCACGAAATAAAATTGTAGCAAAAACCAAACTATCTCGCAAATATTGGCGTCTGCAGGGCTCCTCAAATACGACCAATGTTTTTTCCCGTGTTTTAGCTGGGAGTACTGCACAACACAAAACAAAGAACATCATTCTTTTCGCCCTCGCAAGATTCATGCAGGAGTACTAACCACCCTCATCGTAACAAATTTATACTAGTGCTCACTCCTCACATTCCTGCGCTTTCGACTCTTAGCATTTCCTTGCTTCTGACAGAGTTCAAAAAATCTACGCTAGCTGGCTTGTCGTTGTAATGGTGGCAATATGACCATTCCATCCCTCTGGAGTTCTTTATCAACCAGAAAGTAATTTTATGCCAATAAAGCACATTAAGCAAATAGCATAGTGGATAAGAAAATGCTTTAGCTTCAATGCTTACCGTACCGTGCCGTACTGTGTTGTGTTTCGTTATGCTATCCAATTTTCGATGCCATGCGCGAACATTGGACAGTGGCGTTTCATGAATAAAGTTTTACAATAATCTGCTGTCATTCTACTGTGTTCAATGATGGAAAGACTACGTCCCTGATTTTTCGGCCATGAATTTTCAGGACTCGAAATTTACAAGCTTGATTTTATTTAATATTTTGGTCTGCAGGAGAAGAGTTCAAGTAAGTCGTGAGTATAGCTCCGGAGAAGAGTGGTGCACAGCGATGGCGAATAAAAGATGGGAAGCATTATGAAATTAGTGCACTTGAATGTTTTAAAGAATTTGGGGGTGGGATGGGAGAAGTGTTGTGTTGCGATGATTTCTACGGAGTTATGGAAATGATGCTCATTTATATTATTGAAGGGATTTGTTGTGCATAATGTAAATAAGGGAAATTTCACGCTAGTTCAGTGTTTCTTTCGAATAATGCATCAGACTCTTCGAGGCGGTTGTAATGGAGTACCATTGTTTCTTTAGTGCATCTACATACATAGATTGCATCAACTCAAATCGTACTCAGGGATAAAATTTGTTTTCAAAATATCAAAGTATATGAGCCTTTAATAGGAAAGGCATGTGGTCTGAATGGTGCGACTTTGAAGCAAGCAGTAAAACATATTTCTGAGAACGAAATAAATAGCTTCACAAGTTCAAAAATATTGTCATCATTATTGTTCTTTTAGCTGCTCCTCACAAAAATGATGCATGCATATTCTTCTGAATATCGTACTTTGAACTCACTTGCATCCTCCACACCTAATCGTGTATTCAAGACAACAAAAAAGTAAATCGACGAAATCTCGTATATAGTATAATGAGATACTTACTTGTATGACCATCTTATTCACTCAAATTCTTCCATCATATCCCATATATTCTTAGCGATGGCTGTAAATCTCTACAATTCCGTAAGGGCATGTGGAATATGGGAAACGGTCACATTTTTACTTCTCGCTCACGATACTCACACTCGTACCTTTAGCAAGATTTTTTCGATTTCAGTGGCAGCACATGCGAAACTCTCGACTCCGACTTCGAAAAGACAAAATACATTTCATATTTCAGCAGAAATATGGGCTTTGGTGTGGAATCGGAATAAAAAACGCTCGAAAAATGAATGTGAGTGTGAGATTGGCGAGATAAGCACGATGTTTACAATTTTAGCCTGTAGTACAGATTTCGAGGCTCTGCGGCGTAAGGATTTATAGTTATGTGGAGAATGGTGATTGAAGTCAGGACCGTAGAGTACAGGATTGGTAGCCTGAGGTCAAGTTATACATGGAGCCTTACAGTAAGCCACCTAGCTTGAAACCGACGAGAACAGAAATGAATACGCTGGCTGGGAATAAAAGATGCAAAAATGCCGGATCTAGAAAGCTACGCTGAGCGAATCAGACAAGTGAACTCGTATGTTTATGGTGATACTCTCACTATGCAGAAAACACAGTCTTGCTATTCATCCCCCTCTCCCAAAAAGTTTTCTAAAACAGAGCTCACAGTCGAAACATTTAGAATCGTTGGTGTCTTCTCAATGCTCTTTTCGCTCACAGACCTCATGAATACGAAATCAGATGAAATATTTCATGACCATGAATCCTATTTGCATCCGTCTTGTCGACGCTCCACAATACTTCATCTGTGCTTCGTGTGAATGAAAAAAAAAATATACGGAATTTGTTGTGGAATAAGAATCTAGCATCGTTTAGCCTTAGAACCTACTCAACAGTTCGGTAACATTTACAATGTGGTGGCCAGGACCGACTTGATCCCGAAACCAAACCTCTTACAGTTCATAGATGATGAGAGCATTACCAAGCGTAAAATATTCGGTGTAAATTAGAATGTTCGTGGGAAACTTATGACAGTGACACATAAAGGTGTGTTTCCTTTTTACTGTGTTGAAATATGGGAGATGAAAGAGGACGAGACAGGAGGCCGATGACGGGACTCTGTCGTGATCGTTATCATTTGAATGAGCTACTCGTTTCCTTTTTGCTAATTTAGAATACATAAAAATTTTGATGCAATTTGACGATGAAGTATTGTAGCTTTAGCATCGTGCTGGAGTATTAAATAGCTGTGATACTTCATCTTTAAGAGCAGCAGTGTGAACGAAAGAAAATCGATTGATAATGTCTTAGTAAGAATTTTTTTTCTGATTGAGAGAAAGTTTATTGAAATTTGTAATTCGTATCTTTTTCAGAGTTAGATTTTAGTAGTATCTTAGAAAAAAAAAGATTATTTATTCACCTTTATCACCATAATACATTGACTTAGTTTTACTGAAAACTTAAATGCAATAATTGTTGTGAAAACCATCCAGCTACTCGTTTAGATTGCGAGCAGAAGTAAATGAATTGAACATTAGCTTGCTTGAAAGTTGTGAGCAACTTTCATTCACTATCCATTTCTGATGCCACAAAGCAATCAAACAATCCATGCACATCAATTGCTGTTGTTTTGGTTGTAGACCGATGGAGAATGGGGTTTTTTCGAGAAGCATTTGTGAAATTTGATTTTACGACGAAGAAATATCGTCTAAGCAAAGGTATTATAATAAATTTTCCTTTGCGTAAAACAGTGGAGCCACCAAAGCGTGTTTTTCGTGGCGGTGATTTTTTTTGTGACGCATGGAATAATTTTCGTCACAACTGCGAAAAAATATCATTTTTCGCTCAAAATGCAGAGGCGAATTGATGTGGAAGGTTTTTCATAGTATTTGGGAGGTTCGTTCTGTCTACGATTTGTGAGACCGAATTTCGAAGTGAAAGTTTCATAGCGTTTATAGTACAGTTACACCATTGTAATTTCGAGTTCGGAGTGTTCCGGCTCGAATTTGTGTCCCAATCAATCATAATTTCAAGCTGATTTTAACCAACATAGCTGTTCTCCTGGTATGACTTGAGCTTACTTCTATGGAGTTTCACCTAGGCAGTGCAAAATATTAGGCTACCAGGCCCATCACAATTAAACTAAAAAACAGGATATCCTCGCAAAAAGCTGAACATATTTTTCATGCAATGGTATGGCAATGTAAAATAAATAATTAACATCGTATAACAATTGTCCATAGTGAATCTCAAATATTGCAAAAACAAAAAACAAAAAGAGGGTGAACCTTAAATATTTCATATAAGCAACAACATTGCCACTTCTATTGAATTTGATTTTTAATTTTGTTCCGGTGATGAAACAATCAAGCCAGGCTATGATTCGATTTAAATTTCGTTAAAGTACCAGTTCTAATTATTAAACTTTCAGTGGTTCGAGCGTAAATAGTCGATCGTCGTCCACTGTTGAAAAGTATTGCGTGTTTTGTTGATTATTTCAACATTTTTTTATAATTCAAATATTTTTTGATCAATTCTTTTTTTTTGTATATTTTGACTTGATTTAAACTTTTTTATATAATTTTATTGCGTTTTTTTTTCAAATTAATTTTTTTTGTTCTATATTATCTGTTTAAATTAATGATGGATTGCTAAGCCCTGACAGTTTTGGGCTCAGTGGAGTCATGGGTTAGTGTGCTCCCTATTACTTCTTTCCGTAGGTTTTATATTGGTCAGTGTATACTAGATGCGTAACGCAGCTAGGGCTTGCCCTGTGCCTCCAAACCACCCACGACACTAGAGACTAGCTGTCACCCAATGTCACGTCCAATGTCAGGTCACACTAAAAATTTTCTTGTGATAGCAGCTGTTTACCGCTTTTTCGCAACAATCCTTTCTGGAGTAACATTTCAGGCTGAATCAGATTCGAAATCAGTTTATGCTGTTGCGGAAAATATTGGGACCATATCCTAGTCGTGACGCTTTACGGGCCTCCTCACTCTAGATGTAAAAGACACATTTAAGGGGAACCTCAGCAATTGTTAGAAATTATCGCCGCGCTTCAGATTACCGTTCAAAAGCAGGAACAGCGTATCTACTCCTCCACTTGTTTAAGACAAACGAAGACCTTATTTTCAAAAATTATAGGCTATGAATCAATAAATTTGCGCATTGTGTGCGAATGGATTTAAACTGATAGCGCTCTACAGTTTGGAGAATCCATTAGTTTATATTTTTATTACCTATATCGAAAAGTCCTTGCTTTTCACACTTTTTGTGACTTATTTTTAACATATGTTCACGGAACACATCCTCTTTGTGACATCATCAAATGTGTAGTGGCTGTCGTTATAGCAGTTTGTGTGCTTCTAATTTGAGAAGTCCAGATCTTTGGAGGTGGTGGCAGCTAATCCAGTGGAGGAAGTGGAAAACGCAACGCTTTAGGAGGAGAGAGGCAACGACAGAATCCAAAGGGAATCCAAAGACGCTGGAATCTAAAGGGAAACCCGAGGATACCCAAGCGAAACCTACTGCTGCGGCTGCGAGCAAGTGCCAACGCTTCGAGTAGCAAATCTCGCTGAGAGGTAAATCAATGAAGAGGCCACGACAGGAGACAGTAGCTCGGTCTTTTAGTGAAGTAGTGGCCAGTCACCTTAACCTGGCCTTAAGTTGAAAATGACCATTGGCTATTACATCAAAAAGTCAATCAATCCTCCGCAAGTCTCGCAGGAAGAGCACTCTTACGCCAAAGTGAAGCCTGTTGAATCAGCTGAAAAAGCGAATACTTGACAAACGAAAGTACGTGGTGAGCTGGTAAGTTTTTTTTATCAGAAGGCTTCGAGACGTAGGGGAAAATTTTTTATGGCACGATTTATTGTGCCAAGAAAAACGACAACGTTCTGATGAAACATTTCAATCGCCTGCATTAAAAGTAATAATTTTATACGATTTTAAAAACAGGTAGCAAAAACCAAATTGAAGGGCCCTTATTTTAATTTTCAGTTTAATGCTCTGGAGACACAGCTAAGGCCCATAGCTTGCACGAAACTTCTATATATAGTGTCAAAGATACAAAACCAATAACATGCAAGTTATGGACGAAACATACAAATGTTTAAGGCCCAAGGCAAAGAAAACTCGTACAAAATCTCCCTTACTGGCCTATAACATGTACTATAGATGCTTACTTTTACTTTTAACTATAACATGTACTTACTTTTATAGAAATTGGTATTCGAAAACCATCAAGCTTCAAATTACAGCTACGAAAACTCATAGTTTTATTCAGCTGAAAACTTATACGACTCTGCATAGAAAAACATAATCATTGATATGCACGATATGCACCCACAGTTGAGAATCCATACTCCTTCCTGCGTAAAAACACAAACAGGAAAACTTTTATTCCAAATTCTCACTAATTATATTTTGCGATCAAATAGCTATTATCCAGTCTGCCTATATAATGTTACCGCACATACAGTAGTTTAGTTCTCTGTTTTCAAAAGTTCAATCTTTATAACGAATAAAAGTTGAGTTCATTTCGATCTCTCTGTTAGCCATTCTTACTTGCTTTCATTTCAATTCTGCAGAACATTTATTGCAGTTGTCCAATTGCCCTATTTTCTCAGTAATAAAGTTTTCATTTCATTTTATTCGGTTGTTTCTTTTCAGTTTGGTCGGATTGTTACTTGTTAGTCTACGAAAGATAATGCAAACGTAGTACTCATGCAATGTATTTTGATTATATTCTGATTTCGGGAAATTGTTTTACGCTTACCGATTTTATGTTTTCTTCTTGGGATGAATATGAAAATTCTATATTTTTTGGTCGTGGGGAAGGAAATGTTAGTAGATGGGTGAGGATTTTTTTTATTATTGAAGACTTATCAAGATTTATATAAAGCTTTTCTTTGAATTAGCCGAAATATGAGTCTTAAGGATTTGAACGGATTTAGCAACGAGCATTTAAAAAAAAATTTGAATTTTCAGAAATAATAGTTTTAAAAAATAATAACAATAATAAAAACAAAAAAAAAAATAATTTATTGTTTATATAAAACATTTATTTGAAAATATTAATTGTTATACCTAGAAATCCACTCGAATCAAAAACTAAATCCAAAGCCAAATTTATTCAAATTCCAATATGATAGCGGTTGCAGCAGCACATATTATGAAAATGGAGCTCCCAAGGAGTGACACCTGTAGGAAGCGTCAAGAGCCGGTAATCTCAGAAACAATCCAGCATATCCTGTGTCACTGCCCGGGACTGGGGAAAACCAAAAAGCGCTGTTTCGGCGATCCCTGGCTGATGTATATCTTGCACGTGGTGGAGCAGAGGCTGAAGCACATCCTTCAGTTCGCAAAAATGTTCGAGGTCTTCGATGGCTGGTTGAATTGAACCTTCTTATATCTAGGTCCACTTATCTGGTATCACTATGAATCAATAAGTCTATGTGTGACCTTGTGTCAACCAGTTAAACTTAACCTAACCTATGATAGCGATCAACCGTCCGTGGCTGGACTCTGCATCGCATACTTCGGTGACACAATCGGCTACAACTTTTTTCCTTTTTCCAGAAATTAAAAGTGTGGAGCTTAATTGCTTTGAATGGAAAAGTTTAACCTGCTTCCCCCACAAATATCTCCCTGCTTCCAAAGTTAAGTAGCTAAGTAGTTCAAAGGGCAACCTTCTGAGCCTTTGCACTACCATAAAAATAAAAATAGATAATGCAGAAACAACCTTTTCACTCGAGTTCTGATTACATCACATCATTGTTATGTTTAATTTTGTTTCTGTGACATGACATTATTAAAAAATCTCTTATGCTAGCAAATTAATTTTCATTAGAGTCAACAAGTCCAGCGCATGTAGGGGTCTCAAATACTTATCTCCAAAACAATCAAATTAAGTACCTAAGGAAAAATTACGAAATTCTCTCAAAAATCTTTCATTCGCATGCACCAGCTTCTAGCGTTGGGGTCAATTATCCATCTTGCTTCCAAAATATCTCATCAATGCTTTTGTCATTTACAAATACACCCACCCAAACAGACTCTCAGCTTGGCTCAAAGCATAAAAGAAATTTGTAATAAAGAAACCCATTATTTTACAAAATTCTTTTCTCCACCCTGCAGGCTATGTCCATAAGAAAATATTCCAAGTTCTTCGAACTGCCTATCCAGCAAATAGGAGCATATCTTTTGCAACTTGCTGTTTACTGCTGATGACGATGAGTAAATGGTGTATGGTATGGTGGCGCCAGCAATTAATTTCAATCGCAAAAACTTTACAAAAGCCTTGACCACATTTATTATCTCTGACAATAGTCGTTGTGTCGTTGTCAGCGTCGTCCATGTCCATCGCTTAGGTCGTTTCTCGAAAATAGCCGGCAGCAATAAAATATATTATTCGTTGCGTATATATTTCTGAGTGAAATTCAAGGAGGCCGACAGTGATTCTGTCTTGTGGACCGCCAGTCAGTGACGCGCGGGGCAACGGATAAATCTTATCCTTTGCCGAGCGATAACATCTGCTTTGACCAAGCTTCTGCTTTAATTTCCGATATCATCGGCATTGAAGGGGTGAGCTAGCACTGATAGTTTGAAAGCAACTGCATATTCGAGATATGTAAGCAGCGATAAGACCCTGAACTCAAAACTCCATAAAAATTTGTTGTAGTGAACGAAGTTGGTCTGTTGCTTATATGTCTGCGGCAATTTTGAGAAACTTAATCGTGTCGGAAGTTCTCGTTGTGGAAAATGTCTGAGAAAGTCCTAAAGTTGAAGCGAGAAACGATTGAATAAATCTCTTTCGAAATACTTTGACCACACAAACTGACCAAGCGCTCAAATAATATACTAGTGCATCGAACGAAGTTGGTTTGCTCTTAATGAAATTTGCTTTAATAGGAGTTATTATAACAGCATGAGTTGAGTGTGAAGATTTTGGCGAGGAATAGCCCGCAGCAGTTGGTTGGATATCACTCCAAGTTTTGTTTAGTGCAATTTGGGAGAAGTGGGATGGAGCTTAACGGGAATATTCGGTGGGAAAGAATAAACATGGATACAATCAAACTAATTCCTTTTTGCCATCGAAATGCGTTTTATGTGATTGTACTGAATCGAATAGTTACGCCTGGTTGAATCAAAGCAATTTCCAATCAAATTCAGTCACTCGATGCTCATTCAATTCTATTATCGGTTTCAGCGTTGTTGTTCCACTTTCATAACAATCTAAAACGCACACGAGTCCAGCATATGAATATCAACGTGCATGAAAAAGGATTATTAGGATTATTTTAACAATATCGTAATTCATGGCAGTTCTATTTCAGGATGTTTCCAGGACGATTTTGTTTGCTTTTCCGTTTCCCTGTTTATGGTAAAACAATAGGAAAACAATAGTACAACAGTACTAAGCTAAGTTTCTTTTCCATGAAAATGGCTTATGGGAAAAACAAGTGGTTTAGCTAACAATAGCATTATTTGGTGTATGCATAGCGTGCTATCGTGACTAATAAAGTTAGAGTAGCATAGAATATACAGGCTGTGGTAAGAGATGATTATCATGCATACAATGTTTTTTTTTTTGATTAAGGATAAAACTGAAGTAAACAATGAAAGGGTTTATGAATAAAACTAAATAATAAATATAGATGTTAACTTTGATCATCGGATATGAACTAGTTGCATGGATTCTCAGTTGAACTTAATTAGTCCTAGTTCTGCACTCTAAAAAGTGGGTCTATAATTAATACTTTGATAATAGCAAACATATTCATTTTTCTATTTAAAATAACGAATCACAAATTTTTTTACACATTCGATGTGCATTTTTTGCTTTTACGTCATATCAGCATAATAATACACAGCTTTTTGTAAATTGAAGCAAAAAGAGTGTAAATTTACTAGTTTGCTATTCATCTTTGCACCAAAGCCACAAAATTACATCATTTTCTCGAATTTGACTTATTATTGGTGTAATATTGTGACGAAAAACGGTAATTTGGCAAGATTGAACGAGACGTTTGGTGATGTACATTCGAATAGTTGCAGTTAAGTATTTTATTTTCTTTCGGTGTAACAAGTGTAGAATAGTAATTATGTTATAAGTTTTTGTGCATATTTGTATATAATAAATTAAAATAAACTATAAACTGAAAGGAAAAAGTGTTTGTATTTGATAATAAAAATATTTATATTTTACTTCCTTGACTTGATAGGCCTCTCGCCTTTTTGGCTTTTAAAGTTACCAATTTACAGCTTTTTGTTAATTATATTTCATTTGGGGCAATATTTTATATTACAGCATTTCCCTGATTTAAGTGACTAAACTTTAGATCATGAAATTCACGCTTAAGTAGTGCGAATTTCTTAAAATTGCTCACAGTAAATAACTTTTGATGTAGAAATTTACTAGTGCTTGATTGTGATTTTTACACATTTTTATTGAAATTCACGAATCAATGACGCTTATTATTTTAGAAAACTTTTAAAAAACAACCAATACTACATAAATTTCATCCATTTCCGTCCAAAACTTACGTCTTTTTAGGGTAAAATTACACGATTTGGTCGTAAAAAAATTTAAACACTTAAGACGTAAAATATTCTTTTTATGCACTTTTGTAAATTTACATCTTTTATAGTAGGAAATCAGTTTCCTACTATTATAAGGGTAAAATTCAACAAATACTTCACCGTTTGACGGTGAATAAAAAGCTGGAAGCGCTTAGGTTAGTATTTAATACCAAAAGAGGCTGAGTCAGATCAAATATTTTTTAATGAGTCTCATAACGGAGGACACTTTTAAATGTGACGCTGTGTCCATTTCAGTTTGAATAAAAATCTGTTAGTACAACTGAAAAAAAGAGCCAAAAAGGAAACATTTCCACGAACTTTGATTTGGCGGTCCATTTACGAAAAATCCTGAACTTTTGGGACTAGTTCATACGTTCAGACTTCATTTAATTACGAAATCAATTACGAAATGCAGTGGACTAGTTGAGACTGTTCCATGTGCAAATAGATGGTCCAATAATTGGTTTGCTTTTAATGTGGTCCTAATAATAGTGTTCACTGACAAAAATGACTGCTTTTTCACAATATGAAATTCACTTTAAGGGTATATGCAGAATAGGTACAAAAAAATGTTTGCTCCCTTGAATCATCGAAGCTGTGTGCTTTAATTTGCCCGACCAGCTCAGTAGGTAAATAATGAGACTCTTGATCTCTAGGCCGTGAGTTTGTTTCCCACGTTGGGCGCTATTTGTTGCAGCTGGTTTAAATGTCAAATCGTCGTCATTATAGCATAATTTAGCTAAGGGATGAGTTTAAATTGTGTTCTGCGTGCGTCAATCATCCAGCAAGTTCAGTCTGGTTGTGAGTGTTTGGGTGGAAGGGCGACTATATTGCAATTATACAAGTTGTATAGTTAATATGTATGCATAGGTAAAGCGGAAAATATGTTTGATTGTAATATATATAGTTGTTATACATAGCGATTTGTACACTTGTAACAAACGTTTTGTTACTTTAGATGACATTGTGCATATCAATTTAGAATTTTGCCTTGCCTTATTTTATCTACATATTTATTTATAATATTTTTTTCTATATTATTATATTTATTTACTTATTCCATATATTATATGTTATAATTATTTAAAACATGGATTACATGTATCATCAGTGCAGCCCAATCTCAGTGGCGCAAGGTGTTAGGAGTAAAGATAGCGATCTTATGGAAGGATTTTTACGATCATCCAAGTGGATTAAGTGAAGAATGACCTTGAGTAAACAGTGCGAGCAGAAAAAAGGAGATGTTGTCCCTCAACTTCTTTAAAAGATAGTACTAACAAGTCAATTGATGAAGGCAGAGGTTGTTAAGATAATACCGTGTGGGTAATATCAAGGAATTCCTAATTCCCAAGCCAAGACCCTTGTTGGGTGCTTTCTCCACTACATCGAGACATTTCGATGTTCGTAGAATACCGATGTAAGGAGCTCAGTGTCAAAGCCCCTTTCCACACCAAAATTCCTTCCTCACGTTAGTGTCAAGCAGTGCAGAATATCGAGTGAAGAAATAAAATGTCCTTACAAAGGTTTCGGTCTCTGATCATAGATATATATCGTTCGATCAATAAAACATACACCACGAAAACAGCATTCTCTAATCATCTATATATATATATATATATATATATATATATATATATATATATATATATATATATATATATATATATATATATATATATATATATATATATATATATTCTGCACTGCTTGACACTAACGTGAGGAATGAATTGGGTGTGGAAAGGGGTATTATTTCACTAGTTTTGACTAATTTTGATTAGTTTTTAATGTAAAGGGCTGCACGGGCCTAAATTTAGAGCCCTAAAGCGATTAAAAAAAATTTGGTAAACTTTTGAACATTGGTTAGCCAGTTTTTCGCGTTTTTTCAATCAAAAAAATGTTTCCTATATCGTCAACAATTTTTTTTTGTTCTAAATTTAGCCCCGTGCAGTCCTTTATACTCAAAGCTAATGAAATATTTTTGGTAATTTGTTCACAGATGCTTATTTTGTCCAGGAATTTACGAGGCGCAATTTGCTTTTTTTTCGGCGGTGCTGCGGCGATCCATTGGGGCGGTCGCCATTTTGCTTTCTAATAATTTTTTCCAATGAAAATGTTAATTTCATACTTCAATAAAGATGTATGTAAAATTTCAAATCGATATCTTGAATAGTTTTTTTTTTTGGTAGCTGTTTAAAAAAAAGTTCTTCATTTTGACTAATTTAACAGTGGACTAACCCCTTAACAGAGATAATCTCTGGAGTGCGTCATGCGATTGAGCTGAAATTCTCAGAGGACATAGATTTTAATCAGGACTAGTGCAGTGATTTCTTCAAAAAAGGATATCTTTAACTTTCAGGTACCCCTATATTTCTGTGCAGAGTATATGTTTCTTAAAAACAAGTAATGCAAATGAAAATGCCTGCTTATGATAAAAAAATTGGAAGTTATGAGCCCTATGTGGGCGCCGAGTCCCTAAAAGTATTTCGTTTTGTCATAACTTTTAACAAAAAGATTCGATCATCGTGAAATTCGCAGAGCATATTGGCGTTGACTGAAACTTAACTTAATTTTGTAGACTTGACAAACCATCGACACTCGTGGAAATTTTTTTTCTTTTTGAAAAGAAGTTTAAATTATTCCAAATTGAAATTTTCAAAATTACGCATTGCACAAGAGAGGCAACCCCTCACCAAACTACCTTTATTTTCAGCACTCAAAATTTCTGCTTACAAGAACTGATGACCGGATTATCTCATCCATATGAAATTTACAGAGCATGTTGGTATTAACTAGGACCAGGTCTGATAGAAGCGATTTCGAAATGCAGGCATCTTGAAAACTCAATGAGAAAAAAATGTTTTTTGGCCTATTACTTCCAATTCAGCCCACAAGTTTTAGCGAAATTCACACAGTAGTTGAATCTTATTTTAATTTTCGTTTCCTAAACCTTGTACATTTACTCAGTAAAATAAAGCTATTTTTCCTATAATTTCCGATGCAGTCATGAAATCAAAACGAGATTCTGGTAGCCATTAAACCTTATTGTAAGCCAAATTCCGTGGAAATGTCGTTGAATAATCATGAAAGTGCTGCCACGTTTGGTAATTTTTTGGCATTTCTTTACTAAGCAATGTTGCCATTAATTTTTCAAATGGGAGTGATACTAAGCAAATATTAAGGTTTTGTCAATTGGAAAAGTTTTTCAGGTGGTAACCCTCAAATTCTTCTCATCCCTATAACTTCCAGGGTTCCATTTTAGTATATAATGCAACAGCAGATGATTACTTTTCGATTCACTTAGAAAACAAATAAAGTAAAAAAGCAAACCAATGTTTAAATTTTCCGAGTTTTGGAAAGTTTTCCTATGGCAACACCAAACATTGTTTTACCGCTGAAACTTTTGATGAAATCTTCGGATGAAAACGAAATTCAAAGGATTTATGTTGTCATAAAACAGCATTTCTCTTCTTCTTGTGTAAGAAATTGTTGATATAATACTACAAAAAAGTGTATTACGTCTTTCCACATGTTTTAGTCACTCACAGATAATTTCGTCGAAAATCAGTTTTTAGCGGTTCTGGTGCACTAAAGTTTTTTTTCTTTATTCTTTTCGTCATAGTTCTAGAACAGTTTTTTTTCCAGATATTGCTACTGAGATTTGCCAAACTGTGACAAAGTGTATTATTATATCTAACCAAATAACGACAAATTATTACAATTTTTATATCTTTCAGATTAGTTGGCTTTCTTTGATTTAATTTTTAATTTTCGCCCATAATATAACTAAGAAACTTCTTCTTTTTTTGAAAATCATAATTTGCATTGCTTCTGATAACACCTCAATACTACTACTTTTCAATTTGCAGAAAAGACCCTAGAACTCTAATGATAGCCTACGAATTGCAGTGTATTTTTCTTTTGAGCTTATCATCTATCTCTGATCAAACAAAATTATAAATATTACCATATACATATTATCAGACCCAAAATAGCTATTCTCGTCTCCTAAGCAAAAAATCCTCTCATAAACTTCACAAAAATACGCTCACATTAAATAAAATAAAAACCGCTCATGAGACTTTTTAACATATCCTCAAATACCCTCGCGAGACCTATTTCCTCCCTCTTTGTAAAAATATATACGACCATTAACATGGCATCGTTTCACAGCCTAAACACCATTAAATGAACATTAAATCTATATTTCATAGAATAAAGACTTTTGCCGCTCTTTCACGACGTTGAGATTTTTGTATCCGCGAATCAAAGAGCACACCAAAGAAAAATCCATACCTAG
Organism: Nemotelus pantherinus; assembly: GCA_963978885.1. Taxonomy (NCBI): domain Eukaryota; kingdom Metazoa; phylum Arthropoda; class Insecta; order Diptera; family Stratiomyidae; genus Nemotelus; species Nemotelus pantherinus. The sequence continues at coordinate 5,980,537 of OZ022263.1, forward strand.
CTTTTTATCGAATCTGAGCCATAGTTGAACCGTTTTACCCCATACAGGATGCCACAATAAACGAAACACTCTTGGATACAATAATCTCAATATTGAAGACATTGAAGCTTACGCTCCATAAATCGGGGCACGAAAAAAACTGTCTCAGAGGCGACGGCTCAGCTAGAAATCTCAGCAGCATCTTTTGTATATTTGCAATTTTTCGCATCCTTTTTCTGTTTACGCCCTGCGCTTCAAAACCAGCCAAAAGAGGAAACACTTCCGCTTGAAATTCCAATTATGGTATTGTGTTTTATGTCAGGATTTCATGCATAGGGAATCGAACGGTAGTCGAGGGAGGTGAACTAGGCGGCTAGCAAAGTTGCTGTTCGATCTTTTTTTTGATAGCTTCAACAAATATTGAATGACGATTTTACAGCTTTCGATACACATAAATTTTTCTGCAAAAGGAGGCATTATAAACATATTCAGATGGAAAATCACTTGGTCCCATCGACAGAATCGAATAGAGTAGTGAAAACCACGAGACTCCGCATCATTATGGCTTAGCTGGCAAATACGAATGGAAGAACATTAGATATTCCATGTGTGAAATGGTTACTCCGGATTGGCAAAGTCGAGCTGTCTGCCAAGCAGCGGTTTGCCTCGTTTTTACTTTTCTGCCTGCTTTACTCTTAAAGATTTTCCTATAACTAGATCAGGTCGCATTAAAATCGTTTTATGCTCGTCCTCACATCACTCTCCCGACACATATTTCACAGTCTTTGTTGCCCGCCATGCCATACCATGCCAGAAGAAAATCCAATACATAATCGCAAACACTTTGTTCAAAACACCATCGGCAGCGCCACAAGCACCCAGGACCTTCTTCATTGTAACACACTAACCCTGCAACGAATCGTAACAGTGAGACCCGATGATAAACTGGTGAAGTAACAGTGGTGGCGATGGGGCTTAGCAAATGGAATAACAGTCAGCATCTCACTCTCAGTACTCCACATACTCGTCCCATTACGCGGGCGGCCTCCCGAACATATTTCCTTTTTGGCGATATAAATGGATTTGAAATAACGAAGAAATGCAACAAATTGAATTTAGCCCTCTCGGGAATATCCTGGCGTGAAATTGTTTATGTATCACGTTGGGAAAAAGGAAAGAAAGAAGTGTTGTAATGCGGTTCTGACACTATAGAACCCGAAAATCCATCAGCAGTCCAGGTTTCGACTGCGACTTGGCAGCTCGCTACTTTGTATACTACGCGGTCGGTTCGTGGTGGAGCAATGAATGTTTTCGAATCAGTGAGGGTGTCTCTCGGGGTCGAGTCTACTGGCTGGTGTACTTAACGTGGTCGGATTCAACATTTGCTCTATAGATTTATGATGCTAAGAGAAGATCAGCTGAATTACGTACTTTGGATTTGGGATTTTTGTAACATTATTTAAAGCCAAATAAACAATTGGCAGAGCATTTCTATATCAACGATAGAAATGTAGTATATGTATGTGTAACTGTACTTTATAGACTACAAAACATTCTTTAATTTCAGAAAAAATAGCACCTTTCATTATTGTTTTTCCCGAGTTAGGAGAACACTTTTTCTTGAATCTCAGTGTATTAGAGCCATAAGTTGCTCTTTTTTATCACCTTTTCATTCGTCACCCGACACGATCTACAATGTAAAACAAAACTTGAAAAATAGTCATTTTCGTCATAACATCCTAAAAAATCTCGTCAAACCATATTACACCTCATCCTTTCGTTACTTTCTAGATTTGAACGTTTAATTTTGTCGTTTCGGAGCCTTATTATGCACGCTCACGTCTGACGCAAAAATTCCGCAGACTTTTTCCATACATAATTTTTATCTACTTCGATTCCCAGCTTCTTTTGGCTTGTTCGGTCGATGCTTTGATGGAAGGAGCGAGTACACTTGCTTGCTATGCTTTGTTTGCTTCACGTTTCACCACAATTTGTCCGTGCGAAATATTTTACTCTGTATTCTAAACCCATTCCTTTTTTTGTTGAGAGAAAACACGAGGATGAGAGAGAAATCTAATTTAACATTACCGAGAAAATCAAACCATCTTATAAGAAAGTTGTGCAGTGTCGATTTGGGCTGGTGATTTTTCGCGTCAGATATAGAAATGTACCAACAAATGGTTTCGAAGATTCATTCAAAAAGCCAAGATAACAAATGGTATACTCACGAAATAATCAACGAAGTTTTTGAACTTTGAAATAGGTTATGTAAATGTGTGGTACAGAGGAAAAATGAATAACGTAATAAGGATTCAATTATACATGTGGATAAAGTGGTTGGTACTTAAAATAGGAATCATTTATTCATATTAAGAATTAGGAATTCAGAGTTATTTGGTTAGTAGTAGTTTCTTATCATTGAATTTGTCTCGGAAAGTCACAAGGGTGTTACGTAATTTCAGCACTGTTCTGCCGTTGTGAATGCAAGTTTTATGTGACTTGCAGTTTTTGTGCGAAAAAGTAGCTTTTGAGGGACTGAGAATAGTATTATAGCTAGGTAGTATTAAAGCTAGGTAAACGAAAATAGAATAGAGCTGCATAGATGGTAACATTGACCCGTCTTACTTTTTGATTTTGACGAGATATGCAGCTTCAAAAGCGGCAGCTCTGATTTGAGCTACGTTTCACGCTAACCATGAATGAACTTTCCGGTCATGTGCACTGAAAAAAATCCACATGACGCCCAGAGCCATGTGGGTTTTTGTATAATAATGTCAGAATCTACATAGCGCTTGGTCCTATGTAAAATGGCGCAGCATTTATGGTCCCACACGCTATGTACATAGTGCCGTGAGCTATGCAGTATGGCTCTCAGCGCCATAATTACATGGCGCAGAAATTATGGCCCCACAATCTATATTACATAGTGCCATGAGCCATGTAATATGGCTTCAGTTGTCATACGTAAGATAACTCCAATTATAACTCGCAGCCATACTGTGTAAGGGAACGTATAAATGCCAGTAAGTGACATTTGAGTGTATGACTATTTGTGTTGATGACTGTATAATTGGTCTTATGTTTTTCATTTTGAATGGGATCACTGCTAAAAAATTTCAATATTCCTAAGAATTAATCAGCCATTTTTCATTAGTTATTCTGATATCACTTACATTCATCAGTCAAGCTAATCAGCTTTTTTACGATTTGTTTTGCTTGATAGAGCTCAAGACGAAGGAAATTTCATTGGTTTTATGCTTTGAAACTTTACAAACTTTTCCTTGGAACAATGTATCCGTTTCTTATAAGCACTGAAAAAACACATAGCGCCAGATGCCATAATTTATAGACTTCTGGCACCATGTACAAAGTCGATTTCGGGATTGTCATAAAATATAGCGCCACACGCCATAGTACATAGGAGCAGACACTATGTTTATAGCCCTCCAAGCCATGAACTATAGTCCTCCACGCCATGTACATAGCGTGGAGGACTATAGTACATGGCGTGGAGGGATATATTGCATGGCGTGGAGGCCTATAAGCATAGCGTGTGCTCCTATGTACTTTTCGCCAAGTACTATGGCGTGTGGCACTATATTTTATTACAATCCCGAAATCAACTATGTACATGGCGCCAGAAGTCTATAAATTATGGCGTCTGGCGCTATGTGTTTTTTCAGTGTGTAGGACCGACGGAAAGACATATTGTCGGAAATATTTCAGAATGATTTATGAAAAGGTTTCGGAAATGTTTCTGAAATATTTCCGGTCATGTCTGGGACTGGCTTAAGAACAAAACCGAATAATTCAATGTAATTGTTAGCTTAGCAGTCAAGTTTCTATATGAAAAGAAATCAGAATCTCACAGTTCTACTCTGGAACGCACAAAGCGTCCAAAACAAAGCCTCAAAGCTTTTTCACTTCGTAGTCAAATGTAAAGTCGATATAATTGCTGTAACAGAAACTTGGCTGACAAGTAATGATGGATTCTATCATCTTATATACTCAATCTATGATAAGTTTATTATGAGAAGATCAATTTTCACTTCCGCAATCAAACTTCAATGGGTTCCCGTTATTTTTTTTTTCATTATTTTGCCTTAAACGGGCCAAAACCTTAATTATCAGCATGGACGGACAATACTTGCTCCACTTTATCGAACTTTCTTTCAAAATACCTAGAGGAATCGAAAGCTATAATTAATAGTAGTAGGCTATAAAGAATAAAGAATAGAGTACCTTGACCGCACCTATTGATCTTGTTTACATATACAGCTTACGTTTTCCGAGCTATTTAGATCAGCCAGGACATCTTCCAATCCAACACCTGGCTACGTGCCGTAAATTCCGCTGAGGTCCAGTATTGCTTCCTCGTTTCTGCTGATGCCTTCAAAAATATAAGACAAAAAAACTAGTGTATACAATTTATGCTTGTACATTTCTTTATATGTACCTAAATTTATCATATCACAGCCTCACATTGATGATACCACTAATTTCTTATTGGAACAAACTTTGAGCAGACTTGTCCATTGCAGTTATGGTAGACTTTAGTGTCGGACCACCTCCTGTGGCATAAATTGACCATTTTTCGTAAGCATATTTTTTTAACATTTTTATGCTTTCTTTTCAAAATTTCGTTTTAACGATAGACTCTGCCACTAGCAGCATTAAAATCTTCATCGATTTTCTTCTAAATTTTAGTTTTCTCGTCTCAGTGGGCTTCATCTGACGATTTGCTCTCTACAATATCTTAATGATTTTTCACACATTGCAATAATAAATTCACTTCTTCACTTGTGAAATTGCACGCCCGACGATTTTCCATGTTCACTGTTATCTTGTAAACACAAAACACCTCAGAATGCCTCTAAGCACAAGAAACAATTTTTACGGAAAGCACTCACAACATCGGACCAAATCAAAACAATTGGACATTTGAACAAACCTAATCAAAACAAAGAGGCATTCAAAAAAAAAAAAAAAACAACTGTAAAAATCAAAGAATATTGACTTTACTCAATCATGCAAACACAAATAAATAAGCTACAGTTTAGTTAAACCGCGGATATACATAGATGCACTGTGAAATCAAGCATAAAACTTTTGCTCGAATTACTCGGTAGTTGTCCCCATTCATTTTATTTTCATGCATATTTTCTCACATTTTAGAGCAATTTTCCTGGTATTTCATATATTTCGCCTAAGTTACTGTGTCTGTGCTTACTGTGAACGTATTTGGCCGTTCGTTTTCAGCTGCTGTGTTCCAAAAAGCATTAAATTACGGATAAAAAGTAAGGTGAAATTGCATTATTACAATCTGTCGAAGTCTGAATTGTGACCATGGTTTGGATATATAGATAAAAGCTGCCGGCAGTCTACCCATTTGGCTACATAAGCTTCTAAATGGGAGGGAAACAATTTTGAGAGAAAACTGATATGTAAGTAGAAATAATTCTTCTTTGTTTTACGTCCAGTTCCCCTGATTTTTTCGTTTAGAAATTAGTGACATTAGTATATGGACGGAAATTGCTTCGTGTTTATCAATGTTTACAAATAGTATAATAAAAAAATCTAAGTATTAAGATACACAGCGAACACGTCATTGATTAAAGTTACACAATTTCAAATGAATTAACTTATACCTGTACGTTCTACTACAGCACGAATAGCATGTTTAAGATGGATTAAATCCATGAATACACATTCCAGACAAGCATTTGTATTTTCATTTTGTCTCACATCGAGTTCTCGCTAAAATGACATAAACTCGTAAAACCTTCCTAAAATCTTCCTTTCATACTCACTAAGTTTCGAGTCATATTTTTTGTTTGCTCTGTAACCGACAATCTAGAAATCCTTCTTCACCGAAAATCATTTAAGCATAATTCAATAACATCTGTCACTAGGCAAGCTTAGCTACAAGCTTTAACTGATATTTTCGGTTTTCTTCACACCAAACAAAACCACTAGTCCAACCACAATCACCAGCAGCCAGGACAGTCCCAGTACAACTGAACGACGTCATCATCATTGTGTTCTAGGTTCTGTTGCAAAGCACTAAAGAAAACAAGCGATTAGCAATGACCATGTTGACAAGGGTTTTTCTTACTTTTTCCAGAAAAGTCAGTCGACTGTGATGAGCTTGTGCTAAAACCAAAAATACGATAAAACCATCCCATTCTTCTTTTGTTCGGTTTTTACTTAATACGATCTATTCGATATCTACAGGCTAACGGTATAGACAAAGGTATGAAGGTAATGCACTGGAGGATTTTAGGAGTGATAAAATATGTTTTATTGATTGAATAGAAGTGTGTCATTGCTTCGGCAGCTTCGTAACATAAATGGAAATGGTAAGGTTGTAAGGATGAAAATGCATGAGTTGTGTAAGGTCAGGGTAGTGGAATTATTAATCCATAGATGCGTTTTTTTTTTGCGTCTCGATCAAGCGCAAATTAGGATAGCCAGCATTGATAACAACAACTGAAGGAGGGTTGTTGTTGTTTTCAATGCTGCATACCATAACCTGCTTTTGATCGAGAAGCAACAAAATGCACCTGATGTCACCTGATTTTGTGTGTGATGTTTGTTAGCTTAAGGCAGGTTTCTTACCTTATGCGGTCAAACAAATCGAATTTTTTGTTTTTGCATTTTCGGATAGATACATGTTGATAGATACGGTAGATACATGAATTACGAAAGTTATCCCTTAAAATAGGGAGCGGTGTCGAACGCGCTGAGCTGCCACAGCCCGGTGCGCTGCACCGCATTTTTTGACCTGGTGGACGTGATTGAAGGCAGACGGGTTAAGGAATGATCACAAATTCACAGATCAAAACACATCATTTACAGTTGGGTATCATTAACAAATATTAGCAGAATCATTAAAAAATATTAGCAATCTTTCATTTTACATAACAATTTGTAGCCAAAAAAAAATGGAAAAATGGTTTTCCTTTTTCAAAATTGCATTACCTTTTCATTTTTTTTCACAATTCTGGTAGGGGCCATGGACAAAAGTATATTAAATAAGATTATGTTTCATTATTATGTTTCAGATCATCTGAATCGACGACAACAGCTAAAATCCGTTTGGCGCGCCGCCATTCCCAAAAAAAAAAAATCCAGAAGAATGCACATTTTTTCGGCCGCACAAGGTAGAAACCTGCCTTAAGACTACTTTTGGCGAGTCTTTTGGTAGTTCGTTGTTATACATTGCTTCTTAGAAGGATATTTCAAGTACCCATCTGGTTACATTTAATATGACAAGGGCAACTGGAAAACGGGAATCGTACCACATGTTTCTATTCAACCCTTTTTTCATTACGTCAACCGGTGTAACAATTAGTAGATAACATCCCCCACTCAACATAATTGCAAACTGCAACCGTTTTTCAACCACTACCACTTCAATCTCAGTCCCTTTCAAGCCAATAAACGGATGCACTTAACACTAATACCCATATCTGTTAAAAGCTCTATTAATATGCAAATATCATTGCTCTTTCCGAAAGATAGTCAACAACGTCATCCACATAAATCCTATTTGCAATCCCTTGACGTTTCTTTTGCAAACGTCTGCCGTCATCGTCTGCACTTGTGTATTCCACACAGCCACCGACCTCTTCCATCACAACAATTTCATAAAATATTTTGGCTCAATAGTCACAATATTCGTCCCATTATACAAATAAGGACAACACATAGCAGATATGGTCGCTTTAATGTAATCCCTTTCGAAATCGACAACAGCTCTGACATTAGCATCGGCAGCAATGGCAAGGACAACGCAGGCAAGGACCGAACATTTTCGGTGCTTATGTAAAAGGAAATCGGTCATCTATAATAGCTTGGACCCCAACCAGAGTTGAACCGCTTCGTAGCTCATCGATGAGAGCTTACGGCATGCATATATTTATGTAGAAGTATCGAGTTTATCTCACGGCGTACATAATTGCACCCGTTTGCTGACATTCTCTTGCTAGTCGACCGACAACATATTCGGTCTTCATAGACCGGCAAAAGAGAGATTTCCTCAAAATGTTACAGGAATCAACGAACTGAGAATATCGAGTAGATCAATCTAAAACGCTGTAGGAATTGTCAAAGGACGAGTATCAGTGTTGGCGCGCTACGCAAACGTGTACAATCACTAAATACGCAATAGTTTTCAGTTAAAACACTTTTGCCAATTTGATTTTAAGTCGAAACTTATGTCCCTACAATCCAAATGATTTTTGCAATTTATCAATTTTCTTTTTTGCAATCGAGTCCTTTTCCGCGACCGAGCATTTTTTTATTGTATTCTAGCAGCACCGTTTAGCGAACACAGCTTGAACTCGTCATCGCCTAACGATAAATTTCGTATTCAGACAATATATCATAGCAAATGGATATAAACGACAAAATTTGAGTCGTTAAGCCTCAATGTTTCGAGTGGCGAATAACGTCGTATATCCCACATTCTTAAATCATTTGCCATCAACTCTTTTCAAGCTTAGCCGGCGGCTTTCATACAGTCCGGACAAAGACGAAATTTCTAACCAAAGATCCAAACCCGGTCTAGATATGATGTACATTGCGATGTCGTGGTATTACATCTACTGTGGTCTTATGCTCTAACTCACGTATACCCGCACATAAAAAACGTTTCTTTGATCTTGAATATAAGATAAGGGTTCATACGGAATTAAGATGCAAATTTAGTTTGCCATCCAATTTGGAGGGATAAGCTGGTTTCAGGTTCGTTTTTATCCTGAACTGAGACCGACTCACTTTTCATCTCAGCCCACCATCGTACAGGACCATCTTCGTCAGATGTTTGAAACTTGTGAACAAACTAAAATTGACACTCAACTCCCCGTCCACCCTCTCATGTTCGTCTAGCCCTCGATATGCGGCGAACGAGAGCTGTACGAGGGCCTCGAAAATGGTATTTTCTGTTTGAACTAATCTGCCTGATTATTCGCTTGTAATTCGTGCCTGAGTAGTGGGTGGTATCTTGATGGCCAGAGGAGTGAATGAATTCCAATATCCTTAATTACATAGCACCCACCCATTGCAGAACCAGCTGTAGGCTTGTGCAAACAGACATCGGAGAAGGCACACTACTCGGAACTCAGTTTCCACTTGTCTAGGTCTTCCGAAGTAGTTTAGTTTGAAATTGGCCCGATCCGGCCAGACCCGGCACCAAACCCGTATAACATCCTTCTCAAACGGAATTCTGTGTGTTTACTGTTTGCATAAATAATTCGATTATGTTGACATTAAGGTTACGTGACCCTTGCGAAGATGAAAGAAACTCTGATAGAACCGGGCTTTTGCTTGGGGTGGAACATTTAGTTCTAACCGTTCTGTTTCTTAAGCATCAACAATTGTCGAGCGGGCCAAGTGAGTAGACAAGCGACTCTTATGTATGTTGTATACGCATGAGATCCTGCTGGAGCTATGAAAGAATGTGTATTGAAAGTAGTGTCAGAATCATTAACTTTTTCACTGGTTAAAGCTTCTTAAGGTGGCAAGCTCGAATATGAAAATGCTTCAATGGGTTAAGAAGCACCTTGCTTGAGGGCTATTAACAGCTTGTATAATTATTTCTAGGAGGAACAGTACAAGACTTTAGGTATATCATTTGCCAGGAAGCCTGATTCCAATTATAAGGTTGATTTGCATAAAGGCGTTCATTTTGATGTTTTATCAGGAATGTTTACTCATTCATGGAATAAGGATGACTTTAGTGCCCCTCGTAAATTAGCATTATTATTGGAAGTATTACGGTGTAAAAACAGACCTTTCAGTTGAGCTTTTGTACTTTGTATCTATGTTAAAATTAATCGATTTCAAGTCGTTGAAAATATGGTACGATATACTTTAGTCTAAGATACTGTGTTTTTAGACATAAAATGATGGCTGAGAACTGTGTTCCACCAATACTACGACGAGAAAAGGTATTGCGCAATTTACCATAATCTCTAGACTTCTGGCACTATGAACATAGATAATTACGAGATTGTGATAAACTATAGTACCTTGTACCATAGTGCATCGCGAAAAATTCACACCAGATTATGCTATATTCCTTGGATTATATGCCACGTATATATCCATAAACGGCATCTATCAAAGAACCTAACCAATAGCAAAATTTCATACATTTAAATTTTGTATATCTGATAGCTGAGCGTATTATTAGCATATTTCAAGCGATCACAAACACTGCGCTTTCGAACATAAAATGCATAGTTCCAATAAAATCGGAATAAAAACCGTTACAAGCATACTTACTTTTATATTTGGCCAGTTATATTGGTTACATTGACTCTGCAGTTATATTGAACCCCATAATCTCTAATATGAAACTAATAGGAAAACCTGGGAAAAACTATTAATTGCACTTTTTGTAGACTGTTGACTCCACAGGTTCTAAGTCTGCCAGAGTTAGTGGAGTAAGTCAGCTCCATTGGCTCCCATCACATCCTCAATGCCTGTTTCGTGTGATAACGGTACATTGTTTACAGTTTAGCCACGAGAAAACTCGTAAATCTTACCGGCAACCGGTGTCACTCCTCCTTTCACTCCTTTTTTGGGCACTCCACTCCAACCACCTGCTCAATCCCTAAAAATCGAAGGTAGCTGGATAAGATTCTTCCTGACAAGTTATCCGGCACGGCAAAAAGTCCTTATTATGGGCAACTTATTTAAATGGGCTCTGAACGCTGCGGGTTCCCAAAAAAACTGACAAAGGTCGACCGAGCAAAAAAATCAGAGCAGGTTAATATTGAAAACGTCCAAACTAATGGCAACTGGCCAAGAGACAGCTAGGCCTTTCAAAAAGACGGCCAACATAGCCTTACCTGGCTTGTAATCGGTACCAGCAACAGAGATGGAATCATCTCTGCTGAAAACTACCCGAACATAAGGCAGACTTTTCTCAGAAACTGCTGTATCTTGGCTGCAAAAGCTTGTATCCTCTGCCTACGGTGACCGACGCCCGTAAAAGAGTCATGCTCAGTGTCAGTGCTCAACCGATTTCTACTAACAGATGATATCCAAGCCAGTGGCGGCTCGTCAGGGTGGGCCCGGCCCGCCTGGCTCACCCTGACGAGCCGCCACTGGGCCCGCTCGACACAAAAACACTATTATAAGGTATACGCGGATACTAACAAGAAATATCTACTTTACTTTAACTCAGTGGTGGCTCGTCAGGGTGGGCCAGGCGGGCCGGGCCCACCCTGACGAGCCGCCACTGCTCCAAGCTGATGTGGACTTGGCACCAAACTAGAGGTGGCGATGAAGAATGAAACCCCTAGTCGATCTAGATGAAGGGTATCATTGAAGGGTATCAGGTATTCATTTGTATCTTACAGACATTCTCCACACTGGAGCGATAGAAGTAAGGGCTTTGGATCGCAAGACCCTGCGACCAGCAAACATAGCCCAAAGCAAGTGACTCTAAAAGTCTAGAAGCTATATAGATCAAGATTCATTGCTGTGTGGTACGAACAGTGGTACGAACCGTTTACAACACTCTTACTGTTATCAGCACACTTTACATGTAAGCCTATAAACAATCGCTTCCGAGCAAATTTCTACCTCAGTGACGTGACATGTGCAGGATTTTGATGTTGTATTCAATATGCATAACAAAATCTGATCTGTTCGGGAGTGCCAAAAAACGCACCTAATATTAAATGCCACTGCTCATTTGTCATAAGTCTGAGAAGCCATGTAAGTAGAGTACAAGCTGCTGGTGGTTTTTAGCTATAATCTAGCCGTAGTCGCCCACCGCAACTTTAGTTAACCTAGTTATGATTAGATATTTCAGCCAAATTAGTGATTTTGGTCGACATATTACTCCACACTTACATACTTTGGTAGTGAATGCAGTTTTTACAAACTTCAACCCCAGACCGTACAGTTTTTGGTGGGACAAAATCAAACTGATATCAAATAATCAAAATAAAATCAGTTAGATGCATTATTATTACCACTACTGTATTGTGTAGATTTTTGCAGTATATTCCAATCGATTCAAAAAACCTTGAAATAATAAACTACTAAAACCATCTGTTCATTATCCATTCATCCATCATTTAAGCCATTTAAAAGTACAAAACAAGTGATATCCATTTCCCTTTGAAACTAAGTGTTTCATTAAATACTCGTATAAAAGAAATCCATCACGCAATTGTGGTTAAATTCAAGTGCATGTTCTTCGAACCAAGAACCCGAGCCCGCCACCAACAGGAATACATCGTAAATGAACGTCTACGTTTCAACTCACGTATCAAACTAACCGACCGCTGAATCGAAGTGAATGGAAATTGCAGTAGTTGCGGCTGTCTATAATGGATACGAAGGTGATGGTGGGTGGTTTGAAAATGTGGTTCAGCAGTTTTCCTTGCCAATGCCTTTTGCGACTTTTACGAGGTAACTTTCTACCTTTCAAAGTGCACGAGTCCTATAGGACTATAGAAGTCGAGAGCCGGATCGAGTTCTATTACGCTGGGAAACGAAAGTTTCGGTCGTTGCAGGAACAAAAGACGGAACTTGTTCTATGTACTTACTGTGATAATATGGATAGTTGGCTATTCCACCTGCATTCCATGCTACCGTCGTTGACATCGCTTTCGTCGTCCACATGGTTGTGTGGTAGTTGTCATAGCTTCCTGTCTCTATACCTTGCACATATTTATTCCAGTCTTTTGATACCGAGCTCCTTATGCATGCCGGAGTCATAAAACAAAGACCCAGTAGTACTCTCACGTTCAGGCCATAAAAACTTGCTTCATTCAAAAATACTCGTACTCGGAAACGTATTCTTCGCCATGACCTTACTCGATGGCGTCCGGACCGAGTTGAGCGTATCTGAAGTCATCCGATTCTCAGTGACGGTAACTAGGGCATCTTATTTCAAAAGACAATGTGAGCTCGTATATTGTTTCACCGGATAGTTGTCTCTTAACCGCATACCATGCATAGTCAAGCCGATCCCATATGAATTGCAGAAATATATTTCACAGTAGTTATAAACTGAATACAATTTGAATGGAATTTTTTTTTGCAGGACTCTTTCATGGCACTGTAATTTTATCAATATATTCTCTACGAGATAAGGCCACAAAATAATTTATACAATAAAGTGCTGCTTGTGCGACTTAGTCCATAAGACCCACAAGAACAACAAAATTTGAGTCAGTTATAAGCTCATTCTTTTCAAAAAGTCCATAATCGCTACAGAATCCAATATAAAACGTGAAAATTAAAATTAAATCCACATGCACAATCTGATCTCATGATTTCTAATCTCCACTAAACTCACTGTCAGTCTTCAAAATGAATAACGGAAGCAACACAAACAAGTTGTTTTGTCCTAGATGCTGCTTGACCCACTTCGTCGATCGCTATGAATTCCTCACATACCACTTTGCAGTGTAGTGCCACTGCCGGCTTGCATTGGTTTCACTTCCCAGCTTTGCACGGAAACATGTCATTTTAAACCCTAGCCACTTATCCAGATGTCAGTTTCATGTGTATTTATCTTTGTCAGAGGAGGCCAAAGGCATGAGGACTTTCTTGGCATCGAAAATCACCAAAGAGCAACAAAGACTCGACAAGAAGGAAAGCACTCGGTACGAGCGGAGGAGCACAACTCTGAGTTGAAGTATAATTTCTGTTGCACGAGCCGAGTGTATATTAGAATTAAAAATGAATTAACAGAAATCGCAACAGCGTTTGTGGGGTTCATGCCAGGACCATGGACCGAGAAAAGCACGATAGTGTACCTTTTTTAGTGACGTTGCAATTTAATTTCGCTCGCTATTTTGCTTTTAAGAATGTCAACAGCGCTAAAAAGGATACTGAGTTTTATGATTTTGCTTGTGCATTTCGGCGTCGAAGCTAAGAGATAGTGACTCACTGATCGCAGAGAAGTCACAGTTGAAGCCCTCTTGCTTGATGTGGTACGAGCTTCATGTTTGCCATTAACAAACATGCTCCCCCTACTCGAATCATACGGTTTAACGTCATTTGCTTCTCACCCCTGACGAAGTGGATTGACTTAGCGGTAAACTTTGCTTGAGTGCTATCCCTGCTTCTGTCAGGTATACCTCTAAATGATCTTTTAACGTGTAAACGTGTAAAGTCACTTGAGCTGCCTAGCCGTGTGCATATTTGCTTAGCCTTTCCAATTCCGCGCTGCACCGACAGACCTCTTTTACAAGCACTGATGTGCCAAGGATACGAAAACGAATTGCAAGGTTAGACTTTTATGCGAAGCAGATATGGTAGTAGTGGCATGTTTCTCATCAGAAGCACATTTGAAAGGACTTTGCATATTCAATTGAGGACTGTCGACAGCGCTGGTAACGTCGAGGTGAAGGTAACGGCAGCATTACGACGCTGCCAAGCACAAACTCAAAATACAAACATTCGAAATTGTATGCCAGGGAATGCGCGCGTCAACATTCACGGGCTAGAACACGAGTAGTGGAAATGGTGGGATAGTTCAGGATGTTGACAAATTACATTTTAGGATTGTGTCATAGCGTTACAAATCCTTTTGCAGTTTCAAATCGACTTGTCAACTAACTTAAATGTGTTATTTAGATTGGTTCTCGTAAGACGGTGATTCTCTGCCACGCAAAGAGATAATAGGAAATGTCGCTAGATTTGGTGACGAATATGTAAAGGATGGCTGAATCAGGCCTGGTCCTAGTTAATACATATCATATTATTCGGTTGTCAGTTCTCGTGAACAGAAGTTTCAAGTGCTGAAAATAGAGGTAATTGCCGTTTTTGTGAAACGCAGAATTTTGAATATTTTAATTAGACATGTTGAACAATTAATTAGTCATGGTGAAAACTTATCAATATTAAGATTTGACAAAAATTTTTTTCACGTACAGCTACCGGTTGCCTGCACAATTTTAAAAGTCCATGTGCATAAAGTTATAAACAGTATCAAGATGCTCTGCAACTTTCACAATGATCCGATGTTTGCGTCAAAAGCTACGACAAATCGAAATTTGAAAAAAGTCCCTGCCTACTTTTAGGCAATCAGCGATCATAATAGCGATCATAATTTCCAATTTTCTATTATAAACAAGCATAAAACATAATTAGGAGACATTTTCAATACTTAAATATAACGAAAATGTACTCAGTTTAGTGGTACCTGAAAAAAAAAACTACTTGAAAATATATTTACTTTTATTAGTTACTGCACTAGTTCTCATATACATCTGTTTTCTGAAAATTTCAGCTCAATCGGATTTCGCACTCCAGAGATTATCTCCTTTAATCTTTCTGCTGATATATCCCCGTGTGACTGGTACCACTCAAGGATTTAATAGCGCTGCTGAACGAACATATTCGTATCAAATAATCTCATGAAATATTAGCAGTAATCCATCGTTAGTTTTAATTTACATCTACCATTTTGAATAGTTTTGTCAGTTTCGTTCTTCCCTACGCGTGAGGACAAGATTATAGCTCTCTGGCCGAATTTTTGGTTACATTAGTTAATATCGAAATATTCGCGAAAAAAGAGTATATTTCAACTTGACGCATATTATGTTTATGTAATCTAATTTTTTTTTAAATCATTTTCGGCTATCTTCTCTACAATTGAGAGCAAATCTTCCACACCTGAATTCTATTCTTATCTGCTTCCGATCAATCAAATTTGTTTCCACTGTTTCTCGATCAACTGAGGTGATATTGCTTCTTTACTGACAGCATTGGCTTCCATCTATGTAATCACACCCGATAAAATCATTGGCCAATTAAGGAATACGCTTTTTCGTTAGCCTACCACATATATACCTCCGTATTCACTATTTTCCCTCAACTATAGCAGCCTTGACATCCTACTTAAACAGACTATTCATCACAAAGCTACCCACTGAACATCAAGTACGAAATCGAGCACAACAACAAAAATCAGAATAAAGCCCAATTGACTGCAAATAATGTCACTACACCTGTTCCATAATTCCTTTAGATATCTTATTGTTTTCGGCAATCCCGGTAGCAACACAACGATCCTAAAACGTATTTTAGTGTAATCCTTGCAGCCTAAAACCAGAGAACAATACGAATAAAAAAATACATAAGAAACTCACTGAACGTATTCGTTTTCCATCTAGTCAATGCTGAAACAAAAGTGTACATCACTTGTCAGTAGATTTCTGGGCCTTCGAAAATAAAATAGCTGACATCTCGCTAGCTATCGTAGTATCTGGTAAGGACAGATGGGCGTGTGGACACCAGACACGGATAAGCGTTGGGATTGTAATGAGAACGAAAGAAAAACAGAGATTAAGGACAATGGAATATAGAAGAAGGTGGGCAATGTATATCAAGTGAACAGAAGTTTCTTTTCAGGAAGGAAAAGTCAAAGAATATAACAGTTCTGCGAGGTGGAAACGGTGAGGTGAAGGTAACAATGGGACCTTGAAATGATTCGGAGTCTTACGAAATGCTTATTTCCGCCTAGTCTTGTTACGTTAACTTAGATTTGTGTGGTTCTAGCGACTATGCATACGAAAGGTGTATCTATTGCCTATGTGGAATGAGTGGCAAGAGTGCTGGCAAAGACGATGAAATTTCGTCAACAAAAGAATGGACGCAGAATGTGTTTGTCACATTTCGAAATGTCTTGACCAGCAACGATTCAAATGGATCGACGCTGGCGAATGGCGGAGCAAATACGAAAAAGATGAGAATGTTGATTCAAGAAAATTATCTGTACATCTATCATGGATGTCGTAGAAGTTGTCGGCTGATAAAAGAACAATATGTTAGCTAAGAGATTTGTCAAAAGCAACAGGCAACTACAAGTTCATTACAAGGCTGTCGTATGTAATTGTTTGAAAATTAACTTTTTATCGATGAAATTGTGAATCCTGTACAAAACAAATAAAATGTAATTGGTGTGATAAGTGTAATGCTGAAAATGATTGAAGTAGTTAGTGCGTTTTTTTAAGTTCAAAAAATTTAAATTTTATGTTAAAATAATACCTGAAAACACCTTAAAGTGCACTTAAATAGGCGCTTTCTATTATCTTGTTGAAATTTTTGACACAAAGTTTAAGGCTTTGGAATAACTAAGTCTTCTTCAAAAATTTTCTTACATACATTTTTATATTCCGAACAGGAACTGTTATTTTGGGACATTTACTTTCTCACTGTTCCATCCCAGTCACAGAGTAACAGTGGGAACTGTTACTGAAAACGCCAATTATGCCCATCTCTACTTTTAAATGGATAAATAGATTAAAACGCCTGCGAAAATTGAGAGCATTTGAAATTCGATGCTGACGAAAATTCATGAAATAATTTTAAATGGTTGATACATTGCATCAAAATGGGAAAGCATGTCTGACACAAAAAGTAAGAATACACGCTATAAATTATTTTTTAATTTCTTATAAAAATGTTTGCCAAGTTGAATTAGGAAGACACTAGGATTTCAAAGAAATACTCTTCAAAAATGTGCCGAAAAAGTGAACATTCTTGGAAGATATTCTAAGACAAGCACTTGGAAATGTTTGAAATGGTGCCGGTAAAGTAATAGTAAAAGCGTTTCTACCTGATAGAAAATATAATTATAACAAACGAATTTTAGTTTATTTTAACCCATTGCTCCAGGCCGGGCTACTATACATGCTCGACAGCTGTGCGTTTTCCTTTTCAAATTTTGTACAATACTTTTTCAAATAATTTCTCAGGTATTCATGGGAGCTTTTTGTTTTTTTTTAAAAATAATTATCAATTTTACAATAACAAATTAGCCGATTTTTGTTGGCTCCCAAGTGCTACGAAAAATTGAAAAATTGAAAAAAATCCACCCAATGTTATCTTGAAAAACATTTCCTTTAACAAATGAATTTTGATTTTTTGATTTCAGATGCTTCTTTTGCGAGTTCTGATGAAAACCGCAAAACAACTTTTTTTCGAGGCCCCTCTGGAGATCAACTGTCACTCGCTTAGTTTTCGATATTTCGCAATGAAAATTTAGGAAATTATTGTTCAAATGTTGCATTATTATATGAAAATTGATTAAATGAACTTACTCTTTGTGTATTGCCAAAAATAATGATTGAAATCATATCTTATATTCACCGAATCAACCTTATCACCACCCTTTCAGTGTTTCGCTTTTCTCTATTTTATTAAATAGTTTTAGACCTTGAAGGTCTTTGACGTGACACACAGCAACAGCACTTTAAAGCTTATATGCTCATTTTTCTTTTATACTTCTGCGAATACTGCGATTTTTTCTTTAATTCACTTCAAAAGTTTATCTCTGCGAGCATGTCGTATGCATACATACACTACCCACCTATTTATTGACTGACAAAGCGGAAATACATGCATTAAAGCATTTGTTTACATTGAATGGAAATTTTACTATTTTGGTGTGCCCAGTAGTCAACTTTTCTAATCCAAGGAAGATGATTTTTTCAAACCTATTAGCTGATAAGCAAATTTTTGATTAGCAAATTTCACGGGTGAAAATACATTTTTTAATGTATTAGTGTTTTTATTCAAGTAATTCATTTAAAGGATTGACTACTTTCAAATAAAACAGAATTATCTATTTTGCATTTTTTTTTCATAGATTAATTTAACTAGAGAAATGAATTTTTCGATTAAATATTTGGTAGCATTTAAATCATCAAGTAGATGATTTAACATTTAAATCATCTTCTTGTATTTAGATAAAAAAATCTGAACATTTTTTTTTAGTGAAAAGCAAAAATAACAATTCAAGTCAACTTATTTGACCAGCTTTAATTTGTAGCCCCACTTTATGAATGCAGTAGTACATCCCTTCAAAATCAAAGTTTCATTTATCTTCTGGAATAGCTGTCAATGTTAACTGGACAAATTTATTGCTAGCACATGCTTTTATGAAGCATTGTATTCCGAAAAAAATGAAATATACCAACCAATTATTTTCTCAGCTGGTAGTGTTTGAAGCCAAAAAATATCGAGTAGCAATAATGATTATGAGCTTCATTCAGTTGAAATTCCCACACTGGGCGCGATATTTTTTTACGATCTAGATCATATTTTTTCTACCTGGCACATCAAACTACAAAATCTTTTATGAGCAATAGCTCAACAGGGAAGATATCTTTCAACTTCTGGGGCAAAAACATTTCGCATAGTATTGAATTAATACAAACAATTTCAATAATGTAAACTATATGACGACCCAAGTTAGGACTAGAATTTTAAAAATCTTTAAATATTAACTAGACGCTTGGATAGCCTAGTGGGTAGAGCACTGGCTTCTTATGTGTAGGGTCTCTGGTTCGAAACAAGAGTCAAGAGTCATCTAGCTCTGAATAGGTACCTGAACTAATCAATCGTAAAGGGAGTCGTGGAAGTAATCACTCCACACTCGTATTCACATTTATTGTAAAGCTGTGATGAAGCTCGCTACCAGCTTCAACGTCTAGACCCGTACGGGGATTTTCGTGGGATTACTTTACTTTTAAATATTAACTCTTTGGCTCTAAATGACTTACCAACTGAACCCAGATCAACTCTTGCTCAAACTTTTACCTACTACCACTCGACAAAATCAATACTCTATTACGTACCATTAAATGTACAACCATTAACTTATTGTTCTTCGAATTCCGGTTACAAACTTTTGAATTTATTTGCGAAACTTACATTCATCCGATTTTTATTTTGTTACTTCCTACAACATGAACATTTGCATAATAGAATTAACGTATCTATCTACGTATGAACGTTTCGTCACAGCTAGAATACTTCTTCCAAGCATAAGAACGACAGTGGCCGTGGACGAACTCGGAAGCAGAACAACATGAAACATATGCATCGAGCAACTAAAGTGTGCATTCGTATGCAAATCTTCATGGAAAATAATTCATAGCTACTGCAATAACTGAATTCCCTAAAGAATTATTTCGAGGAGGACCGTAGCAAGGACACTCTATTTCTAGTCATCGTCGTCGTCGTGATCGTACTCGTAGTATTCGTATAGATGCAATCGTACGAACTACGATCAAGTAATAGACATTGCAGGAACGGAAGAGCCAGAGCGAATAAATTTACTGCAATTCTACAAGATGGGATAGGAAAGTGTATGCAATGCATACATGTTTCTTCCAAATAGTATCAGAAGAAAATGTGCCAGTGTCTAGTACAAAAAAAGGAAGTATTATGAATGTCGAGAGACTTTAGCTAGTATTGTGCACGAAATCTGAAGGAGCTTTCAATGAAGAGGAAAAAGATTTCGAATGCAATAACTATACTTGGAATCATTTCATATAGTATTTATGTGTGTGTTTCAACATCTTCGCCTTGGTTTAGTTTGATTCAATGAAACTTGATTTTGTATCATAATTGTGTTCCATTTACCACTGGGAAATGACGTGAAATTTAATGCAAGTCCTATAAATGCCGCAAATAACTGTCAACTCTCTTCATTTAGGTTGTTTTGTAAAAACTGACTAACATAATAGGTAGCATTTTTTGTTTTGTAGTTTAGAGTTTATGAACAAACTACAGAATTTATTTATTTAAGCATGAAACTTAATTCAGAGCTCACAAAAAAATTAAAATTGTGGAGTTTGAGTCAGAAAGCTATAGCATGTGAGCAAAATCTTTATCTGCGAAAACAACTATGAAAGAAAAAAAACGAGTCGTTAACAAACTAGATGATCTACTTCCCTTCAAGTCTACCGAATTGAGGCAAGAGACTTCATATTTATTCCAGCAAAATTTGGGGTTTTCGCACAGTAGGTTAAAGATTGTTTCTTCTTCATCTTTGCATCTACAGCTCTGACAGATGTCGTTCTAAGAGGAACCCAGCCATGTTGCAAGCCTGCCAAACATACGATGTTTAGTCGAGATACCCACAACTGTGCAGATGGACCCTCTTTCTATTTAGCTGACTAGTGTGAAAAATGTCAAAGGGTCTTCACAATAGTCTAACGATCACACAAAAATTCCTTCGAACATCTCGTGATAAAAACTAATTAATTGGTAGCGTTACAGCAACGATTGAGTCGATGTGATCGTTAAATGAGAATGATTGATTTATTTTTGCGTGTGTGAGATAGACTCGTCACTTATCAGGATTAACAAAAGCTTGTCAATAAGGAGATTATTATCAGAAAACCCGGTGACAATTCTGTTTAAATCCCCTTGCAAATCAACTACTAAATGGACTAAAACTACTAAATGGACGCGTCGAAGTACTAGAGAATACTAAATTCGACAGCATTTCTCAATCACAAAAAAAGATTCATTTTCATATTAGCAAAATTTTCATTTATTCAAAGACAACTTGAGTGAGTCAATACTTTTGTCAGGCCTATTTGATAGCTGTTGGGATACTTGCCTCGCCTATTCTTTTTATGGCCAACATATTTGCATGAAATTTTCTTGAAAATGACACTGATGTAAAACAGATAACATTTGTAACAATTTTTTAGACTTGAGAGTACAATAAATTGAGATAAATTTGAAATTGAGTAGCATATGCGAACTGAGTCAATACTTTTGTAACGGACTGTATAACCAACCTCTTGTGATATTTGGTCATATGACGTATGTAACCAGAACATAGTTCGTAGCTAAAAATTATTTATTCGTTAATCGTCAATGTTCCATCCAAGCAGTTTCACTCGATTTCAGAACAAAAATCAAAACCTAAAGACTTCTGGTGCAGGAAACTTTTCGCTTGACCCTAAATATAATCTTCCCTACGATGCACTCAGACACGTATGAAACAGGTATGTTTGCCATAAAAAAAGACGTCCGACACCTGTTACGACGAGAAAAATATAAAGAACTCACACAAAAAATTTATTGAAAAGGAGTGCGAAGAAAACCGGCCATGAAAATTAAATCCATTGTTCACTATCAATCGTGAAATGCACTGAAGGAGGAATCCTTGACAGATACAAATTACATTATCCCAAGGATCGCTTGACCGTGGGAGTAGAAAAATTTACAATAGGGATACTTCATCAGTATGAGTAGTCATACTATCCGACACAGATCCTGAAATTTACTATGCTTATTTGATTCCAGTCCCAAATCAATTTCTTCACTCATGATCATTCATTACGAAAATATTAATACCAAATATTTATTCTAATGACAGTTAAGACGTTCCTATCTGACCAGCCATTTAATTGAATTCAATTAAGTGAACCACATCAAATTAGTAACATTTCACTCAAAAAAACAAAACTGTAATGATCTTTTCAACGACATCTTACCAAAACCACCCTAAGTACTCTTGAAAAACAAAAGAAGATATTTACTGCCAGCCATCACGCAATAATCTCATCCATTCGTTCGTCAACCCATCCATCTGCCACAAACATTCAACGAAATAGCGGAAATTTTAGACAACATTTATTAATATCCTTTCTCAGGTCAGTAACTTGTACTATGAAACGACAAAGAAGCTTGGGCTCTGGGTTAGGACAGAGTCGAATCAGTTGAGTTGTATGTCAGAGATGTTGATGAAAATAGTCCAAAACACGACATCAAGGATATACTCCGTCTCTCTCGGTCCGCCTCTATTGGACAAGCGGAGACCAGCAGAAGTGTAAAAAGTTTCTTGTCTGACAATTTGCCTTAATTTCCTGATTTTTGTGAATTTAAAATACGACCCTTTCGGATGACTGGACGAAATAATTAAAAGGCCACCTCTAGACATTTCTGGGCGACGCGACGCTTTCATCTTTTCCCATTTTGGTCGCACCACATTTCAGCCCGGACTCGCACTTAAGCTCTTGCTTTTTTCATTCAGCATTCTGGATTTGTCCTTTCGTAGACCGCTACCACACTTTATGTTTTTCGCCGATCCAAACTCATTTTTCGTCGTCGTTCTTTCTCCAAGACGAATACTTTTCATCTCTATCTCAGGCTTTGGATTTTTGAATTTTGCCTATGATTTTACATTATATTTTCTGATTATTTCTTCGCATCTTACGCTAAGAGCAAGCTTGCTTGGATATTTCATCTAGTTTATTCATCCTTTTGCTTTTCGCTCTCTGCATTATTTTATTTCGTTCAACTTAAATGTTTCGGGCAAATAGCTATCTCGACTTCTTTGAGAAAAGCGTAGTAATATCCCCCGGGTGGATACCAAAATGTTTTGCTTCGACTTCTTAGCACTGGAATTACGAACGGCTTACAACTAAATATCTTTTGAGAATTCCATGCCGGGTCAAATGATTTTAATTATCTTATGAATTCTCAAGGATGAAATATTAATGGGACTCATGAGAGGCAGAAAGAGAGAGGAAGTCAGAGTAAAAAGGAATCCCGATGTGTTCTTATTACGCCTGGTTTTTGAGTTGCGACGGTTGAAACATCACATTACGAGAATTAATTTGTGACTGTAAATAATAATGTCCGTTGTAAATTTTCGGAAGTTTACAAAATTTGATACAGTTTCTGAGATACTACAATGCATCTTTAACTAAAATTTAAGGAAAGAAAGAAATTAGCTTGTGAAAGCTAAAGAAATGAATATCGCAGCCAAAGTGCTCGAACAAATTCTCTAACATGAGGATGTAGTTTCAAATACTTTATACAACAGCCCATGATGGTATTTTTTTCATTCAATTTTTTCTCTATCAGCTTTGAAATGATTAACATTTTCGCACTATGTATCCATAATGACTGGCAAAACTGAATATCCTGTATTGTCCGAAACTATGTTGTTCACTAGACTCGGCTGCATTCATTCACTCCGAAAAAATTATTTATGCAAACATTTCATAGAAAAAAGCATCTTAGGAGACGAACAATACCGTATATTGTGAACAGAGCCGAGTTTGTACCCTACAAACAAAGAAACACATGGCTAGATGCTTTTCATCTATTCGAATGCCGCAGAGCACAGACAATATCCTAGCCAAGGAGCGCTTTTTTCTCTTTCTTCAATCTTTTTCAATGTTTACCATATACAATAATTATTTTAGAAATGACTGGGTTGTAGGCGATACTGGGAAAAAAGCGCTACAATTTACTCGCACTATACGGCACTTTCTTTACAAAGTCACTACAAAGAGAAGACGTTAGCGGTGGAGTTCGATTCAGGTTTACAATAGTGTCTGATTTCGTTTTGTTGGTAGTGAGCTCTATTTTTCCTTTCAAATAGAAAATTTAACCGCCAGTGTGAAATAGGTGGTTATCAAAAGCTATTTCTGAAACTGAACTTTTTCGAAAACAGATATCTCCGAGCAGAGGTGACGATGCTACTCAGAAGGAGTGGGTACATATTTAATCAGATATCAGTTGGTTCACCATCTCGAGATGCTATTCCAAAAGAGCTATCAATGAAAAGTAATCCGTTAACATACAGACTCACATTTAAGTAACTGGCTATCCAAG
Source organism: Nemotelus pantherinus (assembly GCA_963978885.1). Lineage (NCBI taxonomy): Eukaryota > Metazoa > Arthropoda > Insecta > Diptera > Stratiomyidae > Nemotelus > Nemotelus pantherinus. Next base: position 6,004,930 of record OZ022263.1, read on the forward strand.
TTTTACACGACATATGTAAGTAATTTCAAATAAGTGACAGCAATGCTATCATAGTTGAGCAAACGGTATTGATTGTCAAACCAATCGGAAAACATACTCGTATGTGCAGAATATTCTCGCCACAAATATTTTTATACAAGATAATTTTGGGCTGACTTTTCGATACAGTGACACACCAAACCAAATGTGTTGCTACCGTAGTAGGAGCAGGCCTTAGCGAAGCATATTCTGAATAAAAAACCAAATCTGAAAGACAAGAAAGGAGATATAGTTACGGTGGAAGGAGGCGAGTGCCCTGTGTTGGTGGCTGCAGTGCTATCGAGAGTGAACGCATGGCCAGCAGAGCGGATAATGCTTCAAGAGATGCAAATCAAAACACCGGTACCAAACACTTTCAAGAGGAGCTCAAAGTTACAATGGTGTACCCCCTTTTAACAGGAATAGCATTCAAGTCCTATCAAGTTAAAGCATGGTTTTGACCGATTAAGAGGAGAAACTTGTTAAGTTTGTTTTTATTGTGTACCAATTTTCTTCGGTATTGCCTAATTTATTTGTTATAATTTTGCGTCTTTCAATTTTTATAATTCTAATTAATTGAGAATGTATGTGTACACTGTCAATTTTGCAAGCATTGCATGGAATCTCCTATTTGATCTGCTAATTCCAAATTCCATATTCTAGCAAAATATTCAAAGCAATCTTGCGAACAAATCGTTCAAAACTGCATAGCCACGAAACAACGCCATAGCATAAGAAATAATAAATAGCTCTGAAAGTACGTGATTGATTCATGGAAGAGATTGGCAGGGAGTAAAGCATATATCATCAGCTAGCACCTGAGAAGAACCAAAACCAAAACAAGTTCACTTTATCATATGCAAAAGTGAGAAAAGCATAGTCTCAAACGACAGGTGAGAATGGATATATCCGCGTTAGCTGATAGGTGAGAGAGTATTGGCGTGCGTATAATTCCATCAATAAACAGTAAGCGCCGCGAACATTCGCTGGCAACAAACTAAATTCTCTGTAGTGGATTGCATAAAAGTGTTGGAGATATTCCTTTTACTCGCCAAATGGTATCAAAAGTAATACTCCGCGTTAACTATCTTATCACTTACCATTTTCTACTCAGAATAGGTTTTCCGAAAATCAATATTGCCTAAATTGCCATTTGCAAAAATAACCTCTTTGGCAAAACACATGTATATTGCCTAGTGGGAATGAGAAGCAGCGCTGCTTGGCGGGATACTTTCTGTCTTTTTTCAACTTGGACTTGGATATTACTATCTACTTCTCGCAATCAATGGAGAAATATCGCAAATTGTATCGCAATTCACTTACTTTAAATACTATATATACATAGTATTTAAGCTATGGCAGAGCTTGTATGAGCTAGACCGTATGTCCTATTAAACAGCCTGGAAAGCGCGTAATTTGCGATATTAATTACGAGATTACCAGACTGATCGTGAAAAATATTTAGCAATACCCGATTTGCTACGATAATAAACGTTCTTTCATTCCCACTAGGCAATACACATACTATACTCTGCAAAAACAAAAACCTTTTTAACGACTGTAGTTTAAATAATATTAATTTTCTTAAAACTTAGGATGTGTATTAATATGGTAGGCATTAAGATAAATAACGCGGAATACTTTTCCCGATACCATTTGGAAAATAAAAAGAACATCTCAGACATGTTTATGTTATCCACTACAGACAATATTTTTTGGTGTCAGCGAATGTTCGCTGCGCTTACACGAACTTATTTTACTTTGTCTCTTATCAAGCACCAACTGATTCGTAAGCACTACACATTACATCCTTCTCTGCCATCAGAATACACTACTTACACTACTTAATACACTACTTATAGTATATACACTCTGATATGGTCTGCAAATAAATAATACTTAGTACTTCACCTATGCGCATAATTATGATGACGTGCATTAAATCAAGATCACTTGAGTGCTCGTGTATTATATGTAAATGGGCTGCAATGAACATTTGCTCTCACTTTGAATAGTGCTCGATAGCTAAGGTTTTGATTAACGCACGAGATTTCATTGCGTTGCTGTAAATATACTTTTAAAGCTCTGCAAATTCTACTCTTCGCTTATAGCACCGCTTTGTGTATGGCTGAAGTAGAGTTTTGTGTTTCCAAAGGAAAAAATATACATATATTGATTTTGAATATTAATTTGAATAAATCCAGTTTATTTTATTTGAATTTCACTTCTTACTTTTGAATCACTTGTAGCTGGGAAAGCACTGCTTACTTTGCGTACAAGGATGATCCGCTCCTGATAGAGCTGTTTACGTCAATACTCGTGCATCTAGCCTGAATGTAATTAGGACAATTTGTACACTCTAAAATAAAAAGGCAATCATTCCTTCTTTTGTATTATGTATGTACGTCTTGGAAATATATCGTTCTTTTTGTTCCATTCCATATTTAGATTTACCGAAAACATCTGCTCTAATTTGCTTTTGTTCCGTTTTGCAATTTGTTCATTGAAACATGAAACTTCATTTTGATTCCGTCTACCTTCATATTGTTTGGAGCACATCTAATTGGATTTTTAGTCAATTGCTGCCAAATTCATTAAAAATGAAAGTAAACAATTCAACAATTTTTGATATTTTGTAGAATTTAGCAAATGAACGATTTGCCTCTGACTAGGTCAACTCTTTGCATAGTTATGACGGTTTTACCAACAAAGTAACAATTGGCAATGCACCAAATAACACAATATTAGAATTTACTATTGCATCGTGCAAAATATATGTACGTGAAATTTTACTTATTTCAACGATTTGCCATGTACTTCCCACATGATGTACGAATTCTGGAGCAAGAACTACTTACCCAAAATCGTAATCATGGTCACAAAGCATCGATGCTTTGCGTTGTTCGAAATAGATGGACCGAAAAATTTCGCGATAACGTATACTATTTTTATTTTTACTTTGAACTGAAGTTGACTTTCATAAAGATGTAGGTCACAAGATTATGTTGTGTACGATTTTTTTTGAATATGCTACGAGTTGGAAAAAATCATGCTTGTACGGTAATTTGATAACGATATCAGTTTGAATGCGAATTAATTTTTAATTAAGGATACGAAATACGGAAGTCTTTACATGAGTGATTTACATATGTACACTGAAAGAAAAATCTTGGTAAAACCAACAATTTTCCTTAGTTGTTTTTGCGTCAACTACGGGCTATAGTTAAAACAACCATAAAAAAATAGTTGATTACTTTTATGCACCATGACGCGTGGTTGATAAACAACGTCCGTGGTGCAAAAAAAGTAAGCAACCACAAACAATGGTATTCCAACCATTGTTTGTGGTTGCTTACTTTTTTTTCCATACATATTACGAAATATAGGCAGGGGAGGCGTGAATGCCGCAGTTGAATTTGGTGAATCACAATGCACCGACAATGCCGCTGTCAATGCAATCAAGGCACCAACCAAATTCATTTTTTTTTCTTTTGTATTGCTAAATGCTGTTGTGCGAGGATTAGGTTGGCTTACCACAATACACATCAGCCATCGCTTGTCTATTCCACCAGACCATTCAACCTAAAGGTGATGCCAACCTATGGTAGGTATCACCGCTAGCAGTGCGGCAAAATTAGATATTTGGCAAATTCTGCCGCTGCCGCAAATTCGGCCGCAGCTATTGTGCGCGTTACCATACAAAACAGTGCATTCTAATTTTTTGACTGCGCTTTGCCGCAGCCCAATGCTAGGCCACAGCGGAAAACGCTGTATTGTGAACAAAATAGCGTCGTACAAGGTAATATAAAGGCTTCACTGCATAACATGCATATGAATTATATCGAACAGCAAACCGAACACAATTTTGCCATGTATCATATGAAACTTCTATGATAGAATAGGAGCATGAGTGTGAGGAGTATGAAAAATCAATAGTTTGCCTTAGTTGTTTTTGCATCAACTAGGGCTATAGTTAAAACAACCATAAGAAAATCGTTGATTACTTTTATGCACCATGACGCGTAGTTGATAAACAATTTCATTCGGAGCATGAAAAACGTCCAAATGTTGAAACCATTCTAGTTTGCGTAGAATAATTCCAAATTACGTTTGCTGAAATCAACTATTGCGAAGTAGTTTAAGTACCATAAAAACTGTTGATAATTCGAAACGTTGAAGTTTTGAGTGAGTTGATGAATATTTTTCTATTTATCAACTGTTCTTCGTGGTTATGAAACAATTAAAACAGTTGATTTCATGAACGTTGCGATATTTTTTGTATAACCAGAACCAACTACTTTTATATCGTCAAATTAACTATATTAACATAGTAAAAATAAGTATTTTCCGTAGTTCGTTTAACGATTTTGAATGAATCGTTGCAATACTATTAAAAATGGTTGAATCAACCAAGAGTTTTTCTTTCAGTGTATGTATGTAGTCTGAATGAACTGATTCTTTGAAAAAAAAGTTCATGGCTCTTGAAATATTAAGAGTTGCGATGTTTTCTTCGATCGGAAGGTACATGTTTCCTAAGAATCCACTGATGAGACAACGCCGCTCAAACTTTTAATGAACACATTACTTTAAATCTATCACTGAAAGAAAAATCTTGGTAAAATCAACAATTTTCCTTAGTTGTTTTTGCGTCAACTACGGGCTATAGTTAAAGCAACTATAAGACAATTATTGATTACTTTTATGCACCATGACACGTAGTTGATAAACAACGTCCGTGGTGCAAAAAAAGTAAGCAACCACAAGCAATGGTTTTCCAACAATATATGTACATAGTGCGAAATAGTAAATGACTTAAGTCTGTGGTGTGGAATTATGTTTGTTGAATTTAACAATTGTAGAGTGGTTCGCTTACTATGAAAATTGTTGATAATTCAATATTTTGGAGTTTTAAATGAATTGATGCTCATTTTTCTATAGATCAACTATTTATCGTACTTATGAACCAATTAACATAGTTGAATCCTCGAAGATTTCAATATTTTTTGTATCAGCAAAGTCAGCTACTTTTATATGGTCAAATTAACCATTTTAGCATAGTAGAAATAACCATTTTCCATAGTTAATTCGACAGTTTTGAATGAATTGTTGCAGTACTAGCAATCATAATTAAATCAACCATTACCTTTTCTTTCAGTGTACATTCATTTCAATGCATTAAGCATTAAAAAATCGGGTAAAAGGTTGGAGAGTTTCATATATTCCAATCTATTATTACCTATGAGTTTTCCCTCGAAACTCAATATTGCTTTGGTAAAATAATAAGCTAAATTTGAGGTACCTCTAAGAAAATTTATGTGAAAATTGGCATTATAACCGATATGCATACTGCCCTTAGTCCAGGGAAATTTGACATGGTGCTTCGGAAAAATTAGGGGAGAGTTGGATATTGGTGTTAACTTTGGTACTGGTGTACTGAGCAAAATGTCAAAAGCCCCCATCGATCCGAGTGCTGCGTTTCTTTTTATACGGGGTGAAAGGTCACCAAAAGTGACGTTCCGCAAATAACTCAATAACGGTCACCTTTGCAGAAAAACAATGTATGACGAACTTGTAGCTTAAAAAATTTCCTATGAAAAAGATTCGGGCTTTTTCTTGTAACGATAACCGTTTTTGAGATACAGTGCCGGTAAAAATGATAAGACACCCCATGTTTTTCAAGAAATCGTAAGATAACAAAACAATCCCAGGAAGCTGTGTATGTATCTGAGATTGAGATCACCACATTACGTTAACCTGGGTAATTTGCCGGAGATTTTTCGTATAACATACGGAGTAATTAAAGAAAGTTGAATTTCAGGCAGGTAAAAAAGATAAGACACATTACATTTGTGCCATATTAGAATAATATTAAAGTAATGAAACGCAACTATTTGTAATATTTCAATATTTTATTGAGCTTCCTTTCTTTTTTATAATTTCTATAATTCTTTTTGGTAGACTTTTATATAATTTTCGAACATATTTTCTCGAAATCTGGGCCCATGCAGAGGTAATAGCTTTTTCTAATTCCTGTGTTTCTTGAAATTGTTTCGATTCAGCGTAAACGATTCGGGTCAGTTGACCCCAACAATTTTCGATTATATTTAGTTCTGGAGACCTTGCTGGGAAATCGAGAACATCAATTTGTTGCTGTTGAAAATACTGTTTAACAACGTTTGCATTGTGAATTGCAGCATTATCTTGCTGAAAAATAAACGGTTGATCCGCGATTTCTGCCAAATTATTGTCAAACTCCTCACGAAGCATTTCCACACATCGTAAGCTGTTTATTTTTCCAGTTAAAAACCGAATGTTTGACCGTCCGTTGTAGCCTATAGCAGCCCAAACCATTACACTTCCGCCACCATGCTGTCTCTTGCTCAAAAGTCCCGTTTCTTTCCTTATGTCATGGAAATAATAGCTAAAACCGTCGGGTCCGTCCAAATTAAATTTCTTTTCGTCTGTAAAAATAACACGACGCCATTTTTTCTTCCAACGCAAGTGGCTTTCAGCAAATGCCAGTCTGGCCCTTTTGTGCTGTTCGGTGAGAGGCGGTTTTCTTTGCAATTTACGGCGTTTGAGATACTTTGCTCGCGCGATAATGTTTCGAACATTTCTGATGTTCGTTTCAACACCCGCTGTTGCCGCGATTTGTCGTGCGGTGAGTGTAGAATTAGAGGCTAATCGAATAATCCTTCGTTCGGACTGAGGACTTACTGCTCTTGGCCGCCCTTTTGACTTCTTCTTGCCATAATTTTCTGGATTCCGAATAAAGTTGCGGACCGCACATCTGCTTCGCATTACAATTCGAGCAATTTCTGTTATGGATTCTCCTTCGCCGTGTAATTTATTTATAATATTCCTTTCTTCGGCAGTCAACTGCTTTGCTCTACCCATTGTCACGAGCCCACAACACAAAACTAGTAAAAACTCACCTTAAAATATTCAAATCCAATTCTTTAAATACTTTTCGTATTCTTTACAGGACAAACGTTCACACCCGAAAAAAAAAGAATGGTTTTTCCTTGCTGTCTTATCTTTTTTACCTACCTGAAATTCAACTTTCTTTAATTACTCCGTATGTTATTCGAAAAATCTCCGGCTAATTACTCAGGTTAACGTAATGTGGTGATCTCAATCTCAGATACATACACAGCTTCCTGGGATTGTTTTGTTATTTTACGATTTCTTGAAAAACATAGGGTGTCTTATCATTTTTACCGGCACTGTATGTATATTGATCTAAACAGTTGTAACAAACAGTATGCACACTCTCAACGGCTTGTTTACATTATCCAACTTTGGAATATTTGTCAGTTTGTTTTTCTATGTTTCAGAGGCCTACAAAAATACATACGAATATATCTACTACACTCCAGGATAGGTGGAATAAAATGTAATAATCCTTATCGGAAATTCTGAAGACAATGTCAATATCAAGTGGAGTCGTCGGCAATGATAAAATAAAATATAACAATGCTTATGAAGTTGGTCTCATCTCCATTAAAAAACATGACTGCTCAAAAATTCGATAGCATTAAACTAAAACGTGCTGATAGAGTACTTCCTCTTTTAACAGTGTCCAGTTCGATGAAAATTCATAATCAAACTATTGATCCTTTATTACGATTTCAACGCATAAATATTACAAAAAGATTTGACACCCAACTTCAAGAATTTTTGGAGTAGGAACTAGCTTCATACCCGTTGTCACTCTTCGATGAGAATGGAATTCATAACAACCAAAAGACGGTTATTTATAAATGCTTTGAATCGGAAAATGTTGAATTAGATCCCACAAATGTAACATATGTATATTATTGACGGACGGATTCTTTTGCATCGTGCTATATGGAGTAAAAAAGAAACAATTGATGCAAATTTCGACACTTGTGTTCATTATGTACAAAGGCATTACGGTCAAAATACAGGCGACAACAGAAGAACAAGAAGATGATGAAGAGGCAAACATAAACACAGAAATAGAGTCCGAAGTGGAATAATTATTGAAATGAATAGCTCCTGTTTCCAATAAACCAAAAAGAAAATAATTTACAAATTCAGTATAATTTATTTAAAAATAAGCATTTTGCAAACAAAAACAAATGCGGATTAGACCTACTGGGGATATCTCTCAAAAATAGGCACTTTGTACTTTACCTCGAAGGTCGTGCGGAATGGAGAGTACGTTTCATGAGAAACATAAAAGTTTCGAGTTTATGAATCAAAATATCTCAAAAACGGTTATCGTTACAAGAAAAAGCTATAAAATCTTTTTTGTGGGAAATGTTCATGCATTGTTTTTCTGAAGAGATTATCGTTATCGAGATATTTGCGAAAGGTAACTTTTGGTGACCTTTGACCCCGTATAAAATGTAACGCAGCACACGGATCGATAAGGACTTTTGATATTTTGTTCAACACGCCATGGTTCACGCCAAAATCCAGCTTTCATCTAATTTTCCCGAAGTTTCGCCTATTTTACGCCAAATTTCACTGGACTACCTACTAAGCATGAGCGGTCTTTCTACATTTTAGAACTTTCGAGATATTAAATAATTTGTGTTTGTCTAAATGCTGCAGACACCTTCAAACGAGGTGATATTTTAAACATGGATACAAATATATTTACTTGAGATATATCTGAAGTAAAAGCTTTCACGTTGAAAATATCTACGGTAGATAGAACGTTTATGCTTAGTAGAGGGACGTTTTTTGTAGATGGGGGATTTTTTATTGTTGATTTTAACATTCCTCCACAAAAGATAGGTTTTTCATATTTTGTAGAATGATGCAATAGAGTATGTAGTTTTCAAATCCGGTGTTAACTCAAAAATGAAAAAAAAAAATTGGTGGAAAATTTTGCTTAGTAGGGCAACATCTAGGTGCTAAAAATAAAAACAAAAAAAGGCACAATTTTAAGTGTTCATCTTTAAATGATTTATATTCCCCGTTGCTGTCAAACAAATCGATTTTTTCTAGGCAAGAAGCGTGCCCCCGAAAAAATGATTTCCCAAGAACTGATGACGTGGACTTCTACATACATATGTATATGTATACTCGTTTCACTCTTATCAACCTTAAATTGAGGTTAATAATGCAAATCACATTTTTCGATACGCAACAATGATTTTGCGTGAAATAACGTTTCATCATCCATTGTCATATGAAAAGTACGCACGTTTTCAAGGCTTCTCTGGTACGCTGATGTCGCGAATGTCGATAGGCAAATATCTACCTAACCAATTTTTAAGCTAAAACATTACACAGATGCTTCACCTGTATGTACCATGTTTCATGCTAATATGCGTTAGCTGGCTTCTCTCTTAAACTTGCTATTTATAAGTCTCTCTGTTCGCTCACGTATCACTTCGGTAACCCCCGTCGCTTACTGTGCTACGAATATCATGAAATTCGTCCACAAGAAATGAATGAAACCAACCAGGAAACGAAGCAAAAATAGGACATGCATACTGGCCTACTATGCATAAGCGTTCTATCTGCATTTTCCTCATTTACCACTGGAGTCAAAAACTACATACTCTATTGCATCATTCTACAAAATTTGAAAAACCTATCTTTTGTGGAAGTATGTTAAAATCAATATTGAAAAATGCACTCTCCATATATCTCCACTACAAATCAAAACACAAATCATTGAATATCTCGAAAGTACTAAAATAGAACAGATAGAACGTTTATGTTTAGTAGGGCAACATACATATACCAGACCAGAAAGGTGGATACCAGTTTTTCAACGAAGAAAGAGTGAATGTTTCTTGGCTGCTTTTAGACGTACATGTGACATCCCTTACAGAATATTTAATGAGTCTGCAAGTTTTCGCTTATTAGATAAAAATGAAAGCTTTCAAAGAACGAAGCGTTGTGTGTAGGTTTAACTGGTGGATCGTCTAGATGGCTGACAGCGTTTTCTTGCCAAAATAAGTCGATGGATGGCTTTAGTTTCGACATTATTGAATTACTTTTTGATAATTTATGATTTATATTCAAAAAAAAAAGCCAATGTTTCTTATTCTTTTCATCTCACAATTTATTTTCTTTTTTTTTCGGGAGCTGAATGCCGTTTGAGTCTAATAAGAAACATGTGTCATTTGTTTTGATGCCTACAAATTAATTAGTTTGCTTGCTCTGAAGGAGTATGCCATACACACATATGTATGTATGTGTGCTGAAAAAGAAATTTTTTTCATGCTCAGGTCAAAAGTTACAAAAGCAATGTTTTTCTAGGATTTCGTTTATGGGGACTATGACCATTCTTTGAATCTGGAATATTTCCTTTGTATACATAGTTTGAATGAACTGAATTACTGATGTAATGAAGTCCTCGGTAATCGAAGAAAAAAAAAATGTTCTATTGCGTAAATTGCTTACGTAGAATGAAAGCAATATATGTGCAACAATTCTCGCTAGAGCCTTATTTGAAACGTGTAGGTATTTGCTATAGGTTAGCAAATAAGTCCCAAGCATCTAGTTTATCATTCTTCCCCGAAATATTCTTGTGATTTCAAAAATTGAACTGTATGCGGTGCAATAACTACAATCTAGCTGAAAATAGCGAATAACAGCTAAAATCGGCAAAAAGAACGTATTCTTTATGGCCTTATTAACAGCGTTTCCAATAATTTTTTTTTTTCAAAATTGCCAGATGTGATTGAATTTTATAAATAATGCTTATTTTTTACAAATAATGCTTTCTTATTTCATTAAAGTAAATATAATTCCGCAACCAAAAATTAATCAATGAGTTTTTGTGAAATTAGGACGAAGAAAAAAGCTTACAAGAGAAACAGTGAAAATAATAGTAAATCTGACAATAAAAGTGTGGCAATACTCGGTAAATTTATTAAAAGGAGACAATATGCAGCAGTGATGCATCTTATCAAAGATCCTGAAAATTATGGGAAAAAGGAAGAGCGCATATTGACCACGTGCTCTAAGTCAACGGGGGGAACGTGCCATTTTAAGAGTGGTATGATATGCATTATAAACTCATGCCTAATGAGAAACAGTGCATAATGTCGAAACTACTTATATACATATGTTAAAATTCAATTTTCAACTGTTTCGCAATCAAAACAATTGTATTTGATAATACTTTCGGAGATTTTATCCGCAAAATTGTCGATATTTACGCATCAAATATTCTCCGCTTAGAAAGCTTTGGAGCAAGGAGCAACATGTACGTTGTCTATGATATTGTTGACAAGAAGAGAAAAAGCTGATCATGATTTAATATATCCATTAGTAATAGCTAAAATAAAAAATAACCACTCGATTATAATGATTTAGGAAATAGAAAATAGGAAAGAGAACATAGGAAAATCACTAAAACAAGTTGTTGGCAATCGAAAAATTTCAACATCTAACTGATTATTTCAATAACTTATATTATTATATTCCGATATTTCAATAACTTTATATGTATAATTTATTACGCATGTGCTTAGATATAATATAAGCATGTTTATTCTGTCTCAAGTCTCAAAATTACGAGCCACTATGATTTACTAAAAATATTGATTTCCTCTATGTCCTTGGAACTTCATAATGACGTCTGACATATCTAACTTTAAAATGGTGCATGGACTATAAAAACTATCATTGCGTTCATTGTTGTGCTCATGATATCTTTGGAATTCTTGGTTTGGTTTGGTAATTTTTGTGCTATCGGTGTTGCTTTCTACGGTCAGACTGATACTAAAAAAAATTAAGCTCATTATGAGCAGAGCCATCTCAACGGGAAAAGTAATGCGTCAGCATATATTCGGTAAGTTTTTCCCGTAATGCGTGGAAGCATTACCGATTCATACCCTGTTTATTTATTTTTAACATTGCATGTCCTAGGCTGGCAAGGCATACACAAGGGGAAATTTGAGCTTCCAGTTTTATATAAAAATAACTTTTTCCAAAGCCCGACATAGTATTCTCGCATTTCCGTCATCTAGGATGAATACGAGTTGAAGCTTACCTCTGCATGACCCGGAATGTGTGAATATTGCATACTGAGTATGACGCTCATTGGAAATTCCAATAGCGTTTTCTTGCAGCTACTAGGGGTAATTGCTGCTCTTGTTATTCATACATTTTACTTACCCGTGAATATTGGAAATGCCCTGAAATTTTCATCTTTCCGTTTTTATAGCACACTACCCATAGCCGATGTACGCTCGCAAGTTCTTTTCTCCTTATTTTCTCCTCATGGGCCAGTCATGGACTTTTGGAAAACCCCTTGCAAGCAGATTACATTTGCTTTGCTAAGAATGTTTGCTTCATTAATTTTGCCAAAATACATTACAGCGATTTCCGTTGGGATTTTTCCAGAGCAAATACTAGTTTGCTGCCGTGTGCATATAGTAATCTCCATCGTTGTCAAGTATAGCCTGGTATCTTCTTGGCATACTTTCAACCAGCCTTTCTGCGTCGTCCATGACCTAAGATGCCAAATTTCGCGAATACTACGGACCAGTTGCCTCAAATTGTGGAGGGACTTTCCGGTGGAATGGCTTTTCATAAACCTTTGAATAAAGTTTTAAATAAAATAAAAATTAAAATAATATATTTGATGGGATCGGCATCTGGAGATTAGGAAGGGTAGTCTATTATTGTGCCATTTTCTTCTTTCCAGAACTTGTACAGTGGACTACAGTTGACCATATCTTCTTTTAGGGCGTAATTTTCGTTTTTTCAAGAGTCCATGTTTGCATATCTGGAACATCTGTTCATATCTGTTTAGCAGTACACCAAGCTTGCTTCAGGCGAACCCACCCCCAAAAAACTGCTTTATCGAGACAACAACCTTGGTTCGATTCTCGATCCATATTTTCGGTAGGTATTTTTCTATGTGTTTCTCAGAAATACGTTTGCTTCCTTTATATGCCATTCAATTACTCAAAAAGCTACTCAAAAGCCTTAAGCGCCGGACACAATGATCCATCCGATTCCATTCCAGAATAAACGTCAAAGTTGGCGGCATAGAAAATGTACGAGACTGAACACTTAATGATAACGAGATCGATCACTTAATGACCAGCTTTCAAATTTTTTGGTTCAGAAGAGTATTGTTATTGATACAAAAAAAAAATTTGGTCTGGTTTTTGTTTATACAAGGGTACAAAGCTTATTAGAATTCCAAATAACTATAGAAAATTGCTATCCATTCTAAAATAATCACGCATAACTGAAATTTCAAAACTACAAGTAAATTGTCGCACACTAAACGGAATGGAGACTATGCGTTCAGTTTGCTGGAGTAGACATGAGCTGGAGAGTGCTGGATCAGAATGGAATGTGCTGGAGCATTGTGGCCCGCGCTTTACTTTGCTTGCTCGTAATCGCTGACTTCAAGCCCCGTTCGGAAAAGTCATGAATATTTTTGTGCACTTTATACAGCTGATTCGACTTTAAAACATTCACAAATATGTATGTACATACATGCATATGTATTTCGTTTTTCATTTTACTGTTTTCAGCTGTGGAGTACGGTAATTTTGACACTTTCAAGTGCGAATATAAAACTACCACTTCGTAACGCTTTACATACTTTTCGCTGATTTTGGTTTAGTTGCGCTCACTAAAAGATTTCGAGTGACAGTGAAACGAATTAACTCTTGTGTTCTAGTCCTCTTATAAGTCATGAAACCTAAAAAAGTACATATATACATATGTATTTTCTACCTTAAACAAATGCAATTGCTTTCTTCTGACATAGACCGTACATAAGTTAAATACTTATACTAATTTAAGTTCCAATGATCATCGTCCTGCGGAGTTTGTTCGATATGCAGAGCTTTGCTGCTCTCTAGAGATTTGCCGCCCCGCGCAATTGACCCGATTGCCCTGCGGCAAAGAAGGCACTGATTATGTGCCATTTTTTATTTTTTTCCAATTCATATTATTGCTTTTTGTTCCTCTGGAACATGTTTATTTTTTGTGTGTTCTCTGGAATTATTACTTTCATTTATTAATTCAATGGCGCAAATATCCGTAAACACAACTCAGAATACTTGTTCTCATCGATTTTTTTTTGCGATTACTTACTTACCACTGCAAATCGCAATATTGAGTGAACGTATCCTTCAAAATAACAAATCCGAAAATGTGCATTTCCAGATTCGATTTAAATCTCGAAAGGAAAGCATTCAGCGCGGTTGTGTGAATTTTGGAAACCCCAAATTCTCACACCATATGATGCCGGGTAAAAAAATGCATAATATCACTTATTTGATTAATTTTAAAATTAATTAACTAATTAGCTGTGAAAACATTTTTTTCATATCGAAAATTTATTTAATTACTTTTAAATTTTTTTCCGATAGTCAAAGACCAGTATCAAACGAAATTGCATTTATATGACAGCAACAGCAATAAATTTTAAGATGAAGTAGCGATATTAGATCAGACTTAATGCAATTAAGGGGAGAATAAAACTATTCTCTTAGTGACTCAATTTACTTATCTGATTTATCAATCTAAAGGCCACTAAAATACACTGTTAAAACTGTTAACAGTCGACTCTTATCTCAGTTTTTTTCATTAAAGTATGCTCAACACGAACTGAACCAAGAATAATTTTCAAAGTATTGTTCATTGGTTTCCGATGGCAATACCATAATTCACTCTATATCTACCCTCAATTTTCGTTAAAGATCCGTTTATAAGAAAGAGGGGCTGAATTGACCGGTCAAGGGAGACAACTATTCATGACTCTCTTCGATGGGCTACAAATAAAATTTATAATTGAATTGCGGGTTTCAAAAGTGATGGTAAGTACTGGATATTGTTTGCCACACTAGAATGTACCTACCCATTCCTTCGCATACATTGATTCATGAACCTTTCAAATGGGTCGACGTTAAATTAATTGACTGCGGGCTTAGTTTGATTATATGTGGTAGGCATGCAAACTTGTGGTCGATGTAGATATGTGTCAATTGGAATATACGGGTTCGTTTCAATGGTAGTTTCCTTTTGTATTCTGATACGATAAGATACCGAGCTTATAATTAGTCGGTGCTATCATGAAACAATAATCTGAAATTTTGGAATATACGAAAAATCTGCAATATGTGAGTTTATCCTTTTGCTAAATATCCTTCGAATCGCTGACATAAAAACATTTCTTCTCTTCTTTTAGCAATCAATTAGAAGGATAGTCCTTCAAAGAATAATAATCTGAAACATATATTTTCCAGATTATTGAAAAGCCGAATCTTTTGGCGAGATATTGCCATTATTTGCTATGCTATTTCACTGTGGAGAGAATTAAATATGAAAAGTATCAAGTTCTTCAAATTATGAAAAAAAATTCTGCACAAAACCACATTAAGACTGAAAGATAAATATTCAGACATTAAGAAAAAGGAAATAACGAATACTTAACGTGGTGAGGCATTCATACCATTGACGATAAAAATAAATCCATCCGATGCAGGATATTAATGATTCTAAACAAAATACCAAAGACAAAAATCAAGTAATAAATTACACGATTATTTCATTTCAGCTTTGTCATTGCGAAGAAAAACGGTTAATTTGCCATGAATCATTTTTTTCTCCCCTGGACCTAAATTTTTAATCGAATAGGTGTATCTATAAATAGATCGATTGAAAGGGTTTAGAACGGAAAATGATGCAGCGTCATTGACATGGCTAGGTTGTAGGAGTGTTATGGAATGAAATTCTCGTTTTGATCAAAAATTATTTTCGACACTCAGGTAGGCAGGTTAAAAAATGCCGCTGGCCTGCATCATCGGACAATAAAAAATCGATCTCGTTATCATCACAAACCCTTCAACAAAATGATTAACCAAACTCCACGACGAGTTCGAATGCAACCAAATAGCAAAACATATGTTCGTTTCCATTTCGGGTTGGACCAGTGAAAACTCGAAAATTTTCTCAATTTAACTTAGAACAATTTACCACCTGTTCTAATGTCCCTTCTATGAACTAGAGTACAGTCTCTCAGAGGCTTTGTTGCTGTTGTTGTTGCGTCGGCCGGTTGGCCGGCCCTTGGCTATTATAATCCGATTACCGTCAAACATCTGCTATGAGAGAAGTCTTTGCACCAAATTCATCATCACAGGTAAACAGTGCTCGGAGCTAGGTGGATACTGTACGGGAATGGAAGAAAGTCTTAACAAGGTGTGACTCGTTTTTTGAACGAGTGAAAGGAAAAGGAGTTTTCAGTATTGACTTACAAACGAGAAAATCGGTTAGAGATTTGAAAAAGAGGTTGTTTTGAACTTATAATCTGGATTTAGTTGGGTTCGACATTGTTGTCATAATGAAGTTGTGGGATTTAATAAGTCTACGTAAAATGGTTTGTTCAGGATTTGATACAGTTTTTCTTAAGGCATGGTAGTTTTGTCCAAGAAATCGCATTAGGGTTGAATGATTTTCATCTAATACACTGGTTTTAGAAACTTTTGTACTTTCGATTTACTCAGGGACGAATAATCTAAGCTAAACATATGAAGGATTTTCGTAGGATGATATATTTTCTTTGGTAATAATCAAAAAGTTATAGCATACTTAGATGCTGCCAGATGTTGGAGGCAGTTTTTGTGGCAGTCAAGTGGGGAAGAAATTAAATAAATAACGTGAAACTATTTTTTAACATGATAATGGACATTTGAGCTGTGCCTTTGGATTCTGCCCTTTTCGGAAACTCGCTTATTTCAAAATATAATTTGTAGCTGAGCTCAGTTACTTATTAAACATGGATGTTAAAGAGACAAGTCGGTACGTGCTCGGGTAACATTCTTAAGGGGTTACACCACAGTAGAAATTTCAGAAAATTGATTTTCTTTTTATTGGCTTAAAAAATCCTTTGAAACCTCTAGAATAAGAGGCAAATGGTTTCAAACCTGCTGGAAATCGATTTCAAAGAAATTTCGAGCACTTTTCCGACTCTTCCCGACTGCTCGAAAATGACTACCTGCGATAGATACGACACTTGCTCATTGGGTACAGCATTATGTCTTATCCTACGATTTCCAACTTCTCTAATACACTAATATAAGTCGTTAGAAACATTTTCAAGCATGTTGAACACGAAGTTCAGTAGTACAGTGTCCTTTGATGTTGAGAGAAGACGTAAATTTTGCGTGAAATTTATTCGAATTACGATTTTTTTGCAGTGCTAATTTCTCACACGTTATTTGTAGCTTTTACATTTATGTGAGTTACAATGAGTGAAAAGAAAGTGTATGCAAGCCTTAAAAGCTCAAAAATATCGTATAAGACGCGGCGACGGACCAATGTGACGAAACGACGACCGTTGAACAGATATAAGGCGGAGGAAGATTCGGCCGGTGTCAGCGATTTGGCAAAAAAATTGAAAGTGGATTTTGACGTTATCGATGTATAAAGTAAATTTGGTTATTGATTGAAGGTAAAAAAAAATTAAATGATCAAAATTTTTTATTTTATCATACTTGAAACACGAGTCAAAACTTTAAACGCGTTTTTCTCGAAACACGTTTTTTCAAATCGGCACGCAGCATAACTCAAACAATTTTCTATTTTTTCACTCCAAATTAATATCACGTCTTTAAAACAACATTCCGCGTAGAAATACGTAGCCGATTTTCAATAAGTAAATATCTCGACTTTTTAGCTACAAATAAGTGCCGGTTTTTTTGAAGGAAAACGCACTTTTTTTTCAAATGTTCGCCAATTTTACAAAAATAAATATTTTCAAAATCCCCTACGTATTTCTCTAGCTATACTAATGTTCTTTAAGAAAATTTGTTTTATTTTGTTCCAGATTAATTTTTGGTGCACTTCTACTGCGTGCCGCGGAGCCCCTCCAATAAAAACCGTTCCGCAGAAACGGCTGTTGGGCAGCCATTTTGTAATATTTTTTAATTAACCAATTTTTTTAAAAAACTTCAAAACATGCTTAACCAACATCCTTAAAGAGAATTACTTTTTTACTTTCCCTTCCACTTAAAAAAAAATCGCAGAAAAACGTTAAATTTTCCTCTCTACTGTGGTGTAACCCCTTAAGAGAGAAAAAGGAAAGTTTTTTTTTGCTTTTCTATCAATTATTTAAAATGAAAAGGTGTTTGAAAGTGTGGAGTAGTTATAGATTTATAAAAACTCAGTTTGGAACCAGTTATTGCTAGCACGGTCTCAGAAGAGACTATAATGGTGGTATCGG
This sequence comes from Nemotelus pantherinus, assembly GCA_963978885.1. NCBI lineage: Eukaryota > Metazoa > Arthropoda > Insecta > Diptera > Stratiomyidae > Nemotelus > Nemotelus pantherinus. Next base: position 6,023,135 of record OZ022263.1, read on the forward strand.
AAGTAATAACGATTGACCTTCTAGCGTAACAATGCAAGGAAAGGTACCTCTTTCGCTCAAAGCTGGGCAGAACTGATGCTCTAACGCACGCGCGTATGCTTACCCTCCAACTTTGGCAACAACGTTTGAGTGAAAGTGGTAAAGGACGCTGGATGGCTAAGCGATTTGGTTCTATTGAATCTTGGCTTAACCGAAGCCACGGAGAGATAAACTTTTACCTTTGTCAATTCTTGGCAGAGCTCGGTTTTTCCTCTCTCTAGCAGTAATAACTGCCAACTTCAATCTACTTCACACTCTGAACTACGACAGATAGCTAATATGTGATCACTCTGAAGATTTGAACTTTTCAAGCTATTTAAATAATAACGAGAAAATAAATGGATAAACCGAGTTTGGTTGAAAACAATTTAGGTGCCGCCTTTCTTCATGTTGACTTTAATGGCTGTACCTTATGGTTTACCTGAGAGCAAGGTTTTCCTGTATTAAATTTGGATGGGAATGTAAAAAAACTGATTAGAGTTGAAAAGAAATTAGAGGAATCTTGGGAAGCACAAATGTTTGACATACTTTTATTCAACATATCAAACTAAGTTTTTTAAATTATTATTATTATTTTCAGTACCTCGGCCCAAATACACTTTTGGAAACTTTTTGATACATTTTTACCAATATTAGGTCTGTTCCCGTCCTTCAGCAAACTGCAGCAGTAACACAATTTGGCAGCTGGCTTCTTTTTGCTGCAAAATTTGGATTGCAGCAAAAGTACAAAAACGACTTGCTGCGAATCTATTTTAATATATTATAATAGATTCAAGTACGGGAACAGACCTATGGTAACACTTTTTGAAGAAATTTGATTCGGCGGAAAATTTGGGAGTTCGAACACTGCTCATCACACATTCTTCGTAAGTTTGAGACGCCCCTTTGAGTCCACGATCGGACTGGTAGCGACGATCGTGGATGCAATGCTGCAAAACAAGGGGAGCTGGCGCGCAGTCTCAACATACGTTGATGAAGTGCTGCGCATAAAGGCGGCTTTAGATATGCGGTGTTTGTCAAATACCGAGCACCTAGTTTGGCAAACTTCACATGTGTGGTTGGGTTGCTCGCCTAGTGCTTGCCCTAGGCCAAGCACAAACATTCGGGTGCTCGCTATGCCCGTAGTTTGTCGAACTTTCAACTCACATCAAAGTAGACGAGCACTGTGTCGGATCCCCGCAGCTCGTTCATCTTCCAGTTTTGGTGAACATTCGGCAATGCCCGAATGTCTAATTCACTGTGCTTGTCATTCCGCAAGCACCAAGCCAAATTACTTGACTAGGTGTTCAGTATTTGGCGAATAGGAGGTGTTTGACAAACACCGCATATCTAAAGCCGCCTTAAAGCGATTGGAGGGTTGCCTTACCGACCTATGAGCTATGGTAGTTTCTGAAGTCCGTGATTACCGATAGGTGAGTCAGCACGACCAGGTTGAAGCAGTGCTCAATTTTTAAAACTTGACAAAAGGAAAAGGGAGAAAATGATGCTGGTTGAACAAAATCGTGGAACCGATTCAACTGAAATAACACTTTTTCGTAAAATGTTCACCAAATATATTTGCCAAAAAATATTTTATCTACCTTTCGTTTTTAAACCCTGAATTTCAGTTAAAATCTGGAATGAAATGAACTAGAATTGCTTTTCACGCCATAGGGTTAGCGATTTTCAACTAAAATTATCACTCAAGTCACTAAGCATTGCACTAAGGCCAAATATTAAATATTAAAACATTTTTTTAGATTTTAGATGTATTTCAATTTCTTGACAGATATAGATGTCTCGAGACTTGATTTTCTCTCTTCTTCAGTGCCTTTCGTATGAAATAATGCAGAATAATCGTTTAAAAGCATTTTTCTTGAACATTTTTCTTCTACTTTCTTGAATAGTTTAAGCTACTTTAATATATTTATTCCACTGTTTCAGTCAAAACAATTGCCGAAGAATTAGCTTAAATTGTGTGAAACCTAGTTTCATTGATTCACTCGAAAATTTTGAATTGGATGACGAGCATTTAGTTGTACATTACAACATTTAAACAACTCAAAGCGAGGTTACCGTTTGATGATTGTATTTTCAAATAAAGTGAATTTTTGTAGCCAAAAATAGCTCTTATCAGCTCAAAGCGAACAAATTCGGTGCTGTTAAAAATTTGTCGAAAAGAGCTGGGTGTGGGAAATTTTTTATAAATATCGAATGAATAAATTTAGGAAAATTTATTGCAGCTAATAGTAGAGGAGCTTTAGAGAAAAAAAAATATTAAAGACCAATAACATTGAAGATGCATGCATGTTTCCTCGTTTAGCCAAGATTTCCAAGTATGCTTTTGTTTTGTCACATTCAAATGCAGAGTCGGAAATAATTTTCTACATTGTAACAGACGTCAAATAGAATTAGAGATTGAGAATAATATTGTTGCATCCGTTCAAGTTTTCAGTTTAGAACTGCTGGAAGACAGTTTAGTTTACATTATGTACCAAATCTATTTGATTAGTTCGAAAATGAATGCAATATAAAATAATAATAAAATAGGCATATCTCTTTTTCCTTACATAAATGTATGGTTTTTTTCTTGGCTGTAATGAATTAAACATATACGAGTATGAGTGCCCAAAAAATATGAAACTACTGTTTTTTTCTTAGAAATATTGAAATTAATTTGATTTTGATGAATAAAAATCGTTAATTGTTCTCTGGTTGTCTCAGGGAAAATTTGTGGGAGTTCACGTCAAAAGCTGAAGGAAAATCGAGCATAAAATTCCCACTTCGAAGGAATTTCAGCCACGGAAACTTCACAACATTGGTCCCGACTCGGAACTTCGTGAGCTTGTAGAAGGTCTTTTTTTAGTCAGTCAAACCTCACATACCCCGTGGTGATAGGTCACTCGGGAATCTGGTAAGCAGATTTTTTTGGTCGTCTACACCAGGGGAAAATAGTAATGAAATTCAAATTGAAGCAATATCCCAAAACCAATAACGGGCTCTGCACATTTCTTCAGGAATGAAAAGTGTTGGTGGTGGGGGAGAGTAAAAACTGAAAATTAATCGTAGAATAATAAAATGGGACTGGGGAAGATAAAGCATTTACATATTAAAAGAATTTCAGTGATTGTTTTGATGCTACCATCTGACCATTCACTTGGGGCCTCGATCAAATAATCAAATCGTAGACAGGTGGTCACGGCGCAGATCTGTCGGGCATCACTGTGTTAATATGTTACTTCAAAAGAAACACAGTTTAATTAAGTTCATCCAAATGAAGGAGATAAAGATTAAGATAATTGTGTATATAAGTCTTGAAGTAAATTCTGACACGCACAAAAACTTAAATTAAAACTTAAAACCAATGCTGCATCGAATACCGCTTGACAACATACTACTAAAAAAAATTAAGTGAATATTAAACTAGTCAAAACAAAAATCAAATGCTTCGCTGCAAAGTCTTAAAATTTTAAATACAACAACAGCTGCTTTTCATTTTTATGCGATATGTATATAATCTCATGCTTGCTTCGACAACCCTTCTTTTTAGAGCCCTGATGGGTTGGACTTTGATAGGTGACAGTTTCTGGGCTCTATTATAGTGTACGTAATTTACGTAAAATTAACCCAATGTAGATATATATAACTTGAAAATGAAAGAATCTCAATTGTGGCTTATATATATATATATATATATATATATATATATATATATATATATATATATATATATATATATATATATATATATATATATATATATATATATATATATGAATAACTCACTAGGTTCTAAATTAAAATTAATAGCCATCAAAGATAAAGATTATATTAACTTCATTCTTAGAATACTTTTACAATTTTAACTCCGGATCGGAATCTTCTCCTTATTATAACTCTGATTATTATAACTAGATTCCAGGAAAGAAAGCCAAGTACATTTCATAACTTTTCATATTCAGAAAATGCATTCAGATGTCAACGAATCATTAGCATCAAAGATTCTTCAAATCATTTAGCGCATAAATAATAGGTCGCTTTGTTTGTTGTTTTCTAGCTACTAAAGAAGACTCCAAAAACCAATTTACAAACTATTTGCTATCCTTCCTTTTAGGATACATTGATAAACAGCTCTCAGCAAACAAATCAGAACAAGAAAAACAAGAGGACGAAAAATATAATCAAAACACTACAAAAAAACTATGGCAAACTTCTATCAAGGTCATGCAAAGCTCACAATTTCTTGTTCACGGGCTCTGAACTAACGAAGCCAAATAAATTGATGCATTGAAACATGTTCAAAACAATGAAATCTTGAAAAATATCTAAAAACATATGAATCACTTCATATAGAAAATAACAAAATATTATCATGAATTTGGTTTGAGTAAGAAGAGTAAAATAAACAATCCAACTTAATCTTTTTCTCGAAAGAAAGATACGAGGGATGATAACGGTTGACGCACGTACGATGACCCACGGTGGGCGCAATAAATGATTACAGTATTTGAGCTTCGTTTCATGGGGAAATCGGAAATCAAAAGCAAAATAAATGATAAGTGGGCCAAACAAACAAACAAACAAACTCTTCTATCATGTTTACTATTACATTGAAATTCCGCCGAACACGAATGTAAAAAAATTAAATTACATTAATAATTATTTTAGATGTTTGTGATAATATGATGAAGAAAATTCCAAGGCTTAGCTTTAATTGAAAAATTACTCTGATATGTTCAATACAACCCTTTTTTGTTTCAAGCATTTAAAATTTGGAAATTCGGGACTGATCCAATAACAGTAAACATTTAATTTGACTAAAATCAATAACAGTAAACATTCAATTTGACTGGACTACTAATGCATGTGCCTGCAAGAGATTGAACAAAAAAAGTAAATGTGAAGCAGATATTTTAGATTAAGAGCTGAAAAGTTTTAAAGCTTGCTATGAATTGAAGAGGCTCTGATTAATAACAATAGCGTTGGGGTATGTTGGAAATAATTTGATAAATATAGATTGTATTATAATAATTATAATACAGACAAAATATTAAGGTTAAATACCAACTCGACAGAATTAAAGATTTAAGAAAACCTTATTTAAGCCAACACATATGTATTTATCTAAAAAGAATTCGCACAACCTACAAATCAATGCACCAATTATACCAATTTTCAATTGTCTGGGAATTGGACGATATGTTTGGTGATACGTTGATGCACGCGGACCGTGCATACTTATCCTTCGAAATAATGCCCTGCAAAGCTTATTGGTTACTCATAGATTTGAAAACTCTTCACTTTCAGCAGCTCTTCTTCGGGGAAAAAAAATCACGAGAAATATATAAATGCAATCATCTTTAACTCTTTAACACTTGCAAACAACTTTCAGCTTCATATCAAATTCCTCCTTCAAATCTATGAGCATACATTTCTCAGTTCAAACCATATTTATAAATCTGGGGGCTTGTTAGGATTCGAATTCCAATATCGGCTTTCATATGATATCGTATTTTTGTAGTTTGATTTGCACGAGAATCTATTATATATCACTATTTGCACTCCAACTTCGGAATGAAAATTTCGATGGCGAGTCATCTAATCCAACAGCTTATTTGTGGCCGACTTGTGATCTGCTGGCAGATTTTTTAGTTCCGAATTTGCTTTTTTTGTTGGTTCTATTGACCTGCATAAGTAAAACCTGGTCATCGGGTACCCTGCGTGAAACCCTACGTTATAAATCATTATGTTGCCCATTATTTTGAAACTGGTCATATAGTATTCTTACAAGAATCTGCTTATCTACTGGACATATCAAATTTGAATGCTTCTTTCTTTGTTTCTTCCGGCCATAGAGTCAATTTCAGCAAGAAACAACGAAATTTCAGGTCATTTTTTTAAATTAAAATTTTTATTTGGGCAATTCATTGCAAATGTCTTGGGAACCTGAAGTGGGTTTAGCTTATTCGAATTTAGTTAAACAGAGAAATCAAAGTTGAAAAGGGGAATTAAAGTTGAAATGGGGAATTAAAGTAAAAAGTTAAAGTAAAGTTTAAAAGAGGAATTTAAGTGAAGAGGGGAATGAAAGTGAAAAGGGGAATTAAAGTTAAAAAGGGAAATTAAAGTCATAAGGGGAATTATATTTCGACAAAGGAGTAGTTCATGAAACGTAATTCCAACCATTGACAAAATGTAGGATTTTACGAATTCCGATATTAGAATTTGGATCATAACAGACCCCCTGACAACACTCCATTGCGGAGTGTAATCAGGAGTGTAACTAAAATTTTCTCAAAAAAACTATTCATGTTATGCACTTTTGTAGCAAAAAATAAAAACACGCATTTAATTTCGATTTGTTTAAATATTTCGTTCATTTTCCTTTTGTATTTACAAAATAATTACAATTTTTTTCAATAATTACAATAATAGTTCAATAAGAATATTTATTATCAATAATTAAACATTTTCCATTCTCATACCATTCATTCCAAGTAACATAGAAATAAAAACATTTAATCTTAAAAGTATCTTGTTTTGAAATTTCAAAATTCAGCAAGTATTGTGTGGTTTATTAATTATTAGTGGTTTTTGAATCATTCTGATAAAAATTAAATTATTCGACTTCTTGTTAAGTACAAGAATCAGAGTTGTGTTTATTTAATCTGTTTTTTTTCTCACTGCATTAACCAGAAGACCTGATAGAAATAATGACAGAACTTGTACATTTTTCCATTTATAGTATGTAATTCATAATAATAATAATAGTATTATTGTTAACAATGTATAATGACCAAATCCTTTCTGTGGCAATGTTTCGATTCAAATTTTATAATTAATTATTTGCCGCACTAGCTCATTATATGGCATAATCTTTTATTTTTTGAATTGTTTTTTAAGTATCTTACATAGTTTTCGGTTTTTTGTCTGGAATAGCTTATTTTACAATATTAAGGTAACTTTTTCGGATTTTTTCGTTAAATATTTTAATTTAATACAATATTTTATGAATTTGGTTTTGTTTTAATAATTAATTAGTAAATTTAAGTAATCAGTCTAAAAGTCTCTATATGTAAAATTAGTTTTCAATGAGATCACGATAACGATGATGACAACGGGAACCAGAGATGTTGCAAGCGACCAGTAATGAACCTGTGACTGCCGTAGACGCCGGCTATCGATTTGTCGGTCAGCGACAAAGAAGTGCAATGGTACCTCGGATCATTCGAGGAACACGGTTCAGGAGGACATTCGCAGGGAGCGGTAAGCTTAAAATAATAAATTCGACTAAGGTTCCGCAACGTGTTCAGGAGGGGTTCGAGGTGATCTCGACTAAAGAGAATCACAAGAATCGGCACACTTCTTGCTCACGATCATATCACTTTTAGAGCCCAGTTGAATTCAATCATTTTTCAAATAAAAGGCATCTTCACCTGTAGAAGGACACTACTGTTCAGTATGAAAGTGAACACTAGTTGACTAGTAATGTGCACCAGTTACGACAAAGAACTGTTACGCCCATAGAGTTTGCGGCAACCGCTTGTCCAGACTATTCACATCGTTCAGCGATCCGCTTGAGTCGTATTTGGTCGTGCATCTACAGGGCTCGTATTTTTGAGTCGTGCAATTACAGCTCTTCGAATAATTACTATAGAGACTACTGGGTGGCGGGAGGTTGACATTTGCCGTACTCGAGCCAATACTGCCACCTCCTGCACCGGCAAGATTGGAGTTAAAGGAACCATTACAACTAGCATTCACTGGAGCTGCTGAGCAATACTTGCTTGCTGGACAGCATTCGCAGCTATTATCACCCGGCCCCGAATAATTTGCTTCAGAAGCACCACCCATGAGACAATTCGATGGAACCGCATATTCATGGTGATGCTTCCTGTCCAAAGTCTTCACGCTTAGGTCATTCCTTTGGATCACCCCGTCGCTGGCTGTGCTGAACTTGCAGGACGCTGCGTCGAAGGCGTTTCTACTGAAATCATTTATCGTCGCATAATTTGCACAATCAAAACGCTTCGGACACTCGGCAGCCCTAGGTGGTCCGTAGTCATGTGCCGTTGCGTAGATGTTGACAGCTGAGCGCTTAGCCAAGCAATGGTTCTTTCGAACATGCGGCAAAGCCATTCGCAACTTCTGCCAAAATTTCTTGTCGTCCCATTCGATGCAGGTGTTGTTCCGCAAGTAGTGTCGCATTTCAGGATCAATATCTCGCTGAGGAAGCTCACCGTACAAAATGAAAACTAATCTTCTTCGTCGCTTTAGAATTTCGTGAACAGCTGTCTTGAACTCAAATCGAGTCCATTCGTTGTATAAAAAGTTTTTGGATAGAACAATTATTGCTTGCTTAGAGCTTTCGACGGCCTCGATGATGGTGTCCGTGATGTAGGCGTTAACGTTGAAGTCGCGGTAATGCAGGCACAGTCGATAGCCTACATCGTTTTCCAAAGTACTGCTAAGGATCTGATTCACAAAGTGCTCGTCTTGTAAACTGTAGGTGATGTAGGCATCGTACAGCCTGTCTTTATCGTAACTATCGACAAATGCAGAAGATTTGTAGCACAGACTCCAGAAACAGTTCTGATGCGCCCAGATGCTGAGCTCGTGGCGATAGCAGAACATCCCCAATATCAGCCCGAAGAAACCGATGAAAGCACAAGTTGCAACTAGCAATAAAGGTAGCATATCCTCAATTTCACTAGCTCTTACGAAGGGTGAGATGCCATCACGCAATGTGCACTTGGTCCCGTTTTTTTCCTTCAATATGCTAGTCAAATTGTTGTAGATGCAGGCAATTCGGTTCGCGTCGATGATTTTATCAGCACTGTTTTCCAAGTAGCTCCGGAATTTCGATAGGTAACCACACTCACACGACCACATATTGTCAGCCAGACCCACCTCCACCAAGTATGGATTATGGCTCAGCTGCCAAACTTCAAACTGTGTTAGCCTGTTGCCATCCAACCGCAGCACTTCCAGCTTTCGCATGCCGTAAAACGTACGATTGCCTATGAAGGATATTTTATTGTTCTGCAAGTAGAGCTCGCGGAGGTTTTCCAGATTCGTAAACTCAGTACCTATGAGCTTGTGGATTTTGTTTTCCTCGAGATGAAGAATCATCAGCCGTCTCAAACCACTGAACGTTGTATTGTAAATGAATTGGATATTTGAGTTGTTAGCATAGAGGACTATGAGGTTCTTTCGCCCGATGAAACTGTGTCCTGACAGCTCGGTCAAATCGTTGCCGTCAATGTACACCTCAGTCGTGTCCATCGGGATGTTCGTGGGCATATCGCTATACCCAGCACCGGAACATTCCACCACATTCGTCGACCAGCTCTGATCATGGAAGCAGGTGCAGTTGTTTGGACATGTCATCTCACAATCACACGCGTCAAAGTCACAGCAATGGCACAGAGCGAAGCAATGAGTTTTGTACGTGCACAAAAAATGCTTCGGCTCGGCATCGACCAGGGAGATGTAGGCTCGTTCGCGGTTGTTCAAGAGTTTGCAGTAAATTGTCTCCAAATCCATGACACGCGGATATTGACGAGAAGCCAAATGGTTGATCTTCTGTAGCCAATCAATGTTGCAGTCGCAAACAAACGGATTCCCACCAATGTAAAACTCTGGCAACAGTCGATGGTCAGAGACTGGAAGGATTCTCATAGCTTTGATGTCGAGCGATTGAATTTGATTTGCATAGAGGTCAACTCGTGTTAGATTCGTTTTGTGCATGAATGTATGTGGTTCAACAGAAGTGATCAGGTTGTCGTTCAGGAAAAGTAATTCAATACTGTTTGGAATAGTTGCAGCATTTACTTTTGTTAACCGGTTGAAGCTTGCGTCCAGGGTTTGAAGCCTCAGTTGACTGTCGAAGTTTAGTTTGTTTGATAGCTCTGTGATTTCATTCTTATGCAAATCCAGCCACTGCAATCCAAACGGTATCTGTGCATAGTCGAAATGCTCCAGCTTGTTGTCAGACACGTTTAGCCACAACAAACTCGGCATGTTTGTGAATAGTCCGCTCGTGTCTGTCAATTCGTTACCATCTAACCGAATTGCCTGAATGCTTGAGGTCATTTCAAAAGACCCTGGCTCTATCAGTTGAATTCGATTGCGTGCTAAGTTAAGAATTTGCAAGTTAGGCAAATCCTTGAATGCATTCGCCGTGACGTTTTCAATATAATTTCCGATTAGTCGAAGTCCGTACAAATTGCCAAGACCTCGGAAACCGGCATCTTCTAGCACGGAAATCATATTTTCTCCCAGGTCAACAGTCCTCAAAAAGCGCATATTCCTTAACGCCAACGGCACTGATTTCAATTGATTTCCATTCAAATTTAAGTCCTGCAAGGAGCTACAGTTCCGAAAAGATTCGGGGTGGACGCCAATCAACGCGTTATTATCCAGAGACAGCAACGATAGAACGTACAGGCCATTCAGTGCGTAGGCGTCTAAATATTTCAGCTTATTATGTGACAGTAGGAGCGTGTGAAGGTTATTCATCGGAGCGAACGTGTCCGCAGCGATATTGTCCAGTTGGTTGTAGCGCAAATTCAGTATCTGTAGGGTGTACAGGTCGCTAAATATTTCCGGTTCCAATTTAGTTATTTTATTGTGCGATAGATTCAGCAGAACTAAACGAATCAGTCCGACAAATGTATTCCGGTCGATCCATGCGGACGTGATTTGATTAAAGGACAGATCCAGTGCCTGGAGCTGCTCCAGATTCGAGAACAATTTCGGCGACAGGACACTTATCGAATTATTCTGTAAATAAATTTCCTGGATCGATTGTGATGGGTCGGTGAATAGTTCCGATGGGAGTGCTACAATTTTATTCGAGCTCAAATTCAACACCTGCAGATTTTTTAATCCACTCAGAGCCTTATCGCCCACCATCGAGATTTCGTTATTGTTCAACGTGAGATGCTTCAAACGTCGCAAGACACCGAAGCCGTTGGCCGGCAATAAAACGAAATGGTTAAAAGAGACGTCCAATGTTTCCAGATCCAGAGCACAAGGCGGGGGAGACGCAATCTTGGACGGTAGAGCAGAGGGTCCATCAGGAGTTTTATTGTTATTAGTGTTACTGCTAGTGCTCGAGTTCTCATTCTTGGGCTTGTCACGGAATCCCAGCTCGTTAACATCCTGCAGGCGATTGTCACTCATGTTGAGCAACATGAGACCACCTAGTCCGCAAAACAAATTCTCCGGCAACGACCAGATGTTGTTTTGGCTCAAGTCTAATTTCACGAGATTTTTCACCGGGGCAAATGCATTTGCCTCAATGTCAAGATTCAATGCAGGCCAGTTTATGTTGTGTGTGCGAAGCGTGAAATTCCGTAGTTCGTTCAGGCCAAACAGGACATCTTGTGAGAATTTCGCAATTTTACAGTAGTCCAGGGACAGCTCCTTTAATTTACTCAGATGCATGAAACCGCGCGGCTCCAGGGAACTTTTCGCCATTATCTCGTCGTTGCAGATTACCGTTAGGGATGCAGTATGTTCCATGGGAATCACACTGAAATTAGTTGTATCGAATTCGCTATTAACCGTTCGCAGCGTACACGTCAGTGCAATGTCGTTTTCGTCGCCCAATTGTCTATAGTGGCAGTCATCGGGGGCATCGTACCGCAATACGTTGGACGTGTCAAAAGTGGGCTGGGTATTCTCCTGACCCTGAGATGACAAGGGCTGCGACCCGACCAAGGTCGCATTGCTAAAGACTGATATGGTGACAAACACAAAAATCGCAGCCGCTGAAAGCGATGTTGCAAGAGACGAAGGCATCGCGAAGGATATTCAATTGAAAAACTAGTAGACTTTTGATGAGTTCTTGAGTTTGCTGCCCTGTCAAAGTCGTTCATCCATTCTACGGTTGTCACTTATAATTTGTTCGCACGACAAAATTCACATGCACACGTTTTCCACTATTTGCCTATAGGCTGCTCTTTTGGCCCGCTTTTCACTGCTCTAGTACACAGTCGCACTAAATTTCATGGGTGGTATGTGGGGGAGTATACAGGAATTTCCCAAGAGGAATCTTCGCTCAGTTTTCACTTAGGTCCGTGGTAAAACAACAACAATTTGATATATTTGCACTATTAACTATCTACAGGTTTGCGAGAGCACTTTATTACAATAATCATTCACAATCACTAAACGTACCAAACAATGAATATGTTTGCTATGGTTTTACTTGGGTAACGCGTGAAGTTTTCTAAACTATTTTTCTACATCTAAAAATCCGTTCCCACGATATTCACACGCACAACTGGCGTACTTTCACGCGTTTCTTCTTCGACGATTCGTTTGAGACTGAATTAACCACTAGCCGATCTACCCCTTATATCGTTCGAGGACCAAATGGAATGGAAATCAATGCTGCCGGACTGTTGGATGGAACTCCGTGCGAGACGCATGTTCGGCTATGCTCGGCGTTATCCTTTCGGAATCAAGGATACGAGGAAACCCGACAACTGGCATGATGGTGAGTTTTGTAGCGATAACTGGCTCTATGCACGTTTTTCCTTTGGGCGCAAGGAAGAGGAGTCATTCAAGAGTAGTGAGAAGGGATCGAGTTGCCATACCTTTGGTGAATGTTTTTTCGATTACGATATCTCTTACGATATTTTTGTTCGGGGGAAGATATGTTCGTTTGAATACTTCGAAAGACTATCTACTGTTGCTTGCCGGAGATTGTAAATGATGTTTTGTATCGTTTGTTCTGGGAGCCAGAGAAAACAGAAACCAGAGCATACAAGTGTTTATTAGGGTCATCGCAGTCGAAACGAACTGATTATCATTTGTCTGGGTGCAGTGCACTTCATGGCCTGAAAAATTCTTGGACGTGTTGATGCTAATATTACACGCTTCATTGCAAGCATGAGCTTATCAGTTGAGATTGAAATAAAAATTTATATTGATTTGTTGAAACAAACTGACGCAATTGCCAGAGGTCAGATAAGCTACAATATAGGGTCAAAAATGTGTACATGAGACGATGATTCTTAATCACTCACTGAAAAATTGACTGTAAATATTAAAATATCAAAAGAGTATACAAAAGAAATACTATTGACAAATTTGAGAGCTGATAATTTAAAAATTCAAAATTAATAACAGAATTTTTAATGACGAGTTATTTCATAGTCTTCTAAGTCCAAACTCGTAAACACGTCACAAAACGTTTTCTCTCATTCTACTTTCCTCTCTTGACTTTGGTTAATACTCTCGCTGTGAAAAATTTTAAGGTGAGATCGCGCTTAACGACTGACAAAGTTATTTATTTCTCCACAAATTCTCCCCCTTAAATAGACTGCGCCTTAAAAATAAGTTCCACATACTCCTTCGAAAACTCGTTTCATTCCATCATCTTGGAAGCAGTCGAACATGGATCATGGATACCATTCTGACAACAACATAACCTACAACAATGCAGGATTTATATTCGATTAAAATAGAGTACACTCAGTAAACAACAAGCTGTGGTGCAATTTGCATCGGTGTCGGCTGGTATTTTTTTGGTCATGGTGGCTACATGAAAACAGGGGTGGGACCGATTGTTTCAAAGGCGACAGACATAGCGCCCACATGAAGGATACTTTCATATGATGTATTATGCGATGTTATTGACAGTGAAATTTACACGCTCTTATTTATTGTTTGTAAGGGTCACTTTATGGCTCCAGTATAGTTTTGAAGGGATGATTTTTTCGTGTAATGAAACTATTACTTTGGAACTAAATTTACTGTCTTATTTTGAAGGATTTTATGCTGGTTATAGGCAAGCATCTTTCAAAAAAGTGTCAATAATATAAAATCAAATTAACTGAATATTGTTTTTCTCTCAATGAACATGCAGAAGTAACGATGTCAGGACTAAAATAATTCAATCATCATGCTAGAAAATATTGCTGGTTCATTCTCTTACTAAAAGCTTGGACCTCTAGTTTTATAATTCAAAGTAGTAGCAGTCCCATTCATTGCCCACTCAGTCCATAGAATCGTATACCAGGGGATCATCATCATATCTTGGTCGTCCTTTTGTTCCTTATCGGGGTAGGTTAACACGGCGTAAATGTGATTATCCGAATAAATCACGACTGTATGCCACCCGCCCACCTTCACTTAGTCAAGGTTTGAGGTTGTTTCTCTGCCAGGATGATGACGACGGTGTTAGCGGCATGTGTGGTACCTATCACTGGACGGGCGTGGTGTTACACATATCTATACGGATTCAGAGCATCGTCCGACATTGGCATTCATTTGTGGGAAGAAGATGGGCCCTGGTTGGAGGGTTTGGAGTGTATCGAATAAATGGCGCAAAAGGTAATGGGGCTAAGGATTTACTACCTTGAAGTTGTTCGGTTTGCTGCACCGCTACAGCCAGAGTCATTCCCATTGCTCTTTGAACATTTTCTACTACAGCCGCTGTATAATTCAGAAGGGAAACAATTCTGTCAAGGACCCGAGTGCCGAGCCATATCTGATGTCGCCCGTTGCTTTTGATTTCCTTCTTGAGTCATAGAAATTCGAGTGGTATGTGTATTGATTGTGCCGTAGTGGCCGATATGTATGTTGCTCGTTCCTTTATGAGTGGAACGCGTAAGTTCAAATATGTAGTTATTTCTCGATACAATACTACTGCACCTTGACGGCAGACTAGTGGTGTATGGATGATGAGGAGCTAGTAAGCTATGCTTTTGAATTTATAGATTTTATTAGTATTATGATTAGATGAAAGAGAGGCTGGTGCTGACGATATATGTTCTAAATAAAGTTGACACAAAAAATCTGGTACAGTTATGTACTTCTTACTGGATGGTATATCGGTTTCATAAATACGAGTGTGAAGAATGAACATTTGGTGAATTATATTTTATAACTTTTGACGCGAATCTTATTCAAAATAAAGCTGATGATATTTTCTTCGATAATTTATATAGCAATTAATAGTGCTCGAAAATAACTTAAAACTTTCTGACTTTTCAAAGTATTCAGACTAACTGAAACTTTTTGTAACATCGCGAAATTACAAACATAGTACTTTAGAGTAATAAAAAGGGGTCTTTGGGTCTAAATCTCGACTGAAGGGTGCGCCAAATCTCAGGAAAATTTCGAGTCCTCATTATTAGTTATTCTAGCGGAACAAACACGTAAAGTGACCAAGAAGTGAATCACCAGGAAGAATATAAAGGTCTTCATATTTCAATTGAAAGACATGCCTGTGAAAATGAAAAAGAGGAATCAAGCAATGTTAAAGGTTCACGTCAAGGTACAAGAGCCATTAGGCCTCGCACATTAAGAAATACTGCTTCCTCTAATTTTACAGAAAACGTTTATGAGAAACACAAGTTTAAATAGTCTCTCATCTCTCTCAAGCATGGTCAATGCAATTACGTACTATTTTATTGGAGAAGTTGTGTTGTATACAAACCAGAAAGACCCAATAGTTGAAGCGACTGATTAGAAAATTTTTTGCACCAGTCAAAGAAGAATTTGATTGAATAGTTTATTTCAACGCCTCCTAAAAAATACCAAAACAGAAATCTTACAAGGAATTAATCCTAAGTGCTTCAAAATAGGGAGGCCTAAAAACCGAAGGATTCGGCTTGACATGGTGCTGAAAAAACATCCAGTGAACTACCGGGTGTGAAGTATGAGCATACTCGATGTTTGGACTCATCCAAATACTGGATTCATCCAAAAGTCTTTATGTATATATTCCAATAATAAAATTTCATATGTCACCCAAAAGCCACGATTCAATATTCATTCAATATTCTACCAATATTAATAGGCTTCAAGTGATTGAAAATGATGTCTTTGAACTCAGCATTAAAGACAGCATAGAGATTACATGCATGCTTAATCATGAAGATCAAAGAATTCCTTTTTGGTTTTGAGCACGTGCTTAATATGAACGAAAAAATACATGTCTGAATACAGGGCCTCTTATTTGACATGTTAAAAAGCGTTCACTTTTAAATACCTTCAAAGAGCCTAAGCCTGACATAATGCTCTTCTCTGAAACTCTCCTCATTTATCACCGTAAACCATCTTTCCCAGGTCACATCTTCTTTAAGTGTGATAATGGCTCTGCAGTATTTTCCACGCAAAGTGACGACACCCACATTTAGTTTTGTGAAAGAGTTCGCATGTTAGTTGATACTTCCTTGTATGTGCTATTTACGTCCCGTGCATGGGTTGAGCTGTTGATTTCAGAGCAGATCTTTCCGTGTTTCAAACTTTTTTCCACGAATTTTCACACGTTTTTTTAAGGATAACTTTAACACTATAAAATTAACAGAAAAAGTCTGCAAACAAAAACTAAAATTCTCTTCTCTCAATTAAATATCAATCAATAAATAAATGTTTGAATGAGTATATATTTTTTATAGAAACAATAATTTGTTTTATTGATCTTTACATAGAGTGTATTGCTATAAGTTTATTGGAAAAATTATAAATATTAAAAAAACACAAGAAACAAAGTTTTTTGATAACGAAAAAGTCTACGTACAAAAAAGTTAAGTTAATTGCAAGTTAATTTTAAATAAAACTGATTAAATAATAATTAATATCACGTTGGGTATCCCTTCCTTTTTGTAACTTCTATTAGCCGTTTTTGCATCAAACTTACGAGTTTAACTGCTAATTTTCTTAACGCTGCTAATTTTCTCTCATTTTTCGGCAGTAGTTTTCGCTGCAACAAATCCCACAAATGATCCATGGGAGTTAAGCCGGGCTCTTATGGAAGCGTTTTAAGCTGGTTGGACACATTATAAAGCAACCAGAGTTTAACTACTTCTGCCTTTTGTTTGGGGTCGTTGTCTTGCTGGAATAAAAAATTGTTCTGGCACCCCAACTTGTCGGCACTTCGTTCTGAATTGCGCTTTAAAATGTTCATATAGACTATTTTATTCATCGTAGTTTCAATGAACTCCATTCTGCCCACTTCATTGCTAGCCATGCACCCCCATACCATACTCCACCACCACCATGCGTGACAGTGGGATATAAATGTTCCTTGTCGAAAGGATATCCCGGTTTTTGCCCAATAATCTTCCGCCGTTTGATGTCAAAGATGCAGTCTAAAAAAATCACCCGTTTGCAAAACGTTTGCGGCTTGTTCACGTATTCCTTTGCGAATGCCACTTGCTTAATTCTATTCACTTTGGAGACAAGTGACTTCTGGCGTGCAACACGGCCGTGATAGTCAAACTTGTTCAATATTTTGCGAACAGTGCCGACGCAAACATGTTTGCTCAACCTCATTTTGCAGTACCGATTCAGGCGCACGAGGATTACCTTCCAAAGATTGGATTGTTGATAGCTTTGGTGGACATGGCTTTGATGCAAATAGTCCTATTGCCTTATAGTTCCTAACAACTCTTTGGACAGAGAAGTATGTTCTTTCAACGATTTGGCCTATTTCAACTATTATTTTTCGCTCGCTAGTATTAATTTCGCTTCTTTTGGTTACTATGATAAAACTAAAGACTTTTAATTCGCAACACTGCCTTGTCAGCACGGTTTGGCGTCAGAACAGCAGAAATTCCCCTTTTTATATTTTGTACGCAGACTTTTCTGCCATACCTAGCGTTGATTTTATAGACATTCAATTTTTATAATTATTAGTTCAAACTTATATTCATAAAGTTAAGCTATCAAGATAGATATAAATAGGTATAAATAAAAACAATATTTTTTATTTGATTTTTTGATGACAAAATAGAATTTCTATTTTATGTACACAGACTTTTTTTGCTAAGTGAATGTTTACTTTTAAATGACTCAGCACTCACGCAAATAAAAAAACCACGACTTCTTTGTTCCATAACAACATGTTTGGATACATAACCTTGCGGATTAAAAATCGCAATATCTACAGTTCTTCAGCTCAAACTATCTGGCAGTAAAAGATATCGATATCCCTGAAAACAAGCGGAACTGAATTACAAGGAAATAGATCGGCGAAATATTTGGAAGTTATCTTGAGCAATAGGAATAAATTTCGTCTCCACAAGAAAAATATGTTAGTAAAACCTAACATATTTTTTCTATTACCAACTGCATCCTATAATGAAAAGTAGTCCACCCTTTCTCAACGAACAAAGCTGATCAAGAACCAAAAACTGATCTGGACCATGATCACCTACGGTTGTCCAATCTGGATGAACATATCTGCTAGTTTTATTGAAAAACTGACGAAATTTGAAATAAAAAACCCTACGATCTTGAAGAGAAAAATATTTCAAACCTGAAAACTACTATTCCTCTAAGGATGGATCCAGCTTTTATTAGCCCTTCACTCTAGCCCTTTACCAGCCCTTCACTCTGCGAGGTTAGTGGCTATACGTGATCCTCGTGAAAATGAGATTTCTGCTTTCTGAAAGCAACGAAGCTCATCGAAGACTCATTACTGAGACTCCATGGGAAGTGCAAAAGGAACTGGATTTCAAATACAAGTTATCATTGATAAAACAACTTATTAAATTTGAAAATGACAAGATGAACGAGAAAAAAAAACTTAGGCACGAATAGCGAAATAATTGAATTTGTCATAGTGAAAAGAAGCTTAATAAAATGAACCTAAGATTCTTGGTCTCCTTTATTTCTCAGGATTAGAAGGAATAGCTCTGTGGAATATATATGGTTTGTACTGCAAACTCAGCTCTTTAGTTCAAAGTCAAAGAGAAGTCAGACAGCTCAGATTTTTATCTTGCATTTTTCGCATTCGAATAAATCGCCTTAAATACGAGTTTTTGATTATTACTCTGATGATAAATGGTTCAACATTTTTCAAAGTACAAAAAATACTCGACCTAACATTGTATCGGAAATGAGAATAATTTCTTCTTAAACAGAAAAGTGTATGTACCTGAAATTTCATCTCATTACTTTAATGCATATTTAAACAAGTAATCTGGTCTGTTTTGTGACACTTTACAGACTGCACTTTAATAGACTGCACAAGTAGATGTGAATAAAACCCTGACATTTTGGGTTGAAATCAATGGGGTATTTGATATTTGAAAGCACTTTTCACCGCCGTATCTGGTATCACCTTTAAATATCAGTCCTATGCAATATTAGTCCGCTACATAACTTAGATGTAAAAAACTGGATGCACGAAAATCTTCAATATCTTTTTCATCTTCTCACCATGAGGATATATTAAACTGTTAAATATATGATTGCATTTTTTTTAGCTGTGCGTTAAAAAATAATCCGTTACCAGTAGAAAACAGCAACAAATTAATAAAAGTATAAGATTCAATTGTGCAACTAAGTTGATTTGAATACATTGCAGGAATCTGCTCTGCACTGAAAATAATTTTTCTAGTTTTGTACCAATCGAGCATTAACGTTGTATTAAAGCACTTTAATTTGCAACTTTTGCCTTTTATCAAAATGCTAAAATCTGTTTATTATTAAGTCAAAATAGAAAGTTTGGATAAGATAGATAAGCTTCACTCCAATTATATAATTAAGTGTTTGTTCTTAACCAAATAACCAAATACTTCTAGCAATATGCATTCGCAGCTGTAGACTAAATTTTCTCAAATTTAAAATTTCCCGTCCACTGCATACTCCCTGAGTCCTTCCTATTCTTTATTGCTTCATTTTTCAAACAACTCGAGTAGTAGAAAAAAAACAGCAACCAACAATATGGAGAGTGTCAATAAATAAACCATTTATCATTCGACCGTCAGATCGTTAACCCATTTTTTTCATTTAATTAAGATTAATTTAAATGTTCTCTAAATTTTTTCCCAGCCGGAAGAAATTCCCCGAGGCACTCCAACTGTGAAGCCAAACAACTGACAGCGAAAAATCTTTAACAGTGCTCAGTTCACGAGACACAAAAAAGGTGAAACAACAAAAGTGACGGGCGACACTTGGCCGAAATCGAAAGACGGCAACGAAACGGTAGGGTGTGTTTGTGGAGTGAAATGCTGGCAGGCGACATTTAAAATACTTTCCTCTTTCACTTGCATAATACTTTCGAAATACTTTCACCGTTTTGACCTTTTCGCGTTGGTCCATTTTCGATGCGAGTCTTTTGCTGCCTGCCGAACGATTAGGATTAATGACTTAAATGACGTGAAAAACGAAGGCCCCAAGTACTTTTCCGTTCGTGGCGACTGTTTTGGTCGAAAATGAAAAACGCCCAAAAACTTTCCGGAAGATATTCGAAAAACAGTTTGGTGGCAACGACAACATTATTGCAAATGAACAAAACTACCCTCGGAAAGAAGAAAAAAATACATTGGAACTTTGTTTGAAAGGCTGTTAATTGGTACGGAAAGTCAAAAGTCGAAGTTGATGAGCAATTTGTTCCGTTTCTACCGTTTTTAATGTTGTACTCGGAGGAAAAGTTTTAAATCGTTAAACCGCTTTTCGGCCGATTGAAAGTGGGTCCGCATTTTCTCTAATGACCGACGGTATGGTAATATCAAGGCGTTGCCAACCAATGAAAGTCAACTGCTAGGCAGTTAAATCAGCAAACGAAAAGTATTGGGTTCGATCAGAAATCAAACGTTGGCCTTTTCCTTCAAACTGAAAGTTTAGCTAAGTTGATTAATTTCTAACTGGCTTCAAGTGAATTGATGACCTTACAAAGTTTCGCAAATTCGGAAAAGAAAGCAAAGTGTGGGAATCAAGATCGGAGCTTATGGCTCAAGATTAAAGAATAACGCAAATCTATAAAAGATGGAGGGAGACAGATTAAATAAGGATGGAGGGAAATAGCTTTTGGAAATGAAAGAGTTTTTTTAAAATGGTAAATGGTTGTGCAATGTTTTGTTACATGAATTTCGCAGATTCAATGTAAACCAAGATTAATCATGATTTCGAAAATCTTGGTATACTATCATACTGTTATTTGTTGAGGATGCTCCAGTGCAACGTTGAAAACTTCAGTGTTTTTTTTTTTGTTTTTTATCGCTAAAGACACCCTTTTCCATGTAACAAACTAGGTTTCACCTCAAAAGAGAATAGACAATAGCAGATTCAAAAGAAATTGAAGGGTTGAACCCACAAGAGTGACCACTTTTGAGACAAAAGTCAGCAATATTTTAGATTGTTGTACTTTTCGATTGAATGTCCTTTCTGATATTAATGCAAATAAATTTTTATCGAACTTTAAAGATTCAAGGTGCAAGAACATTTACCTAAAACTTGACGTATATAATTCACATATTATAAGAGGGCACGAACAGACATCACAAATCTTTTGACGGTGTCTCAAGAAGCAGCATTGAAGCCCCCATGCCATTGTTGCCTTTTTGTATTGAGAAATAGCGAGGCAGTGTACTAAAGATTTATTTAAGAAAAATTTCGAAGAATATTTAATTGACTTCCTGTCTAATATCCAAACCATTTTTAAGGGTCTTCAGCCAATGTGTACTGCAAATTACAATCATTGGCCATATATTACTGATATATGGCCAATGTTTACTGTGAATTACGCAGAAGAAATATTTTGTTTTAAATATAAAATTATGTAATGAATTCCATCCTCTTTCATTGTGGCCAAATATCATAGCATAATATCGTCATCATACGTACTTTCCTCTGCGAGTCTTTGTCGCAATGTTTTTGAAATATTTAGCAGTGATAAAACAGGCATCCTATGGTAACAGGTTCGCCTATGGTATCTTAAACAATAATGGGCCATTCAGACAAGTGTCCATGCGTCCACGCGTCCATGCGATCTAGCGTGTTTTGCTTACACGAGTCAATTTGATTTTGTTTATATAGGCGGGTCTAAAGCGAAGGAGGTGGAATATGCTGATTCATGTACAATAGATTTTAAAATGATTTCTTTCGCTCAGTGGCATGTATGGATGATTCGTTGGTGATCATTTAAATATATGTTTTGTGAATGATTATTTTCTTATATAATGATGTGGATAATATATATTTTGCATCGTTAGGTGCATGACTATTACGAAAAAAAATTGAATGCATCTGAATATCTAGACACAAACATATATATGTAGGTATATGTAGTCATATGGATTAGTATATACAATTTTCTGTCCCAATATATTTGTACGGAGCAGAAAAACATCATTATAAGCGTGTAAAATCCATCCACTTATCGCCTTAGCCCTGCCTTCAAAAAACTGGATTTGAGTTGACTTGACTCGTGTAATCTAAAAACGCATGGACGCGTGGACGCATGGACGCTTGTCTGAATGGCCCATAAGTGTTATTTCTTTTAAATGCGGAGAATGATATCACAGTTCTTACTGTAGGAGCGGGGACTGGTGAAGCCACCAAGAAGACCATGTGCCACAGAACAATTTTCCCAGATGGTTTAGTAGGCGTGAGGAGCAGTGAGCTTGATATTGTTTTTTTTCGGTACCACGCACGCAAACGTAGGTTTAGGAAGCATATTTTGCAAATGGACATATTTCGATATTTCCATGGGTTTCGAAAATTCCAGCTTATTAAATTCATTGAACCGATTTCTTACCTGCGCAACTGCATTATCAACCTCTGCTTGGTTGTGTTCTCTGATTGGTAAATTCAAACTATATAAAAGTGACATTAAATCAATAAACCGTGTAAAAGTTTTGCGTTTTCATTATGTTTTCAATTTTTTTCCTTACCGTCAAGCATCAGCATCAAGTTGAGTATGAAGCGTCGAATTTTAAGCATATTACAGACCCTGAAGCTTACCGTAAATTAAGAACTAACTCAAAGGTTCTTATCCAAAATGCGCTCCATTCTTTTGTCTGTTTTGGTCCATTCGGAATAATTCTTCGACTTCCATTAAATATGAGGATCAAGTTTCTACTTCCTTTTTAAGCAGCTGTGGGTTGCTTGCTCAATACATTGCCTCATCGTACTCTGAGTCCTCCACAATTTCTTCTTCTCTTGAAGTCTATGGCAAATGACGAGCACTTCATCAAGTCCTCCTTTGATCATCATCATAATAGCCTTTCCAAGGTCCGTTTTGCTTCCCTCTAGAAACATGCTATAATTTTACCAAGCCCGACTAGAACATATAACTCTCTCGAGCTCGGTCCTTTACCTCAATCCTTTGAAACATTTAAAACTTTGTTAAATACTAGAATTACACTGAAAGAAAAAGTCGTGGTTCATTTAACTATTATTGATAGTAATGCAACAATTAATTCAAAATTATCGAATCAACTACGGAAAATGGTTCTTTCTACTATGTCATGGTCTGTCATGGACTATGTCATAGTCTGTTATTTTTACGTGGTGTATAAATTGAATGTTCATTCCAATTTATCCAGGCAGCCACTCAAAAACAATCTACCCATTACATGATTTGAACTCAAACTGATAGTTTCGGAATACTCAACAGCAGCTGTACCAACCGCTGCAAACACTGACAAATCTGATCTATCAAATTACTCAAGGGATCTGCTCAAAAACAGGGTACCTATCATCTCTTCAGACTTAATAATGAAGCAAAGAAATAACTTTCAGAGTCTGCGTGTGCCATTAGATGCTGTCAAATCATCACCATTAAATACATAAACGGGACTCCGAAGACTATTTATCCAAGATAATTAAAAAACTAGCTACTAAGATATCAATCTGCTGTCAAAATAATTTTGGTATCCTGTTGATTTAAAATACAATCAATATTTTTTACAATAGTTATAATGTTGAGCATATTTAATCTAACTCTAAACATTAATAAATAATGAAATAAAAATGCTTTATCATGAAAAACTCTTTGTTTTAACTAGAAGTCATACTAATTTTCCTCAAAATTCAGAAATACATTTTTATCGCCTTTAGAAATGACATGCGTTCTGATGCAATTGTCTTTTAAAATTAAGCTCCATGAATATAAAACTCCACGGAAAACAAATTGGAACAGAAATCAGCATTTGATTTCGTAGATATTGCTCTTCAATTCGCGAAATTGAGAAGCAATCACAGGAGACGCACATGTTTTTTTCAACTTAAAATGTGTGTTAATGGATCTTCTGGTAACTAATAAATAATACTTAATAAAATTCACTGGATTTTTTTTCTAATTATCATCTTCAGAAAGTATATTGTTGGTATGGTGCTCTCTATCACCATCGTGAAATTCGCATCGAAATTCCACGATTTTAAGATTTTGATTCAAAGATTTTTCGCTACAATTATTTCATATTCCATATTTCCTCCAAACATTCACCATATCCTACTATTTTCACCCCGTAATTCTATTATCAGATGAAAAGCAGACAACAAAGCCCACATCCGGATGTGAAAGCGCGCGAACAAAACTCCAAGATAACGTGCTATAAAAGGTCATATCAATAGGAGCCAGAGACAGTCCCGTCACTGTTTACGTCAGTCAGCCCAAACTGCCTAAATCGCTGAAAATTTTACCCAGGAACGAACGACAATACCGCCTCAATCACTACATACCATGTCTCAACTTTTGAATTATTTTCTCATCCCGGCTATATATCTCCCATGGAAAAGTTTCCAATTGCTGGACTAGGTGGCATTCAGACGGTAGTAGCAAGCAGGCAAAGTCAACTTCTCTGGTAGCTGATGTATCAGCAGGAACGATAGCAGAGAATTCTGAATGGAACATCTCTAAAGTTTAGGCATTTAACTTTGCTACTGCGTGGTGATGCTTATTGTCGTTTGTGCAGATATCGGGAAATTTTAAGGTCACATACCATACTTTTCTAACAATGAATGTAGCAGGCACTTAGTCCACACCACAGTGAACGTACATATACGACCCGCCGTAGCAGCGTGTAAGAATGATCCGCGCGAAGTTACTCCAATTCGATTGATATAAAACAGGGAAAAAACTTTCACTTGAGAACGCTCCTCAATTTGTACATAAATAATGAAAAACAGGAAAATTCGCGATAAGGGAAGAACACAGTTTAAAAAAGAATATCTTTCGCATTTGTCGTTATTGCGATGTGCTCTTCCTTTTTTTGCTGCGTTGTTTCTTTGAAGTGAGAGGCGACATGAAAAATTAATGAATTCTGAAAGGCACCCAAGAAATTGGCGGTGATGGAAACAAATTCGTTTTCAAAGTTTCTCGAGCTTACAACCATACATTAATAATTTCCCTCAGTAGACACTTTCGAAACAGCTTCTTTTTTGAAATTCTATTTGCAACTGTTTTCAGCCACTTTGACCCACTTTTTATCGAGATGTGAGCCAGTAGTGATACGGATTTTTCAAATGCTCTGATTAAAATTGAATACCATAGCAATTGCAAAAAAATTCTTGGAAAATAGAAACCCTTCCCTAACACTTTTCCACGGAAATATGCTTACCGAGAACCTAACCTTCACAACCTTTTCGAAGCATGTAATGATGCGGAAAATATGAGCTAATTTTATCGATTTGCAGAACAAAAGGCCAACGCCTCAAAGAAAATCATCTGGCGTTAAACTAAGCATTATTAAAAAGGGGTGCCGAAAACGCTGAGCAAAATATTTTAAGCATGGCCGGAATCGAAGGTGAAACTCTCAAGCCTTAATAATCTCCGCTTCTATGTTAAGTCCTTTTGTCAAAGTAAGAAAAAACAACTGCTTCTTATTAATACTCTCCGCACCCTCATTTTCCGTTTCAGACTCTGCCGTAGTTTCCCTCGACTAAAAGTTTCATCCGACCGGCTGAGCTTTGGAAAGGTATTCTACTTTGACAAAAAAGACTCAGAAGCTAACGTCGCGGCTATCGTGTTTTCCAGGAACATAGACTGACTGTAAAAGGACACCCAGTTTTCATTTTCAATAGACTCCAAAATACTTTTCGCAGAATCAGAATGCTCATTCTTTGTCTTCAGCGCTGCCCTACTAACCATAAAGGTTCTATTTACATCTTAGTACTTTCGACATATTCAATGATGTGTGTTTTGATTTGCACTGGAGATATGTACTTATATGGAGAGTACATTTTTCAATATCAATTTTAACATACTTTCACATAAGATAGGTTTTTCAAATTTTGTAGGATGATTTAATAAAGAATGTAGTTTTCGAATCGGGTGTTAACTCAAAAATTAGAAAAAACTTAGATAGAACTTTTATGGTTAGTAGGCCAGAACGGAAACCCATGGTAATTTGTTACCTCTTGAAGTTGAATAGGAAGAGTTTCTATTTCATTGATTTTTCTGGATAAAACTCGAATTTCTTCCTTAACGACTCAGAAAAAATAGAAATCAATTAAAATGTGCATCGGATGCCTTTGAAATAGCAATATTCTCTCTCATGAAATTCCACATCACCTTCGCAAATGTCTCTGCAGTCACATAAAATTGAAACCGCACATACTTCATAAATGACTATCGTCAGGCACATCCACTGCACACACTGCATCCCACATGAGGCGGAATGGAGTTTCCTCGCTTTATGGCTTTGGAAACGATTTCATCTTTCCGTAGCTATTCTTCGCACCCTAACGTGGCTCAGTACGTAAATCGTTTGCAATTTCGGGTGGAAAATTGGGCGTTTCGAAGGGGAGTATATTGTTACCGACACTTTGCTTTAGCTCCTGCATAAATACCGCCATGTATTTTACGGAATGTGTCTATTACTTTTATTTGCCGTTGTAATTGCACGATTGGGAGTCACGGATTTAATGTGTGTCCAATAAAAACAGCTTATTCTACTTAAATATGATTTCGCTGCATTTCTTACCTCCCATGATTTGATAAATTTACTTTTAGAGAAGGAGCTGAATCAAATGGTTGCTTCGAGGTAATTGTATTATTAACACTTGTATAACGAGTAATTTTTCGGGATGCTTTATTAGTTTAGTGCGGAAGAAAATATTGTGCAGTTACTTCCAAGATTTCGACACATTATTTATCGGTGCTAAATGTTTTTTAAGTGACTTTCTACAAAACTTCCAAACGCTGATTGAATTTTAAGCTGAAGTCTATTTTCATCCGTACAATAAGTCAAATGTTATTGATTATGAATTGTTTATTGATTTGACTTTTTCTTAAAATGATTTATTTTCAGGCTCTATGTCTCAAACTAGTCGACCTGTCTGGAAAATTTGATTCAGCACTGAAATCCCAAGATGGAAGTTATCAGAGGTCTTCGATGAACTATGCTTCTTTTTTCATCTCAGAATAAATGGAGGTTTAGCAGCAGCAGAGTGTTTTTCCCACTACAACTCATCTGGGTTTTGAAGATTGAAGATGGCGAGCTTTTATTTTCGGAATGGATATTTTTTACGAGTGAGCAATGGTTACTCACTTTAATTTGACCTTAATTAGGCTCAGGTATCTACTCGAAACTATAGTAAATCAAGCTTGGGTCTTTGGCCAGGGTGGTCGTCATCGGGAATAAATTTAGAAGCAGGCTTGAAGACGATACTTGGGATGTTTTGCTATTGCTTCAATGTTAATTCCGAAAAAACCAATGAACTTTGGTAGAATTTTTATATGTTTCGTTATCATGCTGTAATTTTAAATATCTGTCCTCAAACTGTCAACGTCTTGCATAATTAAAATTATTTTTTTTTATTTGCATAAATTATATAAATTAGTAATTATGCAGTAACATATTTTTTATACAGTTTTGAGCTTACTTATTGTTGTAGTTTTGAAATGATGGCACATAATATAATCCGTTTATTGAAAACTTGCCTTATTTCTTTGTGTTATATTTTGAATTTCGAATCCCGGGATCCCGGGATTCGAGATTTTTTAATCCCGTAATCCCGGGACTGAAAAACTGTTTCGGGATTGGAATCCCTACTGGTAACCCTTGCCCAATTTACCAATATTTTTAGCATCAAAAATTTCTGTTCACGGAAACTCACGATCCGATAAGCAGAATTAATTGAAATTTACAGAATGTATTGGTCTTAAATAGGACCAGGTCTGATAGAAGTGATTTTGGAATGTGGAAGTGATTTTGGAATGTGGAATCACTAAAAAAGATAACTGCTTTTAGCCCTATAAATTCTGATTCAATTGCTCGATTTTGACAAAATTCACACAGTAGCTGAACATTACTTTAAACCACGTTTGGTAGAAATTTGGTTCAAAAATTCGGTTGGAGCTGCAATGCTATGATAATTTTTGTATCTTAAATTTTGAAAATTTGTTGAGGAAAATAAAGCTGGTTGCCCTATAGCTTCCAGTACAGTCATGGTATGATAACGAAATTCATATGGCAAATTTAAATTATTGTAGGCAATATTAAATAGAAATTTATTTTGTAAAACAATGATAGGGTTGCCAGCTATGACTGTTTTTGTATTTTTTGACATAGCTTTAGTAAGCGATTTTATCATAAAATTTTTAAATCGTAGTGGTCTTGTAGTGAAAATACACACCAAATACTAAGATCTAAAAAGTTTGAAAGCTCTTGCGAATGGTAACCCTAAATTTCTTTGTATCTCTATAACTTCCAATGCAGTGATCGGATCAATACGAAATTCGCAGAGCAGGTTGACTTCAACGTGAGGTAGATATGACTTATGTTTGACTTCGGTGCTAGCAAAAGACTGCTAGCACGAGGTGTTTTTGTTATTTTCGTACCTATAAATGCTTGCATTAAGTATTCACATCGCGAATATACAATATATAACAATATATATGACAATACATACAATATATAATATATAAGACAATAACAACAATATAACAACAATATATAAGACAATATATAACAATACACTCAAAATCTGCACAAATCCTCTACTGTTCTTCGAACATAAGTATTTCTAGCGGTTCTGATGCGCTAGGGTTTTTTTTCAATCTTGCCACACAACCGTTCAACCTTTAATTTTTCAATCAGCTTCGAACCAGACGTGCATCTATCGTTCTTCCGATTCCATGTCACAAAATTTCAAACGTTTGCAAATTAACACACGCTACTAGTATTACCGAAGGATTAGAGAAGCTTAATCAAGCTGCGAAACGTCTCATCACAAAATGCATTAGAAACTTCTGAACTAACCACTAGGATGATATAGTGTCGTTGCGACAAATCAGAATGAGTATTCGAGATTTACGCTTTACTCAACCGAACTCAATAGCTAACATAGTGTCTAATCTGAACAGGGAATCGTTTCAAAGCGCGTCGTGAACACTTTTGTGAAAATATAGAGGGATAATGCATTGTTTTACTCTGTTGAAGATTTAGTGGTGAAATGGAATTGCGGTTTGATGACGATGATGGCAACAAGCTTATGTATATTAAATACAAAGAAGGGTATATGAAGTCAGTTATATATGTAGAAATATACTATTGAGTAGCTGCATTTATATATTTTCTATACATGGAGACACTCTATTCATTAAATTTTTGTTAGGAAACCTCTGCAGTGAACAAGGTAATATGAGTATTCTCGACGTTTTAAACTGCATACAATGCTTTTTATACTCATTAGTTCAGTGGCTTCGGTGGAAGCTTAGTTTTTTGTAATTTGTATGGTTTGCTGGGTTGATGCCAG
The DNA here is from genome assembly GCA_963978885.1 of Nemotelus pantherinus. NCBI lineage: Eukaryota > Metazoa > Arthropoda > Insecta > Diptera > Stratiomyidae > Nemotelus > Nemotelus pantherinus. Next base: position 6,052,607 of record OZ022263.1, read on the forward strand.
TAAGAGATGAACATGTCATGTGAACATTTCTGCAGGCCTAAATCCTTTACTACTTTTATTTAAGAATTACTTATGAAAGATATGTCAATCTTATCTTGCATATGCAAATGCAGCATTCAAAGTTTATTTTTACTTAAACTTAAGTTCAAACAAATGCAGAAAATTCGATTATTCTAGTTGAAATAAGATTTATTTATATATTATAATTTAAAATTATTATATTATATATTCTTACATTATAATTTAAAAGATATGATGTTGGCTATGAATAGCATAAATATGAATAGCATAATTCAAAATACAGAGCTTTTTCGGTAATTTAATTTGAGCTAAGCCCTAACTCTTGCCTAACAATTGAAAGGAACACAAGTAGGGAGCTCTGTTGAAACCAAACCAAGAAGTATGTCGAGTAGACTTGACCTGATTTTCGAAGATAAGTCGAGGAATTGTATAGATTTGAATGCGTGTTCCACCAAACGTGCTAATCATTACAAAATAAACTATAGTTCATATCCCATTTTCAGCCGACGACTGCATCAGAAGCCATAGAGTAGAATTGTTTCCACGATTATCACTTGCATAGATCTCAAAATCTAGGAGAGTAAAACTATTGTTAGTTATTTTCATTACAGAAGGCCTATCACACAAAAGTTTGATGGTGGCATCTCTTACGACAGAAATGATGCACAAGTCCATACGAAATCTCTATACAGAGAAATACTGCAGTTAAAATTTTGTATGTTAATTGTCCTAACTGATGATTCAGTCATAAACTTGCGAAAATGATTTTGTAAATTATTTATATCAAAAAAATTAGTTTTTCTAGCAGTTCCTGGGCGCTTAAAATGTTTTCTAGCAAAATTAAAACGTTGAAGCTATATTAACTTAAATCGCATCATTTTGCGACAAGATTTATTTAGAAATAAAACAGCTTTAGAAACATAAAATTTGATCGAAGATCAAAAAGTGTAACGAATGGTGCATTTTTTGAAAATTTACCATCCTCTTTGAGTGTTTGGTCGATATTGCTTTCAAAAATGAGCCAATTTTATTGTTACTACCTCACTGCGATGACAAGCCGCAAAACTAACAAGATCCTTTCAATTCACATCAGCTAAAACCAGTCAACATTTAACATAGCTTTTCATATTTTGCCAGTCAGCTTTCAAGTATTTATCTATTTGCTCACAATTGGTGCAAAAACCACGACGATAGATTCAGTCGCCGAAATTCAATAGCAAGTGACAAATTATAGTCTTGTCCTATTTCATCCGACCGAATCACTCCACGATGTCCTATTAAACCTATTTGTTCAACTGCATTTGCTAACAAAAGTTCTTTTCATCTGCAATTATTGACGTTCTATTTATGATACGATACCGAAACCTATGCATACAACGCTCATGATCCGGAATCAATTGATTTCTGGTCGGGGCATATTGTTGATCCTCCACGTATTGTTAATTGATCCTATTCAGTGCAATGGGAATGTTTAGCCATGTATAAAATTGTACATAGAGGACTATCCCTGAGATTCTATTAAAATTTATTTAAGAAGTCATCAAGAAGTAGAATATGCGAAACGATTGCTTTTGTGTGCCGAAAGTACTTGAGAGAGAATAGATCATCTCGTACGCTAATCATCGTTCAAAGAATGCCAGGTTAAAACCTTTGATCAATTTTAAACTCAATACGATTGAAGTTCACGGGTCCATTTTTTTTTGAATATTTGGAAGCTGAAGCAGTAGAGCAACATGTGTTACCTGGTCGATTGGGTCCTTTCAGAAGGCCCAGAAAAAAAGGTTCCCGTTCAAAAGGCTCATCCCGAGATGTATTCAACCGTTCGTGATCCTCAACAAGACCCGAAAATTGTCTGATCCTCGACATAATTTATTGCAGTTACCTTTAGAGACGAGCCAACAAAACAACACACTGCACGCAGACATCAGTTGGCATTGTCTCAGTGGGATCATCTTTCTTCTCGACAGGGTAGTGATTTCGGTTATTATTGTCTTTAGCACGTCACACGACTGCTGTTTCCACGATTTTGAAATCGATTTAGTAACAAGAAGGCTTGTATGTCATGTGAACCTTCTCGATCGTTTCGACAAGTTTTCACGATGCTGACTATCTTAACCATGGGCGATCTTGACTTCAACGCCTGCCTGTTTTAATGGCTCATCATAAAGACCGATCAGAATGAAATAGAAGTGTGCAGCATTTGTTGCATCTGTCATGCTGCTGTCTTAAGGTATTCAGTTGCTGTCTTTAGTAGCTGTTACCGAGAATCCATACAGAAGTCTTAAAGTCTTAGCGCGAGGTCATGTATTAAACGGCCAAACACGTAGAGATGCGTTACAATCCTCGCATCCGGCGTGAGATGGTCATCTGGGGTTGAATTACGTGACAGGATTGTCCAATTTAAATTCAACATTAAAAAAGATTTTTGTGTGTTTTGTGCGCACAGCTCAAGTGTTTTTTCGTTTCTTCGCAATTAAATTAAACGTGTCAGCAATGTAGGCCACTTAAGGAAATCACTTAATACACAGGAGGTGCATGTGAAATCCAACACTAGCTATCCGACACTCAAATCCCCAATTAGACGATAATCGCTATGAACCGAATACAAATCTATGTCGCAACAAATTGTCCAAATATATGTTTCCTAACGAGACACATTTGTCTCAAATACGATTTCATTTAAATTAGAAAACATCTGCCTGTCGCAGGATGAATTCTAGTTTTTTTGACAAATGCGACAGGCCTGCACTTGGGCCAAGTGCAAAGGAAGTTACGTATCATACAAGTCCTCTGAGAGATCTGATCGTAAATTCAAATGTAACGTACTAGTACTTTCTAATTTTTCTATGATTCTGTCTTGTATTTTTTATGATCCTCCGTCTTTATTTCTTTGACAGTCCACTGCACAGTCATTTGTGCGTGCGTATCTATTACCCCCCTGGGAAAAATCTTTTTGTCAACAATTTATTGAGCACTCTTTGAAGTGTACAATTGAGTTGTTCAGGAATATCAGTCTCTACATTGACTGAGTGACATTCATGTGCAAAATGGATGAAAGGATCGTGTGTGATAAATGAAGGAAAGATTTTCTAGAGTGCGTATGACTAGGTACGTCATGCTGAGTTTACAGTGAAATGAAAACTAATTGTTTCGTAGAGGAACGTGCTCGGATTGTTGAAAGTGGCCTGATTTGAAAATTGGCATAGCTGGTCAGATCTTACAACTATATTTTGTTCCGTAGGAGTGCGAGGGCAAAAAATTTGGATGTTTTTGCAAAAGAATATAAGTAAATTAAGCGGAAATACATGCAAAATGTGCTGCCGTTTGAAAAGGAAAACAAGCGTTTATTTCGGAGGTTGCTTTTGTCACGAAAATTTTTTTTCGCTGTTAAAAGGTATTTAAAAGGTATTTTATATCGATGCATGCTAGGATCTAAAAGATTTGATACCTGCAAACGAATAGACTAGCTATGAGATATAATTTTGTCGTATATGCTTTGAATTGATTTGATTTTTCAAATTTTACCCAAAGACTTCATTCTTTTGATTTTTGTGCTGGTTTTGCAAAGCGCAAGCTGAAAAATATGATTTGAAGTATTGAATATACTTAGAATTCTGAAGAAAGTTAGTTTCTATTGTTCTAATTCTAAATGATATGCATTACGAATTCCAAAGCTCTGCGCGCTTGAGTGGCCTTGTATTAATTTGACAGCTGCTAATAATCTACCGCCATATCTTTAGTAGAGAGGGAGCTCGAGGCAGTGGCACAATAAGTCAATGGGTATTGCTGACTTTGCTAAGAATAAAGCTAAAGGAAGGAGATCCTAATTCAAAAATTAAATATGTTAGACGGGAAAGAAGATAAACTTCCGGTGCAGGGAGTTGGACTCTCAGTACTTGGTACTGGTTCGCAGTACCATCAGTGCTGAGTGAACAGACCACGAGTCGTCAAAATTCAGCAAAAACAACGCTATGATGGTTGCTCAGGCTTTCTAGTGCTTAGTCCTGCACCTGCAGGTTGGAATTGAAAACACAGTCCGTTATAAAAAATATGCTTTAGAGGTATTTTCGGACATTGAATGTGCCTTCAATAAGCTGTATATGGCAGCCATTATGGAAAACCAACCTTATATCTGCAGTTGGACGAAAGGTATGACTCACATCAGTAAAAAAGGTGAGGCCGTAAATCATAAGAAAAGTTAGAAGTATATTGGATTTTACTGAAATTTTCCAAAAGATATTTTAAGTCTTTCGATTGAACTTTATTGACTCGTTGTTGTATATTGAGAGTTTTTTTTTGAATTGTATCTAAATTTGATGTGTTTTAGCCCTGTTAAACTATCTTCCTGTAGAACTTCCTGGATTTTTAACTCAATGCTGGCAACTTCATTTTTGAATTGGGGGGATTGATGAATTATTCTGGTGATCTTGTCTTTTAATTACGAATTGGTCTGTTATTTGGCAGCAGGTCATAAAGATCCGCTGTAAAACAATTTCTATATATACATATATCCAAGGCTGAGTCATTAGTCAACCTTTTTCCACCCAATTTCGATATATATCTTAGCTTGTGTGATTCGACAGCCTTTAAGTTCCAACTTAATAGATATATATCTACACTCCTTTTACACGTTCCGGCAAATAATCGAGTCCACCTTGATTCTCTGTTGATGTGTCTATTGCCCTTCGCAACAAAGAACAGGCACGCTTGGTACACCTGCGTAGTACCTCTGATGATTCGCTGAAAAATTTCCGCAAATACCGAATAAAAGCGAAAAAAAACTATTGAAAAACTAAGCGGAGACACTTTGCGCACATAGAGTCACCTTTCCTTTTCAATAATCCAAAACCGTTTTGGCCGTGCGTCAATTCCCTGAAAACTTCAACACACCTATCGGATAGCTTTTTGTTTAAGTTTGATGTCGCCTCTTTTCCGCAAGATATTTGCAAGTTATTTGCTGCTTTCTTTTTCTCAACCTTAGTATCATCAAACCCATCCAATCTTCCCAAAAGCAACATCCAGTTATTTTCAGTTTTTTGTTTTGATTTCATTACGACCGTCTCTTCTGAAATAGAAGCTTTAATATCTCTTTTAGACCCTACAGTCAGCAAGGGTTTTGATGTATTCCGTGTGTATTTGTTAATCTTCTACATCTTTAAGTGTTCCTCTTCTCTATCTACAAGTGTTCCTCTTTCTATTTTATTTAATATAAGTTTGTCCACTGATGTTTTTCCTTCTATATGGAAAGTTGGAAACGTTTTTCCGATCCTCAAATCGAGGAGTGTTGAAACTGTTTCCAATAATCAATCTATTTCCCTTCTTTCCTGTTTTCCGAAATTACTCTAGCGAATCATCCACAACAAGGTATATGGCGCAGTTAACCACTTGCTCTCCAGTGAGCAACATGGAATTATTTAAAGCCGTTCCACCTCAACAAACCTGGTCGAATTTGTCAACTCTGTTGCTGGTTTGGTGGCTGCTGGACAACAAGTTGACGTCATCTATACGGATTTTACTAAATTATTTGACAAAAAAACCATACTGTGCTGTTAGATAAGCTGCGGAATTTCCGCATATTTCGAATACTTCCTTCCTGGTTCTAATCCTACATTGTCAACGGTATTGTCGTGTTGTCTTCAATGATTGCGTTTCTTCCCTTTTTCATCCAACATCTGGTGTTCCCCAAGGCTCCATCTTTGGGCCGCTCCTATTAGTATTGTTCATTAATGATCTTCCCAGTCGTTTAAATTCCGTTTCCCTCATCTACGTGGACGACCTTAAGCTTCTACATAATATTTCTTCTTATGAAGATTACCTGCTTCTTCAATCAGACCTTACTGCATTTGAATGATTAGTGTGCTGCTAACTCTCTTTCCCCCAATGTTCCTAAATGTGTTGTTATGTCCTTTACTAACAAACCAATTACTATCCACTTTAGTTATACACTCTCCGCTATTATGTTGCTGCATGTAGACCAACATAAGGACCTTGGCGTTATCTTTGATCATCGTCTGAAATTTGTTCTGCAAGTTCAATTCATTTCATGGAAGGCGTCAAGAGTGGCAGGAGTTTCTATTCACGTCGTTAGTACGTAGCATACTTGAATACTGCTCGAAAGTGTGGTCTCCTCATTTTATGTACTTGTCAGATGTAGTCGAGTCTGTCCAACGTAAGTTTACTCGTTGTCTTCTGTATAAGTTTAATTTCCCCTATTGTCCTTACAATGAACGGCTAAAATTTTTAAACTTTTACCCGTTGCACGTCCGCAGATTGTTCCTTGATGAATATTTCTTGTAGAAAATTTATGTTAGCATTTGTTCTATCAAGATTCCTGTTTCCGAATTTTTGCGGGTCTCTGACCGACCTATCAGATCCCAGTCTTTTTTCACCATCTCTTTTGCGCATACTGGAATATTTTTTCATTCGCCAATATTAAGAATGCTAAGAATTCAATTTGGTTCTTTTTCCGCATCTGTCCTTATTTTTAAGGGGCATATTCTTCAAACATTGTCAGAGCCTGTTCTTTTATAATTTTTCTTTTGTTTCAATTTCCTTTTCTTATTTGTTATTATTAATCATCCTCACTATTTCAGGATTACTTACTATTTATGCATTTTCACTTTTGTTATTCTATTATTATTATTATTATTTTGTTTTTATTTCTTCATCTACTTTATTCACTCAGAAAAATTTTACCACTTAACAATTTTTTAGAATCACTTTATATCAAAAGTTGAAATCACTTTGAAATAAAAAGCGAATCTTATTTGAATTCCACTTTATTATAAAAATTTTATTTTCAAATCAAAATTTTTTATCATTGAATTAAAAAGAAACGTATATGGCGCCAAATCATATTTGGACATTTTTGATTCAAAAATTTTCAAATATGATTTGGCTCCATATACGTTTCTTTTTAATTCAATGATGAAAAATTTTGATTTGAAAATAAAATTTTTATAATAAAGTGGAATTCAAATAAGATTCGCTTTTTATTTCAAAGTGATTTCAACTTTTGACTTAAATTTGATTCTATTAAATGACATTTTTCTGAGTGCTTTCGTTGATTATTGAATTTTCATGTAGATGTCTTTTCAGTTTTGTTTTTATGTATATGTCTTTCTTTTCCATTCTGTAATTGGATGTGTATCCATGAAATGGATTCTGAATTAATAAACAGACAAACAGATAAAAAACTACGTCAATGTGATCTGATAGCACGAACAATTGCGCTACCTTTATATTCTGAGGTAGATTGCCAAGAGATGCAGAGCTGGCCAAAAAATTTGTGTTAATTGCTTTGTAGATTTAAAGATTGCAGGAATAGATACTATCTCATCTTTGGCGTGAAACACTGTTTAGATAATAATTAAGTTGTGGCATAGGAAGCAACTTTGGATTTTCGGTTTAACTTCAAGGCTCTGTAGCAAATTATCAAAATTACTTACATAAAAATTCAACTCTTTCTTAAACCTTTATTAATTCCTTTACTTTCATCCCCAGAAAACTGATCTTCTGAAAACATGCAAATATAAATTGAACACTTCTTCCACAACTTGATCAATGGCAAACTCAACACAATAAAATCCGCAACAAATCACTTTCGCCAATGAGTCCATTTAAACTTCTGGTCGTCATCGTTAAACATTCCAAGAAAACGACAGTCTTTCGAACGACACCACGTTTCAATCATTACGAAACATTTAATTTTAACACTAGTATTTCATTTAATTATAGCTCTCAAATAAATATACTCTGACGGGAAACCAGACACAAGAGCCTGCTTCCTTACCTCTCGTATCCATCGACCAGACTTTCGAATCTCATCTGCCCAGATACAGTGTGATAAAATTTACTTTCTCCGGCTTCACTCAAATTACTCTCATTAATTTGATTAGAATCGATTTGTGTTACGACGGCGATAGCAATGTTAATTCCAAGTACCCAAGAACCGTGCTTTGTTGTCCTAACGAAAGATCGCCCTTCAATGCTCTGACTGTGATTATAACTTGACTACACTTCACTCACGGCCATTACAACACTCTAATGTCCTTTCAATGGACTTGCGGTACAGACAAATTTGATAGAAGATGGCGGAATGTGTGCAAAGAAGCTAGTCGATAACTCTTCAGGGCTTTCTTAAGGACTAATTGTTGTGGAGATACGCAGGTAACGCTTTGGCTAGTTTTATGTGAGCAAGCATTCAAGACGCCGATAAATTTCAATCAAAAACTATCTGAAGATGCTGGCGGTCAAAATGATTGAGGGTGGCTATGTTATTCGAGACATCGATTACGCCTGATTCACTCGTGCAGAATGTTTTAAGTGGTTGTGCTTAGTGCGGAAAAAATCGGCGATTGAATAGGGTTTGACACAAAACAAATGCTACTATGGATTTTTTTTCGCTTTGAGGGAATCTCACATCAGCTCACTTTAATTTCTAGCAACAATTTTTACTTGAATTTCGGCAACTTTCCATAAAGTGCAGGGATACTCCCATAGGTTTCCGTTAAATTGAATGTACTATTAAATTTACTAATTTTTTTGTAACGAAGGGCTATCGTATCCTTACGACGACCAAATTACTTAAAGTGATTTTTAAAATAACGCCTTTCTGTACTTCGAATATCGTCTAACATATGGCATACATTTATTCTGATTCAACTTCTTAACGAGCTCATCATAAATCTTGAACGGACCATCCCAGTCAGTTGACTTTACCTTCGGCCCAACTTTTCACGTGCTCGCCCTCTTAAATTTTCAACGACTTCGAGGTGTCATATTATCGAAACATTCGACAGAGACTATAGCGCCAACAGCAATGATGTTCATGATGAATATGATCCTTTTCTCTTGTGATCCCGTATGTCATCTTGGCAAGCGTGAAGTACTTGAGAATTTATTATGCGCAGCCTAAGGGCTTACATTGGTCGTCGGACATGTGATTTCCATCTAAAATCCATTCGTTCGACATTTTCGTTTCTTTAACTACACCGTCTGTCTAGTTTTATCGGGTTCGATGTTTGTTTGCATAGCTTGGCTGACTGAATAGACACCACTTGGGTCTCTGTGGAAATTTTAGACAGAATGATTCATCCGAGAAAAAACCCAAACCGAACACTTGCAAACCTTATCGACATAAAGTATCCTTTTTTCACTCGTTTCAGACGCAATCTAAATCTGAGCGCTGACCGAGTCCCCACCCAAATCATAAACACTCAAATTATCTTTCAGATTGGGTAATTGATAAAGAAGTCTTGAGTCGAGAGCCTTAAGGCAAAAGTCCTTTTTGCAGTCTTTGCTGCGCTCGAGACTGAAGGGTCTGTCGTTGATTCCCCTTTAATAGCCTCAGTACCGTAAGCATCTCGACACCGACGACATTTTTCCGGAGCACAAGAACCGTCTGCAATTTATATAGCCATTACGAAAAGGATTTCGAATTTCGGTGGTCGTTTCGAGGTGTCATCCTGTAGCTATATCATCGTACATTGTTGCTTCTTTTGACCGCCCATAGACTCAGGAATTGGGGTCTATCCATTGTCGTAAAGAGGTGTATACACTTGGCTTCCAGAGAGCCTCTCTTGATGACACGAATTACGATTATAAAACTGGACTTTGGGGAGATATATTCGTTTATGCTGTGACGTTGCATCCAGCCGGGTCGCAGATAGTGGAAAATAACCGGAGAAAATGCTGGTACTCGACCTCCAATTAGACGCTACCGAATTTTCAAGGGAGCAGTTGAGTAAATGCGGTCGACGAGGTGCTTACGAGAGTTTTGTTTTCGGCCATGTAGTTTGAATTTCGTTGGCCCGTTTTTCGTTAAATCGCTTATGGGTTCGGCTGCCAGAGTCAATTACGTGCTGTAATTAAACTCATGGAATTTTAGTATCAGTTAAGGTGGCTCGCAGCTGAGCGGTAAGAGTATCGACTTCATAATGGAGGCGGGCGCTCGGTCGTCTTTCGCTACTTGTGCAACTCGAAATTCTGGTCCTGTTCAAAAGGACATATAATGTTAATGGTTTTTCGCTTTATTGGCGCACAGAGTAGTAAAATCTCTTAACTTATTAGGCGGTAGCAGAGCCAGCAATCAAACGGACAAAACGAAAGACCGAGTTGTTTCGAATTTGTCGTTTTAGTTGTCAATTTGTTTTATTACAATGTCCGTAATGTCCTTGTTGTTTGTTTTCGGTGAAACAATGTGTATGATGTCGAGACGAAAGAGTGCATGAATTGGAGTTAGAGGCTATTCCAGTACAATATTTGAATGAAAGAGTACTTAATGTATATATTTTGAATTATTAGGATCACTTTCGTGGAGAATTTCATTAAGTATAATGAAACATTAAGCATTTACAACTTTTTTGGAATGATCAACAAAGTGTATTTTGTCTCTGAAGGTGGCGGGCTGCTAGTGATGACTATGTGATTCGGGTTCATTTCGAAGTAACCCTCTCATTAATTTTACATCTTGGGGGTGTCGGGAGTACTTTCATAATGTTTACGCATTATGAAGCTTGTTTATTGCTTAGTTGTTAATCTTGTCACGATCATAAATATAATTACGGTACTAGAAGAGCATTTTAAATTATTTCGGAAAGTGAAGTGCTTAATGAAATTCGACTGGGATTTTCGAGGTCTTAAATTTTTTATTTTTGAAATGAGTTTTTTTGTATTCGTAAGATGAATGTTGTCGACTGCATGTTTGAGATTGAGCTAATAAGAGATAAGATTTTTTCGTTGAATTGTTTCAAAAAATTTGTGCTGTTAAATGAAAAGTGATTGGATTAATGGTTTATTGTGGAATAAGGAAAGCTGACAATCTCATATGTTTTTGGGGCCTCTTTCTTTTCACGATAAACTGACGACCTGATTAATTTATATGTTCTTAGACTGTGAGCTTCAAAGCTTGCTTTTTTTGGTGCACGGTTTCGGATATCTCTAACTTTCATTACGGAGATTCTTTACAAAAATTGATCCCAAAGTTTGACTTTATTTTTCAAAATTTGAAATTTCTTAAACACATCTGTGACATAGTAATTTTACCGACCACGTCATTACAAGTATCTAGCTTGCAGTTTTTTCATATCTAGAGCAATAGCCTTATTCTTCTCGCAAAAGATCACCTAGGTCTTTCAAATATTTAGCCTTTACATGAAAAAATATTGCTGAAAATAACGTCAAAGCTTTACTTCTGAAAATGTTTACTGATTTTTGTAGAGATTATAAGAATCACTCTAACCGAAAATTCATATATCTTTTCATCTAAAGATATATACCTACATGAAATTTCTGTTGGTTTAATAGCCGCGGCTGAATCTGGTTTGTCAGCTTAAGTCTGCACCTTTTCGGACAAAGCTCCTTCTTCATGTGTTTTGTTTATATTATGACTACAAAGTGTTTGAATCAACGGATGAAAACATGTAACATATCTCCTTGCTTGGAGCAAATACATCCCATTTTTTGATGAACCGCCCCAGCTACATTCAGCTATCAAAGAAGTAACTCAGCATCCGTCAGTTGTGGATTAAATGTTGCTCCAATGATGTCGATAAGGGACTCTTCACGGCCATTTCACACCTAAGGCACCCTACTCCAGGGGAATGAAATTATTGTTCTTTTGTTGATAGTTTTCTTTCAGACTCCTTTCTATATTCTTAATTGCTACGAATCCCCTAGAGAGAATTTGTAAGCTTCATCCCAATAATTGTTAACTGGTGCTGCTAGTTATTATTTTCTAAAAACAAATAGCCAGTTACGTGACAAAAGTTCAGAAAACATTTGAAGATGAAGCCAGAGAGTGAAAATTCAGCAACCCTCTTTTGAAAATTTGAAAATATAATTGCTGAAATCTGAAAATATACCCTCAGGGAGAAGACAAAAAATCTAAATCGAAATTCTTGCAGTGTGATTGCCTAGATAATCAATTGAAAGTATAAGATATACTTAAATGAAAAGTTTCACTTTACCTCGGTCGACATTGCTAAGCAGAAAGTTTGGTGAGCTGAATGGCTCCAATCCAGCTTTCATAATATACCGCGCTTCGAGTTACTCTAGTATGTTCTTAGATTAAAACAGGAGTAAAGTCAGTCGTCAAATCCATCATTTTAAGCTTCTAGGCACTGATTGAGAATTAAATTGGACCCAGCAAAAGGCTAATTTACCTCTTATGTTCGTACCATTTTCTTTTCATGTTCATATAATCAAACAATTAAAAACGAAATAATCTTACCTTATTTCAAATTTATCCAGGCTTCGTTAAAAGTTCAACTAATCATATTCCGTACGACATCACAATCAACTAAGCTTGCAGCTTATTTCCTTCGAAAAGTAGGTACCAAGCATAACAGTGCAGCGTTCACAAGCTCGCCTCATCTCTAATGGCCTCGGGAAAAACTCACGAAAAGGGAACCATTTCTCATATTCAAAACGTGCATACAAATGACCTCTAACTAATATAATACGATTACTTTTGTCGGTACTTCACAATTTCTCAGTTTTTCCCAGCTAGTCGCAAAACAGTAACGCTTCAAACCAGTTCATGAAGGCAAATGCTTTGGGAAACTTGAGGAAACATTTCGACTCGTTGAAGGTGTTAACAGTTTTCATTTTGCGAGGACCATGAAAGTCGCTGAAATGGCTCTCCCGCTAACAGGATAACAAATTGCTTTGCAGGTCCATAAAGACCTCGCCGCCGGCTGCTCGCCAATGCTATAATTGTCGCTATTGCAGCTCTCATTGCTCTTTTACTTCATACATGGCTCTGAGCCCTACGATTTTGCTGCTTGCGCTTTGTTTCCTCTGGGTTCCTAATCAAGGGGCGGGAGAACAGCTTGCAATCTTTTCGCAATGAATTAATTCCGGGGAACTAAATGGCTCTAAGTCCAGTCCCGGAGCCTTTGTGTACACAGTGCACTGGCTAAGGATACAAGCTTTCACCATAATCACGTAACTCACATGAAAGCATGCAGTAGAATTAGGTGCAAAGGCTAAACTTCCTCATGTCCTGTTGTGCTACGTTGCTTGGATGTGTACTGCCTCTGCTGGTACTACCCGTCCCGAAAAAAATATTTAATATCCCCGAGTTCCAGGCCAGGCGACAATGACTCGTCCTGTCTACCCTAACTGTGCAATTTACGTGCTGTTAATATAACGAATGTCAGACCTGATTTATACGCCTCGAATGGTATTTAAATTGTTTGGAGACGATGCGATGGAGGTCGCGCACGATAGTAAAACAACGATGTGTGTTAACATATCCGCACACCTACCAAGCCCAAACTGATCTCAAAGGAACAATTTCGCCGAGGTACAAGGATAATAGCCAGTGCACGGCAATTTTAAGCCATATAGGCAGATAAATTTTGCATACACTAAGCTCACTCGTATGAGATAAAAGTCGTTCGGTTGAATGCATGGACGTGTCGAGTTGTATGTGCTAGCTTACGAAATATCCAACACTAATTTTCTGAAAAAAAGAAGAGCGGAATGGAGAAAAGGCATTGAAAAAATTTGTAGAATTTGAAAGGGTACAGCTTACACACGATATTTTTTTGCAATTGTTCCAGTTTTTCTGAATATTTATTGGTAAATCTGTTTGCATGGTTTGCGGCAAGAAGAGGAATTTTCTGGCAATCATAAAATTTTGTATATGAGCAGAATGCCAGTAATTCGGATATGCATTTCATTGCCACAAAACTGGTTGCATTTGCGATTTCGTCAAGAGTTCATGTCAGCTGTCGAAGAATACAGTTTAATATTTGAAGACTTGGTTTGAATGCTACAATAGTTTTAAAAATTTCATTCGTATAAGCCAAATGTCAAAATTATTAATAGTCGTTGTTTCAGTTCTTTCAAATCGATTTATCTGCAAATGAGTTTTTACGAAAGGCTCTAACAACGAGAGGACAAAGCTTAGCAGACCATTATTCAAATGCATCATTCCTATCAACCGTTTTTGCATTCGATAGCCCCAGAGAGTGCAGCCTCCAAACTCTTACAACAGCACTCATTCTGTAGAACCAAGCGAGTATTGTTCTTCCATTGGCAGTTTGTTATCGAGTCCTGAGCGTTATATATCACTACACCGTTGATAGGAAGTTTATTAAGTGGAAACATCGTTTGAATGCTGTCAGTGGATTTTCGGGGACACAGAATGAGAAACATAGTGGTATTATACGTCAATAGAGATTGTCACATACCATACGTTGGCTTTGCATTGTCAACGCAATAGCATGTCTGGGATAAAATTGGTTGATTCTGCTGCTCTGTGCCCTAAACTAATATCACGATTTCTCCGCCTTTGCTTGCTGGTAGGTATAAATGTAGCAGAGAACCGTGTTGACAACTTTGGATTATCCTAAGTACACATACTAATTCAACCTAATTTCATCATAACTGGATGAAGCCATGCGTGCTGAACAATACGGCCTGCTTTAATAGATGGTATCGTAACTTGTGTAATCTATAACTGGCAGCTTCATTCCAATTAGGAACTATTAAACCGAGTATTAGAAACTTCAGAGTGATGATTTGGTATTCCTGATATTAAAAGTGTTCGTGTTTTCAGTCTTTAACCAATTGTTTTTTAATCTCACGAAAAATTAAAGTTCCTTGATACTAAAAATTACTTTAAATAAATAAATTATACCTCAAATCATATCACTAATAACCACACAGTCTTCGAAAACCATTAAACCAATACGCAATCAAGTCAGCTTAAACCCAGCCTATATTACGGTAGCTCAATTTCCATGCTGAATCTGTCAGGCAATATATTTTAATGACAGAATCCTATGAGATTGCCTTGTAGTTGGATTGGTTCCATATTGCGTGGCGATATCCCGAAAGTCATGCCTCCTCGCGATTTCGTTTTCAGATCTATCTCCGCCTGGCTGCCAAAGCCAATACTAAATCATCCGCTCATCAATCATATCATCGAACAGAATGAAACCCAGAGCAATGTTGGTCTTGAGTAGTGTGCTTGGCTTCCGGGTTGATATCGGTTTCCGGACAGTCTTTTGGTCGATGTCATTCGTTTCCTTTGACGATTCGTTTGCAAAGTATAGCATGGTCAATCGATTGCATTAGTGGGACTGACCTAGAAATGCATACGTATAGATTATTCTACAGATATACATATACATATAGAAATATGGAGTGTCGTGACTGTGGATAGGTGAGCCTGCAGAGTGTTTAGCAATGGTAGATTATGGTCTTGACGCGAATCGTGTCTTTCCGAGAACGATCAACACATAATTTGACTAAGAGATGTTTGCTTATGCAATTGACTTTTAATGACAATTCTGGAGAGATATTGACAGGGCATGAAATATGTATGGGAAACACCTGAACCTGATTTGATTATGAGACCGTGTGGTAAGAGTTTGTGTGTGATTGATTGATTGTTAGAGGCTACTGCGGCGATTGATCCTTGAAGGTGAAGGCTCGATTTGTTGTCATAAACGACAATATATGCGATATATAGAAGCGCCAATTGTTTTTGCTGCAATAAATGAACTTTTCTCATTTACAAACAAAAGTTCTACTTACACATGCTTATTCTTATTGAATCAATCAATTTACTTCAAGAAAATTAGTGCCATTCAACAAGGAATAAATAAATATGATAAAATGCAGATCAAAAAATCTCAAGTAATGTGAATTTAATGATCAATGGCTCAATAAGATATTGAAAGTTTTCGCGCCCAACGTGGGGATAGCGAAAGACTGAATCTCTTTTTATCAAACTAATTAGCGGAAGTAGAAGTTGAGCATAAAATGGAACTGTTTTAATATGAGTGATTTTACCCATGAGTGACTGTGTAGAGTAGGCTAGGAGAGAGGCACCTGGCACTGGTAAGTAGTCAGAGCAATGTCTCTTTACCATATCCTCCAGCCTACCAGAGTTTCCCGAATTGATTTGTAATGTCGAGGAACATTAATAGGAGATTAGACTTTGTATACATGCATCATCCGAAACTCCGCTCGGGCACCAACTTAACGTGGTCAAAATAGACTGTGCATCGCAAGATGCCAAGTGCGAATAAAATATACTTCCTCCTAAATCCTCACTAAAGAATCAATAAATTAAGCAACACTAGCTACTGCAAAAGAGACGCCCTCTGAATGTAGAGAAGGTAAGAGTACTAATTGACCTGACCTCTGGTAACTTCTGGATGCTCTAGCAAAAAAAAACCAATGCAAGTACCTGAGACAAAAGGGCAAACCGCCAGCAAAAGCAAAGGCGATAACTGCAGGTGTTTCCCTGGAAACTGGATGACAGGTAGTTAGACCCGAGAACTCACCTGGTGAAGCAACAAAAAGATTAGTTGGTTTTGCCAAGGCAGTCATTTTAAGGCAGCAATATCTTGGATAGAGAACTGGAAGCAAAGCCATACAACCTGGACATTCCAAATTGAGGAAAGCTCTCAGACGTCGAAAAGAGAAGAATCTGCACAGGAATTCAACGCTTCTTAATGCGAATTAGGAATCGGACATACTGTTGAAGAGCAAGATCGGATCGGTTAGACCGGAGAGCTTTCTGTCGGCCAGCGCAGGTACCAAACCTGCTTAAAAACAACCTTAGCACAAGGTGCTAAAACTCACAAGAGACAACTTGCCGAAGTTGTTTAGCCAGTTCCGCTTTCAGCACGTTTGACGTTTTCAATATTATTGTTTACAGTATTTTATTATATTATATATAATTACTGCGCTAAAAGAGTAAACACCTTTCTAGAGCTACTCTCAATTGAATCATTTGAGTTCAGGGTCGAATATTGCACACAAGCCTTAAACTAGAAATTAGCTAAATGAAGATGCTCAATTCGAATCAAAATAGTGCCAACTGGTTTCCTGTAAACAATGTTAGAGTTGATCCCGGAAGATGGGCGCATATTTAAATCTGGAACCAACTATTTTTGTAACTTCGACACTATTTTGGTTGACTTCACTGGGCTGATTTCACAGGTAAAAAGACTCCCGTACACTCCTGTTGTCAAACTAACAAATTCAATCCGAAAATTCACTAATAATGAAAACGGGCGCAAATAAGCGTTTAGTTTTTTTTTCGAAAACATTAGCAGCAGGGCTATTTTACAGCTCTCTTTGAAAGTCACCCAGCCAAAAAAAACCACAACCGACCGGCAGTTCAGCTGCGATCATTTAACGACACATTTTTTTCTCCTTTGTTATCTACCCAAAACAGCTGTTCTTCCCAAACCCCTCATTGGGTATCAAGTTATACACACAAAGTAGCTGTCAACAGCTTATGAATTGGCTTGCAATTGCATGCACGCTAGGTTTGCACTCTTATGCAAGGTCCGGCTCTACCGTGCAACTGGTTCAAGCATATGACCGGTTTGAGCTGGGTGTGAACTAGCTTGATTTGTCAGTGTGTATGCAGGCAGATACAGGTACAGTTCTATAAATCTATCTATGTACATATATGTCTCCACCGCAAAACACAAGGCTCGAGTGGAACGTCTTTTCCAAACAGCTTCACTCGCGGATTTTTCTGGGAATTTCTATGTCTGGTGGTATACAGTTTATTTGGATCAACTTGTAGCGCACCAAGGTTTCATACTTTCTTTTGAGAACAAGATTTAGCAAGAAAACCTGTTAGGACAGCTGACTAACAAGGCCGAAGACTTGTGTTTTGGTTTCCAATTTGCTTGACTCAAACACGCTTGGACTGTTTTCAAGGTGGAACCTGTCAGCGGGGGTCGTGCAGTATTGCTGAAACCGAAACTTCTGGTGGTCTGCTTTGCTGTCTCTGCTGGAACTGAGAGTAACAGAAGCTCAGGAAAAATACCACCAGCGAACTCCTCAGCCAAGCCAGTAAGAGCAACATTGCCAGCTATTCTACGTTTGCCTGCATACGAGGTTGATCTAAAAACTGTCCGACTTAACGAAGAAACAAGACCTTTTTTGTTTAAATTTTTTTTCAGCATAGTCTCGTTGTTAGTCAACACACTTCTTTCGGAGGTGCTCCCATCTCTTAAATCCATCCAAATAGTACTCGCCGTCTTTCTCTACCAAATAATTGTTTACGGAAGAGATGGCCTCCTCATTTGACAAAAATCTCTGTCCTCCGAGCGCAATTTTTAGATTAGAGAACAACAAGAAGTCGCTTGGGGGTATATCTGGTGACAAAAGCGGGCTGTCAAGCTGTTCAAATCGGAATTCGTAGATGCTCGACATGGCAACCGCTGAGATGTGAGACGACACATTGCTTGGTGAAGCATAATTTTTTTCTGCAAATGTGACCATTTTTTCACAATTTCTGAATTCAGCTTGTCACTTAATGATGCGTAGTATGTTCCTGTAATACTTTGTAATGTTTGAAAAAAAATTGAACAGTTTTCGCTTTTTTGGAGCAAAAACTTTTTCGAGCAACAGCTACGCGCCCAAAATGGCTCAAATTTTGGTGAGTACCTGTGAAAAAATGCGCAACCATATGCATTGTTTAGAAGTATTACCGATTTTTTTTTTTTAATCTTCGAACATTAAATTCTCATTGCAGTGATATATATACAAATATGTAAATGGTATTGACATGTTTTTGAACCAACTTAAAGTTTGCTTTCCTAATAGTAGTACACTGAAAAAAATTTACATAGCGCCCAGAGCCATGTAACATAGCGCATTATTTATGGTCCCATACGCCATGTACATAGTACTCTGAGCCATGCGATATGGCTCCCAGTGCCATAATCTCAGAATCTACATAGCGCGTGGTCCCATGTTACATGGCGCAGCATTTATGGTGCCACATGCTATGCACATAGTGCCCTGAGCCATGCAGTATAGCTCCCAGCGCCATAATTACATGGCGCAGAAATTATGGCCCCACACGCCATATTACATAGTGCCATGAGCCATGTAATATGGTTCATGGCACTCCAATTATAACTCGCAGCCATACTGTGTGAGGAGATCTATAAATGTCAGCAAGTGATACTTGAGTATCGTCGATAAATCGACAACATTCTCAATCAGCTAAGGGCGCATATTATTGAATGGCTCCTTTGGCGACTCTAAATGCAGCCAGCGCCTGTTTGTTGCAAGCAAGTGACTTCTCCGTGTGCTCATTTATGGTAAGTAGCACTGTTTTGACTGATTTGCTTTTCCAATGTACTGTAGTCTTCCACGCCATGTACTATAGTCATCCACGCCATGTACTATAGTCCTTCACGCCATTTACTATAGTCCTTCACACCATGTACTATAGTCATCCACGCCATGTACTATAGTCCTCCACGCCATGTACTATAGTCCTCCACGCCATACAGTATAGTCCTCCACGCCATGTGTTATAGCTCTCCACGCCATGTACTATAAGTCCGCCACGCCATGTACATGGCGTGGAAGACTATAGTACATGGCGTGTAGGCCTATGTACTTTTCGCCATGTATTATGGCGTGTGGCGCTATATTTTATCACAATCCCTAAATCGACTATGTACATGGCGCCAGAAGTCTATAAATTATGGCGTCTGGCGCCATGTGTTTTCTCAGTGTAGAATGAAGGTAATATACATTTATTATATTTGAAGCTATTTTTATAATAGTCGCATTTTTTGCAGCTCTATAGAATTTTAGTTAGGTTGGTACAATTGAAAGCAACAACAAGGTGGATCTTGTGGGTAGCAAAACCGTTTAAGTAAAAGCTTTGGCGTACATTCAAATATTCTTCGCATATTATTCTGAAAGGAAATTTCAAGATTGACGTTAGCTCTTTTGTGATACTTTAATTAAACTCCTTTTAATCAAACGCAATTTAATCAAACGATAATTATATTTTCATCGTCTAATATCTCGATATAACCGCACAAGCATGTCATCTAACTTTGTGGTATCTACTCAACACAGTTTGTCTAATTGATCAATGAACGATATCGAGCCAAACCAGAATCGACAACGACAGGCTGGACACCGTATCGTATACTTCAACCGAAATCGCTATGATAGCCGAATGAGGAAAGCAAAGCAATCAAATAGTATGAGACACAAAAGCAAACGGAAGTGATGAATACACGCAATATTAAGTGCAAGGGAGATTGGTAACGTAAACCAGCAAATGACAGTGCAAAACTGAAGTAATGTTTGCTAAACACAGTATCAAACCTTTTTGGCTACGGTGAACATCATCCGACCATTTTAAAACAAAGCACGTACGTAAACACATCAGTAGTCGTTGTTTGGGCCGGTCGTGCATCTACAATTTATGAGGACAGCCTAGGTTCCTCCACGTAGGCATTAATGTAGGACATTCGATGGTGACCTACTTATTAATAACGCACAGATAAGAGGCAAAATGTGATATTGCTTGCCCCATTCCACCCTTTTGAACTAGAGCAGTCAGCTTACGATGCATTGACAGGACGAGTGTGTTGCTGGACCGACTTATAATATTTGGGATTGTTCGTCCTTTATGTGTACACGACTATGCGTTCGCTTGCATATATTACGTTGGCAGTGCGGTAGTCGCTCGATACATAAATCAAGGCAAGAGTTCCATCTGGTGGTAGCAAACAATATCAAAGTGGTAACGGTGTCCACCTAGTGGTCCTCCATGCTGGCACTGAGCAGAAGGAGAACAAGCGACATATGGCTGTGCTCGTTGAGGCAGCTCTGGTTTTCCGACGGTACACAAACGCACATTCAATGGAACGGTAGTGCTGCCAACAAGAAGTCCCATTTCATGACAGAAGTGAATTTGATGGTTTTCTCTTTTGCGGTATCTTTCCCGTCATTCCGATCAAAGCATTTTGACCACGATGCCAATGACTATAACGACAATTGTGGAGCTTCATCTATCTCGGCAAGCGCTGGTTAAGTGGAAGCTTCAAGCCCAGCATATTTCAACTGTTTGGTCATGTTATTCAAATCGGAACAAATTCATAATATCCGGGTTTGATTGATGGATTTTCCACATCATCGTGGGAATACCAACGCGCCGCAGTTCATCTTCAGATAAAACCAATAAATCATTTCGGTGAATGCAAAGAAATTTTCGGGCCAAAGTGGCCAGATTAGGTTCTAACTAGTGTCGTTTATGGCAAATTTTTCGCTCGGTAGGGTAACTGCGGAACGAATTGAGCGGGTGTGAAAGGAGGATAAGAATGAAATGCGGGAGAAATTTACTCAGTTCTATGAAATTGATTGAGTGTCAGCGACGAACAAACCTCGAAGCACTTTAAGCTGTTGATATTTATGCTATTTTAAGGATGCTCGGCTTCGTCGGACACAATGTCGCAAGAATGAGAAGACATTCGACAGATTTTTCACAAAACGCGGAGCTATTTTCCGAGCGAACGGAAATAGAAATCCATTAAAGGTCATTGTTGAATGCAATGAAATCAGGTGACTCCACTGGGAGTGACCCTTTTTGTGGCTCCAACCGTAAATCGACCAGACATCATAGCAGACAATGGCAGCCTCACTCGTACCTCCGTCAAATCCTTTACCAACCTACCACATTACACCAGCAGCTTTCATTACCGACATTCCGCAAATCATGCAATCTGTAAGGTGGTTGCGAATCCTTCCCGAAAGAAGCAACAACGAGAATAAATCAACGGTGTGAACAAGTGGTTGACATGATTCAGTGGTTTACGGAATTGCGAAAAAGGAATTAGATCCAAGCGACGACGAAACGAACTTCTTGGAATAGACTGGCTTCACTGACCGAATTTCATGGAGCGCTACTGGTGAACGTTGAGATTCGTATAGTGCGCGCGGAACAGGGAAAATCAAGGGAATATTGCAATTTGTATCTTGAACAACATTTTACACTTGACTGACTAGTCGAAAAATTTCAACTCTTCTCCGATTGTACGCCGCTATAATGTAACATTAGATGTTGGTTTCCACCAGTGAAAAAGGTGAGAAAAGAACCTTTTTTCATCGATATCAGGACTTTGAATGGCATGCCATGATGGTTGAAAGGTGTTGAGAGATGAAAGTACATTTTCCGTTTTTCACGCTCGCAATTTTTTTTGGCGATTGGTTATTGCATGTGAGATTTTTCGAGCATGAAAATGTTCGATCATGTTAGTGAATGTGAAGTATATTTTACGGTGAGTTGTGACAGGACGTGATGTCGGCAAAATTTGAAGTTAATCGAGAAGAGAAGTTTGAAATGAATTTATATTATAACTCGATTCGCATTTCTGCATTATTCGTTAGAGCAAATATGGTAGAATTTCAACATAAAAATCTGCTGACTGATTTGTAAAATATTGTATGTAGTCGCTAAGTGAACGGTATTTTCATGTAAAGTGAGACATTACAGTAAAACCAACTAATCGGGCCACTGTATGATCGGACCATCCATAACATCACCGTACATACAATCTCTAAGAGAAAGTTCACTCTATAATTGGGGCACGCCCGAAATCAGACGTTGGACCATATTAGATGCACAAAAACTTGTTCTGTAGTAACTGTTATTCGGAGGGGGCCCGGTAGCTCTGCTCGCTAAGGCGTCAGGCCGAAAAGCGGCGGGCCACGGGGCCTGCGGGTTCAAATCCCGCTAGTGTCATGGCTGCAAGTGTGAATGCGTGTGATTTTCTATGAGGGTGGCAAATGGGCCCAAACTGGTGGCCTAATGCTGGCCGCGTTCCCGGTACCCCATTTCACTTACCTAACCTAACTGCTATTCGGACCAAACGGTTTTAAAACCAATATGAAAAAGTGTAAAAAAATTGGTTTTCCAGAAAAATATTCACAGCGGCAGGTAAAGGAAATTCTTCTACATGACTTTCTGAAAATTATTAAGAGTATTAAAAAAAAATCAAAACCAAACAGCGGTCATTGGAAAATTTTGAAGACACCGCACTGAAAAAAATTGTACCTGAACTATTGACAAGTTTACATTCTTATTTCAACAGACGATGGAAATCTTGTGAAACCAACTAGAAAAATGTCAATACAATATATTGAAACCGGTTATTGTAAATTGTTTCAGTTTTGAAAGTTTTCAAATTGTTACAAAAAATGCGCCCTTACATTCAATCAACAAGTCTAACCACGTCATTTCCAGTTTACCGTATAAAAATTAACAATAAAGTCAAAGTGTTGAAACAACTAAAAATTCTGACTAACATGTTAAATTAACATGGCATTACTGAGGCATTACAAACTTCAAATTGATCAAATTGACAATGCATCTTGTGAATTTACTTAATTTATTTCGAATCAGCTGGTTTAAGGATAGTGTTGTCCTTGATCTCACGTGAAGTTTTTCATACAGAATATCAAGTGAAATTTATTTCAGCGAAAATCTAGCTTGAAAATAAGCAAGAGTCGTATTTACTTCTTACCCTGAAAAATTGTTTGAAAGTTGCTTTCGCTTTGAAAATACTGATGACATTGACACATGTCTACAATCATTTCACCTCAATTTAGTATGTGCAGTTCATTCTTTCGATCCAAAAAATGACATTTGGTGTTTGAATTTGAAAATTGAATTGCGCAAATTTGTGAATCATCCGTCTTTCAAAATGATTTCGGGCAGAACGTAGCCGTCAATGGCGACCGCTACCGCACCATGATAATGGATTTTTGGCTACCTGAAATTGAAGTCCGTGGTATCGGTGAACTTTGGTTTCCTTCGCATACAGCGAGAGAAATAATGGATTTATTGAGAAATCATTTTGGTGAGAACCTGATTTCACGTTTTGGACCAGTAAATTGGCCACCTGGATCGTGTGATATAACACCTTTAGATTATTTTCTTTGGAGTTACACGAAATCTTTGGTCTTCAAAGATAAGTTAGCTTCAATCGACGCTTTAAAAGCCAACATAACTCGTGTCATTCGCGAGATACCGGTCGCTATGCTGGAACGCATCGTCCAAAATTGGACCCTCAGGATGGATCATTTACGGTGTAGTCGCGGTCAACATTTAAATGAGATAATCTTTAAAAATTAAATCTTACAGATTGTTCTTTCGACTCATAATAAAACTTTTACTATAGAATTCAACTTTATGCCTTTTATTTGAGATTAAAAACCAAACCTCATAATAAATCAATCTATATATCATGTGTGACTTTGAGTCAGCCAGCTTAACGTAAATTAACTTAGCTTCAGAGTATGCTTATTTTTTTTGAATGTGGGAGAAAGCGCTTGAAAATAAACTTACCACACTGGCTGGTAAATAAATTTTTGTATCAATGGTTTTCTAAGGCACCCTCCAGATATTTGCCAATATCCTTCACAGTACAACCCGTCAAATTGCTACATTATTCAAACTATGTTATTTCAGCTATTGTTGTAAAGAATAAAGGAAACCAAGATGGATGTTAGGCAAAGTGCGGATGTTTCATTCAGAGCTTAGAATGTTATATAATGGCTATGATGCTTAAAATATTTATAATTTTGATGAGACAGAGTTATTTGAATAAAATCAATATGCTTTAATCCTGAAACTAAACTGAGACAAGTCTCCATTATCTGGTCATCCTTTGGAGTGAAATTTTTAAAAGTGGAGAATAGCGGAAACTGTTGATTTCTGACGGACAAAACTTCAAGAATTTCTATTTTCGATCGATTTTGCTTTTGAAAAGACATTTGGGCAATTCAATTTTTAAATTCAAACATCAAATGTCACTTTTTCGCCCGAAAAAAAGAACTGTACATACTTATTTGGCGTGAAATTATATTTTCTTATATTTTATTTTATATTTTAAATTATACATACTTATCTGGCGTGAAATTATATTTTCTTATATTTTATTTTATATTTTAAATTATACATACTTATTTGGCGTGAAAAACTATTTATAAAAGTTCAGGCTAAAGTCGACAAATTGCTTGTGCATGCGATTCACCCAAAAAGCAAACAAATTCATTTAAAATGAAGTTGTTAAGATTCTTCGAGGTAAATTAACTAAAAAACACTACATGAGGTCAGCATTAAACAAATATGAATGTATCCTGAATTCCACAAAATCCAACTCTCGACGCAGCAAGTTAAATTAAAAAACTGCTAATAGGACTTATAATAACAACGAAAGTGTTGGCTATGCCATTGCTAAATTACTTACTTCGACTTGCTTAGCAAGTACTACTGCTCCTTTGTTAATAAACTGGAAGCGAAATAGCATAACTTGATGGTGACTGCTGCCAGTCTGTTGGTTCGAGTTTACAAGATTCTCCTCTTAAACTGTTAATTGTATCTTCTATAAAATTAAACTCCACTTGTGAAATGTCTGCTTTTCATAAACTAGTGTGTTTTTTTACTATGTTGCAAGAAGGGCACGAAAGCTGTTGAGCAAGTCATTGGAATGGGTGAAGATGAAAATTGCATGATTTCAGTTTTTATTTAATTAGGACAATTAAAGCAGAGGAGAAAGTATGGTCAGTTGAGATTGAATCAATTTTTCATATTTTTGTTTTTTAAAACTTTGGCTGTCATTGGCAAACGTGAGTTATTAAACCTGAGAACCAAATTACCGATGCGAAACGGGATATGATATGACTTTTTTAAGTCAAAATAAATTACCTAGTTTTTGCGGACGGTTGCAAGTTTACTTCAACACTGGAAAAAATCCACATGGCGCCTATAGCCATGTAACATAGCGCATTATTTATGGCCCCTTACGCTATGTACATAGTACTCTGAGTATGCAATATGGCTCCCAGCGCCATAATGTCAGAATCTACATAGCGCGTGGTCCTATGTAACATGGCGCAGCATTTATGGTCCCACACGCTATGTACATAGTGCCCTGAGCTATGCAGTATGGCTCCCAGCGCCATAATTACATGGCGCAGAAATTATGGCCCCACACGCTATATTACATAGTGCCATGAGCCATGTAACATGGCACTCAAATTATAACTCGCAGCCATACTGTGTGAGGGAACATATAAATGTCAGCAAGTGACATTAGAGTTTATGTCTACATAATACAAATCCCTATGATAAATTTTATATTTGCATAAAACACAGATATTTGAGGGATTAGACTGAAATTTATTTTAAGTATAGAACACAGGTTACATTTGAGTATAACATTCAATTTCGTTCATATGACCATTGCAAACACGTTTGAAACGACGGATGTTTTGGAGCTAATTTCCGTAACACACCTGGCTTTTTGATCATTTCACTCTCTACATAGATTCTCAGCTTATCCTTCTGATTTGACTCATTTTGAACTGAAGTACTGGCTGCGATATTTTCGGTACTTCGACCGGTGAATTTTCACACTGGAGCAGGAACATTCAATAGTGAATATGTTGACTCGAATTTATCGAGTTTATATTTGGTGAAATTTATATTTGGTGCACTGAAAAAACACATAGCGCCAGTGGCCATAATTTATAGACTTCTGGCGATTTGTACATAGTACATAGGAGCAGACGCTATGCTTATAGCCCTCCACGCCATATACTATAGTCATCCACGCCATATACTATAGTCCTCCACGCCATGTACTATAGCCATCCACGCCATGTACTATAGCCCTCCACGCCATCTGCATGGCGTGGAGGACTATAGTGCATGGCGTGGAGGACTATAGTACATGGCGTGGAGGGCTATAAGCATAGCGCCTTCTCCTATGTACTTTTCGCCATGTATTATGGCGTGTGGCGCTATATTATATCACAATCCCTAAATCGACTATGTACATGGCGGCAGAAGTCTATAAACTATGGCGTCTGGCGCTATGTGTTTTTTCAGTGAACCAAGAAGAAATAATTGAAGTTGGTGGAACCATATATGATTGTAATAATTAATTGAAAATGTTAAAACTGTCATGCCTATTAGAAGCGATTTCAACCAATTACGGGCACTATCTTCATTTCAATGATTCAACGTCGAATAAAAACGTCACTAAAAAACTATTATTTTATACATATCTACGCTTTGATTGTTTTGCCAATCCTACCCTTGTGTGAATTCGAATGAAGCAAATTTACAAAGCACGACAAAAACTGAATCGCATTGACAAAAAATGCAAAAGCAGCTTTGTTCCGTACATTTAAATATTTATTGGAAAAAAAGGCTTTGTTCCGCCGCAACAAATAATCAAAAAAAAAATGTTTTTCAACAAACATAATATTTTTTCTTTACCACCGCTCAGATGGTACAACAATTTTTCAACCAACCAATGTGGACAATTTTGATGTGATCCATTCCAGGATTTATCTCATCTTTGTTTTGACCCAGGCACTTGTAGATACAAAAAATAAGCCAAGTGTAATTAAAATAGTTAGAGTTTTCGCAGCACTAATTAACACACAGGTAGGAAGTTATAGTATCTTTTGCGTTTATGGTAATTAGTGATTACATTTTGGGGCGTCTTGTTAGTCATAATTAGTTTAAAAATTTGGCACTTACCGGTTTTCATAAAATTTTAAAAACCTGTAAATTGCAAATTCTTATCTTATTTAAAAGCTTAATAATTAAAACTTGAGAACGTTGTAGGCTAAGGTCATTCATTCTATGATTGTGTCGAATACTATCCACCAACACCAGTGCTGTTAGTCATGGATTCAACAAACAAAGATTCAAATCTATCATTTAATAGTTCTTTCTCTAACAGAAAATTCCTAACTCGAATTTTGCCACATCTTCGCGAAAGTTACTTTTCGCCAGAAAGAACTAGACTATTGCATAGTTTATTTAAACCTGAATTGTCCAATTCTAGTCAGTCAATTAAACGTTTTGCTATTAGCCGGCCAGTAAGTTTGGCTTCATTCGTTGATATTCTTGAAGGAGAACAGCGTTCTGCGATTTCAGAGGAGCAATTACGGCGTCGTGAACGTTATTTAGAAATTATGGATTCACCACCAGCCAAGCGAATACGGACGGAAATTGCCGATTGTCAAACGGATCAAATGGACAGTATTAAATTTGGTGCTAGAAAATCATTGAAGTTTTTGAAAGATGAATAGGATTTTGAGATAGATTGACTTATTTTTAAGAAATTGTGTATCCAAAATATGTATTGTAAATAGTAATGTCACAATAAATTGTAAGACAACAAATCATATAGCTTTTACTTTAAAACTTTATATATACAAATATCTTTAAAACTTTATATATACAATATGATAGTGCATACCTTACACAACTAACTTAAACAAAAATTAATGATAACCCACTGCAAGTGGTCACATCAGTCAGGTATGCACTGTTAGCTGATATCTGATGAGAATCAGTGCATACTCTCGAAAGCATTTAGTTAAAAGTTCAATTTTAATCATCCAACAAAAACAATTCCATCTGAATTTTAAATTATATTATATTAAAAAATTGCTTGATTTGAGTGCAGCAAGTGAAGTCGAAAATTTTCG
Organism: Nemotelus pantherinus; assembly: GCA_963978885.1. Lineage (NCBI taxonomy): Eukaryota > Metazoa > Arthropoda > Insecta > Diptera > Stratiomyidae > Nemotelus > Nemotelus pantherinus. Next base: position 6,080,945 of record OZ022263.1, read on the forward strand.
GACTGAAACCCAGTATTGATTTTATTAAATATTTAAAAAATATAACATCAAATCAACAAAAGTTACGCTTTCGAAAATGTAGCTGTTCATCAATTTTAACAATTGAATGGTCCTCAAAATGATACAAAATGAAATAATAGTGATGCAGTAGACTTTGTGCTAGCATTTGAAACATGGTTTCCTAACAAGCTTATAGATTTAGTCTATCTTTTTTCCAAACCCAAGATACCTTTAGAAAAATTTGTTTGTCTTTATTCTTCTAAAGCGCCCCACTAGTGTTAGATTGCGAAGGCAAGAAGTCTTCAAGCTTTGTAAATATCTGTTAAGTCCAAATATCTAAAGCATTAGAATTAAGCTTTACTAAAGTCTGTATAGACTGCATCAATTCGACATCCTTTCTCGATTTTACACTGAACATCTGAGATTACGACTGTCAAATTCCTGGTAGTTGAGCGACCTTTTCTAAAGCCATGTCATTGCTCGTTCAGACGGGAGTCAGCTAGTGGGGAAAGTTTATCGTAGACAATCTTTTCAAAAAAGTTTCGGAATTGAAGATGAGATAGGAATGCCCCCATAATTTCCGAAACAGTGTCTATCTCTCTTTTCCAACATGTAGGGAGAACTCCAGACAAAAGTGAGAAGTTAAAGAAAAATGCAAGGAAGTTATAAGCTGCTCTACAGACTTGCGCAAGAAAGTTGGAGGCAAAAGATCGGGCCCACGAACTTTGTTGCAGTCGAGTTCTGAAATAGCTTTACGTATTTTGACATGTGAAATTTCGAAGTGGCTGGCAAAAACTGTTGGAGCAGAATGAGAGAAAGAAAGGAGAGAGTTTGATTGGTCTGGCGAATAAACAATTTTCTGGAAACCATCTGCGAACAAATCACATATCCCATTAGGAGAAGAAGAAGTGATATTATTAAGGAACATCGACGATGAATAACCAGTAGTTTTTCGTTTCTTATTAACAAAACCAAAGTTTGTTTCAACTATTTTGCATATGCCTAGGGCCATGGCTCAGGCAATTTGTTCTTTTTTATCATAGTTAAATATTTTATTATAAAAAGTGGAAATGGCTTCCACAAGATCTCACGTTGAAAAAGTATTCTTCCAACCTACACAGTCAAGAATATGGTGAACGAATGCTTTCATAATAAGCACTTAAATAGTCATATACAATTGAATTATTGTACATTCTTAAGGAAATAGAATCAGGAGTGGCAATGCAAATTCAACTGAGAGTGCTGTACAGTGTGAACTATTACAAAGAGACGCTCTCTGTCATTAGTGAGATTTACCACTACTTCGTCATAAGCATTAGTGAACACAAGATCCCATTTATTACCGTTTTGGTTTGGAGTCAGACAAACTTGCTGCAAATCGTTGCCATAAGGTTGAAGTCGTTGGAATCCGAAAGGTTTACAGGGAGCAGAAGAGCGTCATTTTCATCGGGAATAATACTTAGATTGGGGCGATTAAAATATCCCAGGAATATAATTTTGTCCTATTGGTTTAGGGATGATACGAAGGAAAATACTGATTCACATAGATGGTCGTAAGCCGATTCGTTAGATTTGGGTGGAATATAAATTACACCAATGTAAACCGACGTACAGTTCTTTCCATTTCATGCTTGACACAAAAAACACAAAAATATTCGGAAAGCGATGTAATTTTTATTTCATTGTAAAGATTGATCTTTGCCATTATATGTGAAACACAATATCGTTCAAATGTACCCACGGGATTTTTTAGAAGACTCAATCCTTTTGAGGTGATTTTCAATGACTTTCCGGCACATTTTGGGCGATATCTCGACCATGACTTAATGAAATTGGCTTTCAATTCATCGGGAGTTTGCGGATTGTTCGCATAAATACAATCTTTCGCGTACCCTCACAAAAAGAAATTCAGAGGCGTTAAATTGCAGGATCTTGGAAGCCAATTCACATCAGCCCATCATGAAATTACACGTCCTTGAAATTGCTCTTGTACAAGAGGTCGATTTGCCTGTGTTACGTAGCTCGTTGCCCCATCCTGCTGCAATCGCATATTGACAAGATCATAATCTTCGATTTCCGGATGAAAATGATCGATTTTTATGCGGCCATAGCGCTCAGAATAGACGATGATGGCTCGTCCTTGATCATTCTCAAAAAAATTTGTCCCAATCACGCCACCAGACTTTAATGCGCACCACAAAGTGACTTTTCCTGGCCTTTTTACAATCACTTGTGGAATTTTTCAGCCCCAGATTCTACAGTTCTGCTCATTGACGTATCCACAAAGCGAAAAATGAGCCTCATCACTGAAGACATTTTTTTTCTCGAAAGGCCAGAATCAACAGCTTGTTGTTCAGGGTGAAGAAAAAGTTTAGATAATTAACCTCTCATACCACCAAAAATGTGGTAAGACAGATTGAGGTTATTGTGTCTTTTGTTAGGAAAAATTCCTATCAGAGTGACCTGGTCTTTGGCGAGACGCAGACGTCATCATATCATTATTCGAAATAGAATTTCCCGTTGCTGCAGTGGATGTAACATTTGCAGTCGCCTTGTTATGGTTTCTCGATGGATATAATATGCCATGCAACTGCGTGATTTTAGAGGAGGGGGAAAGGAAATATTAGAAGCAGGCGATGTTAGCATTTTGGTACGGTTAGAAGTAACATTGGGCAGGTCGCCCAAGAAGCGGTCACGTATAGTTGGTGGATGCTGAGTGCCAATATCTTTGAGAAAAAGAGTTTTGGGAGTGGCTGGAAAGTAAGATTTGTTCTTGGAAGGGATTTTGCTGGTAAGGACATTAAGGTTTATACATTTTTTCTTAACAATATTCTTTTTTACCTTACTGCAAATTTGGTTGTTGGGTTTCTTCCAAGTGCTGAGCGTGATTCCTTTCCAATCAACCTGTCGCTATTTCCATTCAAATCCATAAAAAGCCAAATATATATATTTGGTTGGTCTAAAAGCTTTGTACCGCTTAGGTGATCTTTATTTCCGATTGAGTAGTTGTTCTGCTGTTGTACTGTCACTAAAAGGCAGATCGCATTGTAGTGTTGACTTTTATTGGGTTCAGCATTTCCTTTTACTCGTTAAATGAGGCTATGATATGTTGTTGCGTCTGCTTTTCCCTTAAAAAATCATAATGACTTCTAATGTTTATTTGAATTAGTCCAACTTTAAAAAATCTTAAATTTTTTTCCCTTTTAGACAAAATTTATAGTTAGTTTTAAAATTTATTACAATGTTTTAGTAACATAGTTTACACGAACATCATTTCTAACATTTTTCTGTTTGAAACGCTATGATTCCGTTATGAAAAGCTATGATTCCGTTATGATTTCCTATGTTTAACACTGTGAGCATATTACCGATAAAATTTTGTTCTCCCTGTTTTGGTTGACTGTCTTTCGCCATTGCTACTATTTTAAGATGACCATATTAGGTCATCTGATCATTGAGCAATCAGAGTGGCGATTCGCACTACATGAGTGCGAAAAAGTGCAATCGAAAAACAGTCCGATCGCAAGGTTAGAATTTGTTGGTCTTTTAATTGGTATTTTTTTAGCCTAAGCTCGATGAGGGTTTTAAAGTAACGCTACTACTGTTGTCAGAAAGAGCTGTCTAACAACAAGAGAGAAGCATCGAATGGTCAAAATATGATGCATCAATCATACCAACTTCAGTGTATATGGCGCTCTTTCGTAGCAATGTAAATAAACGATAATTTGCAAAACAATAGTAATATTTGAAACTTTTTACATACTTATCTATATTGTTCTCTGAACAACTAATTTTATGTTTTTTTGCAAAATTTCGAATCATTTCATTTGAGTTTTATTAATATTTCTTACCTTCATCTGTTCTATCTCACTTAACTCTCATATTCGTTCATTCAAACTGAATTCACTCTAAATTTCATCAGGATCAACGGAATTATAAATATGGTCTGATGCCTATACTCTTTGAAGAATGGCACATATCTAAGCGAAAATTTGTCTTTCATTGAATCTTGAAAGAAAATAAAGTCCTTATCAAACTTTTCAAAAGCTTTAAAACTGTCCTACATATGCTACTTGAGAGATTTCTTTTTGATTGCCCTTAATGTGAAAATTGCTTTTTGAACAAGTGTTGACGACTGAGTCTATCAAAAGACCAAACACGTGCAGGTCAAAAGAAACCTTTTCAGCAAGGAGTCTTTGAATCGAGTCAACGAATATGTGTTGCATGTTGTGTCTTTGAACAATCTAGGAAAGATTATTACCGGGCGAGCGAAAGCTTAAGAGATTTAAAGTTGGCCAGACTATTTCAAAGAAGATTAAATCAATGCCTCATATAATCATACGAAATTTGATAGCATCATTATAGGCTGAAACAGCTTAGAGCTATTATTACAAAAATTAGAATACATTTTCAACAATTTGAAATTATTTTCGTTTCAAAGACGATACAGGCTCCGAATTCCTCAAATCTGGAAGGATTTTATCCTTAAATTCCAACGCTGGTAACAATTGTCCCGCATAGAAAATGCATGGCGTTCAGTCTCAGGATATTATTAAGCCCCCATAAAGCTAATAAAATATCATATCATTCAGCACATACACCCTGCTTGCATGCATTGACTCCTCAAATAGATCCAGGCAACATAAGCATGGCGAACTCAGCTCAGATTTATCCTGTGATTCATCCGAAAACGCACATTTCGTATCTACATAACGGCAAAGGCTCAATCTCGAAACCAATTTGGAGAAAATTACCGTAGCCATTTTTAAGATTAGATGATGATTAGATCCTGAAATTTTACTACAAATAACACCGAAAGCTTTGAAATATACATAAATGCCAGAGATGATGATGTTTGCGGGGACGCTGTTTAAAACGAACGAGAAGGTCATGTGCATTTACACACTCGCAAAGGAACGCAACCACGGGCGGACTGTAAATGTACGTATATTCACGTGTTTTGATCTGTTGGTATCGCACGGCACTGGCATTCGCTTTTTCCATGGCGAGTTATTCATGTAATATTTAAAACGACGATGATGATATCATAACAGTTTTTCGTCGTCCTCTCTTGTGCGTCGCCTTTGGAGTTGTGAGTTTGGCGAATGTGAGTCTCCTCGAGATAGGATTCGATTTGGTCTGATTATCATATTCATACGTACGAGTGTGGATATGCACATACGTATACAGAGTTGTTATTACAGCATTGCATATCATATTCATGGAATAAGACGTAACGGTTAGATGTGAATATAATTTTCTCCAAAATGATAGCGGAGATGTCTTTCATCCATTCTGGGGTAGATTTGTTGAAAAGTTCGGGGCGAATGGGTTAATGTTGAAACAAATGTGGTGGTTTGTAGTTGATGTTTTCAAATTTCATAATAACAATAAACGTTAAATCAAAACATGGCGGATAAGCGTGGAAGTGTTGAAAACGTAAAAAGTTTCAAGGTCGAGTGAATTCAAATTAGTGATAATGCTTTATGTTTTTCGTGATGGATTTACGGAAACTGAATGAAACCTGTGCAGCTTAAATATGATTTGCCAACATTTAGTTAATCAACGCAAGGTGTTTATGACATTTTGACACAGTTGACAAATTGCTTTTACCATTTCTTTATTTTGTTCATGTCCATTTCAATTCCAATTAGGATTAGATGGATCAAAAGAATAAACAAAGTTAAGAATAATCGTTGAAAATAAGTAATCTGTTCTGGAAATTATTTATACGAGAAATAAAACGAATTAACGGCAAATATTTCATTGCGTGGTTGATTTTTTAGAACTGGCATTGCAAAATAAGTGCGGTTTAGAGTAAGCATTTTTATACTACTTAAAGAACTAAATTGAAAGCCAATGTGTAAATTCAGTTCGAGGCGGAATTAAACGATTCTCGGCTCCATAATTGTTTTATTAAATTTAAACATTTTGGTGACCCCGACTTCCAATCAGTGATCCAAGCCACAATTTACCTTTGGTGAGACTGCCAAAGGCACTGCATTGTAAACTGAACAAAGTTCCTTCAGAGGAGAACTCTTGATAGTTAGAACAAGATTCAATAATTTTATACCTACTTATTGTTGCAGACTTTTCTAGAAATAAGCGATGGCAGAAAGTGAAGTAATAGAGCAATCGGCAGCCATACAGGAGAGAACAGGCTCTGCTATTAAGAGGCTAGTCACCTATATCAACAAAGAAGATCTAGCAACAAGATCCCGCTCACCTCACATTTCCGAGTCCATTTGGAGCTGCGACTACTTCGATCATTATGGCTGATCTGATATCCCACCGCACTATTTCGACTTCCGATTCTTCAATAGCCCGAGGAATACAACTCAAACCATTGTTTTGACGTCTCTAGGAGACGTCATTATCGTCCAAGATCACCTAATCGGCCAAAACATCGACTTCGGTCAGTCCGAAAATCCACAGGAAAGACACTTTTCGGATGCAACCTTAAAGTGCGAGGCCAGGGTATCGGCACACGGGGCTAATTGATGCGACAAAAACGCTGTTTAAAAATAACGTTTAACCGACAACGGACGGCGGTGGAAACTTTCAATTAGGAGGCATTCTGTCATCGGAAGAAGTTGACGAGTATTTACCACTTAGAGTACAATATCATGCAAATTTACAATATCATGCAAAGGTTTTGCAACTTGCCAACGAACAGAATATTCGGGAGATTAGAGGTTAGGGTTTGCTTGAAAAAATGCAGTAATAGTTTGTCGGAAACCCGTGGGAAAGTGTGTTTTTGGTTGGGAAATCTTTGGTGGGTATTGTCGATTAATTGAAAACCGATTGTCGGGTGAACAATTCGTTGGAATCTCCAGTGAGCCAAAGTGAGTGGTGTCCATGCCCGTCTTGACGGAGCTAATCGAGACCCAAAGGGGTCAGGCCGGAGATTCGCACTCTACGCTCTAACTCTGGAAAGGCTGCTGACTGGCACATAACCAGGACGATGTAATTTTCTTTGGTTTGTAATAATATCAAACAAACCAAGAAAAACTTCAAAGCTTCATAGCAACTCATTTGAAATGAGTGATGTTTATTTATTTATTGGTCATATTCAACAGTTCAAAACCCAATAACTGAATATAGAAAATAAAGAGCGAAAAATCAAGATGAAAAAGAGCAATGCAAAACTAGAGAGAGAAAAGTAAAAGCTACATCTATATGTTAAGATGCCCCGCGAAGATAGCAGTGCAGCGGCGGCTCACGGATGCGCTGTTCACCTACACAGGCCACCCGAGGAACAGAAGGGGTTAGACTTAAGACCTAGGTTAAGATTTAGGTCTAATTAGGCTCAGTTAGTTATAATTAGGTAGAAGTTAGATCGTACTTTTAGCGTAAGGTAGTTTTTAAGAAGAGCATTGTTAGGGCAATCCCAGCTGCTGTACAGGCTGGGTAATAACATTAGAGTGTAAGGAAATAAAAATTGTGCCGAAAAAAAAGAAAAAACAAAACCAACTAGAGCCAGCAGGCTCTAGTATAGCCGCTAGATTTTAAGTTTTCTTGTTAATTAAACTTTAAGTTAGGCTAAGAATATAAGGTTAATTTTAACATAAAATATTTTTCAATTCAATTCATATGCTAAGATGCAAAACATTATTCTTATAAAAACCGAAGTAATGTCGACGATAGAGGTCCAAACTGTAGATAACAAAAATAAATGTCAAAGCGCGCGAATAGCACACCAAACACAACAACAGAACGCGAACTATGAACTACTATGCGAACGGAAACGCTATTGAGGTTAGATTCAACCTTCATATAAAACAACTTGAAGAGAAGGCACTGGAAATGATTTAGAAAGAAATGAAATTTTTTTGCAAACATTTGGATTGAGGAGTTTGCTAGAATCGATATTTCGTCGTTTGTCTGACGCCAGTGGTTGTAAAATTCCCTGGAAGCAAAGAGCCCACATATTTGAAAAAGAAACCGACTTTGCTATCGCCCAACTTACACCAGTAGGCAACGAACAGTTAACAGTGTTCGGTCAAAATAATAGCCAGAATCAGTGCCTAAAAGAGGAAAAAACAAATGTCACGGTTAGAAAAAACACGCATGTAATGTTTAAAGGCACATAGAAATGCCTACCTATAAGAACGTTTAATCACTTTTAAAAACACTAATCGGTATTCGAACTATCGCTTCCAAACCGTTTTAATTTCGTTTCAAAAACTCAAGTAACGTTTCGTTAATTTTTCTTCCGCATGGACATAACCCGGCGTCAGAGTTCTCATTCCACCTCGAAGTTTGAAATGGAGACACCACACCAAGCTACGGAGGAATCAAAAGTAACATATCGACCCCCCTCAAACCGACATAATCGAAAACCCATACGAATGTACATATACATATAAGCACCTGCGAGATACAATCGATATCAGCCAATTCATCACGTTCGAACGACCGCTGAATACTAACAACTTGGATATATACTGCGAATGATGATGGTATCCTGTATGTTTATTTCTGCATTCACATGCTATCGATACGGTGGCAATTGCTTTTATCATATCCTTTACATGCCAAAAAACACATCATTTCACATTGTAAGGGAAGCGCTCTCAACTAGACAGATCGGTTCGGGTCTACGAATGCCTGCTATAGGCTACACTGCACGGCTCTACGGCTGATCCCGGGAGCCCGCACACCACGGATAGCCAGCGCATAGCTGCCTGCTAATAGGCACGTAGAAATATATCTTTGAAGTCTATACCAAGTGGACGTGGCGAGAATCGAAAAACGTGGGTTCTTCCTCGAGATCCGCAGACAAATTGTGCTCCCCAATCTCGTACCCCTTCTCGGGCTCTCTGTCCATTTCATCGCCATCGCACTCCGCGTTGTTTGCTTACAGGACACACTCGGGCTCTTCTTTTCAAAAGAAAATCCTATCCTCGGTAAATTTAATGTTGTGTTCTTGTGTATGACCCGCCTCCGCAAAGTGGCGTCCTGGCGTCCTCGCAGCAACCAAACGCACAAACTAAACTGTTTAGGGAAAAAATTGTTATTCAAGAGTAATCAGGCAACCAGCCAGCTAGCCTTTAAGCCAGGGTGGTCCGCCGAACGGTCTGGCGTTCTTTTTAAACGTGATTGTAATGTACGGCTTGCTCTCGCATTAAAATTCGTCATTAGATTAGGGAAATGTGCAGTGACCATTTCCACAAGAAATAGGAAAAAGATGAAATGAATAAAAAAAAACGTTGAGAATATTCGAAATAATTAAATTGAATGACCCGTTCGTTTGCTTCTAACCAAATATATATTCGAGGTAGCCGTTAAAGCAACGTAATAAGGCCTGTGTAGGACGCCGAGGAAGCGACTAGCACCAGGGCAGTGCGTTTTAATGGCGCAAAGCAAATAGAACGACGAGACCTTTTGCGCTTTTTCGCAAGATAAAATGAAAGGATAACCGACACAAAAATGGAAACGTGGATGACGTTCTGAATTTTAAGCAGTCAAACGGGCGGAGGTCGAGGCGAAAGCGAAAACACAAGGCTGAAGAAAAATATCTATTTAAGAAGACAGAATCGGTTTCTGTGGCATACATACGAAAGCCAAAGGAAATGTAGTAAAATGTAAACCCTTGCAGTGCTAATAAATTTTCCAATGTGAAAATATTGAGTGTATTCGTTGAGTCGAATCATTGTCTTACTACATTATTAATTCGAAATGTCTTCGTGAAAACATGAAAATTATTGTTGTTTGGTTTTATCGAACGGAGATGAAACCGGAGATGATTTTCGAATTGAAAGCGATGAAAAAAGTGATTCGATTAGTTTCTGGTGACGGGAAATTCAATATTTCAAAGTGGTTTTATATTTTCGCGATTTTTCATTCGGAAGTGATGAATAGCTTGAGGATGTTCACGATCATTGTAGGCAAGAAATAAATATTTATAGACGAATAATCAATTTCCTGAGATTCACCTTCTATGACATTGGTGAGGACACGATAAATAGAAGCCTTTCGATTCGTAGCAAAGAGTCTTTTCAGGAGGTACTAGATTTTAACGTATTTTCAGAGAAAATTAGAATCAGAATCACTTTTACCAAAAAATAATACATCAGCCCATAAATTCAGAGGATTTTTCTCAGCATTGCGTAGTTTTCTTGAGGTATACGAATGTATGGGTTGTAAGTGTGTTTTCAAAATAAAAACACAACAAAAATTGGTAGCAGTGAGCATTTTAGTGCATTTATAGTTACGCCTATATATCTATGGAAATAAAATGTTTGGCAAAAATAACTGTAGAGAATGTAAACTGGTAGTGCCTTAGCTTGATGATAACATTTTGCAAATATTTTGTAATTTGTAATTGGTAATTTATTCAAAATGATTCATTTCACAGGCAAGGTGCCTGGTTACAAAATGAATAAAAATAAAAATATTATAAAGAATTAATATGTAAATTCAAATTAAAAATAAGAAACACAACAAGTAAAAATAAAGTAAAAATAGAGAAAAAAAGGACTAGGATATAATAATAAAACAGCAAATTACAAAAATACAGGATAAGAATAGAAGTAAACAATTTGAAAAGTAAAAATAAAGTAAGTAAAAATAAGGAAAAAAAGGATGTGTAAATAAAATGATTAAGTAGGCGAAAAAAGTGCACTACGAACTAAACTTTTGAAAATTGTAATTGACTGAGGGAGAGAACCAAGCTGAAGATTATTATGCGTCCTCAGTAAACGCAAAACAGGCGAATGAAAAAAAACGTCAGTACGTGCAAAAGGCACATTGAACATTGAGGTTGCCCTGCTAGGTCTGTCTTGATGGCGTGGCGTAAAAAAACACGTCAAAGATGAAGATAAATAGCCGCAATAAACTTTAAAAAGAAAACATTCATCGAGGTAAATTCTGCGCTGGTCAAGTCGAGGAATATTAAGGGCTGATAAACGTTCACTGTAAGGACGATATGGTAGGTTGTACTACATTTCGCTGGACAGATTCAACCGCCTCAGACAAATAACAGAAACGAGGACCCCACACTACAGAGCAATACTCAAGGATTGAACGAACAAGGGAAAGAAAAAGACGCACACAAGTGGAAATGTTGAAGGAATTGTGGCATACAACCCTATTCGGGCCGAAAGTGCCTCAAAGTAAGCAAAAAAAAATTTGTGAAATTAAAAACGTGTGAAATCATGAAATTTGAAGCAAATATTGATACACATTAGAAATATTCTTATGAAATTTTGGATAAAAGTGGGGGCAACCATCTATCTACGAAAGGTACGTAAAGAGCACATATTTATAAAACTATACGTCCGAATGTGATGTCGATGATCTTTCCGCCCCGAGCTGTACCTTCCACCACTTTTACGGACGATTCGCACTAGTTGTCAAGCTCGTTTCTGTGTGACAGCCGTGTTCCGTTTTGGCACTTTGCCAATGTAAATTTTTCCTGTATGAGTCAATGAAGCCACCCAGCAAACAATTTAACTATTTCATAAGGCTTAATTAGGTATAATTTATTCCGATATGCAGTTTTCATCATTTTATGTGCTTTATGATCAAGCTTGAATATGATCTGGTTTTGAAAATGTTAAACCTTATGTGGGTGCTAAGGGCTTAAGGGTAGGCAAGGACAATTTGAAAAATTTCAATCTGCGATAATTTCGAAAAAAAAATCATCGGATTATCGCGAAATTGGATCCCATGATATAAGTGAGTATACAGGAAACTTTCAGATCAACGATCCTTGTGCAAAATTTTTGTTTGCTGGAAAAAATGGAAACGACTGATAAGCTTCTTATTTTATCTGCATTTTTATTTGCAAATTAAAATTTTAGATTTTTTTCTTTGTACAAGAACGGTAGTCCTTCACCAAATTGCGTCTATTATATGTAGCACTGTAAACTTCTGTTCACGAGAACACACGGACGGAAATTCAGATCAATATAAATTTCACATGATGTATTAGTTTTAAGTAGGAGCAGAGTTGATGGAAGTGATTTTGAAGTAGAACAGCCCATCTTGAAAAATCATTAGGAAAAAACTTTTTTTACTCTATAAATTCCGATCCCGTCATCAAATTTTGACAAAATTCGCAAAGCAGCGCTGCCCTACAAAGCATAAACGATCGATGTACATTTAAGTACTTTCGAGACATTCAATGATTTGTGTTTTGATTTGTACTGGAGATATATGGAGAGTGCATTTTTCAATATTGATTTTAGCATACTTCTACAAAAGATAGGTTTTTCAAATTTTGTAGAATGATGCAATAGAATATGTAGTTTTCCAATCCGGTGTTAACTCAAAAATGAGAAAAATTCAGATAGAACGTTCATGCTTAGAAGGGCAGAGCGGGACTTTACTTTAAGCCACGCTTGCTTGAACATTTAGGTTGGAACTGTCAGCCAATTTTTATCGCTGCAAAATAAACCTTTTTGGCCCATAACTTCTAATGCAGACTAATACCAAAATAAAATTCATATAGTAAATTTATCACATTGGAGGCCAAATTTGGTCGAAATTCGGTTGAAAAACCGTGATAGTCTATGGTAGTATTTTCAAATTGTTTGACCTCCCTTTACCAAACGATGTTATCATGAATTTTTCAATGATCTATTGGTGACAATAAACAACACCAAAACAAAACTAATAGGATCACCTGATTTTAACACCAAGCAGTTTTGGTAGACTTATTTGCAATACTGGAAACGTGTTGCAAGCAGATGATACTTTCAAAGTTTTATAAGATAAACATTCGATATTGAATATGAGTAACAAGTGTTTTATTGATGTAAATTTTGAAATTCTTCCGATTGGTAGCCCTGAATATCTTTCTGCTCAATGAGTTTCGATATAGGTTTCAGATCAAAGTGTTACATTCGAAACAAGTTGGCTGTAATAAAAAGCACGTGTGGCAGAATATGCATTCAAAATTTACACGATTTCTCTAATTTTCCTAGAAAATCAGTGTTTCTAGCGGTTCCTATACGCTAGAGTATTTTTTGAAACCAATCACCTCCTACTAATCGGAACGCTTACATAATTAGCTGTAGTTGACATACTATTTTCACGTAGCACAAAAATTGCTCGTTAGAGTCGCCTGTATGCTCTATTGTCTCTGTCATTGTCTGGTCGATTTGACAGAAAAGTCGTTCTCTTGTATTTTGGGCGAGTAAGAGCTAGGAGGTTTGGGGCTGATTAGGAGACTTAATATCCACAAAAGGACACTGAAAAATACGCAGCCAACTGTATAAACTGAGGTTGAGGATCATCCGCGGGAAAAACTAAGTGATACAGTCAAAGCAAGCGTTTGGACGAGAATCTGTGTTGTGGCGAAGTGGTGATACCAAACAATAAAAAAAAACCTATAACATAAATGATGAAAGTACTGACAACACTTTTAACAAGTTCATACTCAAATAAATCTAGCCTTTGAATTTCGTTTTCATCCTTGGGTTTCATGGACATTTTCAGTGAAATCCGAAAAATTTCGAACACTCGGAAAATTTAAACATTGGTTCCAGATTTCTATTGTAAATGCCTTGCATATGAATATATATTAAAAGCGTCTGTTAGTGCAATATTTACGATATTGCTGGCAACCTTTGGTGTTGGCAACGCTATATTTGCAGCATAGCCAAAAATATGCCAAATCTGCTTCACGTTAAGGTATACATACCATGTGAATTTCGTTTCGATTGAATGACTGCGCTGGAAGTTATAAGGGTGAAAAGAGTTTAATTTATGAAACTTTAATATTTGCTGTAAACTGTCATTGCAGGATCATTCAATGTTCTTTGTCAAAAGCTATAACAAATCGAAATTTGAAAAAATCCTTGTCTACTTTCAGGCACTCAGCGCCCACATAGGCTGCATAACTTTCAATGTTCATAATATGCAAGCAATTTTTTATTTCCAGTACTAACTGCATAGAAACATAGGGGTACCTGAAGATTCACTATAATGCCCGCCGCCGCCAAAGGGTTAAAGATATCGTGATTCTATTCAGTCACTGCATTATTCCTTATATACATCTATGTCCTCTCAGCTCAATTGGACCGTCCACTCCAGAGACTCTCTCACTTCATATTTTTACTGATATATATATATATATATATATATATATATATATATATATATATATATATATATATATATATATATATATATATATATATATATATATATATATATATATATATATATATATATATTTAAAGAAATATGAATTTCCAGAGAAACGAGTTTTATACTAACTTATTACTTACTTCTTATGCTTCGAAAATCACCAGAGAGATAATCATCGATGGGCTGTAGCAAAGCAACAATGGAAGAACTTACTTCATAAGGAAAATCGACGAAAAATATAGAGGGTTCAATCTATTAATTTTATAAGATTTATCATATTGTAAGTTTTGCGAAAAGTAAAGTCGCATAGTTCAAATTTCATTGTTTTGTGCTAGCTTTTACGCGAAATGAAATCCATCAGCTTATGTTGTTATGTGAATATAATCAATCAAGTGTGGATTAAGCCAAATACATTTTCTCTATTGGATTTTTAAATGTTTTTCATGTCATGCATAGCTCTTTAGTCGACTGTTGCAAATTATGTTATTGTCAAATTAACGGTTGGCTGGGAAACAGTTCATCAAGCTTACAATATACTCAACAAATGCTAGGGAAAGAAGTTAGCCACATAAAATAATAGAAAATCAAGTGAAAGAGAATACGTTTTCTTTGATATTTGTTCAACTAAATTTTAAAATCGCTACTGGGAAGCTGCAGGGAGATAAATCAAGTACGTTAGCTACCGATTACAGCCCAGCAAGCGATATTCTTCTGATATTAATTAATGATAACAAGAAAGATTTAATGTTGATTTTACATCCCCTCAAACATTTGAAATGGAAATTAGTATCCAAAGACGTCTTCACACTGCGTCAATCTCAAAAAGACCTATCAACACATGTACAAATAGTTCATTCTATAGAATCAGCCTTGAAGTCGAGCTTTTAAATAATGCACCATAAAAACGGCAATTCCCAATTCTCCCAAAAAGAAAAATCCAAAGACAATATTCTCTGCAACCTTTTACATCTACTTCAGATCACCTTCAACGCTATGTTTTCCTTTTAGTCATCTCAAACTTATTTACATTAGGTAGGCACTTTTCTATAGCCATACAGTTTGCTGTTTTCTGCTCGAAGAATTTTTCTATCATTATGACGAAGACGGCCTCGAGGGATAGAAGCAGGTTCTTCATTAATTTAGCCTGTGATAATCTAGCAGCTAAACAGAAACATTGAACTGCTGTATGTATTCTGAGCATATGCTCACGATAACACCAGGAACGACACCAAGGTCGTCTCCAGACTCGAAAAACATTTTCACCGGAATAGCTTATAGCTGTCTTCAGGAATTTCAAAGTAGGAAGATAATTTGCTGAAATGAAATTCTTACCATATTACCGACTTCACATGTATTCATTCGCGAGGCGCCCGTTGACGACAAAGTAATTTCTTTCCTTTATTTGTTGCAGCTACTACAGCCTCAATGGTGAACCGTGGGAAATGGCCCCGGCGGAAAAACATATTCTCTCATGGCTGCTCCTGCTGCCTGCGTGCTTTTATGTTTGCCCCTGTACGTTGAGTTTCTCTTCGAACTACTTGTCTACTTCTGTCTGCCTGCTTGCTTGTCTGCTAGCCAGCCAGCTTGTCTGACTGTGCTTAGTTCAAGTTGTTTACGGAAGGTTCTAAAACACAATTTATATGCGAATATTAAACTGTTGGATTGGATTCGAACTGAAACCGAGGAGTGGAAAAACAACCGAGAAAACATGTTTTCTGTTTATTTTCTTTTAAGGAAACAAAGCCGAAAAGGAGATGACTGCTATTTGGCGACGACAGTATCACATGAAAAAATTAATATTAATGGATCATTTCCGTTAAGGACTTCTACGCCAAGGTAACTCAATTTGTCGGAATTTTCGGAAAAAATTCAAGTAACTGTTGGCCCTGTCACCTTCGGGAAATTGGATTACTCATGCGCAAACCACCTGCTAGGATCTGTATTACTAATCATTTGAAAACAGATCATTTCCATGTTTTATTTTCTATGTATTCTTTCCACAATTAGGACTTAAATGTCATTTCAAGCTCGCGCCACCAAGCGTGAAACTCTTGACCGAAAACTCAGCTTTGAAAACGAGAATAGAATTTCTCTGCAGCCATTGTTATCATCGAATGGGCTTTTGGTGTCACGGGAACCGTGACAATGACTGGAAAGTGATTTTTCCTGTTGTGCGCGCCGACAGAGATCCAGCGAGTTTTAACGGCAAAATTGAACTACTGCAACGAGGATATCCGATTGTGACTTTCAAAGCATTCGCCACCCTCGTATTTCCCATATCCTCGCCTCTGTCAGCAATTCACTATTCCTATCCTGAAAAGACATGCAATGACTTTTGAAATCCTTCTCTTCCGATTTTTCACTTATCGCTCGCTAGCCTCTCGTCACTGTTGGCTGTCGTCCTGCCCGTCATCCACAGCCCGCAGGAACATACTTCTAGACGAATCGAACGGTATGTTGGCTGGTTCCGTCCTAGCTCACTCGTTTTGATTTACTATACTACTCGGGAGTTTCATGCTTCAGCGAATTTGTGAAATTCAATTTCCCCGATCAAAAACTTTCGTCAGGCAACCGTAGCTTGGGCGGCCAGCCGAGGCGAGCAAAGAAGAAAAATAATCAACTCCGATGACTCGTTGTAATTGAAGAATAAATGACCCAAATGCGATATAGTCTACGTACTGGCACAATGTTTGCCAATATTTTCGCTCTTCCCGCCGAGCATGATTGCCTGTCAAATAGCCAGGAAATGACGAAGGCCAATTGCGAGACAGCAAAACAAGCGTCAGTTTAGCTTAACTATAGAAAGTTCTGTAGACGACGCTTGCTGTTAAGCAGCACAATAGTTTCACTCTGTATCTTGGTTCGTTGACAAAAGCAGCAGAAAAACAGTGCACAAATGAATAGCAAAAGATGAATGTTTGAATGGGAGCGATAGGAAAGAAACTGCTTAACAAACCAGAACTTTTAACAAGAGTAGAAGAGATGTTTGGCCTCTGTCGACCACAACCCTCACTTCCGGCAACTGCTGTCGACTTTAGTCTTCCGTGCACACTCTCGTCTTAACCATATTGATCTCTCAATTCAACTATCTGTATTGAGAAGCGATTGAATAGAATCCATGCAAGCAGGCACTGTTGGTTTTGCCCTTAATGGCCCCCGTTGTTCATCTAGTTTGTTGTTTGTTATAGAGGAAAAGTTTGATTTTTTCGAAATGAGATGGCAAAATTTTTCTTATTGAAGGTAAAGTTCGACAGTGTAATTTAATGTTTTGTGTATTTACCAGGCATATTTTGTTATCTTATGTTTGCGTTAAAAGTGAAGAAAAACTGACGACCAAATTGTGATTAGTATTGAGGTATACAGGTATCCGTATCTTGTGTTCATAATTCAAATAAGTTACGTTTTTTTTCATCCAGTGTAGTAGGTATCCTGCGTGCATAAAAACACGATCCGGAGTAGCATGTGAGTTTATTTTATTCCTACTTGGTGGGCAGCAGTTTGTTTGTCAGACATTTGTCAGTTCAAAATTCAAATTTCGAAACAACAAATGTCTACCTAGAAAATTAGAATCATGTGACGATAAACGAAAGAATATTCCCACTCATAGAAGGAGAATTCGGTTGACAGCATTAATTGTTTAATATTTCCTGGCTGCTAGATTGACAGGGAAATTTTGGGGAATTTATCACTGCAGCCAACTGTTTCAGCTGAAATGAATTATTGAAATACTTTCCACACAGTGCACGAGTACGAAATTCACTGAATTGATGTTGTTGTTGGATGTTGTTGTTGTTTCGCGTGAGCTTATGCGTGAGCTTTAATGAGCTTATATCTTGCCAACGTTGAAATTAGACCGAAAATATCTTGCCAAAATGAAAGTCATGCTGACAGTTTTTTTTCTTTTGTCGTATTGAGGTGCATTATGAATTTCTTTCGCCAGGCCAAACTATTCTGTTAAACTTCTTTTTTTGTGAATTCTTGGCTTTTGAACTATAATATTGCGCCATCTCACACTTCATTGGTCTTTTGGTACCATTTCATAAAATACTTAACGCGTATCGTTCCAGATTCACAACGCATATTGTTTCAGATTTCTTAAAAACCTCCCTAAAAACCTCAATGGGGGCACCATTTACTCGATAGAGGAGATAAAAGTAGAATCGCAGTGCAATCTGAAGCCTAATTTTCAGATCGACTTGAACAACTATTTGAAAAAAAAACGTTGGCGGACGTGTATTGTGTGAAAAAAATTTAATTTGAATTTAATTTTGACGTACGTTAATCATGTGATTTTGCACTTGAAATACTATTTCCCCATTATTCAATTTACAAAGTTCGCTATACAAAGTAAATCGCGGACAATGCTTCCGACTTCATTGCACTTAATTCCCACTTTGACTCTCTTTTCTCTTTACTTAACTTTGGCCATTCGAATAAAGCTTCCACTCATATTTCACCACAGCTTCTATAGAAAATTTTAGTTGCTCGCGAAGCTTCTAGTTGATTCTCTTGTCTTTTTTAAGTACTCAATCCAACTGTCCAAATTTTTTTTTTCTTTAAAGAGGGGATTTTGAACCATTTCCAATTGCATTATATCTATTTCGTGTTTTACTTCTCTGATTGTTTTCCATTATACTGGTGCAATCATTTTTACTGGAACGACTTGCAGTTAAAACTTCAAAATATCACATTTCAAAACTATAACTGTAACAAATAACACTTTTTCACTACGAAAATTTGGCCATCGTCTAAGCAAGCTTCATTAGTTCTTAGATCATTTTCCCTATATTTTTCATCTTGATTTCCCAGTTTGTGTCATTTTCATTTCTCTTTGAACGAATGATCCCAATTGAATAAATAATATTTTAGCGCATAACGGTACTTGTAAATCAGAAGATATTTCTATTCCGAGACCATGATGATGGCGATGACTACAAAACCCAGTTTGCCTAATTAAAACTTCAATTAATATTGTCTACTGAATAATTAATGTTTTGCCGGAAGAAAAGGATACAGATTGAAGTAAATGGCATGTAGATTGTAGCCAATGTTGGCTCTGTTAACGTTCAACGTGGGTCCCGAAATGGTGTCGAACAATAAATTAACTGACACAGTTGGTTAATTGACACTAACTTCTCTCCGAGCCGTTGTGGAAAGCTATCATCTGCTGGATCTAACGGATTTATTTAATTTTCTAGTAAGCTGATGAGTAAACATAGTAATGGATCTACTAGACTAAGAGGACTTCGGTCGGAGTCACCTTCTTATTCCATTTCTCTTCACAACTAATTACCAATTGAATTTTATGATTATTAGGCTGTATCAAATGGACTGTGTAATTGCGGAGGCATAATGAATTGACCCAGCTCACCAAGTCCATATTCCGAAAACCTAAGACGGATATGTTCTTTGAGATTTCACTGAGGTGATTTCGTTGTACAATATATTTTCTTGCAGGCAACATGTAAATGCGACTGCTGAGAGTTTGGCTTGGCTCTAACTCGTAAGATACTGAAGAAAGTCCAACATTTATTACATTGGCATTTAACTAGAGATATTATTATAACTTGTATAGTGCACAGACCTATATTAAAACTATGATTCGTGTTTCAACAGAGTAGTTTTTTAAGATTTGAGTGGATGAATTTATTAATCATGAAAATTAAAATCAGAGCTTAATAGATTCGATTTGGGTAACTCAACAGAATACATGTTAGTTGAATTCATGCAAACAATATACATAGATATTTCGAAACAATCCAAAGAGTTTGCAGTCCTTACAAACGTCGGGTAAACTTCTGCATCGCTTCATACTGTACATTTTATTGTTATTTTAATTTTAGATCCTTGTCGCGCGCAATCACTCTCTTTTTCAATACAATCTTAAATTTGTTGAATTTTCACGAATCTTGTGTTTCATTAAAAGTTCTTGACGAAATCTGAATGCGTCTAATTAAAATTCCTTAAAGCAAATAGGAATATTACAATTTAATATCCAAGATGTAGGCTTCGATGGCTCTTGAGCAGGAACGTAATATCTGCCTATGTGAGAATGTATGTGAGTTACAGCCGATGAATTATGAATCAAGCAGCGAGACGTCCCATGGGACATTCCATAATGAGATTTTCTCGGTGCTTCGAAGCTTGCCATTCTTCTACCAAAAACTTCACTTCCAACCATATCTCATTCATCGTCATCACCGTTCTTCTCGTCATAGTCTTCAGTATCATGGTTTTCTTCGTCGCCGTCGTCGTTATCCTGCTAGATTTTGCCATTGTCACAGTGTCCTCTATACACTCAAGTTTCCAATGTTTATTTTATGGATACCACTTGGGGTATATTTCAAGTCGAAGAAATCATGTAGCTCTCATTTTTCTTATTTGTTTGCCCTTCATGTTTCAGGCCGCTTTCATGTGTTTGTTAATATGCTCGCATCAAATATTTCTCGACTAAAGACCTTGGCCGCATCGGCGGCAATATGAACAGGCTTTACCGCACAACCTAACCAACCGTCAATTGTGAGTCGAAAGGAAAGTTTTTTTTTTCTTTCAGAATAAACTCATAATCAGATTTTAGTAACATTTGGTATTCCGCAGCCAGTGAGTCTCGAAAATATTACAAAAATGTTTCTTGGGAGTTTATTTCATGATTTCTTTCATTTTTCGACAAAATACAGCCTGAACTTGTAGTCGAAGCGAAGGCACAAGCCAGAAAGCGAAATAAAACTTTTTCCTTCCATAAGGCCGCGCTCATTAAGCGTCTTTTGCCTTGATTGAGGCAAATGAAACTTTTCATCGATTGGATTTGTCAAAATCTACTGATGTCAAACTTCATGCCATCTACGGAAAATTTGCTGGTTTTGCTCTTATTTTGAACCGAGCATGCAAAGATGGCAACTAATTTGCATTGAATTGATCATTTCGGTGGAAGAACAATTTTAAATTCACTTTCTGGTTCATTCGTTTACTTGCTCGCTTTAAGATAGGTGGGTTGCGAGGGAAGATGTCAGGTTATATATTTTTTGACCGAGTTACTTTCTAGGCCTTCGTGTTAAACTTATTTTATTTATTTATTTATTTACCAAACAAGGTACAAAAATCACATATAAAATATCAAATTAAATGTAAAATGGAAAAGTAAAGTAAAGTAGAAACAAAAAATAAAAACAAACAAGTTAAATAAGTAACGAACAAATTAAAAAAGAAACAATTAGATTAATAAATAATAATCAGTAAATAAAACATTGACATAAAATATATATGTAGCTTAATGTTTAGGGGTATGGATGGCATGCAATAAAGAGCAAATAACGCATAAATAAATTAGTTGAAAATGTATAACAAATAAAGTAATGAATAAATGACAAAAAACTAAATGAATAACAAATGACAAATAATTAAGTGAATTTAAATTTAAATTAAATATACAATGCATGAATTTATATTAGTATGGTGGGAGAAAGAGGGAGACTATGAAGAGAGAGCCTTCGCAATATTTTTTTAAGAAGTTGAAGTAGATATCGTAGGGGAAAAGTTCTCGCTCATGCTATTGAATAGCCTGCAGCACCTATTTATTGGCTCGTTTGCTGCATATGTTGTGTTGTGTTGGTATTCAATAAGAAATCGTCGGGATCTAGTGACTCTCAGGGGCTGATTGAGCACAAACTTTTCTTTCAAGTAGGCGACATTAACCACGTCTCTGATGACATCGAAGCTGAAGCAGGCAGATAATATTAATCTTCTCGACGCAAGGGGTAACAAGTTAATACATTTAAGGCGATGTTCGTATGGTGGTAGATTACTGAAATCATAAGGGTTGAAAAGATCTCTCAGATCGAACAGTAAAAACTGCTTCTGAACAGACTCAAATCTTTGGCTGTGAATTTCAATGTCTTTGACAGTTTTTTTTTCTACTCGGTTTTTTTTTTTAATTAGACGGTGAGCAGTTATCATTATGAAATAATCTCAAGAGTTAACTTTTTTGCTTGGATTTTCATTAGTTCTTTTGCTTTTTTTTCCTTCTTTGGACGAACTAACAGTGAATCCTAAGGGTTTAGCTGGGAAAAATTGACACGAAGAACTTCTCGTACATTTTTTGATGAAGTATGAATAATCAATGACTATGAATAATGAATTTTTATTTTCTCATTGACCCAAGCATTACGAGGGCTCCCAATATACATGTTACTTAAGGGAATTCTATTGCAGGTATTGTTCCTATAGTTGAAAACATAACTGTCTCTCAAAATCTATCTCTTCACAATCAATTGAAGACCCAACTAGTTGCATTGCCATACAGCCCACAAATCTGATTATACGAACATCGTGTACCATCCTCCGTGGCAAAAATGAACACAAATGGTCGTCCCAGCTAAAGTCAAAAAGATAAATTAGCGCAAAGATAATTGTTTACATTAGAGCCTATATTGGCTTGCATTTATGATTATTGACGATTATATATGATTATAATTCAAATGACTGTGACCCACAGTAATAAGAGATAGAAATAAAGTTAGTACACGAAAACACGAATTGCTATGAGTCTCGAAAATGACAGTTATTCCAATCAATTTACAAAATGTTCATCGCGATGAACGGCCCCGAAAATGCAAGAAATTTATGCATGCAAATGCAAGAAACCATTATTACAAGATCAGTTTTATTTACCGTCGTCACGCAGAGAGCCTGACTGGTAAGGGGAATGATTAAGACTAGTTATACAAACTAGTCTCAATATCATTATTAGTGAGAAATTGTCTTTACAGTAATTTTTCATTAAATTTGTGGAAACATAATTACACAATCCACAATTACACATCCCCAATACACAACACTATACAACACAACAAAATTATACAGCACATTAGGCTAAATAAAATGTAAAATTGAGATATATTAAAAATAAAATATAGCATACATATACATTTGTAAAAACGTCAAGAAGTGTTTCAATTATTTTTAAATATTGTGTGCTTTGTTTTCCTAAAAATTGTAATTGCTACGTATGTAAGTGTTGTTAAATGAATGACTATATAACCCTCATATTTTGGCAACGCCAATTATGAAATTCACTTTTTAGTAGGTGGAGCAAAGCTGTTGGGCCATCTTGTATGGTCGCTAAAGAGAAAAACGTATCCAATAATCGTTTAGTGGAAACTTTTCGAATATTGGACAATGCGTACTTGACATACTGCCACAAATGGAAAGAATACAAGCTGCAACGCAAAGAATCTCCGAAGAATGTGAGCCTCCAGCGGCATAGAAATGTGTACTACAAAAAGAATTGGCCCTTTTTCAAATTCTATCCAAACATTCTTTCCCAAGACTATTATGACTGACGAAACAAAGTGATCAAATCACACAGCTTATTAATACAAAAGAAAAATGACATGCTTAAGCATCCGAAACAAAATACCGTTTCGCACAAATGCACAGACATTCAACCATTTCACTGGTATCCTTTTTTATTTTCAAATGTCATCCGGTCCACTAGATCCACACGAAGCATAAATGTCTGATAGAAGGTACACAAACACAAATCTACTCCAGAAAGAGAATATGTTATCCACTACTTGTTTGGCATATTACTTTGTCACAATCAACAAATATTTGACTTTCAATTGTCGAAACACAAACTAACAAGAAAATTTCACAAAATGCAGGACACTGTGAAAACGATACGGGATCTAACGGGGCAGTACAGAGCTTCAGGACGAGTGGTGAAACTGGCATCGACTATGGCTACTACAGAGAGATTTGCTGAGTTGGGATTAAAGATGAGAGTCCATGCATGAATACACCGCTCTAAAATGCCTTGAAAGATCCGTTTATACATTTTCGGTGGAAAGAGGAATCAGAAGTCAGTGTAGCCGAAGTGAAATGATGACAGAAAAGAATTTCATTTGAAAGGATGACTTTCGCAGGCCTTACGATGCCCGCTGGCAACATAGCCATGTCCTGCTTTCTTCGCTCAAAACATGCCATACCAAGTCATGCACCAATTCCCTTCCAGTCTCGTATTTCAACTTCATCTTCTTAAGGACTTTGACATACGTTTCTCGATCGTCCACCAAAGAAGAAAAGTTGCAGAGGACTCTACCACTCGTATCCTTTTACCATCGTATTATCATGTGTAGATGTTTACTGGCAAATATTTGACTGTCATGTCAAAAGGAAATTCAAATTTTCTTCACTTAAGTTGAAATGCCAACGATGCAAACGAGCGGCAAAGATATTGCATGACAGCAACGAGAACCAACTCATCTTCTTGATATTTTCTTTTTGCCAAACCAGCCAAATGCTTAAGGTTCGAGAAATCTAGGCAAATCCTTTGCGAGTAGTTTAGTATTCATTCCGGACTGTGCAGCTGAGCGCAAACATGTCTGGTCTTGAGGTCGTGTGGTTGTTGAGACTACCCACCCGACTTTTCCTCGTTCTGTATATCGACTGGTCGACTCCTCCATTTCATTCCGACAATGGACTGTAATGTCAATTCAATTAATCTACGTATAGTGCAGTGTGCAAGACTAAGTTAGTGAAGATCCTGGTGTGGCATTGGCGTCGGGATATTAGAGCAAGCCAGCGCAAATGACGGATCATAGTGAATAACGTGAAACTTCGGACGGAAACTTCATTTCGTAGTCCTCTCTATTGCTTGAATTGCATCAATTAGTTCCGGAGCCATACTAAAGTCTATCGTTCACACGTCAAATTACCACCGCTGAACTTTCCGCAATTAGATCTTGCAGTTTCACAAGACCCGAGTGATGTGTAAATAATTGATTTGCATGCTGCAAGTTGCTTTGTAAACACTTGACGGCGAAATCAATTGTCGGACTCCACCAAGCTATTGCTCCGCTCCGTGGCTGATAGTTGGTTTGAGATGGGAGCATTGTGCTAGCATTTGGTCCTTCTATTTCTATCATTATCGCGTTCACCGCTCGCTTTTGGCGAGAGTTGACGTCATATAGATTAGATTTTGTGATTTACATTTAGTCGAATGTTAACGTCGCGCAATGACGTTCATTGTTTGGTTTGATGAAAGCGATTACAAAAGTTACAAATTAATTTCGGGGGGTGGTATTTTTGTTCAAACAGTCAGGATAATTTACGTCCAAATGGTGTAACGGTTTGTTGAGAGGGCAATATAATACAAGATTAAATTACTGGAGATACTATTTTGCTAGATTTAGCAGTTTAAAGCGTGTATTTACAATGTTGGATCAAGCTTCGAATTTGGAGGTGTTATCAACTAAATCTGATAATTGGTGATTGAATATATTTCATTGCTTTAAGTGGTGTTGAAGGCAATGCTATGGTTAGGTGTCATAGTATTGGTTTTTGGAAATAGACAAATGAGAATTGTCACAAATTCTCATTGTAATTTAAGCGTAGACTCGCCATTTCCATAACGACCGCTTTTGTTCTTGAAATATTCTTCCTTCTTAATTTTTGGCTGCTTCAAGACGCGGTAGCAACAGAATGTTCTCTATCTGTGTTTTCCGAGTTGATGCAACTATTTCTGTCCCGTTAAAATACTATCAAGACTTAGAGTACGTTCTCAGAACTGCTACCATTCAATTGGTTTAATTGAAGAAGCCTCCTGATTGGCACCAACATGGATCTGAGCGCATGTCCTCAAAAGTGCTCTTGACTTCCCTCGCTTGGTGTCCCTGCTTACATAGACAACCCTAGGTTCATTGAGACAGTTACACTATTTGACGGGGGTAGAGGATTTGAATGGGAACACATATTCGACAGAAAGGAAAATTCATCAGCAATGCCAAATTTAATACACCCTCAATCGACTGTGCTGTCAAAAGCAGCCATAGCAACATAAAGTGGTGTTATGATATTAAAGCTAGTTCGCATACTTTTTGCAGACAAGCTGCTAAACTTTGGTAGAAATATGACATATGATTCTTCTTCAATAGTTTTCAGCACATCTTTTTTTCATCTAGTGCCTGTCGGATCTAGTATTTGTTCCTCTTCAAGTACCTAACTTCCATTGATTATCCGCAACTTGAAGCTAGAGGCTGAACTAGCGGAAGAATATTCCTGCAGGAGCTTTCGTTCTTTAATCAAAGGTACATATCGTTTAATTTGGGCGAAATTAGTTCAACTGAGCAGGCAGGTAGCATCAAAATAACTGACTGGGTGAAGTCCCAGTCTCTGGCCAGATTGCATGAGAAACTAAGTACGCATACCATTGCTGTAAATGGAATGAGGATGGAATGAGGTAATCACCGGCTTGCGATATTTGTGGTGTGCAGGAAAAAGATTAAAATCATAAAAAAATATAGTGATTGGCACGCAAAAAAGTGAAACTAGAGGCCTTTAAGTACACTGTACTCAAAGAAAACAGATCCTAATGAAGATATTTCCGTAGGACCACAAAGGATTTCGATGAATCAAGTCATCTTCGTAAGATGTTTAACTCAGCTTCAAAGGTTATGGGATGCATCCAGAAAGCTAGAAGCGTCTTGACTAATTCAAGCACGAATCCTCTAATAGTCCTTATGGGCTTGGATTTCACGGAGATTTGTAGTCTTACGTTATTAGTTTATCGGTGCTTCTTTGGAATTTAGCTCCCAAGTGACTTGACCATCGAGCCGATCAAATCTTCGGACCCTCATGATATTCTTCCCGCTGTTATTCAGCAGTCTATAGAAGTAACACGAAAATGGTTTTTAAATACATATAGTGTATGTTTGCACTTTTCGTTTATTCCCACCAACAGGTGAGAAGTTGTGACTTGTGTTTACGGTTGAAGCACGAAAAGTTTCGGACATCAAACCTAAAGAATTTCGTACAATATGCCTTAGCTCGGTTTTCCTAAAAATGCTTGAAAGGATCATTGACTACTTTATCATTAATTCAAGTAGTCTTACGCTAATCTTGCAGGCACAGCATGTTCATTCAAAGACAATTCTATCGTAACTGCTCTTTACGCTCTGACTTTGTATGTAAACACAAAAATTTTTTAGACTAAGTAGTAATATTAAGCTCTATTTTTACTTTTAATAGGCACATTGGCTTAACAATAATGAAAGGTTGCTCTTCAAAGGGTTTTTTAAAAAGAAGCTGTAACAAATTCAGCGACTTTCTCATGACAACGTTCCCCTGATAAAGAGATATTGATTTATTTATTTACTCATCTCATCAATCAAGGTCACATAGCAAAACAATCAAAATATTCAATCAAATGAATGCATAAATTAAAAAAACAATATTATTAAAATTATTGTAATGTTTAAAAATATAACTCATTTGAAATAAGCAATCAATTTACAATGTAGGCATATCAAAAGGATGCTAGGTCTTATGACTCGGAAAAGCATAATAAGAGAGCCTTGGTAAGTCTAATTTTGAAGGATGCTTTGGAAATCTTGGGGGCGAAATATTGGTTCATGCTATTGAATATCTTGCAGCATCTGTTTATATACTCATTCACAGTGTATGCTGTGCTATGCTTGTCCTCAAAAATTCCTTTGATCAACAAATTATTAATATAATATAAATAAATCATAGCTGATTGTAGAATAAGGTTTTGACTAAGAAAACAATTTTTGGAGCCCACACATTCATATAACACTCTAAGGTCGAAGCAGTGGATTTTTTATTTGGTGATATAGCCCCAGGTATCAAACTGCAATAATCAAACTTGATAGAATTTTCCCTTTCTGCCAGAAAATTGCATGAGCTTGAACATTTTCTAGTTCAAAAACAATAAGCCGACGCTAAAACACGAAAATAAACTTTTTATCTTAGATTACAGTGAAATTTTAGTATTATTGCCACAGGTAGACTGTAGGTATTTTATTAATAATTTATTCTAGCTTCATTTGAATAGTTTGAAAATTTCGCTAGTCAAATTCACAAGGTTAGTTACTACTGAAGAATTACGCTCCATGCTTAAAAATACAAGTTTTTTGTATTTTAAAGACAATCGGAAGTATGTCATAGTTCCTAATTTTTCATGGCATCATATCAACCTTTAAAAATTGAACCGACTTTTGCTTTGATGTTACTCCCATTGCACCACACCTACTAAGCAGCTAATGTATCCCGAATTCGCCGCTTCTGCGTGCACCAAATACGCCTTCGATCGAAATAAGTCAATTTAAAACACCTCAAATCAAATATTAATGTCAATATTCCTCTAAACGAATTCCAAGTCCTCGATATCAATTGGATAAGTCAGTTGCTGTCACAGTCGTCACTACCATACGAAACATGATTGTCAGTGGAAATTTGATTTTCTTTATCTACACGAACAATTGCGAAACAATAAAATCTTCGTATTTCAAACGAAGACAAGGTATAGTGGCACCACCAACCCGTCGATATCAATATGAACAGCAACGGCACCGAAAAAAGCATTGAAATTCGAAGTTCCTCAACTTCAGTAATCCGGAAATTTCAATTTTATCCGACCCTACCGCTCGTTGTCATTGTTGGATTGTCACACATTTGACAAATCACCGGGATATACATCAAGAGAGTATTTTCGATCGTTAAAGGAAATACAATTACAATGTTCGTCGGATGACGTTTGGTGACGTGGTAGACTCATCGTCGTCTTTCAATGATTTCTAAGAGTTGTCGTCGTCAACAAAGGTAAGTCAGTACCATTAATCCTTGGAACGGCACACCGAGCATCGAGTGATTGTTTAGACAAGACTCACCAATCAGAATCGATGTCAGTATTAAATTTCTATCGAAATCAAATTGAAAAGGATCAAGGAGATGGTAGCAATGAAAAAATTCGAGTAATACGATAGATAGATGATGATGCAACACACGCCGAAGAATTAATCTCAAGAAACGCTTGTATGTCCTGCATTACTTCCAATGAAATTTTAAAGGACTCTTGAACGATTCCTATCCCTTTGAAATGTCAATACTGTTTGAAATATGACACCCAAGGATTTCGCCTTGACTTGTATGAAATTCATATCAATTTTCCATCAAATACAAAACGATTTGTAGAATATGCGAATGAGCGAGCATACACAGGTAAGTATAAGACGGACCACACCTAATCGATGCTTTTCTTCTTCCTTATTTTTCAGTCACATGTCGTCGAGTGAGGTCGACCGTCCCAGAGACGACAAACTGACCAGAGTATCAACAAAGGCCTTGATAAATTTTGAATTACTTCCGAATGAAATTCAGCAGGGTATTTCCGTCTTTTTCAGTTGCATTTTGAAAAGGACATTTGACCGCTTAGTAAATATTTGATGCCAATACAGTTTCTAGTCAGTTGACTTCAACCATGTCCTTAGTCCTTCATTCTTTCGGTAGTACGCGAAAAGAGTTTTGTCTCCAATTTGTTTCACACAGCCAGGACAAGGATGGTCCTTCAACTATCGCTGTTTGCTGCTGCAATATTGAGCAAGTTCAGTTCCATGCATGTCCTTCACTTAGTCCTCTTATGTCCTGGAGCTTTGCAGATGGACACATTACGACATTTTCTTGGACGCTCATCTATTGCCAAAGTCATCCGTCCCGTCGACCTTACCTCGAGTGTGTTTGAGTAGATGTTGCTCCTGACATGTTTTGTAATATCGAGAATGAGAAACTCTTTTGCAAACATATGTAGGAAGGTGTGTATAGAATCAACCATAAAAATTACGAAGGAAGGATTCGAAAAAAAGTATAAATGCCTCTCGATAGTTTATGTTACAAACGAAGAAGACATCCAGCATTCAATTGCGGAAAATATCCTAGTGCTTGTCTTGTTTGCACAGCACTCTCTTCGATTTCAAATAAGAAAAAATGTGACTGTGACTGTAGAAATACAAATACTATTTATTCAGACCAAAAAACAAATAGAAAAGGACAATTGGGTTAGCCAAAGAGGTTTCGTTAAGAATCGAATGAAGAAAAATAATAATAAGAACATGATGATCCTCAGGAAGTCGAAGAACATTTCAATTAAATTGATAGCTTACATTGGGAAAATATTTTGTAATTTTCGAATCGAGGTTTCAAAATAAACATCAATATGTGTCTTTGTTTCATCCAGACGTGGATGAATTTTTCGACAGTATATATGCAATTCTAGAGTTAATTTTCTTAAAGCATCTTAGTTGCTTTTTGCCCACCAATTTTCTTAACTTTCATAAAGGAACATGGGCATTCCAGGATGGCAACTATTTGAATGTGATCAACTTCATCCAGCAAATGTTGATTTGCGGTTTCCTGGATGAGTGATAAAGAGGTTAACTACGATTTCAAGCACTACCTGATCAAAACCCGATATCGATGCCGAATCTTGCTTGTATATGAAATTACAGAAAGTTCAAGACATAATTTCTGTGGCGAGAACTTCGTAGCAAGTTGATGCAAATTGAATGAATGCACATCAGCTCCGAAAACTTAATTAGCTTTCACATCTAGAAGAGGTCTAGATTTATATCAAAGCCTCAACAAATACAGCAGCCGACAAGGTAGTACTCGCAGGAAAAGGATGCATCATACAAAATTCATAAAGAAGAGTCGACGAAAGCCAAAGAAAAAATAAAGGTTTTTCAGAGAGCAGCTAGTAAAAAATTGGCCTTAAGCAATGGCAATATTCTGACTATACGTTAAATAGCATGAATAACAACTTTTTGACTAGCAACACTGAACACTTGTACAAATGAAAAACCCTTACTTTTGAAAAAAAATTATACGTTTTAATTGATAAGTGACCTGAATTGATAAGTAATGAAAAAAACTGAAAGTAAGAGACAAAGATGACTTAGTAACTTACTTTTTGATAAATAAAAAGTTTACTACTTTCTCAACTAACTGTAAAAAACTTAACCCAAAAAGAAGCTGGCTGGAAGCTGAATGTAAGCGTAACATTTTATGATAAATTTTCGTGATTATAAGGTAGTAAAACTCATATTGGCATTTTTTGCTGGAAATACGTTTTTTATACTTGCTACCAAGGGACGAGGGCTGGCTTATATCCTTCCGGTAGAAGCCAACGTTTTTCGATTAAGTTTTACTCTTTTATTATTATTATCACAGTTATTATTACATGCCAGAGTTATTATTACAAAGTTATTAATACATGCGTTTTACGAGGGGCTGGAAATGTCAAAGCTTTGCCAGGTCTTAGAGAAATACCAATTAGCTAAGCTGGACCCTCTAAATATTCGCATGGTGACTTTACAAAGTCCAAAGAGTCGTCAATGTAGACTTCACTTGGGACTCACTTTCCGAGTGCTTCGGTGATTGAAACGCTGAAGGAATCTACACTTCTGACCGAGCAGTAGGAAATACTGATACAAAACTAGAGCTGCAGCACCAGTAAATAGGTAAGCGATGCAATTGTGCAAATCCCCGGGCCTGGATGACATCCATGTTAAGAATATGGCATCCATGTCTAGGGTATGTTCCGTCACCTTGGGGACTTGCTAAGGTAGTATTTATACCTGCTTAGCCAAGAAGAGATGGTTATTGAGATCCAAGGAACTTTAAGCCAATCAGGGAAACTTCATTTATGCCGAAATGCTTGGAGAGACTTGTTGAACGACACATACTTACTAGACTGTTTAAGTTTAACTCTTTAAATGATGAGCAATATGTATACTAGTGAGGATAGTCATACGAGTCGGCCCTTTATTCTCTGGTTTCCAAAGTTGAGACGGTCTTTTATTACGTACCCTTTGTGCAACTATGTGAAGCTACTAAAGCTTAACTGGATACCTGCTAATTGTTATTTTCATAATCTGAATTCGACAGCTACTTGAGTACAGAGGCAACAAACGGACGCCCTCGAGGGGATGTCCTATCATCGCTGCTGTTGAATATTTTAGTTGGCGCCCTACTAATCGAACTGCAACAAAAGCGGTTGCACACACAGGCTTATGCTGATGACGTGGCCACACTAGCAGTCAGTAAAAATCTGAATGTGGTATGTAGAAATACACAGCGTGTATTGGATGTAATTGACAGTTGGTGTTCGAGGTACGGAACTTGTTTTGTTTACCAAGAAAAGAAAACTAGAAGGACTTATGCTTCCTAATACGAAGAGTACAGCTCTTCAACTTTTAGATGAACTCAAATATCTAGGAGTAATTTTGAACAAAATCTGTGTTGGAAAAATCATGTGGAGGTGAAGTTCGTTCGAGCTTTAAATTCGGGAAGTGTAAGAGAGCTTTTGCCAGCACATGGGGTCTGAAGTATCTTGTAGTTATGTGAATCTGCGTAACAATCAAAATGTCCATGCTCACGTACGCATCCGTGGTGTGGTAGACTATTGTGAAGCAATTGTATTCTCGTCAAAAGGTGGCTGCGCTGCAAAGGACTGTGTGCCTGGGGATCTGTGGTACCATGAGTACTACTCCGGGTATTTCATGTGATGTACTTTTCAGTTGGTTTGATCTCAACATACAAATTCAGACTGTGGCGATGAGCTCTACTCATAGACTAAACCAAATTGGCCTATGGGTAGAAAACGAAGATTTGGAGCACTGCTCTATCAGAGATTAAATGCCTTAGATCTTTTTGATGATCGCGATTCCTTCAAAATCTCTGGTGCATTTACTTGACTTGGCAAGACGATACGAAGTAATCTCCTTGAACAGAAGTGAATGAGAGCACCCAGATTCGTGTACGAAAAGAAACTCCGAAATCTCTTTGCGGACGGCACGAAGACATATGTGATGCCGAAATTACACTGCAAACGTTTACAAACGTTTCGTCGAACGACTTAGGAAATTGTTTCCCAGAACATTTGACGAGTATTCAAATTATTTACTTAAAACTGTTTATTTAAGCGACAGAGCCTTTTTTATCTCAGTATGCCATAAAACTATTCCTGTACGCATTGAAATGTTTCGACAAGTGTGAAGTTTAACTGTGCAAATATGCGTGTGGTGTAGGTAGATAGCATTTTCTCTGCTCAGAAATTTGTTTACAAATATGCGAACAATTTACCTCGTACCCATCCGTACTCGTGCATCTTGTTCGGTATGATGCATCTTGTCCACGATTTTTTGGGCAAACCAAATCGGTTTGTAAATATCATTGGAGCCAACACCAGATCTTTTGTCAAATCCCTTTGACTCGATACGTAAAACCGACAAAATTTAAAGTGTCCACGAGCTTAGAGGCGACCTGCATAAACTCTCAGTAACCTTCATAAAACCTTCATAAAACAGACGAGAGCCGACGAGGAAGTCATTCACACTCTCGTGCTTTCCATGTTTTTGCATGTGAAAAACAGGCGAAAATAGACGAGCTGACCATTTACACTCTTGGCTTGGCAGCATTTGGGAGAGTGTAAATCCAGCATAATATCTGGAGCTGGTATATATCTGCATTCATCGAATAACAGCTGGGTTTTTTTTATCTCAGAGAGCACATTTCTGTTTTTCAAGCAGGTAAATCCGCTATTTTTAGAGATACCTGCTGGACGATTCAAGAAATGTGGAAACGCAAACTTGCCGCTTATTGCAGTGACAGACTAACGGCACAGCTGGCGCTACAAAGACCCCTGAAAACTTTGAAAATTGACTAAGAGTAAGAGGCACAATTAAACACTGTAGCCAGATTCTGTCATGAATGCAAGATTTCGTTAAGAAATCTGAGAAACTATGGTAGGCTGGGGGTGAGAACTATGACTCTTTTGGTCTGAATGCTGAGAAGTGCCAGGTACTTCTCCCCAACCCACATGCACACATGTGAATGAGTTAAAGGCAGACAATTATAACTAGTGGCGCTGGCGGGATTCGAACCTATAGGCAGTAGAACTCAGTTTTTCGAACTGACGCCTTAAGAAGCAGTGAAACGGACTATGTATACGCTAATACTTTTCAAAACTAATAATCCATCTATCCAAGTTTGATGCTTATTCGAACTAAAGGTAAAAATACGATGCGTCTGCTACTGAATTGACATCAACAGCTTAGTATACAAAAGCAGATTCAAACTGGAGTCCTTTCCACTGTTTCAATTGAAATAATGGAAAAGACACCTTTAAACAATCCGTTTACTTTCTACTATTTAAATCTCAATCCTTTAATTTTTATTCGACAATCTTAGTTCCAAATTTTCAATTTTTACAGATACAATACCAAATCTGCAAAAATTGAAATAATAAAATCGAATAAACAATATGCAGCTGGTCAATGTGGCTTTTATTTTAATTGTGATGTATGTTTCTTTAGTATTCAATTTTGAATTGAAGCTTTATTTGATTGAAGAAAGATATAGGTACGAATCGAAGATTGTTTTTTGCAGAGCATAAATCATATTTTCCAACGAAAATTAATAGAAACGTTCAAAAAACCTAATACGAAAGATACTGACATAGTCTGTGATTCTTATTTATATCTTAAGTTATTAGGATCAGATTTACAACGATGATCATGTTTTATCTTCTGGAAGAGTCTGTTTTTGATCTGAGTCTCACCTTCGATAGGTCAAGTTTCGGAACATTGTCTTTCACCCAAATCAACTTCTAGACATAGCATCCTCACTGAAATTCTAATGTAATTGTAAAAGTTTATAATGTACTGTACAAAATTTAGTCAGTCATTATAGCTTTCACGAGTATTATTGCCCATTTGCCTCAAAGATAAAGATGATTAGTCGTCACGCGAAATTTGACAAGCTCAGTGGTTTGGCATTTAAAATTTTGTGTGAAATTTTTGGGATAACCTGGGAATCATATCACAAGCATCCTTTGAAAAAAATGAATTTTATGCAGCGAAAACCAGAGCATATGGTATTATTACCCATTCCGTACCTTGTATCCGCAAGTGTGAAAATCTGCTATAAATTACAAATTTCAAATAACCATCTATTCACCCAAAACCTTACATTTAGTAGTTATACTCTTGCCTCTTCACAGACCATTATCATCTTATTCATCTACCTTTTGCCACACCTCGCTGAAATCAATCAACCAAACGCCGCCGCGCACCGCTTGCACATCAAAGACCCAGGGCGCTAAACCATCTGTCGTCCAATTTGCACAAGAGACCTGCAATCTATCTTCGAGCAATTATGACATGTGAACAGGAGAAGTGAAAAATAGCCGAATCATTAAACTCGCCTTTATCTCTAATCTGAAAGGAATTTTCGGCTGAAAATGTGATAAATTCTTTTAATCCTCGCAGCATGAGACTTGTGCATTGTGACGAAGTGTGACTTTAAGTGCTGCTGACCAAGTGCTACCTGCTGACCGTTAAATTTTAAGAGTAATTTTTCCTGTTCTGGCATATTCTCTTGACCTGCCCGGCTTTTTGTCTTGGCGCTAATGTATTTTATTTTCATTTAATTTTTCCAAAAAATTTTTTTCGTTCCATCAGACGCTTTGAGTCCAATACAAAGGATGTAAGGGGAGGCAAGGCGATTCATCTGTCATGGTAACCAATACATTCCGTTCTTATGAACGCACCATCTAAGAAATTACTCGTCCATCATCCAATTTCTTCTACTTATTCACTTCAAAGAAAATGTAATATTGTCAGAAATACGTCCGGACATACATAGGCACATACTCAGAGATCTGTACTAAAAACGAAAGGGCGAATATATAGATTTTTTGATTTAGTTGGATTGAAGGAAGGCAATGATGCAAGTCGCCACTCCAATTTATTAAAGCAGGGTGTGACGCCAACGACTTCGATGACGGCGACATATATTGGATGGATCTGTGGAAAGTGTAGTCAATGTAGGATTTCCCCCATTATTATTACGGCATTTTGTAGAGGTTTTAGATTTCATTGAAAATATTCCGGGCTAATATTAGACGCAGTGGTCGAATAAAAGGGAGCGAGGCCAGGCTTTGTTGTCATCATATTGCTTCGACGAGTGCTGGAATGCATGTGAGCGACTCATCGAAATGTTGCCAGTTGGTAGATAATATCGACGACCCTATAACTCAGTGTCATCTCGGGAGAGTGATCGAATCGCGTAAAACTGTGGGGACTTCTTGCAGATGCCGGTTAAGTCTTAGCTCCAGTCGATGTTGATGATAGTGGTAATGCCATCTTCCACACATATCCCCTTATGACACATCAATCATATCACAATGGCCCGAATTAATAGAAACTGTCAGCGATAATTTTATTAGTCATAACAGTTGACGTCTTGACTATGAGGGGCAAATAAATATATGAGAATGGTACAAATGGTGCATTTAAGATGCTTTTCAGCGTATTGCACATCGATCTTCGGACTCGACACAGCAGCTAAGATTAAATAGGATCGTATTTTATTGAAACGGATTTAATGCTGAATTAATGTGGATTTAATGCACCAAGCCGCAAATAATCTATTTTGTGAACGCCGTTTACGGCATATTCGGAAAAAGAAGGCTATGGATATTGCGAGCTCTTATGTATGACGAAAAAATCATTTTGTATCGTAAGCTCATCATTCTATATTTGATTATAATAATTACTTTGCCATCGATCAATTGTTTTTACTAATGTTCGAAGAACATTAGTATTAAAATCGATTCGGCCAAAAATTCATATTTCTTTATATATATATATATATATCATCAAAAAATTTCAGTGAGATAATCTCGGGAACGCGCCATCCGATTGAGCTGAAACTTTCAGGATACATTGGTGTTAATGCAGAATAGGTCCAGGTCTCTTTAAATGTCAGTTATTGTTAACCTTTTGGCGCCGGCGGCCGTTTAAGTGATATTTTTAATATACCTATTATTTCGTGCACAAATAATTTTCGCAAAAATAAAGTTAACGAAATAAATTTCTAACGTGTTTTACATATGAATCGGATAATGCTTTGGAATTTTTTAACCCTATGTGTGCGCTGGGTGCCTAAAAAGAGGACGGGAAAATTTAAAAATTTTTAAATTTCGATAACTTTTGACACAGCTATTCAATCATTACGAAATTTTCAGGACATATTAATATTATTTAGTTGTAGATTTGTGTAGCTTTAAATTAGCGTGCTGGCAACCCTGTAGCTAGGGCAGGCAACGAAAGTGAAAACCTCCAAATCATCGTCTCTCTTGAAAAAATGCCGTTTCTTCAAAAAAAAGCCACTCATATATAAATCTTGTGCTTTGTTTACATAACCAAAAAAAAAAAAAAGATATGGTATAACGGGCACGCCTGGTAACCCTTGCCCAATTTACCTATATTTTTAGCATCAAAAACTTCTGTTCACGGAAACTCACGATCCGATGAGCAGATTGAATTGAAATTTGCAGAATGTATTGGTCTTAAATAGGACCAGGTCTGATAGAAGTGATTTTGAAATGCGGGCGATTCTGTGCCAGTGGTGCCATCTTGAAAAACCACTAAAAATGATAACTGTTTTTAGCCCTATAAATTCTGATTGAATCGTTCGATTTTGACGAAACTCACACAATTGCTGGACCTTACTTTAAGCCACGTTTGGTAGAAATTTGGTTGAAAAATTCGGTTGGAGCTGCCAGCTATGATAATTTTGGTGTCTTCATTTTGAAAAAAAAAATTTGGAAGTGAAAACATTCAAACCATCGAATATTCACAAAAATCCGTTTCTTACAATAAAATCAATCGGTATATAAATCTTATGTTATATCTACACGTTCAAAATAAAACTTTGGAAATTTCATGTCGGACAAGAACGGTAACCCTCTCCCAGTTAACCTATATTTTTAGCATCAAAAACTTCTATTCACGGAAACTCACGAACCAATAATCAGATACAGCTAAAATTTGCAGAATGCATTGGACTTAAGTAAGACCAGATTTGATAGAAGCGATTTTGAATTGTGCGCAAGTCTGTGCCAGTGGTGCCATCTTGAAAAATTACAAAGAAAAAAAACTGCTTCTTGCCCTATGAAATGTGAATAAGTTACCAGATTTTCATGAAATTGGCACAGTAGCTAAACCTAACTCTAATCTCTGTTTGGTGGAAATTTGGTTGAAAAATTTGATTAGTGCTGCCAGCTATGGTAATTTTTGTGTCTTTGGTTTTGAAAATTCGCTCAGGAAAATGAAACTTTTTGCACTATAACTTCCAGTGCAGTCATGAAATCAATACGAATTTCATACAATTAATGAAACCTGTCATAAGCATTATTCAGGCCAAATTTGGTGTAAAAGCCACAATAGGGTTGCCAGCTATTGTTGGTTTTGTGTTTAATTGCAATATCTTTATTAAGCGGTTTTATCGTAGAATTTTCAAATGGTAATGATATTGTAGTGACAATAAACAGCAAATATTAAGCTTTCGATCATTTGAAAAAACTCGCTGCAGGTAACCCTAAATTTCTTTATACTCCTATAACTTCGAATGTAATTAAACAACGTGAAGCAGATTTGATATATTTTTGGCTTTGATACTGGCGAAAGGTTGCCAGCACGAGTCGGTTGTGCTACTTTTGTATCAATAAATGCTTACAGTTAGTATACATACCGGAAACATTTACAATGAAAATAAATAACCGATGTTACAATTCGCAAAGTTCTGCAATTTTTTTGGATCGCAGCCCCAAACACCAACTTCAGTTACAGTGCTGCAGGCACTGAGCATTTTCTTCATTGATGTTATATGAGATGCTGCTTTCAAAATTATGTGAAATAAGCAACTGATAACGAATATAATTAACCCGTGTTTTGGTCTCATAAACGTTGAAATTCATGCCAGTGGTAATATCTGAAACCTTCCACCATATGAGTTATAATGCATTCTTGAGACGAAAGTAACACGTGGCATTTGAAACAGTTTGGCCGTAATAAGCAGCACATGTGGTGGAATATGCACTCAAAACCTGCTCGATTCTTCTACTGTTCTTCGAACATTAGTGTTTCTAGCGGTTCAGGTGCGCTAGAGTTTTTCCAATGTAGTTTCCTTTCTGAATTGCTTATTCAAATCAAATCACCCTCAAGATGCCTTCTTTTCAGACTTCGAGTTTGTATATGTTTCTAATGAAAACATTTAATCAGCTGAAATTCTAATTTCCATAATACCAGTTTCTTCGTGTCACGCAACAGCTTTACATAGATAGTAGCTATTTGCGTAAATCACATTATCATTCACTACGAGTAGGTATGTCAATTACTCAAAAAATATCTTACCAGATAGGATGATTTAAAGTCAATTGTCAAAGTTATCTTCATCTGAAGCTCTGTCTCCATCAAAAAAGATCACATTACTCTAACTAAGCAGCTATGTACTTCTTATTTGCTTGAAATAGCATTATAAGCTGGGTGCGTCGTTGCAGCGGCCAATTAATAGGTATGGTCAACTATTATTTGGGACTGAAATTTGCGTTCCATTTTATTTAGGAGAACTTTAACATGGATGATCCCACTTACTTTCCCATGAACATCAGCAGTTGAGTAATATCAAGACTTATTTAATAGGATCTTCAGCCATATTAGACCAGGAAATCTAGAAGAAAAGATGCCAAATAATTCCAGGCTGAGATTTCTCAAGGGAAATATGTTTATAGTAAGATAAGGAAGATTATGTGGAGTGTCCATTTCGAAGTTGTGTCTGCAACAAAAGCTATTAAAGGTCAAAGGTCACGAAAAACAATTTTTTCTTAAATATCATGTTACCTACTGATTTAACGTTAATTTATCTTACCATGAAATCTGCTCAACATAAAAATCTGCACAAAAATATCATACATAAAAATCATTGACAATAAGTAGCTTTTGAGATATGAAGCTTAGAAATTTTCAAGCAGAGCGCATAATTCGTTATCGTTTGCCTGTAGTAGTATACTATGCCACTATATGCAAACACATATATAGTATGTAGTCTGTTTACTATACCACGCAAATAAGCGTAGAAATGCATCCAAACCCATAATTCATTATTTCTAAGGCGAAGTTGAAGTGGAGTTTTCTGTGTGTATCTGAGAATATTTGAATATTTATTATTGATTTTTCGTTATTGATGACCATTTCAAGAGATGATATATTGAAAGCTATCTTGGAGCTTGATAGTAACAAAGGCCCTGGACCTGATCTTCTTCCTCCAACGTTTCTTATTAAATGTGTCGCACAGTTAATCTCTCTTCTTCACATTATATTATATTTTATCTCTTTCTTCTGCGTATTTTCTTTCGTATTGGAAATCCTCCTGCGTGACACCAATATTCAAAAATGACGATAGATGATCAATTCAAAACTCTTTGACAAAATCATGTGTGGTAAACTATCCCCTCTGGTCGATACTTGACTTAACGAACAGCAGCATGGTTTTAGGAAAGGTGGTTCGACCACTACCAACCTAATGGTGCTGATTGCCCATGTTCTTTGCAAAATTGAGAAAGGTACTACACTCACTTTAGTAAAGCGTTTGACCGTGTTGACCACTCCATTTTGATTTCCAAGCAGTAGCAATTCCGAATTGCCGGATCTCTACTAAGATGGCTTAGCTCGTACCTCCACAACCACCCACAATATGTGAAATTCCAAGGGCTTATCTCTAAAAAAAAATGCATGTAAATTCAGGTGTACCTCAAGGTAGCCATTTTGGCCCTTTGCTTTTAAACATTTTTATATGAGACTTGTCAGAGGTTTTATCTGATGTACCTCATCTATTCTATGCGGAAAATTTATTATACTATAAAATAATCGCACTCTTCTTGAGTATGCTTGCATTATCTGGAACCTAGTTTTCGAAATTTACAGCCAGAGATTTGAATCTATTCAAAAGCAATTCTTACTATTCGCTGTCAGAGGTCTTTACCGTCCTTGTGATTTTAGCAATTTACCGTCATATGAATTTCGCCTTAGACATCTAAACTTATCACCGATTGCATCTAGAAGATTAATGTTATCTGCCTGCTTCAGTTTCGATGTCATTAGAGACGCTGTTAATGTCGACTGTATAAAAGAATGATTTGTGCTTAATCAGCCCGTGAGAGTCACTAGATCCCGACGAATACTAGTTAAATATAAGCATAGCACCGCATATGCTGATAATGAGCCAATAAACAGATGCTGCAAAATATTCAGTAGTATGAGCCAACACTTTTCTCTCACGAAATTCAAAGCGCCCTTTAAAAATAGAGTTACCATGGCTCTCTTATCCTTCCTCTCTAATCTACCGGCCTAGTATCGTTTTATGACTTAGGACTAATTAATTTTATAATTGATTAATTTTTATAATTGATTGATTAATTAATTAATTAATTATTTAATTTCATTTTGCATATTTAATACTGTGACCTACATGTGGTTTAGCTATTATGTATTTATTTATTGAATGTTAATTTATTTATTTGTGTTGTATGTATGTGTATTTTATACCTTTTTTAAATCTGTTTTTTAATCTGTCTTTAAATTTGTTTAGTTTTTTTTTATTTACATTTTTATATTTATTTCATTTATTTGTAATATTATTATACCTTTTGGATGAAAATTAAATAAAATAATCGTCTCAAGCGAAGCTCCTCATAATTAATCATTAAACGCAGCTTCTGCTTACATCATCTCTGTCCGAAATATTTTGTAAAAAGAAAATTTATAATATATATTTTTTTCGGATTGTTTTCTTATTATAATTGAATTAGAACGTTTAAACATTCAAATTTATTAGGAAACTGAACTCTGCTCAAAGTTTACTAATATACATCACAAAGAACTAGTAAATTTCAAAATATAGTTAGTCTATTCTACCAATACTTTGTGAAAAACCAATCTTTTAAGAGTTTTCTCATAGACAAAATATCATTTTCATAGACGTTTGCTATTTCTCTCGGCCTTCGACCTCGTCAGTTTGCATTTTGAGTGCACCGTAAGAACGCCCTCATCATTGATGAGAGAGTGAAATTAAGCTTGCTGCCATCAGACATAGTACGTACATTTATCATATACCGACTGTATCGTTTATACCTCTTCAGACTTCATTTTGACTAGAATGCCGCTGCAAAAACCAGTGTATAGCGTAATTTTTACGGAACCATTTCAAAACTGAAGGTTTGACCGTAGTGTGGTAGAAGAATGGTACGAATATTGCAAGTCCCACTGCACACAATATAAAACGTTGAAATTCAGCACGAAATTGGGTTTCTTTTTTGCGATTTCAGTTTCTGTGGTATCGTTTTTCTCATCTGGCAGCATAACAGCCAGTCGTTTTCAGCACCCACAATCCGCAACTTTCTCCGGTGCTTCGAATTCCACAATAGCCATGCATTCCTCTTCGCGTGGATTAAAGTCACTTGACTTTTCACAATTCGCATCGACTCCAACACAATCTACTTTCAACAAGATGGCACAGCAGCCAACCAAATTACACTCCCCATCAATGGGAAAATATTCGAATGGAATTTTTGCCGTAAATACGAAACGCTTGCCATACCATCACAGGCCGTGCGAACTCCGATGTCTGGACAAGCGGGGCAGCTGTAGACTTCGTCCTTTCATACTGCATAGCTTCAATCACTCCAGGCATTGAATTAAAGTTGCTTTTCGCATTTCAGTGTTCATTGATGTCGGAATGGGGTGAACAGTTGCGGTCAAAATGCAGTTTTGATGGAAACATGCAGAGTATGTATTTGCCGTAACTATTCAAGGCAATCGCGCATGAGTTATGGCGAGACTCTCTCATTACATTTTTTTGGTTCGAAAGGACGAAAGGATATGTTTGTGCCAGCTGATACCAATCGAACATGAAATTCACTTTTTTGCATATCGCGTGGTCGCATATCAGGATGCAATAATTTCTACTTCAAATGTCGAAAATATTTTACACCGAGTGCAGCGGTTTGTT
Source organism: Nemotelus pantherinus (assembly GCA_963978885.1). NCBI lineage: Eukaryota > Metazoa > Arthropoda > Insecta > Diptera > Stratiomyidae > Nemotelus > Nemotelus pantherinus. The sequence goes on from OZ022263.1 coordinate 6,123,749, forward strand.
TTTATTTGCCATGTTATTTTATTGCAGTCTAAATTGTCAGACCGAATTGCAGTCTCCATACAAAATATTGAATCTACTTGGACTATTTTAACTGCATTCGCAAGTATTAGTCAATTAATATTTGTTCTGTGAAACTATTTTCTATTTTTACATTGACCATATTTGTTGCAATTCTCAAAAGTAAAACGCCTTCCAGGCTTGTCTAAATAGCATCTCCATTTCAGTAGTTTTTTTGCCTAGCCGTACGAAGTCTCTTCCAGTTCTTTTGTTAAAAAAAACTCGGCATATCGTTTCCTGAAAAAGCTTCTTCGAATAAAAGCCATCCTTTTTTGAATCAACCCTTAACATAGCCACTCTGCAGATCGACGAAACAACTCTATTCAGCAAAGGACTATGAACATTAAGTGCAACTAGCATCCTGTTTCCAATTAACAAAATGATAACTTGCAATTTAGCTGGTAGTTGAAAATGAAGAGAGCCATTCAAATGGAAAATGGGAACAAATAACGTAGTATGCAGCTAAATTTAGTGCACGGTCGCAGCTAACTATCTAGGACGAGAGAATGAGCGCAGAAGCTGCGAGGTTGTTAATTGGTAAAATCATATTTTAGGCGACTACTTCGCACAGCTACTGAATTGAAATATTTCGACCATTAGACCTACAGGGTTCGAAGGATGGAGGTTGGAGAATAGTCTGAATAGATTTGCATAGGAGTTTCAGGAGTTTCATTAAAGAATTTTTGTCTGGGCTATAATTTAACGAGGTGAGGAGTAAGTAGTATATAAAAAAAAAATTTTTTGTTACTGAATACTACGGCTAATAAGCTCCATAAATATATCTATTAGTTATTTAGGTCAAGCACATATATTTAAAATGTTAACAGTTGTTTTCGGCACAGTCAAGAATTTGTGTCACTCGTATGAACTGATTTTTCTGTGACTAAATTAAAAAGGGAAGTTTTTTTTAGCGGAAAATTATATATTTTCTTTTTGTATCGGATTTTGTTTCAGAATTTCGACGCGTCCGAATTTGCTAAGGATCTTTTTGCATTTTTATAGACGCTCCTGCTCTGTTGTCGCTCATGGCGTATGTCAACAATCCTATTACTTCTTCATAGCTAATGATTTTCATCGCACCTAATGAGATTCCGCACCATTGACAGTTGATCCGCTAGAAAGTAAAATATTTTATCATGGTACAAACCCAACATGACGAATTTTCGCTTTCATCAGGAAATTCTAATAACACTCCACTACTTAATTCCTCAACATTTTTTGTTTCAAAGGATTACAATCTGCAAAAGCGTACGCACATTGACATCAAATTAGTTGACCGGTCGATTTAGTTGAACACTTCAAAATTCAAAAAATATTCTCCCTAGCATTTCACGCATTCACTCTTTTTTGGTTGTTTAGTGGAGCTTAACGAATCTGAACAGCAATCTCACACAGGCGATAATGCGTTAACAATAATGCGTTTAGCCTGCTGAATATCTGTATTACTTGGTTTTACATGTTAGTTCTTCATATCATTTCTTGGGTTCAGTTTTTTACTTGTTTTTGGTTTTTGAAACTTGTGTTTAATTAGATGAAACATTTATACGTTTAGCTTGGGTTTCTTAAAAAGTTACCAAACTCTACTTGCACTACGGAAGTATATAAGAGTCTAAAATTCAAAATTACTGCAAATTATTCGTTTTCATGGTGTTTATGATATTGATGACGTCTACTTGGAATCATAAGGCTTCAAAATACGGATTCGGATAGGTAGAAATATTTTTTTTAGATAGCAGATTGTTGATATATTGCTCAGAATTTGAGGCCAAGAAGGTATGACAAGATAAATTTGAATATCTCAGCGACTGAAAATGCTATTTTTAGTGTTGAATTATAGTTTTTTGAATTCTTATATTGAAAATAGAACTAAGTGACCGACTATACCTTAACTGCCCTGTGGAGCATAAAACCTGGTGCAACGCATAGGATAATTCATCCCCTTTCACGTTTTTCTATTTTATCTGTGACCCACTCTGTAGCTTGATTGATAGTTAAGGTCATTCATTCTTGTTGGCGTAGTATTTGATTCAAAAATTAAATTTACGTGGCACATATAAGGTCTCTCGATTAAGCGACTTCATTCTTATAACCACCAATCCTGTTTCTGGTATTTCCTCCAATTTCCCTTAGTGTCTCTTTTGCGCACAATGTCCTCAAATATTGCCGTCGATTCGGTTGAGGCGGCTGAGACAGTGTGTGTGACGTTTGTTGTTCTTTGAATTCAAAATTTTGCTATTATTTAAAATTTATTGAAAAATATTGGTGAAAGGATCGAAGAAAGGCATAGGAGTAACTGTAATTAGTAGCTTTTGGGTAGCAACTACTGCAAAGTAGAAACTACCCCAAAACCATTCCAAAACTCAGAAACTACCTCAGACCGCTACTTATTACAAAAACTTCTTTGCCCTTAGTGACCCTATCGGCAATATCATCATGGTAGCCATCAAAGTGGCATTCGTTTTCAAAAAAAAAGGTTGCGGAGTCTAGTCGTAGTTTTTTTTTTGTGGAATTGCTTAAACAAATTTTTAGCCAATCAAGTCATAGCTTACTTGCAAAAAGAAGCTTCAATTAGTTGCCATCGATGAGGATTTTTGTGATTTGGAACAAAAGGATTTAGCACAAGTGTCATCGTAAATTCACAGCTTTTCAGAATTTAAAAACTCACAAATTTCACCATTTAAACGCAACGAAAATTTGTCATATCTCGCATTTTTCAATTCAAAATACCTGTATCAACAAACGTAGATTCAATTGTCAAATTGACAATGAAGATTCAATCAGGGAGAAATGACTTTCTTGATTCATAAAAGGTATTCTATCGTATTATTTCTATGGATTTTTTACAGTTTCTAAAGTAGTTTCAACAATATCTTATAGCCAGCTGTCATTTACTCACAACTTATGAAAACTTTCTTTATCTAAGAACCAAAAGTTTAAAAAATATTAACTTTTAAATATTGCACTCAAGAGTTGAAATATTCTAAAATCTTTTGCCCCAAGATGAGATCAAGATTAGCGCATCAGAGAATATTTTTTGATAAACACTGAGAACTAAAACTTAACGAACGGCAGCCTGTAAAATTAACAAATGAATTTCATTCACGAAATGGGCAACTGGCATTTTCGCTGCCAAACACGATAGCCCTTCAACATCTGCTCTGATCCTGAATGCCTTCGCTCGGAAATTAAATTCATTCTGACATCATCTTAAGAACAATGACAACGACAATAAAACTGGCAAGTCTGACTGAAGAAAGAAACTGAGCAATCGTACAAGTGCACTTTTAAAATGTTTTAAGTGCAGTCAAGGCGCTAAGTTTCAATCGCCATCACCGTCGTCATCCTTGTCTTCATCATCATCAACATCATTATTATCACCGCAGTCGTACTGTGGTACACTTGCATAGAAACCGCACTTCCTTTCCGTTTTCATCGTACAAGTTTCTAGAGAGTTTTGGATCTTACCCAACAAAACCACTCAAAATTCTCTACTTAAATATTTACTACGAGTGTTGAAGGGAAATATTCCTCTGCATGAATGCGGTGGCAAGACTAGTAGCAGGATTCTGACTGGAAACAAAGTAAAAGAGCTTCCTTACCTCGACTTCCAAAGAAATCTTGCTGGTACAAGCGAAACAATAATTTAAACACACTTGACTGGAAAGAGTTTTCTCAAGAACTGCATGATCCATATAGATGTACGTTTTATTTGACTTAGTAATACAGGTCAACAGTGTTGTAGAAGGTATGCGTGAGAAGCTCCTAAGCCTTAATTCGAATGAAATGACGAGTTTAAGTTTCAAATGTAGGCGAGTAGGTCCTTGATTTGATCTCTAGTAGTATTTAACAAGCCACATTACCAGTTAGAGCCACATTATTACATTAATTTGAACCCTTTGAATAATGACCAGATAATTAAAACTCAGATACTCTACAATTGATTTCAGAATCATTATTCTAGTAAGGAAGAATGTATTTACTGGTTAAAGGCTGGTATAGTCATTCAATTTGTAAAAAAAATTTTGGTTTTGGTGTGAATTTAGCTTGAAATTTGGCGAGAGTGGTATTAACTTCTTTGCGTGAAAAGTAGTGGAGATTTTGAAAATGCAGATGGCATTGGCAGTACATCTCCACTCATTTCACGCCAATTTAGTATGTGCAGCTTATTTTTTCGGCTTTAAAAATAACATTTGATACCAATAAGCTTTTAAATTTGAAAATTGAATTGTGCAAATGTTTTTTCCATAACAAAATCGATAAAAGATTGATATTGAAATTGACATTTTATCTGCCAAAAGTCAATAGTCTCCGCTTTTTTCCACTATCAAAAATTTTACTCCAAAGAAAGATAATATGGTGGAGACTTTTCAAAATTTATCTTTACGATTAAGTCAATACCAGCCCTAAGCTAGGTCATCATCGCTAGTATGATATTTTACCCCTTCACAACTGAATTGAAGTGGCGAAAATGTATTACGATTGCCATTTTTAAATTACGAAATGTAAAAACTAGTCATATATTTTGGAAAAAATATTTGGCTTAGAATTTTAGTTAAGCTATAATTTTATCTGCTGAAATGCTAATTGATACTAAAAAAACAGAATAAGGGAGAGAAGAAATTAAAAGAAAAGAAACGTGCTAAAGTTTTAGGCATCCCTATGTTTTGTGACTGTCTCAACAATTAGTGCTCATTTTATGGTTTTACTTTTGCATTGTCGGCGCTTTTTGACAGGAATAAGGTACAAACAAATATTAATGACACCCAGGTGTGCTTAAAAACGGTATTTCTTCGAATTTGCTTTTTTACTTTTAAAATTTTCACAGCTTGTCTGTGCTTGCAATGAATATACACGTGTTTTACGCAATTATTGCCACAAAATTCCTAAAGACTTACATTTATGGCGTTAATCAAGCCTAAAAAGTAAAAAACCTGAACTTAGTACAGAACAGCGGCTAAAAATTATGTTTTATCTGATGACTGATCAGAGAGCGTGTATACTGTGAAAACTTAAATAAAGGTGGATTGAAACGTTGCAAGGCAAGAAAGAAGCCATGGATGTCGAAGCGCAATATGAAAACTCATTAAGAGCCCAGACAGACGACACAAGTTAATGATCGTTAACACAATGATCCTTGAACGCTACTGACCATTTGTTTGGAGGGTGACACACGGTTATTTTAATGAGGCTGTTAATTTAAATGACTGTCAAATTGTTTAATGATACTCATCAAAATATACATTAATGATTTACAATAACTGTCATCAACTATTTATTGAATTTATTACCTTTTTTTCCTCACTTTATCCAGTGCAAAAATCGCAATTTCGAAATAATATATTTGGTTATGTTTTTGATAGTCGGAAACAACATTATTTCCCATGGAATTTCCCCAATAAATTTTTTAGTCTTTTCGCGTGCGACATTCGATAAGAGCAAATGAGCATTAGCTTCCAAATGATCATTTGCAGAAATCCATTGGTGATGTTAACAATGATCATTAACAATGACACACGTAATATATACTGATTATTGGGCTCGAAATGATCATTAACTTGTGTCGTCTGTCTAGGCTCTTAGAGTCCGAACTCAAATATAGAGATTGGACAGTGAGAGATCGGTCCAACGTACTGCGGTCCGACGAATCAGATGAATGAGGTATTGTTATTTACTATATGCATGTACTGTATTAAAACGTGTTACTGGCTTCGAAAATACGTTCTGTAAGGAAAAATAATGAATTTTAATATAGTTTTTCTCTTTGCTTATGTGTTTGGAACACCCGGTGTGGCTTATGTCAAGTTTCAGGTGGTCGAAGAATACAAACCAGAGTGTGTGGTGTCGACTGCAAAATAGGTGAAGGCTGAATGATGATCTGGTGATGTACGGCTACCAATGGCGTGGGCAGAATGATGTTGCGTGAAGGGCAGATGAACAGTGCGAAATCCACTAAAGTTCTTGCAACAGCTTTAGTGCCGTTGAAAACGCAAATTTTCAGCGATACAAATACCGATGGCGTAAAATTTTAACTAGACAATGCCGTTTGACTCAAATCACCGCACGCCATGACATGGATGGCTCAAAACGGAATCGATCTTTTAAACTGGCCGCCACAATCACCAGACCTAAATTCTATTGAGCACATTTGGTGCATTTAAAAAAAACATCCGAAGACACTCTATAAGTAATAAAAAATCGCTACTGGCCGCGTTTAAACATGAGTGAAAAAAGATATCGCAAGAAAAATGTTTTAAGCTGGTAGAGTCAATGTCAAAAAGAGTGGCTGCTGCCACTAAATCGAAATATTAATTATTTTATTGAAATAAATCATAAAACCATATATACAGCTTTATTAACATTTCTTATGCTGAATCACATAAAAACTGGCATGAATGTAGGGTGCTTTATAGCTACCAACTAGGCAACTAACTAAAATACCTTATCAAGAATGAATTTCAGAAGATCTAGATTGCTCCTGGGTCAGACTTCAATTGCAGCTATGTGTTTTATAAGACTTTATATGAGTAGGATCCAAAAAAAAAATCAATAGGAGAACTGGCGAGACGATCCTTAAATAAATTTCGTAGCACCAACCTTAAAAATATGAGCCTAAAGAGAGTGTGATTGTTTTTATAAAATTTTCGGTAGCAGTCTTTTTTTAATAGGAGAGCCCGATTAGCAAGCATATTAAAAGACAACAAATTCTAACTATATTCAGAAACTTTTATATTTTCAAAATGACTTCTTAGAAATTGCACGACATGGTCCCAAATTAATCTTTGTTGCATTTTCAATGAACATTATCAAAAAGGCATTTCTAGTCAAAAACAAATCTGAAATTCATCACTCGGACAGCCCAAAGCGCTACAAACTTCATTCAAATATTGCTCTTAACGATAGCATTTTCGTATTGAATTTCTTTTTCTCTTTCAATTTTTGCCACGTGTATTAATTCAACTCCATATCAACGCCATATTTCTCAAGTTTCGGAAATAAGTGTTTGAGGGCAAATGAACGGAGAAGACAAACACCACTGGGTCTTTTAAAATAAAGCAATAACAACAGTTTCGATGTTAGGTTGAACTGGAACTCGGAAACAGACGAGGTTTCTCAGTGTTTTCTACTTTAGGTTCTCAAAAGCTGCGGATATCATGATACGAATGAAGGAATGATCGATTCGTTTCAGGATAAAGGATATTTGGAAATTCAATTTTTCGGAACGAGAATGAAAAGTCTGTTGGGAGGATTCAAACAAAGGGAAGCATGGTGTTTGAGTATTATTTCCGGTTCAGGCTAGAAACGGATTCAGTTTCATAGAAAATTTGAAATGAAATGAGTTCTATATTTCCGGTACAAAACAGAAAGACATATTCATTTTCGTCAATATTAAGCCAAAATTGTTATTGTATTGGGTTGGAGGTACTGGTAGATATCGCTGATGCTAGTTTTAACACTTGTTTTTAAGGATCAAAAGCAAACAAAAAAATTTCTTCAGGTATGTATACAATGTAATTTTATGGGGTGGTTTAAATGTTTTCCCGCTAAGTCTTTTTGGCATAAAACATAAGGAAACAAACATGATTTGAAGTTATCTAAATTATGTATAAAAGTAAACACAGTAAATTATGTACAAGTTATTGGTATACGTAAAGGATTTAGAAATATACAAATGCTTATTATTTTTACTAATAACGCATGTCTTTACCATTACAACTTATCAGTGTTACCGTATGAAAAAAATGGATGGAAGTTCTGTAGATTATCTATATACAAGATATAACAAATATACTATTTTCTTTATCATATCAATGATGAAGAAAATTATCACTTGTTCCTTAGTGCTCACTTGAACACTTCAAATATTATCTATGTGTCTATGAAAGTAGTATGGATATTTAAGTTGATGAGTTGAACGCTTGTAAAAAGTAGATGGTTTGATATTATGTATACATAGAGAGTAAATTATCCAACATTTTTATGATATATTGTGCACACAATGACCAAATAGAAATTTGCTCACTTCAAATCCAAAATTCAAACTTACTTATAATTTAATGCTATTTATTTAAGGCTCAAATTTACTTGAACACTGCTGCGGTAATGTCAATGTCATACAGCTGAGAGAATGTCGAAAATCGATCGGATTGCTTCAAATTGTGAATTTTTACTTTTCATGATTCTGGTTTTAAAGTCGAGCCATTTTAAAATTTTAAAATATGCTGCAATACCACAAAAAAAAAACACACGTACTTGTCGATACAGCTTTTGCCATTATAAGGTTAATTGGTGAGAAACATACATTCATTAATAATAATAACTACAAAGCAACCACTCATTACAGCCACTTTATTGAATCACTGTGTTAACAGCTTTTACACTGATTTATTTAATGGTGACTCTGTAATACTTAACAGGCAATGCTCCATAGAATACCCGTCTTTTATGTACTCGTGTCTAAATATTACTACATGCCAAAAATCTGAGAACACAATTGCTGTTCCATCTGCCAGAGTTGCAACAAATGGAGCTCCTGTGGTTCCGACAGTTTGTTTTTCATGGCACACTTCAAGTACATAATTTAACAAATTGTTTTGAACGGTTTTTGAAGTATCTAAAAGTATCATAGGGATTTTTAAATTACCCTTTAGCGAATTACCAAGTTGAACTGAAAAGTTTATAGGCACTCTTAAATTATTGATATTTTCTGGTTTATCATGATTTTGAAGCGCTTTTTAATATCGTTTTCGTTTCACATCCAAGCTTCTGAATGAAAATTCTCCTGAAGGTCTGAATCAGATTGTGCCTGTTCTTAAATCAATCCTCTCCTTCTTCAACCTCTTCTTCCTCAGACCCTTCTTCTTCAGCCTCTTCTTCTTCAGACCTTTCTTCTTCAGCCTCTCCTTCTCCAGCCTCTGCTTTTTCAGCCTCTCCTTCTTTAGCCCCTCCTATTTAGCGCCTTCTTCATCAGCTCTTTCTTCTTTAGCCTCTTCTTCTTAAACCTCTTTTTCTTCAACCTCTCTTCCTTCAGCCTCTCTGTCTTCAACGTCTCTTTTTTCATCCTCTTTTGGAACCCACTTTCCACAGTTACTGTCTAACTATTTTAGTTAAAGCTTGTTTTGGTTCGGTATGCTTTTTTAAGAAGCTTGAAATATAGATAGAATAACTATATTTACGTCCACAAACTGACTAATATTTTGATTTTGATTAAATTGATTAACGCGACGAAAAAAAACAGCTGGCTTCACTATTTTAGTCACTAGATTTGAAAAAGGTTTTATGTAAAATGTTTTTCAAATTTGTTTGAATGTGTGCAAATGAAAAAAAAATGATAAATACTAATCATAATCTGTAGAATCTTCAAAGTCAAAGTTCAAGTCTAACTCATAGAATCTTCAAAGAAAAACCATTACTTATGATAATGCAATAAACAAAATCATTGCAGTCGAGAGCAATACAATTTTGCAAGTGGTTTGCAGATAGGTCGTTGATTAGCCTACTAAAAATATAATAGAACCAACGGGGAACAGACAAGCTAACTGAAAGTTCAAGCTAAGGGAAATATAATTCTCATGGTAGCTGAAAGCTTACATTAAACGTTCGTTAGGAATTTTCGTCAGAATTAGATAGGATGAGTTTTGGTAACGATAAACAGGTAGGGAGAAACTTTTGCATCAATATCTATTTGTATTATTTATTTGTCTCCCATATACAAATCAGATAAGCATCTATATCAGATATCATTATTACTTTATCAGATTCAAAGCAATTTTGTCTCAGTGAACATTTTTGATTGATGGGTTTCAAAATACAACAGTAAAAATATACGCAAGTATTTGGTGATTAATTTTAATTTAATACTTTGAAAAAATACTTCTTTATGCCTTCAAAATACTTAGTAAAGGCATAATATATTGCTTTTTCATTTAAATTTTTACTTGTAGTTAAAAAATACAGCTGCATAATGACGGCTTGGTAAATGAAGGAAAACAACTTTTCCTCTGTACCGCTATACACAATAGTCACTTCCTCTCCATTTGTTCTACTTTGGATCTTCATTTTTATTCAGAACGATAGTAATATTTAAGTAATAATCAGCTAATTTTCGTAAAAATATTTCAGCGCCCAATGTGGGCGTGCTTACATATAAATAAAAATTGTAAAAGAATGTTGCCCCAAATCATCATATAAAGGTTTTGCGGTTTATAATGGGTAGACACTTCATTCAAATCTAGTTTACACTAACATAAATGTATTAGATCTACGACCTAACTTGTTCTGATTACGGAGATTGATTTTGCTCAGGTCATAACTAACTCAGCTTTAAGCACGTAGTGTGATTATGGCTGAGCTCAAAACAAGAGTCATAAACGCTCTGTAGCGGCTATATATGATAAAATGTTTAGCACGTTTGCCTTGTATTCAAATATTGTAGCACAAATTTTTAGCACTTTTGCAATACATCCAACGTCAAGTTAATGTGAGTGGAGTTAAGATGGATGTAGATTGAAGAAAGTTGATATTTCGAGTGGCGAAAGCAACAACGAAAATGTACGACTTTTTAGTCCAACGCCTATCGAGGCAATTTTCGCACTGCAATAAAAAAATATCTATATGCAAATAATTCTATTTTGCAATATTATATCATTTGAACTTTTCCATTTTCAGCTATTTTCTGGTACAAATTTTTTTTGATAGGTATGTGTTATATTTATTACCAATTTATAGTCCCATAAATTCATTATTTTAATAAAACATCGCATCTGATTATCAGTTTAGCGTAGCCACCAATTTCCCACATATATTACATTCTATGATACAATTACCAAATAAATGAAAGATTCATGGCTTCTGCCCATTACTGTTCGTAAGACTGCACTCTACGACAGGTCCATTAATTATAATTGTCGGGAAGAGATTTATGTTCAATTAGCAGAAGCGGAGTTCGAATATTAATTTGACACATTACAATGAATGGTGTGACACCTTAATGCATTCCAATATGCATTACTCGGAGGCACAATATCCATTCATCGGGCAAGCAGACATCGGTTTAATGAATGGTAGAGTACGGCCTGAAAGCAAGTCAAGTCCCGTAATTAGTGGATAATTAAAACCACTTCGTCGTTTTAAACGTGTGCTCTTGAAAAATGCATATTAAAGAGTCATTTGTCCTGCAAGTGCAATGCTGTGCCGTTTCACTTTAGTTCGACGGAATTTTCATTTGGAAATCTCTTTACGTACGGCAATGTCTCCACGAAGTATGGCCGCTCGTGGCGGCGAAATGAAAACATTGCTAATGGCGAAAAAAAGACTGAACAGGGGATTCCCCAGCGAGTGTTTATCCTGATACCATCGACGTGTATATAGCTCTTCGCTTGCGATTTTTCACTCCATTCGAAAGCCGGCCCTTGAAATGCAATAATCTGCCGATGGGGGAATGTTGAAATTGTCTCTTGCAGCGCACACTTGGCACCCGATTCAAAGCGTAATTCTGTGTACAGAGCACTGTGTACATTCTGCCATCTACACATATAAGTTGATCCCATTCTCTATCTCTAGTCCCGATTGTATTCTGGTTTCACTCCTTTATGAGAAAGGCACAGGAAAAAAGAACTATTGCAATGACGATAACGATGCGTCTATCTCGATATTGATATCGATTTAGTGGAGAGTCTGGGAAAAATTGCATGGACCGAGTCGAAAGTGATATTAATGGAGCACAGAGCGGCTGGCGCACCGGTACCACATCTAACCAAACTGAAGTTCAACTTGCCAAACGATGTGCCATATTGAGTCTATTGAGAACTTTCAGCAAAATCAGAGATGGGTTTTATTTTCACAACCCATTCGACGTTATTTATTCTGCATCAATCGTGAATGGTTTAGGTGTTTTACGGTACAGGATTTTTTGTTAAAGATTCATTGATCCGATTTCAAATCAGAGGTTGGAACCGTTATTGTTTTCACTATACGCGGTCGCCGCCGTAATATGTTGCTGCTATGAAACTCTCTATTTACAAAAGGTCTGAGAGAAAAGTATCTATCAATATGACTAAACGGACGATGTCAGTTCCGTGGCATCTGTATTTGATTCATCAAAATTATGCCTTAAATTATTGACTTATTGAACCATCCAATCACTTTGTATCAATGTTATATAGCCTCATTGATCATTTTCGAATCAATATTTTGTAATTAAGTTCTCAAATACTTTTCCTTTTTCATTTCGTTAAGTAACTCAACAAAGCTTCTGCTATTCATTTGTTTTCCATCGAATTTCAGTAAACTGCTCCCTCCTGAAAATATGGAATACAAACCAGAACTCTAATGTCCTTTGAGCTTCAATTACTTTGATGGTGGCTATGTCATTTGATGAAGTGAGGTTTCTAATTCTGAACGTACAATCACAATATCAATATTTTTGGTGTCAAATGAATAATTTCACAGAAACATAGATACGTATTTATTGATTGTATTGAGCTGAATGGAGTTTCCTTTGATTTTCATTAAGAGAAATTGTACTACATATGATTAGGAAATTATTTTACTAGGGATGATATTGATTTTTACGATGTGATGTTAACGAAAAAACGACAATAAATGTGAAATGAAAATTGATGTTGTTAGTTTGATTTCTAAAACGTCTTGAAGTGTTTAACCCTTAGCGGGCACGGAGCGACTAATAGTAAGCAAATATTTCCTTTCAAATTCCGCGTTGTGGAAGCAACAGACTGTAGCGAGATTATGAAACACATTAGTTTTTATTTGAAATAGACTTGTGTGGTTTTTTGATGAATTTATAGGCAGCTTTGAAGCTACTAAAAGCGTGAAAAATTCTTCCAATTGATGAGTCTCCTGGATATGTTACGCTTTTCGGGGCAAAAAATGCTAACGGTTGGCAAAGCTATTGCTTTGCTTGCCCGGTTAGTGCAAACCTTTCGAAATTCGTCCTCTTGTGGCTGTGAAATTTTGAAATAATCTTCAACAAAATAAAAGCCTGCAACACTATAACTTTTTATACAATCTTAAAATCACAACAAAATTCACAGGATGTTTTGATCTCAGTGACATACCTTTTGTAAAAAAAATAGGATAGGGTTGTCACAACAGGTATTATTTATCATTTTTTTACAAAGACATTCCAACATTAAATGCTCTAATGATTGTCATAATGTTATGAAAATAAGCTACAAATATTGCCAAATCTTTAATTCATTATTATTAAATTCTAACAACATTTACGGAATCAATTGGGCTAAAAGTGAAGCATGGATATGTTTTTGTTAATATTGCTGGCGAAGGTTTGCCAAAATCAGCCATTTGTTATTTTTGTACCAAGATATGCTGCCACTAGACTGTCATATGATTAACACCTGTTAATGTCTCCCATGGAGTAATTTAGTCCTTTTCGTCTTTCTCGAGCACCAAATTTGATCAACGGAAAAATTAAATTAGACATTTTGAAAAACCAATCACAATGGTCACCCATATTACTTTTATATCTTTGCTTTGTTTCAACAGGCAACAAATTTCACCCATATTGATATCACGCATGAATGTGCTCATTGAAAGAATTCTTCGCTTGAACGAATTCAGTAAGCTATTGTTCCCCCTACGATCGGGGACCGCCTTGCCGTGGTGGAGTATTCTTGTCATACCAAGAGTACATAGAAAACAGCATGTTTTCGTGTTCCACCCGTGCGGGGCTACTCAGTGCGGCAAAGGCTCAGATTCTGCAGGCCTCAACATCATAGGGACTGCACTGGTGGATTTCGGTTGCAGCAAAAGATTCGACGGCCAGCGAGATTTCGAGCTTGCTGATTGTATCTCCTGTGGCTCCCGTTCCAGAAAGGTGGTTTCAATGTCAACTTACAGTCTGACTACGACCGTTCTTGGAGGACAAAATGCTTTCTTCTAAGTCCTCACAAAAAAGAGGAAGAATGAACTGCAAGAGAAAAATCTGGATAGTGCAAACAATACTCCCGCATGAGATCCAGAAGGTAACAGCAGTGCCGGAACTAGGGTATTCGTCGCAGGGGCAAAGCTTTATTTGCCGTCCTCTCCTTACCACTGTTATAAAATATCAATGCTATTTTATGAGATGCAGTTTTATTTATTAAGAACATTTATTGGAAAGCTAATAAAATTAATTTTTTTTAATTATAATGTAGTAAACTGTCATCAAAATATTTTTTAATGTTTGTATGCCAATAACAGCTTCTTGGGGACTAAAATTACATAAGGATCAAGCACATTATTCTGCCTTAAGTTATAGAATACTCTTATAGAATATTCTATTGCTAACCGTACAAAAAAAATACAATTCAAAATTCAATTTTTCGACTTATTAGCTGCAAAAGTGCTAATAGTCGCATCAAAATTAATCGTACTTTTCCAGTAACTTTTAATAAGTTTAAGTTTTAATTAGTTTGGAAGCGTGAGAAAGAAATATAATGATAGGATATGCCTCCTCCAGTTTTTTATAGTAGGTGAAAGTGAATATTCTTTTAATTCATCGTCTATTGCTTAGGCATGGTGCTTAAAACTTTCAATTTCAAAAATAAATTCATTTTTCTTAACATCGATATTGTAGGTGTTTCCCAATTCTGCTGCTTTACCTTTAAGATCGTATGCAGCAAAAAGGTAAAGAGAGATATAATCTCTGGAGTGCGTGATCCGATTGGCCAGAAATTTACAGAGGGCATAGATGTATTACAGTGATTAATTAAAATTAAGGTATGATTAACACTCTGACGGCGACGAGCATTTTAGTGAATTATCAAGTACCGCCATATTTCTATGTAGAATTGTTTTTTCTCAAAACAAGTTTTGAAAAAATAGGATCAAAAATAGGTCGCGCATGATGGCCCGCTTTGATGTGTGTGAAAAACCGCTCCGAAAGCCACCCCCGCCCATCGCCATTTTTATGTTTCGCCACTTTCAGCCACTGCAAGTCATCGCCCGTCTACGCAATGGGCCACATGATGGCCCACAACGTGGAGGCAGCATCGTATCAAAATTCACCGAAATTATTTTGATTTAAATATATCCCCTGCGTACCTTATCTGCATGGCATATGCACATTAGATCTTAATTTTTCGTTATGAGCAATATATTGACTAATATCAATATTGCGACATTAATATTGACCATGTAAGGGGGCTCTAAGGCATTGACTCAATATTCCTACCTGTAACAAATCAAATCGGCTGTTCAATTTACGATCTTACTCAATATTCTCAATATATTACTAACCTATTCTAAATATATTATTTTGCTTCATTATGCCATTATTGTCCATGCATAATGAATCTCTAGTTTGTTAAAAGCAACAAATATTCTCTAAATATCGTTTTGCACTTACTGTCTTTTTCCGTCACACATCTTTTGTGTACGCAGGTTTTTGAATAAAGCCTAAATACCGCTCTCCTGTTTTGGTGCTTATTTTTGTATTTTTGTTAATAATTGACGATATTGAAAAACCTGATTATCGTTACAATAAAAAAAAGTTTTAATGTTGCGGGTTCGTTAACACTCAGCATGTGAAAAATACTTAAACAGCAGCGATAACACAAAGCAACATAAAAACAGTCTTCACTCTGAGAAGAAACTTTCAAAAAAGCATAGACAATTCCTTTTGTTATCCATAAAACCAAAATCATCTAGAGCGCTTCTCATCTGCATCTATCCAATACTCTTCACACTCACTGGATATATCAATGCTTTCAACCAAAATGCACAACGTTTCATAACAATACAAACTAACCGACCAAATCATCATAACAAATGTGAAAACTTAGCCTCGCTCGTTCAACGGATGCCATAATGCAGAATGAAACAGACCAGAAACTAGAACGTCAGTAGAATGGGATATCATTATTATGATATCGTCTCGGAAAAAGTTTTAACTGCGCCAAATATTCCGGAGCACATTCGTTCGTCCTATCACACTTTTGACTTTTCTTCTTCGTCTCCGTCACGTCGGCCAGCCTCTCGTTTTTAGTTCTGCAGCTATTGTTGTTTTCGTGAAAAAGAAAACTCAATTTGAAACCTTTCTATCCTTTTATGACCATGATTGCTATCGCATTATACACTGTATGCGTTTGATATCGCTGCATCGTTGCTCACGAAACAGGATCACATCGTCGATTCAGCTTCGACTGGAGGACAAACCGAATTACCTCTTACAAGCACAACCGAGCTACACCTGCCCCACCTGTTTCATACAGGACAAAGGCATCTCCACGAAGTTCGGCGTGTACCTCATGCTTTTGGTTAATCAGGAAGCAATCTTGTGCGAAAAACGGATTACCATTGTTAAAAGACTCAAGGACATTATCCTTGTGTATACAATGTTCCATTCTCAATTTAATGGCAGCTAGCCGTAACTACGGCCAGGGATAAGTACGTAAGCAGCTCCCTTCGTAGTCGATGGGTGGTCATACCGTTACAGACGTTCTTCTATGAAAGTTATGCTCAATGCTGCCTTTTGTCCTCTGCGCCCGTAAGCATCGACATGAATTAAGAATACGGCACAATCCAATTCGACATGTTGGGACAGACAAGCTTTTAATTTGACCGGCGGATATAGGAATAACATATTTTGTCGGTCGTGGCGGGTTTTGATGTCCAAACAGGTTCGTGCTCTAGGGGTAGTTGGAGTGGATTTTGATGTTCCAGGTGCTCGGGATTTCAGCCCACCTTAAGAGTCAGTGATTGCTTCTTAGTTAACAGTAGGACCATGAAATGGTCCGCAGCACATTAACGACTTCATGAAATGTGTATTTAATTTAGAAATAAGTTTTGGCTGCAGGATGAAAGGTAGTGTGGGCAGATGTGTAATTGTGATATTTAATGCAGTTTGTTATGGACATGAAAATTCAATTTTCAGTCAGAACCCGAAAACTTTTTGACGTTTCAGCAGTGGGACTTAAATTTAATAGAGGTCATGCGTTTTATTATCTCTAAGGCTTTGCAGAACTCATGAGAAATCGCATAATTAGTATACGAGTGGTTAATTGTCGTAACTTTCATCTATTTTATTTAATGCACAGCTGTTTAGACTTGACTCGCAAACACTTTAGTGTTCTTCAAGTTTATAACCCTCAAACGATTTTCACTGACACCAAAAAAGTCATAAATAACAAAAGACCAACAATCGGAAGTGAATCGTTAATCACGACCGATAGTCACTTGTAAATAACCCTTACAGCTTAGTCCCGTTTCCCGGAAATAGAAAGCCCATACTTAATCCTCTCAACTTGGCGGTAATCGCTCGAGGACACTAAAGTCACTTCAAGACATTGAAAATCATCAAACCAACTCTATAACTTGAGATTCGAATACACCGAGGCTTTTATTTTTACTTTAATATTTCATTTCGTTCAATTCGAATAACAACTGAACCAAGAAACCGTCCAATTTGCAATGAAACGGTCGAGAATTATGCTTCAGTTCGATTTTCGGAACTTCGTCTCAAGATGGTAAAACTCATTACTGCTAATGCCGACTCGGAGTCCCGATTAGACGATGCAGATGGGGTAGGTGTAGTTATTTGAACGACGTCAAATTGCCCGGAGTCATTGATTAAATATTGAAAGAGGAAGTTTCCGTGACTTTGAACGTAGAGGAGAAACTAATTACGAAAGAATGGAATGAATATGATTCTTTGACGATGGAACAAACGAAGCGAGCGAATATTAACTGAGTACTAATTTGAAGAAATTGGTATTGAAAAGCTTGTAAATGAAAGCAAACTATTTTGGGCGATATATATTCAAACTGTAAGTTTAATTGCTGAAAGAATTTATTCTGGGCTTTTGAGTATCGTCTACTTGAAATCACAGCAATACTTCCGGTCGCTAAGTTTTAGGTCTTTGTAGAGCAGTTACATGCCGTTTTGCTTTTGTTATCTTCGATAGCACAGAAAACATGGTAATTTTAATACCATAAAATACAGTGAAATAGAAGTCTTCATCAATGTTTAGAGACAAATGTCAATTATAACAGAACATTTTTTCCAAGCCAATGAACATTACTATTTCTTACTTCCCACGCGTTTTTATGTGATTGGACATTGACGAAAGGGATAGAAAAGTGAAATAAGTTTCGCAAGATAATTATAGTCACAGTTTTTGGAGGTAGTGCTTAAACGATTTGGCTTACTTGGTTTCAATGCAATAGTATCAGCAAAACAACAGTATCAGCAAAACAATGTCTAATGCCCTCCCCTGAGACAAGTATTGCAGATAAGTGAACAATGCCTGAAAACTTGTTCTTGGATATAAAAAGGATTTATTAAATCACTTAAACAGGTTGCCTCAGCTCCACATAAAGACAAGTAAGCCCACTGCAACCTTTGACAGATCTTAGGATTACATTTGGTCAGAACTTCATTCACAATAAATATAAACTAGAGTGCAACAATAGTGAAACGTACTAAGTCAACGTATTTATTTTTTTATTACTACTTATAGCTTCGAGCTTTGAAATACTTAATTTCTTTCCAAATAAAGTATAAGCAGAATGCAGTGTGTTATTTTCGAATGTTTAGCAGTTTAATTTCAAGGAAAAATGGGAAAAATCCTTTATTGATCCTTAGTATAGCTTAAATGTAACTTGCTACCTAACCTAGATCTTATCTATTTGTATTAAAGAGTGACGTAATCAGTGGGTTGTTTGCATTTTGAAACGAGTTTTAAAAAAGAGTTTTCCAGGAACATTTGAATTTCGAGCGTGATTGCAAATGATGGAGACGGTTTGTTGAGAAATAAAAGGATCTATCCAATATAAGGTATTCGTATTCGAAAATTTGAGCTTGTTTTTGTGAACGCTAGTAAATTTACGAAAAATAGTAGCTCCACATCATATTAAAGGTTGTATAACCTGTTTCAATTTCAAAAGTTTATTTTTGGTGTTTAAATGAGATTTCCAATTAATATTTATTTAAGAAAGTGTGCACCAAGTGCCACCACCCTTCTCTTCACCATAGTCGGGCCTTGACACATGAGATGAAGGACGGATTCTTCCTCGTCTTCAGAGCCACAACTCCGGTAGAAGTCATCAAACCATACGCCCAATCGTTGCGCATGCCGTCCTATGAGACAATGGCCCATAAGAACGCAAACACCACAATTCAAAGCGCTTCAAGTTAAGCCTTATAGCTGAATGGTGTGATGGGCATCCATGGATACACAGGACTGCCTTGTTATCGCACAGGATGATAGCGTCCTGAAGATACCTTCGCCTGATGGCTTATTTGACCGATGTCATCGGTGAACCCATTGAGAAGGAGCATGAGACCTCCGGTAGCAAGGTACCAAGCCTAGCTAGTTCATCGGCCTCACAGTTGCGCTAAAAACCCCTATGTCTAGATACCCAAATCAATTGAGCAATCGAGGGTCTCAATATCTCTCTAAAAGATGCACGGCATTCAGCAACAATCATGGACACTTTACAAGGACCAGCAAGAGATTTAATAACCGCTTGGCTATCGTGAAAATACCAATATTGACCCCGAATATTCGATTACACAACAGCCAGTCGTTTGCTAGCAAAATAGCCGCAAACTTCGCCTGAATGACACTACAGTGGTCTAGTAGACGTAGATACAGCTTGAGATTTAGCTCGTCTGAGTATACAACACTGCTGACTCTATTGTTTAGCTTTGAGCCGTCAGTGTACACTTTGATAAGCCCTATCATACTATTTTCTTAGTCATTCTCCGAGCCTTTCATACACTAATCTGGTCTCGAATAGTCAGAAAGGAAAAATCAGCCAAATATTTATAATATTCTAAGTGCGAATACTGCCATTATGAAGCTGAGTGGATTGAGTATCGTAAAATATCAGCACATTTCAGTTTAAATGAACAAAAAATATATGTACATCCCCTGATTAAGCTAAATAATGAGGCAACATCGTCGAGTCGTAAGAAATTATAAGTTATTAGGAGAGGAAATTTAGAATTTTATGAAAGAAATACCTGAAAATAAAAAATTAAATCAAGTTTATGTTTGAAATTTGATGCGAGTCTTTCTTATTTTTACTCCCGAAAAATTGAAATGAAATCCAATCAAGTTTAAACATAAAATCTAATTCAAATCCGGACTCAAATTATTCAGCTATAATGAATCAACCATCAGCCCGAAAAACATTTATCGCTACTCATTCGATATGTAAAGTTCCACCCTTTTGACAAACGACCTGTCCGACAGGAAAACGAAATGCTAACATATTCTCCAGAAAAGGTACCTGAAACGCTTCTTCAATTCCAGTGATTAATCGAAAAGAACTTCCACAAAATAACTGTCACATCAAGCTGTTTTCGATTTGCATTCATTCATGAGCTAACAGTAACGTTAAAAGTAACTACGGTAGGTAAGCAAAACTAAGAGGTCATACACGAGAACAGGACACATTGCACTGCACTATCAGTTGTCGTAGTTCCGTCTTGTCTAACTGCTGAGCAACAGTGCATAATACAGCTCTCTTATCGCTACAAAAACCTTCTGGAAAGCGATAAAAGTTTTTTCGTCTTTACTAAGCTCAGAGGAACACAAGTAGCTTTTTATCTGTAAACACTCTATAAAAGAAAATGATTTATGTAAAAGAAGTCCAGCAACTCGAATTCTAGACGATGTGAGCAGTTTGTAGTTGTAGCAGAGTAGCGTTGGTAGGAAAACTACCAGCAGAGCTGTAGAACTGAAATAAAATTGGGTGAGATTTTCATTGAACGTGGGATAGGTAGTTTCGTTACGTTACCCAGGTAGTGGTAGTAGCTATGAAAATTTCAATTCAGAAGCTATTGCTTTGCAAATGGAGATGTTCTGTTGTGAGTTAGTATATTGTGCAGGCATTCATTTTTATACCGAGCAATCCAATATCTATTTTTCAAAGACAATGTACACTGAGGTAATACCTGATATCTGGACCGTCTCCGGTACAAGTGGACTAGAGGAATTCATTTTATGGCCATTGATAGAAAGATTATTCCTGAAATGGGTGGAAAACAATTCAATGTAGCGCATCGGAGAAAACAGATATAATTCAAATTTTGTCGCTATCATTCTTTGATTCAAATGGAGCATAAGAATATATTTTTAAAGCAAAGACGAATTACCGGCACATTGAAGAGTTGCTGGTTTATGCTTAAGAGGGTGGGTATGAAATCATTGGAAAACACTTAAATATAAATTAAAACTGAGATAAGTTTGTTATGTTTATTTATTGGAAAATAAAACGGAAAACGCTTATATAAGATTAAAGCAGAACACAATTTATTATTATTGTTATTGACTAATTTCAAGAGCACTATATATTGTTACTTGATAGAGTTTTAGACT
Source organism: Nemotelus pantherinus (assembly GCA_963978885.1). Lineage (NCBI taxonomy): Eukaryota > Metazoa > Arthropoda > Insecta > Diptera > Stratiomyidae > Nemotelus > Nemotelus pantherinus. Next base: position 6,145,150 of record OZ022263.1, read on the forward strand.
ACTTGATAGAGTTTCTTTCAAATCGCATTTCACGGGTCAACATTTACAGTTTTCCTGATAATATTTTCAAGAAGCAGCCTGAGTTCAAAGGCACAAAAACACAAATCGCATTTCACGGGTCAACATTTACAGTTTTCCTGATAATATTTTCAAGAAGCAGCCTGAGTTCAAAGGCACAAAAACACAAAAAAAAACATTAAGAGGAATTGGACATGGCTAGCACATTAGCGAAATTTATTTTAAAGATAAATTTATAAGATTTTGAGTACGTTTAAGCAAGACGCAAGCTATTTTCACTTAAGCACTCTTACCAATACTATTCCGCTGCCAGATTGAAAATATAGCACTGATGAAGACACTATTTAAATTAAGCTAAGGACATTTTTTTTTATTTGAATCCTTTATTTCGTGAATGCTCTTTCATTAAAAAAATGCATGTCAAAGAATAAAAAAACACAACCGAAATATTAAAAAGATGATTTTACAGTGAGCATCAGGTAAATATCATGGCTTTTGCATTAAGAAAAGTATTACCGTCAGTTGTTCTCATTAAAATTAAATAGAATTTTTCACTTTCAAGTTAGAGCGTGGATCCAGAACGGTTAATATTGGTGTCAGAAGTATGATCTTAGAAGTAAGGTTTTTTTAAATAAAAAGATGATAGCAAAAAATGTTCGCATCCCTAAGGTAATAGTTTAAGAAAACAGTGAGAAAAAAAGAAAAAAATAGGGAGTTGAAAAACAAGCAAAACAGTGACATATTAAATGACCGTGAAGTGAGACGCAGAACAAGGATCAGAGTGAATTTATGGGCGCTCGTGTCAAATTGACGAAATGAAATTGGCTAAAATTACAACAGCGAAAAATTTCTACTTAAGATTGTTGCGTTTGCATGAGGCTGTGTATTTTCATTTCTCATTTCCATTGCATCACCTATGAAATATTTCATTTGCTTACTTAGCATTTCATTCGCATTTATGGCTCACATTTTTTTTGTCTCGACCATGAATTAGTATTAATGCCTTGAATGTTTATATAATTCAAGCCTCAATCACAAATAAACATTATTGGCACGAATATTTATTTTCAAAAATCCCCCTAGCAAATGTCAACATTTATTTCAAATCCCTGTTTGACAATAACATATTTTCCATGTAGTTCATGTCTTTATACTAACATGCATTTATTTGTCTGTAATAGCAACGTTCCTTCGAACATGTCTATGTTCAACAAATTTCCTATCGATAGTAATTCTCTAATTCTACTCTGGCACTCCAATTGCATTTTTTTGCTCATATGGAAATGCCGTGACCATATTAGGCATCTCGTGTAGCGTCTATCATCAACGCATCTAAAAATAGATATCGCAATGCTGATTGGCTGACGGATTTTTCACTAGAACTAAAAAGTGCAGTCGGCAGGCAGTCATAGGCGCGCCGTAGGGGGGGCCAGGGGGGGCCGGGACCCCCCCAGACCCTAGGTTGGCCCCTCCCAGAAAAATAAATACTTCCAACAGCAGCCACTTAAGTTTTCGCCTCTTAAGTTTTTGTGATTACAGCAAGAGTTGAGTAGTGCAGTAGTGTAAGCCTATACCAAAGCATACACACTACTTATAGCATAGAGACTGTGTTATTTGCGGTATTAATTACGATGTTATGGGACTTATTTCGAGAAATGGATGGCAATATTTAATTTCGACAAGTTAAACGTTCAGAAAAAGACGAAAAGCACCTCGCCAATCATCCTTTTTTTATTAAAATTATCTGTTCATTCCTACTAGGCAATATACAGGTATTTAGATAAGAACACTTTTATAAACTGGCGTTTTTTGCAATTATGTTTTTCACAAAACATAGTCTAAGTATTAAAATGGTAGGCAGTAAAGTAACTGACGAAGAATACATTTTTCGAAGTCGTTTGGAGAATAAAAATGGCATCTCTGCCACTTTTATGCTATCTATGACCTACTTGGTTTACACTCAGGTTAAATGTGTGTGAATTTTATTATAATTTGATAGCTGCATCGGAAGTTAAAAGGCATAGCACTTCAATTTCACCGACCGTTTTTTCATAGTGACACAACCGCCACATGGTTCTTATCATTTTCATTAAACTTTTGTCAGACCTGTATCTACTCAAGACCAGTATATCTTATGAATTTTATCCGGTTGCGAGATACCGTAAACGCAAGTTCTTGGTGCTAAAAATATAAATAATTCGGTGCGATTTTTGTGCGATTGGGAATTTTACAAGTTTAGATTTGACTGTAAAAATATAGTATCAAATTCATATCATTTGCATTTTATTCTAACAGCCGTGTGAAAAATTTGTGTTTACGTACTTATGGTAGCTACAAGGTTGCCCAGACATTATTTAAAAACGACAGAAACTTATTTTTTATGCCCATTGATGAGTTTTATAAATTTTGTGATGATCTGATGACTCGGTGTGAAGTTATCACAATGCGAAATTTTCCATAGAGTTTCCATTGTCGCCAAAAATACACCGAAATTTCAGCTCGACCAAACTTCGCGATCCGGATAGTAAAATTCATGCACAATGAGAAAACTCTAATAGTACTTGGAAGACAGTTAATGATATGGAGCTTGAACAGTCTTGGAATATTGTCAAGATGAACCGAAATTATTTGGAGAAGGTTATCGACCTTACAACGTGTCTCAGTCGCCAAAGACGTGCTCTCAGAGGACATGATGAAAGTGGTGCCAGTGATAACCGTGATTTTTTTTTTGGAATTTTGTGCATTATTCGCGAAGGGTGATTCAACTTTTGAAAATAATTTTAAAAACAAGGTTGCGAACTACTGTAGTGGCAAAACACAAAATGGATTGATGAAAATAGTTGCTGAAATCGTTCGCGAGGACAATACAGCTGAAATAAAAGATTTCGGATTGATATCCATTATGGCAGAAGCAACAAGGGTCCACAGAAGGAACAACTCTCCGTGGTTGTCAGATTTGCTAAAGAGCTAGCAGTCGAAGAAAGGTTCTTAAGCTTTGTAGACTGTTTAGGAGCTAGAAATGCCTCGTATTTAGCAGATATAATTTTGAGCCTGTTAGACAGCTACGGACTTCCCGAATTGCTTGTAGTTGGACAGTCTTATGATGGTGTTAGTGTCATGTCAGGACAAAAAAGTGGTGTACAAATCTAAATTAAGATGAAACATCCTGCAGCGACATTTGCACACTGTCTAGCTCATAAAATTATCTTGGTTGTGATGGACACATTTTTCACAATCGAAACGTATGCATCCTTTTTCAATGCCATCGAATCCCTTTACCTACACTTTTCGAAGCCATCACAACACAAATTGTTGAAGCGGCTTGAAGAAGCAGTTGGTCTTAACACAAGGCGTAGAATGAGAAGTTTAAGCTCAATTCGTTAGTCAATGAGATTTCACAATTGCAAACATGTGATCGATAGCTATGGGACTATGAAAGAGGCTTTAGAGAAAGAAATGAATGAGGGAAAATACAACGACTCAGTTTATTCATTGGGGATCTTTCATTCAATCAGTAATCCTAAATTTGTAGGAAATCTTTTCATCTTTCACTTTTTATAACGAACATGTTAAGCACATATTTCCAAACTAAAAATGCAACTCTTAGGGATGGGATAAATCTTGTGAATTGAACACTACTAAGTGAGCGAGAAGACTTGTATGTAGTTTGGGGAAAAATTAAGTCATTCGCAGAAAAGAGCTGTCTGAATCTCACATTTACCGGAGGATCGCGAAAACGGAAAACAGCAAAAAGCACTAGCTTCAAAGGTTTTGCTGTTTCATCTAGCCTCGGATACGCAGTTAGGGCTACAAAGATATTCCTGCAAACCAAATGGCTCGAAAAGAGTAAGTTGCAGCACTTTTCATCTTGCCAAATTATTTTCGCTTTTTCTAGGCTTTCTAGGTAACAAATGTTTGAAGCAAGAGATCAATATCTTCCCTCTAAGCTAAATATATTCCAATTTTTTCAAAGATATTTTGAAACTAAGCTATCCTCTTCTTCAAGTATAAGTTGAAATATATTTAGCTTCTAAACGAAAAAATATTCTTGCATTTATAATTATTTCCATTCTACTCTCGTATAATTCATACAAGCTTTCTTTCTTAGCGGTCATTGATAATTCATGTGTAGTTCATACCTACGATTCACATTATATGCACGTGGTAGTAGCTTAAACGTATTCACAGACAAGAAATTTATTTGATAATGCATTATGCATTAGCAAATAACAAAGAATAAATCAACAAATATATAATGTATTAGTAAATTATATAAGTTGTATGAACAGTACGTGTACAAACAACAACAAAATCATCGCATGTCTTGAACCTTTCAGTCCCTGGCTCCTGCCAGATTTTAGGCCACGGCCCGCCTATGCAGGCAGTCGAGCTGAGAGTGACACGTGGTGGACACATGTGGTGGACACTAGTGCATCGCAACGAGCAATCGGTGTAATTTCTGTGGCTTAAAAGGTTACTAAGTTTCGTTAAGAAGAATCACTCAGACGTGGAGAGTATCACAAGAAGTGAAAACAACTGAAATGAAGTCTCCAAGAATACGGTGATTTAGATACTGACATCACAACATTGTGCTAGTGGAATATGATTCACATATGGACGAGTAGCAAGAGACTGGCATTACATATATATTGGAACCAAACCAGCTACCACCAGAACTTTACCAGCAAATGGTCATTAAGTTCAACGATATATTTTAATTTATACGATGATCCAAGAAGATTCAAGAAACAGAAGGCATGGCTGCGCCAAGTCTGCCCGATAAACACTAAAACTACTTCCTGTGGCAAAACAAGGCAAATTTAGCGGAATAATTCGAGAAATAGTAACAAAGAATCATTTAGTCATCTGCCAGCCCATGGACACGAACAGTACTCTGTGCGAACAAAGAAGATAGAAGCACTCGTTTTCACGTTGACTATCGACAGCTCGATGATGTGATAACCACAGACAGCTATTTACTTCCACGGATTGATGATATAGTGGACAACTAAGATGACGCGAAATATTCACAGTTTGATGCGAAGATTGACAACTGTCACTTAGAAATTGCATTTCCTGATGGTACTGATTATAGCAATTCACGGTAATATAATTTAGAGTTTGATCGCTCTACACACTTTAGAATGCCTGATGATGTCTTTGGAGACAAGAAAACATGCTTGATGTACCTGTACGATATCAATGAAATAGAAATAACTTTCGACGAGCAACTAATTTCAACCTAAGTCCAAAAATGACCTTTTATCGAAGTAAAATACTTGAATCGCAGCATATCTGACGGTGGTAGCAAACTGAATCATGAGAAGATAGAAGCTATCAAACATAGGCCTGTACCAAATAGCAAATACCAGCTGTAAAGTTTTCTCGGGCTAACAACCTATAACTGTAGATTCGTCAAGTTCTTTGCCAAAATAGCCAAAAATCAACATCAACTGGCCAGACGGAAGAACTACAGGGCAAACAAGCGTGCACACACATATCTGTATGTCCATACACGCCTCCTGATTGTAAACAATTCTGCTTACCCAAAATCAAGTTCTCCAAGCCATTCAGAAATATGAAGCCTTCGATACACAATTATTCATCCAAGAAGTAAAATACAATAAAAAGTAATAGATCTAGATAGCTCGATCAAGTTCTGGAAAAATTAACGAGAAGCAACTACGAGCTTTGCAGGCCGCCAGCATCTCCTTTAAGAACTGCAGTCAAACATGAGTGGAGGAATCAGTAGGAGTACAAATAAATATACCAATAACGCTTTTTAATATTTTGGCTTTTAAATAAATCAGTCAATAAATCACAATTTAAATTATTTGTATTTCGAATAAGCTACATTCTATATACATTGTTGTCTTTGGAAAATTATTCGAGCAATCACAGTACCCTCATCTATATAATCAATTATATGTTGAACGGTTGTTTTCATATTTTTGACCATTTATCTTCGCCTCTGAACCTAAGTGACACATTTCCTTAACCTCTGCAAAAACTAGAAAGCTTAATGGTTTCGCTTAGTTACGGACGTTGTTATGGTTTTTGATTCTGATAGACTCATATTTATTATTTTGTGGTTCATATATCATAGCTGAATGAATTTGATTTGGCTTTACATCAAAACTAAAGAATTTTCCTTAAATTCATTGCCTTTAACTACAAGTCACTGCTGAGCACTTTATTTGGATGATGTATATTTTTTCGAATATCTGTGGGCATGTTACATGTTCAATATCAGCGAAATGCCTGTTTTGATACACAGAACTGATCTCCTGGAAGTAACTAAAGATTCATCTGATTTACAATAGCATTTATCTTTAGTAAAAAACAACAGTCGCTACATTTACCAACTAATAGCTTAGAATATTACGAAATAAATCTCCAAAAACTTCTTATTCAGTTCTAATTCTCTTTTTTATCACTCTTGCTTTCAACTCGTTCATTTTGACAACACGTTTATATCATCTTTAAACGTATCGTTTAAATGTAAAAATTGTAACCACACTTGTTTTTTGCTCACTAAAGAACGATATATCTACCGACTTTAGCATAAACACTCAATCTGACATTTTTTTTCATTTTTAAGTTATCAGCGGATTTGAAAGCTACATACACACTCTATTACAGCATTCTGCAAAATGTGAAAAACTTATCTTATGTGGAAGTATGTGAAAATCAATATTGAAAAATGCACTCTCCGTATATCTCGAGCACAAACCAAAACACAAATCATTGAATGTCTCCAAAGTTACTAAAATGTAAATAGAAGATTTATGCTAAGCACGGCAGATATGTTAACGCATTTACGGCAAGTGTCATAAGCAAAGAACGTAACTTCCTACCAGACTCCCTTCTATGCACGTAGCCTGCATTGTACCAATTTCTTGTTTGCATGCTTTGCCATATTCCCTTTTAGCCGAGATTTTCAGTAATTTCCAGGTGAAGTGATCCTTGGGCGCTATAATAACGCTCGAGTGCTCATTCATTAATGTTGTCATTGCTGATGAAAGCCATTCAGGAGGGACGCAAAAGGAGAGTATACCATTTTGCCTTCACTCTAAAGTACAAGCTGGTGTGGTTTGTTGCACACTGCCATTTCAGCAGTGCAGAAAGGATGTATCTCGTACGAATCGTTGCTGTAGCAGTCAACTATGCACGTCTGGCTCTTTCAAAGCGTGTTCCTTTTGCCTGCTCCTTCTGACCATCACAATTGCATACCGGCAGCAATATTAAGCCATAATGAGTGCCACCACACAGGTGAATTGGGTTTCTTGTTGCAAGAGAATTTAAGCTGCGTTAGAAGACAATAAAAGCAAATTTACCAAGTGGGAAACTTGATTGTATCTATAAAATGTTCATGCAACTGCTTATGGTTACTGTTGTCTGGCTATACTTGCGTATATTGTTCTATTTAACATTTTTCAGAGTTTCTATAAAATTCACAATGCAATGCAGAACATTCAATTAGAAAAATCTAGTAGATATTTAACTATCCATCAAATTTTCGTGAAAGATCTCAAGATGATTTTAATCTTACCACCAACCTGAAAAATTTTTATGGTTGATTTAGACATTGGGAAGGGTCATTTGATCACATTTTAGCAGCCTCTACTAGTTTAATAGAGATTTATTTTGCCCATGATTTAAACTTTTATATGCACTGAATTTTGACAGGTTGATCCAGGGGAAGCAACTAACGGACTATCTTTACTGTAAATGAAGTGGAATATTTTTATGTCCTTTCATGTAGTAAGAAATTATTCCGTGATTGAATGGAAACAGTTCGGAGCCTTGCCAAAATCAACAGTTCACAAATTAGGTAGTGAGTAAATGCTTTTTGGAAAAGAAACTACCTATGCATACGACCCAGACCAGCATAATTTATGCTTAGAACTTTTCGGGGATAACTGACTTTCTGCGAAGCTGATTTTTGAATAGTCCTTATTAACGTTTGTAGTTTAGCTGTTTTTTTTTTGTTTTTTTGTAAAAGCCGCAATCTCACTACTTTAGCACTGGGGCTTCAATTTTCCTTTAAATTTGTTAGAGTTGTCGGATTTTCTATTGGAGCTGTTGAATGCAGCAGATAGGGAGTTCATAGTATTGTTCAAATCTTCTTGATTATTTTATTTTATTTTCAAGCCAAAGCAGGGCGTGTTAACAATCATAAGTCGTCTTTACCTAAATGAAACAAGTCACAAATCATCTTAAACTAAATTAAATTCTACATATATGACTTTTGTCTGGTAAACAAATTGGGGAACGTTGAAGCTCCTTCAGAAGACATTGAACGTGGTCCAGATTAATATAGGAAGCTGATCAAAACTTCTTTCAATCAGTTCTTTTCCTGTTTAGGCAAGGAGTTGCTTCTTTACTTAGCGATCTTCCTAACTGGCCACGAAACTTCATACGAAACTCTCTACCTTATGAGAAAGTGCGCAAAGTGTTACTTATGAGTGCTATGCGTAGAATCTCATTTCTGTTACAAGTCCTGCAGGTAGGTTCATTGCCAATATTTGTAACAGCAATGCCGTTAGATAAGATAAACTTATAAGAGTTCATTATACATTCATCTCTTTCGTTGAAAGTAAAGTCGTTGAAATAAAACCACGAAATAGTTCATTATGTGGGCTCGTGTCTGCACCTATTATTAGTGAGATCCGGCGTATATCAACTCCTTTATATTGCTGATGGAAGGCAGGAAGCCTTAATCTAGTGCCGTCTAGTACAAGCTATCCATAATTACATCCGCTTTGCGTCAGCTGCAATAATAAAATTACAGCTATCACTGAATGTTAAAAAAAATAAGGACATTTGTGGTCTTTTTTGTGGGGATGCAGGCTCTTGGTTTACGCAAAGATCAAGGTGACGCTAGCTTGTATCCGACAATTTGCAATCCATAAACCGATTTTTCATGACCCTTGGTTCTTGGATTGTTTTTCTCTCTGTCTACGTTTCTTTCGTTTTCCCTTTTTGTCTACCTTTTATATCGACAAATTCTCTTGAAGCTGAATCCTTTATATCGTTTCTTGATTCCTATTACTGTCCTGGCGCTGATGGCCATCTTAATTTTTTTGTGAATACTCTTGTATCTTCCTTATGTATTCATCTATAAATTTTATTTAATATAAGTCTTTATGCTGATAAATCTCCTTGCTCGTGGAAGCTGACAAATATTTTAGCTTTTTTCAAATATCGTTGCCTCAAATTATCGCACTATTTCCATCTTATCCTGGTTTTCCAAAATCATTGAGCGTTTCGAGGTTAACAAAATTTATGAATCTCTTAACTATGCTTCGTATCTTAGCAATATGGCTTTGTTAACGGATCGGATCTACAAATCTTATTGATTTTTCTCATGCAGTGGCCTCGCCGTTAGATCGGAACTGTGAAGCTGATGCTATAGATACAAATTTGTCTAAAGCATTTGACTCAAGTTGTATGGTATTCGCGAGCTTTTACTTTCTTTCTCAATTTACTTTCTCAATTAATCGTACATGTTTTGTCTCCCTGTCTGACGTGTCGTCCTCACCGTTATCCTCCTCTTCTGGTATACCTCAAGGATCTATACTAGGATCGATCTTTTTCAGCCTATTCAAAAACGATCTTTCAAATGTTTTATCGTCATCTTGTTTACTTTACGTAGATGACTCAAAAATATTTCGCGCAATCGAAATTTCAGATGATCTTCTGATTCTTCAAGATTTGAATTCTCTTATTGCTTGGTGTAACTCTTGGTGTAACTGCTTATCGTTAACTGGTTCCAAATGTTTTGCCATGCCGTTTTCTCTGAAAATATTTCCAAATAAGGTGTAAAATTTAGACGTTACTATTGAACAAACAATAATTATATCGCCAAACTGTCGGTAAGAAAAAATTTAGACTTTAGACTCTGTTCAGACAATTTGGAAGTAAAATTTTTAGTGTCATAGATAGAACTTCTGATTTTAAATTTGGATTAACTTCACATTCCTCTCCTTGACCCTTATTCATACATACGACTGGCTACTACCTCAAGCCTATTATTCCACCAACTGTTGACTGAATAATATTGCGATGAATCGATTTTTATCATTTATCTCTAACTTACGACAAAAGTATATTTATTCAATTTCGAATCTGTATTTTATCCACCAGACAACGGCCATATCTTATCTCTTCCCCAGTCAATCTGAATAAAAATTTATTACCCAGGCCATTCGGTTATTTGGAACAACTCATAGGTCATCCGCTTCGCATTCTACAATAAATACGAAAAACTGTCTGGCTAATCTATAACTCTACTGTACTGACTGCGTCGAACGTTAGCGACGCATAGCATCCATCTTCAATTCGAACCAGAAGATTCATTGACTTTAGACATGAAAATGCCGATAGCGTTTCATTCAAGCATCGCAGCAATAATACTTACTGCTTTTGTGTTGTTTGGCAAAAACTTTTCGCTATCTCTGCTTGTTTGCCACAAACTACAGAGATGACAAGCTGCGAGACAAGACGAAACGCGATGCGACTGAAGAATAGGGTTCGAATCGAAATTGTTACGAAACTTTCTACAAAGTCAATATGTTTATCTTTAATCTGTAGGAAGGATACTGAAGCTCGTCGTTCTATTCCTTGTTCGTTCGTTTGCTACTCGTTTCAAGAGTCTATTTCGAATTTATCCTTTTCCGACATGGTTCCGTAAACATCACCAATTATAACTGATCACATTCAATTGATATCGTTTTGCTTATTTTGCCTTTTCATTCGCAAAAGTACATCGAAAACTGTATTAATTTTCTCCATATCTAATGAATGGTAAGCGGGTACTGCGATTTTCATGCTCCTGTCGCTGATTTCCACGAAAATATATTGCCTTTCGGATTGGGGTGCGAGAAGCAGGATCGGCTTGAACTTACTTGAAAAATTCTTACATTTTCTGGTCCTTTAACTAAACATGAAACCCTGATGCTATTTGAGATGTAACGATATATGTAGACATGGGTTGAATAGAAAGCGATTCAACCAGACATTGCGCCCTTGTCGCGACTGCTCAATGAGAGTGTATTTCGATTCAGTTCGAGCGTGACTCCATTCAAAGTTCTGGCTATTTAGTCGCAAAACGGATATGGGAGTTCATCTGCCAGGCGCCTTGATCCATTGTGCTAATGACCGGCCTAAATTGTGTTGTAGAGTAGGCAATGCGATGGATTTTGACTTTTAGATGGTATGTTTGCTGGCTCCCGTCGGGATTGCATCACAAACAATCTTCTTACCGAAACTAAACTAAGAAAACTTACGAAAATTTGCCGTCCCGTTAAAAAATTTCGCTTCTGTGTTGGATTTGCACGCTCTATATGTGAATAATACACCACGTGAATGCTATCGAAACCATGCATCTTCTTTATTCGAATCGGATTAAATCCCAGGCATTCACGTTTCAAAGAAACGAAAGAAATCTCATAAGCAAGCTGCAGCTTGTGTGTCTTGTCATCATTCACCGATCCATAGAAAGATAATCGAGAAAGGATTATCTAACGATGAGCGGTTAAGTACCTCACCGTAGTGCATGTAGTCTGTGGAAAAATTGAGCATGTGATAGAATAAATTAGGGATCTTCTCCGACCATAGATGCACTCATTGCATCCCAACGTTTTTCACACCGGCATTCATAGCACAGTATTGACCCAAGGGAGCTCTTGATCCGAATAGATTCTTAAGTGCAGCTGCTTCAACCCAACCGGTGCTGATGCAATTAAGGCGATAGCTACGTCAAGACAAACGCTTGGGCTTAGGAACGAAAGACGTGGAAGGTGTACTTTTATCAGATCGTTTAAATCTGAATGTGTTAACGAGCCCAACAAAACGACCGTATCTTGTTATACCCTTATAATTACCCGTCTTGTCTATTCGACTCCTTCGCCGCCGAAATCAAGGTTTCATTTCGGGTAAGGTGAAAATTCTAGCGCATTTCCCCGATAGCACGATGATAACCTTGGACACTTTGCTTTTCCACATTTCTGAGTCCGGACTTGCTGACATTCCAATTAAGAGGCCACGAGGGCAGATGTTTGCATCGAAATACAATCAGGCGAACTAAGGCAAGTCATCGCATCGCCGCATCATCAGTTCACCCACTCCGAGCACCATTCAACCCGAGATGCGGATCGGACCAGGCGGTGCCTTTCATCCCCTATCGTCAGTAGAATAATAGGTTTTATGTTATGATTGACAGTCTGTGGTGTTCTATCAAAATGAACCAAACTCACTCAAAGACGAATTGGCTGGGCGTGAAATAGAAGTCAACTCAACACCAACAATAGTCGACAGGCCATACAATACGAGCGCTACCCAGTCTGCCTTTCTCTGGCACATCGTGTTATCGCTTTCGCTGCGGTTTTAATATTCGGTTTCAAACCAAGTTATGAAAGCCGAGAAGCACTGGAAAACTGATGATAGTTTGTTAGTAAAGGCAATTATTCTCATAATGATGTTGATTAATGATTGCATTATTTTGGACTTCATCAAAAAGTTTGGGAGTCACTCGCTGTTTTTAGTCCCAACCGACGTACACTCAATCTCGATTGATTTCTTATCATAAATTATTTGGAGCCAGAGGGAGTTAAGTCGGAGTCAGAGTCGTCGCTACATATTGGAGATAACATTAATCATTACAGTGTGTCATTGAATCAGTAGCCAAACCAATGGAACGAATTGAACAATTTCATGGCGATTCGGGTAATAAAATGCTTGTTAATTAGTTTGCTAAGTACTGATTAACTTGATTATTTTGTCGAGAGCGAAACGTTTTTGAAGATTTCTTTAAAAGAGAATAGTTTCAGTTTGATTTTCGGGTGGAATATGAGAGATACATTGAAAATTTATTGGGATCGTTTCTCAAATTGGTGTAAGCAGCTTGTTGTTTAAGAGGATATCAGACATATGTCTTACATCTCATCATAAAGATAAGAAATAATCAAATAAAATTGTCTCATTTTGCTATGAAATTCCCGATAAAATCGAAATAAGCTTTTCTTCGAAGCCAAACTATGTCCAGCCTATAGTATGAGAACACCATTAGCTACCCATCACTTGTTCACCAAGGTTGACAACAAATTGAATTTAAACCAGAGTCATTCAATTGTATGACCTCATAATATTTCGATAATTAATAGTTTCGGAAGCAGTGTGTCAATTATCATTTTATGCTGATTTTCGAAAAAATTGTGTTAGAATCACTTAGCCAAAAAGTCAAATTTATTGGTGTATAAAAGTTGTAAGTCTTCCTGAATTCACAAAAAATATACCTAACCATTGGGCAACAGCGGGTGTTTTAGCGAATTTACAGACACTCCTGTATTTCTGTTGAAAAAAGATATTTTGATAAAATAAGTATAGACAAAACAAAATGATCATTTTTCTTAGCTTGGTTATGATAATGTTTTGGAAACCTATGCGGATGCTAAGTGTCTAAAAGTAAACAAAGAAAATTTGACAAATTTCGATTTGTGCAATCTTCCTACAAAGTCATCAGATGATTACGAAATTCACAGGGCACATTGATAAATAAAAGGATTATGCTTGAGCGGTTTTTAGTAAACGTACAGGCGACGCAGTAGCTGTACGTAAACAGTAATCCTTCAAATCATCGACCTTCTTGAACATTTTTCCTTTTTATGAGAAAGTGCAATCGACTGATGTTTTTTATGGTTTAACAACAGTCCAATTGAAATTTGCAAAAAACCTACCTTTCACCAATTTACCCATTTATTTAACATCCAAGATTTACGTTCACAAGAATTCACTACTAGATATTCAAATCCAATTGAAATTCACCGATTGCGTTAGTCATGAGCAGAATTCGGTCTTATAGTAGTTTAATAAAGGCACTTCGCTGCAAAATGATAAGTCACCCTTTAATTTTGTTAAGTTTTTAGAAAATGCAATGAACCTAAAAATCCAAATTGAACAAATGAAAGATTATTGAAACATCAATGCAAAATGGATTATCCAGTTACTCTTTAATGAGGCGTTTAAAGATCTTTAATAACTGGATTTTTTTTATTCGTGATTTCTTACTTTTATTCGTATTGAATTCTTATTACATTATTCAAGAACCGACTAATTTTTGGTTTCAAATCTGAATTTTAAAATTTAGCTTCTTCAAATTTATGAATTAGTCAAGCAAGTAATTAAATTTGATCGAAAATTATTAGTACTTAGTACTCACTACCTTGAAAAGGAGAATAGTGCAGAACACGTAAAATATAATTTTGGGCTGGTGTATGTAAAAAGTCTTCGGCCCAAATATGAATTGGCCATTTACTGTTAATTTTTTTTAAATATAATCTCCTTGAAGTTCAATAAACTTGGTTCAGCGTTTTTCGGGTTTTTTCATTTCAGGACCACCAAATAAACGTCACAATCTTCAAAATACTGAAAAACAGAGCCTTTCACTTAAATGGATTTACAATTCAGAAAATGCAAGAAGTCACACGGGTCCAGTTTAAGTAAAAACAAAAATAGTCGATGATTTTTTACCGAAGCTTAGCCTTTTAAACAATCTACATGCGGGCAAGAACATTATCGTGATGAATCAAGATTTTTATTGGATTTTTCTTTGAATGGAAAGTCCAAAGGGTCAAATAATTTTGTACAGTTCTCCTAACTTTTTTCTCTCAGAATGTTTGTCATGAAAATCTGGTACAAATCACCTTAGATAGATATGGAGCAATATTTCGGAGCAAGGTTGGCTTCTTTTTCTTAAGAATAGGAAAAATGCTTGACAGATTCGTGGAAGAATTAAATTTACCAACACGAAGTCAAATGTTAAATAAAATGGACAGAATTATATTTAAAAAGTGGAAGTCATCGCAGGTGAGAGGATGAATCGGAAAAAATTGCTGAGAGAGGGTGTTATAAGATATATATGTAGAAGCTACAAACAGTGAATATTTAAAAGATGGAAGCACGTAGAAAACAACCCATTCAACGAGGAGAAACCACCACCGAGTTTACTAATTAGAACGTCAAGCACAAAAATAAGCACACCAGCATTATCGGATTTGTTTGTGGCAAAGCGTTTATGGCCGTAGCAATGAACGTTGTAAACCGATCACCTTGTTAGGTTCAGCTGAAGCTAAGGAATTGGAATCAAGTTAGCCTTTTGCATAAGGTCTTAGCTTTCCGCAGATTTTTTGTGCGCATCATAGATCTGAAGCGATATTATTTAGTTGCAAAGGGGTAAGTTTTTGATGATGCTGATTTTTTTTTATTTTTCAAGGCGTCTAAAGCAATATAATTAAGCAAAAATATATCAAAAAATAAATTACAGCGCACAAGAACCGCTAGAAAAACTAATTTCGAAGATACCCCAACCTGCTCCGTATCAATTTAATCGAAACATTTTTCAGTGGAGAGATGGCTGCCGATCCCCAGAGACCTGACGACCGGCAAACATAGGCACAAGAAGTTTTTCAGTGCAAATATGAATAAATCACTAAATCACTGTCAAAAGTCTATTAGAGCTGTATTTTCTGTCCGACAAATTTCGTTCTGAGCACATGACTGCATCGAAATATATGGGAGCTGAAGAATTTTGACGGCTGTCACTTGCCAAAATTTGAGCATGTTAGAAATTCAAACAGTTTAATCATCCGCGTGTTAGCTCTTGTGGTGGAAGGTTGTTGCCGGAAAATTGCTGAGAAATTTGCTTTTCTCCGAAGGACGATTTTTCTCTGGAATTGATAATACGTGTATCAACGTGTCTTAAACTGCGGTTTCGTGTTCGTTGCGTTGTTTTGAGTCACTTATGTGTTTGTGTTGTCTATAGTAAAAATTTGAGGTCAAACCCACCATAAACGGGTGTTATCGTAAACCGATGGCTGATACGAATCGTCATAAGCCAACATAATCCTTGTCAAAAGGGATCTAGTATTAAAAAAAAAAAAAAAAACGTTTAATCGCATTAGCAAGCGTTAGTGTACAGTTTAAAAAAATATTCAATGCAAGCCATCCTATCCTAGGGTTGCAACAACTGAGATCAATCTTCTATGTGAATTTCGGTTTTCGTAGCACAAACATCTGTAATGAAAATGAGTAACAAATGTTTAAATTTTTTAGTTTCGGAAATTTAACGAATGGCAGCCCCAAACCTATTCCCATTGCTTAACTTTCGATGCAATCATCGGGAAAAACTGAAATTCACAGGGGTTGGTGATCTTGACGTGTAGCAGTTCTGTCTTGCAGCTCTTTTGGTTGCAGTGCTGGTAAAGTGCAGCCAGCATTCAAAATTTTGTGGTGTTAAATGAATTGCTGCTCATTTTTCTATAGATCAACTATTTATCGTACTTATGAACCAATTAACACAGTTGAATCCTGGAAAGTTTCGATATTTTTTGTATCAGCAAAGTCAACTATTTTTGTATGGTCAAATGAACTATTTTAGCATAGTAGAAAGAATCATTTTCCGTAGTTCATTCGGCAATTTTGAATGAATTGTTGCATTACTATCAATAATAGTTAAATCAACCACGACTTTTTCTTTCAGTGTGCAAGTAGGTTGTAATAAGAAGAACGTTTGGTAAAACATGCATTCAAAATTTACACGATTCCTCTAACTTCTCCGTAAATCGATCTTTCTTGCGGATCCTATGGGCTTAAATTTTTTAACTTCTTTATTTTATTTCCTTCTACGAAACCTAACGGTAGAAGAAAGAAAGTTTCGGCAGTTTAGCAATGCTTGGGCTCGAACTAAAGTTGATTTTTATTCCCAAAAATCATAGTAGCTATTATGAGCACCAGTTTGGTTCATTTTCCATGCATTTTTCTCCATTTAAAAAGCAACAGATGTTTGAAAATTTAGCTTAGCTATCAATTCGAGCTTGTTTCTTTCATTTATCTACATCCCCATTCTTATTTTTAATGTTTTTTTTCCTTACTACGTTATAAGATTTTCGGTAAAGCAAATAAAATAAATAAATAATGATTTCGTTGGAAGTTATTACTCAGACATTAAATAAAAGTTTTCATTTGCTAGTATGTTTCGTTGGGGTTTAATATTTATTTAGGAAACCTTCAATTACTTTTAAAAATTGAAGGCGAAATATTTATTCAAATTTGTTAGACATCTTTTGTTTTTTTTCTTGAAATGTATTACGAAAAACAGTACGATTGCAGTTTGAACATCAGCTCGCTTTCGAAAATTATACCGGCTATATGTGTAAAGTAACGATGGTAAATAGACTTAATGCAACTTCCCACAATAAGGTCATGTTTTTCTGTCTAGTACTCTACGAGCTCTCGCTTTTACCATGAACCTGAAAATTGCTAACTTTTTTAAGAGCATTGATTACACATGTCACAGCAGTCACAAACAAAAGAATTACCAAACATCTATTCGCTTCTGGTTGATATAAAAAGTATGGGAAAAGCTCTCAAAATACTTTCTTATTTCGATGGTAGGATATAAACTTCCATTTTACGACACATATTCTCAAAGTCATAAACACATTTTATTAGTTTTCGCAAATTTTTAATGTTGTTTGTTTGCTAAATCCATTGCCTTTCATAAAACTAACCCTTCGTTAAGATTGATGAGAGCCATCGCAATTCCAGACGCAAACAATGCGAAAGTATAGCTGGGAACACTTAAACGGAGAGAGCAGACAACGTTCATTGATCTCCGACTATAAAAGAATGCTTCGATGCGGGAGATAACTACTGCAAGCAATTTCATCGAAGTCATAAATATGAATGAGATGCATCAGCTTTTCCATTGCTAAATGCATAGGATTTTTGAACTTTTTAGGGACTACACGTGGGAGTGATACCCAATCCTTAGAATCAATCAATAATTTAATTACACATATAGCATCAATGACAAGTAAAGCACAATCAATTTACGAATTTAATTTAGCGATAATTATCTCCTTGGAGCACGTCCGGAGCACTCACCAATTTTTAACACGCTTTAATTAAAACGACACACTACCATTCGTCGAACTGGTTGATCCACGAGTCGACCAGGTGTGTGGAGCATACATCCACAGGAGGATGGATCAGTCACGCCATTTGCGACAGTTCTTTCCGTTACGATGTTTGCTGGCATTTGCTGGCTCCTGCCAAGCAAACAGTAGCAAAAAACTCCTGTCGTCACATTTAAATATTCAATGAGGAGAAACAGGATGGTTCGAAGTGAGTTAACGACCGTCATTGTCGTCGTTGGGGGTGAGAATCGTACATGCTGCTCATTCAAATGAAACTTGGTGATAAACAAATACTATTTGCGAATGTTTTTCGCAACGAAGCATCACATCGCATGCGGGCGACAGCGCTAGCTAGCGTGAGTAGAAATGAAATTCGAATTTTCTCTAGAGCCCACCGAGGCAAACTGAGAAGGATGCGAGGGTTCGCCTAATAAATGCTTCGCCTGAACTGGCCTTGTCTGCTATTCCGCTACACTGACTGCTTGTTCTGTTTCTATGGTTTAGCTTGTAAATCGAAATGCAAATAGAATTTGTAAATAGCTTGGAAAATACAAAGACATTGCCAGCGAGTGCCTGCCATGCTTTTCCGCCACTAGCTCAGAATACTGGCGGACTTCACGTTGCGCTCACTTCTTTCTTCGACATTCGTTTGTTTTTTCTCCGAATGCTAATAGCTTCCCAGTGGGCAATACCAGCACTAACAAGACAAGGTCCATTTCGGAATGTGTATTTTGTGAATGGATATTGTCTCTAGCAATGGCTCTTGAACCGATTTCACTGTTTAGCTGAAAGAGAATGTTATCCTGTTGTATTACTTCAAATTTCGATACCAGTTTCCTCTGAATCGCCCGACGCTGCTCAGACCAGACGAATTCCCTTGTTTGTACGTACGTTTTTTATCGACTTCTTTCCGCTTCTACGTGACTCCTATCTGAGTTTATTTCAAATTAGTTTTCCGCTTTCTCTCGACTTTTTTGGTTTCTCCGGAAATTCTATGTACATTGTAAATTCGTTCCGAACATTGTGCCAGATAGCGACAACAGTTGAATTGCACAGAGAGCTGTTTAGTCCTTTTCCAAACAGCCAATAAAAATTTAACACTACTATCATCAAGTTTAGTTTACGACTGGATTTAGTCACTTTTATAACAAACAATGCACAATGGAGCTGTATCTCCTCCTACCTCTGCTCTCTTTCAGTCTGTGATTGAGGCAGAATGTTCCGGAAATTAGAGAAAGATGTAGTGCCAGTGATTTCAAATGAATAGTGTAAGCTGCGAATTAGCCTGTAATATCTACAAGGGATCCACTTCACACCCATTCAAATAAATTTATCATGGGGCCCAATCATAATATTATTGCAGTTCCTTGTGGGGAATCGTTATAATTAATTTTCCAGTCCGATTAACATTCAGGATATAATTCACTGAAGAATGAACGCAATTTTAATGGCTTACATTCCTATTTGGTTAACATATGACTCGAATATGTTGCAAAAGGACTTATGGTTTCACCCGCTCATTTATTTTCGTAACAGTTTATATCCGCTGAAGCATATGCAGTGGAATGTTTAATATCAGCAATATTGATAAACATTTCCGCATTTTTGCTCTGCTCATAAAAAATTGCGCTTGAACTATGTATATTCCAAGAGAAGTTGAAAAGTCGGCATACAGCTTAAATTACAAAAAGCGTTTATTCGAAGAGGATTTTTTTTAGAATGAAGCATCCTAATTCAATAATCTATACACTAACACCATGACCCATATTGAAATACGGAAGTCAAAAAATAACGGAGGAATCACCCTGAAGCCATAACATTTTCCGGTTCCGTCTAAGTCCTGTATTTTCTCATTCGTTCTTTCGTCTAACCATGACTGGCAACCTAAGTCAGAGCAGATGAAGATATGTTTTTGTGGTAAAAATTTCCAGCGTGGGAGAAGTCATCAAGTAGGTAATAATATTCTAGTGAAATGCGTACAATTGAGCAAAATAGAAACAAAAGATACACCGGAAAGCACAGAATAGAAACCGGGAGCAAATCAAAATGATACACTTCCGGTGAAACAATAACAGAAATAATTTATGTATCTAATGAAAGCTGAGTAAACAGCTGAGAGACGAGGCCTACACAAACATTGTGTTTACATTGGCTGTATGCTTCCTTGCTTGTCTGCTTGCTTCCGCAGGCTTTGTTTGGCTTTGTTTCTGCATGAAATATTTCTAAGTAGGTACTAATAATATGATGAAGTGCTGATGGGAATTTAATGATTATCCTTTTTCAACAGGAGATGTGGTTAAGTTTTGAAGTAATATATGCTTTGATGATAATGATGATATTGTTTATATTCGTGACTGATTATTAGTTGAATTAATTTTTTGGCATTTCTCGCCGAATTTGAAAGAATCAAGTGAAATATTTTAACGTATTTCCCACCGCCAATGTTGTTTTCAGGCACTATCTGATCATGGTTGAGGGACTATTATATCGCAAGATGCCGACTTTAATGTACCCAGGTGAGAATGAAGATGAATCAAAAGAATTGTATCTTTGCAGGTTATATTCAGACAAATTTTCGAAAATCACCCATGCTGAGGTTACTCAGTACGACAAGGGCTCAATCTGTGTAACATCATGTATGAATATAATTGAGGACCTTAGTTACAGTGGAAGATTAAAGGTTACCATCGTGGAGAATTCTATGGCCACTGAGCTCTTAAGCTTGCTGCTCTCATCTCCTGTGGTTCTTCCCCTGGATGAGCGACTAAGGCTGTGGCCGGGGAGAATATTTATGTTCCCAAATTATCTCAAAAGAGAACATGGGAATCAAACGAGATGCTCACATGGAGTATCGGAGAAAAAAGTACTATGTGCATTGAAATTTGCGAACTTTCCAAGGTTTCGAACAGAAATGTCAGATGATGATGCCAATGTTGTGACTTTGAGGCAGAAAAGTTTCGAACAGATGACTGTAAGCAAAGCTATATCAACAACAATTGGTGCAGGATTATTGCTGTTTTCAATGCTCCCTACCCTAACCAGCCCTCAATAGAGGCCTAAGAAAAGCTCCTATAGTAAAAGTATCAAGTAAACTGAATTTTACTTAAACCTTCTACCAACTATAGATAACGAAATTACTAGATATTTTCCGTGAGGGCCTTCTCTATAAAATATATAAATGTTTTATGTGCATAAGATCGTATTGTTTGATATTTCAACCCCTACCCAAAATAGACTCCGAAGTGAAGTCACCCTTATATAACTACATATATCCGATGACTTTGCCTGGACTTGATGCGCAGATATCAAAGACATACATTCTGACAAATAGGTTTCAGGAGTGATCAAAATAAAACACAAAATATCAATTATTCATCTAAACTTGTTGAGTCTCCTTCGAAATAGGCTAGATTTAGAAAATACACTGCTTCCAACGAGCAATCTAAAGATACCTACATTTTTTGAAGTCATACTCTTGGATTACTTTGAGCTCCTTCATCCATTTTGTCTTTATGTTTTTATTGGAGCTATCTATATAAATATCTTTATAAATATAAACCTAAAATTTAAAAATTTAGCCACAATGAAGGCTTTGTAAGACTGCCGTTTGGTTTGCATATAATACTCATAGGCACAGCTTTCATTACCCGCAAAGACGCGTTCGATGAATGTGAAGTCCGAATTCTTTTGTTCTAGCATTCCTTCAAACACATGAAAAAAATTGCGGCTTTTTTTGGAATGATTTGGGCTGCGACGCATCTAATGCCCAAAACATCAACCAAAGTACTCAGAGCCAATTCACGAAAGCAACTGACTTCACGACTTACCTCTCTAAAACTAAAACAATGATTATCGAGCGCGGATTTCTTGCCTTGATGGCTGTCCTGAACGGGTTTTAGCGCTTTTTACCATGCAAATGCCCTTATGTTGGATAAAACACAGCCCTCAAAGGTTTTTTTCCAACAATTTCAACGCTTAAGGACAAGGAATTTCGTTCGCAGTATAATATTTTAAACAAACTCGTCTATCGCTATATTCTTTTCATAATAAAAATTGCCAGACACTAATGAACCAACTTCTGTTTTTGACTCTTGTAAATAAACTAAATGACAGATCATGATTAAACTCAACGTTGCTTGCTACCAAGATACGAAAAATAAAAAAACTCTGGCGGCTTGAGAGACACATTCCCGAAAATTATTTTTCAGAGTGTGTAATGGTCTGACGCGATAGATTTTCGGTCAATTTTTTATAGGTTTCTTAGGTTTAAAATTTTAACTCTAATTCTTAAGTAGGTGATAATTATATATTTTAATCACCAGCAATCTCCTCAGTGGCTGTACGCTGCCACTATAGCCCTATATCCTCCATAACCTTTGTCAACCTCTCCACATGTTTGCATCTTTTCCTGTCATTTGTCCGTAGTATTCTAGAATTCTGTTGTCAAGTGTGGTGTTTCAATTACTTATACCTTATGCATTCCTAAGAATGCATCCAACATAGGTTTACCCGCTCTTTGTTTTACAAATTGAACATCCCCTATTGTCATTATACTATCAATATTGCAGATTTCTTCTTTTAAATCGCTGAGAATTTTCTTTTCCACCAGCGAGTTGAACAAATGTCTCCTTTGAACACAAAAACCTTTTGAAAAATTTAGTCAGAGCAGAATCGCGTCAATTGTCGAACTTGCAGCTTATTTTTTTTTTTTATTTTTATTTTTTACTAATTTTGTACGGTAATTTTTTCTTACACTCTACTGTCGCAATTTTCTGCTCTATTTTTTGGATTATTTGTTTCTTTTATTGCTTTTTTTTTCAATTTGTAGTCGAACGTTAGTCTGTTGTATTGGAGAATTAAACAAATAAACAAATATTATTATTCTCCGTGAGTCCCTTTGCTAACTCACCCAGCATTCAGTAGTCAATAGAAACCAGCGTTAAGTACGTTCATCTAACAGTAAAAAATCTTCATGCAAACAGGCATAAGCTGCACTAATGAGCAACCCATTTGCGCTGCCAACCAGTATTCGAGTATACTGATCATTATTTATCTCACTGCTACTAAAAAATTGATTAGGGATGCAAAATCATAACTCAAACATTCAATTTTAATAAAATATACAATAAAAAAAAACGAATAAACTCAACCAGAATCGCATACAGGATCCGAGTAAATTAAGATTAAAAATTTAAAATTCTCTTGCCTCATTCTACTCTTGTTGACGATGGAGTGGGCAAAGATGGAAACGAATTTATTATGCAAACATCCTATTCGCATTAAGCAAACAAATTCCCCCATTAAACAAATGTCAATAGCATTCTGTGAGCCGTAGCTATCACAACGTGTTGTGTTTAATTAAATTTGGAATTAAGAACCTGTCACAGGGTGTGTATATTTGCGAACAGAAGGGCATGATTTATAATCATCAGACGCCAACGCGCACACATGCAGAGATAGATCACGGGAGTACATGTAAGCTGTTCTATTTTGCTGAATGGGATTTGCGGCTTGAACTTCTAAGGAACAAAGAATATTACTGTCTTCGGAATCAGGTAAATAACCTTAAATGCAGCTGAAAAAATTCCTTGTGAACCAGAAGTCATAGCAGCTGATTTTTGATACTCAATTTGGTCTCTAATATAAACACACATAGTTACGATCGCAAAAAGTGGATATTCCACCCCAATTGTTATCTTCCCCCAGATACTCATATCTCATAAACTTCGCCAAGCATTTCTTATCCGAAAACTTTAAAATGCTCTTATAATTGAATCTATTTCTAGATATTCAAGCCAATAGTCTATGCTACTACCTCTCTGTCTCTCCCCCTTTCGGCTCGACAAAAACTTTCCGCGATAGCAAAACTTTTCAGAAACCCAATGCTGCTCATTTTTCCCCCAATTTTTTTCTTTCACTTCATTTTTCATAGCACTATTATTGTTCGGATGGATGCTGTTTCTTTTGCAAGATAATGTTTTTTCCTCTCGTCTTTCGGGGGTTGAATATTCGATTCGACGAAATATTTGCACTTCCTGAAATGGTCCACTGTTCCGTTCACGTCGCGTCGTGACGAAACGAAGAAAAAAACGCGACAAGCATCATTTCTAAGCCGGGGCTGCACGAGGCTCTATACAGAGTGAATGAGTTCTATGCAAAAAGTTTTCGCGCAATATAGATGCAAAACTGTTTTTCTATTTCCCGTTCAATTTTCCCGATGGACTTGCCGAGACCGGTAAAAAGTAAAACTTATTCGAAAAATGCTTTTCCTTTTCAATTCTCATCGTTTCGAACTCCAATCGGAGAGGGCAACGAATATGAATGAATGAATGGATGAATGGCAAAAGTCGCCAGAGTCGTCAGAGAAAGTAAGAAACAAAACTTTTAGTGGATGACTCCGGAAAGAAAAATTATTATGATAGACGAGAAGGTTTTTTTCTTGAAGTAGTGAAGGCTTTTGGTTTCGTCGGTGTTGGGGTTGTTGCTGCTGCTGTTGAACTGATATTTTGCACTGGCGTGTTTCTGCTTGAATGTAGTATTTTTTAAATAAAACAGAACTATCAAAGTTTGGCATTGATTGGGGTTTTGATAGGAAATGTGATAAGGGAAAAAGTTGCATGAGAGTTGATTTATATGGGCTGGAGTTTTTGGAAAATATTGAATTATTCATAGGACACGAGATATTATGGTTTGTGGTTGCCGTTGGAATTTTTATCCAGCATTGATGTTTGATGGGCTGAAGTTACTTAAAGTGCGACTAGGGTGTTTGTTGAAGATTTTTAAAATAAGATTTCTAACAGTTTAATTCGAATGACACAACATTTTTTTAATAGTTTCTCAAATACTACTAAAGCACTTCAACGTGTTTTCTGATTTGTGTTTGATGGGCGATATGGTGATAAAAATCGGACCTCTTCGCTAATATTTTTGGAAAAGTCTCATTAAGAAATACATATATTTTACACCCATCAAATTATTCCCAGTTCCGCAGGAAATAATCCGTATTTCAAACATATACTCAAAAATATGACGGAATGTCCTTCCCTAGATAAAATACTGTATGTAGGCCTTCACAGAACCTAAAAACCCAATATTTAGGCCAGCAGCTATGGCATAGGAATTTATTTTAATATTTTTTTGTCAACTCAAACCATTAGCATTACAAATTCGATACCAACATTCTAAAGCCCCAGATTTAACGAATCCATTCCCAACGGTACTGACAAGACTGGCGGCACTCGTCAGCAATTTGAAGGTGATGGAAGATAACACAGCGATTGATCGCTAATACAAACCGCTTTGAGCAAGCCAAATCGCTACCGCTCTCCCGATAAGTGGATAAGCTAAACTTAACTGGGACGAGATGCTTACATTGCTTGTTTCGAGCTTGGATGGAGAGCCTCTAACATATGAGACTTCAATGACTTTAAAAGCAGTAGAGGCTACTGCTGATAGCACTATCGGGCGGATTCGTAGGGCGTATGAGGTTTTTTAAACTTTGCGTGAGGTCGCTTCGTAAGTCTTTGTGATGAGCATCGATGACCTCAGTTACACAGTACCAACAGTACGGTGTGCCCACTTTAGACATTCTGTTGAGGTATTTCCTGAAGTAACCGTCCCTTGTTAAGGCAGAAATTCACCTCTCCATGACCAGGGCTAACCCAAGGTTTAATAAATTTGAGGCGCATCATTGAATCTACGTTCGGCCTGGTCACACCAGAGACGATGCTATTTGCAATAAACTATAAGGAAATCCTGGAGAATTTTCAGGTAAAAAGACTTGTTTGGAAAATTTCCTACATTAAAATAGAAGAATTATTCTAATGTCACTTGGCAACTCGTGTAGCAAGCAAAATCTTAAATTCTTCCGCTTGTTTTTCAATAGATCTTCAATGTCAACTCATCGTTGTACGCAATTCAAACAGTGCTTTCCTTGCTTAAGATTCCTGAAGAATTTTTGGTGAAATTCAAATCAGATATGCTAATTTTATTCGATATAATATAAAAATCAATACAATTTCATTCTCTTATAAAACAAGAAGAAATTCAATTACTACAACTATAAACAGATTCATTTATTTTCTAATAGTCAAAGTACAGATCTTTAAAAGTAACTTTGCAGCAACTTAGTAAAAAATCGTGCATTAAGTCAAAATCCTAAGTATCAACCACTGTTCTAAGAAAACCAGTTTATTAAAATATTATATACGAACACTGTAGTGATCTTGCCTCAATGTGCACTGTCATGGTGTGAGCATTGATCTGTTAACAGGCATTATCTAGCTGATGCCCGCACACAATCTGCTTTGAATGTTGCGAAACAGCAAGGTAAACGCAGAGTATTTCAGAGCGTCTTTACGTGTAGAAAAATACAGGGTATAGAAATACCTACCCCGTGAAACAGCCAAGATATCTTCGCCCATGAGTAAATGGATGACGCAGACAAATACTCAGCGTTTTGCCCAATATTCTACCCTTCTCCTTAAAGATAACATCATTATCACTATCCTTCTAATATTTTTCCTTTCCTGGGCTACACAAAATTTTATCAAACCCTATAATTATGCTATCCAAAACCGACTCGGCTTGCAAGGTGTCAAGCAGCAGGTAATAGTTGCCGGTGTGATATTTTCTAGTCATGCACATAAAAATCAGCGATGCTAAAGCACCAATTTTAATAATTTCAGCACTTTGCGATAACTGTACGTCTGGTTGCTACGATTATGCATAAACCGTACTTTAAGGAGTGCCAGTTACCTGGTGCCCTCTCTTTTGTTTTCTTTTCTTCCTTGCATTTACTCGTCCCTTTTCTCACCCGTTCTTTCTTCTTACTCATTTTGTCCTCTTACCCGCCCTTTCATTTTACCTGACTATTTTCCTAATCGTCATTGATGAGATGCGACACTGCCTTCAGCAGCGCTTTGACGTAGATATGATGTATAACGGCACGACCTGGCATACTTTACACGGACAAAGATTTCATGGGTGGTGGTTGTGACATGTGAGTGCCATCCAAATGCGAACGGCTCCACCTCCATCCCGTTAAAAACTTGCTGGGCATCAGAGTACATTGGAAGCTTGCGTTACTGAGTTGGTGGGATAGGTTCCGTTGAATTGTGCTCGTTTAAGGCTGATCGGGCTCTGAGTAGATGTTCCCATAAGGGCATTTTCCAACCTTTACGTGGCCTCCCTGTTTGGAAAGATAACCACGGGATCATTAAGGTGGCTGCCCGTACAGGCTGAGAAAGAAGCTCTGAGTGAGGGGGAACCATTAAACATGATGACAAATACTACAAATAAAAACGAAAAGCAAGCTCTAATTGACGGTAGTGCGTCAGTGATTAAGGGCGTGAATCCCTTCGTCGGAAGACCAAAGGTAGGAAGAACGCCACCTGCTGGCAAGAGTTTTTTTGGAAATTTTACCGAGGGTGCTTCAATTATCTGACACCCAGAGCCCTTTAGTGGTAACAAGCGAAAATAGCATCGAAAAAACGGAGGGGAAACTCCAGGCGCGGAACTGGTATTGGTGCAAAAGAACATACAAAGTCAAGTCCTGGTAGTAGGCACTTTTCTAAGGACTATGATACGTACTGTTCCAAAGAGCAGTTACATAAGCCATAGAGAGAATGCAAGAAGAGGAGATGTTGAGGAATTGTCGGCTTATAGTCAAGGCCATGGTGACAGCATCTCAAGCTGAAAAGAACATGTCACGACATGTTAAGGATGATATGTTGGAACTTCAGGCAGCTCTCGCAGTGATTGAGGTCTGTTGGACAAATTGGAAAACGACCGAGCTTGAAATAATCCAAAAGGAAAATTTGCCCAAAGAAAGTGAAAGCAAAGAGCTGGCTAAGAATTCACGTGCCGCGAAGGCTAAGGATCAAAAACGGGCAGACTCATGAATCTGTTTCGAATGGCAAAAACATGGCTATACCCCGAACAGAGACAGGAGTCACAGATCAGAGCCCCTGGGTGACTGTAGCTAAAAAGTTTCGAAAGAGTAACGGCAAGCAGGAGAGATTGATATTCGTAGCCCCACCAGAAAAAGTACCATTAAAACTGCAGTCCGAGACAGGTTAGTGAGATTTATATTAGTATGCAGTCTGAAGATCTCAGGTAAAAATGAAGGGAGATTCTTTTTTTTTGCAGGTTTAAGCAATTCGCAGGAGGATATAAAATACTTACAAGAGCGATATTATTTTACATTACAAATAGTGCAATGAGTAAACTTCAAATACATTTGCTCTTTGAATTATTACACGATACTTTGTATTATTGCATATGCTTGCATACGAGTATGTGCTCGTATATCTGAGCTTCCCTTACTCTAAAAGTAGTAAACCACCACTGTTACTCATTTTAACAAAAAAAATGGGCTAAGAACTAATAATAGTCAGCTATGCTGTTCAAATTTTTAATTTAGCGAGTGCTCCGAATGTTGATTTTGCTACGTTTTCATAGTGCTGAAGTGATAACTAATCACGCGTAAGCTTTATGTGGCGGCCGAACACAGCAAGCATTGCTTCGTTGCAATTCTTTATAATTAACTCTTCAATTATGCAACCAACTTCAATATTTATAATGACTAAATGATTATCTTTCACACCTTCTTAGTTTTCTCTTCGCAGTGATTTATTCTTTTGTGTTCCTTGTTAGTGTAATCGAAATCAATATTCATTTATTTCGCAACAAAGCACCCCTACAAAAGACGACTAACCACACAAAATTTCAAAAAGGTGTCAGTCGATCTACTCCTTGCTGATTTAAATGCAAAAGTGTCAGCGGAAATCATCATTTTAAGAGTCAGGCATCACCAAATACTTGAGAATCCACTTGGAATATCTTCAATTTCGCTTTTACCACCCCCCTTTTCTACTACTCGAAGTAAAGAAACATTTCCTTTCGGCGGAAGCTTTTGACTCAAGTGCAAAAGTACATTCTCAACGATTTCACCGCACTTTTCCTGAACTCACGTAAATCCACGAAGCAGTTTTTAGCATCGACATAGCTTGCTGCCTACGCCGCATCGTTCTCCATCATTTTCCATTCACATTGAGCTCAAACTCCCTTGTCGAAGCTGCTCCGGACGCATAATGCCAGACCCGACTGGCAGTCAAGCAAGCAGACAGAGAGGCAGGCTTGCATAAATTCTTTTAATGAAAATTCAACAAATTGAAATACAGCATCAGTTTTCGTTAGCATAGCAATAGATGATGGTGGGTAGGTAAGTCACGGCGGCTGCTGGAGTCAATTAATTTTACAGCTTCTGGGGATGGAAATCGAATCGTTACAACTGGTTACGGTTTTGATTCGTTGATGCATGCATTGCAAGCATCAAAAGACTTCTTACTGGAAACCTCTCTGAACCGTATGTGTGTAATTAATTGGTCAAACTTTCAGGGTCGCGTAGCATTTAAAAAAAAAAAATAAACGAAAACAAAAAGTGAAACGAACAGCATTCTAAAAAAAATTCTATTTATAATATATTTTCCTTTTAATTAAATTCAGGCGGAATAAAAATTCTGAAAGGCCACCGCGGTGAATATTTGAAAACGAGGAGTCAAAGTCTTTCAACTTTTGAGCACCACAGCCAAATGATTTCGTTAATATTCGAGCGAAGTCTGTACAGGATGCACGAAATGGCCGTATCGAGGCCATAATTCCCAAAAAAGGGTTCTTTTAGTTTGATGTGAAAAGTATAGTGGTCATCGCAACCTAGCCCGTTAAATAAACCACGAACGTTCTTTTTTTTTCCTTGAATCATGAGAAATCACGTGCTGATATATGCGTCCAAGTCATAAAAGTTTTTGTAATGTTTTGCATTTAGATCAAAAAAGTAGATAAGTTTTGAAAGAAATGTTTAAATTCAAAGGTAGATGAACAAAGTTGATGGCAATTTTTGAAAGGATTGTAGGACGAAATAAATTTTTGAAGAATATTTAGAACTTGCAAATGGCTTTGAGTGATGATTAATGTTTTGTTTTATAGATTCATAACATGTTTTTAGTCCTGAGGATTTAAAATAAGTAATTTATTAAAATATATTCAAAGAAAGCAAGGGTTCATTTGCAAGTAGGTGCCATGATACATATTTTCGAAAAATGAACCAATTGAAATTGGTCGGCAAAGTGATAAAATAGCAGTATGTGATTGAATATTTCCATTTTTTACTAGGTCATAGGGTATACGATATGAAGATTAGTGATTACATCACACTTAACATAGACTTGCAATTACTCTTTCGATTCAAAGAACTGATATCTAGAAGATATCTCCCATTCGATCAGCCCTCCCTTCCCAAAAACGAATGTATGAAGAGTTCGAAGAAAAGAAAGCTAAAGAACAGAAAATACAATGTCTCTGATATGACACTCACATGAATAATGAAAAATTCCACTTAAAAAATGAATAGATAATGCTCAGAGAAATCAATATTAAATCCAAGACACGTCACCAATACATATATTTCGTCTACGATTTCTACAAGATTTTCGTCTTAATTTCCGCTCGTAAGTCATTCAGCGTCTTCTACTATCTACATTTTACAGCTTCCGCCCTGGCTATCTTTCGAATATGACAGCACTCTATCCGTACGTAAGTACAGATGTCAAAAATTCAACAGCATACATGCTCTCGTCATATAACATGCTTTATCTTTCTGATTAAAAATTAATGCCAATAAAATTTTTATGTAGCGATGGAATTCACATTTTTCCTTCTCGTCCGCTCGAAACGAACCGAAAGCAAGTCAGAATGAGGTAGGTGCTGTCGGCTGCTTACAAAAGAGCGTCGCTCAAAGAAGATAGTGGATGAACTAGAAGAATTTCTGTATATGGTCCAAACGTCATACATTCTCTTCCTGGATTTCGCCGAGATCCAAATGCATAGAATTTTCTTTAGAAGTGAGTATCTTATAAAGTATTCACTTGCAAAATGTACAACGTACGCGAAGTGAATGTGATTTTTAGAGCTGGTGGCAGCTAGTATGCTGGGGCGAAGTGAAACATTCACAGTGCATACATGTTAAGATATTTTTCGAGAAGATGGAGTCAAGGACGGAATGCGATTTAATGTAATCCTGCCGAAGCAAGATATTTTCTGTTTGATTTTCCCTCGAAATTATATGGCTTTTTTTTAAGTAACACACATGTGCTCCATAATATGAATGCATTCTGAGTAATGTGAAAATATTGTTTAAAGACGATGTTAAAAATAGTAAGCAATGCTAATGATGTTCATGCATTGTTGCGCTATCGGGAAATCCATTAAAAATATTTAATGTAGCTAACAGCTCTGCTTATCGTACTTTCAATAAAAATCGCAAATTCTATTTTAAGCTACTAAATATTTTCTGGTGAGTTATTTGCTTAAAAGGTGCGACAATATAAATTCATTTTTTTCACCAAAAACAATGTAAAAGCAGCATAACTTTATGAAAATATGGATTTGCGGATAAACTGTTTGCTCCCACATTGGGCGCTGAAGTTCAGATTTTAAATTATCGATCGACTTTGAATATGTAGCAAATATTTTCTTATTCCCACATTGGGCGCAGTAATTCAAATCTATTTCATGATTGAGAATTAGATTTAAGTCGAAAGATTTATGCCCTTCTCCCATTTAAAAATAGAATTGATTACTTAAGCATTGATTTCAGATTAATAATGCTTGGAACACTTAAGCGCTTGAATGCTTTTGCAATGGATGGGAGGTATAATTCTTACCAAAGTCTCCCTGTCTAACAAATGGTAAATGTAACATTCACTTATTATTGTCACAGATGTATCAGCCACATAGAAATAGTATAAACATGAACAAATAGTTTTTCGATGCCCAATTTTTCACTATAGAAACCCAACAAAAGCATGCTGCGGGCCATTAAACATGATGACAAAAGCATTTGTGCGGGCCTTTGATCGACCTATCAGATCCCAGTCTTTTTTCACCATCTTTTTCGCGCATACTGTGGTATTTTTGCATCCACCATTACTGAGAATACCAAAGAATCATAATAATCATTAGTTTGGTTCTTGCCCTTAATTTTAAGAGGCATATTCTTCAAATATTGCTAGAAGCTATTTACTTACAATTTGCTTACGTTTTAATTTTCTTTCAGAATTTGTTATTACTATTTTTCATTTTCACTATTTCAGGATTATTTACAATTTTTTCATTTTCACTATTTCAGGATTATTTACAATTTTTTCATTTTCATAATTACTATCATATTATTTCTATTATTTTTCTGTTTCTTTTTTCTTTACCTACTATATTGTAATATTTTCGTTGCTTATTGTTGTTGGATTACTGAATTTTCTGACATATGCCTTTTCTTTTGTTTGAAGTTAATCTTTTTTTATGTATGTATCTTTTGTTTCCATTTTATAATTGGATGTTAAATGGATTCCAAAATTAAAAAAAAAAAACTAGGAAAACTATCTTTAAGAGTTCAGGCTTATGTGAAACCCGCGTTAGTGGACCATCAAAGCGAAACACGGACGTACGATTTGGAGGTGATCGTGTGTTTTTCATCTCGTCCGGCATTTCACATTGAGGCAAAGATTTCAATCAGTTGTCCTAAGGAATATTCCAATTAGAGCCATGTATGGTTTTTGATAGTGCTCTCACATAGAATTCACCAAGTGGTAATCCTCCTTGATGGTAGTCTTATCCATTTATGGTGCAGCATCTATCATATATTTTGAGGCAGAATCACACATCTTGAGGAATTTAATCCCATATTTATCCGGCATATTCGGAATGTATGTACATGCAAAAGAAACATATTCTTCGGAATGCCATCGATGGTTGCATTTGTCCCTGGCACATAATTAATTCTACATTGAAAAATGAACAGTTCCCATATTTAGCTCATTGGAATAAAGCATCATTTTTTTAGTCTGCTAACGATTTATCATCCTTTCTTAGACACCTGATCAAGAATTGGAACTTTACTTTGCTCATAACAAATATGTGACGGATACCAGAAAATGAAGAATCGAATAGTTCTTCTATAGAAAGCTGATTATCTTTCACGGCTGAGAGATAGGTTAAAACCCCTAAAAGAACATGACTCTCGATCATATTAGTGTCTTTGAGCGTTTCATGTCCATCTCAAGATTTGCCCGTTCTACAATTTCAGAGAATATTTCATCCGTAATAAAAAAAAAACTTGAAGCACTCTAAATAATCAAAAATGTTTTCGCACATTTGTGCAGGGACTCTCAAACTGCAAAAAATATTTAAAGGTGCTGTCCTATTTGATGTACGTTCCTTTGAGCTTGACCAAATATGACCATTCTTACCTCGTAATATTCTCTTTGTTGTATAAGCCATACACGTGGAGTTGATGGATTCTGACGGCGGAATAGACTCTGGTGAAGAAGATTCGATTTGTTTCTAAGCAAAATTATATATTCCAATCCGAAATCCTCCTCTAAATAATTTTGAACATGGTCTTCTTGCTAGCAATCCTCGTCTGAAGCTGAATCTTCAGCCAAGTAATCATAATCTTCTTGTAAAGCTTGCTCAGTTTCTTCCGCTGTAAACGATCTAGAATACGCCATGATGATAAATCAGCTGTAACCATATATAAACATCTTAAAACAAACTATTATCACCTGAAACTAACATAAGCATATACTAAGCCATGTCTTGTGATGTTAAACATAACAAAAAAATTAACTATGAAATAATTAAAACTTAAAAACCGGTTCAAACTATTTCCACGAAAAACAAATCTATTTTATTCTATTCGATTAAATCACTTCGAACTAAACTTTAAAACTTGAAATCCGATTCAGATTCAAATCCTCTTTTAAACTTTCACGAAAATATGATTGCATCAAAAGCCATATCAAACTATGTTGGTATGTAGTTGAGCTGTGCAAATCCCTCGAATGAAACTCTTTTCGCCGAAATTTTCCATCCTTTTCAATTCACGAAATTTTCAACCGTTATGAAAATTTCGTCGCAGTATGCTATCCATTCATTCTATCATCTAGCCAATAATATCTACTTTATCCGAGAAATGTTTTTTTTATCATGCTTTCATCTCCTTCTGTCTGATATTTTCATCATGAACATAGGGCTATTATGATAACCAGATTATTCCTGGCGAATGATTTCACCGCACTGTTAATAGTCTTCGTTGTCGATTTGATTTGGGCTTATCTTCCGCCTTTTTACGATTTTCTACTTTCCGTTAAGTGGGAAGTCTATTGGACTTTCGAAATCGAGGATTGAAGGAAAGAGGGAAAATTATACATTAGCACTTTGAAGAAAATTTCCATTTCAACTTTCGGCATAAGTCCATTAATGAAGCTTGGCGGTGTGGGCCAAATAATGTTTCAAATCGTCCTCACCGTAAAATTATGTTTCTAGTCTATATTGAAATCCTCGTTCTATTTTTTATCAACTATATTCACTGAACTCTCTGCCTGACTCTGTCTGCTACAGCCAGAAAAACACAAGTTCGCAGTCCGCGTGATTTTGTGGCTTCGTCTGGACCAACCGCATTACTTTTGCCTCATTAAGCAAACACGACCGTAAATTTCTTTATCCGAGTGATAAATTTTATGAGCTGCTCTGCAAGTGCCCAATTTCCCTATTACGTTTACTTCGGAACCAAATTCTATTTATAATGGAAGGATCTACACTTTGATGGTGCAACTAAATGGAGCACATATGCTGATTTTAAAACATAATCGATTTTTTCCATGCATATGGAATCAACGCTAGGTCAAACCAACTGAAATCTCAAATAACGAAGCAAATAAATCAATGGCATGTTTTGAATATTGTTTTAATTATTCTGTTTTCAATAATAATAATTTTCCAGTCGCTGTTGAGCATCTCATCCTAGTCAATTGGTACCAAATTTAATGACTCCAATCAACTTTTCAAGATCTTTTTTCACTTTGGGCTACAAAAACTCCGTCAAAAGCTACCAGCGCTCATCCAAACTCTCGCACAAACACAGCACTAGCCAGGCAATTAGCTTTACCGTATAATTAATTAGCATTGAAACTAATTGTGGAGACTCGCGATAGTATTGTCGCAG
This sequence comes from Nemotelus pantherinus, assembly GCA_963978885.1. Lineage (NCBI taxonomy): Eukaryota > Metazoa > Arthropoda > Insecta > Diptera > Stratiomyidae > Nemotelus > Nemotelus pantherinus. The sequence goes on from OZ022263.1 coordinate 6,180,208, forward strand.
CACGCCATTGTCGCAAACCAATTTGGAAAATGGAGGCAGACCGACAAAGAACGATAGTGAAAGCTTTATTGCGCTCTACAATGGAAAAAGGCTACGGATTCTGAACATGTCCTTGAGATGAAGAAGAACAACGCTCAACATCATCAGTGAGCGAATAGTGTCCATCGCTGTCTAACAGCATTCTGAATCTCGATGGCGAAGAAAAAAGTGCCAAAGGCACTCGAACAAGTTCAAAGTCCTTCTCCGTTTTTTTCGACATCGTTCATGTTCTTCTCATCAGGCAACTGTCCTGTCGTAACGATCGTTGTCGCTCTTCAGATCGTCTCGTTTTGTTTTCAGACTCTAAAGAAAAACGAAATTAGATTAATGCAATTTTGTGTGAAAGAAAAGATGCTAATAAATTCAAAGTGCTCGGATAGTTGCTGGAATTGAGATGGATAGAGAGAGGAAAGGAAATAAAACTTTTCATTGGCTCTCTCATTATGTTTGTGAGCTGTGAGAATGTTGAATTTGTGGTAAGTGGGAATATGGGATTGTCTGGTGGTATCAATTTCACAGGGACTAATTAGTTGGGAGATTTTCAGTTTTTTATTGTTGGATTTGCTGTTTGTCAAAATACTAACTGCTTTATATTTAATTGAATAAATCATAGTCTTGAATTTTTTGGGGCATAGGATAAAAATAAACATCTTTGGAGCTGCCCAAAGAACTCAGTCACTCAAGCCAAGCTGCTAATCGAAGCTCCTTTTTATGAAGAATTTTAAGTCTTACTAATGAAATTGCTTTTTCTTAGTAGGTTTCTAATTGTTCTAGATAAAATAATCATCAATGGGAAGGTATAGTTTTGACAGAGATAAAGAGTCTTCATATGCTCATGAAACGTTAAAATACAGGTCAACCACATAGCACAGCTGGCATTCTTTTGATTTTTATTTTATATATTTGCCAAGTAAGACATAAATATAATAATTATATCTAAATACGAGACAAATTAAATTAAGAAAAAACATCGAATGAATGAAATACTAATAAAATAGGAAGGTACAAATAAACAACGCATAATTAAATGAGTAAATAAATAAGTTACAAACAGATAATAAATAAATAACGAACATGAAGAACAATTAAAAACAAAGCTTGAAAATAACGAGGAACAAATGGCTTGAATAAAAGAGAATTTCAAGGATAAATTGGCAATCGTTGGGGAATAAAGGTTGATAAAGTCATTGAAAACCCTGCAGCATCTATTTACCGGCTCATTAACAATATATGCGATGTAAAGTGGATATTTCTTTACCAAACGATTGGAACTTGGAACTTGGAATATGGATCACCATATTATTTTTCAGGACTTCAGCTCCGAAAACGTCTTTAACGACATCAAACGTGAAGGAGGCTGAAATAACCATTCTTCTGGAAGCAAGTAGAATTAAGGGACTAGGACACTCTAGAGGCCTAAAAAACATGTATTTTGGGTATTTTTTCATTAAAACTACAAAAAAAAATCCAGATCACAAAAAGGATTTTTATCATACATATCAATGACTGTATACAATAATTTTTTTGAAGCAATTCATTTCAAAATGGCGGCTGTGGAGCGTTTTTACGATGACGTCTCCATTTTTAGGGTCCACGGCCAGGCACACAGCTCCTGTAGTTTTTGAATTATGATGATCCAGATATTTTTGAGAATTTTTGAGATATATAGCTTTTTGGCCAAATGGTGCATTTCTAAGGTGAATTGTGAATAATTTGCCCAAAAAATCCTCAGAAAATTGGTAATAACAAATGAACCATGCAATATAAACAAAAAATCCTGCGTGCTTCCATAGGTAATGTATTTTTGAAGATATATGCAATATTTCCTTGTTCGACCCTTGCCTCTTTTACCCCGTCAGCGATCTCTCTGCAAGCTTTATGCGCTGTTTGTCGATCTCCAGGCACATTTCATAGCTATTCGGGCCAATTTCCAAGTTCATTGCTTCCATTTTCTGCAAAATTGAAGGAATGTCCACACCGATGTCCACACCGTCGAATTAAAGTTTTCGTTACTGTTTTGTGTGTAACCGCCGTTGCATCGAGTTGGAAGATCTTCACTGGTCAGTTCTTCATAGACTGGTTTGATAACTTCATAGACTTAAATCGAAAGAGCTGGCCTACACTCAAAAAAAAAATATATCGCTGACAGATATAAAACGACGGAAATATAATATATCTCACATGAGTATATGGGTGTATTTTGAAAGACATAATATATTCACGGCAGATATAATATAAATATTTATCGTATGTAAGCAGAAAAAAGCTCAGGAGATTGCCCTTTGAAGCGAGTGCTTAGCCATGGCGGTAAGGAGACACTTATGGGAGAAGCCGATAACAACTATTCCATTATTCTTCTAAGTGCCACATTTATTTCTCATTTTCTAAAGCGCTAATGTTATTCTTAGTCGCTACTAAAGCTTTAATGTGGCACTTAATCAATGGAGCGCTGGTATTATGCCCAGTCGCTGACTGTTAAGACAACATAAGACGAACAAATACAGCCATGGGCACGAAGGGATTCGAACCCGCGGGCAGTAGATCGCTGCTTCGGATTGACGCGTTAGCGAGCTAAGCTACCGACCCTTTTGCAAGCTCAATCTCAAACTATAAACAAAAGATGCCCCATAATTAGAAACGAAAATAAACCATATATCTACGAAAAGCATATTACATTGTTCAGTGGTCATTTTATACCTGTCGCGTATATAATATACCAACTGTATGTATTTCATATCTTTCGCTACCAGAAAACAGAGAAACCCATATAGAACTTATATCTGTAGCGTGCATAATTATGATTGCTGTGTGCATATTTTGTGTACCTGAGTTATATTTTTTACCTGAAAGCCAAATTTTACTTAAAATGAGTATAACTCTGGATTTCCATATACTCATAATACCTTTTAAATCAATAGTTATACCTGTTGCTTGTATATGTTATGTATCACACATAAATAGAACAAAAATATATTTGTAGGGGCAATTTTGTGCCCACTACAGTTAATTATGGCTATTACGGATATTATTATTTTTGCTACACATATAGCAGAGCGAATTTTTTTTTGTGTGTATGTTGGTACTCACCCAAAGTACTCATAGCTTTTGCCAGTTGCCATGAGCACCCTAAATTCTCTCCAATAGGACATTTGTCGTCAGGCAACCTTGTACTAAAATTCAGGAACCGAGTACTTAGAGATTTTACCGCCCATAATCTTTTGGGATATCATTTTTAGGTTCTAAGCGACCATTAAAAAAAATAAAAGAAATAGGTTTTTTAGGAAATTTCTAGAGTGGCCCAACCACTTAAGTTTAAATGACCTAGTCTAGCCTCATGGGGGGTGAATATTTGAAGCTCCAGGAGCTGTATAATTCCCTCAGAGCGAAAAATAAAAATTGTTTTTGCACGGATTCGAGTCTGTTACTGTGGATTTCAAAGGCTGTATTTGCATGCAGGCGTATTCGAGAAGAGGTCGTACGAGTGCAGTGTATAATGATCTAATGGCCCACAAGTTTTTAGATTCCTTGGCTCGTTGCTTAGTAAAACCAAGCTGTTTATTCGCACGAGAAAGAATTTTGTCGTAGTGCAAGGTGAAGCAAAGTTTCCCATCCAAGACAACACCGAGATCAACAACGGTATCAACCCGAGCTAATAAGTTGTTGCCTAAAAAGTAGATGTTCGACGAAACCGTGCTTTTACGACTACGAGTAAAACTTATAATTTGGCACTTATCAATATTAAGCGAGAGCTTGTTTATACAACACCACTGATCAATTGTGCTAAGCCTGGATTAAACAAAAAGTGCATCAGATTTAGATTCAATGGTATGATACCGTTTGAGATCGTCTGCATGAAATAGGTGAGGTATACATATATATTTGACAGGATGTCAGGGACATCGGAGATGAATATGTTAACAAGAACTGGGCGAAGATGTGGTAGACCAGAGGTAATAAATATTTTTTTTTTTTTTTGCAAAACTCCTTGAAATTTTAGGAACTGGATTCGACTGTGGAGATAGGAACCAAGCCAGCTCAGTAAAGATCCGGCAAGCCCTTACTGAAGTCAACGTTAGGACTGTCGAATTCGTAGTAGCTGAGCGACTTTTCCTAAAGCCATGTTGTTGCTTGCTCAGACAAGAGCCAACAAGCGGAGAAAAATTATCGTAGACAAACTTTTCAAAAAGTTTTTTAATCGAAGATAAAGTGGCAAGACTCCTATAATTGTCGATGCAGCGTCATTTTGGAAAATTAGTGTTGAATGAAAGTTACAGCCGAATGGGAGACCCCAGATGAAACTGGCATGTTGAATATTTATTATCAGAAGTTTCTGTCTAATGTTTCTGTCAGAAGTTGACCAATCGAAATCTGAACGAAAATCCTTGCCTACTTTTAGGCACTCAGTGCCCACATAGGGTGCAAAGTTTCCAATCCTGTATAATGCTCAACCATAAAACATAGCTAGTTTTCATTTTCAATACTTATTTTGAACAAAATTGTACTCTACATAGAAATATAGTAGTACCTGAAAATTCACTAAAATATCCGCCGCCACCAAAGGGTTGGAAATATCTTAATTTTAATTAATTACTGCACTATTCCTTATATACATCTATGTTCTCTGCAAATTTCATGTTAATCTATTAATCGAATCAGGCACTCCAGAGAAAATCTCCCTCAATATGTTTGCTGATATATATATATATATATATATATATATATATATATATATATATATATATATATATATATATATATATATATATATATATATATATATATATATATATATATAAATTTTCGGCGAATGGAGTTTCATACTAATTTTCTTCGCAAATCAGTAAAATTTCGAAATCTCCAAGTGAATTTCTTAAATAGAACGGCTTAAGTTTTTGTCTAAGTCGTAGTTAATTTTATTTTACACGATACTATTTAATGATTCTGCAGGTATAAGGTGTTAACTTCTTACAGAGAAGTAATGAAATTAAGAGTTAAGAGATTCAGATTCATTCCTGATAAACATCTCTCGATACTTCCACAGAAATTCAAACTTAACATTAACACTTTTGAGTATATAATTCAACGAGCATGTTACAGTCAATCCAAAACTCATTGACTGACTCTTGAAAAAAATCAAGAAACAATAATATATAACAATTAATTTATTATATGCTACTTATTTGTATTTTATACCTTACTTTCCAGTTTTCTGCTTAGTATTTATATATATTTAATACCTTGTTTGAAGAATGAATAAAATACAATTAACTCAGGGTCGTAGAAAAATAAGATAGCGTAACAATTTAATATGAACAGCCAGAACAAAAGATAATTATATTTTTGCAGTGACACACGAGCATCCTTAACAGCAGGATTTTTAAAATGTGGATCAGAAAGAAGCTTCCACCTTCATGTTATATGTAGATGAGTGTCTTACATTATCGTCGTAAATCACACCAATCGGTTTCCAGAATAAAATTTGAAAAAAAAAACTGAAGAAAACTGACAATAATTTCAAAAATTTTCAGCGCCCATTCAAAAACTTTAGCCAAAGTTTCAATTCTTGTGAAAAGCGAACATTTCTATTCAAAAGCATCCATTCACCTGTCTCAGCCCGTTCAGCTGAAGTTCTCTCATTGATGTCAGCTGCCAGTTAATACGCAAAATAGACGTTACTTTCCGGACATAATAATACCATCTACTCTTCCAACGAAGAGTCCTTCCTCTGCACTCATCACCCTTCTCCATTTTTCCCTTTTTAATGTTAATTTCGCAATCTTGGACTAATCTTGCCGTCACCCATCACAATATTATCCAAATGCTCGTTCTTACTTTATCCCGAACCAATATCAGCCCGAAAAAACATTGAAAGTCAAACCGTAAGGAAAAAACCCAAAGAACAAGAGATTAGTTCGGAATTCGTCCTGTCGCTTTCCATTTCATCCCTTATATCCGATAGCTACTATTACTGCTCTGGATTCCATCGCACGACGCAAGTACACTCTTGCTTCCTACAAAACCAACAGATTTCGCTCGTCTCTTGGTTCGGCCGTTCTTCTATCGCTAGAACAAAATCTGAAACTGAACACAAAAGGCTGAGACTGTTAAGCCTGTCTCTAATTAATTTATCGCTTCCTCGACTTAACTTTACCATTAAGTTTGGGAATAAAAATCAACCTGCTTTTTGTGTCCTCTCGGAGCTCGAGCGCCAAAGGTAGGGTGCGGAGACTGTGAAATTTCTGTGTGACGAACAAAAAGCGTACGTTAGTCGCTCGTATTCCGTATCACGTGGGGTTTGGTGAATCCACCGCTGGAAGTCATAGCTGACGACATCAACGCGAAGGGTGAGAGGATTGCCGTAATGCAGACTCAAGGCCGGTAGTGTAATAATAAATAAACGAAGACATGGAACACATTGCAGGAGCACATTTTTTAATTAACTCTCGTGTTGAATTAATGGGACTGTGACAGTTTTAGTGGTCCAATGTTTAAGACAAACGGACTCGGTTTGACTTTATTAAATACAGCTGGACCGAACCAGACTGAGAAATACAAACAGGAGAATTTGATATTGAAGGAGAGCGCTGGAAGCACTAGAAACGGAAAATAAACAAACGTTGAGAAATTTTATTGTAAGTCATGCCGTTTCAAGCAAAAACTCATTTGATGTCAAACAAATTACATCGGAGCCATGCTCCCTTTCTCGTTATCGCCAGCGGTAGCGTTTGAAATGAATAACAATACCCGACGAAATGTTTCACCTTTTTTTACACAGCTTTGTTCTCAGAGCGACCACAACGACGAGAGAGAGGAGTTTGGATAATAAATTGTTCAGTGACTTAGTTCCTCGTGACGGACTACATAACTTCGGAGCTTTGTAGGACGTCAAGGAATTACACCGTAGTGGCTGGATGGATCAAGAGCTTACTCGGTCATCAATCTACAAGACACAAAGATCGGATCTGACAAGTTTCGGTGGCTCTTTAATAAAGAGTGCTTGGTGGATTGATGGTAGGATTTCAAAATATTTCGCTATTCATTACATTAATTATTTATTAATTGTTCGATGGAATAAAACAAAAAGAGTGGTTATATTTAGCTGCTGTGGAAGGATTCGCAAATAAACCATACAAAAATATTCATATTTCTTCAGTAATCTTTGTATGCACTAGTATGTCGTCGCCTAATTAGTATTTCCAACTATTTCACCTATTTATCTTAATTGTGCTGCCAACGACGTTTTGATCAACTCAAAATTTCAACTTGTCTTTATCCTTCTGATGATATAGCACACCCTTCGTCATACATCATTCTATTAAGGACCTGCAAAAATACATGTTTCTCATTTTCAGTTCTCTCAGTTAAGTAGGAAATATTTGAATGCAAGCAACAGCATACCATATAACTTGAATGATTGACGTATCTTTACTTTCCGTGCAAGCAACGTTCAGACATAGGACACGAATCGAGTGCAAAACTACTACCAAAACTCAATCCCGGCGGGTTACTTAACGAAATTGCAATTTCATATACGGACACGTAGCAAAGTTAATCCGGAAAAATGAAGGTTTATTGGTTGATGCCGGAAGGTGTGTAACATATTGCCGGTGTGTGTTACTCCAAATCTCAAACTCGAACTGGGCAAAAACCGAGCCAGACGTCTCGTACAAAGTTTGGCAAAGTTCGAGATGCGGAAGTGTAAGGTGAATCGACAGTGTGAATATGTGAAACTAACGCAAGGGAGACGAAGAAATGGAAAAGCAGATTTAATGGAGACGTCTGAATCTCATTCAGCGAGAACAGATTGGAAACAAAAAGTAACGTTATGAAATGAGTGAAGTTCACGTTTTGTTTGAAAAACTTTCTAGCAGTCTTTTTTGCCGATGTCGATTGTCGTCTGAAGCTCCGCTAGTGTAAAGAAAATGCACTTTGTGACTACCGTGCTGAGTGCTTTTACACAAGTATGACTTGCATAGTTTTCTTTTGCTGCAACTAATCAAAAGTTTACCAGCAAAAAAACCTTTGATAGTCAGTTTTTATTTCTTTGAAACAAAGACGCAATGCATCTCAAAAGCGGTTGCGGAATCTGTCCTAAGATAGAGAAACTTTTGGTTTTGGAAGTAGATTTTCACAGAAACTATTGGTGAAGAAGACTAATGCAGCCTGGCTCTGATTTTTATAATCAGTTTAATTTAATAGATAAGATTGTTTTATATACCAGGAAGCATTTTGAATTGCGCTTGAGTCACAAAACAAAAGTGGAATCGGAGGACACACGATCAAGGTCGCCAGAATAATCCTTCAGTCCTACCATGAATACCCTCCAAATTTAACCACGAAACAAATCCCCGGAAAGCAGCATGAAAAGCTCTTTTGAGTTCAGAAGAACACATTGAACTAGCAGGCCTATAAAATAAACTCAAAATACAAAAAACAGCAAGAAAGGCTTGATTTGTCTTTTATGAAAGTCTCAACCGCATCTCACAGACAACCAGAATACATAAATCTCTGTTCTGCTCTGACATATAGCACTGCTACAAAGGTGAAGGGATGATTTCTTCCTCTAGAGACCGCATGACCTTCAGTAGTAAAGAATAGTTCACACATGTATAAAATATATTATACAAACCGGTTTTTTGGAAGGCAGGAGTGAAATGGAAGCACAAACCAACGTACTCTCCTTTTTCCACTTCCCTCCCGCTTTCTAAATAACCGGTTTGAACGCCTGAACGCACGCGTAAACTCTCCCTGAAAGCTTAATAGCTGTCGTGTACGCGGTAACATTCAGAGGCACACATACATTTAAATACTCACATGCTTAAGGCCTTTTATTTTCGCACATAACTCTCCACAAAGTATACTTGTTTCCAAGCCCACTTAAAAATTTAACAGGAAATCGGCTACAAAAAATACACTGTTAATAGTTTCTTAAAGCTAAAAAGTCGTTTAAGAGGTAGTTGCTCATGAAAGTAAGCTCTAAGAAATGCCATAGCTTCTTATAAATTACATATTAGTTTGACACCATCACTGAGGTATAGTAATTTTTAATTTTGAAATTTTTCCAAAACAAAGATATCGTTTTGTAGAGCTCTAAACACTAATTCACAAATCATATTCGAGGGACCCTGATCTACAAACCCAATAGAAATCTGGTTTGACACAGCTGAAAAGAACGCAATGCAATTCAAATGATGATTTGCTGAAGATGATGCTTGAAAATATAAATTAACATCTAAAATTAAATTGGAATAGTCATGCGAAGAGGAGGATCTATTCATAAGCCCTCGAAAAATCAACTTAGTATCTTTCGCCACATAGAAGCATTGCAAAAGCTGTATCTAACAGACTCAAAGCAAGCATCAAATGATGGCCTACCTGGTGGTTATGGAGGCCCTACTAAACCTTGAACCGCTATATGTCAAGATTCCAAAGGAAATGACAAAGCTAGCTATAAGCTTACAACAGGCCTGCAAGTACATATTATTAAGGGAATAATTATTTTTTATTTGGCATATACAGCTACTCCATTGGCAAATACACTAAACTAAATGGTAAGAGAGTGAATAAATCTGTGAAATGTTATGGCTTAGATGAAATTATACCGAACAAAAATATACTTGATAATATACACAATATAGGTATTATTGCAAAGTGTTGTGCGACTAGAATCCAATCTATTGTTGAATGTGATTGCCTTAACAGCTATTTTTTTCTTGAATCAACAATTTCGTAAACAAAAATTTCACTAAACTCGCTGTTCCATCGTCAGGACCCATCATAGATTTGTACTTCCACCAACGTTTTGCTTTATTCGATACGACACTCTTAACCGTCTCTTTGGCTGAACTGTGCAGATTTAATGCATTCATCTTCTGTCGCAGCTTGAAAGCTTTTTTGACTATTGCAACTAGAGCAACTAAATTTAAAACTTTAAAATTTTAAAAACTCAGTCATACGAAATACAAAGAAAAGCAAAAACTTCAACAAACTCCTTCAAACCTCCAAAACGAATGCCGAAATTTTACGTTTTGTTTTAACCTCATATTTTTATACATTACAAGCTAATTTTCCTTCAGCGCAGCCAACCAATTTAGAATCTTTCACAATTAGAGATTTTGGTGACTACTTCTTGTTGAAACCAGCTGTGTAGTCCTGGCGATAATCTATTATGTTACAGCAATGGCGTAGCTCGAATCATGTTTGTTACATTTCAAACCACAAGTATTTTTATTTTACTTATTTTTTTTTTGTAGGAACACGGAAGGATGAAAATAAGGCGCACAAAAAATTCTTTAAATAAAGTGCCTTCCTTTACAAAAAAAAAATTAAAAGCTATCAACTATGAAAGAAATTTTTTTTTTCGCAAGCACAAGGGCTCAATTACAACACTGAAAAATTCATCTTTTAACGACTACTGGACTAAAAAACTGGCTGCAAATCATCAAATGTATTGATTTTGATTAGTAACTCATGATGGAAGAAAATTTTTAATGATAAACTTTCCCTACTTGCCGATTCCTGATTAAAAGCGTAATGATTAACATCAATTTGAAACAACAGGTTCAACCATTTACACATAAAGCATCTCCATTTAACCGCAGAACGAAAACTTGAGATAGCCCTGACGAATATTGATATTTCGAGTCTTTTATAAGTTTAATAGACACTGAAAAAAAAGACGGAGTGTCTTCTAAAATATGAATATTTGTCCAACAAAAAAAAAAAAATTGAAATATATGTCTCTGAAAAAAAGGTTTTTCTATAAATTAAATTATTTGGTTTTTATATTGAAAGTATCTCCTTTTTGTTGTGAAACTATTTTGCTGTCACGAATCTTGAATTTCAAGTCCCTCAGCTAAGAAAAATCAAGAAGATTTGAATAGACAAAGAGAAAAAAATCAGCAAACTCAAAATTCTACAAAATATTGAGCTACTAAGAAACGAAGCGTAAAGATTCCGAGAGAAAAAACAAGATTAACTAGAATAGCTGAAGCATTATATTTAAAAAAATTCAATTAACAAAAACTTATATATGAATATTAAAAGATAATTAAAAGAGGCAGTTTGCAAACAACTGAATTGCGCGGGGTATCCCAAAAACCCACAAAAAAATTGTGAACATTAAACTCAAGCCAATTATAATATCATGAGTCAGTATGAGACACGATAGGTAAACAGTAGATAGGCAAAAATCAAGATGATGAGGAATATGAGAAATAGAAATAAGAAATCATAAACTTTAACTGAGCCAAAAAAATTCAGATACACCACTTCGGACTCTATACTACAACTACATCGTATATCCGTTGGACGTAGGCACGAGTGGCCTACTCTACAAGAAATAAAAAGTTTGGAGCACCGTAAAACTCTAAACAAATCGCCATTTTCTGGGACTAGTTCAAAATGAAAGGATATTTAGTAGAGTTCGAGAAGTTTTTTTCATTCCATGTATATACATATATATAAAAGACGTGTCCCCGAGCGAGAACAAATGATCGCTCAACATACGATGGATACCAGCACCAATGTTGTACTGGCCACCACTCGATGGGATATCAAAGTAAAACAAGTCAGAAAAAAGAAAAGAATTGAGCCAACTGGAATCCAACATAGATGGCGTGATAAATTGCCAAATATGGCCAAAGAAACCATAAAATGGCTTATTGCTTTGGAGAACAGATAATATCATCGCTCATCAAACTGCTCTTTTGAGATAGGATAAGAAAAATTGAACAAAATGAAACCCTGTAAACCGGAAAACAAATAAATGTTAAAATAGAAGTAAAAGACCAATTAAAACCCTAAATCAATATCACTTGGGTTCCATTTTGTTTAGGAGCACGACTGGATTGAGCGGTTTTAATGCAACTAGTTTATTGCCTGATTCACCAGCTGATCCAAGCGACTGTCTTATCTTCGTCTATAAAAAAATCTAGGCCTAAGAACCACTTTGGTTTACGGTTGAATTCCAACCCTCGTGGCCAGTGAGCCTTCAGTCTAGATGTTGGTGAAAACAATGCCAGGCATAAACTCCTTTTGACATTCCGTTGGCGTTGACTGGTATCCAGTTCAATTGATATAAATGCCACTTCCCAGACATCAATCAGCGAGAGTGGAAAAATCTAGGATTGCAATCGAAACTAGGATTGACTCCTACTTTAATTTTTCTTTCTAATTTTGTTCAACCCTTGCCGACTATTAATAATTAATATTGTAGATGGGAATGTTAAGATTGCGCAAAAATACTTAGCAGACCAAGTAATGTGACAGTGCTCAGTATCGACAAACCTAACACAAAACTTCCTACTTTTGATGCCAAATTGATGACATGCTAGCAATTCGTTGGAAAGTTTATTAATTAATCGCACCAGCGTAATGGCATCAACCATAGTAAACCATTTGTAATGTGATTTAACCACAATAAATCAATTTCTCGCTTCCCAACCTCAGCCTATCAATTACCAATTAAATCCGCAACTTTCGCAGCAACCAACCCTTCACGGATTGTTCATTTCGATCCACTAGCGAATCTCTTGCTCCACTCTATATCAAAATTAACCACATGTCGTTCGGAGACACCTGTTACTAATGACGGCCTTTTTATCATCATCACTGCCATTACACCACCCGTTTCCTATTATCAGCTTAGTTTAACGTCATTATCGGAGATAAAAATATAAAAACTTATTCTTCCATAGTATCATCTACCGAATCGGCTACACTTTCTCTATGAAGACAATCACCAAAGAAATGCAACGAATAGCGCCAAAGAAGAAACTGAAAAGAATGTTTTGCTTCACGACAAAGTTCTGGGCTCGAGAGAGGCAGATTTCGTTGCTAGCTAATGTTCCGTGCCGTGCCGAAATGAAAGTGCAAAGTGCCTCTCTCTATTTTCATGTCCTTTATGATAGTATAATGAAAGGAAAAGTTTGAGAAGCACAAAGTAACGAGATAAGAAAACAAGGATACGGAAAAAACGCAGATGATCGAATGATAGTTGAGATGAAGTGTGGTGGGACTCATGTGTTGAGTGGCTGTGCGTATCGATATTGATAGCATTTAATTGAATTAAAATTGATTTATCATTCCGATATGCGTAAAGGAAAGAATATCTCTTCTTATTTTTCAGTAACAACAACCAGCATCTTCACAAATACCTACAAACAAGCTTTTGAATGGTAAGGAGCAATACTAAACGGTCTCCTGTCAATTGGCCTTTGGAAAATTTTTAATAAGCTAGCATTACTGGGATAGCCATCCTAATTTCGAGCTTCTTAATATTCGAACTCTTCCTGGAAATTCGCATTAATTTTTTTCAAACAGTTTCCAGTATAATTTGTGAATAAGAAATAATTTGAAAATATAAAACTGAAATACACCCGCAGAAAAACATGGTAATGGAAACGTGGCTGACAACGTCGAACGGTATATTTGATAATATTGTGGAGGATGTCATGTTTTCGTATGCTGCCGGAGCAACATAAAATATAAAGAGAATTGGAAATTAGCATACTAATAATATCAGGAAAGCGTTCTGCCGTCTGTGGGAGGAAACTCAAAGTGAATTTAATTGAGAGCGATATAGACCTTGGGCAATTTCTCATGCAGCATTCCTTAAAACACTCAGCTATTCACTTAGATCGTACGAATCGCCAAGATGAGCTGAACTAATGTTGAGCCAAAGCAATTGCAAAACAAGTCGTTTGTCTACATTCGCAATTATTTGCTTCGTCGGATCACATCTAAAAGACGCAATAATAACAGTTCGTTACAATTCAGCGAAGCAACAAAGTCTTTCGCCTCACATTGAGCTCCCATTTCTCACAATTAAGTTGAAATTTCCGAATGTCTCAGTTTCATTGTTTAGGTTGGTTAGTCGGTCTGTTTTTTCCGAAAAGAACTTTCCGTTGATCCGCCCGCCTGCTGGTTGTCGTGGCGCTTCATAATGGCCTACAGAAGGTAACTGAAACAAATCTACATCTAGGTGGAAAATCATTTGTAATGCGTAAGAGAATATTTTCCGCTATAAGCAAAATAATTTAAATATTTACCAGAAGCAGACAGCATGAAACAGAGAAGAATATTGTCTGAACGGAGAAAAGTTCAGGCGCTGTTGTTTTAATGGAAAATTTGTTTCGCCGTTTCGACCTTGCTCTCTGTATACATCCCAAGCTGTGAGTGAGCTGCCATAATTCTTCCAGTCCTTTTGAATATTGTTCGATGATGACAACATTTCAACTCAACCTGCCCGGCTCACTCTAAAGTACCACCGTCGGATTCCTAATAGACATTTCACCGCAGTCTGTCTAACGACTCGCGCTAGCAGATGGAATTGTAACGAGAAATTATTTTAAAGGGTGAATTTATAGTCTCAGGACGCAATACGAAGCCTTGTGCTGGCAACTTTTTCTGTACTACTCTGCAAATCAACTGACTGCAAATGATATCTAGCGGAAAATGTCGAGACAGGGTGACGGTGAATCGTATAGAATTTTGGCACGTCGCACAAGAGCTTTCATCTACACTTGAGATGAATATCATAATGGCGATGAAATGCCACCCCAATATTAGCAACGTGATGAGGTTGTTACAGGGTAAGTTGCTTGAAGCGGAAAATTTGAATATTCCGGATAACATAAAAGAATGTCCCGTGCACAGTAGGAATCAGTATGGTTGGTTTACTTAATAGATCTGATGGAGGTAACTTTTCCTTTTTGAATTAATAGAAGGACAAATTGTTAATAAGAAAATCAATTAAATTATATTGTGAACCTGAAATCAACAAAATGTCGCCATTTAAAATTACGAGCAGAGCGATAATTAATCAAATGTGTATTACAGTTGGCAGATAGGACGAAGTAACGTCGAAAAGATAGTATTTTTTCTCTTGAGGATTATCTGTTGTTGACGGCTCATTACACTGAGTAAAAGCACAATGCCAGCGACCAAAATTTATATATCTATGTATGTACTTCAGTTGATTTCAAGATGGTGAAAAATTATAGCGCCGTGCACTATAGTGCACAGCAAAAACTTCCGAGAAATACGCGCTATATTTATTGGAGTGGGTACTATTTATTATAGCCATCATTAACATGTATCATAACCGTAATGAAAAGCAGAGGAATAACAGAGAAGAATTAGCTTTCACACTCGAACTTTTGATTAGTCTGGCATCTCACTTTGGCTCCGATATAACTCAGATGCCTACTTAAAGCTAGATAAATTTTCCCCTGGAGCTATGTAGATTCAAACCAGAGATCCAACAAACAAAGAATAACTGCTCTTAATAACTTTATGTGATAAAACCTAGTGTGATGAACAATACGCACCGAAAATATATTCATAGGATTCGAAACTAAGTGCATACATAAAGAATTGTAACTATAAAGAAGAGTTCAAACTACACGGAGAGAAAATTGTAATGAAATTATACAAAATTTGCAATTAATTTTATTGCAATAGTAGTAATTTTTACTTTTTTTACTTTGTAATCAATTGCACTACACATTTTACTACTTTGTTGTGAATTATGTATACATGAATGTCTTTACTACAGCGCAATGAATATGTGTGAGTTGTAGTATGTAATGGAATTGACTATTATTTGCATGAAAATAGTAAATTTTCTTCAAATTTGTAATAACATTCATATTTTCAAATGGAATTTTCGGAATAGTAAATTATATTATCCACTCTAGTAAAAATCACTGCCGAAATTTCTCTCCGTGTATGTATACAGTCCACTACCAAATGATTAGTCAGTTTTTATACATTAATGAACGGCCAGGTACCTGCGTTTTCGACCTAATCAAAGGTCATTGAAATTTCAATGGAGAAGAGGAATCTCTCCAGACATTTTCGATTATATTAAGATCTTCGATGTCAACACCACATTTCTGCTATGCTCGGCAAAATATTCGCTTACAATACTTGCGGTATGTACGCCATATCTTCATGCTGACACAGAAAATAATCACCAGATATTTTAACTCCATTTTTTTGAAACCCGATTTTAGCCCAAACCATAATTTGCACCCCAATTTTTATTAAAGTATCTTTTCTCAAATCATGCAAATAGTGTGACAGCTATCAGGTCCATCCTGGTAAAAAGTTTCTCGTCGCTAAAATTACTTTTCACCGTCTTTTTCCAGCTAATGAACTCAGGATCAAACTAGATTCCCCTTTCTTTGTGTCTTGTAGTTATTGGAGATTGTCTTTTGATTTTTTTAAATTTTAGGTGTTCAGCCCTTTTTATAATTCTTTGTTAGTTCTAAATTTTAGCTACAGCTTCCGCAGCAATTCATCTTGCAGCCACTTTTGAAATCGCTCATTCTTCGTTGACTTAGAGCACGTGGTCTTCCTTTTCCCATAGTTTTAAAGATCTCTGAAAAGATCCATCACTACACTACACATAGATTGCTTGTATCTTTTTTCAAATCTAATATTATTTTCTCTGCTTCTTCCATGACTTAGTTCACAATAACTAATTAAAACTGTCTTCATAACTTTTTTAAAACTCCTAGTAGCAGCCAATTATTAAGGACCTTCAATATAATTACGTTTTTCTGAACTTTACAGTTTCTAGAAAATCGAAGGGTATCTCATCATTTGGCAGCGGCGTGTATATCAAAAAATCTCAAAATGCATTAGAATCTGTCATATGACAATAGGGTGCTTAGAGCTAGAATTTATCATACGCTGCCATAATTGTTATGCTTATGTGCTATGCAGATTTTTTTAAGTGTGGTATTGTGAGCTTTATTTAAATTTTTTTTTTCTTTTGTATTATTTTTATAGATTTTTATAGATCTCCCTGCCACTCTCTCCCTCACTCAATCAAAATGCACGGTACATGTTCATCAAAACTCCTCAACATATATTACATTCGTACTTCCCAGACAATTATATATTGGTAGAAGGGAAAGCACTTCACCAATTTCGTTAAGAAATCTGAGAAACTATGGTAAGCTGAGGGTATGATCACATCGATTGATTTTGGCCTGAGTGCTTAGAGATGCCAGACGCCTCTCCCTCAACAAACCCACACTCATTTCGGAGCCAACCATCATGCATGGTATTTCATTCAGTTTTCAACCCTTCTCATTTCTCGATTTAATTTAGCCAAGCGAGGTGAAAATTTCCATGTGATCCACGTAACATTCCAAGGACACATTTTCTGGCAGTTCAAAAAACAGGAGACCGTCACATGAAGCATTCCACAGGTCCAGCCCGAGAAAGAGCACTTGCGCTGCTCCAGTGGTTAAATTTTTGCGGCTAATTCCCTGATTGGTCTTATATGTTAATTAATCATACTTCTACCTGAAAATGTCGCTGAAGAGCCTCTAGTCTATCGATCCATCATGCTGAATTTAAAGCGTTCCGAGCATCCAAAGTCTAAAATCACGATGAATCTGGCCTGAGGACATGCAATCTCAACACGCTTCACAGCACCGATTCCTTCGTGGATGGCACTTGCTGTTGATTTTTCGAAAGTCCACCTTCATATTGCTGTTTAGGGTATATTTAGGGTATATATAGAACACTTTATTTAAAAAGTAAAGTGCGTGTAAACCTCCGCTGAACTGATTCAACGGTAGTATTTGAAATGAAGACATGTCACTTCACTACAATATTCAAGTGCAGAACGGACCAGGGTGACTCGCATTTCTAGTGATAGTCCAAAGGTAACTGTAACATCAGTGAAATGTTCGACAGAAGAGAGGATAGTACCACAAACAACATAAGGAAAGACATGAGTGTGAAGCTTTAGGGAATAGGACAAAGAAAAACATTTGGAAATATTAAGAGACAAAACAATTGCGTTTGTAACTAAAGCAAAGAGACCATTCAAATCTCCCTGAAGAAGCAGAGAGTGAGCAGTATATTTGATGAATAAACTCAACAAAGTTCGTAGCAGTGCAGCGGCCTTTTACAAAGACATGCTGTTATGCTGCAAAAACACAGTTGAGGGCATCATACATACGATGGAAAACATTTTTGAAAGGCAAGGAAGAATGGAGATATGTCTGTCTGTTGTCGTGGCTTCAATAACCCTTCAATTGCAATAGCGCAACTTAAAACTTAATCTCCTTTGATTTCTATAACTTTAGAGCCAATCATTCACCCCCTGTTTTTGATTTCAGAGAGACCAGGTGAAACACTTTGCAATTTTTGTGCTCATACTTGCCAAAATCAAGTAAAATACTAACGATGTAAATAAAACAATATTGCAAACCAGTGTTAACGTAAGCATTTTAGTTACATTAAAAACTTTATCAACAAAAATATTTCAATTAACACAAAGTTTATGAAAAATTGAATAAAGAAATAAGAGATAACAACAGAAGATTAGGTTTGGCGAACTAATAAGATACATTCATGGATACCGTATTAGATTCTATTTTAACCAATACGATATATTCAATTACACCGTATTAAATAATTTCTTATCCAATATATTCTTTAAGGTAACAGAGCTGTTAATGGGGAAAAAACAAAAGGTTTTGACCTGCATTGCAGTTCTAGCTGCACCCAATCGGTCATTATCAAGGATATGTCAAAAATTTATATCATCCGGTTTTTTGCAAAGCTTTCTTTCTATCTGCGCTATGACTTTTATAATAAATTTTAAATGTCAGCGCGTACTTCTGCAAGAAGCACAACTGCAATGATCGGCATTATTTGACATGTTTTAAGTTTATTGGATTTGATGTTGGCGTCGAATAACATCAAAAAAGTTGGACTTCCTTATGAGCGCCACTTTTTGATCGTATGTTTACAAAAAGTGCTTTAGCTTACATCGAGTTGTTGAAGCCCCATGAAAATATGGACACAAGTTGCATATCAGTGAATATCTTTGGTGGCAATGTCTACGAATCTTCAAAATTGTTTATGTGCCTTCAAATAGTAATGCTTAATTTAGCGGCAGACTTTTTTTTCGAATTGAATTAGTCCGGTGAGCAAGTTGAAACGGCTTAACCAAAGCCTATATTAATGAAATAAATTTTGTTACACTGTATCATAACATAACATGATAGGCCATTATTTCCTGTGAAACTTCCTTTTATACACAATCATGAGCTTAGAATGACATTTCATAGGGCTCTTATATTCCTGCATCCGTAACTGAATTCCATCAAAATCTTATTCATAATCTGGATCCATTTATTTTCTCCAAGTATTCAAGCAACCATTGAAACTACACTTCATTATCCTAAAATTTATTCCACGTTCTCCATTAGATAGTCCATTCAAGTGTCCTTCTTCTTCTTCCCATTCAAACCGAACTAAATCCACTTCTCATCATCAACTGCATTGAAATCCAAATCGATTCGAGAAATTTCATAATGCCTACGAGCAATGCAGACAGGTTAGTAGGCTCTCCTGTTAGGTATGCTAAGCGCGATTTCCAATTTCTATGAAATTTCCCACAGCATAATAATGGAAAAGCAAACTGGTAGAGGACCGTTAGAGGCATTCAGGCCTGCAACCGACAATTCAACTTGCAAACTTGCATCGAATCGCACCAAATGCAGTGAAAGCTTCGCAACAATTTGCAAGAATTCATTCGTCGATGAGGACTATAATACAAGTACAATGGCAAGTGGTCTTGGTGAAGCTCCAATTGCAGTTTATGTAAATTATGCCTAAATGCAAGGAATGCGAACTGAAACAATACCAACAACCAAGTAAGCATGCAAGTCAACCGATACTAGACAAGACCAGGGTACCAGAGGCACTCACCATCAAATGTTGTAAAGCCTCTATAAAATTTTCTACCAGACAGAATGAAGTCACTAGGAGACACAGGACAAGTTTTAATGAAAATTTGCCGCATGTGAAGCACACTCAAGTCAACTGAAATCTCCTCACACTTGCATGTTTCCGCTGCCGCGTGCAGCACATTTGTTTGCATAAATATTTGCCAGCATTGTCATTCAAGATAATTGGTTTTTGGGGAAGTGGCATGTAGAACACACAGATTGTCACACAACGACCCGGTCCCGGAACGTTCGGCCTGGACATGAAATGTACGTAATTTGTGGTTATTAGGAAAGTTCGAATCTTTGTTCCGTTGCGTTTGTAACTAATAGGAAAATAATGTCGATTGGGATGAGAAAATTCGTAGTTCGTAGCAAAAGTATCAAATAATGAAACGACTTATATTCCAATTAACAGGCTTTGCCAACCTGCTCACCATTTGACAGGAGTCAATTAAAAGCCAGGCCGATTAGAATCTGATATTGATCACTCAATTTTTCGAATTGTTTACCTTTTGATATACATAGTTTATGTATGTAATTTAACATAGAAATTGATGAAGACTTCCTGGTTACTTGACTAATATCAGAGACAAATAGAATTAACTAAATAAAGGCTTCAATTCAAGTATAGAATGTATTTACCTACATTTCGCGTTTGGCCTTTTGGTTTGTTCTTAAAACCTTATTGGTTTTTTAGTTTTTATCTGTAGTTCAGTGGCAGATACGATAATTTTTTGACTAAAAAATGTTTTTTTTACAATTTAGTAAGTAAATACAAGACCACATACTATTCAATATTTTTGAAGTTTTTAAAAATGACGATACTATCTGTAAAGCACCACCTTGTTGTGATAGAGGGGCTCGTGTATCAGAAGATGCCAACCATAGTGTGCTCAAGAAGATGAATTTAAATTATTGTAAATCTCCAGATAGCAGCCAGACTGGGTCTGGAAATACTCCCGTGTTGAGTAAGGCAGAAATTTGGGTCTTGCGGGCTTCAGCCTCATGTACTCTGTAGTTCCAATGGACGACGGAATTATAGATTACAGGCTGCCATATTGGAAGAATCCATGGTCAACAAGTTTTTAAATTTGCTGATTGCATCTCTATAAGCTCTCAAAGTGAGAGTACATCGTCAGCACGAAGTCCAACCACAGCCGTGCCCCGGGAAAAAATGCCAGCACCCAAATTCTTTCAACAGAAGCGAAGTTTCAGCCACAGCCAATCTAAACTATAGACTCGCAGGAAGTACGAAAGGAAAGAGCACTAGGCACTCTGGACTTTGAAAAACCTGTTCAAGTTCTTAGTCGCATGCAACGTAAAAAGCGGAACAAAACAGAAAAGCTACCGATGAAAGCGGACAGGGAAATAAATGCAGTTAAAACTTGCTGTTTGTTTACAAGAAAACAGGCCACCTATCAGTGAAACCTCAGAACTTATTTGCAAGAGCGAAAGGAAGGACGCCTATTAATATGGATGTTGTCAGTTCGAGGCATATTTGACTCGAACAGATGCCGTTGTTTGGTGGCTGTCGACTAGGTGAGGCTCTAATCCGTTAATGTTATATTTAAATGGCTTCGTCTTTTCTTCAAAGCGCAAAATTAGCAAAACTGCAAGCGGCCCCTTGAACTATGCTTTTACATCTGAATCTATGGAGTCAGTTTACTCAAACCGACAAATCCTTATGTGATCAAAACTCAAGGAGGCTGAGGACTTGTACCCTAGTTTCTAATTTACTTGATGCCACCACGTTCAGACAGTTTTTATACCAGGGCCTGTCAGCGGTCATCGTGGATAATGAGAGAGTAAAATTCGTGATTGTCGCTTCAGCTTACTTTTATTTTGTCACCTTACTCCCGCCGCCAAAACAGAAGCTAAAAGACCAGGTTTTGATCTGTGGGATTGAGATGCTAACTCCCAGTACACCAGTTTAAGCAACAACAAATACAACACTATAAAAGACAGAATCTTTGATTTTATACCTTCTGCGGGGCTTCTGAACTGAAATTCCTGCCATCTTTGTTGCTTTTTACAGAATTGTGAGTATTTACATGTCACTATGTCTACCTGGTCTAATTAGACCAGTAACTAGATCGCGCGCATCGGATGAGACCTCACTTCCTAAAAAGCACTGATTGGACTAAGTTCAGTCTACGACTTGTAGATACAGTGTTTCTAACGGAAGAGTTAAGTCGCTGAAGTTAATAGTATCTTGGTGGAACACTCTGAATGCCTCGGTGGATCCAAGGACTAATGAAGCTCAAGGAAGATATCCGAAAACTTCTCAATCGAACTTGTAAGAACGACACAGATAAGGACAGGAGCACCAACGGAACATCATAAAGAGCTTTTCGAACTGTTCAAAAAAGGCATTCAAGTAGGGATCATCCAAGTTGTTCTTCGATATCGAGACATCGAGGTTGTGCAAGATCCTAGAAAAAGGATCAATCAGCTAAGATGGATGCTCTTATAGGCCAGAATGATCAATTTATCAAACTCCAGATTTGAATTGCGAATGGTTTTTCAGGCACTTCGGTGACTGTACCGCAGATAGTTTCTGTACCTCTCACCAAATATCTAGATATTTGGAGCA
The DNA here is from genome assembly GCA_963978885.1 of Nemotelus pantherinus. Classification (NCBI taxonomy): domain Eukaryota; kingdom Metazoa; phylum Arthropoda; class Insecta; order Diptera; family Stratiomyidae; genus Nemotelus; species Nemotelus pantherinus. Next base: position 6,202,606 of record OZ022263.1, read on the forward strand.
GCACTGGTTGACGGCTAGATCCGTTGTCACACGTGAATAAGTAAAGGATGCTGTCTTGCTCGTTGAGAATGTGCACTACACTAATGAGGCGAATCAACCACCTGTGTTCAGACTTAAAGAAAATCTTTTAGAGTGCTAAGTCTTGCGATATGGGATATATATCACCTGGGCGACAGATTAAGGTAGTTTTTATACCAAAAACAAATTCTCGTGACCTCAATACATACGTCACTTGGCTGATATTTGACAGCGCTAGCAAGGCAGAGGTTTTCGTAGAGAAAATGGAGCTTCCATTTAAAGATAACCGCTCTCTAGTGAATTACATAAACAAAAAAGCAGAAGTTTCTGAGCATATAGACCAGACCCTTGTGGAAAGTCATTTAGAACACAGGCAAGGAGAATCACAAATTTTTTTTTAGAGGTTAAACAGCTTTTGAGCAAACTAAATGGGAGAATATTCTTTGGAACCACAAAATCTTCATAGCCCGTTCCAATGAGAGATAACCAAACCTTCGATAACGGACAGTTTGATGTGGAGCATTTGCAGTAATTGTCATGTCTTAAATTGTGTAAAAGCTGAATTAAACTGAAGAAATTGTCCACTCAGAAGAAGTGAATCAAACTGCCGAAAGCAATAGCTCTACAAGCAGCATTGTTTCATATGTCTTTCTACCTGCATTCATCGAATGGCAGATGGGCTTTCCTCTCCAAGAACATGTTTCTGTGTTCTAGAACGCTATTTGCTGGGCAAGTGATAAGACATGAAGGGGAAAGCAAGCTATTTCCTGCGAGTGCTAAGGTGCGCTACTGATATTGACCCTTTACTTCTTTGAAAATTGCCCCAAAATGCAGGACACGGTTGATCTCTGAAAAAGGTGCATCTGCTCTGGGTATCGGGAGACTGCGGTGTTGAAAGAAAAGAAATTTGCTGGTGCTAATGCACAGCTAAGATCAAAGCTTCCACTACAGGGTGCAGATTCTACCTTAGCTGCGTCGACGGCACTTACATACGCAATTTTTCCTAAGTGGATACACATAAACAGATATGAGCACTTTCTGAAGTGGCCAGGTACACAAAGATCATCTTCTCAGATGAGTAGGAAAAATTGCAGAGCCTTGACAGGCATACTGACTGGACTAAACCACCGACGATAACATATGTACCACATACGTGTTGCAAAGTAAGTGTATGTGTTCTGCTAATGCTCAGGATATGCGCGTCTCAGACACCAATGCTTTGCCTGTCATATGGTGCGTATGTAGAAGGTAATCTCTTTACCCCATTTTCGTGAAAAAACGCAAATTGTATAAAGTCCTTAGTTTTAAAGTGTGTCGAATGAATTGTCGAATTTGCTTTGTGAGATTCTTATCGCACAATCTCTTTTCATTGGCAACACCAAGAACAAACAAATGTGGATTGACGTCACGTTATTTAATTACGAGCATAGTAGCCAAAAGTCCAGCTTTGAAAGTCTTGCTTCGTTCTTTTATCGGAAGCGCAGAAGCCAAATACAAAAACTTAGGAAATTCTATAACATTAAAAAAACTGGGCTAACTTTTTTCTTTAAGCTGTCATCTCAGTTGAGGAAACGAAAATACTAGCTTTATTAAACAATAGCTCTAACATATCTTCTGTTCTTATCTGAAATTGGCGAATTTTTTTTAACAATTCACGTCAATTTTTTTAGTTTTAGCTTACGACGATTTTTCTCTGTTTTATTTAAATTAGTTTTATTTCAAATAGTTTCATTGCAGGACATACCGTTTTGCCAGTATTTACAGGGAAAAATCCATCCGTGCAATAGAAACATTTTTTTTTCTCAGTCAGCATTCATAGTTTTCATCTACCACGAGTAACTTACAGATCTGTTAACGACATTTAATACCACAGTATTGAGATTCAACATTATTTCACTCCTTTTTATCTTCTTAGCATCTTAAACTTCTTTCCACGCATTTCTTAATTAAAATTATTTTATAGTAAGAGCGAGAAAGAAAAAAATATATATTGCTCTTGTCATTCGATGAAAACCTCTGATTTTATCAACGCGACCCTTTTCATCTAAGAACACTGCAAAATTTTGACTTGAAACACTATTTAGTTCCTAGTTAGCACGACACCTAAAGCAATAAAAGCGAATGAGATTGATTTCAATTCTTCCATACTAGGCAAGCAATACAAAGGAAACATCCACATCAAATAGTATCAACATCATTACGAAAGTCTAACCGACATTTACAGGACCATCGAATTTAATATCCTTTTCCCTACGACCCGTATAATGTTCATCTAGGGCTGAAACGTTTCTATGCTTCCCCAGTCCGATTTTCTGAATGAAACTTTCAAAGGGCTATCAATCACTCTTCGCATGCCAGAACCACCACGAAAGATTCTTGCTCAGATAATCTGAATCAAACAATCGATTTGTAAGCTCACATTTCAACTTATTTGTCACCTAACAAATTTTTCGGGTCCCTGTCAAAGTCAAACGAACGGCCATGTTTGGATCATTGAAGCGAAAATTCAGTTGCATCGGTGAGAGATTGCAGATACCCTTTCGGTCTTTTCTCTATTACAAGTCCATTATCTCTGTAATTATTCGACCAAAAGTAATAGCTTTGTACATTCAAATTAGCATCGCAATCCTATTTGCATATAACATGAACATGAACGATGATATCTATCTGTGGATTTCTTTCGGACAGTCCGCATTGCAGAAAAACCAATTTCGGTTCGCTTTAATTTGAGTTTTCTGCATGACAAATTCAACTAATAAACTGCTCCCCTTCAATAGAACCAGCCACAAATACATGCACAGACGACGTTCGCGAAATAAAATAGATGACCAGCAACGGCAGGAGCAGGAGCAGCAGTAGCGACAGCAACGAGTGACAGAAAAACAAGAGACAAGTCCGAATTGCCGGACGGACACCCTTAATTGCGGTCAAAGTGGCAGAGTTTTACACATCAGTCCCAGCCAGACTAGCGCAATATATTTGCGGCCATTCTGAACATTGCTCATGCTGAAATGAAAATAAAGCATCGTCCGTCTATGAATTTTGTATGGAGCCCCGCGATTGATTGCTATCGACTTCATCCATCGAAAACAAACATCCAACAATAGCCTCGGACTTTCGCAGCGACCCTGTCGAAACAATCGTTATTTTTAAATTATATCCACTGCAATGCGTAGCCAGCCAGTAATCGAACCGATTCAATCCGTGTCGCATAAATCGAAATATTAAAAAGGATCCCATCAATTCCCAAACCTAATTACAGCCATCCACCATGCTGCAACTAAAACTCACGCAAAAATTTTCGGCGAATAAATATTGCTGGGCATATATCTCTGTTTGCCATGTAGGTAGCTACCATCCCTCAAGCTCACCGAAACCCACTCATCTTTCAAACAACCATCACTACGAAGTTTCCTGGAGCAGTCTCTCCCCCGTTTGGCTGGACCTAACAGTTGAACTGTTCACGTCGAGATCAAAATTTCATTCTATCACAAACTTAATTGCACAAATTCGACTCGTGATTCGCGCCACAAAAGCAAAAACAGCAGCTGGGCTTGATTTTTGATCCTAATTCGATATGCAAAATAAAAAAAAATGAAAAAATTGCCTTATCTTGCTTGCATAGAATTATTGGTTATATTCTTGTTTGAGTGATGGGAGTGCCGCAATAATAGAGCAGCTGTACTTGTTATTGACGGTTTTTGGCTCTGAAGATGCTGCGCGTTGCATTTCATTTTTCGCAAATTAAATTGTGTGGGAATTGAGAAAAAGACGGTAGGAATAGAAATAAATAATTCATTCATGAGTGGTTAGTGAATTTCAGAAATTGGACTTTGACGTAAATTCAGAATTTAAAATTAGACTTTCTAGTAGTTTCCATACGCTAGAGTTTTTCAACTTGAAATTTATTGAAAAATTGGTGTTTTTCTTTTTTCAAAAATTTATTTGCACTGGAATGGAAAAAATAAATAAGTCATCTATAAAAGTATATGCTTTCAACAGTTGAACGATACAAAAAAAAACATTTCAGCTTGAACAGATATATTTCATCTGGAAAGGCTAAAATAATTTTACAATTACGATTTTGAAGCGAGCACGAGTTTGGATCTGAGGCTGCTGTCAAAAAGTATCCTGAGCTTCGAAAAGAGATGTTAAATACCTTGCGATCTTGTTCTCTTTCCATATCTAATTGAATGACCCCAGAATAGTAGATATGTCAGTGTTTATGGAGCGAATACTCTCAAAGAGCGTGTGACAACAGAAGTACCACAAGATTTCATCACTGGACCAATTTTTTATACGATATTCACTGCTGAACTTCCTATTACAGCGGACCAGCCTCAAATCAAGGTCCTCCAATATGAGATAACTTACCCCTAATCCCATCGATTTAAAAGATGTGCACGACCACTAAAGCTAAGTCCTGACGTATGCATCCCTATCCGGGACTACCTGTTCCAAAACTGCAATGGCAGAAGCGGAGGTATTCGAAAGGAGTACCTTTGTACTGACAGGTTATATATCTCGGTAACTAAAAGGTGGCCAAAGAAACTTCTTCTGTATCAAAAGTTGGGACCGAAGCCACTTAGGGACTAGGTTGTAGAATTAATGACCCGATTCTAAGGACAGACAGACGGACAAGTGAACGGATTGATTTGATCAATAGAACATACCCAGTGGCGGCCCTAGGACAGTGCGAGCGGTGCGACTGCACCGGGCGCCATCATGGGGGAAGCGCTGCTCACCGCACACCGAGTCGTTATTAACTTGCTACTGACCAACGTTTGGTCAATAGAACATCGTTTTGCGGAGTAAGCCTCCGGAGCAGAAACCACTTTGTCAAATAAATTTTCACTGTAAATAAATAGAAAATTTTTTTCAATTTTAATCATCCAACAATTCCAATTACATTACAGTTTGACAGGAGTTACGCGTGATCTGTCAAAAAAAAACCTATTGAAAATTAAATCTCATACTGAATCACCCTGTATAGTATTATCATATGCTTACGAAAGTTTTGAAGAACACTTTTGAAGCCGGCACTTAAGAGAAGCAAAGAGGAGCACGATGACGTCACAAATGATCAAGAGGATGAAGAGGATGGGCGTTGGAATGATAAATATGTGTCGGTACTAAAGCAAAAGAGGACGAGGAGGAGTAAATAAGAGGAGCAATAAGGACATGGTTCCTGCAATTATCGGTCCGCGCATGACGTAAACGATCATCTTTGAACTGATAAACAGCTCAGTTAAGCTGATAAACAGTTAAGCTGATAAACAGTTAAGCTGATAAACAGTTAAGCTGAAAAACAGTTAAGCTGATAAACATACATCCACAAAGTGCAAGAGCATGAAAACCACTGATTTGACAAAGATTTGTGCTCTGGATGTTGTTGCTATGGTTTAACGCAGTTATGGTCTCACTGTTAAACTACACTACTTTAACACAATATATTCTTTATTTGACTGTTAAGCTACTAAGCACAAACTTTTTATTTTCGAAATGAAAATGGAATAGTTTAGTTTTTCCTTGAATTAGCAATTTAAATGTCAATTTTGCTTTGATCATAAACTTAACTGTCATTGCTTTCGTTGCCTGCAAACATAAATTTGACAACAAATAACTGAATAAATCGTGAACTATAGAATTCTAGTGGTTTTTTGCAAATGTATTTCATATTTGTGGATTTTGTAGTTATGCTTACCAAAGAAATGGATTGTCGAAATAGTGGATTTTTAAAACTTCATGGATTTTGTTTTTATGTATTCCATAGTGTTCCCCAAAATATATAAAATAAAATAATTATTTATTGTTAATAGTACGTCAGTTAAGTTAAGAATGTACAAATGCTTAAAATAAAATCTTTTTCAATTCAATTCCAGAACAGCAGGCAAATTGACTTCAAAATAATTAAACATATCTTTTTGACTTGAATCAAGCATTTCTCTAGTAGCATGACAATTTCTTTTTAATAGCTTCCTCAAGCTTGATTGAATTCAGTGGCTTCAGAATCTTCGTACTCATAATCAACAAAATTCTATAAGAATGAAGAAAGTCGCATAGCTATGGCATTCACTTCCTATGCTCGTCTTGCCTGATACTGAGTGCATAGATTGGTTCTTACATGGGATTAATTTAAGAAAAAATTGCTTTACTGCTTAGATGACACTAAAGTCCGAACGAAGGAGCGAGGGCAACTAGACGTAACTAAAACACCCACGGTCGCCGCCACCAGACAATGACCTGACAGTCCCAATGCGACCAAGAAAAACGAATGAATCACGACAGGACACTAACGCTCTTATGGCTGCTACTTTCTTCTACTTCCTGCATTCTGCAGCCACCCCGTTGATAATACCGTTCATTCTGCTCATAGCACATTCATTACCGATAATTGAAGCGAGAAGAAAGCATTCGAAAGTTATCACGGACCATTGTAATTTGTTGTGGGAGATTTACTGGGTATTATGTGGAATCTTAAAGGAGCTTCAAATATGACATATTGTCCTGGGCGCAAAAAGAAATATTTCATACAAGTCTACAGCTTACGGCTGACTATGTTATGGGTCTTGTATTTCTTGTGTGTTGGAACGGTTTTTTGCCTGGATGTTAAATCATGGATTGCATGAAGGTCTTGGGTTGGCTGTGTGAAGTGATGGTTCGGACATATCTGGGATGTCTAAAGCCCAAGGATACTTTGTACAATTCTGGTTTTGCTGTGGTGTTACATAATTGATAGCTTTGTTTCTTTTCATCTATTAGTTGTAAAGGATTAAGTGATTAATTTAGGCGTTGGTGAGTAGTAACGCGAATGGTGGCATCTGTTGAATACTGAACATAATCCTTTGCGATAAAGAAAGGATAGGAAATGATTGCTTGACTGCTATGTAATTCTTTACAGCTATTGTGGTTGTGATGCTATATTTTCATCTCATTTAAGAGTTTTGAATAAAACAAAATACCTGTAGATAAAGGTTTAATGTTCAAAGTATTTTAGCGAAACAAAGCTCACAAAAGCAGACTTAAAACAAATCCAGTTTCCTTTCCAGCTCCGGTACATCTTTTTTCATTTCACCAAAATGCACCCCATAAATTATTCCCGGTACTCACTGGATCTTCTGAGCCATGTCGCTGTCTGTTATCGGCATTATTAAAAACCTGTCAGTGTCATCCGTAAATAGATTCAAATTGGAAGCATAGTTTTTCTGGTAACATGACTAAAACATGAATCTTACTCCATAAATACGGTCAAACACAAGTTGTCAGAAAGTGTTTGTTCTCCGGACATACGTTTGGCAGCCAGAGCAATTATTAGGGTATGGTATGGACACAAAATGCCATGAACTCTCCAGTCGGATAGCTGAATCTTGGCTCTCAGTCATGTCGAAAAATATATGGACCTATCATTCGATACTGAAAGATGAATATTTCAGTGGGTAGAACCACGTTTTTTTCTCTTCATCATATCGCTTAGTATCTAGTAGCAATACATGATGCAGGTAAATATCGAAGTTGACAGCACTTTTGTGACAATTACCAACATATTCTGGTATGTATTTTGAATGTTGTGTCAGCTTTGGAGTTGTAAGGCGAGGGGGAGAACTGGAGGACTTTTTGATATGAATGACATAACCCTATATTGCTCGAGCAGCATATGTGTATTTTTCGCTTCAAGAGAAACCGATTGACAGGTCCGGTGTGCAAGGGACTGCGAAGGTGATAGAATGTCATACATGTTTTTCAAATATACGAGTGAACGAACGAAACGATTTGATTAAACGCGAATTTTTGAGCGCGGGGATGTGTTTTTGGTCGTCGGCACCGGCAGGAAGGATATGCTCTTGTTTAACATTCATGTCATATTTTTGATTGATGTTTGTACTGAGCACCCAATATGGGTTACGAACGTAAAGGGTTAACGTACACATTTATTAGGTATGTGTGATGAAACCGGAGCGTTTTGAACGTATAATGTTTGTTAGTCACAATGAAACAAATACCGAAACGCATACGTATTTGTACACTGCATCAAGTATGATTATTAGTGGGAAGCAGACAGCGAAAGGAACTTCGAGTTCAATAAGGTATTTTCAAAAGAATCGATGCATAATACATTTTGGAATGGCTGCTCGAATTCATATGCGATAGATAGTAATACATTAACTGAGAAAAAAATTACCCAGAAAAATTTGAATACAGGAGTAAGTATGTTACGATGATGCATAACACGCTCGACTGATTTTTAGAGGTCCAGTCGCATTTTTGGAGAAGAGACAAGTGTGGAAAATGGGGTTGCTATTCAGGAAATGTAACTATGCTTTGTTTTAGCGACAGGTAAATAACCATGCAGATTTTCGTAGAATTTCAAACGAATAAGACATTCATTAAACCAGTGCAAATAGGTGGATGTATAGATCCTTCACAAAAAAAAAACAATTTCAAATATGACAAAAGACTGCAAGCGTAGACTAGTTGTAAAGGCACTTTGTATGTTGTACTTCAATTTTCTTTCGGCACGAAACAGTTTTTCTAGGCTGCATAAAGTCAAGCATAGGCCCAATGGGCCGAAGCTATACCAAATAAGATGACCTGAAGATGAAAGGTTGAAACCCTCAAAATTTTGTGCGACGTGAAGAATGTTCTTCAGTCTCTGCTATGAATATGATCTCAACTCCAATGTAGCAGCCTCAACTACTATAAACATAATCTCAGCAAACATAATTAAAGTAGACTGAATAATATTAGATTTATTCGATTTTCAGTAAGCTCGTGTAGCCTTCTGGGCAGAGCGTCAGTTCTTGAAGTGAAGAATAAGGTCACGGGTTCGAACCCAAATTCGAACAAGATATTTTTTTAATAGTTTCAAAGTTAAGGCTTAAAATTTAAGTAATGTAAATAGAAATGGCGACAATTTTTGTTTTACTATAAAGTGTATAAACTATGGTCTCTGATACTATGCGTTTTTTCAGAAGAGATTTCCACTAATTTCCACTAATTCCACAGATAAAGCATCTGCTTGAATGTGCTGCTTCCCCTTAAAAATATAGCAGAGTGGTCGTTGGTTGTGTCGATGTGTTGTACGTACATTATTGTAAGTCCAAAAAGGCTCCCAAAGCGTACTCTTTAAATTGAGTGGTTTTCTTATTTCAAGAACTACCCTATGAAGAGACATCTCCACAGATTTCCATTTCATGTACTAATTTTGGGCTCACGGTAGGAAATAAGACACAAGTATCTATTTAATGTGGAGATCTAAAACAAAAATAAGGCTGATTGATTGTAATCTTTGTTTGCCTTTATGTGATTTATTTATTTATTACCAAACATGGCGTACAAAACACATACAATTAATATTTAACAATTTAAATAATGTACACAATGAAAAATACAAAACATAAATTTGAAAAATATAAGCACCTTTGTTAGGGAATCGGATAGGGACATTTATGACGTAAGCACCTTAGTCAGAGCTGTTTTAAACCTAGGTCTGGAAATGGTTGGGGAATAGTGTTTTGCGAAACTATTGAATATTTTGCAGCATCTGTTGATTGGCTCATTGCAGGCATAAATTCTGTGGTGTCGGGGTTCATTCAATAAACGTGTGTGCCCCGTTCGCTTTACTGATTTGTTAAAGGTTATCATATTGGACAGGGACACAACATTGATCAAGCCCCTAATAACATCAAAAGTAAAGCAGGAGCATATGAATATCCTCTGCGAAGATAGACTTGATAGATTTAACTTGTATCTGTATGAAGGTAAATTATCAAATACGTATGGTTTATACAGATCTCTCAATGCAAAGAGCAAGAACTGCTTCTGCACTGATTTGAGCCTGTCGGTATGGACATCAAAGGTAGGGTGCCAGACAATACTTGCATATTCGAGCAATGGTCGAACTAAAGCACTGTAGAAAGAAAGAGTTTGTGACACATAGGTTTTTGAATTCCTTTGCACATCTCTTGATGAATTCAAGCTGCTTATTAACCTTGCTTAAGGCAGTGTCATAGTGTAATCAAATATTTTTCCTAACTTGTAAAAATATTTTAATTTAAACCAATTTTCTTCCTTTTGAAGCTAGATTTATTTTAATTACTCGACATATATCGATATTCCAAGGGTAATCTGCCCTCTTCTTCAGTGTCTATCGGTCTATCGGCCACTGCAAGTCACATGATGGCCCACAGTGAGGAGGCAGCATAAGGATACGATCAAGTCGGAGTGACGAGAGCGTAGACACTTATTTACTAGGTGAGTGAAACGATGTGAATATTTAAGAATATAGGAGCATCAGCCAACCAAATTCCATATTGTTCAAAACATTTATTTAATCGTCCGAGGAATTAAAAACAGTGAAAAAACGAATGGCTCCGACAAATTGCTTTCAGTATTATCTTTCAATTATTCAACCCATACCAAATAAGAAAATAGCATGACGAATAAAACGTCAGTAACCAAGCTCCACGAAATAAACTTTTCAACATAGATATTTTTAACCTGTAGGCGATCTCATCCCATCCACAACTCAAATAACACTTCCCACAAAAAAAAAACCATCAATCGCAAGCATATTCCAATTCCATATCTTCCATTAACATTGACTTTTCAATCAAATTACCATCCCTGCTTTGAGTAAATACAATTTTCTCCAACAAAATATACGTAGGTATATGAAAACTGAATAAAATCGACAACAAAAACCCACAAAAACAATATCAAATTTCAAATCAATTTCGAGACAACACCACAAAACGAACAGCATTCGAGTTGAAATTCCTAATACCTACTACGTATGGACTAAAAGTATGTATGTATCTGAATGAAACATATCAACATAAAAAAAGCACAAAACTCTCGTGAGAATTCCACCACCTGTCATTTTTTTTCGCTCGCACAATATTTGCAAAAATGGAAATTGACATATGAGAAGAATTTTCAATTTAGAATAAAATATAAAATCGTTCTCAAGCCCGGAAAAAAAGAAAAACAAATGAAACTCATCCTCAAGATACCAAGTGAAAAAGTAACAAACACGGAACAAAGTAACTTCGATGTAGCCAAGTCTGGAACAGAGATAGCAGGAATGAGCATATATAGTATGTAGATCAGCTAGTTCGTAGCCATGAGGCTAGTCTGACGCAAGAAGATAGGAAAGTAAGTCCACCATACTCACCAGATCCACCGTGACGCTTTCATCTTCATATGTCTATGTATCCTGCAGCACAGCACAGCACAGCACAGCACACGAAGTCTCGACTTATTTTCTTTGTGTGTTTCGCCGGCGGAGAAGAAGATTTCCTTATTCTTTGTGGGTCTTTGCTCGCTTAGCCTCGACTTCCGTCAAAGAAATAGTAATTGGATTACTTTCATTCGCTAAGGCGTTTCTCCCTTTTTTGTTTTCACTCCACTTTTGCTCAAAGCGAAAAATAAATATTTTTGAACCTTGACTTTAGCAATTTCGTTACAGTTTTGAGTCCTTAAAATTCCGAAGAATCGTACAACACGCTTTCTTCAATTATTCTTTACACTGAAGGCAGCTTAATGCCGTGTGGTGTGTTTAATGTCACTTTTCTCGTTGGCATGAGAGAAAATGAAAGAATAAATGGCTTTTTCTTGTATTCCTCTGGGTGGAAGTAGAATGGTTCAAGTACAAATCTTTCGTTTAGATTTCTTATTGGATATTTTTACTCATATGTTTGTAAGATTCACATGAAATGTGGATGAATTTTATTCGAAGAATGAATGCTTTAGCGCAGTGGATTTTCTAATGATTTATTTTGTATTTACAGATCAGAAGTAATTGAGTATATAATTCTTTTATGATAATGCCAAAGCTCAGGAGATTACCCTTTGAAGCGAATCCTTAGCTATGGCTGTAGGGAGACACATATGGGAGAAGCCAATATCAATTAATCGATTATTATAAACAAAGTTAAAGGATATTGCATGAATTAATTGTTTTTTTTTTTTTGCTAGATTATAATATTTTGGAAATTTTCACCCCCATTCCGGCGCTAAATGCCTTAAAGTAGGCAAAGAAATTGCAAAAGTTCGAACTGCGCACAGAGTTATCAGATCATTACGACATCATGCTCACACCGCAACTTTCAGCTGACTTTACATATGGATATGTGCAGGCGGCGTTTTGCTGTGCGGTGGGCATTTGGACAGAATTTTCTCCTAGAGCAGAGTATGAAATTGGATGGTATTAGGTTCAAATGCTCCTGCGCTAGTGATGGATTGCATTAGATAGCTTAAATTGATCGTGCTCTGAAAAACAAAACTGCAAAAATTTATGCGCTGTTCAGTTCTGAAATCTAATCGAAAGAAGTAACAGAGTAACGTGCCGCGAGCACAAACGTGCCGTGGCCTAAATCTGGCAGGGGCAAAAGGCCAAAAGGATGATCTTGTCCTCAATTTCGTCCATAATATTTATAAAATTTGCTAATGCATTATTGCATCTACTTCCTATCTTTGAGCTTCTATCACATGTATGTAATGTAAATGATATGTAGGTATGAATTACAAATGAATTGTCCATGAACGCTCAGGAATGAATGCTTGCATGAATTACACGTGAATAGACAGGGCCGGGTTTGAGCTTCTTGCCGCCCCTGGGCAGTTGTGAAATTCGCACCCCTCCTCATCTCCACCCGCCCGTCTGATTTCAGCTCCAAATTTATCCAACAACAACGAATTCAACATTTTTTCATAATTGTTTTTATTTTTTTCAGAATATATTATAATAATACGATCGCTAGAAACTAACCATACAAATACAATCCAAACGCGGTTATAAGAAACGAGCCATACAACAATATAAAATAACAATACAAATACTATTATCAGAAACTAGGAAAATTTTGTTTGATTTTTTCAGAGAGTCAAAATTTGGTAATTATTTACATGATAAGACCGGCGGTCGGAGGGGAGTAAAAATGAGTGGAGTTGAAATTTAAATCTGAGCTCCACCTTCCCGAGCCAATTTTCAAACAATCAGCTGGAGATGTAGTGCGCCGAAATGTTAAAATTACATCGAACACCTAAAAAAAATGTAATTAATAGTGGCAATAATTTATTGGCAATCATAATAACAAATAAGGATAACAATTCTTCACTGTAACTAGTTTCAAATAAGGCGATAAAAATTTAAAATAAACATTTAAAGATGAAAAAATTTACTTGATGTTCTCAAATAAGTGTAGCTTTATTAGATTTTACGAAATGGTGGATGAGGAAGCAACATCATCGAGCGGATAAATGGATGCCATGACATTGAAAAAGCCTTCGATTACGTTGTTACGGCCAAAATGGCGCTTAAATTAAAATGCGGCTATGTAACCCGGCCAGTGGGCTTTTTTTACGAAGAAACCGGGGCACGCCACCTCGCAAGTCCCTTCAGAACTTCCCGGTATTCTGAGTGTGGGTGCCAGTCACCGGATCGATAGAATTCATCGAGTGATACACTGTCAGATGTCAATAGCCTGTCTGTTCCAGACAGTCATATGCACACCAACAATCTGAATATATGATCGTGCCATCATCAATATTTTCTCTGATAGCTGCCAATAACGTTTTCCTGTATCACATGTTAACGGGAACCACAAACGCTTCTCTCGCCTCACGGCAAATACCTCCGAAAACCCATTGGTGCATCACAAGCCGACCGTGATAATTTTTCCGTTTGCCCAGCGTGCATTCGTCGATGTCAAAAATAGTGCCGGGACCGCGGATTTTGCTTTTCTTCATGCTGATCCAAAAACAGCATATTTCCCGACAAAAACTTAGCCAATCAATGACAATCTCAAAAGCATCAATTGTTTCTCGAGTCTGATGACATGTGGCGGAGGAGATGTAAGATAATATGCAACAAAACGCCAAAAATGTCCTCCAAACTTTAGCGGGTACCTGAAAACCAAGTACCTGTCATCGAAGATACTTTAACCCTCCGAGAACACAGGAGGCCAAATTGACCCCAGAGACCTTTTTGGCCGATCGCAGCTCTTAGGACTGCGGGAAAAGAGGAATACCATAGGCTCCTAAATATATTTCTGTGTCTTGACTATAAGTTTACACCGTTCGCTTCCAGTCTGAAATCGTCAGTCGTCGTTGAGAAGCCTTTGAAGCAGATTAAGGGGTCAAATAGACCCCATCTGTACTCGACGTCAATTTTGAGGTAAAAATTCAAATTTTTTTTACTTTATAAATAGACAGATTAATTTAAAAAAAGCCAAAAAAATAAGTGTTTTTTTTTGTATTTAGCAATATGGCGTATAATCTGCGTTCTAGTGTACGCAATATTTTGTTAGCTGAAGACAATGATAACAATTTTGGCGACAGTGATTCCTCCGAAGACGACCATGTCTCGGAGCAATCAGAATCTGATTATTCAGAAGATTATACCTTTTTTTGCAACCCTTTATAAAGGGCAAATTTTTTTTTATTATTTTACTATGTCTGGGGAGTTTCCATATACATTATTAAATTAAAATTAAAAGCGATAAAGTGCGAGTAATTATAGTGCGATAATTAAATTGTAACGCGAAATTATAATAGTGCGATCACTAAAGTGTACGGAATTTAGTTTTATAAATAATTGTGTGAATAAAAGTGTAATTAGTGTTGATAAAGAAAACCGTTTTATTTCACGAATATGAAGAATATCGAATCCACGAAAGGTGTTTAACGGTAGAACACAACAATATCAAGAAATTTACTGCAACTGCAGTATACCTGTAACAATTTGATGGAGTTTACTGCAACATTGCATTTTAGTTTCATCTACTGCATTTTGGAAAATGTGCTACTTGTTTAATCTACCTAGCATATTTAGTATCTTAGTTTTGCTCTGTTTGGTTATATATGCAACTGCTAGCTATTTTGAACTAAGAATTAATAGGAATTTCTCCAATTCTTAATCCTGGAGATATAACTGTATTTTGCAATTTATTTTTTTAACATGGAACAACTGAAATCAACAATAGTATGTATTTTCCACCAAACGACTAAACTCGAATTTGATATCTATAAAAAAAATTATTTATTTTTTGTTGAATATGGTTTGCTATTGCTATTTCAAATAGCAATAGTTTTATTTTAAATGCATTTAAGAAGACTTATACGTGAACACATACATATGTATATACCTATAGAAAAATCAATCTATTGCAATTAAATATTATTAATTTTGTAAATATTCCATATATTAATTACGATTTTTGAAGCATCTGTTCAATGTTTTGTTTGTGCTGCGCTTGTTTTTGGGGGTGTCTTTTTTTAAACTAATTAATTTAAAATTAAAAAAACAAAATTTTCTTCGATTCTCGCCATTTTCGGCAATGGCCCTCCTTTTCGTAGGTTTCGCGTCGTGTACTCAACCATTTTTAGACACATTTTGAGGAGCTGTACCTAATCGGAGACTAGAATCTTTTAGAACTAAAACACACTGGCGTTTTTCGAATTTTTCGATCGGAGTTTTATTTACTGCACAAAGAAAAACTAAAACGACACCACTGACCATCGCATTTTATCCAACCTATAAATAGGCAATCGTTCGATCAGTTAGTGTATATCTCTACCATATGTTTAAATTTCGAATAATTTCTATCATGGGCAAAGTCTTAGATAAGGAAGTGTTCCCGTGACCATCTCCTTGGTAGCTGTTCCTCGTATATAATGGGAATTTATTTATCTATTTCATTTAGCGCACGCACTACACGATCTTTATGTTGGGTTTATTATCTGAAGCTACATTTAACGAAACGTGGAAAAATCCGATCACCCAAGACAACGTTTCAACTATAAGATTAGTTTTCATATGATAAGCAGCTGCCGTCGGACTAATTAGATCAACTATTTACACAGATATTACTGTAGATACTATCTGACTAGCTCGAAATATAAGTATTTTGACGAAATCTGATGAAACTCGAACAAGACGATTTTGAAATAGATTAAAAACCTTCAATTTAGATCGCTTTTGACTGGTTATTCAATAAGCGTGTATGTTCCAGGATCATAGATTTTTCAAACAAATCATCTACTTAGTTAGCATTTGTCATATTATTATAATATAATAATATTATAATCCAGTACCCACTTAGTTCACTGTGACTGGTAGCTTCAAAAATTAGAAAATTCAACGACGTATTTCATTTCCGGTCAACTTACATAGCTGCTATGATTCTGTGGGCATTATTAACGAAGACAAAAGATTAAGATACAAGATTTGCTAGTAAGATCATCTGGTGAGTGTATTAGCTAAAATTATTGAACGAAAATATCACCAGTAAGCGTACGTTTTGAACAGAGATAATATCCCATTATATAGGAAAATAAGACTTTCTCTACCAAATAAATCCAAGTGAAGATTTGAAATTTATTTATTTCAACCAAACAAGGCGTACAAAAAATACATACAAGTAATATTTAACAATAGATAGATATAAATTTGTACAATATACGATGAAATATACAATATAAGAATTTTAAAAATATAACCATCTTTGGTAGGGAATTGACGTGACGTGAGCACCTTAGTCAGAGCAATTTTAAACCTAGGTCTGGAAATGGTTGGGGAATAGTATTTTGCGAAATTATTGAATATTCGCAACATCTGTTGATTGGCTCATTGTTGGCGTAAACTGTGTGGTGTCGGTATTCATTCAGTAAACGTGTGCCTCGTCCGCCTTGCTGATTCGTTGAAGGTCATCATATTGGACAGGGACACAACAGTGATCAAGTCCTTTATAACATCAAAAGTAAAGCATGACTATCCTCGGCGAAGATAGACTTGATAGATTTAAGAGATTTAGCCTGAAACTTTATAAAGGTAAATTATCAAATTCGTAAGGATTATACAGATCTCTCAACGCAAATAGCAAGAACTGCTTCTGCACTGATTTGAGCCTATCGCTATGGACATCAAAGGTAGGGGGCCAGACAATACATGCATATTCGAGCAATGCCCGAACTAGAGCTTTGTATAAAGACTTCGTGACCCATAGGTTTTTGAATTTCTTCGCATGTCTTTTGATGAATCCAAGCTGCTGATTAGCCTTGCTTAAGACTTTGTCATAGTGTAAATTAAAACGCAGCTTTTTATCTAAAGTAACCCCGAGCTCGGTGACATTATTGATTGCAACATTATTGAGGCGGTAATCAAAATTTATATGACTGGTTTTGCGGAGATCATTTTGTTCGCACCACTGCTCAAGAGAAAACAGTTTCGATTGAAGGAAAACTGAGTCTGATTTCGATTTAAATGTGTGGTACATTTTCAGATCATCTGCATAGAAAAGGTGAGGGATGTCTGATAAAACTTCAAAAAGATCCGATACGAAAATATTGAATAAAATAGGTCCCAAGTGACAGCTTTGTGGTACACCTGATGAAACTTCGATTTTTTTGGATAGGATACCCTGAAACTTAACGTACTGCGTCCTATTTCGAAAATAAGAGTCTAACCAGTTTAATAACAAATTTTAACAAATTTCTGTAGTTTGATTCGAAGAGTATCATGATGAACACGATCAAAGGCCTTGCTGAAGTCTGTGTAGATGGTGTCAATTTGATGCCCTTTTTCCATGCCTCAGAGAACATCTGAGACGAGAATCACGAGGTTGGTAATTGTTGTCCTGCCTTTTCTAAACCCTTGTTGTTGTTCATTCAGAAGAGGTTCTATTAGAGTAGTGAGCTTATCACAGACAATTTTTTCAAATAGTTTAGGCAATACCTCTGTTATTATCAATTGACCACCTATCACTACATTTAAAAATTGGGGTCAGATGGGATGATTTCCAGAAGGAGGGTAATACCCACAAGAAAGTTATTTATTGAAAATTAAATGCACGGGCAAGATAAGCGACTCCATGCATTCGAGTATGAAACTAAGAGGTAGCAAGTCAGGACCAGGACCCTTGTTGACGTTAAGATCTTTGATGGCCTTTGTAATCTCCTCTCTATAGTTAAATACATTTCATAGATTATATTTGGTGGGAATGTTTGGCAAAAAAGAATGTTAGATATGCTTGTACATGAACAAAATACTTCCTGGAAATGGTCACAAACTTCGTGAGGGCTTGACGAACAAAAGTTCTTTTTGTACATCGAAGTAGAGTAGCCAGAAGTTTTCCGTTTTCGGAGGTGTAACGGAAACACCTCCGATGGACTTAACCTTGAACTATGTCCTTTTTGAGGTCATTTTGAACAAGTTGATATATACTTTTGATGTGAGCTCCATCAAATTTTTTTGCGGTTGAAATTTCAAAATTTTTAGTTCGCTGAATGTATAAAATGAACGATCAACTATACGATTCCTTAAGTCTAAGTGCAAATTCACTTGATTTCTTCACATTTGACAATATATTCAAGTTTTGCTCTTTAAGTAGCTTTTGAGATATGAAGCTGAGTAATTTTTGAGCCGAGCGAGGAATAAAAGAGAGGAATATACATAATTATTAGGGTGCACAATATGAAGGGTAACATTTTTCATTATTGATTTTAACATACTTATACAAAAGATAGGTTTTTAACAGAATATGTAGTTTTGACAGGAAAATAAATTTCAGATAGGTTGTTTAGCTTAAGAACGGTAGTATACGAGGTGTGTAAATAAAGGAATGAGAGTGATATTTTTAAATATTTTTATTTGAACATAATTACAATTGACCACAGCGTTGGAGACGGTTCTGCCACTCCTCATAGCAGTGCTGGAACTCGGATACTGGAGGAGGAATAAGTCACAACGACTCAAGTCAGGTGAGTAAGGAGGCTGAGGAGTCACAAGAATGTTTTTACCGGCCAAAAAATCGCTAATGGAAATTGCTGTCTTTATCATAAATCTGTAACGAAATTGAAAAAGCAGACATTCATCAAAGAAAACTCTTTGCGACGCGAGGGACGGAACTTTCAGAATAGAAAATCGCATACACACATTGAGGATTTCAGATCAGATTTAAGTTTTGAGTCAAACACTACACCAAAGTTTTTAAAATTATTATCAGGGCCTAAGGACGAACAAAGGATCGAATAGGAAAACGTGATACGAGTATAGGACACTTCGAAACGTTCGGTAAAATTTAAAGGAATAAGATTGAAAGATTCAGTTGCTCAGTGCGCACAAGTCATTCTGCAACTGATCACCCTCTAGATTTTCAGTGTTCAAAAGACACGGAGAATTGAAGAGAGAAGGAAGATCGTGTATGATCAATAGGAAAATCTGAGGGCCAAGAGTCGATCGTTGGGGATCGTTGGTATAAAAAAGAGATGGAGAACAAGATATAACAATTGCGAAGTTACCACGGTATCAAAGACAAAAAGAAAAACAGGAGCAAAGTAGACTGGAGACACCAAACCAATCTACCTTTGAGAGGAAAACTTAACAGTCCACTGCATCGGAAGCCAGGTTAAAGTCTGTATAAATATTTCATCCACCAGCCTTGCAAGTCGATAGCGAAATCAACAGTATGAGCGATCTAAGGCAAATCGGATACAATTTACTTACCTCTAATGAATCCATGCTGCTCAGAAACGAGCAAAAACTCAGGTTTAGGATCTCAGGTTTATTTTATTGTAAAACATCTTTTCGAAGAGCTTCCCAAAACATGCTGGGCGATAATTGAAAATACAGGAGGTAAAAAGATTAAAAAAATATCAGCAGATATCCAGAAAGAAGGGATGAATGCATACTGGATGAAGCACTATGGTTAAAAAAAATTGATAAAAGAACACAAGGATGTGAGGAGAGTGATTTCGTAAAGATTTTCGGTATACTCGTATCCTCACTGAAAGCCACCAGACACACTGAATTTTAGATTTACGAACATCAACTGGCAGCTAGCAAACCAAACTAGGCAGCATTAACTAACTAAATGTGCCACTTACTAAATGTGCTTACTAAATTTTTCAAGATGGCACCACTGGCACAGAGTCGCCTGCATTCCCAAATCGCTTCTATCAGACTTGGTCCTACTTAATACCAATACATTTTGTGAATCTCAACTGTATCAGATAATTTTGCTTACAGAATAATAGGTATATTTAAAATATCACTAAAATGGCCGCCGGCGCCAAAGGGTTAAAGATTATTAGCTTTTCGCCTGATCTGGCACTATTCTGCATATTCACCAATGCATCCTGAAAATTTCAGTTCAATCAGATGGCGCATTCCTGATTTTTTTCACTTAAAGTTTTTGATTTATATATATATATATATATATATATATATATATATATATATATATATATATATATATATATATGTATATATATATATATATATAAATATATAGAAATATGAATATTTGGCCAAAGTGATTTTAAAACTAATGTTCTTCGAACATTAGCAAAAATTATTTCACCGACATTTTTGCCTTAACATAATTAAGAACAACAAAAAAATAGCAGAATAAGTGAGATAACCATAATTTTTAATATAGGGCATAGGAAATCGTACGCAATATTTTTAAAACTTATAGGCGGTAAAAGCGATTCTGGGAGTCAACTAGCAATTGGAATGATGAAAATTAATCGGAAAAAAACTAATTTAGTTCAATTTACTACATATACACTACAGGCAAAAAGTTTAAGACCACTTAGGAATCGAGAAAATAAACAAAGTTTTCATGGTAATTAGAATTCATTTATTTCTAGATAAAATATAATTGTTTCCTTTTTTATCATTGTTAAATGTCAGTTTATTGTTTTTCTAGTTTGCAAGTCAAAATTTATAAGAAACAAAAAGAATCTTTTTCTACTTTAAATTCTACATTCATCAAAATATCCTCCTTTGGCATTTTTACTGCTTTAGTTATCCTTGGCATTCTTTCAACTAATTTTCTTACAATATCTTGGGAGATATTGTTCCACCCTTTTTGGAGAAGCTCCCACAAATGTTGCTTTGACGTCGGACAGCGTTCACGTACCCTTCTATCTAATTCCTCCCATAACAATTCAATTGGGTTACAATCAGGTGATAGTGAGGGCCAGGTCATATTCAATAGTATTCCATCATTCTCCATTTCAGCTAAATATCCTCTGCATAATTTAGAAATGTGTTTGGGGTCATTATCCTGTTGAAGGGTGAAATTTCGCCCAATTAACCGCAAACCTGATGGTATGGCCGTGTTCTGCAAGATTTCCTTGTAACGTTCTTTACTTAACGTGCCATCAATTCGAACTAATTCACCCACTCCAGCAAGCGCAAAGCACCCGCAAACCATAACAGAACCACCTCCATGCTTTACTGTTGGTACTAAACAGTTCGCGGCCATTCTTTCTCCAGCATATCGCCTGACATAAACTCTCCGTTTGGAGCCAAAAACTTCAAACTTTGGTTCACCTGTCCAAAGCACCTGTGACCAGCCTTCAATTGTCCACTGACTATGAGTTCGTGTCCACTCTAACCGCTTTTGTCTGTTACCTATTCGAAGAAGAGGTTTTCTGACTGCTACACGCCCCACGAGTCCAGTTTCCTTTAGACGATTTTTTACAGTTGACAAGCTTATGGACTTTGAACGTCCTGCGTTGAACTCTGCTCGAATTTCCGGTGCAGTTAATTTTCGATCCCTTTTGCTCATAAGCACTAGAGTCTTATCCTCTGCTACTGTTGTCACTCTGGGTTGTCCGCTTCTTACAGCATCACAATAACTTTCACTGTCCATGAATTTAACGATAGCATTATGTACAGCAGTCTTTGAAATTTTTACTTCATTACTGATCTCTCGTTCTAACTTTCCTTGTTTATGAAGCGCCACAATCACACTTCTAACTTCCGGCTTAATACTGCGCGCTTTTCCCATTTCGAACAGAAATTTTCCCAAAACTTTGCTAAATAGTACTGTCGCGAAAAATGATAATGCAGTTGAGGTGGCAGTTCCTAGCAGTAATCCTAACGTGGCAGCACCGCCGCTCACTCCAATTGAGTATCAAAGCACGCAGTTATCTTCCGACAAGACACGGAAAAAGACGAAGTGAAACGCGCCGCGCTAAAATAAATACTGTACTTCAACTTTGTTTTAATAATAAGTCATAAATTACAAGGTACTGCGTTTTATTTGACAATCTGTTTTCACTTCTATACTGTGTCGCCTGTCGTTATTGCCGAAAATCGTGACAATGCCGCGAAAAACGAAAAATTCATGTTCGAATGAGCACGCCGAAAAGGAAGACGACAACGGAGAAGACTTCGATGTTACCGTCGTGAACTTGGAAGGCGCTGGCAGTCTACCTAGCCAACAGCCATCGTCAAATGACATCGATCAAAAAATAGGTAGCATATTGTCCGCCATGAATACATTTCATATGGCGCTTGCCGAAATAAAGAACGAAAACAAACGGAATATGGACGAGCTTCGTCTACAAATAAACGCCGCCAATACAACGATAGCTTCGCCGATTCCAGTTGCAACATCGCCGTATGTGTTGCCGACAACAATTATACAGACACAAGCAAAGTCGCCGCCGTCACAAGAACATACACACGTTCAAAGTGCAATTGAGATGCAGACGCATACAAAATTGACGCCGCCGCTGCCATTACCTGCACAGTTCGAAAGAACAGTGCAGATGCAGAAGCAAGCGCAAACGCCGCCATTTGCAAATGCACCTCCATCGCAGACAGCGTTCGGAAGAAGAGACGATGTAGTGCAGATGCAGCCACAATTAATGCATACATCTTACAATGCCGGACTATATGATCTTCCCCGATTCGATGGAAAAGCGGAAGAATGGCCTTTATTCAAAAGGTGTTATGTGGATACAACAGCCGAATTCCATTATAACAACAGACAAAATCTAATGCGTCTAAATAAGGCACTGCAAGGTGCAGCTAAATCTGCAGTGTCCGCTCTGTTAATATACCCAGATGACGTGCCAAAAGCTATACAAGAGCTCGAATTTAACTTTGGTCGTCCAGACTTGCTAGTACGCGCACAATTAAACAAAATTCAGGAAATACCGGCAATGAGTGAAGGGCACCTTGAATTAGTATTAAATTTGTCTAACCTAGTGCGAAATATGGTCGCACTTTTTAAGTCTGCCGGCTGCGAACATCATCTACTCAACTCGACACTGGTAGAACAGCTGGTTAATAAATTACCTCAGTCAAAACAGTATGAATGGGCCAAGTACGCAGCTCGCATTCCATCTTTTCCAACTGTGGAAGATTTTGCCGCATGGATAGCTGAATTGGCCAAAGTTGTCAGTATGATGTTGACAAATACAGCCACAACACCACGTCCAAATCAATCGTCATCAGCATCATCACGAAATCATTTATCAGTGTCTCGCAGAGTACTTCACAGTGACAGTGTCGTGGTGCAGAAATCGACAACAGCATGCGCACAGTGTAATCAATCACATAGCATTGCAGATTGCAAAGATTTCGCTGCACTCGCAATCGACGACAAGTGGAATCAAGTCAAGAAACTGCATCTTTGTTTCGGATGTTTAAAAAAAGGGCACAGTCTGTCAAACTGTCGTAAAAGGCGATCGTGTGCAATTGATGGATGCAGCAAAATGCACCATCGCTTATTGCACAACCAGCTTGGAGAGTCAAACGTCAAATTGTCACCTATTCTTAACTGCCGCGTTAGTGATGATACAGTACAGTGGTTTAAGATCGTACCGGTAGTTTTATCTGGGCCGTCAGGAAATATTTCGGTGTTTGCGATGCTGGATGAAGGCTCTTCGGTTTCATTGATTGATGAAGACGTGTCCAAAGTTCTTGGACTTCAAGGGCGTGTCAGCCCTCTTACTCTGCAATGGTACGGCAAGGCGCAGAAAACAGAAAGCTCACGGAAGGTTACCGTAGAAATTAAGGGCAGTTATAAGTCAGCACCCACGTTTACCCTTAAAAATATTTGCACTATTGCTAATTTGGATCTACCTGCACAAACATTACGTACAGGAAAGTATAGCCATATGGATGCTCTACCAATCATGGAATATAAACGCGCTCAGCCGAAGATTTTATTGGGGTTGGACTACGCATTTCTTGGCGTTTATAAAGAAGTTATTGAAGGAGGACAGCATCAGCCTATTGCCGTCAGAACTAAGCTAGGTTGGATCGCATTTGGACCAAATGGCCAAGATTTGCAAGAGGTCCCTACTGTGTTACATATTCGCGAGTCACGCTCACTTCGAGAAATCAACAACCTTGTCAATGAGTATTTCTCTACGGACAATTTCGGAGTTCGTAGCACCAACATAGTACTTGAATCTGACGAGAATCGTCGTGCTAAGAAAATTCTTGAGGACACTACAAAGAAGATAGGAGATCGCTATGAAACCGGACTACTGTGGCGTAGTGATGAAATTATTCTGCCTCAGAGTTACGAAATGGCTAAGCAACGCCTGCTGAAAGTCGAAAGACGAATGTTAAACGATCCAGTTTATGCTGAGAGGTACAAGGCAGAAATCGGAAAGTATTTGGAGAAAGGGTATGCGAGAGCTCTCACTGTCGAAGAAGCCAAGGTGCAGGGGAACAGGACATTGTATCTCCCGCATTTCGGAGTCCTGAACCCCAACAAGCCCGCGAAACTCCGTATTGTGTTCGATGCTGCTGCTGTCTCGTGCAACGTTTCTCTGAATACCGTCTTGTTAAAGGGCCCTGAACACGCCAAGCCGCTCCTGACGATCCTATTTCAATTCCGTCAGGGAACTATTGCCGTCGCTGGGGACATTCGTGAGATGTTCTCACAAATACGAATTCGAAAAGCGGATCAAAGTTCTCAAAGGTTTTTATGGAGGGAAGGAAATCAAAGTCAGCCCATAAAAGTATATGAAATGGCGTCGATGATATTTGGTGCAATATGTTCACCTTGTTGCGCTGAATACATCCGAAAACGAAATGCAAGTTATTACATGCAAACGAAGCCACATGGAGCTGCAATCGTCACTGATAAGACATATGTCGATGATTTAGTTGTCAGTTTTAATGACAAAGATGATGTTGAAGGCATTATTAAGGAGGCAATAGAGATAAATACTAAAGCTGGTTTCACTCTACGAAACTTTGTATCCAACTGTCGAGAGATTCAGTCCAAATTAAACGGAACCGAAAGCAACGATAATACCGTATTCAACATGGAGAGACGAAATGTGACAGACAAGGTATTGGGATTATTTTGGAATACCGAGGATGATACCTTGCAGTATCATTTTAAATTCCACAAAATACCACGAGATGTTTTGAAAATGATTCGCCCACCAACAAAAAGAGAGCTGCTTGGGATCATAATGGCCGTGTTTGACCCCTTCGGACTCTTGTCAAACTATACGATTTGTTCGAAATTACTATTGCAAGCCACGTGGAAGTTGAATATCGATTGGAACGAGCCGCTGCCCGCTCAACTGTACGTACAATGGAAAGGTTGGTGGAGAAAATTTCAGGAGGTGAAGGATTTTACCGTACCGCGATGTTATTCGCCAATACTTTTTGAGGCAGATTATGTGCAGCTGCATGTTTTCACTGATGCGAGTTCCAATGCATATGCAGCAGTTGCATATTTGCGAGTAAAGCATGCAGAACAGATCAATATTGTTCTGGTTGCTGCAAAAAGTAGATGTGCACCTCCAAAGGGAATGACGATACCACGACTAGAGCTGCAAGCTGCAGTGTTAGGTTGCCGTCTGTCAGAAACGATACAGGATTGCCTGGAAGTTAAAATACACCACGTTATATTTTGGTGTGACTCTAAGACAGTCATTCAGTGGATTCGATCAACTACCAGAAAGTATAAACAATTTGTTGCCTGCAGAGTGGCGGAGATATTATCGACTTCAACGCCTAATCAATGGAAATGGTTGCCGACTGAACTGAATGTTGCCGACGAAGCCACGAGAGCTAAATTACCAGCAAGTATCGAAAATGACGCTAGATGGGTACGAGGACCAGAATTTCTGATGTACAAAGAAGAGAGATGGCCACAAGAAAATGAACGGATAATAAACGAATACACTGCAGAGGATATTGTCGTGTCATGTATGTTGGTGAAAGTGACGAAGGAAGCTATCAACTATAGCAAGTATTCGTCCTATATCAGAGCAGTGCGAGTAACAGCCTGGGTATTTCGATTTATCAAAAATACACAACAATCGAATGTCAGTGACCGAAATACTGGAGAATTGACAGCCAGTGATATATCCTATGCTGAGTTGATCGTATGCCGCCAAGTTCAAAACGAATGTTTCACTGAAGAGATCGTCGCTCTAATATCCAAGAAATATGTTTCAAAGTCGAGCAATTTATACCAGCTGACACCGTTTGTGGATAACGGTGGCATATTGAGGCTAAGAGGACGAATTGATGCTGCTTATTGTTTGCCGGTCAGTGCTCGCAATCCAATCATTATGCCTCGGGACCATCATGTCACGCGTCTTATTGTAGATCATTACCACAGAAAGCGTCACCACATGAATGATTATTTGGTCATCAATGAGATTCGTCAGAAGTTTTGGGTACTCAGTATTCGTTCCGTACTTAAAACTGTTCGGAGCAACTGTCTGATTTGCCTTACATTAAGAGCAAAACCTCGAAACCCTTTAATGGGACAATTACCACTGGATCGCCTTACACCGTATCTTCGCCCTTTCAGTTATTGCGGAGTGGACTATTGTGGACCGTTTCACATTGCTGTAGGTCGTCGTAGAGAGAAGAAATGGGTAGCTCTGTTCACATGTCTCACCACTCGTGCTATCCATGTTGAAATCGCGGATGATCTTTCCACCGATTCTTTTATGTTATGCTTGAGGAACTTCATGAATCGACGAGGCACTCCAGTAAGAATTCGAAGCGATAATGGCACGAATTTTATTGGGGCACAAAAGGAGCTCACGAAGGAAAATCGGGTTTTTGATCTCGACCGAATACAACAAAACTTATCAACTGAAAATATTGAGTGGATTTTTAATGTTCCTGGAAATCCACATGCTGGAGGTTGCTGGGAACGACTAGTTCAGTGCGTTAAGCGTCTGCTTAGTCAAGTGTTCAAAGAGCAGGCGCCAAGGCTGGAGACGTTTAGAAGCGCACTAATAGAAGCAGAAAACATTATAAATAGCCGACCACTAACAGATATACCAACGAGCCCAGAACAACAAGAACCACTAACGCCGAACCACTTTCTGCTTGGTTGCTTGAATTCAACACAAACTCCCTGCGATGATCTTGAAAACGTATGTCTTCGGAAACAATGGAAATTAGCACAAAATTTAAAGGACCGACTGTGGAAGAGGTGGGTGGTAGAATACCTGCCGCGGCTGCTACGTCGATCAAAATGGAGACAGGAGACTCCGCCGTTAAATCCAGGACAGTTGGTGATAATCTGCGATCCAAGTCAGCCAAGAGGACAATGGTTGAAAGGTCGAATTACCAAAACATTCGCAGCCAAAGATGGACAAGTACGATCTGCCGAAGTCATGACAAGAAACGGTCTGGTGCGCCGCCCATCAGCAAGGCTAGCCGCCTTAGAATTTTGTGAATCCTTCCCCCAAAACGATTCACGGGGAGCCGGAGATGTCGCGAAAAATGATAATGCAGTTGAGGTGGCAGTTCCTAGCAGTAATCCTAACGTGGCAGCACCGCCGCTCACTCCAATTGAGTATCAAAGCACGCAGTTATCTTCCGACAAGACACGGAAAAAGACGAAGTGAAACGCGCCGCGCTAAAATAAATACTGTACTTCAACTTTGTTTTAATAATAAGTCATAAATTACAAGGTACTGCGTTTTATTTGACAAGTACCAATAACTAAATATCACAAGTACACGGAATAAAATTCGCTGAAAATAACAATCCGTATTACTTGTCAGCACAAAAACTCACAAATAAAATATTTTGAGGATAAGGTACCTATTTATAGGAATGTCACAATATTTCAAATCCATATTCCCAGAAATTTCAAAGGTTTATTTTAATTACTTTAAAAAATTGTAGACACATAAAGTCTTTAAAGTGGGAAAAACCCAAAACCCAAAACTGAGAATTTTGAAATCCCATGTACATTTTAAATCTCTTCATAGCAACCCTCCTTAAAACAGGCAATTACTGTAAAAAAAAGGTACTTACAGTTTTATAAATCTAAGTGTGCTTCATTTCTGCGATGTGGTCTTAAACTTTTTGCCTGCAGTGTACGTCTTAATACCCACCATTCCGAAAGCGTTAACTCCTTCAGCCGATTGGTCAATTTTTGTGGTAATCCTGACTTGCTGACTGATTGGCCAAAATTCCAGATCCTATAATGAGTTTTATGCTCATCTTTTTTTGAATTTAGCGTATTTCATTTCGTATTATCCAGAAAGTGTAACAATTCCAAACAATTCTATAAATTTGTGTCATTTTAATTAAACCAAATTTACTCAAGCGAATATTCCTTTTCAAAACCACAAATTATTGTTCATTATCAATTCAAATGTATTTATTTATTTATTTGTAATTGTGTGTTAAAAATTCAGTGGAAATTACAAGTCGTGTGTAATTAAATGTAAACCTACTTGAACAATATCGATTGCATCATCATGTGTGCGTTGTCACAAATTAACAACTAAAAAAACATTAATCGAAACGAAACGATACGAAATCCTATTAGTAAGCATCAATGTGATATACTCGCGTACTCGAAAATTAATTGAATCAATGAAAAGCACTTTTGCGCCTCAGTTACGAATTGTTGCTGTCGCTCCGGCTGTTCCGGTCCCTACTCCGGCCGCTGCTGTTGCTGCTGCTGCTGCTGCCGCTGACGACGCATCCTGGTTTTGGCCAGTTTCCCAGGGGAATCCCAGATAGTAATCAGCAATTCGTCCAGCTTCACGCAATCCACTCAAGAACGCACCATGCGCTGTGGCCGGATAATTTCGAATCGTATGTTCACCTGTAACGGACAAAAGCCAAAAATTAAGAAAGATTAGAGAATTTGGTCTGATGGTTTGTTGAAACGAGGCAACACCCACCCCACACAACGTGGAAATGTGAAACAAGAACAGAAATTAACATTCAGTTTGAAATCATGAGTAAATAATTGCCGCATCTGATTTTTAAATTAAATAATTTCGAGTACAATGCTTTTACTCGTATGTACGTACGTTAGTTGACTTTGTATGGATGATTCGCTTCTGCAAACAATGCATAAATAAATCCCGGCGAGAACAACATGTGTAAACATAAGCCACGAACAAATGGCCAGCCAATGGTCAACCGATTACTCAAATGTATCTCGGAAGGCAAAAGGTTAATTAGTCGATTCTTTTCGGGCATCGGTGGGTGTATCGTTCGTGCGTCCATAGAAGAGCTGATTGTTAACAATGTAACTATTTGGAGAAGCATATCGCTGGCGTAGACAGGCGAAAAGAACAGCAAGATAGCATCTGACTATCTCGGGCCCAGTGAAAGCTAACTCTGTTTGGTGTGGGATGTTGTTTCGGCAAAAAGGTAGCACAACACGGTTTCAACTGGTTACTTTTCGGTGTAATTACAAGGGCTTTCTCATCACCAAGGCGAAGCACCGAAATTATTTCCGCAATCAGAACTATCCAGGCATTGCGACTCGGCATGCTAAGCTTGTTGAAGAAAAATTGCAGTGCTACATATCGCGGCTCAGATTTAAACATTTTTTCGGACCTGAATTGAAAAAAATCCCAGGCATTTTTCCAACTCCAGCATTGGGCATGTCACAGTGGGTACGAATCGATGACAGATTGTTCTCACAGCAACATGCAACCATTTCTTCGAGCGCGAAACAAGCGAGCCAACAAGGCCATCAACACCAAGAGCCATACGGGTACTATTCCATGGTCAAGCTAGAGACGAAGACATACCGCCAGTCGACCTGCTACAAATTCTTAATTAAAATGATATATTGCAATATGTTAACGATTCTATTTTCTCTCCCTATGCAAAGTAACAAAACGAAACAGTAATCACCTGTGAACATTTTTACGATTCAGGCTTGTTTGCCGATTTATCATTTTCTAAAAAGGCAGGCAGGCAAACAGCCATTATGCCGCCGGCCTAGACCCTGCCGCCACCGGCCCTAGTTTCGGCTTGGGCTGGATTTGGACGGACTCGAGTGGACCGACCGAAACGGCAAGTGAGATTTGAAATTTTGAAAAATTACCGACTTTTGTCTACTAAATGGATTTCGATATGGTTTCATCATCACATTCCATCTTTGCTTCGCCCATCGAATCCACTGAGTCTCCACTGAGCCGAGTCCCCACTGATTGACAGACATGTTTGTAATTCTATTTCATTTTCAAATTCGATTGCGGCTCTCTCATTTAATTCATGGTCGGCCCGTCGGCCGATCGACTGTTTGTTTCCTTAGATCGAACATGTTTGGTATGTTGATGTGAGATGCGACACCGTAGTCTAATTTGTCATGCTAATGATCCGTGAACATAGAATCGCTTATAACCCTACTCGTTCTCGAATAAATCAATTTCCCTTCAATTAAAAACCAACTGATATGCCAGTGCCATGCATTCTCGATGGACTGCGTGCGCTTTATAAATGAGGATTCATCGATTGGTTATGCATGCTGATCAACGACGGACGAGTAGAAATGGGTAAATGTACAGAACAACAAACAAACAGACTGGCGGACAAACAGACAGACGGACAGCGTGGAAAACAAACAAACTTTGACTGAACAATTATGTTGAGTTCGGGGCGTGAAAAATTGATTCTGAAGGGAACTAGCTTACTTGCGTTCACATGAGATAGTTGAGAAGGTCAATGTCTAAATTTAGTGAATGCGATTACACAACGCAGGGGGTAAGAGAACTAATCAAGGGAAAGAGTTCAAGTTGATCGAACAAAAGCGACAGGTGAGAAAATTTCGGGAATAGAAGCAGTTATATGAAACGCCTGCTGATTTCACTGTATAATAGGTAGCCGACTTCGATTGGACGATTTAAGGTGGGACAAACAATGACGGATAGCATAAAAACTGAAAAAAGGAGTTCATTTCATTTGATTTAATTTTTTCTAGCTTTTCAAAACTCAGTCTTTTATTGTAAGATCCGCTTTTCCTTCAGAAGGTCTTACAATTTTTTGAGAGATATCAATATTTCGAAGGTAACTTTCTCACTGCGAAGAGGGCAGATTACTTATATCTCGCTTCTAAAGGAAATATTGATTTTTGAATAAAACATTTCGAAAAAAAACAACTTGAGAGGAATTGTAGCTTGAATCCGCATCAAATCATGAATTTCCACCAGACTATTGAGTTTTGATGCGGAGGTGTGCTGAGAGCTCGCAGAGGAAATGCTTAGTAAAACTAGCGTCTTTTACATAGTTAGTTTATAAATTATTAATAAAAAGTTTATAAAAAGTTTTCTATCTTTCTGGTTATTTAGCATTCATCCTCGATTTGCGAAGATACCAACTTCTGCTTATCGAAAAATCTTGCAGCTGTTTCAATACACTCTAAAAAAAAAGTTTGAGTAGAACAATGGGTAGAGCACTAGTT
The DNA here is from genome assembly GCA_963978885.1 of Nemotelus pantherinus. Classification (NCBI taxonomy): domain Eukaryota; kingdom Metazoa; phylum Arthropoda; class Insecta; order Diptera; family Stratiomyidae; genus Nemotelus; species Nemotelus pantherinus. The sequence continues at coordinate 6,234,090 of OZ022263.1, forward strand.
CCGAGGGCATGTGACCAAAAATCAACCAGGTACTACACGCTGGGCTTTGAGTTGACCAATTTCTAGGTAGGAATCTGATTCAAATCAGTGGTGAGACCATAGTAATAGAACTTATCTTTCCACACTCGTCAATATTGATTGTGAATGATATGTCTATTGACTTCAGCCTCATACTAGCAACGTGTCAAAAAAGGACAGCTTTGGTTTTAGCGGGTTCTTCATACTCACGGATTGCGGGCCTTGCTATAAGTTCCTGGCATAATTCGTTTTTTTTATTTGGCAGACAAATTTATGGCATTTAATGTTGAGAAATGCTAGTCGATCGGGCCAATATTTGGCCACTCTCTCGAGAACTTCTTGCAAAATCTCACAAATGTTGGCTTGCAACTGATCAATCTTTTCTGGCTTATCCGCATAAACAAATGCCTCATGTGGCCCCACAGAAAATAATTCAATTGTGTGATATATCATGAGCGAGGTGGCCAATCGACCTTTCTATTTTTCGATAAAGTCCGGCCATCGAACATTTCCTTCAATTAATTGATTGATTGTATGCCATATTGCGCCATTGTGTTGAAAATAAAAGCCCTTCAAATTATGAGTAGCAGCATTTGGAAAAACCCAGTCGTCCAATATCTCACGTGGATTTTTGTGGATGCAAAGGTATTTCCAGTGTTCACTCTGTTCGCTCTAGGGCTCCAAATATGACGATATTGCTTGTTGACATACACGTCCAATCAAAAATGTGCCTCGTTACTCAAGATGATTTTGACGATTAAAATGAATGCGCAAGTTTCCTTATCTGACCCAATTTCGTGTCGAAAATCAATAACTTGAAGTGGTTGTCCAAACAAAGGTGAACCATGATAAATTTGTCAAACATTATTGAATAAAAAAAATTGAGGACTTGTTGTCAGATATCCCTATTGGTAAAATACATGCCCCAAAAACACTCTTCGCGATCTTCTCAATATGCCCTATTATAATGAATGTTTATAGCTGCATAATTTCCCTCTCCCAGCTAAATTTTACCTTGACAAAGACTTTCTGCTTAAAATCAGCCGTAGTGATCTAACTTCTTTTATAGTATCTTGGATGATCGAACGGCAACATGAGAGGTAAATTAGGTCCTCTGATTGTTTTCGAAGTACAATTTTCCAGTAAAGATACTTTTTTAAATTCTCCTGCTATCGCGTACACTCGGATTTTTCACTCAGTTTCTTCACTCGGTGTTCATCATCATTCTATAGCCTCCTTTAAAAGTTAGATGCGTAGCACAATATTTGCTTCTAATTATCATAGCTTCTCTTATCTACTTTTTAGGGCTTTTAATTGTATATGTTCATTTTTTATTTTTATCTTCTATCTCTATTTTTTTGGCTACCTTATTTGTAATTGGGCAGTTTGTCTATAAGCGGATTTTGGGGACTACTCTGGCAAATAAATACTATTGTAAAACTGTTATTACTCTATTTTGTAAGTACCGTTAAAACAATTTCCATTACAACTCTGGAAAATATGGAAAATTTCAAAACCAAAAGCGTTAGTTCATCAGGAAAAACATACAAGAGCACAGCAGAAATCCATCATAGTACCAGTGATTATACTCTTCTTTAGCCATTTTACTGAGGCAACTATCTGGTACCTTTACTAAACTGCGCAATCTCCTTGAAATTAAGAAATTAGTGGGACCACTCTTCTTTTTGTCAGCATGAGCTGGAGGACGAAATTTTTTCTATTTTCTGAGGAGCACATCCGAAAAAAATCGTTGAATCGGATACCCAGCCATTGCAAGTGTCATCCTATGAGGCAGTAGCTCGTGAGATACTTAGCAATTGCAAATAAAACCTTAGACACTGTCTAGTGTGACACACGTCCAAGGTGCCCCAAAACTGTCTAGCAATCGTTCAGGATGATTCTTCTACCAAGAACTGCTAAGCGTCATAAAGATGGCTAGTTTGAACAATAACATCGGTATACCTATAGAGAAGCGACATTAGACCTCCAACACCAAGTCAACAAGCCCTGTCAGTCCATCCACCACACAGTTACATTGTAGAATTCTATAGCCAGGTACCCAAATCAATTGCAATATTGAATGAAGTTAACTCTAGTTGACGGTCGGGCGAGCTCATTTGCCGTAACTTGTTCGTCGCTATAGCCACGAACGAGCTTCTAAGTTTTTCCAGGCCAGGATTGGGGACCAAAGCCTCGATATCACTTGAAATATGGGTAAGAGGAAGCTCTACGAAAGTACGGGGCATTAGTGAACTCATTCACCAGTAGCCTATAGTTCATTCAACATTCTACAACGAACAATAATTGATTTACTATAATTCCATTTTTATTATTTTGCCCTCGGCAAAGTGGCCTTAGTTTTCCCCTACACAAATCAATAAATTTTGGTACTTTTGCAAGGCGTTCGTCCGAAAATTGTGGTTTTTGTAAATTGTGGAAATTGTGGTTTCGTCCGAAAATTGTGGTTTTTGTGGTTTTTATTAATAATATTTTCAGTTTCAAGAGTGCCCGCTCAAAACCGCCGTCTCACTCTGAAAGTGTAGTCACCTTAATTCTCTTATGATTTTTTCCAAACGAGGGTTGCCACAAGCTCTGCCACAAGCTATCTTAATATAGGCTCAGAATCGGATTGACTCTAAGCAGGAGTCCGCCTCAACTAAATCTACAATAAGAACTTAGTGGCGACGAGGCTAAAACGTACTCTGAGACCTACCAAAGTAGGTTCCCATTGGAGAATTTATGTAACTGTTTTAGGTAAATCTTAGTTGTAATCATGGTTCCCTTCTTGTCTATAAATCAGCATAGACAACGTATATCGTCTCTACAGCTTATCAAAGCAGAAAATATTGATACGGGAAACTCGATCGTTTTGCAGAATAAACCTCCGAAGCCGAATCAAACTGGAATTGATTTTGCGGGATGTTTAACAATCTTTTTACTTTCAGAAGATGAAAATTTTGAATCAGTCGATAAGTTTCATTTTTTCCTTTAACTAAAGATGCAGGTCTTGAAATTGATAAATGCGAAACAATCGAAACTCGTAGAAACAACATGTTGTAAATAATTTAACAAACAAGTCTTATTAAACCAAGATCTAAACAAAACATTCCACGCTCTCTATCCATTATACTATCACGCTTCAAAAACATTCATCTAACATACATCTACCTACCTTGCCTATACGATATACAAATTACCAATTTAACTACATGCATATCAATTTGACTTTATTATCGTTATCGCGCCCCATCTATTGGCAGCATCCAAAAACATTTGTATGTATCTAGTAGGTACGTATAAGCGCTCCGAAAACAATTTCAGATAAAATCCCCAACTACAGAGAATAAGAGAACAATCATTATCTCTATTGTTCACGACACACCACACTCTGGATACAATCGTCGAATATCTTCTACAATAGGATCTCCGAAAAATTTCTTCAGATACAACGTGCGTGTCTAATATGTTTAATTGAATCTGACAAGAGAGTACGTATGCATAATAGTAGTTGCTCCCCTTCAAAAAGTATCTGTTTGTATGATTGAGCACGTTTGAAATTTCTATCTTGAAAGTGGTTGAATTTGAAGATTTGTGCATACAAATCGGTAGTATCTTCAGTGCTGATTTGGGATACAGATAAATGTATGCATGATATCTAGAGGAATTACACGAATAGTGTCGGGAGCAATTGTAATGATATGAAATTTGATTACTAGTGTGTTCGACACTTTATCAAAAATGGGTTCGTTATTCGGAATTTTGAAAGATTTGAAATCAATTAGCATGGACCCATGCATAATGTGGTCCTTTCTAGGTACAACTTTATTAACTGCTGCAGTTGACAAATCTCACATACGAAAACAAGTGCTCTACGATCCACACAATTAGGAATGTGTACATTTTGGACGCAAGCAATTCGTTCATAGATTATGAAACAAAGTAATATTTTTATCAATGTTGTAAATGGTATTGTGTATCATATTCGAAAAAAAAAATGAATGAGATGTGAGACTGAAAATTAAAACAAGTGATTATTTAAAATAATTTGTTCTGCGTTACTGACAGAAGTACTGGCAGATTTAATATTTTCAACCGCTGAAATATACGATGAGTTAAGATTCTTTTGGCCTAATTTTTGGAATGATGAGCAAGAACTGCAATGTATTTTTCATTGCGGTTTTTGATTTCTTCTGCAATCGTTTCAATTTGTAGGTATTCGTATAGACAAGCGTTGTAAAAGTAACACGGAGCCTTGCTGAATGATGGTTATGGTTTTTTTATGGAGGAGATGCTTCCCAAAATTGTAAGCGTCAGTCCCATTCGACTTCCAAACAGATTTATAGATAAGAACTTTGGAGACGAGTGAGAGTGCTGACTTGCTAAAGAGCATGCATTTGAAGCTGATGAGTTTAAGCTCCAACTGCTGATTTTCAGCTTCAATGTGGCGGTTTTAGGTGAGTCTCCTGTCAAAATGCATTCTGAGGTATTTGACTTCGTTACTTTCAGTTATTGGTTGCCTGAGATGTGAGCTTACAAGATTCGGGACACTATTTTTGGAGCTGAGTTGGTGCATAAAGTAGCAATATCATTTACAAAATTTGTTGGGGTTGTTACGTCATTTACTGGAAGATAAAATATAAATGTTTTACAAAGTACAGGCCCTAAAACACTTCTTTGCACAGCTTCAACATGATGCTTTGGAGTTTTGAGACTTGTATGAATGGGTCGCAGGAATGGATCTTTGAAGCAAAAACTTGAATTTGTAGATCCGCTCTTGGTGCCAGACTTTGTCAGTCTTGACTAGCATCTAGAAAAACTCCTATACATTACTTTTAATCTTCGAGTGCTCTTTTGATGTCTGACATAATCCTATGATTTTTTTTGAGTATTACTATGTTGTCTTCGGAAGCTAAATTGTTACTGAAGAATCTGGCTCGTATTCTCCAGTTTGGAAGTATTTTGCATAAAAAAAACAGTTCCAGCTTCTTGAGGACACTGAGCAGCAGACTAATAGGTTTAGGGATAATTATTACCACGGATAGTTTTCCATGTATCTGGAAATTGTCAGATTATCCGATAGCAATCAATTATCTGAATTATCCGATAGCAATGAAGAGATACGAAAGCTAAGTGTATACGATATCAATATTAATATTAATAAAAAAATAAAAATAATAATATTTTGAGCTTCATTAACCGAAGCTTCAATAGGCTGTGTACCATAGATATGAAATCTAGAAGGTAGATTTTGTGTTATCGCATTAAGATATGCAAAGATTTATATCTTTAAAATATTTATTAAAATATATTTTATATATTTATATTTATAAATATATAAAATTTATATATTTATTTAATCTTTTGGTGAAGCTTTCATTGTCAGTTCTCGATAGGGCTTCCCTGATGGTAGATTTGTTGATGGGAGTCAGATTCTCCAAAAATGACTGCAGTTACAACTCACTGTGTTTTGTTAGTGCTACCTTGATTTTTTGCCAATTGTAATAGAGCTTTTGTTTCAGGCGATCTTTGCCGCTGCCATTCTCTCCGAGCCCGTTTTTTTTCCTGGACTGGAATTCGAATCGATGAACATTGATTAAGTCACCATCCGCAACGATGTTTGTGCTTTGGCTTTTGATGCTGCGTTAGAACTTGCCTCCATGACAATGATTTTGAAAAAATAAATTGTGGAATTGCTGTCTTCTGCCGAATCAAGCGATAAGTTTAAGAAGATTGAGTTGTGGAGATGTGTCCTCAAAAGGACCCAGTTGATTTTACTATATAATGTGCATTTATGCGTAGCAAAGCAAGGTTTCATATCCACAGAGATAATGACATGAGAGTGGTCTCACGAGCAGTCAAAAACTGCTTCCTCGAATGCCGCGCAAAGACATATTCCCTTTGAAATATCTAAGTCAAGGAAGTTCAATAGTTTGTTAATGTCCTGCTGGTCAGTTGGTATATGTCTCAAACCGCAAGTTTGGAGACTTTTGCAAAGCACCTTACCTCTACTAGAAATAAGTTGAGAGCCTCAATCGTATGTTTAGCATTGAAGTCACGTGCTAAAACGACCTTTTTCTCTAGAGATGAGAAAAATAAACAAAGACAGAGAGAAAAACTGCAATGAATTTGTTTTCCAACGATGTTGTGTTTTGGCGAGTAGTAAATAGATGAAATAACAAACTTTACAGCACCGCTGAATTCGATATAGGATAGATCAGTCAGACCTGAGAAGAATGGCGCTCTAAGAGATGCCATTCTTTTCTTCACGACAGCCGGACCCTGGAGCATGAGATGGAGAATGAATTCTTTATCCTCTGAATCACAGCTCTGACAGAAAGCCCTATCCCTCCTAACTGATCCGCCCTATCAGGCAAGGATCTGTGAGAACGGCTAAACGGAGAACACTCCGGGTTGAACTCAACCACAACCTGGTGCGACGTACATTCACGGAGGCCCAGGATTGTCTTGCGATCGCACAGGATGATTTTTCAGCCTATGACGTCTTCGCTGACTGGAGGTATTGTTGCCCAGCAGCTAGTTTGCCCGATGACATCGGTGTAAAAAAGTAAAGTAATCGCACGACAATCCTTGTTGGGTCTAGGGGTTGAAGTTGGTAGAGAGCTTCATCACAAATTTACAACCAATGTGAATACGAGTGTGGAGTGATTAGTTCTACGACTCTCTTTACTCTTGATTCACTCAAGTACCTATTTAGAGCTGGATGAACTCAAAGCTCGGTGAGCAGTCCCTCTTCCAAGCCTGGATTCGAATCAAGGACCCCACACACAAGAAGCTAATTCTTTACCAACTAGAGTACTCTAGCTTAACTAACATCGATGTACCTATAGAGAAGAGACATGAGCAACGTGCCAAGCCTTGTCAGGGTCGCATAGTTGCTCCAAACGCCTCTACATCCAGGTACCCGAATTGATTGAACTGCCGAATGTTTTGTATTCTATTTCAAAAATTCACTGCATTCAACAATAATTCAACAACAAGCGAATGTATAGGCTCTTGGCTACCTGGGAAAAATTTGATTACATCTCCACCATCTCCACTTGAAAGGACTGAAATGGTCCAGTAGACGACAGGACAGCCTAAGAGTATATATTGCTGCTAACTTTGTTGTTCAGTTTTGAGCCATCGATATATGTAATCATTCTCAAGGATAATACTATCACCCCATTCATCTTTACCAGGGAAACGAGTTGAAAACTTAAAATTCAAAGGTGTCTGGAGTTATGAAGTCAACGACCGCTAGCGCGGAAGCTTGCTCAAGCAAGATTCTAGCATGACCAAGGTTAGTTTTCTCCAGTCCATGCTCAGATGCAGAGCTATCTCATTGCAGCTAGGTTAGCTTCCTGCAAGATTATTAGATTGGTGGGAAACCAATGATACAGCGTAAAAACCACCTTAATGGATGCGGTTCAGGAAGCTCTTGTCACCAGAAGTGCAGCCAATCTGCGCACTTTTTCAAGCCTTTGTTGCTAGATGGCTTCTAGAGAAACCTGTCACCAAAACGCGACCCTAGACAATAATTAGTATCGAATTAACAACCACAAAGCGTTGCTGCAGACCCAAACTCGTCCTTTTAACTCTTGTGCAGCGGTAAAGTGCACCATAAGCCTTCCGTACTCCTGTTGCTAAGTTGTCATTCCATAAAAGGTATTATTACCTTAAATATTTAACCCTTGGGCTCCGGTCAAGTGAGATTTCGGTTAATTTCAGTAAGTCTAAATGGGGAACTTTGTACTTTCTTGTAAATAGTACTAGCTCCGTTTTGCTGAGGTTCACATTCAAGTCGCATTTCCGCCTCCAACGTGGTAGAACATGCAGTTCAATTTCGAAGAGTAGATACGGCTTTTAAATCTTGTTCAAAATATTTATAATGGATTTTACCCTGATGCCAAGAACATTTAGTTCTATCATCATCTCGTCGGCATCCATATCAGGTTCAATCATTTTGACTGACAGCCTTTTTTAGATGTCACGTATAGTACTGACAACGTGAAGCATTAAACACTTTAGATACCTTCTTGAAAAAAAATTTTGAGACGTTTCCACCTTTTAGGGAGTTCGCGTGGAAGTAAATTTTCTCTGCTACTAAAATTAACAAGTTGATCCAACTGTTGATTTGTTTTTCCCTCAGAAATATTGGTGAAAGCTTTTTTTGCTTTTGTGACTGAACGATTTCGGCGTCGTTTAGTCAGCCAGCCGTTCGAGTAATTTTTACTGGTTAATACTTGCTGCACGTTTTGTCTCTATCAAAGACGAAATCAAACGTGGATTATGTCTCAGATATATACGTTATTTTTCAGTTCTGGAAAAGCTACCAATCAGATGGTACTTTATAATGGAAAAATAGTTTTTTTGTTTATTCAGGTTTGCTTTGAAAATTACTATTATATACAATACTATACATTACTATAAAATGAAAAGCAATAAATTTTTTCAATAAAACTGAGTATCCATTTAAACACGTTATACAAATTTTATCAGTTTCTTGCGAACAAATCAGCCTGAGAGTGATGAAAACTGAGAGATAAGATGCATGAGAAAGACAAATCGAATTAATCAGCTCGAAGCTACTTAAAAAGAGTTAGCCGTCGTCGAATATTTCATTGTTGCCGTTCTAAGTCTTAAAATGTTGCAATGCTAGAATATTTCCCACAGATGAAACCTTACTTATGCCATCAGCAACCATATCTATCGAAACATTCCGTGCAATTTTCAATTTGCCGATCGACCAAACCAACAATTATCTACCCTACTCGCTACGTAGACCTTCTAAATTTCACTTACCTGCAAAAAATAGTCGTGGCATCTCTTTTGGATCCTCATCAGATGATCCGTCTGCTGATGGTGGTGTCACGGGTGATGCTAACAAATCATAGTCGCTGCCAGACGACCCCACTGATACAAAACTGTACGAGCCTCGTGCCCATGGGTCAGCACGCCATCTAAGTGAAAAGAAAGCATCCGAAAGCGTTAGAACAAGAATACATATTGTGGTGGGTATGTCGGTACAAGAAAACGATAAATTTCAAGTTCAGTAAGGCAGAGACAACACGATCCTCACGGGTAACATCTAAGCACATTTTGAGTAGGTACGCTGCTATCTATCTTGAAAATCTCTGAGAGGCTGGGTTCTGCATTAGCAGATAATTAGAGGTCATTTGTTATCGGGCGAAGTAGAAGACAAAAAACTACAACCATGTAATAAACAACGCAAATGTGAAGAAGACAACTCGGTATCTTTCATTAGATCAGATCGCACTGTGCTGGTACCTACCTCGTAACTACCGTCTCCTTCGGCTGAGGTACTGAAGCGTTGCCGAAAATTCCCTTGAGAACTGCAATGCAACGACCGACTATCACATCGTCCGAAACATTTTCCATGATCGCAGCTGACTGTCCAGCGACCAGTGCTAATAATACCGGTGACTGATAGATGCTCCAAAACAGAAACAGTTCACCTGAAACAGCAAAAGAAAAAAACTATTTTAGAAAAATAGAAAAATACCTACAGCACGCTAGTCGGGAGAAAAACTTAGACTTACCAATTTGGTATGGCTTGGTTGTAATTCAATGCCAACTGACGTGACATTGAAACCACCCACCCGAAAAGCCCATAAACGTAAGCATGTTTATATAACATAGTTTAACACAAAACAAACAGAACTCCTGGTGATAATTTTACAACCTCTCAACTGTAGTAAAACTATTGCCCATAAAATATATTTCTGTGCACTTTGGTCTGATTCCTAATCAACGTGCGGTGACTCCTCATCGTTTCACCCTATGGCCGCCCTTCCCAACTGTTTCCTATTTTTGATGCTTATCAATAGCTCGTTCTACCTTTCTCTCTCGGTATCTCGAAAATTAATTCCTGAATTTTATGGCCGATACGAGAGCTCATTCCGGCACTTTATTACCTAGTCGACGTCCGTTCAGTGGCCCCGATCTAAATTAGTTCGCCAGGAGAATTGATTTTCAATTAAATTCTTTCCTTCTTTTGCCATCATTTGTCCTCTCCGCTCTTCCATATGCTGATAAAATAGTTAATGAACATCACAAACGGAATGTGCTTGGCTAGAGTTGGAAGAACTGGAGGCTCACGAACATGGCGCTTGCAGACTCACAGCCGAGAGACGAACAGCATTACATCAGCAGCGCCGTAGATAGTTAACTGCGTTTTCATCACCTCAATCTCAGATAACATCCTATAATAAATTCTCATAAAACAGTTTAACGCTATTTTCGATATTCAGAAATTGCTCCCCACAGATAGAGACGTCGTAAAACATCATGGAAATCTCCCGTCTTCACACCTAGAATCGACATCCGAGGGAGCAGGCATGTGACTATTCTCTCGTCGCATTTGACATAGCACTACTAATATTTCGAAAAGATATAAAAAATATTTTCATATGTGCACAAACAAATCTGATTTCACACGAACGCATCTTATATTTTCGCATTCAATCAATTGTGAGATCCAAGTCCGCAAGTGGTACGAATTCTTTCTTGGTCTCCACTGCTCCCTCACGATCCAGCTCCATGTCTCTCAATCGTCGTCATCTTCGTGGGTGCAGATAAGATGAATATTGTGTTATTCAATTCGCAGAATGAAATTAATTGTCGGCACATAAGTATCTTTTGTGTTACGGGGCGATACATCGAAAATCTTTTTCACACTCTCGATTGAGTATGGCGTTTATTTTTCTGTTTAGTGCTTTTATGTGAAATTGTGAGAAATTTTATGGATGTATTTTGTGTCTTTTTTTTGAAAAAAGACGGATATTGACATTCTGACAAATGCGTTTTATAATACAATTTATTGTCACTACGGGACTGGAAATTGCTTTTTTGATTTTTCAATTTATATGCATATAAGAGTAGAGTTTGTAATGTTGCAAATGGAATATATGTGCATGAGTCATATTGTAGATGAAGTAGTTTTGACCATTTGCTAAGTGCTTTGATAGTATGGAATTTAAAATTTAGTTACAGTAGATTTTTGTTCGTTTTAGGGATAGATTTAAAAATTCAAAAACAGAATACAAATAATCTGCGTCATATTTTTTTGTCAAAGCATTCCCTAACGGAGCCACAAAATTCAGCTTTTCGCTGAGTTCTTTTCAGAAGAACCTAGAGATGAATTTGAATCATCCAAGGATTGAGTATGGTTGAAAGATGTAGGGAGGATTTTTTTTTTTTTGACGAGCACACTTACTTAATATGCAGACAAATAAAAGCTGAGATCCACATTAAATATTGCAAATAAGCAACCTAAGACGAGGAGCGAGAGTTTGTGAAGAAAATAAGTTCATATATAATGGATCGATGAGATCAATCTTTGGATCAATGTGATCAATCCTTAGGACCTAGAGATGGGATAAAGGACTCAATTTGGTTTGTCGATACAGTTTGACTCACTCAATAGGATGAGTCAAATAGTGTCAGTCAATTAATTGTACCATTCAGCCTTTGACTGAAGCATTATATAGATATGGTACAGGATTACATTTCGGGTCTTAATTTAAAGAAAATTATGAATAAATGGAGAAAATAGAAACAACGATGAACAAACACAAAAACAACAAAAATTGTATGTCTAGAAAATAATTTCTGAAAAACTAGCATTTAAAAATAATAGTTTTGACTTTTTCTGTGAAGTAAGCCTTTGAGCAGATAGCCACTCTTCGAACGTATCCTCTTACAGGAAGTGTTTCTAAAAAAAAAAGAGGATAAATTTGTTTTTTTTTAGCGCACTAGATAAGCTAATCTACTCTTTTTGTGCATTTATTTTTCCAATCACAGTCGTTTCTACAACAACGATGACTTATAGATGTCTTACGACGCACACCCTTTTAACAAAGTTTTTCCGAAGAAATGATGGCTTTGCAATTAGTTACTGCTACTAAAGAAACTAATGGGAGATTTATTTTGCTAGCAGCATCACACACAAGTTGTTATGCACTGCATTAAGCGTAGCCGCTTCCAAAAAGCTTCAACTTAAATTATGGGTCCAAATAAACAGTGCGTGAATACAAACCATTACCTTAACATGTATTTTTTGTCGATAACTTCATTAAATTTCATAATAATTTTATGACTGCGTCAGAAGCTATCACAATACGGAAATAAAACAAAATATTTTCTTACTTTTAAGCACTTCATCACCACATAGGGTTAAATATTTCCAAAACGTTATCGTTATCTTTTGCAGCCCCCAGTTCCCACCATAATCGACCGCAACCTTTGTTGAGCGGTATGCTCGTGCCGAGTTGAATTACTTACAGATACGTTTTACACTTTACGCAATTCAAACCAGAATCGAACACAACTATCTACTGCAGTTTAGTAAGGCGCTCCGAGACGAAACTCATCACGCAAACTCGTTCTTGTGCGTACAAAAAAGTTTCGGCCAAAGACAACAAGTTCATAATCACATCAATAGATTGAATCATTTTGTGTCATCAATTGTTGACGGTCAACACATGATAACAATAAAACAAGAAATGCTTGTGAGCCAGTTCGCTCAGAATAGAGTGTGTCGAAAAACGTGTTGGGCACTAATGATTGACTCATTTTGATTGCGTTACTCAAGCGCTGCCCATTTCTACTTGAAACATTGCCTGCGTCGTGCTGTTGTGACCCTGACGAGATTTTTGTTGAAGCTACTGTGTTCGTGCTCCTTGTAAAACTTTTATTTTTTAAATTTTTTTAAAAAAAACTAAACATATTTTACAGACTATAAACATATTTTGCAGACAAATAAGCATTCAAACTTCAGCTTATTATCTTCTCTGCCGCGTTTTTTTACACTTCCCCATCTGTCACGTATTTTTGAAAATACATGATGCTTGATAGAGAAAGACAACCTTAAGTAGGCACGACGGCATGGGAATTACTGGCCATTGCATTGATGATTCGGCGCGTGTTAATATTCACTTTTTGTGGACTTTTGCTATTAGGCCTATCTCTGGTTGCAACAATGCACAGTTTATAGAGCTTCACCCTGACTTTGCTGTCGTAGGCGGCATTAATGTTTTTAAATAAATGATGAAACATAGTTTTAAGTTCCAAACATTTTTCCATCGCCTGACTAAGATAATAAATCTAACCCATGGTTCATTTGCCTGGGATGAAGCCTCATGGATATTGCCCGATGAAGACTTCAACGTAAGCGGCATTCTGTTATGGTAGGTTATCGTAGGTATTCGACAATGTTGTACCCCGTTAATTGTGGCACGTTTTGAGATTTCTTTTATTTTGTATGAAGTATTTATATAGATGACGAAAGTCATGCCAGTCTCGTCGCATCTTTTCATCCTCCCTTGCGTCCATTATAATTTTTCTGTAGTCACAGCCCTCCATATTCGATCGGCTCAGCTGACATTTCGTCGACTTCTGGGGCTTTGTTGGGTATCAGCCGACCTATGACTTTTTTACATCTTCCATACTTGGTGGTGGCGGCGGAATAGGGTCTTCGTAGATGGGTGACAGCTCCAATTCTTCTGTTCTCACTTAATATCTTCCAGAACCAGCGAACAGGCTCGCCTTCCAGTCGTTACAGTATATGGTGTGCTCTGCATGATATGTTAAAATATTTGGTAAAACATCCGCGGCTGATGCGGACCTCGCTATTTTATTCTACATCGCAGAGTAAGTGTTAATCACAGGCTACTATCGTCTGCCTGTGAAGTTTTTCCTCGTTCAATGAGTTTTTTATATTCGTCCTCGAATGCACGTGCTTTGTAAGACAAAGCAACATTCTTACGTTTAGTCGCTAGTTTGCATTCACCATCAAACCAGTCGCTCTGATCTCTGCGACTGCTGCGTAAAATTGAGTCAGTAGTACTAATGACAATGATCTTAAGGCGTGAACATTTCTCACCTCTCTCCAGCATTCTGGTCCCAGGATTTACTCACCCTCCATTTAACTTCTTGTGGGGGAGGTCCTAACGCGATACAAAAGGTGTTACAGGTATTTGCAGCATGCAGCATGGATTTATTAGACCTATGTAAGACAGTCCGCGGTCAGAAATTCATACCAACAAGTTGATGGTTCGTATCTATCTTGAGGCCCCGGTGTAATCGCACCGCCATCAGGCTGGAGTATTGGTGGCGGTCGATCAACAAATGGTCTATTTGGTTGCGATAAGCTCCACCAGCTGATACTTAAGTGACGTTATGGATAACCTTATACGAGAACTTGCTACATATAACGAGCAAGTTTTCGATGGTTTCAGTTTTATGATACCAAGTCCATTGTCATTAGTTCTCGCATGCAAACTTTGGACACCTACATAGCTATTGCCTTTTTCGTTTACCATCTCCAAGGATGATTTTGACATCATACCTTTGGCAGGCTTTGAGGGCCCGCATTGTTCGTAATATGTTTCATTTTCGTCATCACAAACTTATCCGTTGACTTTCTAATGCTGATGACTCTGATGATTACGAATTCACCTAGCACGCAAAAGGTGCATAGCCTTTTATTAAGATGGCTAAAGCCTGTGATGGGAGGCTTCATTTTTTTCACCTTACTAGGAAACCTACCCAGAGTGAACTGGTGTTGAACTGGTGTGATGACAGCTTCAATTCTAGAATTGCTGAATGATATTATTAACGAAGAAGCAAAAAGAATGTTACTAGTTTCGCCAAATATATGGGAAACATTGCCAAAAAGGCATCAGCACACACAGTATTTGAGGACTATATTACATGCTCTTTAGACGGAATACTTTTTCAGGTTTCATGAAAAACACGTTCATTACGTATGGACACTATTTGCTATAAAATATTAAGGTTGACTTTACCTTCCGGGAGAAACGACTTGCTTTAAAACCACATATTTCATGAATCGATGCGAAATGTACACAAAGACAATAGGAATTGCATTCATGAAAAACTGAGATCATTATTATTAAATTTCAATTCATTTTGGTATCTGCGAAATTCGAACTAATGATATCAAAAATATAAAGCCGCCGAATTTCTGGAACGTGAGAAACAAATGATTTGCATAAACTCAATATCATACCCGATTAATCAAAAGTCTTCATAGTCAATGCGAAGCATCATATTTCCGCATTTATAATGACCTATAACACATATCCCACGCAAGTTCATCATGCTCATCGAAAATACTAGAGGAGTACGTTCTATTCCATCCAAAGACAAAATGCTCATATTTTCTACATTATTCTTCGCCTAACAAGTACCGTTTTCAAAATCTCAAAGAAAGCTCAACTAGAAATCGCTCCGCTTCCCACAATCATGATAATAATCACATCAGTACATCCACAATTATTTAACTCAGCTATAAGTAACTCTATACGTCAATACACATATTCAAAGAAACGCTGTCCATCTTTGTCATACTGCTCTGCAACATGTCTTTTGATTACTGTTAGTTCGTCAATCATGTTGAATGTTACTGTCCAGCATCCCCATGTACCCTTGCATGCATCGTGTGTTATAGGCAAAGCGTGATTTTTGCGAATCCATCGTCCAATTCAACGATAGGACATTGTAAACAATATTCATCTTGCTAGTAGATAAATTTTGAAAAGAGAGATCGATTTCTGGAAAGGCAGGTTAAGGGCAGAATGTAGCCTATGACACTGGAGAAAAAGTACTAAATGCTTTCGATCAGGAGAATTTACGAGAAAAGAACAGCGAGTTCGATTTGATTGGATCGATGGCAAATTTGAAATGTTTAGTTATGTAAACCATGAGGGTTGGTGCATGCGAAGCAACAAAAATGCTAATTTTAAATAAGTGGTTGATATGGTAGATGGTTTTTGATATGAAATATTTTCAAATGCAGCTCATGGATGCGCTATTTAATTATGTTGGGGCTAGATGTAAAACCTAGGTTAAGATTTAGGTCTAGTTAGGTTAAGCTAATTATAATTAGGTATTGGTTAGGTCTTAATTGTAGTGTAAGGTAGTTTTTAAGCCAAAAATTGACCAGTACTTTTACAGGCTGGGTAGTATTATTAGTGTGTAAGATATAAACTGTTCATGAAAGTAAAAAATATATTCAAAAACGATAAGAGCCAGCAGGCCAAAATAGTATAGCCGCTAGATGTTAAGTAAAGAATGTACAATTAAAACAAAATAAAAAAATCTTGAATTATTCGATATGAAGTGTGTTGTGTGTGTAAAATGTATCCCAAACAGACCTAGAAGCAAAAACAACAAAACCCATCACCGTCCCTGCCACACTTTTATCAGGTTCCGAACGCAGAATATATGAACTATCCATTCTTCAACATGCAGGAGCAAATTCAAGCTACGAGGTAATAATGGTTAAGTTATAGAGGCGAAAATAGGGATGACATATTTTCTGATAGATTGGAACGGGAATGGAAGGTAGCAGCTATCAAAATCCACACTTACTCTTTTGAGTTCGCGGCAATGTCTGTATATAATCACTTTACCTTACTTGTAGTCAGCTAAGATCCTTTTAAACTCTTTGACTGAAAGAGTTCAGTCTTGACAGGCGACTATCGGGACTGAACTCTTTAAGAGCAGAAACCATTCCGAGCAGGAACTATACTGAAAAAGTTTTTCCAAAACAAACAGGTAAGCACATACCTTACAAGTGAGTGTACTAACTTCGTGATCACCAACAAAGTTTCGAATTCAATTTCCAGCACAATGGGCGGTCCTAAGTCCAGCCTCTTGTTTTTTAGACAACTTACTTATACGATCCTCTCCTATACAAGAAGACAACCAATTGGCACGCTTCCCGTTGACATAATGACTAACGGAACTCTCTACTTACCCAGATCTCACTAAGCCTTGTGGTCAACCAGCAATATCAATTAAGCGGTAGAAACTCTATCAAGAAAAATAGTCCAGTTGACAAAATTCACCATTGAAACTCCAATTGAGGGTTATAATCCGTGCAAACTCCCAAGAGGCACACAAAAGCTCATGTAAAACCTAGCGAAACCAGTTGTGAAGCAAAGGTAAGCGCACAGATGACCCTAGCATAATAGGGCAAGCGAACCAGCTGACAAATCGCATCAGCTGCCAGATCTCATTGTTTGGGAACGAATGGTGAGAAAGCTTTTTACAAACCGGGAGATAATAATTTTCCGCGATTGAGAAATTAGTTTAGAGAAAAAAATAAATCTGAAGCTTTTACAACAATCCAGATCCAACCTAACAGCACTTTTAGTGACAATCATACATACTCGAATCTGCAAGCAGTAGGATCTGAAAGTATCAGTACAAAGAAGAGAAAATTTGACAGCACTGCCTGTGCGGAGCAATTTACTACCTTCTGAGTAATTGAAGAAAAGTGGAGAAGAAAACGCATCGCTGGTCGTGGTGACTGATGACTCTACGTAGACCCCCGACTACTTTGGAAATTGCCAAAAAGTGCAGGACATGATTCAAATCTGTCGCCAGTTTCAACAGAATGCATCTGCTTTGGGTATCGAGGTTCTGTGATGATGACGGGAAATGAAACTACTGACGCCATTGCGAAGTAGGGTTTGAGGCTTCCACTAAGGGCCCTGAACACTCTTTGGGTGTGCCGATCGCATATGCATATGCCATTTTTCGAAAGTGGGTAGTTGATATTCATAAAGATAAGTGGATGACTTCTGACGTGGCCAGGCACACTAAGATCTTCCCTTAAGAAACTAACCATACGACTGCGGGAGTCCTACTCAACAAGAGCCGAAAAGTTTACAGAGTCATGACCGGCATATTGACTGGACACAACTGTCTGGGAGGACATATGTAGCGAATAGTTGTTGCACAGGATGACCTCTGTTCATCCTGCCTAGAAGAGGCTGATTTTGTGGAGTATTTCCTCTGTAAATGCCCAGCATTTGCGCGTCTCAGATATGCCTCTTAGTAGGTATGAGTACAATGTGTCTTTTGGTCTGAGAGCTTAGAGGTGCCAGGCGCCTTTTCCCAACCAGTATACAACACACACCGACAATAAGCCATTTTCAGTTGAGGAATAACCATAGTTTTGAAATGCAAGTGAAGTACTTGAACATTCGCCCCGAAGAAGAAATCAAACATGGCTGCAATTAGCTCCATATTACCAAAGTTCTAAATTAGACATAAAATGAAAAAGAGATGCAAACTGCCGTCAAAAAATCGATATCTGTCAAGAAATTAAAATATATACATATAGCACCTACAGGAAATAAAAGCTTCTAAATTAAAATCTTTGGCATGCTGGAGTTCTTCCAACCTTCTTAAATATGAGCACTGGTAACTTTTTAAATGCAGATCGTTATTAGCTACAGTGTTTTGCACAATGTTAGCTTTCTTCTTAATATTTAACAGCGCTCCTTTGATGAACACTAGTTGGTGGACCTCACTCACGTGGCGGCGCAGAAACTGAAGGATATCCTATTCGTCCAATTCAAAACAAGTCGAAGGACTTGAGTGACCGTTTGGACTGTAATTGGCCAATAGGCTTTTGTGTGAAAGTGTTTCAGCCAAGGGAAAATTATCCAAGGATATGAACGATACTATAGTAATAAATTGAATGTTGCATTACTAGTGTTTACAAGTGTTTTCTGAAACATAGAGCTCTCAAGCATTGGACAGAACAAATCGGAAATAAAATTGGATTCCGTTCCACTTTTTACCGATTTTAAATATTTTTCGAATTTATTGGGAACTCCTTTCAAGTAATCTTAAACATGAGATATAATGAATTTAACCTCCACTTCCATCAATAAATGAATGCAACTGAGTTGATTCAAATTAATAAGACTATTTCAGGTTAATTACTAGCAATCACAATGACAAATAAACATATGTATAAACATAATACATATGAACAAATATAAGATTGTTTTAGCATTTTATTCACAAATACTTTTTCTACA
Source organism: Nemotelus pantherinus (assembly GCA_963978885.1). Taxonomy (NCBI): domain Eukaryota; kingdom Metazoa; phylum Arthropoda; class Insecta; order Diptera; family Stratiomyidae; genus Nemotelus; species Nemotelus pantherinus. Next base: position 6,252,992 of record OZ022263.1, read on the forward strand.
GTCATATCTTAAACGTCACTCCAACTATCAGTTTGGTTTTTTTAAAATAGTCCAGCTAATCTAAGCATACCCAATCCCTTAGAATTACATCCTCACTGCAGTCCCTTTCGATGAAACAGTGCTAAACGTTATCATGCTCCATACTTGCTCCGGTGGGGACATTTATCATTCGAATGGACATTTAGAAATTGGCTAGGTGAACGTGAAATTACGATATGAAGCAAAAGCATTGAGACGACGGTCTGCAACAGCGTGTCTAACCTCACAAGTTATCGAATTTAAATTCCCGGCATCGCCGATAACAATAACAACGACACAATCCATCGGTAAGCACAAGGTCGTATTGGGGGCTCTTCTTCCTTTGCTGTGCTTCTGACGAAGATGTTTTCCGCGGGAACCACGTCGTCGACTTCACCACTGCTACTAACAAGGCAACAACACGATGCTCAGCTTGTTGCCCGCATATGGTGGACGAAAGACTCAAACATTGGATGATGATGATTATACTACATGTACACGAGACGCTCTACCTGCTTGCCCCTTCACGTTTTTTGCTGACTTTATACCTTATCGAACATAAATTATACGTCATGTCAAATAACTACATATTGTATGAAAATTGACGACCAGCAGTATGAAATTTAAAGAATAAATCGAATGCGAAAGAACGTAAACAAAACATTTGCGCCAGATGAACCAAGCGAGATGTTAGAATATGCTGCTTGCTCCCTTTGCCCTTTAAGCATATGCACAAAGCGGGCGCATCACATCTCTTTTTCATCTCGAGACTTGGTCTTTGATCCAATCTTCAAAGTGGTTCTTTCGATTCGAGTAACGTGCGAATTTGAGAAAGGTATCGACGATATAAATTTATTGCATTATTTAGTCATTGGCAATATACGGCCTGGCTCGATCTGGCGATCGTGGTCGGAGGACGTGAAAGGGAATTCGCACCTTGTTAGCGAATTTCGATTTATTTCCTTGATAGCTTAAGAGACTTCTGATACTCCCACAAGCGACTTGAGGATATCAATGTTCGAATTTTCGTGATATTGGAATGGATTGCTTTGTTTCGCGAAGAGGTGAATACATAGGCAGTATGATGAAAGACTCATTGCCAGTAGGTATTTTCTTTACACATAATTCTGATATCGCTTCAAGCTGGCAGCACCTTACGCGAGAAATCCTGTAATCATCATAACCACTCCACAAATCAATATTTTAATTTTTCACTTTAAAGTCTTTCGGTTCGCAAACATCCACTTTATTGGATATGTCAAGTCCGAAACGAATTATGATTTTAGATTGGCTGACCACCATTATAACCTAGCACATCGATATATGCTAATGAAAAATTCTCATTTTGCACAGCTATTCGAATCCAAGCGGACGATCACTTCAGATGCAATTTACATGCAACAAAATAGATACGCGTGCATATTTTTCGTAACTCATGACATTTTCATCTACTCGTCCGAACCAACGTTAATGCCTGAAATTCGTTGGAAAAGCGTAATGGTATGAGTATAAGGTCCAATGGACTCTGGCATTGACGCCTCTTTCAGGTTGACCGTTTATTCGTTCGCTATGACGATGACATAAAATTTCGCACAACGATATGATGGCGTCTTCACGGACCATTTTATTATACGGTTGTTTAGTTTAAAAGACTTGTCTTGTACTAAGTTTAGAAATAGCCATAATAAATATTCCGATGATTGCAGATATGGCTAGTTAAGGTCCAAGAGAGAGTAAGAGGGGTAAGGTTTGAAAGAATTTTGAAAATTAAGTTGATTGTCTGATAAAAGTATGGACCGTGTAAGATGATCAGACTATCTTGAGCGCAGCTGGTCGTAAAAATTATAAAATACGGTTTAGGTACTAGCGTTTGGATTGAAAATTGTTGTAATCAAAAAGCAATTATGCTCGGCCTAGGAACACCACTGTTTTTTGATATTCAGAAAAGACGTGGCCATGATTTTATGCTATATTCTTTAAAACGAGTAGGTTTTTCTGTTATTTTTAAACTTTAATGCATAAAACGCCCACACAGCTTATTTGACAAATCGCAGTCCGGTTTGAGTTTGTTTGGTAAAAAAGCTTAATAAGTCAATAATATCAAACATTTGACTTTACGTAATCACTCTGAAGAAAACTTTTAGTATGCGTTCAAACGAAGTAGGCAACCATAATATGTATGCATGGCTCTTGTAAGAAAAATATGATATTGCATCAAGATGTCTCCAATTATATGCCATAAATCATTATTCTGCATGGTCCTTCGCAACGTATTTCATCTAACAGTCAGATGAATTAAAAGAATAGCTGCCAAACTCTCATATTTAATACATATCTTTCCTCTAGAATCTTTCTATCGTACTGGAAAACTACTTAAGTCACACCGATATTTCAAAATAGCGATAGAACATTATTTCATGAAAAAATGCATGAAAAAATCATAGGTGGAACATTATTTCCTCTGGTCCGATATTCGACTTAGCGAGCAACAGCATCGATTTAAGCAAGGTCGTTCTACCACTACCAATAATTAAGATGCTTGTTTCCTTGTAATATGAAGAAAGGTGTTCACATTGGCGCAAAAGATACACACTTTAGCAAACCATTCGTATAAGTTGATCCCCTCATTTTGATCCCCAAGCTGTAGCATTTTGGAATGGCAAGTTATATTTTCACACGGCTTAGCTTTTACCTTCACAATTGCTAGCATTTTGTGAAATTCCAAGGGCTTATCTCTAAAAAAATTCAGGTCTCCTCAGATGAACCTCAGTCAACCGCCTGCTCAAAATCGAAAAAAGTCATGTGATTCGCCTCCAGCAAAACACACTCGCACACTATATATACTTTCTCAGCAATACTGCACTCAGTCGGCTGGGCCATACATAAGCTATCGGTGCTGCTTGGGATGAAAAGGTCCGCTTCGATTCACATTACAGAACTTATGGGTTCCAGAAGTAAGTTCCATAACCTATGGGTTAAAAATTCCTAAAATACTAACTTTCTTTCTCTTTTTGAGTATGCTAGTATTATGAACTTGGTTTTCAAAATTCGCATCCAACGATTTGAATATTTTCAAAAACAGTTCTTACTATTCGCTCTTAGAGATCTTTTCTATCCAAGTTATTTCAGTAATTTACCACTTGTATCCACAAGACAGTTGTTATCTGAATGCTTCAGTTTCGAAGTCATTGGGGACGTTGTTCATGTCGACTACCTAAAGGACATACTTTATGCTATTTATTGAATACATGCATAGGACAGCATATACTGCGAATGAGCTAGTAAATAGGCTCTATCAGATATTCAATACCATGAGCCAATATTTCCCCCAGCGATACAAGAAGCGTTCTGATATCCGCACTCATATCTTATTCTTCTTAGTCAACCGTCCTAAAATATTTTTGATACACCTAACATCCTGTTGTTATAAGGATTGCTCAATAAGTTCACAGAATGAGTAACTGGGTAGGTAGTTTAATGAAACGTAATGAATTCAGAGACTTATTATAAGTATAAATAACAACCTCTATTTCAATCGAGCCATTCGTTCTTCAGCTATCGTCGACTAAGCAACTCAATCTGCAGGAAAGGGTAACATATGGAAAAAAAAATCGAATACCGCGCTGTTAATAGGTTCATCACCGAACAAGCAAAGTCGGCTCAAATCATAACAGAAAAGATGGTATCCGCCTACGGAACCATGGTTTACAAGTGGCACAGTCTTCTTAAGCAACGAAGGGACTCACTTGCAGACTACCTACGACCAAGACGAAGTAACCACTCCGAAAGTTATTCGAAATGACGAAAAAAATTATACTGGAAGATTCTAGACTACAGAGCAAAACAGCTCACAAAAATAGTGGCAGTATCAGATTCAACCATATTTAATATTCTTCACGAACGCGGCATGACTAAGGTCAGCGCGAGATGGATGCCGAGAATGCTCACGTCGCCACAAAAACAACAGCGCTTGGTGTTCTGTCGGGCGTTTTTGGACCTATGTATGTTGTAAAGGTGAGGATGGAGTATTGAGTTGAATCGTTACTGGAGGCAAGACTTGGATTCATCATTGCCTGAGTCAAAGCAGGACTCTATGCAGTAGCAAAAAAGGGCAAACCATCACCCGAGAAGTTCAAGGTGTCACAGTCTGCTGGAAAAGTAATGGCGACCGTTTTTTGGAACTCAGATTGATATATAAATATTGATACATATTGTTGATCGATAAAAACAAAGGCATCTCCATAACCGAAGAATACTACGCCTAAATTCTAGAGGAGTTGAAAGAAGCCATCACAGAAAAAAAGAGGAAAATTAGCTCAAGGTGTCCTTCTTCTGCACGACAACGCACCTGTTCGCAAGGTCCTTTTGTGGTGGCTGCTCTGCATTAGATGGGCTTCGATATTTTAGATCACCCACCTTACAGCCCTGACCTGGCTCCTAGCGATTATTATCTTTTCCCAGAATTGAAAAAGGAACTTCGTGGGAAGAAGTTTTCAAACCATGAAGAAGTGAAGGACGCATTTTCGGCTTACTTTGCCGAGAAAGATAAAACATTTTTTATAAGGTATACATAAATTGATTGAAAGATCCGAAAAAGGTATCTACCTATTCAAGGAGAAAATAAATGTGAATTTTTAATCGCATTTCTTATGCACTTCTAACTTATTGACCCACCCTCGTATACCTACACAGTGTGTTAGCTTTGTTTCTTTATTTGTTGTTGACCTTGAATTGCAGTTTTTTTTAAAAATGTTATTCACTAATTTGACTTAATATTTTGATTGTTTAATTACGTGGCTTCGATTGCGGAAATAAATAAATGACTTAATTAAGCAAATTTATGGCAAAGTATACATAATACAATATATGATGAAACTAGGGTTGCTCTGAAGAAGAAATTAGCAAACTTACTTCACATCCACCGGTGAAACTCATTACGAATCTAGGCAGTTTAATTCAGGCCAAACTTGGAGTCTTAAAATCATTAGACAAATGTGTTTGATGGTTGGTTTTGCCTGCCTTTATTGAGAAGCAAAAGTAGCGAAAAATTTTTCGAATCAACTTGAAAGAGAATAAGTTTCATTGATGATTTACAGACTAACATTTTCGGCATTTGCTTGCATATTTCTCCCATGTTGCCTAAACGCACATGAAAGTGTACGTCCAAGACATGTGCCACTAATTATTTTGGTTTTTTACGTGAGATATGGTGGAAAAAGTCACTCAATCAATTCCAGGAATAGAAATCTTTAAAAAAGAATTTTATATGGGAAAAAAAGAAGGGTATATAGAGGAACCAGTATAGCTGTGAAAACAGCAGATATAGGCGATATTTGATAAAATCGGATTGGAGTTTATAAAATAAGAATTGATTCTAGATTATGTTAATGTAATATTTCCTCTATCATAGATATCGAACACGCTTCACTTGATTCGAATATATTCCTAATGTTTTTTTCTTTACCAAATACGAGCGTGTTATTTTTTAGACTTAGCAACGGACGAGAAATATATAAACTTGCGAAAAAGAGCACAGAAAAGGTTATAATCATAACACGAACAGGAAAAGTAAAGCCTACAAGCCGAAGCAGAATAAATGTTCGGAGCACAAATAGACAATTCTTAATTTAATTTCAAATTTTAGACTTAATATAGATTCATCAAATTATTCAGAGTAGCCATAGTTAGGTTAAAAGCTACCACTTTGACCTCAGTTACACTTCATGTGTACATAAATAAACACAAAATACGGAGCAAAGACAATGCAGAGACCTACAATAGTACGAAAGTTGATCCAAAAGTAATGATAATCCATATAAACTAAGATGATTGAACTTAAAAAATATATATATTGTTCTACATAGTCTCCTGCTCAACAAGTCAATACATTTAGTTCACCTTTTTTCCAAATCCAAGATACCCTTAGAAAAAAATGATGTGTCTCTAATCTCCCAAAAAACGCCTCAGCAGCGGTCATCACTTCACTATCATCTTCAAATTTCTTACCCCAAAGGTGTTCCTTGAGCCGAGGAAAGAGGTAGAAGTCACTGGGAGCTATATCTCGGGAATAGGGCAGATGTTCAAGCAGTTCGAATCCTTTTTTTTGAATTGCAGCCATCACAACAGCAGCCTTGTGAGCCGGTGCGTTGTCTTGATCAAACACCACTCGTGCTCGTAGTTTGCCGCATCTATATTTCTTAATAGCCTCCTGCAATCTTCTTATTTCGTCTGCGTAGTAAGAGCCTGATATAGTGGCTATGTTAACCAAATATTCCACCATAATGTTTCCATCAGCGTCCGAAAACCTGATGCCATAACCTTCCCCACCGAGCTCGACACAGTGAATTTGTTCGGCGTCGGTGAAAAGGGTCGCTTCAACGTCTTCGATTGCTGTTTGGTTTCTGGATCAAAATGGTGGATCCAGGTCTCGTCTATGATCACAAAACGTGATAAAAACTTCTCCTGATCTGCCTGGAACTTTCCGAGATTCACCCTCGAAATGTTGACTCGTTTCTTATTTGGCTCGTTGGTTAACATTATCGGCCCCAGCGCGCAGAGACCTCCTCCATATGTAATTCGTGGGCAACGATACTTTGAACGCAGCCATACGAGATCCCTGTGACCTCTGCTATATGCCTGATGGCCACTCTTAGTTTAAATATGGAGGAGCAGTCTTTTTGTGTTTCTACCAAGTCGCTGTGTATGTCTTTGATAGACTTTTTTTCAAACACAGGTACTAATTGACAGCTCTAATTTCGTTTTTCTCCAGTTTGACTTTCTTTTTTCGATGGTTCGTATTCAAATGAATGAACCTCCCTGAAATCGTGGCCTATTTATTTTTTTTATGCTGACTTAGTGAGTATATGAGGATGTGAAACTTTTTTATATGAATTTTATAAGAACTGGAAATAACCGATTATCACTACTTTTGGATCAACTCTCGTAAACTACTTTAATAATTAGCTTCGTGGCACTTCTTGGTTTAGAGGTGAACGGCTGCTGGACCTCTGTTGACTGTTGTAATTCTTCGGCCTCTTGATCACATGTTTTCACCCTCTGTAGACCTTCAGCTTTTTTACTGCCAGATTCCTGGCCAGAGTCTGTTTGCCAAGTCATTTGTTGCGGAAAATCAAGAGTTGATTGACAAAATCATTGGATTATGTCGGTTTGAAATCAAATACATAGAACAAGTTGCAATGCTAAGATGATAGCAAAGAAGGAAAACGATTGCAGCGAAAAGTCCATTAACGAAAAAAATTTTGAGCCCTTTCTTGACAGAACTCTATTTTCGTAATCGGCTTTTTTACGAATCTGATTATTTTTAAAGCAACGATTAGTATCACGCTCTACTATATCCCCGATTTGACTCAAATACCTATTCGGAGCTAATTTGACTCAAAGCTCGGCGCTTCTGGACTCGAAATAAGGACCCCACACGCCAGAAGTCAGTGCTCTACCCATTACAACAAGTATAAATTAAATAATTTCGATAAAAAATATGATTTCTGCTTAACAAGAAATCGAAATAGTCATCAACTTCAAGATAACAAGTAACATGCCTACCGCAGTTTGATATCACAATTCAAGGATTATAAATTATTGTTAAAAATATTTTTTTTAAATTCACGTACGCATAACTCAGAAGGAAAACACGCCATGTGAAAAGTTACAATTACTTTGTTTACGAGCTCGGAGGTCTTTGAACTTGGGTCCCTTGAAGCATTCTCATTAAAGTATCAAAACAAATTACATTAGAACTTTGCTTGCAGTGGAAACCCATGTATTTTCTCTTTCATAAACTTCACTAATTTTTCATTAAAAAATCTCCCCATCCATAACACAAAACAACGTTGATTTGCATGTTATACATTTTTCAACTATTCGAAAACATTCCGCTATTCTACTTATTTGTCAATAATTAACTATAAAACGAAACATTCCAACGCACTTCACCTTTTACATTCTCAGAGGAATCATTTTTCATCCCCACAGTGACTACACCCATAAATATCTAAAAGGCAAAACAAAAATCATAGCAAACACTCTCGAGTAATTTATTCAGATCTTCGAGTGGCAGTCATTATTATATCTCTTAAATTGGAACACGGTTCTAGCCAAGCAACGATGTCATTTGTTGTCAATTTGTCCTCCGAAATAGGTGCATCTCGACAAAGACAACGGCTTCGGCGACTTTACTTTGCAATGCAATCTGTTTTTAGATTGAAATGAATGGTGATTGCAATCGAAACTTCAAGAGATCGAGGACAGGAAAGGCGCCGAATGCATCGATGCATTGAAAACGGAAACATTTGTTAGATTTTTACATGATGAAGGAAGCGCTTTTGAAGCAACGGCTGTTGAAATTCACACGTGTTGTCCCACGGGGCTACTTAGATCACCACTTCGACGAAGGGCGCACGCATTCATATCATGAGACGTTATCGCTTAGGACCACGTTAGCACAAGCGATCAATAAATATCTTTTGAAAGATAAAAACATACGGTTCGTGAAACAGAAAGCCATAAATTCATAAATTCACATAAAACGGCATCGTATTCAACTGGATTCGCTCCGGGACAACAAGTATTCAGTGCAAGCCACGAGTAAGTTATGCGATTTCACAGGCTGAACCGAAGGGGCTTCATCCAATCCTGCCGATACGACACTAAAAGGGGCAAACACATTAATTAATTAATTTACATAATTAGGAGGCCGGTCGGCAAATCTACAGACGTCAACCCGATGCGGACACGCCGGAATATAATTTTAATGAAATTATGGCCGATGTGAATGCAATGCGACAGCTAAGAGTCATCTTGAAGCAATAAAACTACTGCGCGAGAAGGAAATCGACTTTGGAGCAACTGCAACTTCGGATAATAAGATTTGTAATGTGGGCTGCTTTTGGATTATCCCGATGAATTCTTAAAGCAGTCAATACACTTCTAGAAAAAGGTAGATGCAATAATTGAAACACAACCGGATTTTACCAATAGCCAAATTTTGCATCTGCAAATGTATGTCGAAACAAGATCGGATTGAATTTTTCAACAGAAATTGTCAATTACAATAAACGTCACCATAATGAATTCTCAGGACTGTCAAAAGCCACCTCCAGCACATTGCTCGCCTGTATTGCCGCCATACACCCTGTCCGGGCTTTCAAAGACATCGCGAAATGTCCAAAAAACGCATAGGTGTCGCCCGTCTCTTGAATCGCCGCTGTCCAATTCCTCTAAAGCGACCAACCATTCATCCATTCCGCCTGTTCATTCCTTCCTTCTATTTGTCTTCCCGTCGTATTGTCCGACTAGTCGGCTGGCCTGGCGTGGCCCGTTTCGATGCACGTAGAGTTAAAAAACTTTTAAATTTTTATGACGCCAATAAAGTGACAAGTTTAAATGAATTGAGCCATAAAATACAGAAACGCGTTACATGCGCGCACATACACCGGACGGTAACATTTTTTTCTTTTTCGTTTTTGGCATTTTCAGATAGTTTTATTCGACATATTATTTGCATTTTATTTGAATGGAGCTGGTGTTACAGTCCCAGCCATACATACATACTTGGAAATGTACACAGATTTACAACTTTGAACAAACACCGGGTCTAGCTAGTTGCTTGAGCCTCAGTTTTCGAAAATTCATCTTTTTTTCGTTACAATGTGGATGCAATATAAATGTATGTACCTAGACAGATTATCCAAAGATACAGCTTCGTGCTTGTATCTATTTACATATATACATGAAACGATACATCCACAAGAATTTTTACGGCATCTCATATCATTTTCCAGCACAGGGAACGAGGGAAGCCATCATATAATTAAATTAACTGAGAAGGATTCTCTCAATGCACGAAAAGTGAGAAGTGGTTGTTGTAAAAAAGTTTTGCTGGACAATTTTAAAATTTTATTAGTTTATTGGACGATTTGCCAGTCGGTGTGATGCAGCGACGGTAGTCGTGAATGATATTTGCATAATGAGATGATGAATTTACATATGAATTATTTTTGAACTGAATGAAGAATAAATTAGTTGATGGCCTTGTTGTGCAGAACTGTTGCGTTCGGATTGAATTTAAAAGTCATTATCGCGATATTATATAGTTAATGAGCTGGAGAAATGTGATGTGTATCCAATGAAAGTTAGCTTATCATAATGGTGGGGTTCGATAGGTTACAGATGATAAATGGGTATTGCGTTAGATAATGTTACAGTGCTCAATTAGATTTTTCAAAAACAATTTTCAATTAATGTGTAGATTTGTAGTATCACCTGGTTTGTAGCTACCAGTCAAAGCAAAGCACTCTCTGACATAAATATGCTGGAATCAATTTTTTCTAGTAGATCACAATAGGCTTTACCTGTTCAGTTAACTCTCAGAACAAAGAGATAAGTGTCAGCAGTAGTGAAGGAAACTGTGGGTCTATGGGCAAATTTGACAGTCTTGACCCCGCGAACAGAAAAGCTCGTCATCTGCACTGAGATAGTAGGCCATATGTACACGTTTTTGACTAATGATGGGAACAGTTTGAAAAAAACGTTTGGCTGCAAAAAACGAACGAACAGTTTTTCCAAATAGCGACAACCAGTTTTTCTAAAACGAACAGCATTTCTAAAACGAACCGTTTTTCTACAACGAACTATTTTTTTTTAAACGAATCGTTTTTCGTTTGTTAAAACGAACTATTTGGCAGTGCAAAACTGTTTTGCTGCGGAAAACAGTATTTTCGTACTTGCGAGCATTTTCCTACTAGCAAGTATTTTATTCAAATATTCAAAGTGTTCAGGGCAAAAGGAGCTGAAATCGGATAAAATCGGCCAATTTTGAGTTAGAGTGGTTTGGGACATAACGGGCCAAAAACTTTTGCTGTGATACAAAAATTTCGGTTTTTTAGGGGAGTAAGGGGTTTTTTGGCCATCGTTTGGCAAAAACTAACTTTACGGTGCTTTCCATGATTGAAAGTGGTCGGGGAGTACAATACACTGAAAGAAAAATCTTGGTATAATCAACCATTTTCCTTAGTTGTTTTTGCGTCAACTACGGGCTATGGTTAAAACAACCATAAAAAAATAGTTGATTACTTTTATGCACCATGACACGTGGTTGATAAACAACGTCCGTGGTGCAAAAAAGTACTGGTTCAGGCGGTAACGATGTATTGGTATATTTTTCTCTAAATGCTTGTATCATTAGAGGAGCATTGATAAGCTATAAACCATAGCAACATAATCCATCCAAGCCTTAAATAGAAACAGGACGTGAGACGTGAAATTGAGTTCATATGCATAGCTGTAAGCTGCAGCATCTATAAAAACAATTGAAATTGCTAAACAATTTCAGGCATTGGGACAATCGTATTCGTTTTCGGGACTCCCTGTTTTATAACAGTGATCTGCAAACAGAAGACTTATATTTTGTGAATAGAAGAAGGGAAATATAAAGGCTTCACAGCATAACATGAATATGAATTATATCGAACAGCAAACCGAACACAATTTTGCCATGTAGCATATGAAACTTCTATGATAGAATAGGAGTATGAGTATGAGGAGTATGAAAAAACAACAGTTTGCCTTAGTTGTTTTTGCATCAACTAGGGCTATAGTTAAAACAACCATAAGAAAATAGTTGATTACTTTTATGCACCATGACGCGTGGTTGATAAACAATTTAATTCGGAGCATGAAAAACATCCAAATCTTGAAATCATTCTACTTTGCGTAGAGTAATTCCAAAGACGTTGCTCACTGAATTTCGTTTGTTGAAATCAACTATTGCGAAGTAGTTTAAGTACCATAAAAACAGTTGATAATTCGAAACGTTGAAGTTTTGAGTGAATTGATGAAAATTTTTCTATTTATCAACTAATTTTCGTGGTTATGAAACAATTAAAACAGTTGATTTCATGAACGTTGCGATATTTTTTGTACAACCAGAACCAACTACTTTTATATCGTTAAATTAACTATATTAACATAATAAAAATAACTATTTTCCGTAGTTCGTTTAACGATTTTGAATGAATCGTTGCAATACTATTAAAAATTGTTGAACCAACCAAGAGTTTTTCTTTCAGTGTAGTGATATTTCAAATGTTGATAGGGGAAATTGGGCAAAAACGTCCAATTTTCCCAATTTTTTTTTGTCTAGCATGAATTCGGGGACCTTTCTGAGTGCAAGTCTGGGGAAAAAGCAGCCTAGTTTCGAAGATACGGCAAAATGAAATCCGCCGGAAAAAACTGAAAGTAGCACTAAAAATGTTGAGATCCTTTTTGGTTCGCCAGTTGGCTTCTTCAGCTGTGTTGAAGCCCTCCTCGTGACTGCACTCCAACCCTACCGAGTCATGTCCAGCCTTACCGAAGAGGTTGGCCGGCCCCCTAGTGGGTGCATGTTTAATAGACCTAACATTTTTTTTTATCATTTCTTAGTAAAATTTTCGACAAACTTCATGCTTCAGTGAGGCGAAGTGAAAATCCGACTGTTTTAGATTAGCCAGGAAAAGTTTGTTATCAGAGATCGCTCGATGAAAAGTCATATAGATGACAACATGATAAGTTGGTCCTATCTTAGTATTTTTTTTTTATTTTGGTCATTTGAACGAATACAGGAGGTGTTTTTTGCATATAATAAAAAGAAAAACAAATTAAATTGATTGAATTTGATGGCCCCTAGATTGGAGAAAGACTTGCCAAATAAATGACCGACCATTGGAAAGTTACGGACAAGCTGCACAGTTTAATGATTCGGTATTCTTTGAAGGTATTCTTGCACCATCTCCATTCTACCTTGGGAACGTTGTGTCTGGAGTGTGGGGAGGCCATATCAGTCCGTTTCATTACATCACTGCAAATCGTATGCATTGTATGTATATATGTTCATACCTCAAACAGGTGTTTGGAACAGGTATTTTTTCGTACTAGTTACACTCAGAAAAATGTCACTTTAAATCACTTTTTTAGAATCGCTTTAAATCAAAAGTTAAAATCACTTTGAAATAAAAAGCGAATCTTATATGAATTCCACTATATTATAAAAATTTTCTTTTCAAATCAAAATTTTTCATCATTGAATTAAAAAGAAAATGTATATGGCGCCAAATCATTTTTGAACAGTTTTGATTCAAAAATTTTCAAATATGATTTGGCTTCACATACGATTCTTTTTAATTCAATGATGAAAAATTTTGATTTGAAAAGAAAATTTTTATAATATAGTGGAATTCATATAAGATTCGCTTTTTATTTCAAAGTGATTTCAACTTTTGATTTAAATTTGATTCTATTAAATGACATTTTTCTGAGTGTACACCTAGTATGTGAAAATCCTAGTACGACTCAACTCAAATTTTCGTACAGCATAAAATTTGTTGCTTTTTGTTAATTTAAACTGTTTTTACAAAAAGGTTTTTAAAAACAGTTGTTTTAAAAAAAACAGTTCGTTTTCGTTTTTTGAAAACAACAGAAACGCCCATCACTATTTTTGACAAGCAATAACTAATTCGGAAAATTCTCTTCCAAAAGCTCGCAGAGCTTAGGTAGCGAAGAAACCAAAAGGGAAAATTTGACGTAGTTACGCTCTCGATTTGTTCTATTTATAGATTTATGTCTTTATAGTGATTTCGCTTTATCAAATTTTATATATATATACGCTTGTTTCATTTTTTGAAAATCTCTCTGTTCTAAGAGTAAACTACATGAAATGTGCAAACTGTGACAGTAATCATCTAGTAGCACATATGATGATGACAGTTGTTCAGAAGCAAAGGAAACACATTTTTAATCTGGAAAAAATGTCCCGACAGTAGTTATGGCTGTCTTATTTAAAGTAAATTTGATTTTGATTCTAAAGCATAAACAACATTTTCAAGCATACCGAGTTTGTGAGCGATGGACTTAATAGACACATGACTAGGATCGCGAAGCCTCTATTTAAATATTTGTTTTTTTTTCGAACTTTGATTCAATATAAGTCGTAAGTCGGCCCAAAATAAAAATTCGAATGTGTTCGGATAACTGTCACTACACAATGCTAAATCAATAGCTAAAAAGGTGTATGGTTTTTTTTTGTCGTCAAAAAAGTGCAATAAAAACCGTGTTAAATATGAGACGGTAAACCACTTTGATAAGCTACAATTCTTGTTTCAAAAACATCTATCATCATCATGAGTTTCGAAATGCTGAATGGAAGTTGGTTTGAAGATTCGGCGCTATGTGCAAAATTTTTGTGTGGTTTGTTACAAAAACTTAAATTTTGTATAAATAGTAGTTGCTGATAATACGTTGGAGAGAACGCTCTACTCTTTAGTCAGCTGATAAGCTTGTCAAAAACTTTCAGGATAATGATTCTTTCGTGTGATGATATCAACAGATGAACGTCGTCTGCGTCGTTCTCCTGCGAATGCTATACATCAACCTGTTGACTATTAAGAAACCTTTACGTACCCATCTGATGAAATCCTTTTTATAAATTAATTTTCGCAGTAGCCATAGGGTATCTTATTTGTTATCTCTTATTTGTCTTATTTAGAGGATTAGATGGGCATGTCGAAAGTAAAGTTTGCAGCCTCTACGGTGCTAGTGGTATCTTCAGATGACCGAGAAAGTGTATCTGCAATTACATAGATCTTATCTGCATGGAATAGTATGTCGAGATCGTATGGCACGTTGGTGATTTTAATCTGCCAGGTAGTAATTTTGTCGACACAAACCATTGCAGAGGCTGATAGCCTCTGGTGATGATCGCTTTGCTGGGCTTGATGTATCTTCTGAGTTTAATAATTGCCCGCACGACTACAATGATATTCTACTCTGGCTTAACGTGTCCTTCCAATCGATAAAGGATAGAAGACAACCCCTATATTCAAGAGATAAATCAGCGGTTTCCGTAGCGTAGTCACTTCCATCCGTTTCAAGTATATCAGGCTTCGACTAATATGCTTTGTTTTAAAATCGGAGAACTGCTTAATTGACGTTTGAGTTCGCCGATGAATTTCTTTTGGCTGCTTCAACACTCACATGTTATCTTGGTCAATGTTGATAATGGCCTATCTCTGCAAAATTTGGTTTAACTCAGCTAAACCAGAAGCAAGATTGGTGGAATGTTACAAATTTCTTGAGAATTTTTAGTTCTCGAGGATTATTGTTGGCAGAAATTCCGGTTGCCTAAAGGAGCTGATCGTTAACATGTGTGAAGAAGAGAGCAAATTACTCTCAAAATATCGATATCCGTCAACAAATTGAAATACATATATCTAGCTTATAGAGGAAGAATTGGTATTTTATTAAAAAGTTTGTGGCATAATCAATATCCAGAATGTCTACAAATGTCATATTCTGCAATTCTCTTATAGCTTGGTATAGTTTGCGTCCTAAACACTTAAACTAATCTAACACTAATCTGTGACAGGGCACCAGTTATAAAAATTCCCCAGGTTTCTCGTTCACTTGAAGTAGTCAACTCGTCGGATTCAAGTAGCTGGGAACAACGAATTTAAATCCTCAACATCCAAAATAAATTTAGTGGGTTAACTACTCATGGATTAGTTAAAAAAAACTGTATCACAAAATGAATTATTCTAGAAAGAACTCATACTAATAAAGCCTAACTGCAAACATTTTACAAAAAACTTTTCGTACCTTTCATTTATATACTAATTCAGTCTAGAAAAAGTTCTCCATCATTTGAATTTTTTTAAAAAAAAACCCTTTTATTATTAATCGTCCCAATTATTAAAACAAAATGTCAGAACTATCAATCTGAAATTTAACGTTCCTAGTTAAATAAAGAATTAACTGCACTTCATTCCATCAACGACTCGGTCGAAATATTCGATGTTTTTAACCTAAAAAAAACCATTCGATTTGTTGAAATTCTTAAAAGTATCTAATTACAGGCTATAACAATCACTTCAGCTAAAGAGCCCATCACCAGATGACTGATTTAGGAAGTCTGTCGTCTCATCATTATGCAAGTACGACGAAAGTATGTTTTGAAAAGACATCTGATATCGTGAAGCAGAAGATACTTAGCCAGAGCAATTTTCCATAGCCACGACCCAATGACCGCTATAATTATACACCTTTCATTTATAATTTAATTTCATACCAAATAGCGGAAACTCATCCCGGCGATGAGATGATGAGATGAAACGGAATGAATTCAACTATCGTTTCAATCATAAATCTTTCAAAATACAGAGTCAACATTCCGCCGACTAGTGATAGTCGCGCAATGATGGTCGTGACGGGGGAGGCAAAGAATCGGATGGATAGATAATAATATGCCTAGAACATCATAAATACGAGCGACTGTAATTACGTTGAAAGCAATTAATGTTGGGCCCGTTTTTTTAGCTCGTCGCATTTCTAATCAGCCTCGATAATTGGCGGAGACGAGTGCATCTGCCAGCACTATACCGCAGAAAACGGAGCATTTTAGAAGAAGATTTCGATTATTTTCGATCGAATGCAGTGATTGTGTATGGATGAATTTATAGATGAGAGCATGATTTTTGACTAATCAGAATACTCCAGGAAATAAAAAGTGAAATATTTTTCAGTCGTTCATCTTTCATGGGGTTTTTTCCAATACCAAAAATGTAAATCGACTGTTGATTTGTGTCATTGTGATTGAATTATGAGGAAAAAATTATAGTTTTTCGTATCATATCCAAGCAACTTGCACAAGCGCGAGCAAATGAAGAATTCCTGTCGGAAATATCAAGTCATTTCGATGGTCTGGCGTCTACCTTTTCTAAATCGAACAGTATTAGCCACGGAAAGTCTTTTGACACGCTTGGGAAGAAAATGGATACTCTAATTGATAAAATGGGTTCCATTGCATCGAATTTGTCCACTCTCAATAACGCTAATGATACTTGCCAAACAAACAACAAAGGTACGCTTGTAAATTTTGAACAATTTTCACGAACGTTAAAAATGCAAACTGACAGACTCACAGACGCTTTTTCTGAGCAACAACTAAAATTAGCTGATATCAGCAGAAAGTTGGAGGATTTAGACCGTCATTGCAAAACCTCAAGAAATGATGCAGACGAAGATTTATTAGCGAATGAGATAACACTCCATCAGGAGCTCCTTAACACAACGTTGGAAATAAATAATAACACAACGGCTATGAATACGAGGACGCAGGACAAAGCAACATCGCCTATAAGGAATCTAGCTGAGGGTACAACTCCATCTATTCAGCAAAAATTTTCGAACCTCAACGGTGAAACACCAATTTACAAGTTCGGTACTTTTTGGTCCCAAAACGATTGGCAGAATCGTATACAAAAAATAAAAAAAACGAACGATATTCTTCACAATAAGAGCACGTCTTCCAATTTAACGACTTCAGTAAACAAAAGTGCATTCTTTGTGAAAGGGATTCCTTATTCTGCTGACGACGAATGGTTGGGAAAGATTCTCGAAGCGGATTTTCATATAAACGACTACGAAGTGAAATTTTTATCCCAGCGTAAACATATATCCTCAAGACGGTGTAAGGTCTTCATCCCATCAAAATATGCCTGGCTTTTTACTTGCTTGAGTGGAAACAACAGCTTCATCAATTGGAAAGGAGTGACATTCAGCCCCTGGAGAAACATCACCGACAAAACTAGGTATAAGAAAAAACAAAAAATTGTTAGAAAAAATTGTATCCCTAGTCACACCTTTACCCAATTTCCTTCCACCCATAAAACTCGCTCATCACGTACTCAGTCCCAATTTTCAATGACAACTGATAATTCTTCCCTATCTGACTGTTCCAATGCTTTTAGTCATAATAATAGTAATGCACTGATACCCCCAGCAGTTAACACGGCATCTTCTCCCTCAAGCAGGTGTACCAACGCTGCTAATAAACACTCCTCCAAGGTTTCCAGTCAGGCCGCCGCAAACTTAGCTCCTTCTACGAGCAATATAAATTATTCTTCTAATGGTAGTAATATGACATCTGAATCTCTTCGAAGATCAGGCAACCCTTTTAGGCATTTTTCCTAACCGATCTCAGAAAAGCCTCAAACTTTTTTACCACAATTGTGGTGGTATGAGAGGCAAACTAAGTAAATTGTACCTTGACGCCAAATCGTGCCATTTTAATTTACTCGCCATCACCGAAACTTGGCTTAATGCCTCTCATAAGAATGAGGAGATTCTTGATAGTAGTTACAGCACTGTCAGTCGAACTTTCCACTCCAGATTCCACTTGCTTGAAAACTTACAATAACTCAATTGTATTTGACTTCCGTAATGCTGATTATGAAAGCATTAAACATGTTCTTGATACTACTGATTGGTCGACTACTCTTTCAACACAAGATCTCGAGACAGCCATTTCCTCTTTTTACAACAAAATATTTGACGCCGTTGAAAGATATGTTCCAAAGATAAAAAAAAAGAATAAATTGTCTGAGCCATGGCTTGATAGGGACCTTAGGCATATGCGAAATCGTAGGAACAAACTTTATAAGCTTATTAAAGAAAATACCGATGTTATTCCTGCTATTCAGGAAGAATATAATGAAGTTGCTAAGCAATTTTTAGCAAAGTCTCATGAGGCTTATGACACTTACATTAGAACAACCGGCGAAAATATAGTCCGCGACCCGAAAAAATTCTTTGATTTTGTTAATGTGAAGCGAAAAACTACTGGCTATCCATCGTCCATGTTTCTTAATAATATAACGTCTTCCTCTCCTAAAGAGATATGTGACCTATTTGCTGATAGTTTCCAAGAAATTTTCAATGCACCAGACCCATCAAACTCACACCTTTCTTCCGCTGATTCAGCTTCAACAGCTTTTGTGAACCATTTAGAAATTTCCCGTGATGAAATACGTAAAGCTATTTTGGATCTCGACTGCAACAAAGGCCCTGGGCCTGATTTTCTTCCTCCGATCTTCTTGCGCAAGTGTGTAGAGCAGCTTATAGATCCCTTGCATATTTTCTTTAATAGATCACTTTCGTCGGGAATTTTCCCATTCTGTTGGAAGCTTTCGTATGTCACACCCATATTCAAAAATGGTGATCGACGCTGTATCCGAAATTATAGGGGCATTGCCATTTTGTCTTCGATTCCGAAACTTTTCGAAAAGGTGGTATACGATAAACTTTCTCCGCTTGTTGATTCCCGTTTGAACGAGCAACAACATGGCTTTAGAAAAGGTCGCTCAACTACCACGAATTTGACAATTCTAATCTCTGACGTTCTATGCAAAATGGAAAAAGGATACCAAATTGACGCAGTCTACACTGACTTCAGTAAGGCGTTTGACAGAGTTGACCATTCTACCTTGATTCTAAAGCTTCAGAAATTTGGTATTGCCGGGTCTTTACTCAGCTGGCTGACCTCCTACCTTCGCGATCGCACACAATGTGTAAAATTTCAAGGATTTTTATCGAAAAACGTTAGTGCTACCTCTGGTGTACCCCAAGGTAGCCATCTTGGCCCACTTCTTTTTAATATATTTATTTCTGACTTATCTGACGTCCTAGCAGGCATACCTCATTTACTCTATGCAGACGATCTCAAACTTTATCAGACTATTGAATCGAAATCGGATGCCCCCTTTCTCCAATCCAAGCTTAATTCACTTGATCAGTGGTGCAATATAAACAAGCTCTCTCTCAATATCAGCAAATGCCAAGTTATTAGTTTTTCCAGGAAATGCACGGTCACACACAATACGTACTTTCTCGGCAATAATATGCTAACCCGAGTTGATAACATTGCTGACCTCGGTGTTATCTTAGATGAAAAACTCCGCTTCACCTTACACTTTGATAAAATGCTTTCTCGTGCGAACAAACAGCTAGGTTTCATCAAAAGACGTGCCAAAGAATTCCGTAGTCTGTGGGTCACAAGATCCTTATACACTTCACTTGTACGTCCTATTCTCGAATACGCTTGCATTAGCTGGAATCCCGCTTTTGAAACCTACAGTGACAGACTCGAGTCAATACAAAAACAATTTCTACTTTTCGCCTTGAGAGAACTGTACAACCCTTATGATTTTAATAGCTTACCCCCTTATGAGTTTCGACTGGGTCATTTAAACCTATCGACACTAGCCTCCAGAAGAATAATGATATCGGCCTGCTTCACATTCGACGTCATTAGAGGCGCTATTAATGTAGAATTCCTGAATAGTAAAATTTCGATAAATATCCCTGTGAGGAACACCAGGTCCAATCGTTTCCTAAAAGAATATTCACATTCGACGACATATGCAGCAAATGAGCCTATAAATAGATGCTGCAGAATATTCAACAGCATAAGTCACTTATATTCTCCTACGATTTCCAAATCATCCTTCAAATCCTCTCTTTTGCATGCCATCCATACCCCTAAACCTTAAGCCATAGCTTATATGTCAATGTTTTTATTTATTGATTGTTATTTATTAATCTTTTTGTTACTTTTTTCATTTGTTTGTTACTTATTTAACTTGTTTGCTTTTACTTTTTACTTCACTTTACTTTTCCATTTTATTTTTATTTTGTTATTTTATATAAGATTTTGTTCCTTGTTTGGTGAATTAATAAAATAAAGTACTATTATCACATTAGCTACAGGGATAGTCCCGTAAGTTTTATTCATTCAAATTATCAAAATATTCGAATAATTGGTCCATACTAAAAGTTGGCTCTCGAAAAATTTAATACAATTTCAATCTTTTGAAGCGTCGAAATGCCTTCGTAAGCTTCGAAGAAAAACTTTCACACTACTCCTCCTCCAAAATCACATGACCCATCCTTTGATGATTAATTTTTTCCAACCATTCTAAGTTCTTCGGATCCACTTACTGACCAGCCAATGTGCACACCTGCTTGATAAATTGCGGTCTGCTCTTGGTTAATCATTTACCCAACAAGAGTCGTCCGTCTTTCGAAAATCTCCGGAAACAGACAAGAGTATCATCAGTGACTGTTAACATTTTAAGTCATGTAGATAAATTGTGTACATCCCACAGGTAAAATGCAACTTGTTCTATGTCCATGAGTGTAATGAAGATGCGGCTCCGTTTGAGGTGGCGAGGGCAACTGAACCGAGACCCGCTAGCAGGCAGAGTTAGACAACGAGGGCCTGTATTCGGTACGGTACAGTATATTGTGGAACGAATTTTAATTATAATGAAGTGAATTCATGAGTTTCGCAACACAACGCAACTATACCGATACGGTTTTTTTTGCGTATTTTGCCACAATCATGTATCTACTGACATTTTTTAAATGTAAATACATAGACTAAAAACATTTTAACATACAGGAAGCCAATGTAACATGTACTCACCTCGACTAGCCGTCGTGCTTCCCACATGACCGAATAGATTCGAATTCGGATCCCAGAAGATTCGATCGAAGCATAGGACCACTTTGTTCAGATTTCCGAACCCAAGACGCTGAATCGCTTCCGTCTTCCATTCTGGCAGCGGAGGCTCGAAACGCACGGTATTCACTTGGCTCTGCGACATCTTCGACACAGCTACTTTGAGAACGCCCAGGGTCAGCGTGCATAATGCCAGGTCAGCTGAAATTGAAAAAAAAGAAAACACGAGTGTAATCGAGATAAATGCTCAATTTACCTTTCAATACAAACAGATAACAATAAATCGCTCTACATTGCGCCCGAGAAAAACGTCGATCGAGAAAAGCCTGGCGCAGGCAAGCGAGCAAACAAGTAGTGCAAGCGAAAAATTCTGAAGCCACGCAAGCATCATCTGCTGCCTGTACCACCCTTCGTCAGAGCAGCTCCTTACCTTCGCAATTGCAAAAAAAAAAAATAACTTTCAAACGAGCTATCCGCTATCGAGGTTGCCGAGTGCATTGAAGATGGCGTGCGTGGTACGTTAGTACTACTATAGTTCCATGCCTGCACAGAGTTCCTTTGCGTTGCCTTCGGCGGCATAGCTATTGGAACATTGTATGTTGTTTGAGCAGCAAAAGCCTACCGTGCCTTGTTAAGAGAACAGTTTGACGATGGGCTGCGTGCATGTAATGTGACGATATCAAAAAACCGCATTTCCTAAATGGTCTTGTGATCGAATCGTTTTTTCTAGCAATTAATGTCTAGGCGCATCGAAACAAGAAGTCACAGGAAATATGGTGCAGTTTAAGGTAAATATGCTGTGATATCGGAAGACGGGCAGCAAACCAGTTGAATATCATGATTTTAGATGATGAGACAAGGACATTCCGTTCCGGTTTACAGGAATGCAAGTTTTTTTGATGAAGTATATTTGTGTTTGTGAAAAATTACTATTTTATGGGAACGTTTGTTACGAAAAAGATACATGAAGGCAGTGAGCTAGAAAAAAATTGAAACTAGAACTAGAAGATATCAATTATCTATTTGTACCCATTCAGAAGTGGAAACCATGACAGACGAAGCACTTCGAACGGGAGGCTTTTGTTTTCGTCAGTTCGAAGAGCAGGGTGAAAAACTACAAGCAATGGTCTGAAAAACAAAAACAACGGGACGACTTTATTAGGAATTTTTGAGAGAGACTTGAATATGGTAAAGAACTGATAATGTTTGAAAATATCCCAAGAACACTCCTTGGCCAAGTTCGGCGTTTTCGAATCCATTGCTGACGTCAACTTCATTTAGAATCTGTCTATACTATTTTCCAGTGTTATTTCCAGTATTAAGTCAAGTTTTGAAACATGCAACAGAACTTGACCATTTTTAAACCCAGCTCAAAATCATCAGAGCTATGATTCAAACTCTGCAATAAAAGTATTCATATCAGTATTTTAGCCATAATAAAGAAGGATTACAAATCCAAACTTTACTTTGTGTAATTTTTAAAAGTTTTTGTGATTGTTCCATTTTTGGACCTTTTAATATTTCTCTTTGTAGCCAAAAATAATCCTCAGGACCAAAAAAATAAGCAAACTAGTACCATTATAGCCCTTTTGGGATCTGACTGTTGAACATCATTCACAATCAATGTGTACGAGTGTGGGATTATGAGTTATACAATTCACTTTGATAGGTTAATTGTTTGACTGCATGGACCGGACTCAGATGACGTCTTATATTATGGCCTGGCTATATTCCGGGACGGGAGTTTCCTCCATAGTATCTACAACACTTGTCTTGCTCCTTGAAATGATTCGTTAAGCTTTTTTTTTATCTTTTGGTATCAAGGGTGACGCAATCTTTTGAACATTTCAGACAATCCAAATAAAGCCAGTAGCTAACGATCTATTTCTTAGGCGGTATTCTAATTTTTCGGATCACTTTCTCCACTTTTACAAAGCTCCAGTACTGAGTAGGAGCAATGTAAGTCATTTAAGCCCCTTCTTTGGCCTTGGTATCAGTTCTCTGTGTGGCCTACGTGATTCATATAAGCTTAAACCTGTCCCTATTTGGAAGTGCATTTGACAGCTGAGTTTTACAATCCTTGCAATTACTTCGTAGCCCATCTTTGAGTCATTCGTATATCCCATCTTTGAGTCATTCGTATATCCCATTCTCCTTTATGCGAAATGGTGGGTTATTCTTTCATTTCCTGCTTGATGGAACTCTCATGGCAGAAGTTCATCATTTTCATTACGGGCCTTATGTCATCCTAGATACTTAAATGGCCGATTTTTGAAGGTTTTTAGGCTTTGTTTATCACTTTCTCTTCGATCTTGAAGTGCAGCGATGTTAGTTTTAGAGGACCCTCTATACCTGCTGTAGAAAGGGAGGTCGTATGCTGTGTAAAAGCTATCTTTTGATGCTTGTGGAGCCTGTTGAACGCAGTTTTTTGTCTGGTATTCTTTCATTACATTTCTGCTCCATGTAAAACCATCAAATTATCACTTGCTTGCATTCTAATATTGGTTGTTTTGGAGATAGCCTCCAATCGCGTTCAAGGATTTATTTTATTGCCCACACTGCCTTGGTAGCATTGGGTGTCGTTTTATTAGGACCATTTCCCCAGGTGAGTTTCTTATGCAGACTTATTTCTAGATAATTTGTAATAATTTGTAATGTGATAATTTGACGCACCTCTACGCGCCTCATTTTTGAACTTCTAGTCATATTTTCCTTTTCTTGGCTAATTGCACTATGTTCGTTTTCTGAAGAACTCTGCCGATACTTTCTTTTTCGTACAACTGAGTTGTTTCATTTAATGTTTTTTTCCAATTTGGATCTCAATGCATCCGTGTCAGAGCCTCTAAGCATTATCGTGATGTCATCCACGTATCCGAGAGCGATTTAGCCTTTACTGATGAGAATTTCGCGAATACATTAACAAGTAGGGAATATAGCCGGGGAATAGAACCTCTACCTGCAGACATATCTCTTTTTAGGGTCTACCCTGAGCTTTGCTTGTCCCAGCTCCATGAAAACACCTTGCTATCTTAGTATTTTACTAACCGATTTCACTACTTCTTGTGAAGCTTCTCTTCTCGGAAGTACATGGAGCAGCGAGTCGTGACTTACATTATCTACTGTTTTTTCTATGTCCATAAAGATATGGAGTGAGATTTTCTTAGTATTCAATGTTTTTTCTATTATTTACACCAGATATTGCCTAGATGATGTTGATCTGTCTTTTTGGCGGACAATTTGATATTTGTGTTAAGGCATCTATACTTAAAGATCACCCCTTATACATAAGTTGACAAGCTTTTCAATGGTCTTCAATATGGAGAATGTGAAGCCGATTGGAAGGGGTATTTTAGCCTGAGTGCTGAGGTACCACGCGCCTCTCTCCTAACCCACGCATATATACAAGATTTAGGTACGCCATCCGAAAAAAAGGAATCAGCTTTAGAATTTCCGCATAGAGACCGAAAAGTGTTTTAAATTTGCGACAAAGCAGCAATCCTGTACATTATTAAAATCACAAGATTCCTCAATTTTACATGTTGAGCTATTTCACGATTTTAGCTTTTAATTTGCCCGTTTATCCTAGAATTTCCGTACCAGTAGGAATTTGCACTTGCAGCCAAAGCCAACTGCAACCAAATCAAGCTCAGCTACATTGGCCTATAGCTCAGGTTCACTCTTTTCGTTTATCAGTGGGATTAGCCGCATACGTGAATTTTCGTCTTATCGAAATACTGAATGCTCAGCAAATAAACAGAGCGTCAAACTCAATGTAAACCGACAAAGCAGCGCCACGTAGTAAACCTGCATGCGCCAAATAGGCTAGTGATTACTACTGAAAAGCTTTTATTTACCTCAAATTTTCGTCAGTCGGGTAACTTATGGAATTACTTTGGAGGACATCCTAACATTTACTGCAACTAGACTTGACTTTTTACCTGGTCTTTTATCCCTTATTTATTTTATCACGTCAGAAATGTTCCCAAAAAGAACTGTTTGACTTGTTCAAAATCTTTATATTTGATGGTTTTAGACTTGGACTACTTTCAAATGCATTACCGAATATATATATAAAAAGTGATTAATTCTTCTGTTTTCTAACAAATCGTGGTCGCTCTGCTTCTTCTGAACGTTATTGCTTTAATCGCCATCTATAATTCTCTTCGTGAAATCCAATCCCGAGTTCATTTCTTTACCTCCTATTGAATATTTCATCGTTTCAGCTGTTCCCTCAGCCCTTATTTATTAGTCTGTTTTGTATTCAACCCTTGTAATTATTGCATCATTGTGTATAAACGGGCTTTTACTGAATTTTTTGGCTTCTTTCTTTCCCGATTTCATCCACTCCTATTCATCCTGGATACTATGGACCTAATTTTTTGGTGACTTTAATGGACTTCTAACAAATTTTGCTTCATCTCTTATAACTACCTCCGCGCTGTGATATGTTTCTTTCTATATAAACTACCTTTGCAATACAAACAACATTATTCTTGACTTAGTTCTTTCTAACATTCCCTGCTCCTGCTCCTTTTCTCCCTTTCTCCCTTTTCCTTTTCCTGCTCCTATTTTTTCCTGCTCCTATTTTTTCCTGCTCCTATCTCTTTTCTCTTTTCTGAGCATACCTACTTCCTGTTGTTAACTTTTACTTCCAGGCAAGGAACAAAAATACTCCCAACCCTCTTTGAAGCTGACTCTCAGAAAATGTCCATGTCCAGAAAATGATTTTTTAAAGAGTTTATATTTCGAGATTTATAGGCTCTAAAAGCTGAAGAAAAGCACCTAAAAACTGGAAAAGTTGAGTTCAGCCATTGGCTCTTACCAATGTTTCGCAAAAATACGTGATTACTTTTTTAAGCACTGATGCTTCAATCTATTCCATGCAACCAAAATTTGCCCGACCTTATATTTTCTGATGCTCCTGAGTCTATGCCTCTTGATGCGGCTATTTGCAATTTATCATCTTATTTATTTGCTTTATTTTTTTTTTCTTCCTTGAAAAATACATGAACCACCTCAATGTCTTTTGATTTCTCCCGTACCTCATGTACATTATCCTTGTATCTGAAGTACTGGACCTTTTGAAGTCGAAATTCTGATGCATGCTTCAGATTCTAAAGCAGACTCCGGTCCTGGTGGTATTCTAGCTATCCTGATGAGCTTTGTGTTCTTTTTTCTATGGTTTTGTTTATCCGGTGCAAACTTTTTATTGCTGAAAGCAGCATATATTTTCCCAAGTTCTAAATTTGGTGATCTATCATCCTTTTCTAGCTATACCACGTATCTTTCCGATATTTTTTCACTAAATATCTTGAACGCCTTTTTTATAATAGAGTTTACCTTAAGCTCCGATCCGTTTTCGTTTCCGAGCAGCATAGTTTTTTTGTTAGCTGCTCTGTTATGACCAACTTTATAATGTTGAGTAAATTTGTGTAACATGAAGCCAACATAAAGTCAAACTCTGTGAACTTTCTACTCAACTTTCTAGCTTTCTACTCAACAAACTTGGAGACATCGGCATAGCTGGTCATCTTCTCTCCTAGTTTTCATTCTATCTGCATGACTATTCAGGTTAAGTAAGCTCAAAGGATTTATCGCTTTTTTCTTTCTTTTCAATATCCGAAGTTCCTCAAGGATCTTTCTTAGGTACCTTGCTTTTCATACCATATCCTTCCGTTATAAGTTATTCTTGTGTTCTTTACTCGGATGAGCTATACAGGCCAATTATGCAGAGCAATAAAATCTGATCACATTTGCTACCAGTTGCAAGCTGATTTTTTTGCCCTTAATCACTGTCACCAGAACAATTTCCAGCCTCCAAAAATTTTGAAGTGTCACCAGATTTCATATATGAATTCTCCCCGTGTAATTTCTTGTTCTTTACCTGAATATTTTTCTAGGAATTGCTTCTTTTCAAACTTTTTCAAGGCATTTTTTGAACTAACCTTCGTTCCCAGATAGCCATTCGTGAATCAAACAATCTTACTTGATCATCTGAGATATTCTCTATTTTTTTTTAAGCGAAGAGAAGATCAATTTCTTTCACTTTCATGGCATTTTCGTAAAATGTGAAATCCTCTTAAGCTTGGCCCTTTCTCGCATTCGTTTTTTCTATAAATATGTTTTCTTGAATTCTAGTTAACCTTTAATCGAAATTCTACATTGAGAACGTGCAGCGTTTCTCTATAATAAAACACCCAGTTCAATTTAGATCTATCATAAATAATGTGACCTGAATTGAATTGTTTCTGTTGGATGATTTAAATTGATAAAATTTTAATCAAGCGGTTTCGAAAGTATGCACTCATTTTCATCAGACATCAACTCACAGTGCATACTTGACTGATGTGACCACTTGCAGTGGGAGATGATTAATTTTATTTACGTTAGTTGTAATAAATTTTAACATCGTTGACTAACATATGTATGTCCAACGATATCATTTACTCATAAAGGTTATTGATTTGTGATCATGGTTCTCTTCTTGTCTAGAAATCAGCAATTTTTTGGTAATCATTATACAAAAACAATTCAATTTGATTTGGCTTTCGGAGGCTTATTCCGCAAAACGATCGAGTCTCCTGTATCAATTACTTTCTGCTTTGATAAGCTTTAGAGACGATATACGTTGTCTATGCTGATTTATAAACAAGAAGGGAACCATGATCACAGATCAATAAACAGAAAACTTGCCTCGGTCTGATTTTTAACCCTTTTGCAGTCCTATTTTTTTAACTTTATAACTTGTCCCACTGACTCTCAGAAACCTAAATCTTTAATACGATCTTTATTGTGTGAAATCTTATTGTGTGAAATCTTATAAAAGAAGTTACGAAACATGTATGTATCACAGCTCAGAAAATTTGCACTTTATAAATGATGCTTTTAAAATGTAGTTCTAGCAGAACGCTTCATTAAGCACATATTACAGTATCTTTAAATTCTAGACTGCTACTTCAAGCATCTTTTTCAAACTGGATTCATTTGCCTGTCCATCCAACAACCGCCTGCAACAAAATAGCTCTACACCAAAAACGAACTTTTTACTCGAAACAATTTGAAAGCGATCCTTTAGGATGTATTAAAACTCTCGAAGCAGTTTTCAATGGACAACCTTTGACTTCATTTTATTGCCATGGCTGGAACATCTGTGCACGTACTTACACAGCCTGAACCATTTTATTACGAGGCGACATTTTTTTCAATTCATGAATCAACAGCATAATAGGCAAACAGAATAGTAAGCAACAAAGGTTGTTGGCTCATACAATCTGGTGCATACCGCATAGAGAGCATCCGCTCAGCCACAGACGAAGTGTAGCTACGCAAAAGTCACTTTTTTTCTACATTGATGATAATACCTGTTCGCTTCGGTCTACATACGTATGACTACACATACAGGTATCGTAACATACTGTAAATTCGCATTGAATTGGCAAACAGTAAAGAATCAGCGACCGTTCACTAGGCTCGTTGAGCAGTCTGGCTATAGCTGCAGAAGTATGTCTCCCCGTTGTAGGTTTCTTCCTTCTTTCGCATCATTGCCGCATAGATAGCTCGCCCAGCTATGCGACTTTTCTTTTCAATCCGGCAGTGCTCCTATGTCAGAACATAATTACCAAGTGGATATGGCATGAAAGTACGTGTTACACCTATCTCATTACGGCGCACAATGGCCTCATTGTGAACGTACTTAGTGTTCTGTGTAGGGTGACATGTATGTCATATGGAAGCAATGGTATCGCCTTACTACTTTAGAACGGTTTTTCATGAAAGTGACTCGCTCTATACGCAAAAGCCCTTTGGAATGAATCTCCGATCGAGAGTCGTCTGGTTGGTTCTCAATGGAACAAACGATCCTTTTGCGGAAATTGATTTTTAATAGGTGGGTTTAAATCTTTGAACTCATTGTGAATTTCCTGAATAGCTTCCGCAATTGTTTTTTTTTCGTAAGATTCGAGTCGACTTGTAATGAAAAATAATCCATGGTATTGACCAAAGATAAATACGAGTGGGTAGATACGTTTAAGCCCGTCTTTTAGTATCAACATGAGATTGAAATACAATAGAATAATTGTTTATCCTCCCTGGAGAGACCCAAAGAAATCAAAAACCTCAAAACAAACCAAATGGCAGTTCATGCTACAAGAGCGGACAAATATTCTCGATTAATCCTGCACCAACAGTCGATAAACATATTTACTAGTTGACTCCACATGCTTGCGTCTAGTCTTTACATGGGTCGGCTTTTAATTAAATGCACGCATTCTTTGCTCCTGCAGCTATATCAAAACGTTGAACATCAGCATGGCCATCATCGTCGCCATCGCGCCGCTTTTTCATCACCAACCGACCAAACACCTAACCAAATCCATTGCGACGTCCTTGTTGTCAACATCTCACGTGAAAAATATATCTCACTCCGAGTCTGAACGATAGCGAACGCAGAACATCCATTTCATGCAAAATTATTGCAAAATTGATTATGGCCTCCGTACATGTTCTTTACTAATTAATTATGCGATAATCAATAAACGAGCGAATAAATATGTTGCCTCCGATACGTTACGTTTTGCAAAAGGCGCAAATGATTGCAACCTGGCTGCGACGAAGGGGACGGTCGACAATGATGATGGGAAATTGTTAAGCGTGTAGCAATCTGCACATTATACATATTATTTCATTTTCAGGATGCAGCGCAGTGCAACAGAAGGGCACAGTGCAGTGCAGGGTAGTGTACAACATGGTCAAAGAACAGCAAAGCAAATACACCGCACTGCACATGCATGCAACAATCGGTGGCATGACACGAGACGATTTAATATGGAGTGTCTCGTATCAAGCCGATGTTGCTGTTAGCTGCTTAGATTGCTTACTCCTGCTGATTTGCTTTCGACATTCTCCACTTAATTGCGCCTAGATGAAAAGGTAATAAATAGAACTAGGATGGATTATGGTTTTCTAGTAAGCACGCTCATTATTTATTACTCAGCTGAGATTAGTTTGCTCGAAGCAATGACGCGTTTGTTTCGGAGCTACCAAAATGTAATTGCTTTTTTACATATTCATCAAGATGGAAAAGCGTCTCATTAGACTATAGATAATTTTTCGAGTCAATTTAATGTTTTCTGCAATCTGCTCTTAGGCTTACATGGAGATGCCTTTCATACCTGAGTCAAAAAGAACTTGAAATTTTTGTGCATAGTTCTTTTGACGCTAGTAAAGCTAATGTACAATTGCTGCGATCTGTGTCGAGTTGAAGTTCTGCTGTTGGCTCCAAAACTTTTGGCCACACAGGTAATACTCTCACTCTCAACGAGCAAGGAGGCACTATATGTTGTTCACTAGCAACACTATCTCACGAATCTTATGAAAAAAACAAACGAAATTCAAAACACTAGGTGTGAGTGGTACTTGATTTCGGCCAAATTTATTACTAGTTGTACTGTTTAGGCTAAACAGAAATCGTTTTAGAAGTGAGTTTTTGAGTGTTTGAAGCGTAAAATTTTCATTTCGTACAGTGGAAACATTACGTTCAATTTCATCTCTACTGCTTAACTGACTTTTAGAAGATAAATGATGAAATTAAAACAAGTAGGAGCTTTATATTTTTCAACACAACACCTAGACTTACCTCACCAGCGAAAGTAAAACGTAAAACAATGGGACTGAGTACTACAGAAGTTGATCAAATCTGGTATTAAAATTCTTGTCGATACAGGAAAAACATCGGTACTCCTACATAAGCTTACAGATTGCCTGGAAATATCCTGGGAAACCGGTACAAAAAAACTCATTCTGCATGGCACTTGTTTGTTCAATATAACCTGGCTACTTAAGGTGTCGAAAAGAATATTAGCTGAGTTAGAGTGTCTTAAACTGGAACTGCAAAGTTGCTACAGTAATTCGCCAAAAGTCAATATTTATCACTCCATTGACTGAACTTAAGTTCCTTACTTCTAGAGCTTTTAGAAAAGGAGAAGGGAAAAAGTTAGAATCGCATTCATGTACGTTGAGAACTCCAACGCATCTGCACTGAAATGCATCAATTGCATTACTGTAAAAGAGAATAAAGACAACTTAGAGCAGGTATATGAGAAATCTTGAATCTAGTTGAACATCGAACCCTATAAAGGTGATCAATTTTCAGACTGAGCGCAACCTATTCTATTGTATCCCCGAATTATATTTCGTCGAAATGTTCGAAAAAATTTGTTTATCCACGTGTTGTGAAAAAGTTTAGAAGAACTTATGATATAATAACTCTGTGCTATCTTTCACTCAGTATTGGCTAAGTTTCTCACTGGAAGTTTCCCAAAGTATGTGAAAATATTCTCAATTTAAAAAGTTGCAGGTTCTTGATTCTTTATTACTGCTCTCGAATACGGCAAAATAACCGGAAAGAGTAATACAGAAACAGTTATATCGTGAAATCGATGAAAATCAAATCGCCCCCTTGAGCTACTTTGGTTCTTGTTAATATTTTTACAGCTCTTTCAAGTAATTCGCCCAAAGGCGTCATTGTCAATCTGCTTTGGATCTCACAGCATAATCATCGCTCATGTTGCTTTTTTATATATTATAGTATATATTCTCTGTAATATCCCTATGTCCACTTATGAAACTATTTACATCTAGCTGTGTCTAGTCACATTTTAATTAGCTTTCCGCATTCCCCTGTTACTATTTGTGCAGATTCAACATGCCATCTATGCAATGTAATTTATCATCATTGGCAATCGTGCCCAGAAACTCAGTGTCTCTCACTCTTTCCTTTTTCCTGTCCCACTGTACACTGTCTCAATTTAATTCTACTCCGATTGTTAACTGCCGTCTTTTGCACTTTGTTTTCTCCTATACTTTTTCTAATAATATATCAGTTTGATTATCCTGTTCCTAGACATCGAACTAGTTAATTCAAATCTCAAAAAGAATTCTGCTTCTCTACACCTCAACATTTTCAAAGCTGATTACGTGAGGATTACTCAACGCAATCAATCGGATTTCCTTTTTTCATAACAAACTTAATCACTTAGTACATAGCTTCACCTTAAACAATGATGCTACCGCATGTCTCCAAAATATACATATGAGTTATTCTCCGACTTATTCTCTTCTCCTGTCCCACCTTCAGACACTCCCAACAGTAATACTCACTCACTTTGACTAATTTGTCTTGAAGCTCTCTTATGACTTTTCTTCCGGAAGTTGAAACCCTGATACCCCTTTTAGACCCTAATACCAGCAGTGGCTCAAATGGAAGCAGAACCGTCTTTGTTACGTCACTTTCCTTATCTTTTTGCGTTTCTCTTTCTACTTTGTTCAATTTAAGCGTGTCTATTATTGTCTTTCCTCTTTGGAGAGTTCCTAATAATATTCTAAAACCGGAGAATGTTTCAAATGCTTCCAACAACCGTGCTATATCCCTTCTTTCCTGTTTTTCAAAATTGTTTGAACAAATTATCTTTAACAAGCCCCATAACAAGCCATCTCCTTCTTAAAGAGCAGCATGGATTCATCAAGGGCCGCTCTACATCTATAAACTGGGTCAACTTTGTAAATTTCGTTGCTGGTTCTTTGGATTATGGACTAAAGTGTTTGCCGTCATTTACAAGGATTTTGTTAAAGCACATTTGACAGGGTCGATCATGGTGTTTTGTTGGATAAACTTCGTCAATTACGGATCCTGTCCTAAACTCTTGAATTTATTCCAATATTGTCAATAGTTGTTTTTTTATGTTAATGCCAAAGCTCAAGAGATTATTTTTTTGAAGAGAATGCTTAGCTATGGCGGTAGGGAGATACATATTATAGAAGCCGATATCAATTATACCATTATATTTATTTTTTTCTGAAACACTGGTATTATACCTAGTAGCTACTAAGACAATACAAGACGAACAAGTACAACCATGAGCATATGGCAAGATTCAAACCCGCAGGCAGTAGATCGCTGCTTCGTCAACCGTACCTTTAGCGAGCAGAGCTACCGGCTTCCCTGTTACCTCGTGTCACCTTCAAAGGTACTGTTTTCTAACCTTTTTATTCCTTCTCTGGTGTTCCCCAAGATTCCATTCCTGGTCCTGTCTTGTTCGTTCAGGTCATTAATGACTTTCCTAGTTACCTCAATTTTTCTTCCCTTTTTCACGCAAATGACTTTAAGCTGCTAAGCTGCATTGCAACCATTAATAACTGTCTCCAATTTCAATTGAACTTAAAAGATTTAAGCGTTTGGTGCATTATGAATTTTCTTTCTCTCAAAACTCTCAAATATGTTATGTTTTTGACTAACAAAACCTGTCACTATCTGCTTTGACTATACACTTTCTGGTAGTCTGTTGTCACATCAGGCTTGAACACTTAAATTCTGTCCAATGTTTTTTCGCTTGCATATGATTGAAATTTGTCTAAATCTAAACGTTACTATTTGCGTTTTGCATCGACATGTTCTTCAAAAGTTTAAACACTAATACGATAAAAATAGGTAAAAAAGATAAATTAAAAAATAAATTAAAATTAAAATACACGGAGTATAATTTTGAAAGTTTTTCAATTGCGAAAAATATAGTATCGGAAAAAACTGTAAAACAGGCAATTGAAAAAATTAACATGGAGGACTATGTTATAGGCAAACATAAAAGTGAACATCCTAGTGGGCCCGGTGACAAAGAATTGGAGTTCAGTGTGTTGCAGGCAATTCATGCGAGTTGGTCAGCATCAACTCGTGATATCACGAAACAGTGTATAACAATCGACAGTGCGAAAAATCAAAGGACATCAGGACATAAGGACAAAATGCCGAAAAGAAGTGCAGAATAATTGAGGAAATCTATTGAGAGGGCTAAGAAATTTTATCTAGATACATGGGCATTGTTTTAAATTTGAGAAAGAGTGTTCTTTTTGCGTATTGATAAATATTTAAATATTTATATATATTAAATTTGGGATGAAGTACAGCAAATATACCCATTGCTGGCGTTTCGAATGATATCTGCAAGTGTATTTCTAAAAATAGCAGACTATCTACTCGTAAAAAACTTTGCGAACAGAAAATTGATTAATTAAGACCCGGAAATACAGATTATTCCGTAAAATATATCGAAAAAAGTTAGCGCCCAATGTGGGAAATTGACTAAGAAATCCAAAAAAAATACACAGAGTGGAAGGGAATTGATAAAGAAGGGGTTTTCAAGAGTATACGTATCAACATGTTTAATTGATGACATACGTTTTTGATTCCACATGTTTATAAGCCACAAAAACTTAAGTTTATTATAAATCTACAACAGTAAACTTCCTTGTATTAAGACACTAGCTGAAAGCGAACACCCTAGATCTGCCGATAGTATTCACAAAGAAAACGGTAAAAATGAGCAAGTAATTTGAGCGTAGTTGCAAAGAAACAATGCATAGCAATCTAGAAATGAATGAAAGAGTCAATCAATAAACACTCAAGTTCCAGCTTGCCTGGGAAAAATCAATTTACAGGATATGAGATAGAAATTACAAGGCAAACATTCGAATTTGATGCTCTATCGAAAACAGCAATGCCACTTCTGGAAATTATCGTCAATTATTGCCACTTAAAATGCAAATTATTTGGCAAATAGAAGTATCTGCTAATTTTCTTCCAAGTAGCAATAGCACGTATGTTTGCATATCAAATATCAATTATTCAATGTGAAAAGGAAATTTGTTACGAATGTTTTCGGAGGTATTTCAACTTACAAAAAAACTGCTTAGGAAGTGTTGAAAGTCATAATTCTTCAAAATTATGGCACCAATAAAATAGCAACATCGATACTCTGCAATCGATAGCAGATTTTGTAAACAATTGACTGTAGTATGATTAAATATATCTTCTATATTTCTTTGACTGCTTTAACGGGTATTATTTTTAAAATACAATAGTATAAGCAACGTTTCTGATTTTATGTATGAGAATAGAATGACATTTTCGAATCGAAATTCGCAATGAATTTGATTATGAAATGCAGATTATCACATCGAGACAATTATTGTATTTTAGCTTGAATCACAATGCTTAGCTGTTGACAAATGAATGGGATAAGTTGGGTATTCGTAGAAATGCAATAAAAACTTCCAGGGAAGAATTTTTCAAATAAGTATATTCTTGGTTCGTGGTTAATATTAATGGAATGTCTTATAATAGATGGGTAGATAAAGAAATAGATTTACTTTTGGTTTCATTGAAGAAAGTGCTTTTGATGCGAAAAAGCGAATACAACTTTCCTTCCTTGAATTTTAGAACTTCTAGAGAAATTCGTAGGCTTATCGTATATAAATGGGAACTTTTTCTAAGAATACATTAATTTCTCAACAAATTTAAAAAAAAATCGTATGGTCTGGAAACCCATTATGAATGTTTTGTTCAGTTCAACATAAAAGAGATTTGAATAAAATTGTTTAATGCTATGACTTCCTTCTTCTGAAAATTATTTTTACAGACAATTATTTACCCCAATCGAGTGAAGAATCGTGTTTTTACTCGTTTTCAAACCGGCATCCGAAATACACAAGGAAATTTAATTTTTGAATCTGAAGCACCGATGCTATTTAATTTTTTCTTAGTTACAGGATACATCTTTTATCCACATATATTTCAAACACACAAAAAAATACTTGACTGGCATCTTAACGAAAATAAGTCTATTACATTTGGATGATTAATTCAGAAATTGTTTTCGATGTAACGAAAAATCAATAAAAACCATATGGTCTCCAACGAAAGTAAGTCATCCGAAAAACTAAATGCTTCCAGTGAAACAAAAATTCTATATAAAACATTTCAGCTATTAAATGAAGTAGATGATTGAAATCAATTCAATCTAAATCTGGAAAAATCATTGCTCGAGGGAAATTTAAAGACTTCTCTTTTATTCGATGATTTGTTCGATAAAACATGCATGCATCTGAGAAGACAATGCTGCAAATGAAATTAATAGAAAAACACTTGATTTATTCTCAAGACAAATTTTATAAAAAGTGTGACGAAGCAGAACATGCGAAATCAATCCGATGTCATTGAAGATAGCATGTAATTCCGAGAACTAGAAGTTTAACGACGTAGTCAAATGAATTGCCGCAGTGGATTAAATAGTGGGTGAACACCGAAAACAAATTGTTCCACGGAATATTAGAATGGATTATTTTAGCTGAATTTGTTGCCCAATTAAACGACAATTATTGCGGAGCATAAAAATATAGCCAAAATGTAGCTGAACCGCTTTTTGTTCAATTCAAGAGTGTCAACTATATGAAAATGAGAAACCCGGAGTCTAAATTATGAAAATGATTTGCATATAAAATATTGCACAAAAATACTAACTAGTCAATAAGCTAAATCAATGGGCCAACCCATTAGGCTGAGCTTGCTTTGCCAAAAAGCATGCATAAGTTCCATTTTATTCACAGGTTTATATGAACGCAACGTCAAAATAAGCTGTTTTGCTGATAATATAAGAACAAACAATATGAATAATTGATTATTTAAGAGTCTTCAAAAATTATTTAAGAGTCTTCCAAAATTCCAAAAAGCTTGCAAGGTCCAAATAAAATATTGCATCATTTGCCTTTTGAGAAAATTTTATGAAACAGTGCTTTTAGACCATTTTTGAGAAAGTATTTAGGGGAAGTGTTCTCAGTTTCGCTATACCTAATCTAATACCTTTATATTGCCCCCCAGATTTCTACAGTAAACGAACTTAATTCGTAGGCTTCAGCCAAATCAAAATTTCATGACATCATAAAAAAAACCCGTAAAGGAAGGGTTTTGTTTAAAACGATGAAGTTTTTTTTAGCTTTAAACAGTCTAATTAGTAATCAGGAAAACATAAAAGTTTCCCTGAGGATTTAAGGGACTACTATCCTGTAGAATTTTGGAAAAATCAATTTTATTTTTTTTACATTTTCCGATTCTCTACACCTTCAAGAATGACCTTCTAAATTTTTAAGAAGAAATTCGAAAAAAACGTGGAAGTTATAGCAGTTTTAGTGCGCGCGCCTTTTGGACTGATCGCAGGTGCTCATAGACGTTGGCACTCTTCGACAGATGTTTACTTTCTTTGATCAAATATTCATATATTTATGTATATATATACATATATGTATATATGTATGTATGTATATATATATATATATATATATATATATATATATATATATATATATATATATATATATATATATATATATATAAATATATATATTTATTCATATATATATATATATATATATATATATATATATATATATATATATATATATATATATATATATGTGTATATATACACAAGTATACATGTATTCATGGATGTAAATTGTATTTCAGTTCTATTTCTCTTTGCCCACGTGCGTTACGATTTATGTAAAAATGAGTTCGTATAAAAAATGTAGCAAAACTACTAAAGCAAAAAAAGCAAAACAGGCAAGAACAACTCGACAATTTCAAGGCAATCAACACACGGATGAACAAAATACATCGTTTGTGAGTGCCTCTGCGAATAATTTGTCGACAAGTGATTTTGATATTAAACTCGAAGATGGTTTTTCTTATTGTATTTTGTCCTTTTCCCTCGTTTTTTCTACGTTGGCCAGTATGTTAAAATGTAAAGAGTGCAACAACGATGTGAAATTTACTAAAACAAATATGAAGAAACTAAAACAAATATGAAAAAGATGAAGAAAGGATCCAAATGGCGGAGAAAGCGGCTACTGCAGCGAGCAAGGAAGCCCGCTTGCAAAGAAAACAACTGCAGCAGGAAGAAGAGCAGGAATTTAAAGACTCTGGAATACTTTTGTATGGTCCAAGAATTGCTGATTGATTATTTGTAAGCTTTAAACAAAAAATTTTTTATAATATTCAGATTATTATAGTATAAAAAAACTTTAAACGCGTTTTTCTCAAAACAACATTTTTTGAAATGGCGGACAGTTAATCTCGGGATTGGCTGAACCGATTTACATAAACCTGGGCTTGTTTTGTTTGTTAGAGTCCGTTGCAAGACAATTTACCAGAAAATTGGAGAAAAATACATAAAAAAAAATTTTATAGAAGAAATAAGCTGAAAAAAAGTCACTTTTTTTAACTTTTTTTTTTAAAAGTCCGCCATTTTTTGTTTTTTTACCGATTTTTTACTAAATGTGGTAAATTGTCTTGTGAAATACCTTCCTTTTTAGCATGCATTTTGATTTTTTTGTTTCAGACTAGCCGTTTCGGAGATTAACTGTCCGCCATGGGGTCATGTTTTTTTAAACTACCCAACTTCGAGCGCCATCTATTAAAATGTAGAAAACGAAAAGAAAAAAAGAAAAAATTTTTTTGTAAACTTCGATGTATTCTTAATTTGATACAAAAAATTAGAATTGATTAAATAATAAATTCATTGAAAAAAAAAAGATTTAAAAATGTACTATTTTCACCATTCTACAGGATAGTAGTCCCTTAAGTAGTACCTATCCTAAAACTAGGGAATGATGCAGAGCTCTTAATCAGTTCTCACCTCATATCTCTTCTCAAAGGATTTGTAAAAATCATCAAAATTTTGGTCAAAAATAAACTATATCCTATTGAAAATGCATTTGACAATATGGATTTAAAAATTCCGTATTATATACTGTTACAGTTAATATCCCGTATGAATTATGCTATTGGATCATCTCCTTCTTTTCTAAAAGATTCCTATGCCCGGAGGGAAACAGTCTTAGAGCTTAATAATGGTATTCCTCAATATCTACATAAATATGTTTCACGGAGATCTGACTATTGTGGTCAGTATCCTACAACAAACGGCTGATGAAAATACTTCAGACTGTAGAGAAATATTAAAGAAAGTGTTTTTGCCTTCGAACTAACCTGTAACAATCTAAAACTCAAAGTAAGGCCACCATTCTAAATAAAGTCATTAATTTGACAAACCCAATTTGAATAATTTAAAAATAGAGAATATTATTGCGTGTAATGCAATTGTTTCCTATTAATTAAAATACCGCACCCTTGCTGGAAGTAAGCTTTCAATCATAAATTTATACGTTAACTAAACAGCATTCAATCGTGTTGAAAAAGTCTTTATCCATTTTAGAGCAAATTTACGTTTTTTTTATATTGAAAATATATTTATTAAATATGTGTAGATATAATTTTGAAGCTCAAATGATCTAATGGATAGAGCACTGGCTTCTGTGTGGGTTTCCTGGTTCAAATCTAGGTTCAGACGAGAGACCACGCACCGAGCTTTGTGTTTTTCCTAGTTCTGAACAGGGGTGAGGTAATCAGGGGTTGAGTTAATCAGGGGTAAAGTGAGTCGAACCTGGATTCGAACCAAGGACCCCCCACACAAAGTAGACGTCTACGCACTGCACGTACTAACAACGCATTAAGATCGTAAGAGAGCAGGTTCGTAGAAAAAATGGTCGTTCGGTGAGAAAAATAGCTGCGAAATTGGGAGTCTCAGTCTTCAGCAAAATTAATACTCACCAACGATGCAAGAGCAAACCATTACAAAAAAACAGAAAATTCATGGAGTTTGTCGAATCTGCTGGAAAAAACTGATCGTAGAAACACCTCTAGTTATTAAAAAAACAACTAGTTTAAGAAACGAGAGTAAAATTGTGAAAATTGTGAAATAAATTCATTTGTCTAAACACAAGTACCCTTTTTTTCACTAAGTAAATCAGCATTATCATTTTTTAATATTTTATATTCTATATGTAAGTGATACAAGTTATATATAATAGTTTTAATACAAATATTTTGCTTTCACACTCACTAGCTATCATAATCAAGCTCCCGGTACCACGCCCCATGCGACTTTTTTGTATTGAAATTCACCTACCTCCTAAACTACTGGCCATCCCATTCTAAAACTTTTATGATAAAATAAGTATACTTTAAGCTTTATTTTGTTATAAAAATAAACAAAATTAACCTGGTCCAAATTATTCAAATCACGAGTTAAAGTGTCTACTTCCTGTTCCACACAGGAAAAAAAAATTATTTTTCAAATCTAATTTCAACATTAAAAAGAACAGCTAATTTTCTATACCAATCAATATGTTTAATGTTTTTAAGATTTTGTTTTGAATCTCAGAATCCGCTTCCAAAAAAACCTTTTATCAATTTCGTCAATTATTCAGAAGCCCATAACTCGGCAACTAAACCTCATAGAAACAAAAACTTGTGCATCCACATTCATATCTTCTAGAAGTACCATTATGCACAATATGAACGAAATCCAGAACCTCGATTTTTTTTCGTTGTCCGCTTCACGTGAAATGCCCCACATTTTTGTATTCAAATCTATTGGACATCGTGTATACTGAGATTAAAAAAAAAATATCGTTATCGTTTTGAACATGTCTTTTTGAACATGTGAAATTGACAAAATATGATTATTTAATTCCTTTGAAAAAAAAATCTTGAAGCATTTTAATCATTAAGACTGTTTTTTTTTATTAATTGAATTCTTGTGAATTGGCAAGTTTTTTTTCAAACACTTTTTCCTGCAATTTTTTCATATTTTTCCTGTTTTCATTTCCAAATACGTTTTAAATAAAAATTTTATGAGTATGTACTTACTATTGGAAAGTATTATTATTTCAAACGACTTTTGTGGTATAATTACAACATTTATATATGTAAATGCAAAATTAATCAACTTAGATGAATTGATTTAGTGATAAAGATAGTTATCTGGTGGCGGTTGTCGGACTACAAATGGGAAATCTTCGTTACTTTGGGCTATAAAAATTTTAATTTGGGCTATACTTTCTGCCTAATATCTGGCTACACTGTTCTTTAAAGCCGTTTGATAATTTCACCGCTAGATGCCTAGCTGGTACGTTTGTTTTTGGGGGTGTATTTTGTAATGTCCGACCGAAAGTTCGGTTTCGGTTTCGGCCGAGTTTCGGCCAAAAATCAAGTTTCGGCGGCAATTTCGGTTTCGGCCAAAATTGGCGGAAACTTTTGCCGAAACCGAAACTAATTTCGGAAGTTGTCGTGCGCCGTTCGGATAGCTCTGTAGCAACACAACTTAGTCAGTGCGTTATCGCCCGACGCAAACATTCTTTAGAGGTTATGTTTTGATGGAACTGATTACATGTAAGTTTTTGTTTCGTTTCTGTACTTGAATGATTTATATAGTTAAATATTGAGTCAGTAACTTTGTTTTGTTATTATTAACAAATCAAGTCGCATGTAAAACAGAGATTGTAAATGAAAAATGCGAAGTGTTTAATTTGTTAAATTACGTTGTATAGGTAAACTTATTTCAAGATTTATTTTTCATTCCGATGACCTATTGATGTAGTTTTGCTGTATTAGGGTTATTATTACAGTTTTATTTTTATTTTTAATTGTTCCAGACTAAAATGTCGCAAAGAGAAAAAAATCCGATTTGGCAGTACTTCGACAAAAGTATCAGTGATACATCAAAAGCTGTTTGCAAGATATGTAGCAAGTCCTATTCGTTAGGAAGCCACGAACCAAAAAAACAAACATTACACGGACTGAAGCTGCATTTATCAAAATTTCATGACAAGGAATACAGGCAAGTACTAAAACGTTTATCAGAATTAAACGATTTCAAAAGTGAAGCAAAATTGAAGCGAACAGACTTAAGCATATCATTGCAACAATCGAGCTCAGATCAGTCGACTCTTGTTCAGACAACCATTCCAAGTTTGACCTCTAAACCTAAAGTTGTACTGTGGCCTGATGATCATGAAATTACAAAAAGGATTGACAAAACTATAATGGATCTCATAATCGTGGACATGCTGCCTTATACTTTGGTGGAAGGTGAAGCATTCCGCCGACTTAATTTATCTGATCCTCAAGGAGTTCGCAAATATCGGTTGAAATCTGAAAAATATTTTAGAACGTCACTTATGCCCAAAACATATGAAAGAATTAGATTAAAAGTACAGGATTTATTGGCACAGAGTAAGTGGGCGAGTGCTACTACCGACATTTGGACCAACGCATGTAAAACATGTTCACTTCTCAGTTTCACAGCTCATTTCATCATAAATGATAAACGTCTCAAAGTGATTTTAGGTGCATGTGTGCTAGAACAAAACCATACCAGTCAATATATCGAACAAAAATTTACAGATATGGTAAACGAATGGGGTTTACAAGGCAAGATTTTTCTAGTCCTACGTGACAATGCCGCTAACATGATTCGCGCAATGCGTGATCAATATGAATCTATAGGATGTGTCGCACATACGCTTCAGCTTGTCATAAAACAAGCGCTATTTTCACAAGATGAAATAAAAGACCTCTTACAGAAATGTAGAAAAATCGTCGGCCATTTCCATCACAGTGAGCCAGCAACCAGGAAATTGACGGAATGTCAAAAACAATGCGGATTGCCAGAACATGCCTTGGTGCAAGACATTGATGTGAGATGGAACAGCACGTATTTGATGCTGCAAAGACTTTTGGAACAAAAAAATGCAGTTAACTTATACTGTGTTGAACATGGTAAGGTTGCTTCTCTTCAATCTAATGAATGGGTCATTGTAAAGAACCTCACATCCGTGTTGACATTTTATTATGAAGCCACTCTTGAGTTATCATTTGATAATGCATGCATTTCGATTGTCATACCTTTGATATCGTTATTAAACCGGAAATTGCAAGTTCGCTGTGAAAGAGACAACGATATGATGATCAACATGAAAAATTCACTATACGAGTCCATGAACATCAGATTTTCGTCATTGAAAAAACTCCCTTCGTTGATGGTAGCTAC
Source organism: Nemotelus pantherinus (assembly GCA_963978885.1). Classification (NCBI taxonomy): domain Eukaryota; kingdom Metazoa; phylum Arthropoda; class Insecta; order Diptera; family Stratiomyidae; genus Nemotelus; species Nemotelus pantherinus. Next base: position 6,296,135 of record OZ022263.1, read on the forward strand.
AATATTGGACCCAAGGTTCAAGTCTAAATACCTTAATTCCAATGAAGTGGACATTGCTGTTACAGAGCTAATATCTTTCTTGACTGAGTCTGAAGTCAGCATACAATCATCCCGCAGCACTGATAACGCCAATGTTTCTTCGGCTTCCACTACATGCGTCTCGCAAGCTCACCACATACAGCAAGAAAAAGAGAGTCTTTGGGATGTGCACGATATAACGTCTAGTCAAACAGAGACCACAGAATCTGAAGACATAAAACACTTTTTGAAAGAAAAGATTCAGTCTTACCTGTCGGAGCCATTATTAAAACGCAATGCTGACATATACAGTTATTGGAACATCAGTCCATATCCTATATTAAGAAGTGCAGTTTTAAAATACCTTTCAGCTCCACCTACCAGTGTCCCGAGTGAGCAACTGTTCAGTGCTGCTGGCCAAATATACTCAGATCGTCGCAATAATTTACGTGGCGAAAACGTAGACAAACTGCTTTTCTTGGCGTACAATATAAGACTTTTTAATTATGAATATTAATAATACGAAAAACCAAAAAAGTAACCCTAAATATAAGATATTTAGAAGTTTTTTTTCGTAATAGCAGACCATTTGGAAAATATCAATAAAAACATCGTTAAGGATTAAGCCTGAATCATTGCATCTGTCACAAGACTAGGAGCCGAAAAGTCTAGTCGAGTTTTATATAGAAGCCAAATAAAATAAGATAAGCTTTAATTTGATAAGTTTCATTTTGCTCGTAATACGATACTCCATCAAGTATGTACTTTTGCGCCCATCATTAGAGAACGGCAGAACCATCCAAATAATCTGTTTATGCTTGGTTCCTAAAAACTTTATGTTACCTCTACTTATGAGAGATTTTTTGCAGCATAGGCGTTTCGAAGAACTTCCTCTATCAAATACATTTTCTACAGGAATGTGAAAAAAATAAATACGCTTTTAATTATGTCCTTCAGTTATAGATATTTTGTTAAATAATGGCGAAACTATTTCGCGATCATTGTCAAAACTCATTACCTTATTTACAAAGATGTTTCATTTAAAGTTAAAATCATTTAATTATACTACATACTTTACATTTTTTTTCACTTACTAAATGCTTTTCTACAAGAATGTAATTTAAGCACAAAAAATAATTTGAAACAGCAAAAACTAAGTGAAGTCGATTTCGGTTTATGGATCTTGAACATCTTGAACATTTCTGATTCTTTACTCACTTACGTAAGACAAAAAATGTATGTCCTCTGATAGCTTCAGATCAAACAATAACTCAACATTTCCATGAAAAATGTAATTCCATTTATAATTTTCTGTTTCGAGATATAACAATGCGACACAATAAAAGTAATTATGGGTAAATGAACCACGCACTCAACAGGATAAATAATGATGGCCATCACAAGCGCGGTGATGAAAGTGTGCAGTAAAGTGTAAAAGAAAGTTGATGTTGGTACAGAAAAAAACAACGACAACAAAAAGGATCAGCTACGACCGAGCAGAGTGCGAACAACAGAAAAGAAATGGTGATGACATCGTAGACATCGTTCAAAATTTTTTATTTTGAGTTTTTTTTTCCTTTCATACGAAAATGACGACAACAACGATGTCACTCTTTTTTCCGCCAGTATACCAACAACAGCAACAAAACAAAGTCATTTTTTTTCGCTCCTTGGCAGCTATCTCTTCTTCGTCATCCACTGTGCTTATTATTCTCTTTTCCAAACGATTAATTTCGTAATTGGATTAAATCGTAAACACCACTTGGTTTCTGATAAGCGTCCGTTCGTTTGACTTTACATATTTTTCAAGCAACTTGGTCGAAATCGTTTCGGGGCAAGACTGGGTGGAAATGAGTAAAAGGAAACTTCTGTCAACGATGAATTTACATGAAAGGAGCTCTTATACGGCATACCGACGATAAAAATCAAACAACATAAAACGACCTTTGAAAAGACTGCCAAGTTAACTTGAACCGAAATTCAATAACGAAACGTAAAACAGAAAAAAACAACAGATACGTTCGAAATGCAGAAAAAAGATAAATTAGTTAAATTCATTAAGAACAAAACAAATGGATAAAAATTAAAAGCATAAATATGTTAATGGCAGAAGAACAGTTTTCTATTAACTCAAGCTTTTTTTTCGCCCAAACAAAAATGATCCACTGCGACTGGCTTGCCATTATCGTAAGTAAATTAAATGCTGGGCGGATCGAAACGATCAGATCTTGCTCTCCAGTTTGAATCCAAATCAAGTTATTTATTTTCGATTTCTAAAGCTGAATGGACTTTTTTTTCTTAAATATTTCGTTGAAATCGAAATAGTCGTTCGGTGGTTTCTTGATTGTAACCAATTCATTCAATGACTAGGCTATTGAAACTGATTTGAAATGCTTTTATAAGAAACAAGATAGAAAAAAAACCAAGACATGAGGCAAACAAAAAGTCGTTGTCACTAGAGTTTACTTGAAATGGCTTGAAATGAATTTTCGATGAAATTGGAAGCATGTATGTTTTTAAATCAAATAAATTTCGCGTGAAACATTTTAGGAGACCTTAATATATTGTCAGGAAAAGTGGAATTTATTTAATTTGAAACGGTCCCAATAATATTGGAATGAGGTTTTTGTCTGCATAATCGATATTTTGATATTAGATGGGTTCGGGTTACTAAACACTTATAGATCAAGTTATGCATACAAAAGCGAGGAGGCGTTTTCAATGGGACATAAGATAAAGTATTGTTACCTGTAGGACTGGTTCGCTTGTTTCCAAAATCTGCTGCCATAACTTATCGCTCAACTAGTTCATAGTTCCGCTCATTGAGAAGCCATTTTGTTTCCGAAACATAACCGCTAATTATCGTGAAACTTTTCAAAGTTTCTACCTCTCTTCGCTGTTATGGACTCAAGCACATCCACCATAATTCATTTGGAATTTAGCTTTTGCGCTTAAAAATCAGATGGACACTCGGCATAGTACTCCTTTATTAGCCAGGTGGCAATCAATCAAACAAATGCACAACAGTATACTCTCTCATTTGGACCCGACAACGAAGAAAATGAATTTGAATTATTTGGCTATATTTTTCAGTTAACTTTTCGACGGGCCTCTTTGAAGAACGCGCTTTGCACGTTTCACATGTGCTCCGGCGTCAAACAATTAGGAATCGCTCTTCCGATACGAAACCTCATTAATTTCACCCGAATTTCGAAATAAAGTACTCTAATGATAGATGAATTAAAATAACATATCACGTTGAATGTCTCTCATTTGCATTAATTACGAAATAGTTAAGATTCAATTTAGCGTTAAGTTTCACAAATTTCGTGTAGATATTCATTTTCAGGTCGGTTTCCATGTTGGTCCGACAATTTCGACTCATTATTTTCAACAAACTGCTACGATACGGACACCAGTCGACTATCACTCAATGGCGAGAGGGTCCAAGCCATTTTTGAGTCTAGTTCTTATCCGTCAAAGATCAAGGTGCGCGTCAAGAATGATCATGGAATTGAGGGAGCCAATTAAACAATGGAATTAAAAAGACAAAAATTACGATACAAATGCAACATTAGGCATAGATATATTCGTGCATGCAGGCATACATACCTTTGTAGGTTACAGATGAGTTGTTCGTCTTTAGGTTTTCCGTTGTTATTTCAACCCCTCCCGGGAAGTATTTAATGGTCTTAACAGCTGTGTTGACGCGTATATCCAAACCTTCTGTCAATGCTATCGGCACACACGAATATCCGTTTCGCACTGAAAAACCAAACAATAGAAATGAATGAGTAAATGAATGTATCACACATAAAGGTAGTATGGTGAAATGATTAAGTCCGAATGAGTAAATAAATTTAAAGTTTCCGGGAGTCGGCGGCAAATAATCAAAAGAAATGTAGCTAGGAAATAGTTTAACAGAGCTAGGAAGAAATTAAAATTCATTAAATTCTTTTCACACCCGCCTATCTTATCGCTTGACCGATTATTTTACGGAGGCGGGAACGATTATTTCAATGTTTTCTAGCCAACCAGGTTGTGCAGTGGTTAGTCGAAGGGAACAAATAAAAATGAACACGACGTGCAAAAAAATGCTCCAAATATGGCGTTTGTTTTACAAAAACATGAAAAAGATATAAAAGAACCGTATCTTGTGAATAGAGTAGTTAGCGTTTATCGTAGAGGAGAATAAATAACAAAATAAGCAAAAAAAGAAGATGTAGAACTCATAAATATGCATTTGATGTGAGAAAATAGCTACGAATATTTTTATTTTTTTCTTCAAATTGGACTACAATATATGACCGTTTTTGCAGTTGTCCCAAAACTAACAATTAGGAGAAATGAGTTTTTCAAACATTATAAATTTTAATCAACATTTACTCGAATGTACACATGAAAAATTTGCCTTACTAATTTCATCTTAAGCATTCGTGTGAACAGATCCGTTTTTAATTCGCCGAAGAGTAGAGAAGTTTATTTTCTAAATGAGTGTCGAGAGAACTTTTTAATAGTCCTAGATGTGCTTCGGAGGAAATAAATTCACATGGAAAATATTTTCATATTGAAAGTACCAACCATAATTTCCCTTGTAGTAATATAATTATCGAAATAATTAACACTCTACCAGTGCGTGCACGATGTGCGGAACAGAATATACAGTATCCCGCCATTGAATTATGACCGATTGCCTTTCTGAAAGTTTTGATAATTTTATGAGCACTGAGTGTCATTTTGGCTATTTTTTTCTCGATAAAGGCGTAGTTATGTATCTGTTGGATATTCCCTATACCTGTAAGTTATAAAATGGGCAATCCAAAATTCCCAAATGTTCAAACAAAACAGCAATTATAAATAAGTGCAAAAGTACATTCCTTATCATTTTAAGTTTGAAGCGTGTTCGAGACAGTTATCAAAGCTATAAGTATTCAAAATGAAAAAAAAAAACAAGTAGAAATCTGTGAATGAGTGAAATTCAAGTAAATGACATTGGAAGTTTAGGAAAATTGAGAAGTGAAATGAAGTTACTATTATTACTAAATCAGTGGTATAATTTAGACAATATGGGTAAAAAGGCTGATATTTCGTCAGAAAAAAAGTGCAAGTTGTTGCTTTATTGAATGAAAAGAAGTCAAGCTATGCCAAAATTGCCGATATTGTAGGAATTTCGAAGCCCCCCGTGGTCAACATTGCCAAAACTGTGCATAGCTCAACCGATTCAACAATGGTCCCTATGAACAAACGAGGAAATAACCGCGGACAAAGAAGAACAACACCGAAAACGGATAGAAAAATCATGTTGAATGCTCTGCAGGAGCGCAACGCACCAGCTAGGGCTGTTTTGAGGGATCTGAACGCAGCTGGCGTCAGAATATCGCAGAGAACTTTGGAACGGCGATTCAAGGAAAACAACCTTTCATGTAGGCGGCCCGCAAAATAACCAAAATTAACCAAAGTTATGCGCAAACGAAGACTATATTGGGCGAAAATACAAGCCGCTACGGGAGTGAATACTGGAATAAGGTAAATTCCTTTGTTTAGCATATGTCAAAGGAAGAGACAGCCTCACGAATTATTTAACTTTTCTAAATATAATTTTCTCCTAGGTTATCTTTAGTGACGAATACAAGTTGGAAGCGGTTACGGTAAGTAAAAACATTCCTTCGCAGGAGGCCCCACGAGAGATATTCAGAAGATTGTGTTGTTAGAACAGTTAAAAATCCGCCCTCAGTGATGATTTGGAGCTGCATTACAGCGGAAGGTCCGGGCCCAATCTATTACGTTGAGGGAACAATGCGGTATAATCAGTATATAGACGTGCAGAGGGATGTTCTTCTGCCATATTTGGATACCTTAGAGCATCCCAAGGAGGAATACATCTTCATGCAAGACGGTGCTCCATGCCATACAACGAGAGCTCGCATGGATTGTGTAAAATCCCTAGAATTGGAGGTTTTACCTTGGCCTGGCAAATCACCTGATTTCAACCCCATTGAGTAGATATTTAAAATCAAAGGTGTATAGCCGGAGAAACAACACAAACGCTGCATTGCAGAAAAATATCGAAGAAGTGTGGAAAAACGACGATGGAATGCGACAAATGATAAACAAATGTGTAGAGAGCATTCCCAGTAGAATACAAGCAGCAATACAGGCCAAAGGAGGAAGCACAAAATATTAAAATTCAATCATGTACCAATGAATATATGTTATTGCGAAATAAAAACAATTGAATTTCTTCTGCTTTATTTAAGAAAAAGCTAAATTTTCGAAAATTTGCTGATCGGTCATAATTCAATGGCGGGACGCTGTACATATGATGCAGTTTAATCGAATTTTTTGACT